>OW386286.2:206084847-208484847 GCA_936432065.2 Rutpela maculata | reverse complement strand
CACCGCTGCATTGAGATATATAGACTAGTTCACAAGTTCGAAGCCGTGTTAATGCTTAATAAAGCTCGTGAACATATGAGTGAGGGCTCATTGGATTCAGAATGACACCTAGAAACATGTACAAAAGTTTCAAACCCGCATATAAACAATTGCAAAAGTTACAAACAAATGAAGATTGAAAAAATAACGAGTTTCGTTTTTTTTTGCAAATAACTCGAAAACTATTAATATTTAAGAAAATTTAAAGGAAGATTTTTAAAAAGGAATGAATTTCAAATAAAAAAGTCCGAACTCCCGAAACTCTATGTCTATTATTAATAATTTCAATTTAATGTTGAAAATGGAGCTCTGCGCGGCGAACACTAAGCCATTACGATGCTCTGAAACCAGCCGTAATAAGTAAAAATATTTTTTGTTATTAAATATTAATTTAAAAAATTTTAAAAAATTATGGTATTATTTAGACACTTAAAGGAACAATATCCCGTTGGAAAAAAATTGTTTCACCGATTTTTCATAAAATGAGCCTATTGTTTTGAGTTTTGCTCGAAAACTATGCATTTTTCCTATAAACACGTCAATAGAAAAGTTGTTGAGAATTAAATTTCCAATCGAAATGGCACCTTCAGAAGTCAATTTTTTTTTACAAAAACGCCCAGAAAACAAAACAAAAAAAAACGAAAAAATGCAAAAATTTTTATTTTTTTAAATTTTAGCCTGTAACATTTTTCGGGTACATTTAGGCATAGACATTGCTGCATAAAAAAAAGCTGGCGTTTTACCGTTAAAATGATTATTAACGGGTAAAACGTCAGCTTTTTTATGCAGAATATCTATGCCTAAATGTACCCGAAAAAAAGTTAAGGCTAAAACAAACAAAAAAATGCATTTTTCCGTTTTCTTTGTTTTGTTTTCTGGTCGTATTTTTGTAAAAAAAAATTGACTTCTGAAGGTACCACTTCGATTGGAAATTTAATTCTTTACAACTTTTCTATCGACGTGTATGTATGTATGTATGTTTTTTATCGTCTCCACCGCTATATCTCTGAAAATATTTGTGCTATCAAGCTATTTTTTTTTTTTAGATTAAAGTAGACACAATAGCGCTTCGAACAACGTCCCACGGGAACCCGATTTATTTTTTTTAAGTTGGAAAAATAATAGGAAACTCAAATTTGTTATTTTCAGTAGCGTAATTTTAGACAATCGAGAAAAAAATTTATTTATGAAAATTTTTATGCTGCGTACAAATTGAAGCCAATAGTTGAAAAAAGTTTTTAGGATAAAAATTTTTCATGTCCCGTCCATAGTATTGAGTCAGCGATTTTTTTTTAACGGGCCAGTGATATTCTTGCGCGCTCGGCTGTAGCAAGCCTGCCGACTGCAACGATCTGAAATATTATTATTATTATTATTATTATTATTATTATTATTATAAATATAAAATAGTCTCCTTTTATTAATAATAAAAAGGCAGATACGTAGATAAATACCTAATCTATAAATATCAATCAGTGTTACTAACTACCCACCTAATTAGTAAGTTTATTAGACATTTTTAAATGAATGAAAGTAAAAACGTACGCATAAAATGAGTTTTATTGTTGAAATAAATTTTCTATTTGGATAGATAAATATGTAGTATGTAGTTTATATAGGCCCTACATTAATAGCATTCTAATTCGTTCATATCTGCCTCGAAATCTTTAAAAATGTTGTTACAGGAACGACATTTGCACTCGTTGCAACATTTTAGGCCTTCCTTAAAACAAGCATATTTTCGATTGTCACAATTTTTATTCAAACAATGAATACTTAATGATTTTCGACAACCGCCACTTCTACGCGACTAATCTGACCATCCCTGCATGCGAGGTGTATTAATTGCGTCCCAATGTCGCATTTAGCGCTGATAAAAAAAATCGCTGTTGCCACACTGTACATTTTAGGAAAAAATATATTGTTTCAAAAACTTTTGTGATTATTAGGCTTTATTTTCTTCGCTGCATGTATGTAAATATTTTCAAAAATAAAAAAGTTTATCGATTGGTGAAGATTTCAATACATAAAATATATATTTTTGGTTTATCTGATTTTTAGAGAAATGAAAGTGCGAATTGTGCCCAAACCGTTTATATTGGTAAAAGCGCTACAGTGTGTGCTTTAATTTGACACAAAACAAATTTCGGTACCTTTAATAGTTTTAAAAATATGGCGGTGGAAACAAAAAAAAACAATTTTATTTAAAAATACGTGTTTTTCACTTTTTATTGATTTAAAAAGTTCGAGACCACAAAAAAATGTCGTAAAATATGATTTCATATGCCCGGTGATATACTCAAAGGAACCTAACATGTTTGACCTGGTTTTATGGCAAAAAAAAAACGACACGATAGACTTACGAAATCGCTGCTCTAATATAGGTATCGGCGCACGCCAAGTGACGTCACTCTACGGACTGTTGGCCGGCCGGGCGTGTTTCTATTCAAATGCGAATATCTCTGTGACTATTGATTCAATTGAGCTGAATTTTTTTTCTAAGGCTATTGGTTTGTTATACTTTAAAATGAGGAAGAAAAAGTAGGAAACTGCCATATCACTAAATGACCCTATTATTGCATCACTAGTGGAAAATCCTAAAAGTAAAAATGTACGGCATCTATTTTTATTTATATTTCCATCTTTAAAGAATTCAAAACAGCAATAATTTTAGAAATATTACTCCTTTCATTAATACACAGCGCATTTTGAAATTCTTTTAAATTTTGAAAATTGTAATTATTTTTTTTTAATTCATATTTTCATTTGGTTCCATTAATTATAATCGGCTATAATGTACAAAGATAATATTTAATTACATCATGTCAAAAAATCGGTTGCAGTACAAAAAACGCAGGTAATTGTTTATATATATTTATAGTTACCATAATTTTTAGATGGCACAATTGTTAAAAATTATTGTTGAATAATAGTTTAGAATCGATGCCGTACATTTTGCTATGATCTTGCACCCCACGGGTCTAGGGAAGGGGTTGCGCCCGAGATTTCTCAACATGTAACCACCAAATATGTACGCCGTTGCTAAATAATCAATCTATGTAAGCATACAAATCTAATTGTACAAACATACAGTATTAAATTGCCTATATGCCGAAAAAAATTTTCGGAAAATCAAAAGTTCTTCTGGCTTCCGGTCCCATTATTTTTGTACGGCAGTAGGTTCTAGGGGATTATTTTTTTAAGAACTAATATAAGGAATGCCGTACAAGAATATTTTGTCTGAAGAGCGCATTCTCGGATGGAAAATTCAATTTACCTGTGTACTCACCTGTACCGCCCAAAAGTAACGGCATAGTGCCTAAAATTATGGTTTCATATACCAGCATCGTACTGAATATAATTGGCCTCTTGACCTCATAAAAATTACGATGGGCTTGTAGTCTGTTACACCTACAGGATTTATAACTTTACCAAGTTCCATTCATTCTTTAGTAATTTCGGTTTAAGGTACTTGTATACTGATAAGAGCGAATCTATCGGTGGATTTAATAAATTAAAGCACGAGAGAGATGGAGTAAAAGGATTTGGCAACAATGTATTAAATACGATTGCCATAACTGTCATATACTAATTTGCTACATTTAATCTGGCTATCGTTCGTGCCGAGCCGAATTTTTCAATTTCGATATGCAATTTACGATGAGGTTTAACTGAAAGTCTTCCTCTTTATGTCGCGACATCGTACGGCCATCCCGCTGGTGTTTTTCGAAAAATATGAACGTGTCAAGATCGCATGTTTTTTGTAATTTTTTCCTCTCCAAAATGCCAGCTGTTTTTTACTATTTTTCGCAGATATCTCCGAAACGGTAAGAGCTAGCTCAAAATAAAAAATTAGGTCAAACAAGTATTTTCGACTGCAAATCTTTTGCTGCCTATCAGAATTCTGATTTTCCTTTTCGTTGCGGAGATATTTACTGAAATGTCGGCGACGTAGGGCAAGAAATCGCAAATTTTGTGCTTCAAAAGTTGACAACTTCTTAATCTTAAATTAAATTAAATTTGCTAAAACTTTTTTTATTTTTTGGATCCCGACAAAAATTAGGGAATTAAAGGGGGCGGAAATTGGGACTTTTTATTTTTTCGAAAATTTCGCCATTTTGTCACCGTAATTAATCGGTAATTAATTAAAATCGATTTCATATACGATGTCCACTTAATATTGTAACGTGTTTCCACCCTTAGGAAACCACCCTCGCAAAATCCGTGGGTTCCAAAAATTATAACAAGAGATGTTCACTAACACACTTTATTAAATATTTACTGGATACTTCACAATACTATTATTAATTTAAATACACTTTACTGACTAAATCACAATGTTTATCACTTTGTTTATCTTTGAAGTCTTAACCTCACTTTCTATACTTTCTGAACTTCTGAACTACTCGCTGAGAATGCGGTCGGTCTTTTATACCTAAAAATGACAGATCTCGATTTTTCTGTGATGACGCCACCATTCTCTAGATAATTCCAGATGTCACCAGAACTAACTTCTGGTAGGTTTCTCGAGTAGGTGCAAATACTACTACTTTTTAGTAACCAACATAACCTTAAATTTTAAGGGGTTGCAACATATTACACTGCCCCCTCCTTAAGCCTGAACGTCCCGGTCAGGCAATTCAGCCTCTTTCACATACTTCGCCAGTCTATCCAAGTGTACGATCTTCATCTTGGACTTTTTGTTTCGTTGAATACGATAGACGACATCATTAATTCGGGTAATAACAGTATAAGGTCTTTCCCAAGGAGGTTGAAGTTTCGGTGACTTCCCTTTCTTCCGCTGTGGGTTGTACAGCCAAACCAGATCTCCTGCCTTGAACCCTTCTGCACTACCCTTACGGTCGTATCGAGCCTTCATTCGGTCACTGGCTATGGTGATTTGGTCTCTAACCAGCTCATGAACATTTCTTAGCCGTTCACTCATTTCATCCACATAGCTGTTCACAGGAAGCTGTTCTCCGCCTGGTGTTCCGAAAATCAAATCACACGGCAGTCTGATCTCATGACCAAATACTACACGGGCTGGTGTTTGTTTCGTAGACTCGTGGATAGCAGCTCTGTATGCCATGAGGAAGAACGGTATGTGGAGATCCCAATCGTGTTGATTCTTATGAACCACTTTAGAGAGATGTTCTTTCATGGTCTTGTTATGTCGTTCCACCATTCCATCTGATTGCGGGTGGAGGGCTGTTGTCCGTGTTTTGTGTATCCCCAATAACTTGCAGATTTGCTGAAACACCCCTGACTCAAAGTTCCTCCCTTGATCTGAGTGCAGCTCCAGGGGTACACCAAACCGACATATCAAATTATCTACCAAGACTTTGGCGACAGTGACTGCTTCTTGGTTTGGAATTGCATAGGCCTCTGGCCACTTACTAAAATAGTCCGTGGCAACCAGTATCTACTTGTTCCCATCCTTGGTTACTGGGAATGGGCCGGCTATATCGATCGCGATCCTCTCAAAAGGAGCTCCGACGTTATATTGCTTCATTGCACCCTTACTTCTAGTCTGTGGTCCCTTACTGGCTGCACAAATTTTGCAATTGCGACACCAAGCTTCCACATCTTGACGACTATTTACCCAATAAAATCGTTCTCGTACTTTATTCAGGGTCTTATTAACGCCGAAGTGCCCACCGGATGCTCCATTATGCACTTCCTGAAGTACTTTCGGTACTCGACACCTGGGAATCACTAGACGCATAACAACTTCCCTGCCATCCGGGCTTTCCCAAGCTCTCTTTAGCAGCCCGTTCATGACTTTAAGTGAATCCCATTGGGCCCACAAAGCCTTCAATCCAACTGCCTTATCCGAAACATCCTTCCACGCTGGTCGAATTCCGTTCTCCTTTGCTCTCAATATAGCCCCAATTTCTGTGTCATTCAGTTGTTCGTGTCTCGGGGCTTCGGTTGTCCAATCGTCCGGAACCTCTATTTTAATAGTGTTGACGGCCACCGTACCCTGCAATTTCTCAACGTGGCGGCAGTGCTTGCAATCTTCCTTGCATGGTCTTCTAGATAAAGCGTCTGCGTTCTTATGAGATCTTCCAGGTCGATGTTCTATTTTGAAATCATACTGTTGCAACCGTTCTATCCAACGAGCCAGTTGACCTTCAGGGGTTTTCAACTGCAACAGCCATTTTAATGCAGCATGGTCGGTCCGGATCTTGAAATGTCGTCCATAAAGATATTTATGAAAATGGTCCACTGATTTAACGATGGCCAGTAACTCTTTCCGAGTTACACAATAATTTCTTTCCGGTTTGGACAGCACCTTGCTGAAGTACTCGATCACTCTTTCCTGCCCATTCTGGATTTGGGACAGTACACAACCGACCGAAGAATTGCTGGCATCCGTGTCTAAAATAAAAAGTCCTTCCCGTTGTGGGTATGCTAGCACAGGACCAGTACATAAAGCTGCCTTCAATTTTCTCCATGCCGTTTCACATTCCGGTGTCCACTGGTACTGCACTTTCTCTTCTGTCAGCCGGTGTAGTGGCTTCGCAATTTCTGCAAACCCTTCCACAAAGTCCCTATAATAAGTGCAGAGGCCAAGGAAGCTCCGTACTTCATGAACGTTAGATGGTCTTGGCCAATCTCGTACAGCAGAAATTTTGTCGGGGTCTGTTTGTATTCCATCCGAAGACACCACATGACCAAGAAATTTGACTTCTTTCTGGAATAGCAGGCACTTCTTCGGGTTCAACTTCAGATGGGCATTCCTCACTCGCCCAAATACTTGAAGATTTTTCAAATGTTCTGTAAAATCCTGTCCCATAACAAGCACGTCGTCAAGGTAAACCAGGCACGTCCTCCAGGTTAGCCCTCGCAGTACGAATTCCATCAATCTTTCAAAGGTAGCTGGCGCATTGCAAAGTCCAAAAGGCATCACAGTAAATTGATAAAGACCACTGCCTGCTGAAAACGCTGTCTTCTCCTTATCATCAGGATGAAGCCCCACTTGCCAGTATCCACTCCTAAGGTCTAACGTAGAAAACCATCGTGAGCCTGCCAACGTGCTTAACGTGTCGTCAATTCGTGGTAATGGGTAACTGTCTTTCTTCGTGACATCATTTAATTTTCGATAATCGACACAAAATCTTAATGTTCCGTCCTTCTTGGCAACCAAAACTACTGGCGATGACCAGGGACTCGTTGACTCCTCAATGACTCCATCTTGCAGCATCTTGTTTATCATTGCCGAGGCATCCTCTTGTTTCGCTAATGGAAGCCTCCTAGGTGGTTGTCGAATAGCTGGTGAGTCGCCAGTATTTATCCGATGCTGGACTATGTCTGTTTTTGTAAGGGCCTCTGTATTCTTGGCAAATACTGAACTTTCCTTTTCCAGGAACTTGATTGCCTCCCTTCGTTCCTCCTCAGATAAATGCTCCAACTGGGTACTCAGCAAGGTCAAAACTTCCTGGTCTATTTTCGTAGACGAACTTCCCTCTGTTTGTTCCTCGCACCTCGCTACCCATGTGACCGGTTCATAGGAGCCAATCGGTTTGCCTTCCTTAATTGTCACCGAGTGGGAATTTAAATTAACAACTCTAATTGGGATTTTGTCTTGAGTCCGGGTTAAAGTTCTCGCCACAATAATATTGGATAGGGACTTAATCGATTCGTCATCTTCAACTAGGCCAACACGGTACCCTCCAGGATTTCCTTCTACGGCAGCATCGATCATTTGTTCTGAATGAGCAGGAATCTTGATCGTCTGTGTTGTTAACAATCTCGCTTTATGGAATTGGTCGTCTGCGGTTGCCAGAATAAATTCCTCATTTCCAATTTTTAAGACTCGCTCCCCTACATCAACAATAAATCCCTGCTCTCCCATGATGTCCAGACCCAAAATGAAATCATCCATAATGTCAGCCACAATGACCTTGTAATTGAACCTCAACCGTCCAACCTGCAGTTCCAAGTCGACTTCTCCATGGACCGCAGCCCTGTCCCCCGTGGCTGTCCGAATGATTACTCCATTTTGCCTCTTGTCAATCTGCAAGCCTGATATAAACCCTGGCCGCACTATTGATGACGTAGCACCGGTGTCAATAGTAAACACGCATTTTCTTCCATTCACATATCCTTGCAACAACAGACTGCTTGGAATTCTTTGAAGCTGGGAAATCTTTATTTCTCTGGGGGCACCGCATTCCCTAGCCAACACAGCCCCCTTGGTGCTGGCTATCTTTAGTTTTCCTGCTTTTCTTCAACATTTAGAGCATTTACTCGACTCTCCGAGTTCTGCTGTCGACAGTCTCGTTTCATATGGCCCACCTTGCCGCAGTTGTAACATTTAATACCACCACTCGGCTTTCCTTTATTTTGCTGTTTATCCTGCTTTCCTAGGCCATCCAATTTATCGAATAGTTTGGTAAACATTTTCTGCATCTCAGTCAACATAGGGTTCTGATTCATTTCTGGTTGCGATTCTTCGAGAGTCACAGCTCGCACTCTCGACCTTGGAGTATCTCTGTAGGCGGCTTCTACTTCAAGTGCACGCACCAAAGCTTCGCTACTACTTTGGTGTCTTGTCAGCCTCAGAACTCGCCTGACCTCTTCGTCCCTTATGCCATCTAAAAAGGCCCCTACGGCTAATTGTTCCTGCAATTCTCTAGGTGCACTCGGATATGCCAGGTGTGCCAGTCTCTCTATCACAGCTTCGAATTCCTGTAAACTCTCTCCAGCCTTTTGTGTTCGTGATTTTAGCTGGGCTTGGTATACTTGGGCGAGATGTTGGTCGCCATATCTCAAGTCCAATGCAGCTTCCAAGACTTTGAAGTCCCTTTGTTTATCCACTGGGATAGTCTGAAGCAACTCTGAGGCCTGGCCCCTTAATGCCAGAACTAATGCCATGGCCTTTTCCTCGTTATCCCAGTTGTTCGCACAAGCTGCTGCCTCAAACTGCCTCTTGTACGTCGTCCAGGAACTTTGGCCGTCAAAAGAAGGAGGTTTTAGTCACTGACCCGATGATACCACCTGCTGGCTTCCTCTATCTCTCAACTGTCGTTTAAGCCGGTCTATTTCTCCTTTGACTTCTTCTTCGAACTTGTTTACTTTCTCTTTAACTTCGGTTACTTCTCCTTTTACTTGACTGACTTCTGTCTCGACTACTCCTACTTTACCTTCGACCTTGTTTATCTCTTCTTTGACTTCACATTTTAGTACTTCATTGGCAGAAATTATAGCGTCCTGTTGTATTTTGATTTGTTCATTTAGAATTTTCCTTAATTCTTCCTGGCGTCTTTCTTGCTCCTGTTTTTCCTCTTGATGTCGTCTTTCTTGTTCTTCTTTCTCCTCTTGCTGTCGTATCTTCAGGTCTTCCATAATTTGTCTCAATTCGTCTTTCTCTTCTTGACGTCTTCTTTCTTCATCCTCTTTTTCTTTCTGACGTCTTCTTTCTTCATCCTCTTTTTCTTTCTGACGTCTTGTTTCTTCATCCTCTTTTTCTTTCTGACGTCGCTTTTCTTGGTCTTCTATAATTTTTCGCAGTTCGGTTTTTTCTTCGTGGCGTCGTCTTTCTTGTTCCTCTTTTTCTTCTTGACGTCGTCTTTCTTGCTGTTCTTTTTCTTCCTGACGTCGTTTTTCCTCCTCTTGACGTCTTCTTTCTTCCTGTTCTTTTTCTTCCTGATGTCGTTTTTCCTCCTCTTGACGTTTTCTCTCCTGTTCTTCTTTGTCTTCCTGCCGTTGCTGCGCCATCATTTTTTTGAATTGTTCGAACAAGTCCTGTATTTGTTTATCGGATGCCATACTTCTTGTTGTTACGGGCATACGATGAAATTAAAATAAAATAAATTTAACTGTCACGTCAATATCGGCAATGGAACTTTCCAGACAAATGTCGAAACAGCACGAAAAAGTCTTATCCAGAGTCTTTTGTCACTATCCAGTTCAGAGAATTTAATAATCTCCACTAATGTCCAAATAGAAAAGTTCTAGAAATTTTCACGCACTAAATGAGTCTTTTTCAGTGTCTCTATCACTTCTCAGTTCAAAGGATTTAATTATCACACTAATGTCCTAATAAAATGTTCTACAATGTCTCAAAAATGCACTTAACACTATTTTCCTGTTCGAAAATAACCCTCGAACAAATGTCCAGTAAATGAGTCCTCCGTGTTAGCACTAAACCTCGAGAATACTTCGCGAACACTCCTGCACAACTTCAGTGCTCCTCTTGTCATAAAATTCCGCTTTCTGACACCAATTTATAACGTGTTTCCACCCTTAGGAAACCACCCTCGCAAAATCCGTGGGTTCCAAAAATTATAACAAGAGATGTTCACTAACACACTTTATTAAATATTTACTGGATACTTCACAATACTATTATTAATTTAAATACACTTTACTGACTAAATCACAATGTTTATCACTTTGTTTATCTTTGAAGTCTTAACCTCACTTTCTATACTTTCTGAACTTCTGAACTACTCGCTGAGAATGCGGTCGGTCTTTTATACCTAAAAATGACAGATCTCGATTTTTCTGTGATGACGCCACCATTCTCTAGATAATTCCAGATGTCACCAGAACTAACTTCTGGTAGGTTTCTCGAGTAGGTGCAAATACTACTACTTTTTAGTAACCAACATAACCTTAAATTTTAAGGGGTTGCAACATATTACAATATCATGTATTACCTAGATGCTTCATTAATCTCGGCCCTTTAAAACAAAGGTTTCTGACAAAATTATTTTTTTTAAGATTTACATGCATTTTCTAGGAAAACGTGAAATTTTCTCCATTTACTCGACTATCGGTTATTTATCGTTTTTTTCCGAAAAAATTGTAAGCAACAAATGTAAAGAGCATTTATACTAATTTTTAATTTTAGACTTTTTAAAAATTTAAATATTCGCGCCATCTTCTTAATACACAATGTTGCCAATCAATTTCAACAGCTGTTTTATTTACACAAATGTAGGACTTAAAATTGATTAAAGTTCTAATAACTTTTATACTAGACGGACAATTTTTTCAGGATTTTAATAGAGTGTTAATAAGAAATTACTTAATGTTATGTTAGTTTTTAAAGCATATTTCTAAAAAATGTGATTTTAAGAGCACAGATTAACTTAAGCCGAGCTCTACTTTGTCAAATAAGGCTTCTTTGCCTATAAAAGTCAAACTTTCCCAATCGATTACTCCGAAACTAAAAGGACGATTTTATTTTTATTGAAAATTCAAGTGTAAAATCACTTTATTTATTAGTATACCAAATTATATATAAAACTGTAAAAGTTCATTTTAGTATACAAGTACCTTAATTTTGCAATAAAAATAATTCCACACGAAATGTTTGTCTCTCGGCATGTTGCTTAATAGTTAATATATTGTTATATCTATATTTAAACGATTAAAACAGACACTTCTCAACTCGCTATAGACCAGATACTTTATAACAGCATATAAAACAAGCTAAAAACGTAGGTAGGTACTCTTCGCCAAATTACTGAACTTTTTATATAATTGTTACACATTCTATAGGATACTCTTCGCAGTTCTTTTTGTAAATAATGTTAGTTTATATATAATACAATACTTTATATATAATACAAATATTATATAGAGATAACATTTCGCAAGATTTCTATTTAAGTGCAAGCGACAAAAATTAAGGAAATATATATTTTTTAATTAAATGATTAATAACTTTCTTATTTACTGATTGATTTTCTTCAAAAACAATAGGGTTCTTCCTTTAGCTAACACTAACTTACTTTCCAAATTTCAATACAATCGGACTTTTTTTTCTTAAGTTATCGTGCTTACAAGAAACGTGACGGACGGATAGATAGGCGGATATTTTGAAAGTTGTTCAGAATTCGTTCACTAACACAATGATCTGAAGATTTTTTCTCTACGAGCGATATTTCCGGTTTTAAAAATGTGCCGATCAAATGCAATATACTCTTCGTTTTTGCGAAGAGTATAATAATGTAGGTTAGGTATTGGTTTGCAGACGGGAAGTCCCTTCTTTACTAATACCAGCAGCAGTAGTTCACATAATTAAAACAATGTTATGGCAACATCTCACAATATTAAACGTTTTTGCAGAAATTTGACATATATAAAGAAAAATGATATTTATTTCACTATAAATATCATGATATATATCACTGGATATATATATCATCGAATCCTGATCAAAATACTTCAGAAAAGTTATATCAGAACCTTGGGACAAGACTGTTTTTTTTTTATTTTTTTAGATTGGAACAAAATACTACTATTTAGGTTTAATCGAAATTGGTTTTTTTTTCTTTCAGATGTTTGATCACTGCCTAGCTCCAAATACCATGGGTGATGGTACAGGTTGTGATAACATGACAGCTATAATAGTACAGTTTAAGTCAAATATTCTCAAACGAGCTGCCTCGCCGCAGCCTGCCGATTCCGATTCAAAAAGGGCAAAGACTGAAGAAAATGAGTCACAAATTGATACTACAGCGTGAATCATTTTTTTATTAAAAACATAGGTTAAAAAATAGTATGTTAATATGTTATCTCATTTCTTCTTTAATTTTAGATGATATTGTATAAATTTATCCGAGTTTCAGTTTTTTTGGAAGTCAAGGTGAAAATTTATTTTTTCCATTTGGTTCAATTGGGTTATGAATTTCCTCCACATTGCAACATTCCCAACATAAGTTATGGAGTATGTAGATACTAGTTTAAAACAGTAAACAAGTTTTGAGAATTGTTAACAGCTCTAATCTTTTCTATGGTTTGAATACTATGAATAAAAAAAATAATAATAGCGAATATTTTTTATTGTGTCAGATATTTATACTCAAGTTGCTTCAATAGTTTACATTAGAACAGAACAGAACAAGTAAAAACATGTAATAAGGTAAGTTTCTAATTGATTGTCATTTTTTATGAAATTTAACATACATTTTTGTTTTAAATGAAATGTGTTTCCAAACGTTACGTTTTTTTCGTTCTAAATAAGAATACATATACAGCATGTCCCACTTTTTATCTTGAGACCCCATTATCTCGGTTATTAGTTATCCAATTTCAACCAAATTTGGATTGATACTACTTTAGGTGATCCAAGGACCACTCCAGCTAGGAGAGGTGGAGAGGCGATGGGGCATTTTTACTGAAAAAAATAACTTAATATTGTTCAGCATGATTTTGAAACGCCATATGTAAAGTTTCACAATATTTTGATTTAGGTTTTCCAAAAAAAAAACTATTTATCCAGTCATAAACGATTCATAGTTAAGATTTTTTTTTCTAGCCCGAGCCATTGGAGTCTATCCTGTCTCAATATTTTCGTATAGTTAAAGTAGTTCAAAGGCATGATAACCATATGAAATGTGAACCGAATATGACAACTACTATTTTGTTAATTAGTTTATCCATATATTCTACTATCCATAGTTTTTACTCACCATCTCTACTGAGCAACATTGAAAAGTATATTTTTTAAGAAGTATTTTTTGAACTTTTTTTTCTCTGAAACTAATAGAGAAGAGTGATGAACCAAAAATGTTGTTGTAGGGAGCATTATGAAGAAAATTAAATATATTTTTTTAATTGTCTCACTTAACTATTAATAAAAAAATGTTTTCAAGTGATTTTTATAGGGTTTCATCAGTCACCACCTTAGAAAAATTCTTAATTATAGCTATACATATGTAGATAAACTGGTAAAAGTTTTATCAAAACCAGATCTCTGCGACAGTGAAAAATAAATAAATGTAAAGTTGATCCACATTTTCACCCACTCTACAGGTTATAATTATTCAAATATAATAATAATTACTAACCTTTTTTATATTTTTTATTAATCATCACTATCATGATTTATTACCATAGATACACAGTCTTTTTCAAATATTTTTGAAAAAATTTCTGTTGCCTTAATTGTTCTAGAGAGATACCTACTATGGGATAAATAATATATCACGGCTGCCACATGTGAGCAGCAGCCCACAGTTCTGTTGCCATTAAGGACAATCACAAGTATACCGCTTGATGCTAGTGTAGCTCTTACCGTAGAGAACATAAGGAACTTAATAAGAGTGATAAAACTAACAATTTTTGTGCCGTGATTTAACTTCAACTTTAAGTATATTTGGAGATTCTTCCGCATATTGTATTTCAGGACTGTTTTGTTTGGTGATTCATTCAGTCAAATATTGAACAGTCTGAGATGATTGGTAAGAGCCGATAAATAATATTTTAAACTCACATTCGCTAAGTTCAGGAACATCTGATACCCCTCCGGTGCTAGTCATAGTTTACAAAGTTTTTTCGTCGGTCCAATGTTGGTTTTCGACTTCTTCGCTGAGATTATTTCATATATTCTTGTTGTTTAGATATCCAATGATTTCATCAGCCAAATCACTCTCAGAACCTAAACGAGATGTTGATTTTGTTCTCTACGATAACTGACCCAATTCCCAACTTTATAATTACGAGATAATCTACGCTATACTAGAGGCTTATGCCTGGGGTTGTAAGCAGCCTTGGTAATTTCAACTTATAAGATAAATAAATAACAAGACCATGTTGAGCATTTTTTTTTTCATTTGAAGAAATTATGAAAACATTTTGAATGCGTTTGCGATTTTCAACAACAATAATGGAACTATAGAACTAAGTTTTAACCCACTACATTCCATTGATATTACCAAACAATGATCGGGTATCCCAATAATATATTAAGTGAAAATGGGTAACAATTTATACCAGCTCCTCAGAGATCAGATGGCACATGGAGGAAAGCTAGAAGAATGAATGATGGATACATACCCCAAGAAGAAGTACTATTGTGTGAAAGTGAAGGAAAACAATTTTTGAGTAAAAAGCAAGAACCTCCACAAGGATCACCACTTTCACCCCTATTGTACAACTTATACAGCTATGACATCAATACTCTACAAAATTCATCTGAAGACACAACATACATACTGAATATGCTGATGACACTACATTGGTGGGACATGATAAATCATTGCAAAGTTTAATTCCTAAGTTGCAGGCAACGATGAATGAGGTTCAAGTGTGGTTCAATAAATGGTGTCTACTTCCAAATCCTAATAAATCACAATTCGTTATATTTAACCATGCTCCCTCTCTGTCCTCCTCTACAATAAGCATTGCAAACGAACATGTAAAACCAACACCTTCGGCCAAATATTTAGGAATTACCATGGATCAAAAACTGAATTTTAACCAACACTCAGCAATTATTAAATCGAGAATAAAAAATCGAGCAAAACACTTCAAATCACTCACACATAAAAATGAAAGAATATCTACTAAAACAGCCACAAAAATCTACACATCTGTATGTCGACCTATACTGGAATATGGACACACTCTATATGTCAACTGCCAAGCGCCGGTACTAAACAACTTAAAAGTTGCAGAAACCTCTTCGCTACGCATTATAACTAAAATTCGGCATCCAGTCAACAACCTCCACAATCCGCCGAATAATTTACTATATGAAAAAACTAGGATAACCCCAATCTTGAGCAGACTTCAAATATTATCAACCAAATTTGCAAATTGGCCACATAATATGCAACTGTTACGACCTCTCTGCCGTACAAGAAACCGCAACAGAAGATCAATTTTTTTTCCATAAAACGTATTCATTTTTGAATATCCCACAAAAAATATTGTATCAACAGTAACAATGTAGGAAAAATAGACTGAAGGACTCCAGTCGATAGCCGTTTGAATATGTATTTTTTTATGTATTCAATAAAGAACTTTTATTATTATTATTAAGCAAGAACCACTTACCTTGCCTTCTGGTAAAAAAGCACAAAGATCTATATCGGGACTATATATACAAGATGATAATGAGAAGAAGCAAGTTAAGAAAAAAAATTTAAAAAAAGTAACTACGCAGCTTGAAAATATTAATATTAAAGAAACATCTAAACAAAAAGAAAATCAAATAAATGGGCCTAAAATAAGGTGAATTCAAATCCACCTCAAGGAGCCCGCAAAAAACTCAAAAATTTGAAGAAAAGATTACAAGAAACAGAGTCCTTGGAAGAAAAACTTGAAACTGGTGCCTAAACCTGAACCTGAACAGTTGACAAAGATTAAAAGAAAAAATGACTTATTGATGCAAATACATGAATTAGAAAAACAAATTAAGTAAGAGAACACGTATGTAATTTATTAATCATTGTGTAGAAAAAAAAAGCTCTACTTATCAAGCTTATACTTGCGATTGTCCTTAATGGCAATTGACCTGTGGGCTGCTGTTCACATGTGGCAGCCGTAATATATTATTTATCTTATGCTAGGTACCTCTCTAAAACAATTAAGCCAGCAGAAATTTTGTCAAAAATATTCGAAAAAGACTGTATCTATTGTAATAAATAATGAAAGCGATGATGGTTAATAAAAAATATAAATAAAGCTAGTATTTATTATTTGAATCGAATAATTATAACATGTAGAGTGGGCGAAATCGTGGACCAATTGGTTATTTATTTATTTTTCGGTATGTTGCAGCAGGCTGTTTTTGATGAAACGTTTACCAGTTTATGTCCATATGCATGTATAGCTTTTCAGAATTTTTCTAAGGTGGTCACTCTGATGAAACCCTATTAAAAATAACCTTTGAGCAAAATTTTTGTTTAATAAAATATTAATAGTTAAGCAAGACAGTTGAAAAAATATGTTTAATTTTCTTCGTAATACTTCCTACAATAACGTTTTTAGTTCATCACTCTATCCCTAATAGATTCTGAGAAAAAACATTTTTAAAAACACTTCTTAAAATACATACTTTCAACGTTACTCAGTTAATGTTACGGGATAGAAGAGTAAAAGCTATATAAATAATAATATAAATGGATAACCTATTAAACAAAGTAGTAGTTGTCATATTCGGTTCTGGGGGTACAAATCAATTGGTTATCACCTCTAAAATTTTGGCGTAAATTCCAAAATGAATTTTCTTAGTTTTTTATTTTGCTGTGAAATTAATTTTTTACCACTTAACGCATAAAGTCCGATGACAGACATCGGTGTCTGTGAGTCTGTTTTCATATATCATTCTCAAGCCCAAACAATCAATAGCTGGACTCTAAGGAGAATCTGCCTACAGTGGCCCCGCTACATATTCGTTAGAACATGGGTTTTTGATTCCACATTTTCGAATCATTTACCATCTGCAAGGGCTCTGTGAGAGACTCTAAATCATTTTAATACAGGCCAAAGCCGAAAGAAGTCTTTATCTGTAATTGCCGTGTGCTAAATATACTCTATCTAGAACCTGTCTTCTTTGGTCTCTGGACCAAAACTTCACTCATTTTTCAAAATACACACTCAAATTGTGATATATAAAATGAAACCTGATATTTGACCCACAGAATCTATCTCTAGTTGTGGCCTTGCAACAAAAATATTAAAATTATGCCTAAATCATCCAGAGCCGGCTTCAACATTTTGTTACTAGGGAACGAAGAGCCCTGAATTACGAAATTTTGATGGCATAGATTAGTAAAAAAAAAAGTCGATATATCATGAGGAGTATACAGGGTGTTCAGAAACTGTCCTGACAAACTTAAACTGCAAATTCTAGGCGTGTTTATGTCGATTTGATGTACTAGTCAACCATCCTAGGATGGCAAGTAACCGCGCAGAGAGAAGAAATATCGTCACTGTTGGACAGATATTAAGTTTCTTAAGCTAGTTAGCTAGCTAGCTAGCTTAAGAAGCTTATTTGTTACTGTCCAACAGTGGCGATATTTCTTCTCTCTCTCTGTGCGGTTACTTGCCATCCTAGGATGGTTGACTAGTAATTCACCTTATCTAAAAATTCTTGCTAACCTAGCTAGAGATGGAACTTTGTCATCAAATTTTTTTACTCATCTTCAAAATGCTTTTATTTAAAAACATAAAACTTGGTACATTTGTTAACCTAAAAATGATCTGTCGTGTTGCTGTAAACATAATTTTTTTATTGCAATAATTTGGGGGAGATCAGCGGACATTTTGAACCATATTTTTTTGAATTTTTGTTTCCATGTTTGATTTCATTTAAAAACTATAGTTTTTTTTAACATTAAGGTACTCTTGTTATCGCTATGATGTATTGTTTTCGAGAAAAATCGATTTGGCAACTTATGCAGGGAAACACGAAAAGTTCACATCACTTTTTCTCGAAAATGGTGCATCAAAGAGATAACAAACAAGAGTAACTTAATGTTAGAAAAAACTCTAAGGCTTTTAAATCTGACATCAAAAATGCAAAAAAATATATGGTTCAAAATGTCCGCTGACCTCCCCCAAATGACACTTATGATCGCAATAGAAAAATCATGTTTACAGCAATGACAGGTCATTTGTAGATAAAAACGGTTTGAAGATATTGAAAAAAAAATTAGATGACAACGTTCTATCTTTAAACGGCTGTAGCTATGAAGCATTTTTGGTTAACGTGATTTATGTCAAATCGACATAAAATCACGTCTAAAATTTGCTGTTTTCGTTTGTCGCGAGAGTCTGAACACTCTGTGTAACGACTTTTTCGAAAGTAAAACCAAGTTACTAAATTTTTCTGTTGAAATATGCACTTTTAAAACACTTTTTGGGAAAGCCTTGTGCCATTTTGTATTTGAGAGTTTCAAAAAATACTCAACAGTAATATTGAGTGTTTTTTAGTAAAAAATGGCTTCGAAACTTATGCCCATTTTCTTTTCAATAAAACATTACCACTAACAAAAAAAGGTTTTGTTTTAGTAATAAAAATGTTCAAACTAAGGTCATTGATATCAATCAAAGTTTGGTTGAAATTAAATAGCTACTAACCGAGATGAAGGGATCATTAAAAGAGGGACGTTGTATTTATAGTTTATTACTAAAAATACAACAAATTTTCAATTAAGTATGAATTAACGTGACTTGCTACTCAATTTCTTGTGGGAATATCAACATCGGGCCAGTATGCCATAGTGTTCATTAAACATGCAAAGAGCCTCGCAAATGTTCAGACGTTTTCTCGATTTATCTTTACTGGAGTATATTTGAAATATATCAAAGAAAAAGCTGAGAAGTCCAAATGAAACTATTTTCAAATTTGCATACTTCTGGTAAGTTACCATGCATCAAACACGATTTGGTTTTGTTTTTTCAACTGATCTACCATCCTCCGTTTGTATAAATTTGCCTATCCTCAATTTTAGTATTTCAGAAATGTTTGCAGCTTGTGCTGAAAGTAATGTTATATTCACATTGATGCCTTGCTTATCGTACATCTACACTGAACATTAAAGAAGTGCAGTTACATATTCAAGAGGCAGTGAGGGTTTAGATCTACAGGCTTGTTATTGATCTAGACCCTCACTGCCTCTTAAATATGTAACTGCACTTCTTTAATGTTCAGTGTAGATGTACGATAAGCAAGGCATCAATGTAAATGTAACATTACTTTCAGCACAAGCTGCAAACATTACTGAAACACTAAAATTGAAATGTGTTAAATATTTTAGGTGAACTTTGCATTCATTGTTTTTATTGCTGATTTCAAATAAGACCTACATTTTTTCCCATCACGTAATATTCACAATAAACGTATTCCGATTTAAAAAAATTGTGCAAAATGAGATTTTTGTTAAGTAAACTTTTATTAATTCAAAGTGTTGGCTAGTGAATACAATTAAAATCTATTTAAATATGATCCAATAAGCTTTTAACGTTTCCCAAAAAGTTATTATAATTTATTTTTGTGGTATATGTTTCACTGCTCTTCAGAGCACTTTTCCTCTTTCTCTTCATATCCAGCAAGAGTCGGCAATCATTTATAATTCCATCCTCCCTAGTATCTTTTCAATTCTTCGATACCGTGATGAAATCTTTCACCTTGCTTTTCACTTAGTGCCTCAAGGATTTCCGAAAAATAATCTACATGCTAATCCATTAAATAAATGTACTTTTAAACTGTTCAACAAATTTCTGGTATCTGGGTTTTTTTTTGTTTACAAGAAAGTTTGTCACTACTTCTTTGAAAGCTTTTCATGCCATAAATTAGCTAGATTTTGTCTAATATCAAAATAAAAATAGCTTATTATAAAAAACTATACGTGATGTTTTTTCACATTTTTCCTGTAATTACCCAGGAAATGATAAAATTTACCAATTAGATTCCAGACAATTTCATCATGGCTATGTAATTTGGAAGTCATTAAAGTATTTATCATGTCTTCCAAGGCTCCAGTAACCCTGCAAATAAAACCAGCACAGTCTTGGTGTTTAAGAATAAAGCATTAACAGGTTGGAAATTTGAATTTCTTGATTTTACATTTGTTTTTTGCAGTTTGATTTAAATCTTATTTTTATTTGTTGATGCTGCTTACAAAATTATAAGGCAATGTATTTATTATGAGAAGTAACTGATTTATAAATATGACTCCATTTTTACTAAACCATAAGCATTAACGTGTCGGAACAGGTGAAAGAATTGTATGCTTGTTTTATCTCCGTAGCAAAAATATTTTTGCTATATTTTGGGGAAAATAAGTAATGGAATTACAGGTAATGTTTGTTATCTTTATATGCAAATTTTTGAACCAAATATGGAGAAAAATAAATCGAACCTTTAGTTTCTAGATTTTTTATTTAATGATTCGTTTAGTTTTCAGTTTAATCAGTTCTATATTAGTTTATTGATAGCCCGAGCATTTTATGGTTTTAGCATAAACCAAAGGGCCTGTATATTTTTTTATGTACCAGGTAAATAAAAGTATTTTTATCCAATCAAAGTTTAGTGTTAAGTGCTTACTTTAGAAGAATTGTTGGTTACTAAAAGAAGTTGTTCTATTTAAATTACATATTTTCCTACCACTCGTTTAAAGAGCAAAATTGAAATGTAACATGGCAGGTATAATTTGAACTAATGATGTGTAGGTGTTGAACTTTACTACTTAGTTTGTTTTTGTTTTATAAAATGCTCGGAATATAACCTCAGTAATAAACAGTTTTTATTTTCATTATAAACGCCATGGTAGAGGTGCCTTCAGTTAAAGAAAGCTGTGGTGGTTATTTATAATTTGTATGACACTCTATTTTTATGTATTCTAATAATTTTATGTTAATTGTTTTGCCCAAGGACACAGTATATTATTTTTAAAAACTTGTTTTCTTGGGTGTAATTTTAAATAGACGAGCCAGTGATTTTTGTATACCAATAAAGGATCATTCTGTATATTTATTTTTGACAACATTTTTAAAGAGTTAATAAAAATCTTGTACATTAGTAAGACACATACTTTTATTTAGCATTGTATTATCTGTTATAACACAATAAATTATTTAATAGATTTTTTAACAGTGCATTAGTTGATTTATCACTTCGTTTTGCTCCATTTCCGTCTTTTGTAGGGAATTCAGCTGGATTTTCAATCTTTCTAATTCCATTGATTTTTCTGTGATAAGTGCCTAAAAATGTCAAGCTTTTAGCCATTTGGATTGTTATAAATTAATTTTACTGAAATAACCAATAGTAACCATAAAATTTAATTTAATATGGAATGGTAGTTAAATACTACCAAACAAAATATGCAATGAATCTCTGCGTACATGTTATGAACAATATGGAAGATCTTCATTTCAGAGACTTCATGCAAATATAATATATTTTAAACACCTTATGAAACATTTCCAAACAATAGAAAACCAACGAAATGACAAGATATTCACTGTTGCCAGCTAAAATGTATTTTTGGTAATTTTAATCTAAAAAAGGTAACAGATGTTACAAAAAGGTAATAGACATGTAGCAAATAAAACAACTTCGAACAACGAAACATTTTCCTGTTTTCTCTAATATGTGCGGAGTGTTTGTAGCTGGAGAGTAAGACCCTTGAAATATGCAAAATAAAAGTGGTCTATGTAACTTGAGAACATACAAAAACAGAAGTCATATTCTTATGTAAAATGACCTGCCAAATTCGATTATGGAGGTCCCAATTCCATACGGAATTGCATTTTTCCAGTTTTTTAATGAAGTTTCTCTGAAATACAGTATTTTACATTTCCCTACCTATAACTTTGTGTCTAACCATTGACTCAGCTTAAGCTAAAACGGGCTAGATTTCACAGCGTGGTGCTAATGTGCTAAAAGTTGCAAAAAAGAAAATGCACGAACGGGCTGACACTGGCAACACTGGGTTGGTGCCAGAAATAACAACATGAAAGAGTGACTTTAACATCGGATTTGTGATCAGCGACCCCAAAAATGTTAGATTAGCTTATAGTCCGCAAAAAAAGAGTAGACAGTAATTAGGGTTAACAAGAGTGTAGCGGCACGTCCGCCCGATGACTGCACATAGTGTCTTATGCATCCTAAAGAAAGTGCTGCTCCACTATAGCATTCCTCCACTATCTACTCTTTTTATACGGACTGTAGTCAGCTCTTTCGTGCAGACTTTTTAGTGGGTTTGTGTTATTTCTGGCACCAATCCAGAAGGCTGATGGTAGGTATGCAACAATAACTTATAATAATAATAATAGTCTTTATTTTCCATATGAAAGAATATACTCAGTTACAAAACTATTAAATAAGTAAGTAAACGGAATAATAAGCAAAGTTCAGCAATAATTTCACAGATATTAACAGCGGTAATAAAAGTATAAGATTTTCTAAAATTTAGCTGCTCTTCCACTTAACCTAATTCGCGCATTAAATAAAAGTAAATTTAAAATAATTACACATAATATAAAGAAAAAAACCTTCAATGTAAACTAAGGGGCTAATGACATTACATTACATTGTAAATATGTTGTTTATAAATTAATATTTTTAATTTTTTCCTGAAACAGTTTATATTCATTTCTTTCAAGTTTTCGGGTAGAGTTATGTACATTGCAAATCTGATACCTAAAAAAAAAAAGTTTAAATTGCTCTGTTCAGTGGATAGGTGAGGTTAATAGGTCTTTGAACCTTAAATTGAGGTTGTGCACATCGGTATGAAATTTTATTTTATTATATAAGTATTCAGGAGATTTCTTTACTAAAATTGTATGATATAAGCATGCTGAATGAAACAGTCTGCGATTCTCCATGTTCCAACCTGTATCAACTTGTGCGATATTCTCTCATGCCTACGTATACCATAAATTAACCTGAGGCAAGAATTTTGAATTTTTTGTATTTTATTTTTGTATAAAGTAGTTAAATTGGGGCCATACAGGCAGTGGCGGTCTGGGTGTCTAGGGCTTAGTCGGCATTTTACAAGCGTAGCAAGCAAAAATTTTTTTATGAGGGGGAGGGGATTTTTTGGGCCTCGCGCCAGCCATTTATTCGGGGATGGGAATTTTGCACTAAACTTTAATGTTGTCTGTAGGTCTGTAGGACTCACTTCGTTCGTCCGGCAATTAGAGATGAGTCACAAGTGGCTTTTACTCCGAATAAAACATGCTATTTTTTCTTCAAACGTCGATTAGCTATAAAGAAAATAAAAATAAACAATCTCGAATTTCACCACCAAAAATGCATTGTGTTAATATCGCATGGTCGGCGTATTAAATAAAATATGCGTTGCTATGAATACTACTTTTTCTGCAGCTCACAGCATCAGAAAAAGTACTTTTACCTCCGTTGTTAATGGCAAAGCTGTCTAAAAAGTCAATTTTTAATGTCATGAAATGAGTTAAGAAATGTCATGTTTTTCTGACGGTTCAAGAAAAATAATTTTTTTTGTTATAATTTTTAAGGACCTTTTTAAAAGAATAAATAAAATCATGTTTTTTAGAAAAAAAAAAAGAATTTGTTGGAAAAATCCTGTCGCAAAAAGTGCACTAGATAGACAAACTAACGACATGACAATTGACTTAAAACTAACAGTTAAAGTGTTAAAGTTTCGATATTAGCTTCATCGGTTGCTTTTGGCGCCTCCGCACTGCGCACATCTCCATTGGCGTAATTTCAGAATTTTTATTGGGCAGGCAGGGATTTTGCCTAATTGTTTTGGAAACCTTTGACTTGATTGGCGTAATTATCATACTTATTATTTTTTCCGGAAGAACTTCGGAATTTGCCAGATTTGCCTTAAACAATTTAATGCTCTTTCAATATACTGGATGGGCAGTTGCCTACCCTTGCCTCCCCGAATTACGCCTATGCACATCTCGAGTTCATGCTTCAGACTTCGACACCGGAACGGCTAAAAGAAGCCAAAAATATTCACCAGCTCACCACACATGCCAAAACTTAAAAAAAAAAAAATAAACATTCAAACTCAGTTTGTCAGTGATTTGAATGTTTTTGCTTCGTATATATATAAGCGCATTACGTACTCAAAAGGCAAAGGGCCCAGTCGGCATTTGCCGACTCGCCAACTTGGCCAGACCGCCACTGCATACAGGCAATCAGCAAAATCTAAAAGACAAAACCAGGCTTTCACATAACATCACTTTTACTTTTTGAGATAAATAGTGCCTATTCCCGTAAATTAGTTTGTTGGAATTGTATACTTTTAGTGTAAGTTTATTTACATGTTTTTCAAATCGAAGATCACTGTCAATAATAACACCTAAGTTCTTAGCATAGACAACTATTTCAAGATTTTCTTGATCTACATTTATTTGAAATTAAAGCATTAGATTTTATGGTATTAATAATAAAAGAGTGGTCTTTTGATACATTTAAAAAAGATATTAATATATCTTCATTAATACGTTGACAGGCACCATCAACGTCAGAAGATTTTAATGAATGATAAAGCTGGGTATCATCAGCGTAAAAATGAATTTGACAATGTTTTAAACATGAAATAAACTGACTGGTATATAGGGTGAAAAGTAATTATCCCAGGATAGAACCTTGTGGTACACCTGATCTCAGTACTAAGTCTTCTGAGCAGTTTTGGTCAATACAGACTTTGTGCTGCCTATTTTTTAAATAATCTTTAAATAAATTAACTGCTTCCTTTGTGAGACCTATATGTAACAAAAGAGATAAAAGTATTTCGTGATTAAGAGTATCAAACGCTCGACTAAAATCTAGTAAAATTAAAATTGTACATAAACCCTGATCTGATGCTCCTATTATATCATCAACTACTTGCAAAAGAGCTGTAGTACAACTCTATCCAGTACTAAAGCCCGATTGTATTTTAGGTAGTATTTTTTTCTCCAGTAACTATTCTCTAAGTTGATATTCCATGATTTTTTCAAGTATTTTAGATACAGTAGATAAAACACTGATGGCACGTAGGTCTTTAAAATCTTCAGGATTATTTTTTTTCGGTAATACAGTGATTACAGACAGTACTTTTCCAAGTGGATGGAAAAACATTTTCTTGTAAACAATAATTAATTATATGGGTCAAATAAGGAATAATATGCGGGCAGCACTTAATCATTTTTAAATTTATCTTATCACACCATGTAGCATTTGCATTTATTTCCATGATTCTTTTTAATACTGTGGTTTCATCAATTTACAAAAAAATTATTTATATTATTTACGTTCTTAATTTTCAGGTAAGTATATTTTTATTTTTATTTTGAAAGACAATTTCATTATTTTTTAGAATTCTCCAACATTCATGAGCACTAGAATTATGTAGATGATATGCTGATAACTTAAAAATGCTTTCTTTTCTCTTTTAATGGCTTGAGATGTGAAATTACGCAGCTGTTTGTAATATACATATATCTATAAATATCTAAATATATCAATCTCATAACTCAGTAACTAAAATTAGGCTCAACTTGAAACTTAAAAGGGGTCAATATCTTACTATAAAATATCATTTAGGACAAAAATTAAGTCTGATTTCAAGGGCCACGAAAAACACGTTGAACAAGGAAGATATCTGGCTTACACATATTCCGCATTTTCGAGATTTTCCTTCTTTTTTTTCCTTCCTTAAAGTAGGTACCATTTTGGAGCTTATAAAAATTGGCACAATTTTTGCAGAAACAATTTTTTTGCATGATTAATATTAATAAGTGGGATAATCTTGATGCACTCTGATAAAATGAACAGCCTGTATAACAATATTCTCTTCGTTAATTCAAAATATTACAAAACTGAATGAATTATTTTTTACCTGCAACTGCTGTTGATTATTTTCCTTTTGTTTTTCCATGCTTTGAAGCATATTTCTAGCTCCTATTGCTTTTATTTTTTGCTTCTCAACTTCTTTACCAAGTTGTTCAACCATTGTAATAAATTTATTTGCAATTTTTTGGAATTCATCAATTTCTGAAACACCATTAATAGACTTACTTATTTCATGTTATGTTGAATTAAAAAGCCTAAATCATATTAATTTGTTAGATTTCCCATAAACTAAAAGGCACACATGATAGGTATGTTTTCAATTTCGAAAACATGCAAAATATTAAACTATAGAAATATTTTATTTTAAATTACTTTCAGTATATATCTGACATTCTTCTTTTAAATCGTTGGTTAGTTTTGATACTTCAGGTTCCAAAATGCATATTTTGTCCACTTCGTCGAAGAAAATTCCAGATTTGGCTAGCAATTCTGACATTTTATGTGCATTTTATTTGAATTATGAGTGAATTATATTGGTTACCATGGTAACCAGTGCCGGACTGGGAAAATTTGGCTTGGGAGTTTTTATATGGCACTCGCAACTTCTTAACATCTACCCTCTACTATATCCTCAAAAGTCAATGTTTGAGAAAACCGGTCTTCTTAAAAACAGAATTATGGACTATAGGTATATAAAGATTATAGGAAACAGGTGCATAATGAAGCTGAATGCTGATTGGGAAAAGCAAAATAACGAAATAGGTTTCTCAAATAATATGGATAATGGTAGTTACCACATCTCTGGGATAATGTTGCGTTGCAAGTCGCGACATCTTTAAGGATTATATTGAACGACTGACTGAATAACTGGTTGCCTGTATTTCTGGTGCCAGTATCATAGGTATATAATATTCTTTACTATAGGTGCCAGTATCATATTAAATACTAAAGAAAGGTAAATACTATTTCTTTTCATTTACGTACACTTACCGGTAGGTATATTAAAATCATAGACTTAGAATAGTTTTAAGTTTATGATTAAAATATTGAAATACATCGATTCTTGACGAAGTTGGTTAAAATTACATAATAGATTTTTTGACCGGTTTTTCCAAACAGTACAACCACAGAAAAGATAAAGTAGCTCTTGACATTTGCCTTAGACCGAGAGTTTCGCATTAGAGATGGGCAAAATCACTCCTTGGAGTGAGTTGACTCAGTGAGATGAAGATTCAGCTCATCGAGCTGATTCCAAAAGAGTCAAATATAATGTATTAGGATTGGTAGATTGGTACACATGCGCAGTGTTACTATATGTTCACGTATTCCCACTTCCTAATACAGAGCCGCAATTAGCCCAGGTTGTCATCGGATTCCGGCTGACTTGCTGCTATTGCTATTTTTAATTAACAGTTTAAAAATAACATATCGATGAGAAGTACTGGCATTCGCATACCGCAGCGCGCACCCTGAGCGCGCAGTTTGCAAATGTTATTTCAGAGACGTTATTTTAAACCCACCGCTCGTTATGATTAAAATTAAATAATTTAACTCGCCGATCGCCTACCGTCAACAAATAGCCAAACACGTCAAACCCAGCGTAAGTATGCAATGACAATATTGGATTGGAGATGCAGGTCAACGAAAATATACGTATGGAGAAGAAAATATAAAAGCTTTAAACATATTTATGATTAAAAAACAGCTAAAAGTCAATATATAAAAGCGGATGGCTCGAGATTTCTACAAAAATATTCAACTCTGGCAGCCCTTCATTTTTAAACTCGGTATGCGGATAATCGAAAATGTACACACGGAGAAGAAAATTCAAAAGATTTGAATATACTATGATTAAAAAAACAACTAAAAAGTGTGTACATAAAGCCGATGGCCCAAGATACCCACAATAATATTCAACTACATTTTCTTTTATTTCATATAAATCTAAGCGGTTGCGTTGCGATTTCATTATCTGCTACTGCTGTTTTCGGAATAACAGTTTAACAGAGCAGTCAGCAAAAACATTTTCACTACGTCGTGTTTCTTATCTGTTATTTTCGAACAGAAATAATAGTCTGTTAATGCTATTTACAAATAACTGTTATAAAATAACAGGTTGTTAAATAGCAACTCATTTCTCGATTTTATTTTAATTTATTATTTGTTATATACCTAGATACTACATGTTAAACTATTTTAAGTTCATGCTTTATTCTTTGCAGAACTGATATATATTTTAATTACTTATATATTTATATTTTTATAAAAAGTAAAGTGCATTTTAAAAAGGAAAAGGTCCGTAAAATTGTTTTAATATGTTTATTTTTTTTAATTTGGTAGGTACATACCTACTTTATAAATTTATTGGTGTACTATAACCTTGGGTATACTAAAAATATACCTACTAAATAACTATTATTTAATGGTAATAAATATGATTAATTTTGTACAATATAAAATAAAAAGTACTGAAGTAAATAATACATATAGCGACTATGGTTAGCATTTTTTTTAAATGCTATTATGCTGCCTTGAATTTGTTGAAGTATTTTCGTATTCTATATATTTCTGTCAAATATACGTATTATAAAATTAAATTAAATTCATTATTGGGTACGGCATTGGATTGAGCTCATTGGAATCCTTCACGATTTGTGACTATAACAGAGGATTCGGTCTCACAAATTCACCTGAATCCGCTGCTGGGCAGTCATCGAATCCTTACTGAATCGACTCTTAGAATCA
This sequence comes from Rutpela maculata, assembly GCA_936432065.2. Taxonomy (NCBI): domain Eukaryota; kingdom Metazoa; phylum Arthropoda; class Insecta; order Coleoptera; family Cerambycidae; genus Rutpela; species Rutpela maculata. The sequence goes on along the minus strand of OW386286.2, from coordinate 208,456,037 downwards.
ACTCTCCCAACTCACTCTCGGAATCAGCTCTTGGAGTTGAATCACTCGCGAGTTACACATCTCTATTTCGCATCTCACCAGATGAGCCACAGATGGCTTTAGAGATGGTACTTTTCGGAACAGTTCAGACCTGTTGCGAAGAAAATCCACTCAGCACCATCTCTAATGCCATCTGGATGGCTCATCTGGTGAGATCCGAAACTCTCGGAGACCAACGGAGTGCCGGAGTGCCGGAGTGCCCGGAGTGCCATTTGTTGTCAGTTAACTACGTACCAAAGATTAAAGAATTAACTCTCTAATCCAGCGACATAATAAGAAGAGACTGGAAAAGTAGGCGCGGCACATGGCCAGAACATATTCAAGCAACTAGTCCGCATGGGCGTCACTTGAACTTGGATTTGCGAATATTTTAAAAACGTATAGAGCAGCATTTACTCCGTTTTTAAATACAATATAATTTATTACTACTTCTACAGCAATTTGACTAATAGATTTGAGCTCAACTAATAATAGAACAGCAATAAAAAACAATATTCATTCATTACTTGTATCCCCCAAAGCAGTACTCCACTGCAAATCTTGGCAACTAGGGCCAACAAATGCACCCCCACTGCGTCCCTCGGGCGTTTATTATATGTCCAAACAAACCGTACGTATACTGAATTGGGATTGCCCCTCTATACTTTAATAATAATAAAAATCGTAATTCGAATAGGACGGGAATTTCTTAAAAACTTTACATTTTTTAATTTTGAGGACCAACCAGACATGAGATATTAGGGCTGTTCAAAATTGCTGCAGAATCTGCACTAGTGATAATTTATTTCTTTTCAGCTTGTGTGTAGTCTCACTCTACCTCCTTCTATTTTCTGCACTAGTGCAGATATTTTAGAGTTTTCGAACAAACCTTTTGTCAAATGTCTAAATGTCTAAAAAACAAACTTCAAACTAGTCAAAATGGCGGATTAGGAATTTTAATTTAAATATTTACTAATTATCTACTAGAAATAAGATAAAATTGTATAGTGACTAATCCTATTGAAGCGCCCAATTATTGTGCTCTTCATTAGACATCTGAATGTTTAATTCGGAAATAAGTACCATGTCAGGAAAAACAACTATAAAAGGTAACCCCTCACAATACGTAAAATTAAATGTAGGGGGTTGTTTGCACTATACTACCATTGGAACCTTGACGAAACATGACACAATGCTACGAGCTATGTTTAGTGGAAGAATGGAAGTGCTATCTGACTCTGACGGTAAGTTGTTGGTTACATGAATTACAGCGTTAAAAAAATATTAAACTGTTTATTTTAAGGCTGGATACTCATTGACAGATGTGGCAAACATTTTGGCACTATTTTGAATTTCTTAAGGGACGGTAGTGTGTCGTTACCAGAGTCCACTAAAGAAATAGCAGAACTCGTGGCAGAAGCCAAGTACTATTGCATAGCGGAACTTGCCGAGTCGTGTAATAAGGCTTTAGCGAAGAAAGAACGAGGTGAACATGAACCTATTTGTGGAGTTCCGTTGATAACTTCTCAAAAGGAAGAAGAAATGCTGATAAGTTCGACAACTAAGCCTGCAATTAAATTGCTTATAAACCGACATAACAATAAATATTCTTACACAACGACATCTGATGATAATTTACTAAAAAACATAGAATTATTTGACAAGCTTTCTTTATGGTATAGTAACAGAGTATTATTTTTAAAGGATGTTATTAGTACTAGTGAAATTTGTTGTTGGGTTTTTTATGGACATGGTAAGAAAGTTTCTGAGGTATGCTGTACCTCAATTGTTTATGCTACTGATAAGAAGCATACTAAAGTAGAATGTCCGGAAGCTAGAATATATGAGGAAACTTTGAACATACTGTTATACGAAAGTCGCAATGCTCCAGATCAAGAATTAATGCAGGCGACATCGACTAGGGGTGCTGTTTCTGGAATGACAACATATACGAGTGATGAGGAGGAGGAAAGATCAGGTATTGAACGACTTAGGTCTAATAAATCTAACAATCAAGCCTAACTATTCTGTTTTAACTGTATATAAGATATATAATGTATAATTGGACTGAGGTAATACTGGGTAGGCCAGAAAAATATAAGTAATTCCTTTTGCTTGCCAGATAATAGGCTGCAAAAACCATATTCTAGACTGAAAATTAAATGGCGTAGAGGTGTTACAGATCTATCAAAACGACAGAAATCTATACAGTCGTGTGATTGAAAGTGCAACTAGTCTAGAGGAAAGTTATTCCTAAGTTTAAATATTTAAATAGTCATTCTTAAATATATCTTAATTTTTTTATATATATTTAAAATGCTCGTATACTCTATCCTGGATCTTCTTGCATTGTTGTTGGCTGTGAAAAATTTATATTTTCATTTGTATAGTACAGTAAAAAGAACCTATAATCCAGGAAAACTCGACATCCAACATGGGAAAAAATTGTAACGGGCTGATCTTAGATCTGTACCTTAGTATTAGGGTTCTTAAGGGTGGTGGTGCCGTGCTTAAGAAAATGATTTGGTAATTCGACAATTCCAAGATGTTTAAAACATCGCACCATGATTTAAATAAATGTTTAAAACATATTTAATACACAATGCGATGTTTTAAACAATGTATTATTTTGGAGACTGTGGAAAAGCAGGAAAAGTGCTGATGATGGTCCATTCCGATAAATAATTCCAATAGAAACAGTAAACACACTCAATAGCCTATGTAGTCTTACTCTTATGAATCAAATGGTCAGTGGGCACTTGCACTAAACAACGTTTTATTTGTAAAGTGCTGTAAAATCCATTTAAGAGCGTCATCTGGCATCAAGCAGTAGTAGCAGACGCAGTATAGTGTATTCCACATATAATTCAGCGATATAAAAAAGCTCGTAGAAAAGCATAAAGGACGCCGACCGCTTCTACTTAGTGTACTGTCCGCCGGTCCACGTTGATCACATACTTTATTCCAACCTATCATAATTCCGGTAGAGAAAATTTCAACCAATTATATTCAGTTGGAGTGGCCCACATTGTTGTTAGGAAATACCATTGGCCATTTTTTTGTGATGATAATAAAGAAGCCGAACACTTTTATGGCCTTTTATGTAAATAGACTGAAATTGATACACGGTCGGCACCCTTTACATTTTTTTTGCGAGCTTTTTTATATCGGTGGTACGAACTATAACTTGGCACCATTTAATTTTAGTTTAATAGAGTTTTAAACATTTTAAACCTGTTTTAAACATACCATTTAAAACATTGAAAAAACTGTTTTTTTTCCAACTCTGCTATCTTACCTGAACTGATTGAAAAAATTCTTTGATATACTTTTAAAGATAACTTGATAGAATGATATCAGACTATTGAAATCAACAAAATTTTTTTTGATTTTCGCATGGGTAAAAAAAATTTTTCCTTTAGTTTTCAATAGCCTTTCTGTAAAGTTGTCTCTAAAAGCCCATCAAAAAATTTTTTGAATCGGTTCAGGGATGTAGGAAAAATTGTCGAATTACCACTTTAATAATAATGTGTGAGAGTTCCTTATCGATTTGACGCCGCAGGGTCAATTACACGGGGTCAAAGTACGTGAAAACAATATTTTGCAAATACCTTGAAAACGGCGACCTTTTTGAAAAAAAAAAACATAATTTATAGCGGAGATAATTTGCTATAAAAACGAGTTATAGCGCTTCAAAGAATCGAGAGCATATAGTAGAGGTTGAGTAACAGGTGTCTTTTTTACTTTTTGTTTCTCAACCTCTACTCCGCTCTCGATTCTTTGAAGTGCTATAACTCGTGAACGGTTTCTCCGACAAAAAAAACTTCTGGACTCGTTTTTATAGCAAATTATCTCACCTACAAATTAGTAAATTGCGTTTTTTTCTTTTCGAAAAGGTGCATGGTATTTCAATTGTATTGTTGACTCTTAACTTTCAAATGTCAGAACTTTGTTAACTGTTGTCTCCATTGTACTTTGACCAATTTAAAAATAAAGTAACTTATAATTTTCCTGAATAAACATCTAAATATTAGATAATGTACCTTAGTAATGCTTGGGTAATACAAAATTTAGGTACTTCTCGGCACTTGTTTGTAACAGATTTATTAATTAGGATATGTTTACTGTATAAGTATTATCTACCAAATGAATTGTGCTGACAAATAATTATCCAGTCAATACTTGCAAAAAGAAATTACGAAGAGTGTATTTTCAAATAATTTAGTGAGGTTATGAAATTAGAATCGGTGGCTAAGAGGTTCTAACAACTATATCAAAATACAAGGAGCCTAATTCTCGTGTAGGTGTAATAAATAATTAATGAATAAGGCAGTAAAAGATTCTGTAAAAACGGTGTTTCTATAACTTCAAATCCAATATCAGAAACGACGAAGCATATGGCAAAAATTCATTTGTTTTTTTTCTTAATCTCTAATATAATGTCGACCTATTTCCGCTACCAATGCTATTTACCAATGCCAGATGTAAGTTGGTCAGTCCTGGCACTCCTGACTTTGAAATTTTGCTGAGCTCCTACTTTGTCAATGAGTACATGCTTACATCGTAGATACAGGAAATCCATGGCTTGTTTTTCAAAAGGGGCAGATCCACTCACCACTGTATCTCATCGACTTGATCGTGTTGGGTACCCGAATCACATGTGCGAAGGGACACACCACTGTCCATCTTCTGCCTTTTAGTAACCAGGTTCTCTATTATTTGGAATCTCCATTGAGTACCTATAAATCAAATTGGAATTTTGACCATTTAAACTTATTCACTTTAATTTTGTTAACCAAAATGAGTAGACCAAAGGTAAATGTGTGATGTATACAAAATTAAGTGTATTTTAGAGCCGTCTCTTTAATAATTTAAACACTTTAGTCATAATACTATAGTCATAAATTATATACAACATCCATTTGAGTTTCGAATTAGCTAGCTTTTATGTAGTGCTGAGGAGTAGGCCTGTCGTGAGGGGGGGGTGGCGGTTTTGAAATGTTGAAAATTTGTATTATAATTTTTTCTTAGTATATTTTAATCAAAAAATGTTTACCCCCACTGGGACCATTTTCTCTCCAGGGCCCTGCTAAGGAGTCAACCACGTGAAAACATTGTGTGTATCATATTATTACATACTATTTCACAGTAATGCATATCTTATATTGTCCAATTTATTGTGATTTTTTGCTGTATCTTGCTTGGTTCCCAAGATAGTGGTGTATCTAGGCCCAAGTCAAGGAGAACCTGAATTACAAACTAAAGTAAAATTTTTTAAAGGACCCCGCACCAAATGCATGGGTAATTTGTTGTCGACGGAATCGTTGCAAATTCAAGGCACAGAATCCTTAGGTCATTCTCAATGAAAACTGTTATAGATAAAGTTCCAAAATGTCTTTATTTTAAAAATACAGCAGGTCCAAAATTCAAAATTTTAAAAACACAATTTTACGTAATTTTTATCAAAACTGACTTATGTATTGATTTATATGAAGCAGTTACATGAATAATATATTGTGTACTTATGTAAATAAATATATAATTACTTTTGCCCTTATTTATATACCAGTAGGATACAATAGACACAAAAGTTATTTTGGTATGCAAAAGCTTACTTTTACTTTTATTATTTAGTTTGCATTAAGAATAAAATACTTACTGACATTTAGTGCAGTACAGGAAAAAACATTATTATAATACTCTTATATAAAAGAACTCTTATAAAAATTAATACAATACAACTGCTTACTAAACAAATTCTTTGATTCTAATGTTGATACAGTATACTTAATTGTGATAAACAAAATCTGATTTTAAAAAATCTTATTTTATTTTAAAAATAAATAATACTGATAGATACTGGAAATAAATAATAAATAATTCATATAATAAAGATATTTACTGCCTTTGTCAGCATCACTAACATTTTCAAGTAAAGTTTGAGTTGGATATTTAATATTTTGGAATAAAAATAGGATTCTTCTTATTTGCGTAAGAATCTTTTATTTGTTTATATGAATATTAGAATAATATATTTCCCTATGTTACACTGTACATCAGTATTATATTCTTAAAGCAAATTAAATGTTAAAAGTATTTACCATTTCGATAAAAAATACGTAAAATCGTGTTTTTAAAATTTTGAATTTTGGAGCTTCCACCTGCTGTATTTTTAAAATAAAGACATTTTGGAACTTTATCCATAACAGTTTTCATTGAGAATGACCTAAGGATTCTATGCCATGAATTTGCAACGATTCCGTTGACAACAAATCACCCATGCATTTGGTGCGGGGTCCTTTAAATATACAGGAAAAGAGAAGCTAACATAATGATGTCGTTAATACGTCAATTATTGGGCACTATTTAGTCAGTACTTATCAGATGTTACGTAATATTAACTTCAAAATGGCGAAAATCTGTCACATCTCATAGCTGTAATTCGATGACGTCTTCTTCGTCTTAATTATGTCTAAGGTGGCGTAAGTAGTCATTCAAGTGATGTCAGTAGCACGTCTGTTACTAATGCATGTTTAATAAAGTTATATAAAATGAAAAATATATATTATAACTTATATATATTTATTTATAACGAACATATACAATGAAGATAAAAATCGTACTTCAACCTGAAATTTCAGAAATATAATCTATATTTGCAGTAGTTGTCGTTCTGGGTATTTATACTTGGTTGGTCATCATTGCATTTTGTGTACATCCACGAACGCCTTCACCTAAAAAGAAGTTGTTTTAATAAATATCATATGATATTCGTGAATCTGCAGGTTCTTCCTCATTTTTTAATAGCTTGATTATGCCATTTTGTTTATTGGCATGGAGGCCATAACACGTGTTTGTTTCTTTCATGTGGTTAGCCACGTCATGCGAATAACGGCAATGCCCTTATCATTATTAAATTCTACTTCTTGAAACGCCATTTTATACGAAAATAACCTAAATCAGATATTACAATTAAATCCATATGGCTACAAACGAGCATTAGCATGCAGTTATAGGTTATGAAGCAGATCCATAACTCGTAAAAGTCAACATTATACAGTGTGTTTCACTTGAAATGGTAACACCCCAGTAACTTTTATTTTTTTCGATTTGAATCAAATTTTACTTAAGTATGGAACAAATTAGGATCTACTTATGGCCAGAAAAACATTCGTCTCCTACAAATGCAAAGCCACCTGCGGTACCCAAATTTGTGGAGAAAATCAAAAAATCATATTAGGCATATTTTTATCGGAAAATTTTGTTAATGAAACTTGTTCAGAGTTGTCCAAAAACCTTGTGTCCAAAATTTAATCAAAATAAAGAAAATATATAAATTTTGATTAAAATAATGTCCAAGTCCGAAAATATCATTTTAATGGGTTTTTTCTTTCGAAAACTGTGCTGTGACAATTTTGTTTGAAATTAAACTCAAGCTGCCAGGTAGTTCTCAAGCCATTTACAGTTTTTTTAAATTTAAAATTTTAATTTTTCAATTTTTTAATTTTGATTAAATTTTGGGCGTAGGGTTTTTGGACAATTCTGAACAAGTTTCATTAACAAAATTTTCCGATAAAAAAATGCCTAATATGATTTTTTGAATTTCTGCTGATATTTTGGTACCGCAGGTGGCTTTGCATTTGTAGGAGGCGAATGTTTTTCTGGTCATAGTAGATACTAATTGTTCTTTCTATACTTAAGTAAAGTATGATTCAAATCGGAAAAAAATATAAAAGTCATTGGGTTGTTACCATTTCAAGTGAAACACATTGTATATGTAAAGATGATTAAAATAATATATCTCACACAATTCTACTTACTCAAAATTAGGACAAATACACTGGGCAGCATATTATACTTATATACAAAAAGCAGAAATATAAACGCCATAAATTCATACAGTGAATCACCAACAATGTATGTCATAAAGACGTTTATTTTATCATGCATTCGTCATATCTTATGATGCGACTATAAAATTAAATTATTGGTCGTTGACGTCACTGACCAGTAAATGACTTTAGAAATATGTGAATATGACGTTAACGTGTTAACTGGGAACTTACATACTACAGACAAAAAAAATTATTATTTGCCGCAGTTTGACCTGCCTAGACAATGGAACTTCATTTTGCAGAAAACGTTGATTGCATCATCAACCAGGAGCGAATTTATAGATATGCTTAAGACGATTTAATTGCAGAGCCCCAGAGCAACTATTTGCAACTCTCACTGAAAATATATGTAGAAACTCCTAATCCCATCATACCGACATTTTTAGAAAAAATTCATTCAAAATACCCGTTCTGTGACATTATTTGAGTGAATTACTACCTGTTTTTATTCAATACGAGGCGAGCTTTCCTTGTCTGTGCAGCTCTGAACTATATCTTTCGTCTCATGTTCCTGCTTAAAAGTATTCACACACATCATAACCACCATAACAGGAGTAAGACTAAGAATTGGAAATAATTGTATAATTCAAACAACGGGCGTTTATTTCATATAAAATGAATTTATTTAGATTTTTCTGTATCATTACTATGAACGTTAAGAGAAAAAGTAGTACGCCCGTGGCCGGTCTATGCTTGAGTGATTTATTACTCTGTATTTACCAAATAGAGTATAGTTACCTATTTTTCCTACACAAAAACTATGGCTCCCCGCATTTTGATAAATTATTTAGAACCACTTTGTTTAACGATTCTGAATTGTTTTTTAAATCGCTCAACCTATCCTAATTGGCCTATTATGAAAAATTGAATTTCGTTGCTTAAAATACCTTTTTAAATTACGAATTAATGTTTCTATTTTATTATCTAGCTTAGTTGTACAAAGTGTTATTTATTTTTTCTGTAATTTGTTATGGAATCCAAAATTTACATGGACTAAAAATTTTACTGAATAGTATTCTTAAAACAAAGACAGTAAGACATTTTTATTTTAACATTACCTACTTTTTTACTTAAATTATGCAATTAATTAAAAGAGGATCCTGAAAAAGCGTATAATTAGGACAAAAAAATTAAATTTATCAAAATTAATACAGGGCACCTCAGTAAGTACCTGCTTCAACATAAATATTTCTTAATTTTATTATAGATTTGGAAATCAGCGGAGTTGTTAGGATGAAAAGGGGAAGAATAGAAACAAGTAAGAGAAATATCAGAAATCTTTATTCTCAGCTCCAATTAGATTTTAATTAGTCATTTAAATAAAATTTCCTATAAAGCAGAAATCTGTTGCTTTGGCAAATTTTATGACGATGTGTTTGACTGCCTTTTCCTTTTTTCACTTTCTTTGCTATTAACATATCGAAGTTGGGGTTGTTAATAATGAATGCTTAAGATAACTTTTATGAAAATGGATTAAAAATTATCAAATATTCATAATTGGAAATGTTTACTACTACCTATTGCAAATTCATTATTATAAACTCACAGCTGGCTTCTATGCTTTACATCTTCCCCTCAATATAATCCTAACATTTAAATGCTTTTGGAATATCTATATTCCATTATTAAAGTCAAACATGTTAGTATCTGTAAACAGTCCTAGTTTGTTTTAAATATATTTAAATAAGATCAATTAGATAAAAGTGAATGTAAATAATGATATCAATGCGAAAACGTCAGTCTCCATTTGGAAGAATTGAGTTAGAGGTATAACCATTATTATCATTACTTTAATATTGGTCCATTTTTATTTACAAAATATAAATTTTCTCCTCCCAGTATTATTAGACTGATGTATGTATTTTTATACGTACATTTTAATTTAAGGGATCTGCAATCTTGGCTTGAAAAATGTATTTACTTAAAAGAAAATTGAAAGTTTATGATACAGTTTTTGAAAAATTACAAATAACTACCTTGTCACTAACAGAGATAAAATGGTAGTTTAAAATTTTTCTGTCGTCCCTTGTTTCCAAGAAACGCACGACAGCTTTTATATTTCTTATAGGAGGATATTTTGTTGATTAAATAGAGAGTTTTACATTTCATGGATGTATCACAGCATTAAAAAAATATATATGTTTAGTTACCTTTAACTGATAAGAACTGTTGGCCAGAAATAAAAATTTTTGCTCTCTTTTAAAAATAACCCAACTGTAATCTGATGATGTTTTCTGAGTTTTCTTAGTAGTAACGAGCAAAATATCCCAAATATTTATTAAATTAAAATCAGTTTCAAGTGCATATATTTTCTCATTAGAAAACCATAATGTCACCATACTTTTATTTAAAATTAGTTATACGCATTACACATTAAATGAACTATTGAACCCAAGAAAATAACAAAACGGGCCTTTTTTGATATGACCAAAATTAGTGAAAATACTTAAGCCCACTGGAGTTATACCAATGAGACTTCTAAACAACCATAAACAAGGAAACAAAACTCAGAAACACAATAAAAAAGCAGCAACGACGCACAATTTCTTGACCAACTGTGATAATGAGTTTTTTTTTTCTTCGAGAAGGGGAAACCCACAAGGGCTGCCCATCCCAACTTGGAATGGGTCTGAGTGTCAGCCTCTAACTGACTAAAACCCCTCTTCCTAGGGGTCGTCTGTAAAGAATACTCAGACGGCACTGCAGCCTCCTGGGCTTATTGTCCTGTCCCTGTCTTGCTGTCTTAGTTTGCACTGTCCATTTTAATACCCCTGTATCACGTAGATATTATAGATATTAGATATTATAACCTGCCCATAGATATTATAACTCACTCTCATTTTTCCTGTGCCGTTGGCAGCAGGTCTGAGACAATTGGCAGAGTGGTAGTTGCCAGGTCCATTATCTTTCCCCGTTGATATTATATCCTGCAGTCCAGATCCTGCAGTCGTATAATATGCTTTGTCAGCAACGGCTTCGCTACGCGGCGCTCCTCGCTGGACACCACCCTAGTCAAGTCCTCGACGCGCGCGACGTCGCTCTGTTCGGCGACAGCCTCGCCACGCGGTGTCCCTTGATGGCCCATAACCCTGTCAAGTCCACACCGCTAGCGACGTTGCTTCACTTCGCATCCCTGCATCACTTTAGTGAGGACCGCTGTAGTCTCCTCATTGTGATGCAGTTTTATCTGGAATGGACCTATTTTCCCATTCCTTCAACCTTTTGAAATTGCTCCTCCAGGCTATGCTCCTTGTCAGCAACGGTCTCTCTATGCGGCATTCCTTGATGGTCCGTCATCCCAGTCAAGTCCTCACCGCTTGAGACGTTGCTTCACTTCGCACCTCTGCATCACTTTAGTAAGGATGTAGGTTTATCTGCACCTTCCGCTGGAATGGGTCTATTTTTTTCCTGTTACCCTTCCCTGGATCGGGAACCCAGGCGAGAGACTCTGGCGCTTTGGAAGGTCCTTGGTGTTGACCGAAGTCACGGACAGCCTCTTCCTCAGCTCCTTCACCTCCCGTACTACGCTCGTGGGCTTTGTGATGGGGGGGGGGGGGGGTCTGCACAGGACACATTGAGGAACCCCCTCCCTCTCCACGAGTAAGTGGAAATGATGGTCGCATTTACACAACGGGGTGCGCCTGTGCTCCAAGATTTGTCGCTAGTGGTCGAGCTCCCCCCGACCATGCGTCCCATCAGCCCTCACAATACCTTAGGATTAGGGAAGTTTTTATGGTGGTACTTCATCCACGTGGTCAGGGCGGTGAAGCCAACCCCTGACCTGAGTCAGGGGGTCACTGCCACTCCAAGCGGTTTACGGTGGGTGAGCTGGTCCGCGACGTGGTTTTAGCCGGGGTGAACTGGACTGGTGGACTACCCCCCAGCAGTATGACCACGTTAACCCTACTCCTCGCGGAGTCTGGCCGTCCTCCTATCCGCCACCTGGAGACGCGCCTGGCAGGTGCTCAACCCCCAACCTCGTGAAAGGATGGTACCAGGGTGATAATGAGTTAAATGCATTTGTTTTTTGTTATAGCAACGAGTTATATAATCTACGTGATGTAGTCTAGTTGATGTTGAATAAATATTTTTAGAAATTTTGCTCCTGACAAGAAAACTGACATGATTATGTACAGTGTGTGCTATTTAATACCGCGACACCCCATTATTTTGGAACGCGTTGGCCGATTTTAATTTTTTTTTTTTTTGAGATATAAACAAATACTCAATGAGGAAGAAAAAACAATAGCTATTCTTTAAATAAATAGTGTTTCTATACATTATTTGGTTGCTGTACGAGGATCATTTTAAAGTTAATTATTTAAAGCTTCATTATCATGCGTGATTATTATTATTATTCATTATCATGCGTGATAATTAATAGAAATATTGAATATCTACCTAACACTTTTTGAGTTTCAAAAAAATTGTGAGATCTAAAATTGTAAAATAAAAGTTAATAGTTTATTGAATGATAAATATTACAGTAGGTAGTAAACATATTATTATTATTTTATTATTACCTATTTGAAGTTTGACGCTGTGCGAATGGCCAAGCAATTTTAGCCATCCCCTATAATTTAAATAGATAGATACCTATTTGAAGTTGGTGTGCAAAAAAGAAACACTATTTGAATCTAATGCATTTTTTCGACCATTTTTTGTTTATGTTCCAAACCTAGGAGCAGCATTTGTTGATTATACTTACATCATATTAAGTATATCAACCGTGTCAATATATTCAGTAATTATATACACAATATTTAATACAGGAGTCAATGTACTACGTTAAACTAATAATTCATGAATACAAGTAAACTAAAGTACTTATGACAAGCATAGACACATCTACAGCAGGTAAATTTGCAGAAGTAGCTTTTACAAATCCGGTATTAGCCATTTCTTTTTTAATCACACGTAAGTCGCAAATAAAGCTAATAAAATTCCGTGTTTATCTCTTGTTAAACACTATTTTAGTTATTTAATAAAGCTGATGACGTCATGGCCAATCACAGCGTGTTTTGCGTATATGTTGAATTATTCAGATTTTGTGTTATTTGTTGAAATTTCAATTTAATATACTGTAATATGTTGCACCCCTTAAAATTTAAGGTTATGTTACTAAAAAGTAGGCAGACTTCAACAGATCGAATGTCTGAATGAATGTAGTGTATTTGCACCTACTCGAAAAAGAACCTACCAGAAGATTCCAAAGTGACATCTGGAATTCTCTAGAGAATGGTGGCGTCATCACAGAACAATCGAGATCTGTCATTTTTATAAAAGACCAACCGCATTCTCGGCGAGTAGTTCAGAAGTTGCGAAAGTATAGAAAGTGAGGTTAAGAGTTCAAAGATAAACAAAGTAATAAACATTGTGATTTTAGTCAGTAAAAGTGTATTTAAATTAATAATAGTATTGTGAAGTATCCAGTAAATATTTAATAAAGTGTGTTAGTGGACATCTCTTGTTATAATTTTTGGAACCCACGGAATTTGCAAGGGGTAGTTTCCTAAGGGTGGAAACACGTTACAATACGATAGAATGCTGTTTAAATGTTGAGAAGTACTTTTGTATATGAAGTATTTTATTTTAATAATATAGAAAAAGCAAATTTGCTTATAGTGAAAACACCTAATTGTTATCTCAAATTATTCTAATATGAGGGCATCTAACAATTTTTTTTTCACTTAGCTAGTTTGCAATTAATGAAATTAATACTCCTCTCCCCTCAAATTTCTTGAAATATTTTTTGCCTGCAAATTTTCTTAAATAAAATTTACTCGGTTGAAAGTCTGTAGTTTCTAAAACTACAAAATTATGTTGTTATGTCAAAAGATCTCAATTTTAGTTGCACAAAAATGAAGAGAAACCAAATGTAATTTTTAGTTTTGGTGTCTTGACTTTTTTTGATTGACTGCTTGGTTGAGCAGCAATCAAGCACATTTGGCTGTCATCCTGGAACCCCGGGGTTCCAACCACCTCGTTCGTGGCACTGGAATTTTTTCCCAGTATACTTAATATTAGATGTGTGTGTATTGTATCTAAATAATATTCCATACAAGGTTTTTCTGGTATATAGGGAGCCGTATTATATGTGTTGTGTAAAAATTAATTGTTTTTGAGATGAAGGAAACACCGATATATGGCCATTTTAAAAAAATGGCGTCTCGAGCCAACTGTCCACAATTCATTTTGATAATAAAAATAATTATTTAGACAGATTCCACGTGAGAAAGATTTTGGTTTATTTTCTAAAAAATGCTACCTTATGTTTTCTTATTTTAACTAAATATATGAATTATACAAATTAAGCCAAGATTGTACTAACCTCATATTTTTATTTTAACCTAATAATTAGCTTGACCAATCAGCTGAGAGCGATCAAGGTCTATTAAAAATATTATTAATACCTTGCAGTTCGTCCCTAATTGGTGGAGCAGTCAAGTATTTTGCTTTATTTATGTCTCACGCATCGTTTTGATGGATTCAGATAACCGTTTCATATTTTTATTCAGTGTTGTTATAGTATTTTTCTGTGATTTTTGATATTGTATTTTATTGTATTTCTCAATAAAGTGGCTGGTTTTATTTCAGTAAGAAAATCACTCGAAGGTGTTTTAATAGTTTGTACAGTTAGTGTTATTTATTTATAATTCCTAATTCAAGCTGCTTTGATTGATTTTCTTATCGAATAAATCAGTGTAACCGATCGCTTTATTTATTTGTTTTTAAGACCTTCATCGAAAATGTACAAAAATGTATACAGGGTGGTCAGTGGATAACTGACATCAAAATATTGCGATTTAGCAAACCTTAGTCCACAAGTTGATCCCAACAAAGATACAGGGTGTCAAAGTAAAAAATATCAAGAATTATTAGAACATTATAAATGGAATATTGGCTTTGACATCATTTATCTCTGTTAATATCAACTTTTGGACAGAGGTAAGTTTAGTCAAATCGCAATATTTTGATGTCAGGAATTCACTGTTGCTGGCTCAGTACTTATGGACCACCCTGGGTATTTAAAGCTCATTTTCATTAAAAGTGCCTTAGATAATAACATTTTTGTCTAATAAGCTTCCCAACCCAAGCAGCAATTTTAGTAGTTTCTACGTAGTAGTTACCATTAGTGGAATTTTAAAGGTTTCCGGAACTAAGGATTGTTACATAATGGGAACTATCCTTCTACTAAGCATTCACCAAAATGGGGAATAATAATTACGTAGCAAGTTACTATTCCGGTACTTCTACTGTTACCGTGTCGAGGACTAGGTTATTACGTAAACGGGATGTAACCAAGTAGTAGAAATGACTAACTTTTGGAACAGCTCAGCTGACCGAAATGAGAGCGCAAACTATATATTTGGCTCTCTGTTATTCGAATAGCAAATTAATGACTTACTGAGTTTGAGCACATGATATGTCCAAGGTCCAAGCTAAGGTGATTATATACAACATGCATAAGCATATAATAAATCATGATGTTTTGCATTTACCCTGGGTGTGGATATTAAAACCACCACTTGTTTTCTGTAAAATGTTATCATGATGCTTCAATAAAAAAGACGCCCCCTCGAGAAAATGGTTTTTTCGGAACATTTTTTTGCAAAAATTATGTGTACAAGCAAAACTGCAACATTTTTTATGGAAAACGTTTTTTTTAAATTTTATATATTATAAAGTAATAATCTATTTAGAAAACATATTTGTAAATGACCATAATAAAAAGAAATTTTTTATTGAATTATATTTTTATCTGTGTCAATATGGCGTCTTCATTCAACAACAGAAAAATGGCGATTTTAATTGCAGTAACTTAGTTGCAAAAACCAAAATTATTTCCCTACAAGTTACATTTCCCATAAAGTAGCAGATGCCACCAACGTTATAGTTGTTGCTACTTTAAAAGTGCTGACGGGAACTACAAGAATTTCACTGTGTAGTTATATTTATCTAGATGTGGCAAATGGGACCAATGACGGTATAAGATCTTGGTAACTATTGCTATCAACTTATTTTCATGTTGGTACAATTGGCAGATACGAGATAGGTAATTTTTTTTTTAATTGGCAACACGGAGTGTCACTGTGTGTGATGTGGACAAGGACACGAACATGGACTAAAAATAACAATTATTATATTTTTACCAAGTACTTTTTATTAACTGATATTAATTAAGTTGTTAATACATTTGTGCAAATAAAATATTTGTTTTTTTACTGAAAACGATGTACAATGTATGTCTTGTAAATATATTTATTAACGTAAGGTGTGAATAATAATAATGGAAAAAATACATGAGTTTTCATATTTTAGTGATCAGTTTACATTTAATTTCATTCAAAAAATAGTAAGTAAGTATTTATTTGAATAGGAAAATCCTAATATACAAATTTACTTTTCTAATGTAATTACAAAGAATCATAATTTATACATAAATAAATAATACACGCACTTACACACAGACTAATACATATACAAATAAATTAAAAAATAAGGAAAAAATACCTATATAAACAAGTGGAGTTAATCAATCGACTTTATGTACAATTTTACGTTTGAATACAGGTAGAGAGATAGATTCCTTTCATCCTCTGGCAACTTGTTATATTGATCGAGGCCTTTATATAACATAATTTTCCTAGTTTGACTTAGATTTTGCCTTGGTATATAAAATTTGTTGTTATTTCTTGTGTGGTGTTGATGTATTTGGTTTGCATAAAATATAAACTTATTTAAATACTTGGGTATTAAGTTATTTAAAATTTTGAAAATAAATACCATAGCCATGGAAAGCAATCTATCTTTTACAGACAGCCACTGAAGAGAAGAAAGCATATGTTGGATTGGTATATCGGCTGCATTTCAAAATCACTCTCATTCCTCTATTCTGTAGTTTTTGAAGGGAAGTTATTTTATTTAAATCGAAGGAATATAATAGACTGGCACAGTAATCGAAATGAGGTTGGATAATGGTGTTGTAAACTGTTATTTTTGTCGTCACTGATAACTTTTTAGATATTCTAGAAAAGAAATATAGTTTTTTTGCTATTTTTTTTTGTATATATATTCAGTTCAATTTATTGTACATAAACAATGTCTTATGCCGTATATACCGAAATTGTCCGTTCCCCATCGACACAATATTTATTAAATTTGGACTTTTTAATCGGCAAATTCATTTAATATGCTCAGTGGATCACTAACTGAACTGGGTCAATCTGTGTTTTAAAGACAAGTTGTAACTTTTGTGCAGTACACAGTATCACTAATATCACTGCAGACTGTTGTAGTTTTCGATTACTTTTCTCCTTGTGTTGATGGGAACACTTTTGCACTTGTTGCCAAAGATGATGGTTTTGCTGTGGCGAAATAATCTTTCATGTTTGCATCATATTCTGAAGAATCACTATTTCTACTACTGTTTAACTGTTTCTTCAGTTTTCTATAAAACGTGGATGAGTGCCGATAAACTTTATTTCGCTTTTTCTGAGCATTTCAGATGGCGCCATTTTATTCAATGCCAGTAATTATATAAATTGTCTTAAAAGTTAATATTACTTTATAGTAGATTTTCAAGGTATATGTAACTTTTAAGTCATTTTCAATTAGTGGGGAGTAGTAAAAATAACTTCAAAGCCCCGATGTTCGTAGAAATAACCTAATTTTTACTCGAGATGTCACTAATAAGTTAGACAACTTTGAAGTAGTCCTTTGATAAAGCTGTGCAGTCGGCATTACTACCAATTTTCACTTTGCAGTTAAGGATGCTTCAAAGTAATGCAGAGTAGTATCCGCGACGTTGCAGATTCTCCAGCAGTTACTTCAAAGTGTTATAACTATACAATGCTTAAATTCAGTAGAATCTACATAATTGTTACTACAAATGCATACCACAAAGTGAATTATCACCCTGAAGTCGCAAAATTAGTAACAGTTATGTCATTCCTACTATACCTGTTGCCGATGTCAGATTCGGGACGAACGACCCGAAAAATCCCCAGGTACCGAGTTTCGATTGATTTGATAAGTAATTTCAGTAAAACTCCAGGAGATGAAGTTATTAGCCAGGTCGCGCGCACCAGGTCCTCCGGAGGAGGTTGCCGATGCCAGATTCGGGACGAGCGACCCGAAAAACCCCCGGGGAACGAGTTTCGATCGATTTGATAATTAATTTCAGTAAAACTCCAGGAGATGACGTTATTAGCCAGGTCGCGCGCACCAGGTCCTCCGGAGGAGGTTGCCGATGTCAGCTTCGGGACGAGCGACCCGAAAAACCCCCGGGTAACGAGTTTCGATCGATTTTCCATGAGTTTACAGGGAACTCCAGATGATGACGTTCCTGGTGCCGTCCTGACCTCCAGGTGCACAGGGGGCTCATTTGGATCACATTCAGGTCCAGCGACTCAAGAAACCCCCGGGTACTGAAATACGTATGATTCGGGAGTTTTTTCTGGAAGATATGAATTTTTTCTTCATCACTTGAAAAGATGCACTTATAATAATGCACTTTTCGATGCAGCAATGCAATTTCAAAAAAGTACAAGACCAAAATAGGGCACAAAGTTTCTAGACGAGTTAACGAAGCGAATGCAAAAACCCCCATCTCAATCCGACTTACTGCAAAAAAAATTTAAGGTTGGGGCTATTTTTGTGTTATATTTCCTCGACTAATAGTATTTTCATTTCTTATTGGTAAATAGCCAAATTTATATTTGGTTGGAAGATATAAAGTAATTCCTAACCGATTTTTGTATCATATTAACAAAGATTAGATATTCTCTAATCTTTGATATTAATATAGAAATGATTTTGAGGTATCGTGGAAGGTGGTAATAAACCACGGTCAATAAACGATACGGTTACATCAATCAGCAGCTTTACGACGAGAGAGACGCGGGGGGCGGAAAATCGAATGAAAGAGACAGACATATCTGATTTCCGTGCAGAAGACAGAGACAGAGATTCCGGTTGGGTCTACAGCCTACGTCACCTGTAGACACTACAAGCATCTTTGTCTCTGTCTTTTGCACGGAAATCAGACATGTCTGTCTCTTTCATTCTATTTCTCGCCCCCCGCGTCTCTCTCGCCATCAAGCTGCTGATTGAGACAACCGTATGGTTTAATGACCGTGGTAATAAACGCCCTTTCATTTTATGACTGATGAACAAAAGAAATCTTAATAGAACTCGTAGGTTAAAATTATCCATCGTTAAATGTGATAATGTGATAAATAATATCTACTAGACCAAACAAGACAAGGAACACTTAATATCAACTAAATTTTTTCATTGTCACAAACTGTACACAACCTAAAAGTATAATTTATACGAGAATTTTCGAATTCCCCGTCAAAAACCGTTGGGAATTTTTTCCATCAATATTGAGAGAAATATTTCCTACAATTTTTTTTCAAGAATACCGTTGTAGTTATATCTCACAAAATCGTGAGAAAATTACGTAATTTTCTCATGAGAATTAATTCCTACGATTTCAAGAATTGGATCCCTGTAGACATAGGGAAATCGGTTCTCAGAAAAATCGCTAGCTTTGTAAAATGTCTTGGGATCCTGGGCAACAATTAGATGTATGGTAATTCATAAGAAGAGGTGAAAAAAAGGCCAATTTAGGGCCAAGCGACTCCCTAAACAATCTAAAATCTAACCGAGTATTTGGGTATTTGGCACAAATAAAGAATGAAATACATTAAACATATCTTTAATATTAAATTTTGCCGTTAATGTCTTCAAATGCTTTCTTAGTATGTTTTGGTGTTTAACAAATGTAGCTGCAGAAAGTTAAAAGTCTTAAGAATCCACCATATTTTAAATATAATGACAACTGAGAAAGAAAATACCACATTGGAACCATAGATATTGTAATACATAAACTGGCTCAAAGCCGCTGAGGAGTCAGAAATCGAAATTGAATATGGTTCTAGTGCGTCTGATTGATACCATAAAGCACTGTAAATAACTGCACTTATAATTGTTCCTTCGTGGTGCACAGAGATGGCGCTATATTGTTTTTCGATGGCTGGAACTTGTACACATGAATTATATGATTAAGGAGCAAATTATAAATCATTTTGATTACATAGAAAAGTTTGTAAAAACCGGCCGTTTTGAAGCTACATGATTTTTTCTCATTTTTTTGTCTGAATACATTTTGGAAACTCCTGTAACTTTTTTGTTAATAATTTTAGAACATCGGTTATTTAAAACTTTTGTCTTAATAAATACCATACTCCCATATTATGACATATTTTGAAAATTTAAATTTTTTTTATAATTTCAATAATTCTTCAAATCAAACTTCTAAAACTTCAAATTTGGAAGAATTTTCAAAATATGTAATAATATAGGTGATATTGTATTTAATAAGACAAAAGTTCTAAATTATTGATGTTTTAAAATTATTAACAAAAAAGTTACAGCAGTTTTCAAAATTTAGTTAGACAAAAAAATGAGGAGAAAAAATCATGTAGCTTCAAAACGGCCGGTTTTTACAAACTTTTCTATATCAAAATGATTCATAATTTGCTCCTTAATCATATGAATCATATTTCAAGGTTCCAGCCATTGAAAAACAATTTAGCACCGCAGCGCCATCTCTGTGCACTGCGAAGGAAGAATTATAACTGCAGTTACTTACTGTCCTTTTTGTAGACTTTTTATCTGAAATATCCTGTATACTTGAGTGTATACGCTAGTTAATAAAATGCAAGAATTATTCTTATGAAAGTGTTTATTGATATATATTTACCTATTTAATCCTTATTTTTAATTTAAGAAGTTTAAAAATTCAAATTAGGTGAGTACTCTCTGAAATGTTGAATAGGTGCAACGAATTGTAGTAGTTTTGATTTTCCGAAATATTCCGAACATATTGGATTACCGTAAGTACATTTTTAACTTATACTTTCCCAGAGCGAGTGTATTTAACTTGTCTCTATATGTAGCTTTAAGTCATTAATGCCTTCACATGTAATAATTGATTTGCCAAGCGTATGTTTATGTATCTATTACCGTTCTCGCTACGTAAGCAGCGAAAGGTGAAAGAACACCATCCTCGAAATTTCAACAATTTTTACTTGCCTCACTTCCCGAAAGGACGAAAGGAATTGTTGTAATCGTGAAACCTCCGAGATGTTTCCGGATTTTCATGTTTCAGATTATGTAGATTATAAAAATTAAAGCCTTTTCATTCTGTCAGTCTGTTTGTCTGCCGGTCTGATGTCTGTCTGTCTGTTGACGCTATATCTACAAAACCACTTGACGGAGAAAAATAATACTTGGTAGGTAGTTGACACTGTTGCCAACGAAGAACTGGGATATACTACCACCTAAAAAAAAAAAAAAAAAAAAATAGTTAAAGAAGAAAATGTAAAGAAAAACAGTAACATTTGGTATGTAGTTAGCACAACTAACAGGGAAGAAAAATATGAAAAATATACAGGGTGATCTCCATAAAAAAATAATGAAAAGAACCTGATGGAGAATAATACTATTTCGCATGTAGTTCAACTGTTAAAGAAAACTATGGAACTGCTAAAAAAAAAAAAAAAAATGAAAAAAATGTGACGGAGGAGAATAATATTTCTCATGCAATTAACACAACTGTCAAGGAAGAAAAATATGAAAAATATAGAGTGGTCACCATAAAAAATGATTTAAAAAATGTGACGGAGGGCAATAATATTACGGATGCAGTTAACACAACTGTCAAAGAAGATACGAAAAAAATATATAGAGTGGTCACCCTAAAAGGATTAATGAACAAAATTTGATGGAGGACGATAATTTTTGCATGCATTTAACACAACTGTCATGGAAGAAAAACATGGAAAATACACAGGGTGGCCACTTTAAGAAAATAATGGAGAAAATGTGACGAAGGACGATAATATTTCGCATGCTGCTAGCAACTGTCAAGGGAGAGAAGTATGAAAAATGTACAGGTTGGTCACAAAAAATAATTAAGAAACTATGGTAGAAATAATATTTGAACTGTTATTAACATAATTACCGAGGAGGAAACCTGACATACTTTTTGCTAAAGATATACAGCGTGGTAACCTTAAAAAATAAAATAAAAAACAACAGAGGAGAATGGCATTTGAGATATAGTTGGCAGAATTGCCAGAAAAAACTCTGAAATAATTTTAATTCAAAAAATATACAGGGTGGTCATCCCACAGAAAAAAATATTCATACATAGTCGATGCCAAATAGAGAGGGACGTTTTGGGTAAATAACTTTACAGATTTATTTTCTAATTGGTTAAACAAATTGGGAGGCCTTAAAAGTACTCACAAATACTGTTCTCATCGAGCTGAAGAATCGAATGGCACCAAAAAGAAATTTTTTCGTTCTTTAAATTTGGTCTGATCAATATTCTGCATATTCGTATTATGGAGTTATTTGCGAAAAAAAAATATTTTTTCGGATTTAAACTTTTTTGGAGGAGGCAGGTGCCTCACCCTTTTTAAATTTAACTTATAGTACTAAAAATCGCGCGCATATGAAATTTTAGTTTGTTCAGTTTTAATGGGAGGTCAAAACTTCTGGAATTGGGCTGTAAAACTAATTGGCCACTCACGCGCGCACCTGAAAATGATAAGTTATTAAATTATAAAATGTCTTTTATTCTGGTTACATATGAAAATTATCACCATAAATATCTATATTAATCAATTAATTTATTCCAAAAATAAATAAGCTAGTAAAATATTATATTTGCACTTCTTCAAAGGCTGGATTGTCTAATGTGATGCCACCACTATCGTGACCACCGCCACCAAGGTTATCAAAATGAGATGGTATATTGGTGAATTGTGGCATTTGTGATTTTCTTCTTTGAACAGTTTCTCTACGCTTGCCAATTGCCAATAAAGTTTTCCTGGGAACCGGAAGATTTGAAGCTAAAACAATAGATAGGTTACAAAGAAGTTAGTTTTTGTAACAAATATATGACTTACTTCCATCATCGCCATTTTTAATTTTTTCCATGCGCGCGTAGAAAGCTTTGTCTAAGTACTCGATGACAGGTTTAGCTTTCTTTTCTTTGTTTAACGCCAGAGCATGTACTGTATTTCTACGTGCCACTGGCGCCTCGACATCATCGTCATCGTCATTAATTCCTTGAAGTTTTATGAGTTTCTTAAAGACCTTTACTGGGTCCTTTTCTAGAATTTGTTCTTCAGTTAGGTTTTCAACATTGTCCGATTCGAAAACATCCCAATCTATGGTTGTGTTAGCCATGATTTGTGAATATGTACCGAAACGATGGTAAAACATGGCGAGGAATTGTACCAGCATAAGGGCTGCGAAGAAAATTAAAAACACGAAACCAATGGGTTCCAGCTCAAGGTATGTTTTCTGGACATAAATCTAAAAGAGACAGGCAAAATTTCGTTAATAATGTCTTAAATGAAGTCAAGAAATAATGTAGTTAAAAATATGGGCTCTTAAAACCAATTTTTAAATTAAAATTAATGAGTAACTGAAATGGCCCCTCGAAAAAACAGTACAGAAATGAACATATTTTAGACAACGCGACGGACATGTCCGTACGTATGTTTGCATCCTGTAATTTTCTGTGCGTAGCTTATATACCCCCCCCCCCCCCTATACAAATACGTGTAGAGTATTTTTGATTGATCGTATCAGTTAATATTTAAGAAATGTAATATTCCAATCAGGTGACAAATTACGTGATTCTCAAGAACTCTTTAGTCTGAACCACGGTGTCTGAACATAAAATGTGGACAAGCAAAAAATGAGCCGTATTTTAATCAAAAGAAATAGTAGATAAATGTACCTGAAGCGGCACCGTCGTTGACTACGTTCTACCACACTACCTATATTTAAGATTATTACGGTTTTGCCGACTCAGTGGCGCAGTGTTATGATTTTTTTCTGTGTTTTTTGGCAATTTACAAAAATTTTTTGACTGCCATATCTCCGCGATTTATTAATTGTTTTTTCGAAAATGTAGAATGTTATTTGATAAAGATGTATTTACTAAGACACATTTTTAAAATAAATTATTATTACATAGGCTGTCCAAAATATATGTTTACATTTCTTGATATTTAATTATTATTTTTCTCATTTTTTTTAAATGGAATGCCTATAATTTTTTTACATGGATGAATAAAGCATACAATTCATCACATTTTAATATCTATACTTTATTTTTATTTCAAACGGTTTTTGAGATATGATTATTTCAAATAATTTTTGCGTAAATTGAGGTGCTCTTTATTTTAGCATTAAAACCTAGTATGGCTTTGGTCTTTTGTTTTAAAATTTTTAAAATGGAATGCCTATATTTTTTTACATGGATGAATAATGCATAATTTCTCACATTTTGATATCATACACTTTCTTTTAATAATTATGAATGGTTTATGAGAAATAATTTTTTTACGATATTGAAACCAGCCTAACAATTTCTCAAAATGTCCACCATTTTGATTCACACAACACTGAAGTCTCTTGGTAAATGAACGCCTTACATTGTATAACATCAACATTTATACAATTGAAACACTGACGAATCCTTTCCATCATATCTTCTCGAGTCATTGGTTCTACTTTATAAACGTCTAACTTCACAAGTCCCTAAAGGAAAAAATCTATTGAAGTCAGTCAGTCAAATTTACCTAGGCGTAGGCGGCCATGCAATGGGACCTAACATAATTTAATAAAATAGTAAATTAGATATAATTTAAGTTTATTAAAATATCAGACCTCCTCTTCCTATGTCCACCTTTCAGGAAACTGGTTACTAATAACCTGGCGAACATTTCTATTAAATGGTGTGGTGCATCATCAAGTTGTAACCACATATTACTTGTAATATAATCAGGAATATGCTCTATCATCGTGGAAACGTATTGCATAAAATCCAAGAACTGCTCCATGCACATTTCCCTCAAAAAAGTGAGGACGAATAACATATCATGAACAATTCCTTCCCAAACATTTAAACTCCAGTTGTGTTGGTAATGATTTTTCTGTATAACATGAAGGTTTTCTCTGTCATAATAATGGAAATTGCGCCTATTCACAAATCCATTGCGATGAAACATTGATTCATCCGTGAACAACACAAATTTGAAAAATTCTTCATTTTCTCCAATTTGGTTTTGAGCCCACTGGCAAAAATTTAATCTACGATTTAAATCCACATCCAAAAGCTTTTGGCTGTACTCGATAAGAGTGAAACTTATTTTACTTCCACATCCAGTGGATCGATAAAAACATTTTTGAAAATTTTGTTCAATTAGGCTTAGAATGTCATGAAACGTCGAGATTTTAAATTGAGCGAAAAAAATTTTCTGTCTGTCTTAACTTTTTTTGTGGGCACATTTACTCTGGAACCGTTTAAGATATTGACTTGAAATTTGGTACACATACACTTTAACGGGATCTGGAATTAGATTATATTATCATCTTATTCCGTCGAAGGGTTGGGAGATAAAATGGGGTAAATGGGGGTAAATAGGTAAATCAAGCAGGTATGAGTCCATAAAATTGGTATTTAGTGTATAAAAGAGAAGCTAAGGTTTCAAAAAATTTTTTGGCATTAGCCACCCCCATTACCACCCCTACACCAGCCTGAAAATATTTTTACTTCATCCACCCCCACTACCACCCCCCTATCACCACCCCCACCACACTACAGTGTGGGATATTGTTTTATGGGTTTCTGGAGCGGACGATTTCAAATACTAGATTACTCTGAAGGAGCGGGCGATTGGCCTTCCCCCACTGCGACCTGTAAGGTCTATTGTAGTACTCCTTTTTGTGTGCCTCAGGGCTCCCCATCCAAACATGGTCTTCCTAGACTTCGAGTCTGTTGATAAGGACCCCCAGGCATTTCAAATACTATATTATTAAACAATTATTTTCACAGACAATTTTTTTTCGTTATGAGAGCCTTGGATATAAAATCTGGATGTGGAAGTAGTGATTCCTTGGGCAGCAGTTTTTACGAAGACATAGGGAAATACAAGATATACTGACCTCTAAATCCCTACTTAACTTTTGAACAGTTGCCGTAGGATTTTCGATTACCGCTAAAGTTATTTCATTTTCATTTTCTTCCCTAAATACATTTCGTCGTCTCGACTTCTTTACATAGGTATGCAACCTTTCTATTACTTTCAAAACGTTCTCACACATTTTCTAAAGACCTGACATCAGGACACCTTCTATCGGGATATTTTAGACGATACACCCTTGATGCCAATAAACAATTTCCATCACATTCACCAATAACATACACCATAGATATTAAATTTTGTTAACAATAATTATAATTCATATTTTTAAATATTACTTAACAATATTAATTCAACTTAACCACGATAATCTTAAACACCTTACAGAAATGTCATAAAGTGAAAAATAAACGCAAAACAAAAGACCAAAGCCGCACTGGATTTTAATGCTAAAATAAAGAGCACCTCATTTTAAGCAAAAATTATTTGAAATAATCATAATATCTCCAAAACCGTTTGAAATAAAAATAAAGTGTATCATTAAAATGAGGGGAATTGTATTCTTTATTCATCCACATGAAAAAAAAGGCATTCCATAAAAAAAAATGGAGAACAGTGATAATTCAATATCAAGAAATGTTAACAAATATTTTGGACACCCGGTATAATAATAATTTATTTTAAAAATGTTTTTCAGTAAATACATCGTTATCAAATAGCATCTTACATTTTTAGAAAAGACAATTAATAAACCGCGGAGATATAGCAGTCAAAAAATGTTTGTTCATTGACAAAAAAAGAAAAAATCATAACTTGGCAACGCTACATACGATTGGCAAAATATTTTAGGGTATAATACAGGACCCTTGGAGGCTTAACTGGCGCTAAAAATACAGGGTGTTCCATTTAAAAAAATTATACTTTCTTGTGTAACTAGTTTTTGCCACACCTTGTATAATTAAAAATAATTTTACGCTGTAGTAGAGATGAAACATTGAAAGTTTTGTTAAGACAGTTCTTTCTAATTAAGCCGTTTTCGCACAATCTTCCGAGGGAACACTATGCTATTTCGCACAGTCGAATGGGACACCTTTGCCATCCAACCAGTCTTGGATTTGGGCATTTTGCCATGAACTAGTTGGTAGTTTTTCCATTAAACGGATGTGATACGAGGCGTTATCCATAATAACGACACACCCGGATTCTTGATCGTGATGAGAATTTTTGCAAACGGTTCCTCAAAAATATCCGCGTTCATGTCCTCATGATAATCGCCAGATTTATTGGACACAAAGCATCCTACAAGAATCCTGAATCACCTCCTATGTGCGCTATTATTGAACCCTTTCTTTTCCTGTTGGTCTTTTTAATCCAGTTGACCAGGCTTCCATATAGTACGTCGGGTACATGGTTATATAAGCCAAAAAGCTGCACTTTTTGATTGGGCCACTTTCTGTGGTCACAGTTGATGCCAAGAGGTAACTTTTCAGATAGGGAGCCACTTCAAAATCCGTGCAGGTCACCACACTAAATTTTTTTGTATCTCAGCTCCTAATGGTCCGATTTCTATTTTCTTTTTTTTGTTTGAAAGCTCTTGTAAATAGGTCACTTTTCTATCCCTATACATTTGTCTCTACACCTTAAGAGTTCTGTGCAATTTCTGAAAATTTCACCTTTCGCAAAAATTTCATTGATAAGTAAGTTTTAATTATGCTCAATGTCCCTTTCTTTCCCCATGTACATGGTGTTCCGTATATGTCAAGAGATACTTGTTTTCGCAAACTATAGTGATGTTAATTATTTTGAAAACATTTATTACATTAAGTAAACAAATTTTTACAAACAAAAAACTACTAAATACTAAGAAATATTCATGTAAATGAACTGCTTCTATAGAGCTTTTACGACTCTGGATCACTCGCAATCATCTTTTTTATCTTCCGATTCATCCCTGGAACTAAATAATTATACATTATTATTATATTAACGAATTGGATCAACAAAGCAATATTATGATCTTGAAATTGTGAAACGAATTTAAAAATAATCATGACTTCCTCTGTTGCGATCAGAATAAAACAACTCTTCAAGTTACTTGGAGAACATGCATTTTTGAAATTTGATTAGGTTCATATCAGTACTGAGATTGATGGCATCATCCGTTTATTTCGGCTGGATGAAACTTCAACTGATGGAGTACAATGCAGGCAACAAGAGGAAGCAGACGGCAGGATATTTCTCCACGCTAAAGACAGTGTTGTACATGGAGTAAAAAGAATAATTATTTGCAGTTGTTTTGGCAATATCTTTCTTTCACATTCTCAAAACTGCGGGACTTCAAGAGATGTGGATTCTCTTTGGTGCTGGGAAGAGTCAGAGATACATGAGCATCAATGCCATGTTTGCAAGTATATAACATAAAGCTGTTGCATTGAGAGGATTCCATGCATTCACTGGATCAGATGTAACATCATCATTTGCAATGAAAGGGAAACAGACTGCCTGGAAAGTGTGGAAATCATTTCCTGAAGCTGCTGAAGCCTTCCAAGTCATCTCTATACCACAACAATCTATTTCTGACGAGACCTTTCAAGTTCTGAAAACTGTTTTACTCTACTACAGAGACGCAGTCTTCTCAGTCAATCATGTTAGAAAGCTTGTCTTTGCTTCAAAAAGTCGCAGCCTGCAAAGTCTACCCCCAACAAAAGAGGCACTAAGGCAGCATTGTCTTCTTTCAGCATACCAGGCAGGTCAAATTTGGGGTCGTGCGTGCTCAGTGATAGACAAGATTCCAGGGCCAGAAGGATGAGGATGGACCATGGTTGATGGGGAGTGGACGCGGTCTGGTCTTCTCTTCCTCTTATTATGGCAGCCTGCAGAGAAGTAGTTAAGTGTAGTTGCTCTGGATGCCGTACACGATACTCCTGCTCAAAGGCCAAGTTTCCATGCACGCTACTTTGTACGAACATCTTTGGCTTTGCGATGCGGCATGTTTGATGGGTCAAAGACGCTGACATTTTTTGAGTGCCTGTTAAATCTGCGGTCAACTTTATGTCCTCAGTTCAACCACGTCTCGTCTTAATAATATTTTCTTTCGCGTTCACGAGTAAGTCTAATTGCCCGAATATAATTTCTTCATTCTTCTCCAACAAATTCTCTCTCAAGTAGGGTGCGGTTCCTATTTTCTTTTGCAAAGACAAAGTTCATGTCACGTAACATTTCTCTAAGCTCGTTTCGCTCATTCATGGTATATCTTCATCTTTATTCAAGGAATGGGAAATTTATTTTCTAGTAGCGATTTCATTATTAGATAAATTTATGAACTTTACACTGAATTCCATTTTTTCCCAAATCGTTTTATATATATTTTTTCTTCCAGGTTTCTCTAGGTTTCTGAATGTCCCTTTCACTTTCTTTCCTGCCTCAAAATTCTATAAAAATTCTATAAACATGCCTAATTAACACAATCGAAGGCTTTGATTCTTTCGAAATAGATGTTATTCGTTAAATTATTGTATGGAAGTTTCCCTAAGATTTTACTTAGAACAAGTAAAAGATTTATCGGTCTTAGATCGTTATTTATTAAATATAAATATATTAACAAATAAATATTAGCCAAACCAAATAATGGAATTTACGAAACGAATTGGCACGCTTCTAGTATAGAGATGTTCGATTGACTTCCGATGAGCCACGAAGTAGGTGAATGGATTAGTAGATAACAGCATGGTGAGTTTTGTACTATCTTGGACTGGCTATAAAGTAATGTTCTTTAAACGTAACTATTCACTATTCAGTGTTTTAGTGAGAATATGGCCACATACGTACACGTATACATGGTGTAGGTGCGGAAACGTGTCCGTTTCTTTTTCTTGGACGTATAGACACGCACTGGGGCTCTATGCATTTCTGTCCGGTTTTTTAGTAAGGCTTGTCGTCTATAAAATGTAAGAACTGTTTAATGTGGGTATAAATTGTATTGGATCCCAGACATTCTGTTTTTGCAGACAATAAATAAGTACATCAACATTTAAACTCACCTCATTTTGATCAACGTTGTAAGTAAAATTAACTTTTGGAGCGATGGGCCAATTTACGTGCAGAATGTCCTTTTGTAGAGTTAAAAGAAATACAACCAACACAAAGAGAGAATTTATCATAAAGAAAGTTACCACCATCTTATCACGGAGATCTTTCAAATCCTTTGCGATTTTATCCTGTAATAAATAAAATTATTAGTATCATTAGTCTACTCACTTATAGACTAAGAGCCTATAAGAAATTGATTGAATTCTATTTGGTGACGCGCATTTAGAAAATACAAATTTATTTCGGAAATTGGAGATTTAATTTAGATTTAGAAAAAAAAAAGTATAAAGAGGAAACAAAAAGTCAGTTTGCGTGCGCCATGGGTAGAAACTAGTTAGATTCTCTCTGTCACACCGGCGTATACAAGGAGGGGTAATGGGGACGAAAGCTAGTGTTTGCGGCCCCACTTTGAATAGTTTGCCAAAAAATGATTTTTTTGGGGTTTTTATAGCTCTTTATTTTAATTTTGTTATCTTAAGACGAACCTGAACCAACCTATATTTGTTTAAAAGTAAGTACAGATGAAAAACTCATTTTTGTTATATTTTATTGAAAAACATAAGTATAGGACAAAAAAACAGCAAACAAAAAAGACTTGGAAAAAACGGTTCAACAAAAACTATACAACTAAAAAAGCCAACAAATAATAAAAAATATTTAAAAATAAACAAATCTAGGTTCTAGAAACATATCATTAAATAAAACGAAACACACAAAACAAAACAAATTGTCTTTGCAGACTTAAAAAATCTTTTTTCTTCCTTTCCCAGATGCAAACTGATCTATTAGACTAGTTCGCAAGTTCAAAGCCGTGTTAATGCTTGATAAAGCTCGTAAAAATATGAGTGAGGGCTCATTGGATGCGGAATGACGTCTAGAAAAATGTGCAAAAATTTCAAACCGGCACATAAACAATTGCAAAAGTTATAAACAAATGAAGATTGAAGAGAAAGAAGCTTACATGAACTGTTCACTATATCTACAGTGTGTTAACTTCTCGTGAAGACACCCCTGTATCTTTTTTATTTGTTGCCGAATTAATTTCAAATTTTTATCAGCCATACAAGTCCATAAGGTGACTTTATTCAACATATAAATGCCGTCTAAATCTAAAACGCCGGCCTACTGCGATAAAAAGAAAATGTCAATTTTCGAGAAATCATAGTAGGCTTAGAGATAGACAAAAATTTTGTTAACAAAAGTTGTTCAGAATCACTTGATATGCCCCCCTGTAAAATTTTGTGAAAATCGGAATATTTTCAAAAAATAATTTTTTGTTTCACTTCTCGTGAGGACACCTCTGTATCTTTTTTATTTGTGGCCGAATTGATTTCAAAATTTTATCAGCCATACAAGTCCATAAAGTGACTTTATTCAATACATAAATGCCGTTTAAATCTAAAACGCCGGCCTACTGCGATAAAAAGAAAATGTCAATTTTCGAGAAATCATAGTAGGCTTAGAGATAGACAAAAATTTTGTTAACAAAAGTTGTTCGGAATCACTTGATATGCCCCCCTGTAAAATTTTGTGAAAATTGGAATATTTTCAAAAAAAAAATTTTTGTTTCACTTCTCGTGAAGACACCCCTGTATCTTTTTTATTTGTGGCCGAATTAATTTCAAATTTTTATCAGCCATACAAGTCCATAAAGTGACTTTATTCAATACATAAATGCCGTTTAAATCTAAAACGCCGGCCTACTGCGATAAAAAGAAAATGTCAATTTTCGAGAAATCATAGTAGGCTTAGAGATAGACAAAAATTTTGTTAACAAAAGTTGTTCGGAATCACTTGATATGCCCCCCTGTAAAATTTTGTGAAAATCGGAATATTTAAAAAAAAAAAATTTTTGTTCACTTCTCGTGAAGACACCCCTGTATCTTTTTTATTTGTGGCCGGATTAATTTCAAATTTTTGTCAGCCATACAACTCCATAAGGTGACTTTATTCAACACATAAATGCCGTCTAAATCTAAAACGCCTGCCTACTGCGATGAAAAGAAAATGTTAATTTTCGAGAAATCATAGTAGGCTTAGAGATAGACAAAAATTTTGTTAATGAAAGTTGTTCAGGATCACTTCATACGCCCCATGTCGTCTAAATCTAAAATGCCGGCCTTAGAATAATTAAAATTAAAATCTAATTACTTTAATGAGTTTTAACATCTGTCAACAATATGTAGGTTGGTAGGATGCTGTCATATAACGAATTCTTTTTGAATTAAATTGGTGGCCCTGAAAAGGGCCGTTGTTTTTACAGAGAAGACTACTAATAATGAATGATAATATTGTCGGAAAAAAAATACAGATAAAGCAAAAGCCGCAGTGTTAGAATAGTTCAAAAATAAAAGAAGTTAATGGTTTTTTTTACTTATTTATTATATTGCGCCCCTTTCCACTAACCCACCCTCAAGTGTAATACACTTCTCAATCCGTTTTCTGTTATTTTTTACAACTCTTCGCAGTTCTTGAGCTGTAACTTCTAAACATGCTTGCCTTATACTCTCACAAAGCTGCTCTATATTTTGAGGTCTGGTCATATAAACTTTGTTTTTAATGTGACCCCAAAAATAAAAATCCATTGGAGTGAGATCAGGTGATCTGGGTGGTCAATGTATTAAAGGGCTATTTCGTCCTATCCATCTTTGGGGAAAATGTTCATTCATCCATGCTCTCACTACTACGGAATTGTGGATAGATGCTCCGTCGAGTTGAAAATACAATTGTTCCAAAGGAAAATCAACAATTGCATTTCAAAGATCATTATTTAAAAATTCTAGCAAATTTAACGCATTTATATTTTGAAAAAAGAAAAACGGCCCTATTATTGTTTCGTTAAAAATTCCGCACCACACATTTATTTTCTGGGAATATTGCCTTTTACAATTTATTATCCAATCAGGATTTTCTACTGCCCAGAACCTAGAGTTTTGTGATGACACTACCCCGTTGGTGGAGAAAGTTGCCTCGTCCGTGAAAATTACTTTCTTCAAGAAGTCTCTATTGTTTAAATAATTACCTTGGATCCATAAACAATATTCTAATCTTCTCTCTTCATCACCTTCCTCCAAGGTATGTAAAAATTTTGGTTTAAACGGTTGTAGCTTATGGCGTTTTAAACATCTCCAAATTTTTGATGCCGACAAATTAAGGTCACGAGCCATATTTCGAAGACTGGTAGTGGGATTGGCGTTAAACTCCGCTAATATAACATTATCATCTCCGTGATTTCGATTAAGATGTACTCTCGGTTTAAGCACATTGCCAGTTGTATTGAACAAGTGACATATTCTTGCTACGGTACCATGGTGTATTGGTTGTCTTAGAGGATGTCTTAAATTAAATTCTTCTGCTGCTTCTCTTGAAGACCGTACATTTTCACCGACTATCTTTATTATTTCAATTTTTTCATCAGTAGTTAAAAGTATTCTAACCATTATGAGAAAAGATATGAAATAAGGAAACTTTAGTATGAATAAAATTATTAAAACAAGAAAAACTAACAAACTCCACAGAAAATAACAACAATCACTTCTGTCATGAAAGCAATGACGAAATAAATAAAACAATACATATTGACAGTTAATTTCACGGCACTCTTTACATTCAACGCAATAAAACCGTCCATGTTCCTAAATTTCTGAGCCGATAAGGAGGAAGGATATGATGGAGAGTTACTCCTCCAGAAGAGAGATAACAAAAAGAAAAAAAGAAAAGATATTACATTCAACTTGATATGTAAAAATAAAAAGCCCTTTTAGTGTTTTATTGAATGCTGATTTTTGTTCACAACTTTCATTTGTTGGAAAAAGTTCTCTTTATGTGTTCTCTTTTTTTGAAAATATTCCGATTTTCATAAAATTTTACAGAGGGGCATATGAAGTGATCCTGAACAACTTTTATTAACAAAATTTTTGTCTATCTCTAAGCCTACTATGATTTCTCGAAAATTAACATTTTATTTTTATCGCAGTAGGCAGGGGTTTTAGATTTAGACGGCATTTATGTATTGAATAAAGTCACCTTATGGATTTGTTTGGCTGATAAAAATTTGAAATTAATTCGGCCGCAAATAAAAAAGATACAGGGGTGTCTTCACGAGAAGTGAAACAAAAAATTTTTTTTTGAAAATATTCCGATTTTCACAAAATTTTACAGGGGGACATATCAAGTGATTCTGAACAACTTTTGTTAACAAAATTTTTGTCTATCTCTAAGCCTACTATGATTTCTCGAAAATTAACATTTTATTTTTATCGCAGTAGGCAGGGGTTTTAGATTTAGACGGCATTTATGTATTGAATAAAGTCACCTTATGGATTTGTTTGGCTGATAAAAATTTGAAATTAATTCGGCCACAAATAAAAAAGATACAGGGGTGTCTTCATGAGAAGTGAAACAAAATTTTTTTTTTTGAAAATATTCCGATTTTCACAAAATTTTACAGGGGGACATATCAAGTGATTCCGAACTACTTTTGTTAACAAAATTTTTGTCTATCTCTAAGCCTACTATGATTTCTCGAAAATTAACATTTTCTTTTTATCACAGTAGGCCGGCGTTTTAGATTTAGACGGCATTTATGTGTTGAATAAAGTCACGAGCTGAACAAAATACCGTAGTCAGAATTAAAACGCAATCTGCAAACTTCATAGAGAAATATAATTTCAGCATTTATTCTCATCAACCCTAGTAAGCGGAGATGGATAACGTTTAAATTTTCAAGTATCTAAAGGAAAATATTACTGAACAGTGACATTTTTAGGAAAAATTTTTCGGACAAAGTTTGCTCTGCTGAGAGAGGAATATCTTTTGGACTAAACATTTACCTACACCCTCCCTTGATGATTTTTTATTTTTTTTCTTAGAGCTGTTTAGAATTGTATAGTTTTCTTTATTCTGTTTGATTGTCATATGCCATTTAGTTTACTACAAACAAAACACAAGGAATTCGCATTATTTACACAGTTGTGCAAATTTCTTGTAGCCCTATACTCATAGGAAGCCAAGTTTCCCACTTCACTAGAGCTGCGGTTGCATGATGACGACGCCCACGCTCCCTCTTTCCCAACCTGATCGGCCACCGATACTGGGGTTTCCCTTCGCTGCATCGGAAACTCTGTCTCTACTTTTCCCATGACGGCATTTTTTTTACCTAAGAACTTAGCCGAAATAAATCGTTGCTCGCCGGCACCACATTGAGGTGTCCTAGTAGCAAAAATAGAAAAAGAAACAAATGGCATATGATGACAATCAAACAGAATAAAGAAAACTATACAATTCTAAACAGGTCTAAGAAAAAAAAATAAAAAATGAATGCATGAATGGCTTTATTGAATAGGACTAGTATCCTAATATACTTACAAAAACTATTAAATTAATACATATTACACAACACATGTTACAATGAAGATGTAATTTAAAAAATAATTACTAAAAATGTAATACCTAACGTAATTTAATTATTGCACAACGTCTGTTACAATGAAAGTGGTAATTTAAAATTATTATTAAAAATGTAATAGCTAAGGTAATTTAATAAATGCAATACTTAATGCTCACCTTCTTTGAATCATGTACTACCCTTTACTTTTTAATATAAGTAAGAAGTTTACTTTTAAACTCATGAACTGATTTGGCATTTTTAATAACATCTGGCAATTTATTGAAGTCGTTAAGGCCTTTATAGAATAAAGATTTCATAGATCTACTTAAGTGGTACTTTGGCAAATAAAAATTAGAATTTATTCTAGTTGGATAACTATGTATTTGAGAATTGTAAATGAGAAACTCTTCAAAATAGGAGGGTAACAAGTTGTTTAATATTTTAAAAATAAATATCATGGCGTTTAAATAAAATCTCTCAGATATTGAAATCCACTGTAATGTATTAAGCATCAATGTTATACTTGTATATTTGCTACATTTAAGTATTATGCGCATACCACGATTTTGTAATTTTTGTAATGCTGATAATTTATTTAAATCGAGGGAATAAAGTAGGCTGGCACAATAGTCAAAATGCGGTTGTATTATAACATGTAATTTTTGAGAAAGTTGATAGACATGATGCAATTGTGCTGAAGAAAAACAATTTTTTACAATTTTTTTTATAGATATATGAAAAGTGTGAATTAAATGATAGGTAATTATCTAGCATAAAGCCTAGATACTTAAATTCAGTAACAAATTCAATGACATTGTTATCGATGCTTAACTTGCATTGCTCTATTTCGATGTTTTTATATCTATATGGTGTAGTTAATATCATTGCTTTCGTTTTACCAATATTTAATTTTAGTTTATTTGTACTGAAATAAGTGTTGATCATTTTTAGGGAACTATTCATTTTTGATAGAGCCAAATCAAGGTTACTATTTGAGACTGAAAGGAGTGTCATCCGCGAATAAAATCCCAATTATGGAAAAAAATTATATCATTAATATATATTAAAAAGAGGAGCGGCCCTAATACACTCCCTTGAGGTACACCAATGTCATTACTAAGAGAGCTAGAAAAAGTGCTATCGATTTTTGTAATTTGCATTCTATTTGATAGGTAGTCATTGAACCAACTTAATACATTACCATCAATACCAATACTCTTCATTTTATTTAGTAATACAATACGATCGATTGTCTCGAAGGCCCGCTTTAAGTCAAGAAATAAAGCAATAATATATTCTCCTTGATCGATTGACTTTTTCCATTTTGTTACCGTAAGTTGTAATGAGGATTCACAGGAATGTTTAGGTCTAAAGCCTGATTGGTTTGACATAAGAATATTATTGTTATTTAGATAATCTAAAAGTTGGTTATAGACGACCCTCTCTAGTATTATGTCAGTACGAGGTAGTGTATTTATAGGTCTTAACTCCCAGGACTTACTAGTTTTAGGAACTTTTTGAATTGGTACTACCACACTAATTTTCAGTTTACTAGGAACCTTGCCAGTGTCCAAAGATGTATTTATAAGGTGCAATAAAACATGACCAATAACTCCAAATGTAGATTTAATAAACTTAGCATCCAAAACTTCATTGCCTGATTTGTTATCTAAAGTATTAACTATTTCTGCTAGTTCATGTAAATCAATTAATTTCCATTCATTAAATTTACAATCAGATTCATAAACACTATGCCATTCTGGACCAATAACAATTGTATTTAGTATTTGTTTAATGCTTTCAATACAGTATAGATTAAAATGCTCAGCAATCTCTTTGACGTTATGAACAGATTTGATTTCACCTTCATATTCAAACTCAACCCCGTTACTAAAATAATGACCATTATATTTAGTGTTAATAAGGCTCTTTAATGTTTTCCACATTTTTTGTGGATTATCTTTATTTAAATCTATTCTTTCATGATAATATTGTTGCCTCTTTTTTCTTAACAAGTTAACACATTCATTACGAACTTGTTTGTAACCAAGCCAATTTTCCTCATTATTGTTAATTTTAAATAACTTAAAAGCATCGTCTCTCTCTTTGGACTTAATTCTCATTTCATGATCATAATAGGGTAAGGGTAAATCATCAATGAAAGGTGTAGGAAAATGTTAAATCCAAACGATATTCCTCTCTCATCAGAGCAAACTTTGTCCGAAAAGTTTTTCCTAAAAATGTCACTATTCAGTAATATTTTCCTTTAGATACTTAAAAATGTAAGTTACCCATCTCCGCTTACTAGGGTTGATGAGAATATATGTTGAAATGATATTTCTCTATAAAGTTTGCAGATTGCGCTTTAATTCTGACTACGGTATTGTGTTCAGCTCGTGAAAATAAGTCGGAAATTATATGCTCAGATATTCTGTAGAGCAAAGTCAATTTCGGACTATGATTCAGTCATTTTTGGGCACATTTTCAACCTAAATATGGATTTTACAAGATATTCGATCGTCGCGCATAAATTCTGACCTTGGATTCGGTTTCAGTGCCCCAAATTACGTATAGATATGGTGATCAGTTCATGTAAGCTTTTTATTTACTTGCTTGGAATTTTTCGGGCATTTCTTAGGTGTTTTTTGAGGTTATGTCAAAATTCCTAACTGATCGGCCAATTCTGACCTCAGATTCGGTCTCAGCGCCCCAAAATACGTATGGAAATGGTGGTCATCTTATTTAAGCTTTTTATTTACTTGTTTGAGATTTTTCGGGCAGTCTTAGGGTGGTTTTTGGGGTTAGGAAAAATGCAAGAGCCAATCCTGCAAAACGGACATCGGATTCGTGTTCAGCGGGTCGAAATGCATGGGAATACATAGGTCTGCCTTCTAGCACTCAACATTTTTTTTTTGTGTGCCTGTGTTATTAAAGTGCACGCCAGCGAATTTGATACCGGGACCCATGATTTGATGTGTTGGCCTGGACGGCAGTATATTACCTGGGATAATTTGTATTGGTAGAATAAAACGGGGTTAAAAGTCACTTTAGGTACTCTACGTACTTACGTACCATCAAGCTAGAGCCAAAAAACACCCCTGGACTGGGGTAAAAAGAATATTAAGCTACGAGAATAGTTGTTACATCCTAATCGGTCGAATTATACAAATTAAGGTTAAACAGCAGCGTACATACAATAGATATGAAACACACCCCCAGTGAGGGCAAAAACTAGACCCCATTTATAAAATTTGATCCAAAACAGTAACGACTGCTGAAAAAGCTCAAAATATCTAAGTTTTATTAAAGTGATAAAAAACTGCATCAGGTCCGACATAATTTTCATAAACTGCCCCTATAGGGTTGAGAACAACCACCCTCAAGTTTAAAGGACACAAAACAAGAGAAAACATAAAATCCAACAGGATTTCTATTTTGCGTAGTTCTCTAAAATAGAACTAGAAACTTACGTACCATCAACGTCTTACAGTGTCAACCCTCAGATGGTGTGAAAACTACCCCCTAATGTAAGATTTATCCATAAAAAGTTACAGTCACTTCTGTAAAAATTCGAAACACCTGCGTTGTGTGGAAGTGAGACTATGTTCGACGCTGTGCTTGAAAACCACCCCCACGGGGTTGCGAGATGCCATCCCCATATCCGTAGAATGCTGAAAAAACAGAGAGAAACTAACCGGATTTACATTTTTATGGATGCTATGATTAGCAAAAATCGTGATGCACACTTCCAGCGTCCTACGGATATAGGGGTGGTTTTCAAGCATAGCGTCGAACATAGTCTAGTTTCTTCTCACTTCCACACAACGCAGGTGTTTTGAATTTTTATAAGTCACTGTAACTTTTTATAGATAAATCTTACATAGGGGCTAGTTTTCACACCATTTGAGGGTTGACACTGTAGGACGTTGAAGGTACGTAAGTTTCTAGTTCTATTTTAGAGTACTATGCAAAATAGAAATCCTGTTATATTTTACGTTTTCTCTTGTATTGTGTCCTTTAAACTTAAGAGTGGTTGTTCTCAACCCTATAGGGGCAGTTTACGTCGGACCTGATGCAGTTTCTTATCACTTTAACAGAACTCAGACATTTCGAGCTTCTTCAGTAGTTATTACTGTTTTGGATCGATTTTTTTATAAATGAGGGCTAGTTTTCGCCCCTCACTGGGGGTGTGTTTCATATCTATTGTATGTACGCTGCTGTTTAACCTTAATTTGTATAATTCGATCGATTAGGATGTAACAACTATTCTCGTAGCTTAATATTCTTTTTACCCTAGTCTAGGGGTGTTTTTTGGCTCTAGCTAAAGATTTTGGGAGTGTACGAATTTTTTTGACCTCGCATTTGAATTCATAGAGGTCTGGGTCTGGTTCGCTGGTCTGAACTTTTTTTTTGTGGGGCTGTGTAATTAGAATACACAACCGCAAGTAAAATAATGGAACCTTACTCCAACTATTTATGGAAATGCAAACTGTTTTATAATTCACAAATGGAATAATATAATAGTATTAATAATGATTAAATATATGGAATTTAAGAGATTTTTATAAGCAAGTTTCAACCGTTCTGTGAGTTCAGGATATATACAAAGGGTATTTCCTTGAAAAGGATAGTTACGCTAAGACGAAAAAAATACAGCGCCTCAATAATAATTATATTTAAACAAAAAAATATTAACGTTAATGAAGCCCGGCTAACCTTATTTTCACATGTTTAATTTTGTAATTTTTTGGAAAACTGAGTAATAGAAAATACTCCCTTAATTAAATATGTTAAGTGACTTTTTCAATCAATTATCAATGTGGCTGATCATTTAAAAGTCAATACAAATGGTGAAGTTGGTATTTAGATGGTAAGTTGACTAAAACCGACTGATGGTTAGAAGACTTCTAGAAAAGTGTATATACCTGTACCTTTAGTTGGAACTGTGCAATTTGTTTGTACTAATTCTGACGTGTGATCAGTATAATGTCACCCAACATAGACCAATTGTGAAACAAGGGTCTTGGTTAGACCCTCATTTGGTTAATTACTGAGGTCAAGTTGACGTTTTCTAGCATATCAAATATGACCAACGTCTAACGAACGTTAATCGATGACTAAAGTTAACCTGACAGTTTTACGAAGTTGCTAGGACGTCGTCCCGTCAATTTAGTTATACCTATGTGTTTAAGTCATCGTTCGACCGTATTGTCCCACGTTGCAATTAGTGTAGAAACAGTCGGGCGTCGGAAAAATGCACTTGGATACGCATTTTACTCTCCACTTTAAC
The DNA here is from genome assembly GCA_936432065.2 of Rutpela maculata. Taxonomy (NCBI): domain Eukaryota; kingdom Metazoa; phylum Arthropoda; class Insecta; order Coleoptera; family Cerambycidae; genus Rutpela; species Rutpela maculata. Next base: position 208,415,336 of record OW386286.2, on the reverse strand, counting down.
AGTACACTACACATAAATTTATTAACAAAATACCTTTCTGTCAGTGTCATCTATAGGCTGTAGATATTTATCCAGCAGGGCTCTCCAGAAGGTATCTTCTTTTTTATCTAAGTAAGACACTTCGCTTCTAATCAGTTCACCATCATAGAACCAACTGTTTGGTTGAATGTCGTCAGAAGGCGTTAAAATGGAATCGTCGTCATCGTAGTCCTCATCATCCATTTCTAATAAGCTGTTCCTCATATTGTGTGCTGTGGAGTTCCTAATAGATGCCCTGGAAGCTCTGGATCCTTCGATATGCGTCGTTGTCCTTCTAACTGTCGTTCTTCTTGGTTCAAGAGGCTCAGATGCAAATTGATTACGTTCTATGTAGTCTAATTTTTGTTGTAATTGTTGCAATGATGCTTGAATACCCTTCAACATTTGATTTTCTTCTCCATCCGCTTGATGAGTGCAACATAAGACCTTGAATAAACCAGCAAAGGAAAATTCAAAAGATCCTGCATTATCTTTGTTGTTTCCAAAGAATGAGTAAATTTTGTGCTTGTTTTTCTCCTTTGCCGTGTCGTCTTTCTTTTCTTCTTTCTTAGCCTTAAATAATGAATATATTTGTTTAGAAAATGTACTCTTGAGATTCTTTTGGTGGGGTCAAACTAAATTTTGAATGGAATTGCGTTGCTGCAGCGATTTTGTGGTTTTTAGGTGGGCAACAAGTGTAATGAAAAGTTTTATTTCTCCATATTAAATTTCTCCATTGCTTCATATAAAAAAAATGTAAACAATTTATGTTGCAAAACTACAATTTTCTGCTATTTTCCTTATTATCTCTGGTCCTAGTAACCGCATTGCAAAAATAAAAAAAATAAATTGTTTCAAAACTACCCTAGTAGCACAAGATAAACTTACAATCCATGTAGGACGAATATAAGAATATTGGTCCTATATGGATTGTAAATTGGTCCAATATTTTTGTGCTATATAAAAGAAACAAGGAGATCTTCATAATCTAATACAAAGGAAATGCGAATAAGCGACCAAGATAAATTTTTCAATTACTTTAGAATGTCTAGTGAATAATTTGGCATTCTCGCTAAAAATTAAGTCCGTTGAAATTAAAATTCACTAAAAAAGGCCACTAACCAAAAAGCCGGATAAACTTGATGATAAGTATTCAATATACTTGATTTGTTTTGTTGCAAAACGCAAACGCAAAACGCGTCCATGAGTACTCACCTTAATAAAATTGCTGCAGCAAGACCATTCCTTATTCATCTTTTTTTATGCTTAGTTTGACACCACTATTATTATTTATTTCAGTTATTGTTAATATAGAACTTACCCCTTTTTGGGCTTGTGGTTTCGGAACGATAGTAACTTCACGCGTTCCCCACGAAACATTGTTCATGTTGAAAATTGAATAAATGACCAACAACATGTACATGCTGGGTACGGTAACATAATAAATCACACCATATTTTAGACAGTAAAACTCTTGCGGATGCATACATGCTGTTATAATAAATTCCAGCGCTATACAGAAGAAGAATAGAGATGAGGGAGCTAGCCAACCATCGTCTTTAATTTGCATCATCACACCAATAAGGACAGCCATCATTATTAAACCATAAACGCCACTTATAATTCCAGCAAAGAATAACTAAAAAAAGTGCAAAATTATATACAGTGGGAACTCTGCTTTGGCAGCGGATTTACAGGTCTGGATCTACGAAATTTCCGAGCCCCTCCCTCTTCATTCGTTGCATAAATTTCGAAAGATTGATTTTATTTTTCTGATGCCTAAATATTTTTGGTGGGCAAGAGAAAAATTATATGCGACATACCATAGAAAAAATTGCGTACCACATACCGTAGTGAAAAAGGGCATAGCCGGATAAGTAGGGTGAAACGGCCCCCATCCCTATCTTCATTGAGAGAAGGAATATAGTTAGCAATAAGTGAAGGGAATAATTTTGCAAAATATTAACGCAAAATGGTGGCGCGTTTCATGGGGTACGAGGGGGATGAAATCCAAAGGACCAATTTTTTGTGCCAAAACGCAGCAACCGAAAATTTTGGTTTTTTCACTTTTGGCCCAATTCTAGAAGTTACGGAACCCGTGATAAAAGGGGTGTTTTCTACCCCTTCCGAACATTTCCTACTCTAATCTGTTTTTCAACTTTTTTAATAACGTCATTACAAACACATTGCACAAGGTTTCATCAAAATCCATTCATTAGTACTCAAATTAGTGGTGAAACCCCCCGTTGACTGGAGTATAGTAGTAACGTTCATTTCAGAAACAGCACGTCAGGAATTTTCTAATTAACGTATTTTCTTCAATTAAAATATTTATTCAAAATTTATAGATTGCTCCATTAGCACCCAATTTTGTTGATATACCAAATTATAACATTTTTTCCATTTCCTGTAAAACTTTGTAAAACTGACGTGCTGTTTCACAAATGACCGAATCAAATATTAATTCAGAAAATCAATTTCAATGGATCTTAGGTACTTTAAATATCAGATTATATTGGTTCTTATATTTTTGTATATTTTTCTGAGATGCAGCCTTTTAGCCTATTATGTGTGGAAGCTGTTGTTTACCGCAAAGAGAATGTGACGTCATGTAGATGCGGCTTGTTATGTACCTATGATTTTGTACTTTATAATTTTTTTAACTGCAGAACTAGGTTAAGTACTCTTAGGTGCTTATATATTATTAGAATCTCTTTTATGATATATATGTAGATGCGGCTTTTCATCTTATGACGACAGTTTATATGTGCCATATATGGATCAAAGAAATGCGCTAGCGTGGACGAGCTTCGCCTAATTGCCATTAGAAAGAAATGTGACAAAGATTCGTCTTTATCAATTGACACTACAGTTGATTTTTCTTCGATTCCACCATCAAGAGCTTATCTTATCGAGCATATTAGAAGGTGTGGTTGCCAAACATGTATTTGGCGATTAGCCGATGAAGGTATTCACAATATTCCAAAGCCTTGGAATGATTGTGGATGGCAAGAAAACGGAGAACCTCTTTGGTGTTCAGTAGATAAAATACTGCCTCAATCGCTTACTGAAATTCTGCAGATGATTTCAAATTAAAATCATAATTTACAAATGTGAGGATGATAACGATATCACAAAGGAAGCAATAGAGGAAGAAGACTTGGAAGAAATATTTGATGTATCGGGAGACAGCGACAGTGAATCTGAAAGCGAATGAGGTGTTACTTAGGTTTTATATTGAATTTTATACTTTATTTTAAGAGCTGAATCATTTATCTGGAAAATGGTAACTCCTATTCAAATATTGTATAGGAACAAAATTGTAGAAAATTTTATGCACTTTGTTTTTTGTGCAGAAAGTTTTTCTCCATCTTCTTTAGTTTTTGTGTTAAATGACAAGAACAATATTTGCAAAAATTTTTTTTATAAACATGGACAACGCGACGCCATTTTGGAAGTATAGCTCTTTTTTTGGGACATGTCTAAAATTGTTTCTTTATGAAGAATATTGCCCCCCCAAGGGTTCCGGCGGGGGGGGGGGGGGGGGGGGTGCACGTACAGTTAGGGTGGGCTCCCGTAGTATATATAAGGAATAATTCAACCAAAATACCGATAAGGTGTTTGAAGTGTCAATGTCAGTGTCATAATTACTGTGCGTTAATTTAACTCCGAATAATGCTTACTTTAGAGCAACGAGTGTATTTAGTTATATATTATAGTATATGTAATTGAATTGTTTCAAGAAACAAAAAACTGTTAATATTAGCGATAAAGTTTAAAAAAAATTAATACAAAAATTTAATATTACTGCGGAGAGTGGAGCTAACACCTAAAAAAGGTAAAAAAACTCGCAATGAAGATGACGTAACGATATTGTTTGTTTTTAAATCGATAACAGAAATTTTGAGCTCCCGTCAAAAATTTGTGTCAAATCTTATTCACCGGGAAACCCTATATATTCGGTAAAGTACATCCTCCCCATACTGAAAAGTCATTCCTTACACTTGGAGGGTGGGACAATACATGGGGGGGGGGGGGTGAAAAATAAAACAGAGGGTTTGTCAAATTTTATTCTCCCTGAAACTCATTTGTTAGTTAGTTTTTAATAAATAATGTATGAAAAAACGTTTCTTACACCTGGCAAACGGGACAGAATTGTTCTTACAGCTTGTAAACAATGTAATATTTTAAAAGGGTATTGTTAAATATTATTGTCCTTAAAATTTATATGAGAAATAAGTTTGAACTATAAATAATATGAAGAAAAAGTTCTTACGGTTTGAACGCGGACCAAACGAGTTCTTCTTACACTGCTCTGAACTAAAAATCGAGAGCGCCTATGTCGTTCTGGAGCTGCTGTGCGCTGATGGTAAATTTCCTATATTGTTAGTATATACAAATGGATTTTGTTACGCATTTATTACAATCATTATTATAAGCATTACGTATTATCAGAAATTAAAATTGAGCGGATATCGCTGGTGCACAAGAACGTAATCACTGTTCTCTCTTATAATAATTAATCAAATACCTATAGTAACTTGCCTTCGAAGTTCGAATTGGCATACGTGAATTAATCATGTTTAAAATTCTGTTAAAGTAGTATTACTATGAGAAGATGACAGCATAAAATATGCGCAGAAACGAGTTTGTGCACTCCATCATTCTATACCAATGAGAACAAATTACGTGGCATTCAATATCGACACCAGTGGCAGCCTGCAGTAGAGCGGCGGCGGTGGAATAATAATAATAAAACAACTTTATTAGGCAAAGTTCAGTACAGATTACTATTCTTACACTTCTCCTAAACAAAAGTTACTCATAACACTTGGAAAGTTTTAATCATCTATTCTATTACACAGCTCCTTGACCTCGAAACTTTTATGCAATTACACATCTCTATACATCAGTTGACGCTATGCCACTGGTAAAAATATTTACGCATGTTGGCTCCGCCCCTGTCATCTTCTAATAATAATTCTACTCATAACTACTATATAACAATGAAGGAAAATTACCTTCAGCGGTCAGTAGCTACAGAACCATATAGGCGCTCTCGATTTTTAGTTTCAGAGCAGTGTAAGAACTGGTTTGGTCCGCGTTCAAACCGTAAGAACTTTTTTTCATGTTATTTATAGTTCAAACTTACTTCTTATATAAATTTTAAGGAGAATAATATTTGACAATACCCTTGTAAAATATTACATTGTGTACAAGCTGTAAGAACAATTTTGTCCCGCTTGCCAGGTGTAAGAAATGTTTATTCATACATTATTTATTAAAAACTAACTAATTAATAAATTTCAAGGTGAATAAGATTTGACAAGACCCCTTGAAAAGTTGCTTGTTCGCAGTCGTTTTCTGCATCAATATCCCACTGACCGACCTCGGTGTTATTAGGTACCTTTGATAATGATGATTTTGTCGTGAGCTCCCGGTCTATAAAGAAAAGATCCGACTCATAGAGTTTTAAGAGAATATAAGTTTCAAGCTTACAAACCTAAAAAAAAAAATCATGTACTCTGGAAGAAGTCGATACATTTAAACATTTAGAAATTTTTGTTTTTAACAAACAATTTTTTTCCCTAAGAAAGTAATTATAAGCAACTTTTTCAAATGGATTTTCATTGAAAGTGAAAAGTAAAGGTAGTTTACTCTTAGATAAAATTCATATTTTTGAGAAACCCCATCCGAGGACACTGTATACAAGTAAAGTAAATATACAGGGTTTGTATAAAGCTAAAAAAAATTGAGATGTGAATTTTGGATAAAAGATTGACCAAAAATAATGATTTAAAATATTTCTTTGAATATTATACCTCTTCAAATATGTAAATTAAAAGCAAATAATGAATCAGAACAGGTTAAGATTAATCTTTGTGAGAATTTATGAATCTAGTCCAAGATTAATTTAATGAATATGAAGGGTGGTGGGCCGCCTTACCACCCTAAGAGCTTTCTTCTTCTAAAAAATAACGGAAAAAGTTATACTGTTCTTGGCCCTGGAGCAGCCCATTGCCCATTTTTACGAGGTTCCAAGCAAAATGGGACACGCTGTATAAGCCTATGTTTTTTTAGAAATAATATTGTCTCATTTTATTGCTTGGTATCTATAAATTATTTAGGTATTACGCAAGCAGAACTTACTGATACTGATACGAAATTAGTCGGTCACCTTGGTGCAATTTGTAATCTTAATGTTTTTAAAACCCAAATGCGATTGCCGATTGTACTTAATATCCCCTAGTAATTATAACAATTGTGTAAAAAATTTTGATGGAAAGTCTATCATACATACCTGAGTGTCTGATTTACAGGTAGCACAAACTATAACGAATATCAAAATTGGCACTATATTCCATCCGAAACTTTGCCACTGGTCGAGCTTAAAAGCGGCTACAAATGCTCCTACCAACATAAGGAATATAGTTCCTGGTCCAATAGCTGTACCTATCATCAATACTACCTAAAAATATAATTAGTGATAGGTACTTAAAAAAAAAAAAAATTAAATAATGAAATTGATCGGGCTGAATGACAAACCCTATTTAAAATGTGAATAATTTTACTAAAATTTTTGAATATTTTAAATCCTTTTTGATATGTAAAGTAAAACATGCCAGTTTTGGTTGCAAAAGAAATTACTCAATAAGAAAATTAGTTATGAGTATCTTTTCCTCACGAACTGATTGAAGGTAAGACTGGTAATTTTTGGCAATTTTCGACAGGATGTTCAATAGGGAGATAGGCCGACAACTTCGGGGTTTGTGAGGAGACTTATTCGGCTTTAAGATCGAAATTATGACCCAGGTTTTCTATTTCTAAGGGAGTATTAAACAGCTTTATGAGTTTACAAGGTAGGAAAGTTGGACGTTGCAGTTGGTGGGGAGGTGTTTTAGGACGATGTTGGATAGGGAATCGATGCCGGGTGGTTTTTATCATCTTTTGGGATTTCTGTGGGAGAAATGATGAGTTTGGAAGGTTGGTTGGGGGAGGCAAGTCTTGAAATGGGAGGTAACTGCTCCTCAGAAGAAGTGGTTTTGAGGGCATCGTATTCGTCCGTTGTAGTTCAGTCGATTGAAAGACTAAATCATTATAACTTAATTTCCTTGGTGAATAATTACTACTGTAACCTGCAGTGGCATATTTTTACTACTGTACGACTCAAAATTAATTTAAAAAATGTTGAAAAACTTGAAGAAATTATTAACACTTTAAATAGAATGTATCACTCTGCCAGACCCATCACTTATTTTCCTGAATCTCAAGAAATGGAATTAGACAGAGTAATATTTAAAATTGTCCAATTCCAATTAATATTCCTTGTTATTCAATAATTTTTTGTCGAATTATCCCATATTAATTGCAATATTTTTGTAGTTATTTCAATCTCAGAGTTAAAGGTGATTTTTAACACATTTAGATACTCACTTGATATAAAATATACGGTTTCGAAATATTATCATTAATTTTAACAATGTGCTGATAATCGCTCAAAAGATCCATAATATTAGCAGTAGTTGAAGGCATCCACCTCCTTCTTTGATTGTAAAACTCGTTAAATCCTTCTGGACAATGCGTATAGGCATCGGAAGCGGCAGAATATTCTACACGGTAACCTCTCTGTAATAGTAGGGTACACAACCACCTATCTTCTCCTAAAAATATTAGAAAAATAAATTATATATGAAACAAAATATTGGTTTATTTTGAGATGCTCTTTTCCAATGTTCATTTTGCCGCTTGTACCACCACATTGTAAAAATGGTACCAAAGACGAGTTTTTCGACAATATCCCCTTTCAGACTCATTTTATGATAAAGGTGATTATGTAATACAGGGTGTACCATTAATAATAGACCATAGTTCAAGGGTAGATTCTTTGGACAATGCTTTAGTAAATTGTTGCTGTGGAAAAGATATAGGGTGTCAAAATTGTATTTTTTTTTTTTTTTTTTTGAAATATCTCTACCTCTTGACCGATCGTCTCACAATTTGGTAAGGAAACATTTTTTAAGCTAAGAAACAATAATTTATGTATTGCATCACGCTAACCCATGGCGGGCGCCTCATGAGCTATACCTGATGATGAATATTTTTCTCTTTTTTTTTACGAGACGTAGTGGTACTTTTGACTAGAAAATCTCATGCAGGAGTTATTTCTACGTCAAAAAGGTACACTTGACAGAATTTGATAATTCCAACCGTTTCGTTTTCGAAAAAACTGCCGCATAGATCTCAAGAATTTTTTGAAAAGGACAAATTGTATTTATTGGAAAGTGTGCTTTGGTGACGCCTTAGTTCTGTCATTTACGTACAATTTCATTAGTTTGGCATTTTGACAGAACTAAAACGTCACAAAAGCACACTTTTCAATAAATACAATTTGTCCTTTTCAAATTTAGTTTGTTTTCAAAAAATTATTGAAATCTTTGCGGCAGTTTTCTCGAAAACGGTTGGAATTATCAAGTTCTATCAAGTGTACCGGCGCGGTAGCTCAATCGGTTAAGGCGTATTGAGTGGCGAATATGCTGATCGACTGCCTACCGCGCTCTGGGTTCGACCCCCAGCCCCGGTATTGACAACACCGGTGGGTGTGGATGTATGTCTGCGTTTTTCAAATTCCGCACAGCGTTGGCTATTGATTTTGGGGGTTGTCTACTATCTGTGGTGTGTTTATGTTTTATGTTTATGTTTACGTACGACTCCTGCATGAGATTTTCTAGTCAAAAGTGCCACAAGGTTTCGTAAAAAAAAAGAGAATTTGCTAATGTAATATAATTTTTTATGATTAGTGCAAACCTTGATCGTATTGAACAAAATGACGAGGTTCTTCAGAGACAGTGGTATATTTTGCCATAACATTATCATCCATGAGTGCCTTGGCCCTGAACAGTGAAAAACAACCTGGACTACAAAGTACACAACCAATAACGTGTTCAGTAGCTTTTTGAAGCCAATGCCCAACAGCATACTCGAACATTTGATACCAAGCCATAGCACCTGAACCTATAGGGTGGATTCTACCACAGGCTGCCCCAAGGGTTTTGTTCTTTTTCATGTAATCTACCAGTAAGTGTACTGCTTGCGGCTGGAAATCGATATCTCCGTCCAAAGCCAAAATGTAAGTGTTTTCAGATATTATAGGAATTCTGTCAGGTGTAAGCTCATCGTTTTCCATAATTCTGTAAAAAGGAGTTTAATGTATCTTTACTTCAGTGCATTTAGACACAAAATATATAATAATAGTGATAATAATACTAATTATAAATGGTCTTTTTCTTCAAGCGTATTAAAATGTTTAAATTATGTCAGCAAAAACAGAAGTAGAAGTAGGACATTGTTTTACTAGTAACAAAATGTTAGTACCGAACGCCACCGTAGTGGACATTGTTTTACTAGTAACATAATGTTAATACCGAAAGCCACCGGTGGCGCGCTATCCACTAGCCACTTGTCATATTGTGTCAACATGTAAGACTGTAGTTTGAATATTTGTACATTTATGATAAATAAATTAATTTTTGCATTTTAATACGCTTGAAGAAAAAATAGTATATATTACACGGAGTAGAACGCCCTTTTTTGTGTTTCGCCCAGTTTGCGGCTTCGGCTTCGCGTTCTACTCCTAGTAATATAATATACTATTATTTCCCAAAAAAGAAATTACACGAAATTCGTATAAACTAACTAAAATAGAAAATATACAAATATTGGGAAATCGCCGAAGATCAGATGTCGATGCAGGACAGACCGTGTTTTTCATCTTAAGCGGGAAAACAATATTAAACAACAAAAGTAAATACACAAACCAATTGAAATATATGTACATTTTCATACTAGTATATAGCCGGTGGCTTACAGCAAATACTAGGCAGAATCGTGACCTGTTGGATTAAAGCGCCAAATTTTGCAGAGTTCTTATATACTACCCTCAGTACTATCAATTCAGGGGGGTGTCCTATTTCAGTGTCCGCCATCTTGAAATACGATCTCATCTTTGTTTTCTTTTTACTGTAACTGTAAATTTTCGACTTTTATTTGATTTTTACTAAATATCTCCCCAACTTCTGTGTTTGTAGCAAAAAGGATTTAATTTGAACTAAATTTGCTAAAATTTGAGATCGGAGCCGCTTTTGTAACATTAATATTTTGCGAGATACAAGCTTCCAAAGTTTTGGACTTTTTTCAGGTTATTACGTAAAGCGGTTGGGTTTACTACTACACTATTCGAATCAATTTTAATCTAGACTAAATTTGCTACAACTTTAGACTAGATCTGCTTTTGTAACTTTAATATTTTCCTAAATATGATGCATGTACATTTGGAGAATATAGTGATATGGTCTTCTTACCATGGATCAAGAGACAACAGTATTGCCTAAGAATCGATCTTGTATTGGACATATACAAGCCAGACAGTCTGAAGGAAACTACACGTGTGAAGAGAGGGAAGGGAGAAAGGAGAAAAGTCACAAGGGAAACCACACTCCCCAAAAACTTTGTTACATACCTGAAAAATTCAGAGAACAAGACATAATTGTTTACCCTACTAAGTTATACAATCGCAACTTATAACGTATAAGAAGGTAAAGAAATGTACATCACCTATGGTAAATCTGTTATTTCAAAAAATACCAGTGCACCGATGTTCGAAACTGACCACGAAGAAGCTGATGCCAGAATGTGTCTTCATATATTAGGGTGCAACCAGCATCCTCATAAGTACAGTTGACACAGATGTTTTAGTGGTACTATTTGGTATCTTTTTCGACCTACAAACTTACACACCTAATATTCAACTTTGGATTGTATTTGGAAAGGGTAAACACTTCCGATATTCATATCAACGCCATCTGCCAAGAGCTTGGAGAAAATATGTCCCAAGCATTGCCCCTTTTCCATGCTTTCACGGGTTCAGACATCGCATCACAATTTTTTGGTAAGGGGAAAAAGTCAGCAAGGAAGACATGGAAAGCATACCCTCCAAACACTGAAGGATTTATCTTCTCTGCAAAATATCCATTTCAGCCAGTAGATACCAAAACAAAGGCATTTGAACTTAAATAAAACGATTCATATGCATTCTGCACGATGGCACAACAAAACTTTACAGCATCAACAAGCTCAGAGAGGATTTCTTCACACAAGGAAAAAAAGTAAAGAGTAAAGTAAAGTTTACCGCTCACACAGGATGCCCTCACGCAACACACTAATCGTTGCATCTATCAATCTAACGCAGAGGCGCACTGAAGGGGGGGGCTATGGGGGCTTAAGCCTTCCCCTGGAGGCTAGCATCACTTGCCCTCTTCGAGGAAAGTATATTTGTTACGTTGTCAAGGCGACATTGGTTTTTTGTCTGGATTTTAATTTGTACTTTTCTTACTGGGCGAAAAATTTTTTTTCAGATCTTTAATAGCACCCTCCCATGAGGCACTTCTTGTACGAGGTGGAAAAAATTTGTTTTCGGATTTTTATTTGCACCCCCCCCCCTCCCCATGAGGCGGTAAAATTTTTTGTCAGATTTTGAGGTGAAGGAATTTCACCCAACAGATTCCGAGATGAAAATTTTTTTTTTCTGATTTCTAATTGCACCCCCCCCATGAGGTGATAAAAAGTAGTGATCGCGGAGTCCGAATGGATATTCTTAAAAATGTTAGTGCCCCCTCCCAGTAACCTTTCTGGATCCGCCCTTGTAATCATATTATTATTATTTGTAGTAGCTCCCCCTCAGCAATTTTCTGGGTGCGTCCCTGATCTAGCGTCTGGTTAACCAGTTTGAAATCACTCAAAAATACACCTACACCAGCTAACTTTGGATGGAAAAGAAATAAAGAGACATGGCAACCAATTTGGATGTCTATACCGGAAGCAAGCAACATTATAAATATAATTTTTATGATTATTTTTTTAATAGTTGTTCTGTAATTTTTTTTATTGAAACGTTTGTAACATGATCAAATACATTATCTCAGCAAATTGTGATTGTATCGATGTCTTTCTTTACTCACATTGTAGCCTATTTATTCTTCTTAAACATTAATAAAATAATGTTTGCTGTAAAACTGACTGCATTGGAGATATTTAGAAAACCGACAAAAATATAGATTTTCGTAATAACCTGAAAAAAGTCCAAAACTTTGGAAGCTTGTATCTCGCAAAATATTAAAGTTACAAAATCGCCCTAGTCTCAAATTGTAGCAAATTTGGTTTAAATCAAATCCTTTTTGCAACAAACCCAGACATTGGGGAGATATTTAGTAAAAACAAAATAAAAGTTGAAAATTAACAGGTACAGTGCAAAGAAAACAAAGAGGCGTCGTATTTCAAGATGTCGGACACTGAAATCGGGCACCGCCTCCTGAATTGATAATACTGAGGGTAATATAAGAAGTGTGCAAAATTTGGAGCTTTAATCCAGCAGGTCACGATCTTTTCGCTTACACTATATAGTACTTTCCCATTTTTATAAGTCGAAAAATGGGAAGTAATTGAGGTGTATATCATACTAATGCTTTTTTTGTGAAAAGTAATTTAGTTTATTAAATATTGATTTAAATATGGTGATTTAATTAATATAAGTGCATTTAGTTTACCATGTTCTGTTTGTGTAAAAGTATAACTTGCATCAACTTGTGAGGAATTTTTAAACGCTTCATCTATGAGTGATATCTATAGGAAAATATTTGTTTGTAAGCAAAATGCAACTTTTGAAAAGATTCTATAAAAACAAAAATATTGCAACTGCGAAGAGTATTCTTCAGAATGTTCAACAATTATATACAATTCATTCATTTTCTTTTTTTTACCTTCGAAAAGTTTATCATAGGTCAAGAACATGTATTTGAATGTACTTCACTTACCTGTGACCCAATAGATAGTACATGTACATAACTTGAGACCATCTCTTTTTTGCTCTGATTTTGGCTTTGTCTTTCAAATGAGCGATCATCTTCGTTTTCCCAGGCAGTGTCCAAACAAGTCTTCCTCCGTATGGTGTGGGATAAATTATTGGAGGCCTTATTCGCACGTTGGTCCTGTGAACTTCTGAAGCTGCCACACTTACCGATTCTATGAGATCCAAAACGTATTGATTCACATGGGGATCTTGATCCTCTTGCGACGTCCTTACGTAGGCATCATCAAACAAAATGTGGGCTAAAAATACGTTTATTCGTTGTGAATGTCATCATGGTAAAGGATATATTTATTCATAGTTGTTTATGATGTAAACTTAGTGAATTACATGCATTTTTGGAATATCCAATACTTTTAACGATATTCTCTTGATTTCATAGTTAAAAGAACTTTTCAGAGATTTCAAAGGCATTTTTTTTTTGAAAATCAAAAGTACTTGAACGGCAATCATACTTCAATTTAATCGAATAGATATATTATAACCAAACAAAATTTTTTAATAATCGACTTAGGAGAAAAATTGTACAGAAATGCGTTTCATAAGGAACTGAACTCAAATATTGAAAAAAGTTGTTCTGTTAGACTTAAAATATTTATTTTGGAAGGACCCCGGAACAAAACCGAGGAAAATGGTGTTTCGGTGGAATTGTCTGAAACTTTTCTATTTTGTGGTTCAAGTCGTGCTGATAAAAATTTCTAATCACATCGAGCCGATCCTATGGACAGTTTTTGAGATACAGCTTGTCAAAGTTAGGTAATTTGCGTCATTTTAGACATTCAAGAATGTTTTACTCTTAAATTATCAACTTTAGCAAAAAATTGAGAGGGTTGAAATATTTTTATTCAAGTCCAATAAAACTCAGGAATTTTTTTCAGAATTTTTTTATCAACTTTAAGTTAAGTAAAATATATATGTCATGTTTCGGCATGCTTCCGTGGAATTGGCTGAAACTTTGCTATTTTGTAGTTAGTCATGCTGAACAAAAATTTCCATCGCACTGAGTCGATCCTATGAGTGGTTTTCGCGCCAGGAGTGCTTGAAGGTTTTAAAAACGAGGTAACGGGTAATCTATGTACGTATTTATGAATGGCTGTATCTCAAAAACTGTCCATAGTATCGGATTCGTGTAATAAGAACTTTTATTCAGCACGACTTGAACTACAAAATAGCAAAGTTTCAGCCAATTTCACCGAAACACCATTTTCATCGGTTTTGTTTCGGGGTCCTTTAAACACGTCTGGCATGGTACAACACTTCCGCCAGAGGCATGTAAACTGTCATGTTTTATTAAAATTTTAGAGTAAAATGTTAAAGGTTTTTCATTAAGCACACACAGATACAGACATAAACAAGATATCGAAGCAGCAATGTATAGTATGTTTCAGGTTTGAATGAACTTTATACACTTATATTAAGTGATAGAAGAACTTTACATTAAAATGTTATTAGTGAATTTAAAAAAAAATAAGAGCATTGGGAATATTAAGAAACGAATGAAAGTTGAAGTCGATGCTTGTCGACTGCAAATATTTGAACGATAAAAATCTAAAAAATATTGACCGTGTACTTAGTCTCACTGACAGCACGTAAAAGTGCCGTATTCGTGCAAAATGTTTAAATTTTATAAGGTTTTGAATTGTTAACTTACTCTCAAATTCATAGTAACTGGGTAAATTATACTGCAAATAATTTCTAACGATCCTATGTGCACATTGATCTTCGTCCATTCTCAGGATGGATTTCAAAAACTCTACCATTTCCTCTTTAGTTTCGTGCCACATTGTTCCACAGCCATATATGCGAGTAATTTTGTCCTTATTTATTTCCAGTGGGTCGTCGGCTGAAAGATAATTTGTTAGCTGAAGTTTCCTTTTAAAACTACGCGTTTTCAATAGTCTTGCACCGCTCTACTGCATTAAATTTGTGAATATCAGAGAAATGTGTCTTTGACTGTCCTTGAATGTGTTCTTGAATGTGCCTTGAATGGGAATAATGGTGGGAAAATCGCCAGTTCGGGACAATAAAAGAACTATAACTTTCACCAACTTTTCGTTTACTTTGGCGTAGTACAGTAACTAGAGGTTTTATCTTCGGAATAATGTCATATTAATTAAACTTCGTTCAGTTTTGGCAACTTAATAGTAAAAGAATTAAAGAAAAATTTCTATATTATGTGGGGGCTTGCTAATTTATAGGGGGCGGATGCCACCCCGTTTTAGGGGGTGGCACCCAAAGAAAAATAAATAAAAACATTGGTGCCTAAAGAGAATACAATTTTGAGAAGAAATGTATGTATGCAACTTTTCATACAAATTGATAGTCTTTAAGTTATGACGACTTGAAAATTGGGATTTTAGCTGGGAAAAGTGATCTGGAAATATAAATCTGGCGTCCGAACGTTTATAAGACGAAGTGTTTAGTTTAAATGTTAAATATCTCAGAAACTATGGCACTTACGTCAAAAATGCTAGCGATCAAAATGAAAAAATGCTAATTAGACTCTCAAGTGATTTTTTGACTATTTCTATAGCATAAAAAATAAAGAGATGAAACAAAACAAGACCAATGTGCCTCTTCACAGTTTTTTAATAAAAACGCCTCTATTTTGTTGCTGTAAGTAGTCAGTAATGAAATAGTAATTTACGTTATAAATCTGGTAGGTGACTTATTACAGTATGAGTTGTTTTAATATAAACGGTTTCTCCCCGTTATCGAGGGCGAGGAACACGATGGTTGCAATACTTGCTCGCCCTTGATAACGGGGGAAATCGTTCTTCGGCTCTTTTGCAGTATTTTCTGAATGTTTTGTCATTTAGGGATGGGGTGGTTCCAATCCCCCAAAGTAGTTTTGGCATCTCCTGGACAAAAGATACTTGATTTATCAATATTCCCTGCAATGACCTCGATCTGTCAAGCCCTCACAAGAGTAGTACAGAAAAATCTGAACAAGGGTAGTTCCAGAAAGGAGGGGGGAGAATATTGTAACTATCGTGTTCTTTGCCCTCGAAAATGGGGAGAACCCAAAATAACTACTACTACTACTACTATAAATAACTACTGAGAAACGTTCAGTGGTAAGTCTCTTGCGGAGGCGTGTATATGACTCACGAGTATGTTTATTTAAAATTATTCGTAATCATTGTCAATATATTGTAGCTCAATTAAACGTTTATGTTCCCAGAATGTCCTCCCGTCATAATATAACCTTCTATCTGTCCACAGCGCGCACAAATATATTTTAATATTCAGGGCCGACCCAATGGAATTTCTCGCCCCAGGCAAGTTCTAAATTTTGCGCCCCCCTTCCCAATTTTCAATACTTTTTAAAATTATACTAATTTTTAGTAACACGTCTCACCAATTTTCATTTTCGAACAGAAAATTTTATGGATTTTTTATTGAAAAGTCCTGAAAAAACTGTAAAAGTCAAGAAATTATGAATTATGATACACCCTGTATCATACAAATGAAAATAAACAAATAAGAAAAATGTATCTGTTCATAAGAACTGCTCTCGTCTAGCTTTCTGTAATGCAAACTGGTTAATGAGTTCACTAAAATCCATCGAATCTAAAAGTTCATTTTCTATGGAAATCATAGCTAGTGAGGTTAGCCGATCTTGAGCCACTGAAATACAGTTTTTGGAGTTTGAATATTGAAGCCAACTTTTGTGACTTATTTCTCTATTAGGTAAAATACGACAACAATGAAAAAGAGAAAAGTGCCTGTTTTGTTTTTTGAATTATTTGGATTAGCATTTCTGGGAAATCGTGAATTAGGACTTTCAATTTTTCTGGACCATGTATATCATCATTTCATCTCGAATTGAAGCAGTTAAAAATCTTGGCCAATTTCCCATATCTGAATAGTCATAACTTATCGGTTTCTTTTTCAATTCCTTCCTTCATTTTATCATTATTTTTCGTAGTTTCAGTTTCCATTTCGGTACTTTTAGCCCAACCAACGTTCTTATTGTCAAGCATCTGCACTGTTACACATTTTTCACCCTCAAATTCTTCGAACACTTCACTTTCGCTAAAATTTATTTGTGGTTCATTTGAAGACGAAGACGTCGAAATATGTATAAATTTTGACATAAATGCTGAACTTTTTTCAGCTTCTTTCAGAACTACCATTTTTCTTTTACGATTTTGCGTCCCAGACAATTTCAAAGACATTTTTATTATTTGCTACTCTACTATTACTGTTGAATATTGTCAATACTGACCGTCAACAAACATAACACAACACAAATTTAATTTTGAATTACTAACATACCTAATTATAAGTATTAATATACAAAGTTGGAAGAAAGCTACTAAAGTTGCAAGCTACCGCGCTACCGGTCTTACCAACACTATGTCTATAATAGACTGATTTGAACAATTTGCTTTTTTAATTAGTTAGAAACACAAAACTCAGTAAAAAAAGACCGACAGTCGGCGTCGTCGGCGCCCTATGTAAAAACGATAAAATGTAAATATCACGAAGACACGTCGCAAATTTTTTTACTCCGCCGACCGCCGGCCGTGCAGTATTACTTTGATTTTTTGTAATCACAATCACGCAGCACGCTTACCGGTAGGCGGGCAGGGGCGAACTTATTGGGAGTATGTGCTTTTGTTTAAAATTTTAAATTTAATTGTTTGGAAACCACAAGCGACTTACGGCAAGTCACTTGCCTTTTGCATTTTGGCGCCCCCCTAGGATCCAGCGCCCCAGGCGATCGCCTGGCTCGCCTGCCCGTCGCCTGGCTCGCCTGCCCATCGGGCCGGCCCTGTTAATATTCACCTTTATACATAATATGTAATAATTACAACCTAATAGGAAGTCGATTAGATATATTTTCCCGGAGCTTTAGTAATATAAGGCCATACACATGGAATAGACGCTTTTGTATTTTATTACACTTTATATTTGTCTCAAATACTATGATTTGTTGCTTTCTAGTAGCATTGTAATTACTTTACCATACCTTCCTGTTCTGTAATTGTGTATTTCACCTATGAACAGCGCAATCAAATAAATAAATAAATATTCATACTCTACATGTATGTGAACGGTGCAAGAATAATGAAATGGAATTATACTTTTGTTTTTAAATGGTTACTTACCAGTGGAATCTTGCTCAATAGGACTGTCTTGTGTTCTTCTCCTATTCATGGCAATAGATTGATCTATAAGGAAAGCGTCGTACATGGGCTTGAGGAAAAGTTTCTCAGTTGACGCTAACTTTTCATTATTATTCGTCCAAATATGTATGGTAATCCAGGTTTGGGATAATAACCAAAGGAGCCAAATCCAGGAATATTGATTTGCAATGAAATCGTTTAAATACCTGAGAGGTGGTGTATTGAAAAACAGATATTCTGGGATGACACCGGCGTAAGCACATTCATCTTTGTTGAATTGTCCACATAAAGCTATAAGACCTGTCAGGAGGACGGGGACAGTGAGGTTTATAGGAAAAGCAAAACTAAATGTCTGGATCATGATTTTGCAAGAGAATTTACCAAAGGCGTAGCATACATATGTAGCCGTTATATTAATTAACCAAACGCTTAGCGGTGTCCAGAACGAGGTTTCTACTATTGTACCAAAACCAGTTGCTACAGCGTCGGTATAGTTGATGTCGACACCTCCAACGACGGCTTTAATCTAAAAAACAGAATGTTTACTGGTACTTTGAACAACTTTTTAATTTTTAGCAACACTGTGAAAACATGGCATTTTTGAGTGCTCATATTTAAGATATTTTTCAAGATACTTCGTAGAGCGATTCTTGTAACGTCAAATAAGAATGTAGTATTTAAAAGTAATATATTTTATTTTGCTTAGCTCGTACGAAATTACAAGAAAACACCAAAATTATTTTTCTATTTATTGGTTCATACTGTCGTAATGGATCGAAGCCGACGGATACGGATACAGATAGCCGTTTTTACTATATTTAGTTATACTCTTCGCAAATACGAAAACGAAGAGTATATTGCATTTGATCGGCACATTTTTAAACCGTAAATATCGCTCGCAGACAAAAAAAATTCATATCATTGTGTTAGTGAACGAATTCTGAACAACTTTCAAAATGTCCGCCTGTCCGTCCGTCAAGTTTTTTGTAAGCACGATAACTCAAGAAAGAAAAATCCGATTGTACTGAAATTTGAACAGTAAGTAAGTGTTAGCTATCGTTATTGAACAAAATCGATCGGTAAATAAAAATGTTATTAATGATTTAAATTTGAAATTTTTTTTTTTTGATTTTTATGTTTTTGTAATTGAATAGAAATCTGGTCAAATGATATTTCATTTTAATATCTAAATATTTATCTATTTTACAAATATACATTTCATAATGTAATACACAACCGTGAAAATATGATTTTAGCTCGTGTCTTATAATGTAAAAATTTACATTTTTTTACGTGTAAGGTGGTGGTGTGGTACTTATAATTTTGACTCGGAATCCAAGGGTCACGGGTTCGAAACCCAAATGGGCATAGGTATGGCATAGGTTTTTTATTTTTACTTTATTTTACACTGAGTCTTTTACCATCTAAGTTCGTACTATAAAATTCAAAATGTCTAAAACTAACATTATTTACAAAAAACTGCGAAGAGTATCCTATAGAATGTGTAGCAATTATATAAAAAGTTCTGCGAACAGGCGAAGAGTACGTTTTTAGTGGTACAATATTCCTGTGTTAGGTTTTACCGTTTTTTTTTGTCTAAAAGATGTAGTTATTAGTTGTTTAAAACGCCTTAGGTTTAATTTTCATCATAACTTTAGAAACACTTAAAATATACATATAGGTATCTAACCTGTGTAAATGAAATTGTCTCTAAATATGATAGATATGAATATATTTATGTCAGCTAAGCGAAATATATTACAATTAATAATAATTACTATAATTTGAGTCGGATATATCAAGAAAAATGCACAGATTTGTCAAATTATCCATGCTAGAACTTTGTTTGTGTTTTGAAAGATCAGAAATAGTAGCAAGTGACAGATATATTTTTGTTGTCACTGTTTTATTGCACCAAAATGAAAGTAAAGTTGTTGTTTCAAAAGTTCGATTCGTATTTATTCTGCAATAAAATAATTGAAGACTCATCAACAGACACTCATGTCTCTTCTCTTTACAGCGTCCCTTTTTATGTGTACCTATGTACTTAATGGGTAGGATAGCACAAGCTACACATTTAGGAAGAGAAAAAGACAGCATTCAAGATGACAATTACAAATTTGGAAATACTCAATCTTTGGCACAATACATAAATGACGTGGACAATTGCAACGTCATGAAATTTATAAACACTGGCCCCATATTCTTTAAATGTCTGTAAGGTCACTCAGATTTCCACGGAAGCCTTAACCAACTAGGGGCATATTTATTACTTCCACATCCAGTGGAAGTATTTATAGTAACGATAAAAAAAAGTTTGAAAATTTTTATTGTTCAAATAAGTTTAGAATGTCATGAAACGTCGAGATTTTAAATTTGAGCGAAAAAAAAATTTGTCTGTCGGTCTGTAACTTTTTGTGTGCGCACGTTTACTCTGGAACCGTTTAAGATATTGACTTGAAATTTGGTACATGTATCTACTTTAACGGGATCTAGAACTGGATTATATTTTGATCTTATTCCGTCGAAGGAATGAGAGGTAAATAGGTAAATCAAGCAGGTAAGAGTCCATAAAATTGGTATTTAGTGTATACAAGAGAAGCTAAGGTTTCAAAAAAAATTTTGGCATTAACCACCCCCATTACCACCCCCACCTCATTATTAAAGAGGATGAAAAAAGAAATTGTGATTTAGTGTGTGCACAAGAACCAAAAGCTTCAAAATATTTTTTACTTCATCCACCCCCCTATCACCACCCCCATCCCACTACCGTGTGGGATATCGTTTTATGGGTTTTTGGGGTAGACGATTTCAAATAATATATTATTAAAGTTCTATGAACAATGATTTCCACATACAAAATTTTTTCGTTATGAGACTTGGATAGAAAATCTGGATGTGGAAGTAGTGATTTCTTGGGCAGCAGTTTTTTTAAACTGTAAGAGCGATATAAGAGTTTTACCACCTACTGAACATGCATTTTATGAACATGTCAAAAGTATAACTTCTTATTTGGAAGAAAGCAGATAACATGTCTTCAAAACTTTCAGATGTTCTACTGTGAAACGATGCTTTTAAATAGGGGGCTTGAAAAATAAAACCCAACAAATTGAGAATCGCAAAAAATATATTATGAGCAAAATGAGACTTCTTCAGGCGTGGGCAACAATATCAATGTTTTCGCAGAATTTATCTTCACATAATAAATGCACAACAAAATGGTAAAAAGAAATATACTAAATAGAAAATAAGACAAAAAAAACGGTAATATATAATAATACGTAAAATAAATCATTAGCCAACTCTAAATATTAGTCAAATATTTTAATTGAAATATAAGTGACAGA
This sequence comes from Rutpela maculata, assembly GCA_936432065.2. Classification (NCBI taxonomy): domain Eukaryota; kingdom Metazoa; phylum Arthropoda; class Insecta; order Coleoptera; family Cerambycidae; genus Rutpela; species Rutpela maculata. The sequence continues at coordinate 208,393,917 of OW386286.2, read as the reverse complement.
TATAAAAGCTTTAACCCAGTCACTTTATACATAAAAAAGGCTAAACCTTTAAAAAAACCCAACCTAAGATTTTCCAACGGGATTCTCTTTATTTTGGCGTCACAGATAATTTCTCAAAAGTCCATAAAGCCAACTGGATGGCTACAATAGTTACAGCAAGTTAAATTTCAAGAAAGTCGGTTTTTCTCAAATATCTCGTAAATTATCGGTTTTACGTTAATTCTGGTTATTATAGAAATTGTTCGTGAGATAAATATGCAAAAAAAAGGTTCTATACAAAAAAAAAAATTAAGAGAGTCCCGTTGGAAAATTTTAGGTTGTATTTTTTTAGAGGCTCATATGTAAAGTGACTGGGCTATTTTTCAGTACAATTAAAATCAATGAACAAAGTTCCTCGCAAATTTCTTTACTTGTTATTTTCATGAATAAGCAAATGAACTTATATTAAATGCATATTAGTATATTTAACTGCTTTCTTAACCGACTTCATAAAATTTCAAAAAGGAGGAGGTCCTCAGTTCGATCCGTATATATATGTATTTTTTTATATTTGTTCAATGATTACTTTGGCGTAGCTTAAGCGATTTCTGTCAAACCCGCTGCAAACTGCAGGCTATAGTCCGGCGCGCGGTGGTGGTCCCACACTAAATTTATCAAGCTACATCTAGTGTAAGGTGAACAAAAATTGAAAACAATTTTTTATATTACGAGCATATTCGAAGATTTGGCGGAGTCGCCGGTGACAACAATTAAAAACTTAGGCCCTCCGCACACGGAGCTACTCATTAGAAACGGTAACTGGTTTGTGACGGAAATATAAACTGATCGCTAACTAGTTAGTAACCGGACTCCGCACACGAAGCTACTGTATCTACCACAAAATTCACATTCAATTGCTCGTTCATCTTGAAATCATCCAAAAGATACTTGTAAACACACAAAAAACTCTGTAATTACTTCCCGAAGCTCGGAAACTAGATACTGAAGTGACTGCACGCAGGATTTCTTAAAACTGATGGACCGTCAGCTGGTTGGGTAGCGGTGGGGGTGGCTGTCAAAGGGTTGAAAACACGTAAAAAAAATTGAGAAAAAAACTATCCGGCGAACTCTGAAACTTATATGAGGGGATGATTATGTTATATAATGAAAGCAGAACATAGTCAGCTGAACGGGGGGCGGTGGATTTACCGTCAGCTGATCGATCAAACAGGCCCAAAAACATGAAAAATTTAAATTATTCGGCGAACTTTAAAATTTGGGTGTAAGATAATATTTATACTGAGATTCACGAAAAACATAGTCAGCTGCAAGTATGTGGGTGGAAAAGTCGTAGGCTGGTACAGAACAATGCTGAGTGTAGATCGCCAGCCAAAATTTTGATGCATCTCTCTCGCCTCCGTAGAAATCGAAACTTGTACAGCACGTTTTAAGAACTGTGTATGTATGTATACGATTTGGAACAACGCACACAAACAAGTGCCATCTACATTGGATCCCTTGGTTATGGGTGACAGCTTGAGTAAAACAAAATTAACTTGCAAGTGGTTTGATGGAGATCAATTACCTCCATAAGTGGAAATAATTATCCGAGATGCCGAAAATACTGAAGGTATTATATCATTTGTGCTTTTCACTTTTCATCCTATTATAATATTAATCAATTTTTTATAAATAATAATTTTTTTTAGATGCGAGTGACAAAGAGAAAAATGATCTTTCACCCATTGAGCATCAAGAGAGTGCTGAGTTGGATGAAAATGAGAATGAGGACGATCTAATATCGGAAGCCGAATAAATTTATTTTTATTTTCACTAAACTAAATAAATTTTCTGAGCAGATCATTCTGTATAATTTTGAAATGTACGAATGTATTAATTTGTATTCTCATAAAATAATGTATATTAATAATAATTTGAATATTTAATCAAATTAAAAAAAGAACCTCGGGAATGCCGCACTCGCGTGTTCTAACATTAAGTTATCAATATCGATATTACTAATTAAATCTTAGCGAACTTTGAAATTCGGGTATATGATAATATTCATACTAAGATTAACGATAAACACAGGCAGCTGCAAGTATGTGGGTGGAAAAGTCGTCAGCTGATGCCAGCTGCCTCGTAGGCGATCAACACTCAGCACTGTTCTGTAGCAGCTGACGACTTTTCCACCTACATACTTGCAGTTGACTATGTTTTTCGTGAATCTCAGAATAAATATTATCTTATACCCAAATTTTAAAGTTCGCCGAATAATTTAAATTTTGCATGTTTTTGGACCTGTTTGATCCATCAGCTAACGGTAAATCCACCGCCCCCCATCCAGCTGACTATGTTCTACTTTCATTATATAACATAATCTTCCCCTCATATAAGTTTCAGCGTTCGCCGGATAGTTTTTTTTCTCAATTTTTTTTACGTGTTTTCAACACTTTGACAACCACCCCCACCGCTAACCAACCAGCTGACGGTCCATTCCTTGCTAACTTATATAAGAACAATCCATTTTGCATATTTTCAAAGTTCACCGGATAGTTAGTCATTTTATACACGGGCTCCCGGCCTATAGGAAGTGACTATCGAGTGATTGGTTACTAACTGCAGTCACCAATCAGTTTCTTTCGAGTAGCCCCGTATGCGGACGGCCTAAGTTCTCGATTTATAATGATAATTTTTCGTAAACACGGGGCATTATCATAACTTCCTATCATGTCATACAGCATTTCGCAACGAAAGAGAGCCTTGCATGGAGGCGAATCAGCCGTAGAATGTTTTCTACAACAGTATTAACTGAGACTTTTATTGAAAAACGTAACCGTTGAACAAGTTGCTTTTACAAACAAATTATAGAGCATGCTCTCCCTCATGTCGTTGTTTTCAATGCTGTTAATGATGACGATTTCATTGCATGATGGTTTTTAATTGAGATGCGATAATGTCAGCAAATTGTTTGTAGATTTACGTGAAACCTGGTATAATGGCGGAAACCGAAAAGTAAACGACTATTTAATACTATGTAGTGTGAACTAAAAGTATATTATTATAAGGAACTAAAGTGAGGTACGACGTATTATTTGCTTATCCTCCAGGCATGGACCTTGAGATATGTGAGGCTACTAAAAAGGTTGAAAACGAATTTAAAAAAAAATCAAACCGCCTTCAAAAAAAATCTCTAAAAAGTTAGAAATAAAATTTCACTCAGTTTTACAAATAGATGTCTTCCTATTAGTGGAAAGTAACGAGGAACTGTACCTTATTACCAAATATTAATTTGAAGTCGGAAACATATTTTTGAAATTAGTAATTTTCCGCTACCAGGGCCTATCACCGACGTCAGGAGACGAGCTACCCCCAACCTGGAAATTTTGCCGAACCTCTTCCCTTAAGAAGAGTAGGGATCTTTTACTTGCCTAACATTTAATAGACAAGGGACCGCCTGCTTTACATCCCCTCCGAAGGATGGTATATCCACTACGTAATCCTCGTCTGAAATTACGTAGCTTCCGCGTATACACTGATATACAAGCCGCTAGAAGGTGGGACGAGAACGCTGTATTTCCCAAGATGGGTCACCCATCCAAGTACTAACCACGCTCGACGTTGCTTCAACGGAATATCGACTGATATTCCGCTGAAGCAACGTCGAGCGGATGGTATATCCACTACGTAATCCTCGTCTGAAATTACGTAGCTTCCGCGTATACACTGATATACAAGCCGCTAGAAGGTGGGACGAGAACGCTGTATTTCCCAAGATGGGTCACCCATCCAAGTACTAACCACGCTCGACGTTGCTTCAACGGAATATCGACTGATACTAACCACGCTCGACGTTGCTTCAACGGAATATCGACTGATATTCCGCTGAAGCAACGTCGAGCGCGGTTAGTACTTGGATGGGAAATACAGCGTTCTCGTCCCACCTTCTAGCGGCTTGTATATCAGTGTATACGCGGAAGTTACGTAATTTCAGACGAGGATTACGTAGTGGATATACCATCCTTCGGAGGGGATGTAAAGCAGGCGGTCCATTGTCTATTAAATGTTAGGCAAGTAAAAGATCCCTACTCTTCTTAAGGGAAGAGGTTCGGCAAAATTTCCAGGTTGGGGGTAACTCGTTTCCTGGTGTCGGTGATAGGCCCTGGTAGCGGAAATAGGCCGACGTTAAATAGTTTAAAAAAAAAACAATTTGCACTTAAAGAAAACTAGGGCAATACACGTTTACAAGTAGGATCCAGAACATAGCTCTTGCTTTTGAAAACTAACGAAGGTCAACGAAGGTTAATTTATTTCTTGGTAAATTTTTAAGCTAATTTAGACTTGTATGTAGTATTTCCAATAGGTCAATTGAGTCAGTAATGACTCTGTGGGTATTTAAAATTTTGACCAATATCTAAAATGTGTCTGCGACATCGTTTGGGCAGAATTACGTAATTAAGAACCCGCCAAATTATTTCTTTAATTCATGACGAAGAGGTCATTTTTACGATCAATATTAAGTAAATTTTTACCTTGCAAAAAGCTCATTGACTAGGAAGACTTTTTCTAGTAAAACTTAATTTAATTAATTTCGACTTGTAAAGAATTTCCTTATGACATGTATTAAGGCATTTCAGAGGTAAGTTTTAAGCAATTTTTAACATAACTTAATAAGGCTCGAAAAAATTTTCTAGGTAAAACATAAGTACTTATGACTTAAGCATATAACTTCAAGTTATTATAACTGCATAATAAGCTATTAACACGAAATTAAATAATTCTCGACTTCATGAAACTATTCTTGCCTTAGTGGTTGGTCTATATTTTGCTGGTTGGGACATTTACCGCAAAAGATATGAGGATGACTGCATTAAAAGTAACACGATGTATTCAAATTGTATACCTGTTTTGACGTGTAAAGAATATTAAAAAAAGACAGAGTACTTCTTTTTTATATGGCTTTCAATAAATAGGTCTATTATTTGCCTATCTAAAAAAAATGTTTGTTGATCTATTGTTTCTTACCTCAGTCACATTAATAAAATGCGCTCTAAATGCTTCATCAAATCTGTCAAATATGAAATATGAATCTCCTTCCAAAATGATAAAACAAATAATTGCTGTGATGAGGAACAGCAGACATTTCCAAGGAGCCAATATAGCATATATAAAATACGTTTTGTTTTTAAACTCTTTTTTGGTCTTCCCCAAGTTACTAATGAAAGCAATTGGGCTCTTCTCTGACACGAAGTTCTCCCACCAACCAAAGGAAATGAGTATTACACTAACTGGTATCATGTACAGCATAGGGCGTCCGTCTACTAAAGGCCATGCCACGAAAGCAGTAGCTTGCGCCACAAGTGCTACTATATCCAAAACCATCTTCAGAGTGTTGTTAAGAATATGTAGCTTACTGGAGTGCGGGTTTCTGGAATGTGGGTTTCTGGAGAAAAACGCTGTGGGAAAAAGGAAAAAATATCTATAAATATATCAACTTAACTAGTGAAAACGCCCGAACTGGCGCTCAAATATGCTAGAATGCGGGAGTAGGCGTTCGCTACATTGCCGTTTCGGCGCGCTATCGAGCAAGTTCATCTCGAAAATTTTTCAATAATTGATGTGATTTAAAAAAATATAACATGCTCGGTGAATAGTTTTAAATATTAGGAAATGTTAAATGTAAAATTCAAGTTTGTTTATAAATGGCTAAAACACGAAAAATGCCAATCTCGCCTCCCATTGGTGTAGAGCGAACTGGTTTTTCTACTATTTCTTTTTTTATGTACTTTTGATACATACTAATAAGTTTTGTTGTTAGACAAAGGTGGTGAGTAAAATGCAATTATATTTTTAAAAAAACAAATTTTTAAAGAACGGTTTTATGTTTTCAAATTTTTTGTTGATATCATTGAAAAGCGCATAAAAAAATCACATTCTGAAATAAATGTTGTTATACGTCTTGGTGCACAGGAATTCGAAAACATGGCAATAATTCTAATTTTCGGAACAATCCCTAAAAAAGTCATTAATACGAATTTTTGAGGTTATACATTTTAAATCTGACGTTGAAGTGTAAATGTAGACCTCCGATATAGTCCAATCAATGAATGCCCAAAAGGGGATTGTAGAGAACATTTAGGAGGGGAGAATTTTCCTCTTCAGGGATGTGTTGAGGGTAGTTAGGAGGCAAAAATACTAAAAGTCCCCGCCCCTAGCCCGCCGCTTCAGGGGTGGGGGGAGGGGGGTGGAAAGGTTCCTTTTTTCGATTCTTCGCTTATAACTCGAAACGTTGCGTCGTATGGGAAAAGGTAATCTATGCAAAATTAAACGTAATTAAATTTTCCACAAGAATGTTTATATTCATTTTCTTCCTATGTGTTATAGTTTAGAAGATATTCGCCAGTGAAAATCGATAATTAATAAAAGAAAATCAATATGTACCTTGAATATTTCTAACAAAGCGGTTTACTGTGGTCTGCTAATAAACCACAGTCACAAAACAATCTTTATTTTAAAATACCAACGTAATATTTTATCGAAATCTATACATTTCTTTAAATTTACAGTGTGACTCACTTAAAATGAAGATAGTCTTATAATTCTTTCATTTTGTTTCCGATTTGAATAAAATTTTACTCAAGTCTAGAACAAATTGGGATTTATTTATGACCAGAAAATCATTCACCTGCTGTAAAGTCAAAGCCACCTGCGGTACCAAAATATGCTGAAAAAAATAAAACATTTTGAAAGTTAGAAATTCTAAAAAATGCATCCGATCGGCGCCACAGTACAAGTACATACACCAAAATTTGATTTGGTTATTGATGGGGGATATCTCATACATAAGCTCATCTGGCAAAGTAGATCCTAATTTGTTCTATACTTGAGTAAAATTTGATTCAAATCGGAAACAAAATGAAAAAGTTATAAGGGTATCTTCATTTTAAGTGAGTCACACTATATATTTAAGGAAATGTCTAGATTTCGACAAAATATTACGTTAGTAAATACGTCCAGTGTTGTAAAATAAAGATTGTTTTGCGACTGTGATTTATTAGCAGACTACGGTAAACCGCTTTGATAGAAATATTCAAGGTACTTACATAATTGATTTTGTTTTTATTAATTATCGATTTTCGCTGGCGAATATCTCGTAAAATATAACACATAGGAAGAAAATGAATATAAACATTATTGTGGGAAATTTAATTACGTTTAATTTTGCATAGATTACCTTTTTCCGTACGACGCATCGTTTCCGAGTTATAATCAAAGAATCGAAGAAAGGAAACTTTCCACCCCCCTCTCCCCCTGAAGCGGCGGGGCTAGGGCGGGGACTTTTAGTATGTTTACCTCCCAACACATTTCTGAAGAGAAAAATTCTCCCCTCCAAAATGTTCTCTACAACTCTTTCATTGACTGGACTAATATGTAAGGGTCAATCTGCTATCTTGGAAAAATAAAAAACAAAAAAAATTGCCGAAAAAATCAAAACAGAATATCTTTTCGATAAGAAGGAGTAATTGCACCAAAGTTGGCAAAAATATAACTCACCAATGGCTAAATATAATGCACTAAACACGGACGCTCTTTGGTCAAATAGAACGGCCAAAGATGGCGACGAAATAAAATTCTTTAATTCTTCGTCAAGTATTAGGGAGGCATCCTGCGCCACTTTCTGTTTTTTTTATATTGTAGGTTCTTTTAGGTACATAAAGGGGAGAAAGTTAATTTTTTTTATATTCAAAAAAAAGGTCAGAAAATGCATTTTTAAAAATTGTAGGAAATACACTTTTATTGAAAATAAAAAAAATTGAACTTTATCCCCTTAAAGTACCTAAAAGAACCTACAATTGAAAAAAAAGTTACACACAAAGCCTCCTTGGTACTTGACGAGAAATTAAAAAAAATTATTTCGTCCGCCATCTTTGAGGGTTTGGTGCATTGTATTTGACCATAGATGAGTTTTGTTTTTGCCAACTTTGGTGAAATTATTCCTTCTTATCGGAAAAATATTAAATTTTTATTTCTTCGGACATTTTTGGTGTTTTATATTTTTTCCAAGATGGCGGATTGACATATACATATCGGATAAGTCTATAATTTCTAAAAATTTTATTTTAAATAAGTCAGTATTTTTAAAATTCCCATTCGATTACTAGTGCAAGATATATTAAGCAGATAAGTAGTAAATTGGCGAAAGTGCGTTAAAAAGTGCATATAACTTTTGACGCATTAGAAATTTTTGGGTGACCAGGAGATCATAATACATAAGAATCAACAATAAAATTTCTAGTGGAATATTGTCGCTGAAAGAGATTGAATAAATCCATTCGACTGTACGTTTCAAAAATATCCATGAAATACATTTTTAGGAATTCATTTTAAATTTTAAGGAGTACACCAGCGGCGGCTGGTGAAATTTCAATATTTTTTTTCTCGTCTATGGCGCATGGGACCCATACGAAATTTGGGAAATAACATCTAGAGAAGCACTTCTCTAATGACCCCTAAAAAATTTTGAAAAAGCAGTTTGCGAAAAAATTTTTGAAAATTCGTTAGCCTCCCCTGGCTCTAGGAGCTCCTGTTTATTTTTATTTTTTTTGTCATATGCATTTGACTTTTCATAAAAATACAACAACAGATTTTGGAGTTTATGAAAATATTTTCATTACTAACTGAGATATAACGAATTGAAATATTGTAATTTGTTAAATTGTAAATTACAAAATTTCAGTTCATTGTATTTCAGTTAGTAATGAAAATATTTTCATAAACTCCAAAATCTGTTGTTGTATTTTTATGAAAAGTCAAATGCATATGACAAAAAAAAATTAAAATAAACAGGAGCTCCTAGACCCAGGGGAGGCTAACGAATTTTCAAAAATTTTTTCGCAAACTGCTTTTTCAAAATTTTTTAGGGGTCATTAGAGAAGTGCTTCTCTAGATGTTATTTCCCAAATTTCGTATGGGTCCCATGCGCCATTGACGAGAAAAAAAATATTGAAATTTCACCAGCCGCCACTGGAGTACACATGAGTACCAGTTTAACTTTAATTTTTAAACTAGAATAATTCATCTACAATAATATATCAAATTCACAAAATGGACGTATGTGAAAGTAAACTTTTTCCTTGGTTACCAAATATATTGTAGTTCATTGATATACTTGCATAGGCTTATTTTTGAAATTATAATTACTATATAACTTAAGCAATTATAGTAAAATAAATGCATATAGATATGATAGTCGGTAAAAAAGTACCAGAACCGTATTTTTTTTGTTGTGTTCCTGTGGGATTATAGAATATACAGTATTATTACTACCACAATTTTTCACAATCATGCGTGTTAAAAATAAAACTAAAGTACCGTCATCGATGAATATTACTTATTAAGAATAAGGTATATTACTTACCAACAAAGCCTGGTATAAAACAGACTGCATTGGTCAGCATAGCTCCCTTAATCACGTCCAGTTCTGGAAGGACTACAAACACTAAAATCGCACTACCAATAGATGGCAAGGACTCGGTGATAAAAAGCCATAGAAACTCCCAAAAGGTAGGATAGTACCAAGTTTTGAAAAATATAAATCTAATAGATCTTATGAAGGTACCTAGTTCTGGAACCATATACGCAAACATTAAAAACCATATCCAGACCACTCTCTCTTCCTCTGGTAGTGACACAACGAATTGGAGCTCTGACCCTGAAAATTTGAAATTAGATAAGTTTCATGAATAAATATGGATTGAACAATTATTAATTTAAACTATTTCTAGTTACTCTTAATATCAGCCTAAATGAGTTACAGTTAATATATCACAGACATGTGATAACTTATAATTGTCGCACGTTACATTTATTGGACCGTTGTGTCGCGATAGCCCATGTAAAAATACATCAATTTTGATTTTTCTTTTTTTCAAATATTCACCTCAATATGGACTCCCAGGTCTACTGATTTTGCTTAACGGTTTTGTAATTATGCGTAATTTTGCAGATCATGGAAATCATGTATAACTATACCGATTTTATGTCTTCTAAACTCTCCAGTCGATCCGGCAAACTCTCATTCTGTAATGAAACATAACCGTTTACCAGAGATGGGTAAACTCTGGGAGTTTTGATTAATCCGAAAGTTTTCAGGAAGTTTTCCTGGAAACTTTCCATTGGGAATATTGATAGCTTATTTCATAGTGAATTCTGATTCGTGATTATGCAAGCTTCATTTTGATACCAAATAAGTGCATATAATTATATGATTTACGTGACTTTTACACAGGACCGGCCAGATGGGCAGGCGAGCCAGGCGGTCGCCTGGGGCGCTGGATCCTGAGGGGCGCCAAAACGCAAAAGGCGAGTAACTTGCTGCAAGTCGGTTGTGGTTTCCGAACAATTAAACGTAAAATTTTAAACAAAAGCACGCACTCCAAATAAGTCCGCCCCTGCTAAGCGTGCTGCATAATTGTGATTACAAAAAGTCAAAGTATAGTTGAAGCAATCGCATTTGTGAGCGACGTTGAGAAGTACGGAGTGCAGAACGCAGAGCCGGATTTAATTATATGTTCGTTCGTTTACTTTTTATAATATTACACTAATATCTCCCCAAAGCACTGCTATGAATTGGTAACAAAACTTATTAAAATTATTTTCAAAAACACATTACCATAAAGAAATATAAAGTAATTATCGAATTATATCTTCACCCCAACAGTATAAGCTCGACGACGTTGTCTCTAATTGCAGTCTTGGGTTAAACAACACACTCATAAGTTTACGCCCAAAGGCCACGACAGTTAGTCGACATCGAATGGCCGATATCTTCTCTCTCACTTAATGTAAAGATGGAGTAGAGACAGGAGATCTAGTTGCCGCCTATTTCATTCCTCTCGACCCTCATAACGGCTTACTATTAAGATTACTTCAACTATTAGTGATGGGCGATATCGTGATTTTTCAATCACAACATAAATCGTTACTGTGATTTTCTTATATCAGTGAATTTAAAACGTGATGTGATCACGACTTTCATAATACGACGTACGAGAGAAATTGTTAATTTATTATATTGGTCTTGGTTGAACCACGGCAAGGGAACGAAATACGGAAGGAAAGTCGTGATCACGTCACGCTTTTCTGCCAACTTTACTAACAGTCGTTATCTGTGATTTCTTAATATCAGTGATTAAACCACAGTTCGTGATATATCGCCCATCACTATCAACTATAATACCACAGAGTACCGCACGGCCGGCGGTCGACAGAGTACAAAGATTGCGACGTGTCTTCTTGTCTATGATATTTGCATTTTATCGTTTTTACATAGGGCACCGACGCCGCCGATTGCCGATCTTTTTGATCTTCAATGATTCAAGATCGGTTAACCTCACTAGTTATGATTTCCATAGAAAATGAACTTTTACATTCGATGGATTTTAGTGAACTCATTAACCAGTTTGCATTACAGAAAGCTAGACGAGAGCAGTTCTTATGAACAGGTACATTTTTCTTAATTATTTATTTTCATTTCTTTGATAGAGGGTGTATACCAATTCACAATTTTGAAATTTCTTGATTCTTGACTTTTCCAGTTTTTCAGAACCATAAAATTTTCTGCTTGAAAATGAAAATTGATGTTGAGCGAGGGGGGGGGGGCGCAAGAGTAGTAGTTTTAATAAATGTTTCCTAACTTCTTTTTTATAAATTTATAATTTCCCTGACTTTTCCAGGTTTTCCCTGTTTTCCAGAAAGTATACACCCGTATGATAATATTAATTTTAAAGACATGTTACTAAAATTTGTATAATTTACTTAAGAAAGTATTGAAAATTGAGAAAGGGGGGCACAAAGCTCAGAACTGGCCTGGGGCGAGAAATTTCATTGGGCCGGCCCTGATTTTACAGACTTTTACCAAATTACTGATATATGAGAACCGCTATATGTTTAATGTTCTGTATGAAAAATATGGAGCGATTGGGAAGTTATATCCTGTATTTTTTTTTTGTTTGAATTTTTAGACAATTAAATATAAATAAAATGATTTAAAGAATGTGACCAATATTATATGTGGATTATAAAATTAAAAAATGATACATTTGTCATAAGATTCAAGTATAACTTTTTTTGTGTGCATTGTGTAGAAACGGAATTGTAGAAGACAAGAGAGAAATGAAATTATAACATGTAAATCTCATATTATAGTAATATTGAAAAACTAGCTAAATAAAATAATAAATAAATGTTTATTTAATTTTGACACTTTAGAAAACGAATAAGAAAATAATGTCAATATGAATATAAATTACATTAATAAACTATCGAACACAACATAACATTCATCATAATTTGATTTAAATAAAAATGTTTCTTTTTTATTTTTTATTTTTAATGCAACAAAAAAATAACGCTAAAGGGCAGTCATCGAGAAACGGTAGTGCTAATAAACAAATAAAACTGGATTTCTGACGTTTGAGGTTATGTTACCAAACTAGAGGTCATCAGATCGCCGTGGCGGCAAAGGGGACACGCACAAATTTTAATATCAATAAAATAAGATTCTATTTTTATTGAAACAACCATTTTAATTATTAATTTCGTTGAAATATGTTGAATTTGGCATAAAATTGAATTTGAAGGAGTGAAATTTTACCCGCAGGTAAATGGATGTGACGTCACTATTTAATTTTGACGGAGCCGTGAATGTCGTGAAAAAGTAAAGCGTTTTTAATGTTTATTCGATCGTAAATGTGTGTAACTTTTGATTTTTAAGATGGATACATCTGTAATGAAATAACTTAACTCCTCGAATTTATTCGGCATTAAAGCAATCATTTAAGCGAATGAACTCCATCAACATAAACGAATCAGCTTTGGGTAAATTGTCATTTTATGCTTTCACAAAATCGCTTTCTGCAATTATAATGGAGTTCACACTTGCTTAAAACAACTAATAAATATGGACACCCAAAATGAAATAAATAAGGTATCATACGTCACGCGCGGGTCGGATAAACTCGTCAAAACACGCCAGTTCCTCGTAAAGATACAAATAATTTGAATTCCAGTTTTTATTTGTAAATTATTGGATGTGTAAACAATTTATATTATGATATACCTACTTATACATTTATATTCAACAAAAAGAGAACTGTGCTAAAAACAATCCCTTGTGGAATTCTGTAGCTTTTTTTTTTTTTTTTAACTATTTAACGTCGGCCTATTTCCGCTACCAGGGCCTATCACCGACGCCAGGAGACGAGCTACCCCAACCTGGAAATTTTGCCGAACCTCTTCCCTTAAGAAGAGTAGGGATCTTTTACTTGCCTAACATTTAATAGACAAGGGACCGCCTGCTTTACATCCCCTCCGAAGGATGGTATATCCACTACGTAATCCTCGTCTGAAATTACGTAACTTCCGAGTATACACTGATATACAAGTCTCTAGAAGGTGGGACGAGAACGCTGTATTTCCCAAGATGGGAGCCCATCCAAGTACTAACCGCGCTCGACGTTGCTTCAACGGAATATCGACTGATATTCACATTGAAGTCACCTCTACGCTCGCCCCAATTCTGTAACTTATCTTGGCTTTATTAAAGAATTTTCCCGGGGACTATTATATATTCTATCATCTGAGGGCGGTCCTTAAACTAGGATTGAATCCAGGCAAATCTCCCTTAGAGAACTAATTTTTGTATATAACACTCGGAGTTGCAATTTAAAAATTTGAATATCACACGGTATAAAATAACATTACCTGATTTACAATATGGCCTTGTGACGTTTTTTTTAATTTGCGATGTCATGAATAAAAATGTTCCCTTCGATATGACAGCTGTGCCTAAAACCACACAAAATGTGGAAATTATGGTGAAAACTTTCAAACATTTTACTCCAGTATCGATATATTTTGATTCTGCTGTGGAACCAGAGTCCACTTTCCTTGGCTTGTTTCGAAACAGATCCCATTGTTTTACTTCATGCTCTTTCCTAAAAAATAACAAAATTTTATATACGAAAATAATACTACAAGGCGACACATAATATATTTAGGGACTAGTAAGACTTGCATTGCTAAATAATAGTCCAATCAGTGGGGGATTTTACCCTGCAAAAGGTGGAGTAGTAATGATGAAAAATACTTGATGAAAAATACATGTTTTCGGCCAGGGGTAGCCATTTTGAATTAAAGGTGCAAAAATTGGTTTTTCACAATAATTCGGCAACGCTCGATCCTACGAGAAAAATGTTAAGACAAAGTTGAAGAGGACAACATTTTCTACATTTTTTGTTTATACATTTTTATTGTAGTCTTATGTTTAAAGAGTTACGACAGCAAGATAGAGTTAAGAAAAAAAATTATTATATAATGTACGTTTACAACATATTTTATATTATTTATATTATTATAATAAAGATCTACTTCTAATGAGACTAGAAAAATATGAAATTTACGAGATAGCAATACAATGATTTACATCATATCTCTAATATAGGAAACAAATTATTAAACAAATATATTAAATTTAATGACAGTTATCCAGAGAATTGGCTATTAAACATGGAATAACTCGAGGGTCGGTACTTGCTCCTGTACTCTTTTTATTATACATTCACGATATTTGTAATTGTTATAAGAAATATAATCTCAAATTGTTTGCGGATGATACAATGTTATATGTGAATGGTAAAGTAGAATATATTGAAATTAAATTAAATGAACATTTAAAAAACATGTATAAATGGAAATGTGACAATGATCTAAAACTGAAACAAAAATGGAGTTTGACAATTTTTTGTAAAAGAATTAATTAAACTTAATTTTTCCACTGCTGTATCTCGTTATATATTATAGACTTACAATAAAAATTTATGCACAAAAAATGTAGGAAGTTTTGTCTTCTTTAACTTTGTCTCGAATATTTTTCTCGTGGCATCGAGCGTTGCGAATTACTTTGAAAACAATTTTTTGCATATTTCAATCAAGATGGCGGCTCGGGCCTCCCCCCAAAGTCGAAAACTTGTCGTGTTCTTCATCAGGTCCGCGACTTAAACAACATATACCGTGCGTGTAGCCGAGCGCTAGGCATAGGGAGTAAAATTACAACATAGCGCGTGCCAGCTGGCTGAAATGGAAATAACAGGCTGGGATCCTCCGCTCGACGGAGGAATTTACGGCAGCTGTGTTGTCATATCTATCACGCTACGTGAATGTACATGCCTAATGGGAAATTACACGCACGATATCAAAAACATTGCTGACATGTGATGACAGTGCACGCACACTCACACATTAAAATCTCAAAAAAATCAGACCGATTACTTTCCTATTAGGTAGAAAGTAAAAATGTACTGATTACACAAAAATTGAACATTTCATAACTTACGTGGGAGAATCAATAAGTGGCTCTTGTTCATCATCGAATAATTCCCGTCTTCTCATTTTCGTAAATAATTGGGACTCTCAATAGACATCAAATCTTGTATAACTCAAACTAAAAAAGATATCGTATGTATACAAATTAATTTGCATATTATCTTCAAATTTCCCCACTAGTTTAAATTGCTCAAAAGTATAGCCTTTACATACAAAAGTTTTCCTAATGAAAGTATTTTTCTGATTATTTTCCATCTAAGGACACATTATGTTGTTTTGTACCCTGTTCATAAAAATTTTTATTTAAGAGAGCAAACATACTTTTCCAACTTTTTCTCTTTCTATAAAACATCATATGATCTTTCAAAGAACTTTGGTTCTCGTTTAGCAAAAAAATCTTGATTAGGTACTTAGTGGCACAAAAATCCTTGAATGACAAATAATTTGCAAAAAGTTAAATCATTATTCATTATTGATATTATTATCGTTATTATATTTTTATCATGCAAAACATCAATTTTCGGAAAACGGAGGATTAATGGGAACATTCTCACGCATACGTTTAAAAAATGTTAAAACGGGATTCAAAACCACATTTTTATAGGGTTTTTAGAAACGAGTTGATTCAATGAAAAGATGACGCGCGAAAAACGTTTTTATTGACCAAATATAAACGTCTTTTAAACACCATAGATAACGATTAAATAACATTAAGAAAACGATAAATTTTCGTCAATTTTCAACGTTTACGAAACGAAAATGGAGATGAGTTGCTATTTAACAACCTGTTATTTTATAACTGTTATTTGTAAATAGAATTAGCAGACTATTATTTCTGTTAAAAAATAACAAGTGAGAAAATAACAGATAAGAAACACGACCTAGTAAAAATGTTCTTGCTGACTGCTGGTAAACTGTTATTCAGAAAACAACAGTAGCAGATAATGAAATCGCAACGCAACCGCTAATATAGTTGAATATTATTGAAGTTGAATGTTATTGTGGGTATCGGTCATCGGCTTTATGTGTACACTTTTTAGTTGTTTTCTTAATCATAATATATGCAAATCTTTTTGATTTTCGTCTCCGTGTGTATATTTTCGATTACCCGCATACCGAGTTTAAAAATGAAGGGCTGCCAGAGTTGAGTTGAATATTTTTGTAGAAATCTCGAGCCATCCGCTTTATGTACTGAATTTTGCCTGCCCGTCGGCCAGCGGTAGCAGCATAATGTATAAAATAACGTCTATGAAATACAGTGTTACCAATTAGTGGGTATTTACCCGAATTGCGGGGATTTTAGTGATGTGTGGGTATTTTGGTGGGTAATGGGTTCATGTGGGTAAAATGCGGGTATTTTGAGATCTGGCACCAGTGAGCTTTATACATACTAGACTGTGCTCGCAAATGTGGTGAAGCTCGCATCCGCAGGTTCTCTGTCTCTGTTGCCTAATACATAGTTTAACAAGTGCGAGGGAGACACAGAAACTTTCCCATATTGTTCCAGTTCATTCCATTGGCTATTTTCTTTTGTGCTCGTTCAGAGGAACACAATCACTAAGCAACCAATAGAGATCAAGGATTTCAAAGATACCTCGATTTGATTGGCTGTTTAGTGATTGCAATTAGTTCGTTCAGCACGAAAGAAAACAGCTATTACGTACAGAGCTACTGGCTGGCGCTGTGTCGTTACTCATTATATTTATTTTTGTATTATATTTATATTTTGTTATTATATTGTTAGAGTTTTGTTATTTTTTTAATAGATTCTATTGAGTTTTATGTTTATTTAAGAAATACCCATTAAGTTATGTATTTATATTGTTTTATTATCTTCCCATTCCTTCGTACGAGCATCACTATTAAATCGGTAAAAAGTGTTAGCACCAAAGACGGCACAAACAACCAAAAAAATTGCAATGCCTATATGTTTTTCCAGTGTGGGTATTTTGGTGGGTAATTTTATATAATTGGCGGGTAATGCGGGTATTTTCTTTGTGATTTTGCGGGTATTTAAAGTCTACTCGTTGGCAACACTGATGAAATAATAGTTGCAAACTGCGCGCTGCGGTATACGCATGTCAGTACTTCTCAGCGATCTGTTATTTTTAAACAGTTATTTTAAACTGTTATTTCAAAATAACAGTAGCAGTTTAAACCTGTTATTAAAAAATAACAGCTTTTACCCATCACTAAATGAATCGTTTTAAATAACGCTAAATATTCACTAATTATGTACGTTAATTAAACGAAATTAAATAGGCTCTAGGTGGTCTCATTTTCCAATATATGATGGTTTTATCATCAAACTTTTATGCTATTTCAGCCCAGCCACATGATCGTTATAAGATCCATCTAAATAAATAGACGTTCTGAATTTGAACATTGCAATTTATGTTATTTATTTTCTATAAATTCATAAGAGTATAAAGATAAAGCATGACTGATTATTGTCAGTGGTGTGTATGTGATCCCATCTAGAAATAATTTCTGCAACAAACTACGTGGTTAACAAGCAAATTGTATGCATTAATATGGATGAGTAGAAAAACGTTAAAAAAGTTGAAAGCATCAGTTATTTTAACGTTGTATAAAACGTTTTTTTTTCTGTAAAACGTATTTCAATTGCTATATAAGATTAATGCAATAAAAAACGTTTAATTTTCTTGTTTTACAAACCTTACATTTAGCGGGTTGTTACAACTTCCCATATTATGAACGTGTGTTATACCTTAATATATAAGTAAAAGAAAAGTTCTGATCAAAACGTTTTATTTCAGTAATCCCTACTACTGGTTTGGGAATTGTGTATAGGAGTAACGTATTTGTTTTATCTTAATATAAAATATTACAACCAAATTTTATGCGTTGATATAGATTCGAAGAAAAACGTTTAAAAAATGTAATCTTGTACCATCCATTTAACCTGGATTGGATTTAAAATTCCCTTGCATTTACTGAGTTGAAAACAACAGTTGTTTTAACGTTGTAAAAATACGTTTTATTTTCTTTAAATAAAACGTTTGAATCGCCATATTAAACATGTAATAAAAAAACGTTAAACTTTTTCGTTTCACAAACGTTACTTTTAGCGAGTCGTTAAAACTCCTTACATTATAAACGTGTTTTATACGTTATTACATATTTGTGAAAAAGACGTACTTACTAAAACGTTTTATTCCAGTATTCTTCTACTGGTAGTTAAAAATGCGTGTAGTAGTAACTTATTTTAAACGTTGAAATTTTCAGCCAAATCCAATATTGAAAATTTCAACGTAAAACGTTTAATCAACGACTACGATGTTTTAAAAACGTTTATTAAACATACGTGTGCCCATTGGGTTGGATTCTTATTATTATACTCTTCGCAAATACGAAAACGAGGTATTGCATTTGATCGGTACATTTCTAAAACCGTAAATATCGCTCTCAAACAAAAAATTTTCAAATCATTGTGTTAGTAAACAAATTCTGAACAACTTTCAAAATGTCCGTCTGTCTGGCTGTCCGACTGTCCGTCTGCCCGTCCGTCAGTCACGTTTCTTGTAAGCACGATAACTCAAGAAAGAAAATTCCGATTGTACTGAAATTTGGACAGTAAATTAGTGTTAGCTAGAGGAAGAACCTTATTATTTTTTAACAAAATCGATCGGTAAATAAAAATGTTATTAATGAAAAAAAAAAATGTTTGATTTTTATGTTTTTGTAATTGAATAGAAATCTGGTTATATTTCATTTTAATATCTAAATATTTATATATTTTACAAATATACATTTCATACTGTAATATTCAACCGTGAAAATATGATTTTAGCTCGTGTTTTATAATGTGAAAATTTACATTTTTTTACGTGTAAGGTGGTGGTGTAGTTCTTACGCTTTTGACTCGAAATCCAAGGGTCCCGGATTCGAAACCCAAATGGGGTATGGTATAGTTTTTTATTTTTACTTTATTTTACACACTGTCTAAAACTAACATTATTTACAAAAAACTGCGAAGAGTATCCTATAGAATGAGTAACAATTATATAAAAAGTTCAGTGAACAGGCGAAGAGTATGTTTTTAGCTTGTTTTTATTGTATTGAATATATTAAAATGAGATTATACTTAAAATTTATGGCAAACAATTCGATTTTCGCGACCTAAATTTTAAATCCTTTATTGAACAATTATATGAAAGGGATTATACTCATATTATCTTAAGCTATTAATCGACCGATTTATGAGTGCTAATCATATTCTTGTGAACAGTTTATCCATATTAATAATATGAAATATATAGAGGGATTCCCCGTTTGGGAAGTCCGTGACAATTGTTTTTATTCTGTTTTTATTTTTGTTTCCTGGCATTTCGATATGTGAACTTGATTCGGCTGCGCTATTCTCGAGTTTATTAGTAAACGGAACTGGAACTATATAGGCGTTATTTGTAGTTTCAACATGTGTTCAATCTGGATCGATCGGATTGTATTCGTAAACGAATTTTTCCGCGTGTATATTACTTTGAATGGTCTAGAAGTAATCGAATTTTGGTTTCCGTATACTAAATGACAGGTATTTCTGTTGGCATTAATTTAACCCCACAAACTATTCAGAGTTTTTATTAAACAATATTTTCTGGTAAGAGGTGATTTAGTAAATAGCATTGAACTATACTACATAATGAAAGTCTCACTAGGATACACTTACCGGATTAGACGGGGAGGGAAACAAGCAATACAACGGAGCACAGTGGGGCAGAAAACATGGCAATAATTCTAATTTCCGGAACAATCCCTAAAAATATCATTTATACGGATTTTTGAGGGTGTACATTTTAAATCTGATGTTGAAATGTAAAAATATAGACCTGTCCGATATGTAAAGGTCAATCTGCCATCTCTCACACAAAAAATTGTCGAAAAAATCAAAATAGAATATCTTTTCGATAAGGAGTAATTTCACCAGGGAGGCGTTGTGCAACACTTTTTGTTTTTTTCTATTGTAGGTCCTTTTAGGTAACTAGAAAGTGCATTTTTTACAATGTTCAAAAATGCATTTTTCCTGACCATCCTTTTTTTACCCAATTTTCATCGAAACAAAATGAAATATACTATAGAAAGTCTCGTATAACTCCAAAAATTTAATACAAAATGAAACTCCATTAATTTGATAACGAAATTTATTAAGCATACGCATGGTAATAATAATAATAATATCTATATGAAAAAAGGAAGGTCAAAGAAAATGCATTTTTAAAAATTGTAGAAAATGCACTTTTATTAGAAATTTAAAAAAAATGAACTTTATCCCCTTAAAGTACCTAAAAGAACCTGGAATCGAAAAAAAAGTGACGCACAAAGCCTCCTTGGTACTTGAAGAATTTAAAAAAAAATTATTTCGTCCGCCATCTTTGAGCGTTCTATTTGACTTAGAGCGTCCTGGCTTATTGCATTATATTTGACCATAGATGCGTTCTCTGTTTGCCAACTTTAGTGAAATTACCCCTTCTCATCGAAAAAATATTCAATTTTGATTTTTTCAGATATTTTTGGTGTCTTATATTTTTTCCAAGATGGCATATCGGATGGCACATATCGGATAGGTCTATAATTTTTAAGAATTTTATTTCAAATGAGTCAATATTTTTAAAATTTCCATTCGATTACTAGTAAAAGATACATGAAGCAGATAAGTAGAAAATCCGCGAAGATGCGTCAAAAAGTGCATATAACTTTTGACGCATTAGGAATTTTTGGACGCAAATATTTTTTTCGTAATCAGGAGATCATAATACATAAGAATCAACAATAAAACTTCTGGTGGAATGTTGTCGCTGAAGGAAATTGAAGTATATCCATTCGACTTGTATTACACGTTTCAAAAATATTCATGAAATACATTTTCAGGAATTCCATTTAAATTTTAACGAGTATACATGAGTACCAGTTCATTTTTAAAGTAGAATAGTTCATCTATAATAATACAATTCACAATGGGGACTAATGCAGAAGTAAACTTTTTCTTTGGTTGCAAAATATATCGTAATTTATTGATATATTTGCATAGGCTTGTTTTTGAAATTATAGTTACTACTTAAGTTAAACAATTATAGTAAAATAACGTTATATATTGAGTACATACCTGAATGTATTGGATCGATAGTTAATTAAGTCAAAAACTACAAATATAAATGATTTTTCCACTTAAAAGTTCTATCAAATTTAGCGCACCGAACATACGCAAATACTACTTAACAATAACACTTTCATGGAAATGGTAGTAGGCGAGGTGACCTAGAATGAAGTTAGATAGTGGCGCAAATGATATACTGATATGTTCTCTTGCCATATGTCAACAATATATAGTCCTTTAGCTTATTTCATTTTACGATTAAATGCCACGTTTTCGAATTCCTACCCACTGTGCGGCTCGGCGGGTTGAGGTCGCTATCGTCTCCATCTCTTTTCAGCGATGACGCAGTTATCATTCCATTATGTAGTATAGTTCACTGGTAAATAGTGATTATTGCTCTACGATTGATCAGTCTTGCATGCGTATTACTGACGATTTGAATTCTTTGCTTTTCATTCACAGAAATGTTGCCTAAATTAACTTAGTTGGAACAAAGATACAATATCTGATGCCATAAAAATATTTTCATTCGAGATCGCGGGGATTTTTCAGTAGCGGCATTGAAAAAGTCTGTATCGAGGCCACTTCCTTATTATTGAAAATAGAGAGAGTACTAGTTTTTAACTAAATAAAATGTGCTTTAAGGTCTGAATTAAATTTTTAAAAATAAGAAATCGCTTTTTATAACAGTTTGGTGGTCATAGAAGTGTAGCAAGTTTGAGCATTTTACGCGCTACATTAAATCCTGAGTTGCCGATACAGAAGACTCTCACTTTAACCACTAATATCTCAAAAACGGAGGAGCAAAAATTTTTTTTTAAAATTATATGTTTATTATGTGTCTATTGTAAACCACTTGCTGAAATTTGAATAACTAACGTTGAACAGTTCTAAAGATTTGCTAAGTTACATAGAAAAATATCACACATTTCACAGGGATTTTAACCAAATGAATAAGCTGAAGTAACTTTTTTGACAATAGCTCCGAAAATTTTAAATGAAAAATTATGAAAAAATTTCACCGTGCGAAAAAAAAGCTGTGTTATGTTAATAACTAAAATATTATTCACATAGAATGCATATTCTCCGAGGTATAGTGGGTGGAATAAGCGTAATAATATTTCACTTCCGGATACCAGCACCAAAATTTAGGGGTGATATAGAGATATATTGCTTTGTAAAATCCGTCGGGAGACACTCTCAGTAGTGACTAAGTCAGCTGTGATGACGTCA
Organism: Rutpela maculata; assembly: GCA_936432065.2. Taxonomy (NCBI): domain Eukaryota; kingdom Metazoa; phylum Arthropoda; class Insecta; order Coleoptera; family Cerambycidae; genus Rutpela; species Rutpela maculata. The sequence continues at coordinate 208,371,206 of OW386286.2, read as the reverse complement.
TCAAAATGGGCGCCGCACTAATTTTTAGAGGTTCAGATGTCTCAAGAACTAATCAACGGATTCGGATGCATAAAGTCTCATTTTAAAGATAAAGAAACATTCTACAAAAAAAATAATAAGCGGTTATTACGTAAAAACAATAGTTTTAATTTTATTTGCAGATTAATACAAAATATTTCAATGTTTAATTTTTTTAACAAAATTTAAAAAGAACTGTGGATATGCTGTAACATAAACAAAATAACTTAGGGTATTCAATCGACATCCACTCGTGAACAATGGCCTTCACATGCACACGAAAGAGTACATCTGAGACCACTTTTAATGCAACGACACTGTTTCTTGCACTTGCAAGACACTATAAATTCTTGATAGTGTTTGCTCACATCCGGAAGTATTGTCCATGGAGGTTTGTATATTAAATCAACTTTTTTCCATCCCCACTGCCAAGGATCATGTTCCTGAGGTTTACTACTCTGGCAATTTCTCCAGATGTTACATTGAAAAGTAGCCCGTTTCCAGTGTCGCAATAGTGTATCCTCAATATTTCTACTTCGTTGGGTAAAAAGTATCCTACGCGTCTGGTTAATTGTTTCTGCTGTACTAGTAGTATGATATATAAATGCAACAAAACGCTCAAGTATAGAAAACTTTGGGCTATCAGGTTTTGGTACTGTTGTTAACAACTTATATATTCTTGGAAAGTCGAATCAACAAGCCGCGAAAATAACTAAAGAAAAACTCATAATTTGCACGCACCCTCATTTCCAATAACAGAAAACGATGAAACTGTATCGCATCCTGTGAATGCGTGGAGAAATGGAATCAGATCTAGTACACCACATGGAAGTTTAGAATGTAATTTGTGAATGGGCAGATACTGCAAATTCTTCCCAGTTCTGTACTCAACTCAAAGTTCTTCGACTTCTGCAATACGTGGAAATGCAAACAGTGCTATAACAATGACATCTGAATCAACTGTCTTAATGATTACTGAGAGTATCTCCCGACGGATTTACGAAGTAAAATATGTCTTCTACACAACACACTTCTAGATCTTGGCGCTGGTATCCAGGAGTGAAAGATTTTCACACAATTTGCTGCTTATTCCACGCACTGTAACGGATTAAAGCTGGCGTGGTTAGAATATCCTTAAAAAGTGGCACACTTTTCAAAGAACTTTAATACTGTTCAACGTATGTTATTGGTTTGCAATTGGCACATAATGAGCGTATATTTTTTTCAGTTTTATCCATTTTTGATATATTGACAGTTAAAATACCCCTAGTATTTCGTAGATACGCTTTCAGAATATAAACACGAAATGCGCTTTCTGTACATGGTAAGTTTCTAATAGTAATGCTTATTCAAGGCCGCTGACAACTTTACCGGACCCCGGGGCTGCTTATTATTGAGGGCCACTTCCCCCTTTCAAGGTTTTGTCGTTTTATTTTTAGCATTAAGTTTTAAATTTATTAAAAAACTACCACAGTATTTAATTGTTATAGATTTTTATTGAATTTAAATATTTATATAATTTTGTTTTTTTGATGTGCACAACTGAATGCCTTAAGCCTATATGACGTAATATACCCGGAGCCCCGGCCCCCCTGCGGGTGCCCGTGCCCCGGGTATTTATCCCCCCTTGCCTTCCCCCTGTTGGCGGCCTTGTGCACATTTAAAAGGCGATATTTTAAATGAATACACACATTGGCAGTTATATATAACTGATATTTTTTTATTATGTATTTTAGTTTGCAAATAAATGGGCTGCTAAATGGTCCATACATTCTGTGAATTCTGGACGACCATATAATAATTGCTCCATCACCCACCATTTTTTTGTAAGCCGCGAAAATAACCTAAAGAAAAACTCGTAATTTAGGTTATCTTCGGGATTTACTAAAAATTGATGGATATCTGATTCGTATTCGACACGTCGAAATACATGGGGGTTTCCCATTGAATCAATAGACCATTTTTTGTGTGTGTGCCTGTGTAATATATGAATATCACCGGATCCTCCGCCATTTTTTAGAAAACCGCGTATGCAAATATTATAACACAGACACATTACATTTTTCTACAAAAAAAAGTGAAAATTGGTCTGTTTCTGGTACTCCATTGGGCAATACTTGTGTATTTCGACGTGCTGAACACAAATTAGGTGTCCGTTTGGCTCCATCACCCGTCAATTTTTAGTAAATCCTGAAAATTATCTAAATTATGAGTTTTTTTTTAGGTTATTTTTGCGACTTACAAAAAAATTGTGGGTGATGAAGCAATTCTGACTCCGGATTCGAATTCAGCGTGTCAAAATACATAAAAATAAGTTGATCTAGTCAAAAGAAGAGACCACTGTGTTTATTTTGTATGCCTGTGTAATTAAAGAGGAGCTTATACAACTTGAATTTTGAATATCTTGATAACGAATCAATAGAATTTGAAATTTTTAATGTATGCTACTCAGGAACGGAGGCTTCTCAAATATGTATCACTTGCTCTATGGTGCCATTTAAAAGTCTATGGATTGCAGTTACAGCTCGAAGGGATGAAGCGATATGCAGGTGAGTTATATTGTAAAAGATGTTCCCCTCGAAAATGAGGCTGACAAAATGAATTAGAACTATGCGATCGTTTTCAATAGCCCACTGTGTATAATAATGGACAATAATTATGATTATTTCCATAAAAAAGTGTAATTAATATATGTTTGTTGAATCTCCTGCTTTAGTCTATTGTCCATGTACTGTAGAAAGGAACTAAAACGTTAAAGGGTTTTTATTATTTCTTATGTTCAATTGACCCAAAGATATGAAAAACCGCGGAGTGCTACCATTTAAAGTGGTGCGTTTTTGAGATCGAAGTAAAAAGGTCCACTTTTCATATTTTTTTTGCTCAAAAACTATGAATTTTTTTTATAAACACGTCAATAGAAAAGTGTGTAGAGAATTAAATTTCCAATCGAAATGGCACCTTCAGAAGTTAATTTTTTTTTTACAAAAATACGTGAAAAAAATAAAACAAAAAAAACGAAAAAATGCAATTTTTTATTTTTTTTTTAATTTTAGCCTGTATTTTTCGGGTACATTTAGGCATAGACATTGCTGCATAACAAAAAAAGCTGGCGTTTTACCCGTTAAAATGAGATTTTGTAAACAGTTTTACGATTAATAGTGACCGAGATATAGCGTTTCAAAGTTTGCAACTTTTAACTTTTTTTGCTAATTTTTACTATTTTTTTTCAAATTTCGTCCTGTAACTTTTTTCTGAGTGAATTTAGGTGTAGACATATTAAAGTGAAAGCTGACTTTACGCCCGTTGAAATGGTGGCTGGTAAAAGTCTCTACGACAAATAGAAACCTAGATACAGCGTTTCGAAGAGTGTTATTTTTATTAACTTTCTTCCAATTTTTAAGTTCTTTTTTAAATTTCGGCCTATAACTTATTTGTCAAATACAGATATTGCTACATGGAATGTACTCGCAGCATTCTTGTTTAAATGGTCTGCAATAGAAGTTTATGTGACCAATAGTAACCAAGATACAGTCTAGATATAGTAGATTATTGTACTTAAAAAATAACTTTTTACATTTTTCCACTTCTGAACTTTATTATATCACGTGTTTTTTTTTTGTTCAAATAACTTAGATTAATAACTTACATTATGAAATTATTCAAATGCTGGATTTAACATATTTTCAAAATCAAAGTTAATTTCTTCATCGGCATCTTCATCGTCTTCCGTTATTTGAGGTACATCAGCGTTTTCACAGTTCATTCCCATACATTCTTTGCAAAAAATGGAGCAATTCATTCCCAATTTCCTGCAACCACAGTTTCCTCTGCATCCTTTGGTGCATTTACAGGCTATTTTTTCCAGCAAAACTTGTGGTGCGGGAGGTTTATTTGTCAAAATTGGTACTAGTCCATTTTCTGAACTTTTCCAACCTCAGATGAGAGGATTTACAATATTTCCTTTCCAATGTTGCATTTGCAAGTAAGTTCTTAAACCATGATGTTTAGCAGCATCAGTTGTTGGAGGCAATCGGGACAATGAGAATTTCACACCTGTTGAGTACTTCTGAAATAACTTATAGCGACAGGTGCTTTGGCCATCAATTTTCATACCGTATAGTAATGTTACAATACATCTGTATGCAAGTCCAGCAGCCATCGGTTCTGCTTCTGAAAGCAGAACCGATGGCTGCTGGACTTTTCACACAAAAATTTATTTAAATACTTTTCCAAAAGCAAAATATTCTTATTAATGAAATTCAAGGATTTCTTTTTACCAATACCAAAAAAGGAAGAGGTTGTATCACAGCCACTGAATGCATGGACGAAGCCAAGGTATTTTTGCAGATGATTAAATTTGAAACTATTATGGTTATATAATTTGGCAGTTACATTTCCTATACTAGGTTTAAAAAAATACTATATTTTCATTTTCTTCTGGTAATAATGATAGGATAATAAGAAGATCGACATCTTGGCCAACTATAACAACATTTTCTGATTGGGATGCCTTATCTTTTGCAGTATTTACAATTAGTACGTCTGCATCCTCTTCAGCTTGCCCAGTCTCAATATTATCATCACGAAATGTGCCAGTACGCTGATTTTCTGAGGCCGGAAATACGAAAAATGGATAAGTATAATAAGGAGAAAAAACAATACTTTAAGATGGGTTAAACTTCTATTGCAGACCATTTAAACAAGAATGCTGCGAGGTCATTCAGTGTAGCAATATCTGTACTTAAAGCATTTGACAAATAAGTTATAGGCCGAAGTTTAAAAAAGAACGTAAAAATTGGAAGAAAGTTAATAAAAGTAACACTCTTCGAAACGCTGTATCTAGGTTTCTATTTATCGTAGAGACTTTTACCAGCCACCATTTCAACCGGCGTAAAGTCAGCTTTCACTTTAATATAATAATGTCTACACCTAAATTTACTCAGAAAAAAGTTACAGGACGAAATTTGAAAAAAAATAGTAAAAATTAGCAAAAAAAGTTAAAAGTTGCAAACTTTGAAACGCTATATCTCGGTCACTATTAATCGTAAAACTGTTTACAAAATCTCATTTTAATGGGTAAAACGCCAGCTTTTTTTGTTATGCAGCAATGTCTATGCCTAAATGTACCCGAAAAATAGTTACAGGCTAAAATAGAAAAAAAATAAAAAATTGCATTTTTTCGTTTTTTTTTTGTTTTGTTTTTGGACGTATTTTTGTAAAAAAAAAAAGAAATTTCACTTCTGAAGGTGCCATTTCGATTGGAAATTTAATTCTCTACACACTTTTCTATTGACGTGTTTATAAAAAAAATTCATAGTTTTCGAGCAAAAAAAAATGAAAAGTGGACCTTTTTACTTCGATCTCAAAAACGCACCACTTTAAATGGTAGCACTCCGCGGTTTTTTCATATCTTGAGGTCAATTGAACATAATAAACAATAAAAACCCTTTAACGTTTTAGTTCCTTTCAACCCTCTTTTTTTGTACATAGACAATAGCCTACTTCCCAATGAGACGGTTTTCCCAATAATGTCTGTTGAATTAATAAATAACACAGCCCCACAAAAAAAGTGGTCTGTCCGGTGGACCAGAGACCAGACCAGTGTATCCTTATGTATTTGGATCCACTGAAACCGAATGTGAAGTCAGAATAGACCATTTTAGGTCACGTGGTTTTGACAAGTCGGTCATTTTGCTTGAGGGACAACTAAACGCAATTTGCGTGGTTTTATATATTTTTTCTTGTTTTTCTTGAGTGTGTTTTCGTAATAACGTCATGTAGTGAATATTATTCAACCCTTATGGGTGATGTAAAGTATCGCTATGATGAGAAAATCAAAATAATAGACAATATTGACCCATACCCCTTGGAATGGAGACTGGAGATTTTTCTGCAGATTTGTCTATTTTACCTATAGCATACGCCGATGACATATACATAATTTCAAGAAACAAAGATGCAGTTGAAACCTTTACCCGACTGAAACGATCTGCAACTGACATGGAGCTCACGATAAACGAGAAAAAGACAAAATATATGCTCGCTGCCACCCAACATCAAGAACGAGAGGCACCCAATATAGACATCGACGGTTGTACCCTGGAAACGGTTAAGGAATTCATATATTTAGGGTCGGTAGTCAACAGCACAAACATCGTAAGCGACGAAGTCAAACGAAGTGTTCTCCTGACCAACAGATGCTACTGCAGTCTAATGAAACACATGTCATCATCAAGCCTATCGAGGAAGATCAAATGTACTCTGTACAAGACACTCATCAGACCTGTACTAGCTTATGGCTCAGAAATCAGGACATTCACAGAAAACGATAAGGTCCTCTTAGGAAGTTTGGAAAGGAAGATCCTGAGGAAAATATTTGGTGTTGTAAATGATAACGGCTTGTGGCGCAGGCGCTACAATTTTGAATTATACCAGCTCTTCCAGAACCCAGACATTGTGAAGCATATTCAACTGGCACGCCTGAGATGGATAGGCCACGTGACACGTTTAGACCCAAATAGCACCCTGGCGAAGATATTCACTAGGAGAGGCCCGGTGGGTAAACGAGCAACTTAGGTTTGTCAAGATAAACAAAGTCTTTTTAAAAAATAATTGAACACTTTTTATTTAACACAATACAAAAATATTGATTAACTTAAACAATAATATTGGATACGACCGACCGGTATAAGGTTTCACGCCAGAATGGTTGTCGTCTTCTACACGGTCGACCATGAAGGCTTGAGTCGAGTCCCGTCGGGGGTGTCCGCCATAGCCAGCGTAGAATGGGTTGCTTACATAACACCTCCCTTGCTAGACAGAAGTTTTATTTGGGACAAATAAAACTTTTACTCCTTGGCCCTCGTTGTCCCTTGATTGACTTTCGACTGGGGTAGCCTCCGCTTGTTGAGTAGGTTGCTTGGATTTACGTTTTCTAAGTCGATGAATAGTCAATACTGAAACAAATATAACAAAAATAATATAAAGAGGTATGGTCCAGTAGTGGGTCGTCTCGACATCTTTTTTCAATTGGATGGGTTCTATGTCGTCTTGAATTTTCTTCAGTGTGTGAAGTTGGTCTAAAGGAACATCTTCTAGTTTCAGCTTCCTAGTGATGTTGATTCTTGCCTTCGTCGTTTTTATTTCAGGCAACAATAAGGGTTGTCCGCTGATTGTTTCCCTTTCATTTGAGTAAGTGTACTCTGATGTTTTAAAATTACATTTTGGGGGTAGATTGAATAGATAGGTGCCCCGTAGGATAGTAAAGTCTGTTGTCTTGCAGGTGGTTTGAATTTTTGTTTCATTTGGGAAGATGCCTATGTAGTAGGTTTCGGTAATTTGTTCGACAATAGGATGTACGGTTTTTACTGGAACCTGGGTACATGTGTTGTCTTCTTGGCTGAGTTGTAATAGTTGAAATATACAATCGTTTTGTCTCCATCCGTCAATAAGAAGGCTTTCTTGACAATAATATTCGGCGTCGATCTCCCTGCATGGCGTCGATTGGTATTGGTAGAAGTTTTCGCTCATAGTCAGGTAGGTATTGAAAGGAATTATGGTTGTGTGGTTTGGGGTAGGTATCGAATAAAGGTGATAGTATGAAAAGTGCTCCGGGTGTATTAGCGGGAATTCTAGTGCAAATACTATTTTCTTTTCTGAATAATATGCCTTTACTTCTACTATTTCGTAATATTTGTGGATGTCAATTTCATTTATATATAATAAATGTTCTACAGGGTGATTATTTCTTAAGATATCTACGATAAATCTTAACTCGTCAATTTTGACTATACTATGATGTAGTGTATTTAGTTTTGCGAAAGTTATGGCATTTTCTATGTCTGTTAGCAACTGAATTATAATATTTAGACTTAAATTTAGTTGATCTAAAATATTTTTTACTTGCAAATAATCGTTAAATTCGAATATAAATTTATTAAGATCTTTTCTAATGCAATCGATACCATTTGCTATTACATCTTGATTATGTAGAATTAGAGTTATCGTATGATTGAAATTATCGATAATTTTTGTAGTAAGAGAAATTTCTTTATTTAATTTATTGGCTATATTATTTTGGTTTTCCTGTAGGTTAAGTAATGCTTGATTAAATTTATCGGCGTCCTCTTGATCTAGGTTACCAGATATGCTTTTTATTATACTACCAAGCCCGTTTATTAAACCACGTTTTCGCCTTGTAATAGGGTATACCGAGGTGAACTTTTGTTGGGCAATTTTTAGTTGAAAGCATATTGCTGCATTAAAATTTTGTAGTGCCATAAAATAGGGTTGGCTTAGGCCGTCAGTAATTGCTTTCGTAATTTGGTCATATTGGTTCTTTAATGTAATTATTTCATTTTCAATAGGTTCTAGATCGAGATAATGTAAAAATGTGTGAATACTTGTTTTTATTTTGGCTGTACCTAATTTGAAGGGAAGGATACCTGGGTTTTTTGACAGGTCAGTTATCTTTACTTCCTGAAGCTTCGCCAGTGTTATTGTTGTAGAACTCTCCAAAATCGTCCTAAGTTGAAGACATAATCAAAATTCGACTTAGGCAAAAAAATTTCATTTAAAGACATTTTCGGGAGTCTGCAGAGGCGCAGATCAGTCCACAAGGACCGTTTTGGGTTCTATAAGGCGTTGGAAATGACCAGGCGAAAATTCGAAGGAACACCGAATTTTCACTTAGGAAAAATGTTTTTGGTTCAGAATATCAGAGTAGAAGTATATAATGACAAAGATTTATGAATAATAAACTTTTTCAAAGGTACCATAAATTGGACTTTGAAAAATAATATTTTTGGAAGGGCGTCAAAATTTGGCCCAAGAATCGATTTATCGAAAGTACGCCAAAGTTTCACTTGCAGGCTAATTTTTCAAAACTGCGTTGAAATTTGGCTTGAAGATCGATTTTTCAAAAGTACGCCAAAATTTCACCCGCAGATTAACTTTTCAAAAGTACCTTGAAATTTGGCTTGAAAATCAATTTTTCAAAAGTACGCCAAAATTTCACCCGCGGATTAACTTTTCAAAAGTACCTTGAAATTTGGCTTGAAAATCGATTTTTCAAAAGTACGCCAAAATTTCACCCGCAGATTAGTTTTTCAAAAGTACCTTGAAATTTGGCTCGAAAATCGATTTTTCAAAAGTACGCTAAAATTGGTCTTAAACTGGATTTTTCAAAAGTACCACGAAGTCAGTTTAAAAAGTACCACGAAAATATACTTTAAATTATTTTTTATTTTTTTATTCCTCAACCAAAGACATTGACCTTTGAGGTACGATCATTGAAAGCCCAATTCTAAAGTATGAGCATAAAATTTTAACGATGCACTGCATCCAAAAGGCAAAATAGAAGATTTTGTCAAAGCCGGCGTAGTGCCGATAAGCAAAAATTGATAAAAATCAATGCACATGTACAAGGCCGGTTTCTCGCATGGAAAGAGTTTGGATTGACCCAGCGGCTCGCAATTTGGCCGAGCGCGTTGAGTAGTCCAGACAAAGCGATGGTAGAAAAGCCAATAACGGGGCTTTTCAAATGACAAAGTTATAGAGGAAAACGCCTTGTGCATAAAAATCCAAAAATTCAATTTTGCCTAATAGTCGCTCGAAGGTGAGACGCTGCCAAATCGATATTATTAATCGACTGTGATAAGGGTTAGTAAGTCGTGGACTGATCGAACGCCACTCAACTTATGCAGTAATAAGTCCTCTGAATGTGTTTGAGTACGTGAATCTCCACGATACAAGAACTTTAAAGCTAAGTAGTCTCTAGCGAAACTAAATTCATTTAGTAAAACTTTTTTAAGTTAATTTCAGTCAGCCTTAATTATTCATTTACCCAGAGTCTGAAATGATTCTAAAAGCTCGCATTTTGATTCTGAGAAGGTACGTATGAATCTTTTCTACCTAATCGATCGTTAGCGCGAGCGCTCTCGCTTGTATGGTCTGAAAGTCACTACCTTGATTGGGGAAGGCACGATTCTTTCTTGAGAATTTTGTATAACCAATTCTGTTAAATAAACGGATTCTTTGAACTAATATTTCTTAATTGATCTTGAGGCCTGTTGACGGTCTATAATCCCTGGAACTTTCGTATAGAAAACCGGATGTGTCGAGTTAATTCGCATTAACGTTCGACCTTCTGGTTGTTTTACGGAGGTTCGATAGGGATTTTTTTATGCGTTTTTTGAGAAATATATTCCGTTATTAATGGACCAAAACGCGATTTTCGCGTACCAAAACTAATCCCTCCGCAGAGAAATTCTTCGGTTGGGATTTTTTTATGCAAAAATTCAGGAAATTAAGAGGTGCCTAAACCCCTAACGAGGGAATTCGGGTCCAGAGAGAGCGTAGTTTCCGATCTGTGGTAGTGCAGCCTTGGTCCCGCTTTTCGGCTACCGAAGTCATCTTATCTCGAACCCGCCTGGGAGGTAGAAGAACGGGGTAATACGCGACTGGCGCCCCCTGAGAAATAAATTGGTGTCGCGTCATTTTGACGCCCGGTAGTGCGTTCTTCTACATGGCGCCCAACGTGGGGCGTTGTTAGTCAGCAGGGCTTTCTGGAAAGGATATGGATGAATCAACGCCTTTCCAGTTTTACGACGAGCCGACATCTGTGATGGACAACGTCTCTAGAGGGTTAGAGAGGCCGTGCGCGGAGGATGTACTGGGTAGTTCGGGGGTTGGCCCGAGTACCACTGAAGGAGTCATACAGCCCTCCTCAGAACAAGTGTTCGCCCAAATGGCAGCAGGTCTTGCCAAAGCTCTAAGCGAAGCCACGCACGAGCATAAGTATCGGTCGAAGCATCCAAATGCGGAATTTCATGGCTTCGAACACGAAGACCCTGAAACCTTCATTTATCAAATGGAGGAATTTTTCGTCCGAGTACGAATTACGCAGGATAACGACCGACTATATAAAATATCAGAACAGCTCAAAGATGATGCTAAGAAATGGTTCGAACAATATCGAACCCTAATTACCACGTATCCTCTATTCCTCGAGCGGTTCAGAAGCCGTTATGATTCAGGTGAAGTACTCACCGAAGCAGTAGCTAATTTATATGGCAAGAAACAAGATGCCGAGGAAAATACGTCAGTATTTATTTCAAGGAAGGTATGCCTCTTCAAGAGGATCGATCCGTTTAAGCCGGAGGCGATGAAGGCGGCTACCATCTTCAATCAGTTGAGACCTGATATGAAAATGCTCCTAAAGAGTGCCGTCATACTAGATACAAATACACTAGTGACGATGACCGAACAAATGGCCAAAATCATGGATGAGAATAAAGAATTCGAGATTCTGCAAAATGCAAAGAAAAGCAAAGACCGAGAAGCGTCCACCTCTACCGCTTCAGCTCAAGGGAATCAGCAATCGAGCAGTAACTGGAGAACGGAACCCTCCGCATTAGCGAAGCCGTCCTCCAGTTCCTTTGGTGCATCTAGGACACCATTCAATGGATCTCAAAGAAGAGATAATCCGCCAGCACCAAGGGTGCATTTTGCAAATAATATTCCCTCGCTGCCTAGAGGGGATATACCGAGAAGGGGTACTGGAGACGTAAGGAACTCCCGAGTCCCGTATCGCCCTTGCAGATATTGCCCAACGGAGCAGTGGCATTTTCATGCGGAATGCCCAAACAATCCCTATCGTAATATGAATACGGGAAACCAAGCGGGGGTCAGAGGCGATGGCCCAGGCCGAACTGTACCAGCCCCGCCTACCAGGCCCCAGCAGGCTCGAAGCGACCCTCGAGGAAGCTCCGAAGCAAGAAGTTTAAATTAAAAAACTTCGATGACCTTCCTGACCTTAATTACCTGTTTAAGGATCAAGAAGTCAACCTATCTCCCCACCGATTCACTACATTAGAATCTATCAATCAAACCAACGACGCTTTCCCTCTGCCTCGCATTAAGATTATAATTAATAATCGAGCGGTTAACGCTTTATTGGATACAGGTTCGACAAGGAATATTATCCAACCGAAATTTTTGAACGACATTGATCAACTTACAGCTCCCCAAACTTTTGTTATGGCTTGTGGCGATGGTTTAGTAGAATCCCTCGGGACTACGACCATAAACGTTAATGTACTAGATGTACCCTTTCAGACCACGTTTCAGGTCATTCAAAATTTAAATGAAGAGCTCATTCTGGGAGCCCCGTTTTTATATGCTCACAATGTCGTATTCGATTATCAACGTAAATGTGTCTACGTCGGCACCGAAGAGCGAATAACCGTCTTCTGGAATCAAGCGGCACATCAAGCAAGGAAGCAATGCCGGCTTCCCGAAGAACTGATCATCGGAAACGATAATTTAAAACCTCTATTCGAGGAATTCGCTGAATTGTTCACCGCGGTGCCTACCCAAGCTACCACGGTGACAACGAAACATAAAATAAAAGTTAAAGACGACCGCCCGTTCAATATCAAACCCTACCCCATGTCTCCTTCTAAGAAAAAAGTTATGTACGATCAAATTGAAGAGATGCTGAAAGCCGGGGTCATAGAACCGAGTACCGCTCAGTACAGTTCGCCTCCCATTATAATTGAAAGGCCCGGCAAGAAGCCTCGCTTCTGCATTGATTATCGTCACTTAAATGAAGTAACGGAAGACGAAGCATCCGTCTTACCAAAGATATACGAGAGTATAAAGGATCTAGGAAACGCCAACATATTTACGGTGTTGGACCTCAAGAGCGGATATTGGCAAATCCCTCTTGAGGAGTCGTCAAAAAACTATTCTACGTTTACAACATTAGATGGAGCATCTTACCGATTTAACGTGATGCCTTTCGGATTGAAGACCGCTCCATGTACATTCCAAAAATTTATGGCAAGAGACGTATTGACCGGCTACTTGCATCATTTCTGCAAAGTATATCTCGATGATATTATCATCTACAGCGAAAATATAGAACAGCATGTAAACCATCTGAGAGCCGTCTTTGAACGCCTGCGTTTGCATAATTTAAAGGTGTCACCGGAAAAATGTGTGGTAGCCACGTCAAGCATAACCTATCTCGGGCATCAAATAAATGCCAACACCACTCAACCATTAGAAAAACACATATTACAGATACAAAATTATCCGGCCCCTACGACGAGGCGCCAGCTTCAGAGTTTCCTTGGTTTATGTAATTGGGTACGTGAATATATCCCTAATGTTGCAATAATTACAAAGCCCTTGACCCGACTACTCTCGAAAGACTGGCGCTTCAAGTGGAATCCGGAAGCCCAAGAAGCTTTTATTTTACTAAAAGAAGTATTGAATAAACCTCTAGGACTGCACCGGCCAGATTTCAATAAAATGTTCATACTGCAGACGGACGCATCCTTAATAGGATTATCTGCAGTATTATATCAATTGGGGGATAATGACCAGAAGCACATCGTCTCTTATGCTAGTAATACGTTATCTCCGACGGAGAGAAAATACCATATCAATGAATTGGAATGTTTGAGCGTCGTTAATTATATAAGGAAATACAAAATATATTTGGCAGACCGTCCATTTATAGTCAAAACCGACAATCGAGCTTTACTATGGTTAAATAAGCATAAGGACGAGAAAACGAAATTTACACGTTGGTCATTATTACTTCAGGAATACAGCTTCACAATAGAACATTGTCCCGGCAAGGAAAATATATTGGCAGACTATTTGAGCAGAAATCCTCAAGGCCCAAACGTCGAAGCAGACGACGAAGAGGAGAGAATGTACCCACCAAAATTCTCGTACAAGGAACGAATATCAGTGATTACCACATTGGAATTAAACGATCAGGTCAGAGAAGCGCAAACGCACTCCAGAGATATCCAAGACCAAATCGAACGATGGAATACTCTAGTGCGACAAGCAGATAAAACCGAGGCAGAGGTGAAATTCGTCAATACAAGACAAGTGATAGGCGGCACACTTTGGACGAGAGGCGAAAATGTTATAGAAAAATTATACGTACCAAAACGTATGGTCATGAGAGTAATATCTCATTTTCACGACCGACCGGAAGTAGGTCACCCCGGCCGCGATGAAACTGTTAGAATCATCTCGGGCCGCTATTATTTTAATAATTTGTCGAGACTAGTTAACAAATATTTAAATGAGTGCATTATTTGTAATTCCGTAAAAAGCAGACAATCACAACCGAAGGCTCCTCTCAGAAGCCATGCTCCATCGCATCCGTTCGAAGTTCTAAGCGTCGATGTAATCGGACCGCTTCAGCGAACCAAAGATGCAGATAACCGATATATATTAATGGTAGAGGATGTATTTAGTAAGTGGGTCGAAGCCAAGGCGTTCACCCAAGTCAGTGGAAAAACAATAGCACAATTTATCGAAGAGGAACTAGTGGCGAGATATGGCGTTCCGAGGGTCATCATTTCCGACCAGGGAGGCCACTTCAATTCCGGCTTTTACGATACGTTCTGTACACGTAACAATATTGAAAGATTCTTCACAGCAGCTTACCACCAACAGGCCAATCCAATAGAAAGGAGGGTGCAAGAAGCCAAGAAGATCTTAAAAACCTTATTATATGGTTCACCCAACGACGAGTGGGATCGACATGTTAGTCAGATGGCATATATCTTGAGAACAAGAAAAAACGCCGCTACGGGGCATACGCCCAGTTTCGTAGTACTCGGCTATGAATTACCACAGATTGGTGATTGGAATATGTTCGCTTATAGACAAGAGCGTCGTAATCAAGCGGACGTTCCCCGCCTTGAAAGAGTCAAGGAGATTCGTAAAAATCAAACAAATTACCAATGGCGTTACGCGCCCAAAGTGGCGGTAACGCCGGTCGTATATAAAGTGGGAGATATGGTAATGACTAAAAGGATCAGGAAGGATCATACCTTCACACCGTCGTGGAGTGGGCCACACAAGGTTTTAAAGAGATTGTCCAATGAAGTTTACCTCATTCACAAGGGGGTAACTTCGACGAGATTACATGTCGATGCCATCAGGCCGGCACCTAAGGGAGACCCCGATGTTGAATTGGAATTGTCTGAAGAATCAGAAGATAGTCCGGATGAAATTCATCTTAGTGACGACGCTTCCTCATCAGACAATGAGATCGCGCCCAGGTCAGAGCGACGTAGCGATACCACACTAGTTCAAATCAATGTTCCCGCAAGTGCTCAAGATGAGCCGGATGTAATAAGTCGAGATCCCGAAGATGCTCGAGATGAGCCAGATATAGAAGAGTCACCTCTAGATATTTCTGAGGTCGACCACGGCTAATAGCCGTTTTCGCTTTTTTTTATATTTTTTCTCAAAATTCTAAGTGGCGGTTTTGACCTATATGCGGTCAAATCGAAAATTTAAAGTCTACTCCATGAGCAGACATGGAAAGACGGCGAACCCGACGCAAGAGCGCGATCCGGTAAGCCTAGCTTCTCAAGAGCGAGAGCCGCCAAGTTCGAGTAATGGACGTAGGCATAAGTACGAATCAGTACGAGTTTCGGAAGCTGTTTTTCTTATGCAAGAAGACAACTTCAATTTTAATCATTTTAAGTCAACAAAATTAACGTATACCCCAAATGGAAACTACGAGTTTCAGAAGCCGTCCTTCGCTCAAGAAGACGCTTCAATTTTTTTTTTATACTTTTTTCACAAGTCGTAATGACCGCACGAGTATCGTAAGCCGATTTAATCTACCTTACGAAGGAGAAACTACGAGACGAGTTTCAGAAGCCGTTCTTCGCTCAAGAAGACGCTTCAATTTTTTTTTTATACTTTTTTTCACAAAGTAGTGATGACCGCACGAGTATCGTAAGCCGATTCAATCTACCTTACGAAGAACCAATTTCTAACCATTATAAGTTAACAAAATTCATGTTAGAAAAATATTTCATTAAAAACAACACATTGTGTTTGTTAGTCGACGCGTTCCAGTCGACGACTTGCTAAAAAGTCAATCTAGTTGCAGAACTGCATTTTCCATGTGCAAAAATGGAAAGATGACCCAGCCTGTCGCAAGGGCGCGGCATGGTGAAGTCTGGAACTCAAAGGCGAGGACCGTCCAAGCTGCGGCATGGAGATATAGACAGCCTCTTCTAGAAAGGACCGAAGTTAAGCAAGAGCGAGACCAAGGCAAAAAAGCGAGTGCAACGAGTTAGTGAGAGTGGACGCTAATCAAAATTGTGCTACGCTTCGCTTCGCTTCGCACCTCGACGCGGGTGTAATTAAGTTGATAAAAATGTTGTATCAACTTGTCGTATTGTTTAAAAAATGTATTTATTTTAAGTTAGATAGGCGAATCAGCCGTCTGCCCCAATTAAGGCCGTTATTTTTAAAAACATCTGTACCATAGGTCAGACCGTCAAATGAAGGCATACAGACATACAAGTGAATATGGAAATTAAAGGCAATCGATGAGTAGAAAAGATTCAACCAAAGGAGGGGAGTGTTGTAGAACTCTCCAAAATCGTCCTAAGTTGAAGACATAATCAAAATTCGACTTAGGCAAAAAAATTTCATTTAAAGACATTTTCGGGAGTCTGCAGAGGCGCAGATCAGTCCACAAGGACCGTTTTGGGTTCTATAAGGCGTTGGAAATGACCAGGCGAAAATTCGAAGGAACACCGAATTTTCACTTAGGAAAAATGTTTTTGGTTCAGAATATCAGAGTAGAAGTATATAATGACAAAGATTTATGAATAATAAACTTTTTCAAAGGTACCATAAATTGGACTTTGAAAAATAATATTTTTGGAAGGGCGTCAAAATTTGGCCCAAGAATCGATTTATCGAAAGTACGCCAAAGTTTCACTTGCAGGCTAATTTTTCAAAACTGCGTTGAAATTTGGCTTGAAGATCGATTTTTCAAAAGTACGCCAAAATTTCACCCGCAGATTAACTTTTCAAAAGTACCTTGAAATTTGGCTTGAAAATCAATTTTTCAAAAGTACGCCAAAATTTCACCCGCGGATTAACTTTTCAAAAGTACCTTGAAATTTGGCTTGAAAATCGATTTTTCAAAAGTACGCCAAAATTTCACCCGCAGATTAGTTTTTCAAAAGTACCTTGAAATTTGGCTCGAAAATCGATTTTTCAAAAGTACGCTAAAATTGGTCTTAAACTGGATTTTTCAAAAGTACCACGAAGTCAGTTTAAAAAGTACCACGAAAATATACTTTAAATTATTTTTTATTTTTTTATTCCTCAACCAAAGACATTGACCTTTGAGGTACGATCATTGAAAGCCCAATTCTAAAGTATGAGCATAAAATTTTAACGATGCACTGCATCCAAAAGGCAAAATAGAAGATTTTGTCAAAGCCGGCGTAGTGCCGATAAGCAAAAATTGATAAAAATCAATGCACATGTACAAGGCCGGTTTCTCGCATGGAAAGAGTTTGGATTGACCCAGCGGCTCGCAATTTGGCCGAGCGCGTTGAGTAGTCCAGACAAAGCGATGGTAGAAAAGCCAATAACGGGGCTTTTCAAATGACAAAGTTATAGAGGAAAACGCCTTGTGCATAAAAATCCAAAAATTCAATTTTGCCTAATAGTCGCTCGAAGGTGAGACGCTGCCAAATCGATATTATTAATCGACTGTGATAAGGGTTAGTAAGTCGTGGACTGATCGAACGCCACTCAACTTATGCAGTAATAAGTCCTCTGAATGTGTTTGAGTACGTGAATCTCCACGATACAAGAACTTTAAAGCTAAGTAGTCTCTAGCGAAACTAAATTCATTTAGTAAAACTTTTTTAAGTTAATTTCAGTCAGCCTTAATTATTCATTTACCCAGAGTCTGAAATGATTCTAAAAGCTCGCATTTTGATTCTGAGAAGGTACGTATGAATCTTTTCTACCTAATCGATCGTTAGCGCGAGCGCTCTCGCTTGTATGGTCTGAAAGTCACTACCTTGATTGGGGAAGGCACGATTCTTTCTTGAGAATTTTGTATAACCAATTCTGTTAAATAAACGGATTCTTTGAACTAATATTTCTTAATTGATCTTGAGGCCTGTTGACGGTCTATAATCCCTGGAACTTTCGTATAGAAAACCGGATGTGTCGAGTTAATTCGCATTAACGTTCGACCTTCTGGTTGTTTTACGGAGGTTCGATAGGGATTTTTTTATGCGTTTTTTGAGAAATATATTCCGTTATTAATGGACCAAAACGCGATTTTCGCGTACCAAAACTAATCCCTCCGCAGAGAAATTCTTCGGTTGGGATTTTTTTATGCAAAAATTCAGGAAATTAAGAGGTGCCTAAACCCCTAACGAGGGAATTCGGGTCCAGAGAGAGCGTAGTTTCCGATCTGTGGTAGTGCAGCCTTGGTCCCGCTTTTCGGCTACCGAAGTCATCTTATCTCGAACCCGCCTGGGAGGTAGAAGAACGGGGTAATACGCGACTGGCGCCCCCTGAGAAATAAATTGGTGTCGCGTCATTTTGACGCCCGGTAGTGCGTTCTTCTACATTATCAGAGGTATTCTGTAACAAAGGTTGTCTAATTAGTTTTGGGCGTCTAATGCTTTGTTTGGATACAGCTGCTGATTTATTTGTGGATATCATTTTAGTGGTTTGGTTTAGCACGGTTTCAGGGGTGTATCGGGGCGCTAATTTATTCCTACTATTGATTTTTTTGTAAATTTTTGTTCGGGGTTGAATGCTTGGCTCTTTTTCTCTAGATTCGTTACGTTTGCTAATTGTTTTTTCTTTCTGCTGATGGCAGTCCTCATGAATTTTTTGGTAAATTAGTTTCGTCTTTTCTTTGTGGTTTTCTACGTAATTATTTAATAAGGCGTTTGTTATATCGATATCAAATGGATCTTTCGTATCTAGATGCCCGTTGATAATGTTAACAGGTTTTTGTTTGGTTAGGGAATGATAGCTGTTGTTATAACCTAATATTGCGTAGGGCATTAAATTTGTTATCGAATTTTCGTTGGGTTGTTTCGATTTTAGAATTCGTAAATGTTCTATAATTGTAGAATGGAATCGTTCGATTATACCCTTGCTTTGCGAATTTAAAGGTGTTGTATAGTGAATATCAATGTCATGTAACTTGGTAAATTCTAACATGAGATTGTTTTTAAATTCGGTGCCGCTGTCGGAAATTATTTTGAGCAGCGCGCCGTGATGGGTCATGAAAATTAGAAGGTTTTTGACTATGTTTATCGCATTGTGAGTTTCTAAAGGGTAAGCTTGGCCGTACTTTGAAAATGAATCTACAACAGTTAAAAACTTTTGGTTTGAGGCCTGAAATGTATCGATGTATATTACTTCAAACGGTTTTTTTTGCCGTAGGTGTTATGGAAAATTGCTGTTTGATCGGGTTGCGATCATACTTATTAGTTTGACAGATATCGCAGTTATTTATTCTATCTTCTACGTCCGCATTCAATGTGGGCCAATAATAGTTTTGTTTTATTCTAAGTACTGTTTCGGGTATGCCACGATGATTAGTTTTACCCTCGTGGTGATGAGTGATAATTTCCTGTTGTCTGAGTTCATCAGTAATGTCTTCTAAAATAGTATTGCATTTTACTATTTTATAACTTGAATTTTTGAACGTATCTTTTACGATATTACAGATTTCAGGATAAAATTCATCAGTTTTGAACAATAATGCGTACGTTAGTTTGGGGTCTATATAGTTTTTCAAAAAATTTATTATTTCTATGTGTAGTTGGGATTTGTCTATTTTTACAAATATTCTCTTTTTGTTATTGAACAAGTTTCTTATTTTTACGCGTTTAGAGAGTTCGATTTCGGAATATAACAGAAATTCGATTATTACTTGGTTATTATAAAGATTTAGTGGTTTTTCTGATATCGGGATCGTTTGTACAGGGTGTTCTATGCTAGTGTGAGCGGTTTCGTTAGACAGGTTTTCGTTATTATTTTCGGGGATTTCTACTTCGTTTGTATCCGATGCTTGGTTTGGATTTTCTGTAATAGGAGCATTATTATTTTGTACCTGATTTGTTACATCCGCGATCGGTTCGTTACTATTTTCGGGTACCTGGTTTTCTAGAAATTCGCGTATCGCTGGATAGTCATAATTTCCAGAGTCTTCAATGTCGTTAATATTTGGGGTTTCGTCAATATGGTTTGCTAGAGATACATTATCATCGGAGTCCGAAATTTCTTTTGTGTGTATTTCTACGCGCGAAAGAGCGTCAGCATTTGTATTGGCTTTGCCTTTTTTATATTGAATTTGGTAGTCAAATTCCTCGAGCTTTAATCTCCACCTGATTAGTCGAGAATTTGGCTCCTTAAGATTCATTAGCCACTCCAGGGGTTTGTGATCGGTAAGTATTTTAAATTTTCGGCCGTATAGGTATGGCCTGAAGTACTTGGTCCCGTATACACAAGCAAGGGCTTCACGTTCTATCGTGGAGTAGTTTTGCTCCGCACTATTGAGTGTCCGTGACGCGTATGCTATTGGTTTATCATTTCCGATTGGCCCCTGTGATAAAATTGCACTTATTGCAAAGTTGCTCGAATCGGTAGTCAAATTGAACGGTTTCGTGAAATCAGGGTACTGTAGTATCGGATCGTTAGTCAAGATATGCCTGCATTCGTCAAAACATTTTAGGAAAGATTCGGTATGTTCGATTTTTGATCCCTTTTTTAGGCAAAGCGTTAGAGGTTTCGTCAACTTCGCAAAGTTTTTTATGAATTTGCGGTAATAACCTACAAGACCTAAAAATCCTTTTATCTCCTTAACGGTTTTGGGAATCGGGTAATTTACAATAGCTTTAATTTTTTCAGGATTGGGTTTGACACCCTGCGCCGTTACTATATGGCCTAGAAAAGCAACTTCCCTTTTAAGAAATTCCGACTTATCCAGCTGAATTTTAAAGTTAGTTTCGCGTAACCGCTGAAAGACTTTTGCTAGGTTATTAATATGTTCTTGAAGAGAAACCGAAAAAATTACAATATCGTCCATGTACACTAGACATATGTTATTTTGTAAGCCCTTGAGAATATTATCCATAGCGCGTTGAAAAGTCGCGGGCGCGTTTTTAAGCCCGAACGGCATTCTAACGTATTCGTAGTGGCCGTTCTCTACGTTAAAAGCTGTTTTTTTGATGTCCTCCGGGGCCATTTCGATCTGATGAAAGCCGCTCGCAAGATCGAGAGTCGTAAAGTATTGACACTTACCGATTTTATCGAGAATATCGGATATATTGGGAATCGGATATCGATCATCGATAGTTTTTTCATTCACTTTCCGATAATCCACAACTATCCGCCATTTCTTTTTGCCCGAGGCGTCCGCTTTTTTCGGCACGATCCAAATCGGCGAGGACCACGGCGAATCACTATGTCTTATAATACCTTGTTCGAGCATGGAATTTACCTGTTTTTCTACCTCCGGTTTATGAATAAATGGATACCTATAGCTTTTTGTATAAACGGGAATTTCATCGGTGGTTTTAATGCTATGTTTAATTTGATTCGTAAATGTCAAAGGTTCGTTTTCATATTTAAAAATATCAGAATACTTAATACATAATTTTTCTATAGCATTTTTCTCCTCTGAATTTAAATGATCAGTCCTAATTAAGTTTTTTATTTCATTATGATTACCATTTTCGATATTAGATTGATTGGGTTTAAAATCGATATGAAAAATTTCATATTCATTAAGATTTATTAATTTTGCTTCCAAAGGTTCATTTAAGTTTAAGGTGATGTCACTTTCATTCTCATTAAGAACTTCGACCCAAGCATAACCGTTTCTAGCAATAGATAATGTTTCTTTTAACTCGAGATGCTGAAGTTTCTGCTGAGGCACGATTACGTAACCGTTATCTACTGTAATAGGAACTTGTAGTCTTTGTCCCGTGTGAGATTTTATGTTTGCATGATACGTGGAATTTATATTTGATAAATAATATTTTATTTCTATCTCTTTGTGTGGCATTTTAAACCTTGAACTTGTAAAATCTAACTGAACTTTTAGATGCTTTATAATATCTAATCCTATTAATCCATCAAAAACGTCATGAAATTTAAATAAATGAAATTTTAATTTTTGGTCTGAGTCGAATTCTTTAAAACTGGGAATAAGCATACATTTAGTTTCTTTACTTTGCGAAAAAATAGTCGAAACAATAAATGGTTCCTCAAAAATACAATTTGGGTAATAATTTTCGGCAATTTTTGGATTTATAAACGATTTTGTTGCGCCCGTGTCGATTAGCAGTTTTAGAGGCGGATTTTTAATTTCTAAATAGGGTAATTCTTTTTTATCAGACAATATATTAAGTTCTACTATGTTTCGTAGTTCGGGTCGGGCACCATTTGAAAATTTCCGGATTCTTCTGCTTCTTCCTGATATTCTTGATTTTCGTCATAGTCCGGTGCATATTCTGCATTTTCTTGGTAATTATCGATTTCTTGCGTGTTTTCATATTCGATGTTATATAGATGTTCTGGCCTACTTGATGGTCCTGGTTGGGCCCGAAAATCTCCGCCATATTGATACTGGGGTCTTCTGAAAGTGTTTCGAGTTGAAACACTCATAGGGGTGCTTTGTTGCTGTTGGGTATTTTGGCCTGGTTTCCATACATTGTGCGGCTTCTTAAATGTTTGTTGATTTGTGGGGAACCTTTGTTGAGGGTAATTTGGTCTTGGCTGTACGTTTATGGGTCCCGTTGGAAATTTAGGGGGTTGGAAATTATTATACTGCGTTTGATAATTTGGCTGTGCGAACCGCGGTGCGTTATTATTAGTCAAGAAATAATTTTGTAACTGAGGTCTTTGTTGGACTACAGGTTGTACTATGGGTTTTTTAAATATTGGCGGAACATTAGGGTTGACTGAAATATGTGATCTTTGTAAATATCTGATATTATTTTCTTCTACAATGTATTGCATAGCGGTTGCTAAATTTTTAGGCCGCATTGCCCTGATTGTACTGCCTAATGGCTCTCTTAAACCTGCTAAAAATGTAACTAAAGCCTGTTGTTTAAAGAACTTTTTCTTACTAGTTTTAATTCCGTCGTCCGTATTATGAATCTCGATATAATTGCAAATGATATTTAGCAGTGACATAACTTTTTCGTAGAATTGTTCTAAATCCCTATTTAAACTGTTTTCGTCCCGTTGATCGCCGAAATTTTGTGTTAGAACTTTTTTCACATCATCCCATGTACTGGCACCGTAAATAGAAATTACCTCGCGTGCTCTGCCCGTGAGTCTACTTTTAACTCCCTCGAATAAAAATACATTTTGCATACTATTCGGGTTTGCATTATCCCAGTAAATAGAGAGAAAAGTTTGTGAAACTTTAAGATAATTGTAAAGTTCGCATGGGTTTCCGTCGAAAAATGAAATTATACTTAAATTTTTTACGTCAAAAGTTGGAGGAGCCATATTTTGGCTATTACTTAAACTACTATGTTTGATTAAATTACTAGAATTATTTTCAGGTTTACAGTGGCTCTCAGTACTTTCGCTCGATGCTGCCGTAACTGATGTTTCGCCTAAACGGTTTTCAATTAACAAAAGACTATTATATAAATCGCTTAAATCTAACTCACCCTTCGCACTATCACAAGAGGATTTTAGGGGGGTTGAGGATTCTGACATGAATAAAACTTCTACTTACATTAAGAGGAAGACACACTTCATTGTCCGGGTCGTTGGTTCTTCGCTTAGGTTACTCAATTCGCCCAAGACTTTTCGGTGATTAATTGTTGACACAAAAAAGACGATTCGCGATGTAAAGTCTTTTCACCGAATCTGCACGACTGCGCCACTTAGGTTTGTCAAGATAAACAAAGTCTTTTTAAAAAATAATTGAACACTTTTTATTTAACACAATAAAAAATATTGATTAACTTAAACAATAATATTGGATACGACCGACCGGTATAAGGTTTCACGCCAGAATGGTTGTCGTCTTCTACACGGTCGACCATGAAGGCTTGAGTCGAGTCCCGTCGGGGGTGTCCGCCATAGCCAGCGTAGAATGGGTTGCTTACATAACAAGCAGTAGGAAGACCAAGACTACGGTACTTGGACGACGTAGAACGAGGCGTTAAGGCAGTGGGAATAAGAAGATGGAGAATGCTGGCGGCGGATAAGAACGAATGGAGAAAAGTATTAGAGGAGGCCAAGGCTCACAACGGGCTGTAGTTGCCAATGATGATGATGATGATGATGATGATACCTTGTGTATCCTTAATTGATATGGTAAATTACTTGGTGTTGACTCACAGCTTCTACACAGGCCAGCAGTTAAAGGCATACAAATATTTACAAGCATATAAATATTAAGAGGCTGGATTTGTGCAAGAAAGATAAACTCAAATGTATTCATTGTTATGGGCAAGGCAAGATTACCTTCATTCATATAACTAAGTGCTAGATTTCAGTGATAAGCATGTTATATTATTCGTATGTAGTATTCAATAGACTGCTAGAAAGTGATTTCTTTACCTTTCTCCTAAGATTTTTTTAGATTCAAAATGAACCTTACCTCACAATCGCACCTTATCGCACAAAAAGGTGGCATTTTATTTTTATTTCACGTTTAAAACTGAGATTACTTCTTTGTTTACAACGGAATAAAAAGTTTGGTTGTTCCTCAGGCAGTATGGCCGACTTACCGTGACGTCATCCTAAAATGGTCTATTGTCAGATTGGTTCGTTTTTCACCTCTAACCCCCAAAAAACACCTCCCAAAAAATAGTATGTCCGGCGGATCAGACCAGTGTATCCATAATTATATGGATCCGCGGAAATCGAATCCGAAGTCAGAGTTGTCAGGTTGGCTCGTTTTTCACCCTTAACCCCAAAAAACACCCCCAAAACAAAAAAAAGTGGTCTGTCCGGTGGACCATACCAGTGTATTTTAACCTGCTGAATTCGAATCCGAAGTCAGAATTGTCAGATTGGTTAGTATTTACCCCCAACCCCAGAAGAACACCCCCTGCCCCAAATAATGGTTTGTCCGGAGGACCATACCAGTGTATCCTTATGTATTTGTCAGAATTGTAAGATTGGCTCGTTTTTCACCTCTAACCCCAAAGAATACCCCCAAAACAAACAAAAGAAGTGGTCCGCAGTGTATCCTTACGAAATACATAAGGATATACTGGCTATGGTCCGCCGGGCGGGAGGGAGTAAGGGATGAAAACGAGCCAATCTGATAATTGTAACTTCAGATTCGGTTTCAGCGGATCCAAATATATAACTGGTATGGTCCGCCGGACAGACCACTTTTTTTGTTTTGGGGGTGTTTTTAGGAGTTAGGTGTTAGCAAATCTGATTTCGAATTCGGATTCAGCAGCTCAAAATGCATGTGGATACACTAGTATAGTCTGCCGGACAGACCACTTTCTTTTTGTTTTGGGGTTGTTTTTTGAGGTTAGAAAAACGAGTCAATCTGACAATTCTGACTTCGGATCCGGATTCAGCAGGTCAAAATATATAAGGATACACTGGTATGGTCCGCTGGACAGATCATTTTTTAGGGGTGAGTTTTTTGAGGTCAGGGATGAAAAACGAGCCAATCTGTCAATTTTAACCTCGAATCTGGGTTCAACAGGTCAAAATACATAAGGATGGAGTATGGAGTATGGAATTAGCAGAAGGGTGGTCAAAAACCACAGCACTTAGGCCCCATTGGACCCCTTGTACATCCTCCCTCTAGGCAGACACTCGCCTAGGCCTCCAGCCAACCTATTCTTTCGAAGTAGGTGGTGATGTTGCCTAGGGGCATCTCCCTTACATTGGCCAAGGTAGGCCAACGCTCTCCCAAGATGGATTCTCTAATTGATGAGACGGCTGAACAGTCACAGAGTATGTGTTGAACCGTCTCATCTTCTTGTTCACAACCTCTGCAAAGAGGTGTTTCGCTTAATCTCATATTGTATAGATGTTTCCTTAGCGGACAGTGTCCAGTCTGGATTCCTGTTATAAAACGTAGATTCCTTCTGGTCATTGCCAGGTAGTCCATTGCTGTTTTCTTGTTGGGATACGTGAGTAGTTCCCTAGCAAGCTGACAGCTGCTTGTTTCATCCCACAGCTTCTTAAATTCGTTGTGGGTGTTCTCCTTAATTAATTGTATTATCGCCATAATCGGTAACAGACTGGCCGGGCCTGGTCCAAAAATAAGTTGGCCTGCTGCCTTCTTGGCCAGTTTGTCGGCTTTTTTGTTGCCACTGCACTGTGCGTGTCCTTTCACCCAGCATACCGAGATGTTGTTCGTACTGGAGGCACCCACAAGTGCTTGATGACATTCCCATACTGCTCCTGTGGTTATTTTGTAACTTCTCAGGGCTAGTAGTGATTGTCTACAGTCTGTGTAGATCCTGATTGTTTTGCCCGTAGTTTGTCTGCGGACAATCTCTTTTGCGGCTATGGTTATGCCCGCCAGTTCAGTTTGTACTATGCTGGCTCGCTCATCCATAGTCCATTTATATTGGATTTGCAGGCTTCTGGAATATATTCCACATCCTGCCCCCTCCTTCTTCCTTGATCCGTCTGTGAAAATGTTAATCACACCTTCACCAGCGGTCTCGTTTTCACTGTTTGTCTGTATTGTGTAGGGTCTATCAAAGACAAATCGGGGAGAGATGCCATCTGTGCATGCCTGTAGAAGAGGCGTCTTCCTGACAGCCTCGTTCCACAGGCGACTTCTGGTCTCCCCACAGCCTACATTATTTGGTTGTAGGCCAACGGACTTGAGGCGTGCCATTGTTATTAAGGCCACTTCTCCTAGATGTAAATCCAGTGGTGGCAAACACAGCATTACCTCCATTGCTCTCGTCGGCGTTGTTCGCATAGCTCCTGTTATGCTTAGGCAGGCAACTCTCTGCACTTGGCTGAGCTTGGCTCTCGCTGTAGTCTGTTTACTCTTAGGCCACCAGACCACAGCTCCATAGGTTATCATTGGTCTTATGATGGCAGTGTATATCCACATGACCACTTTGGGTTTCATTCCCCAGGTTTTCCCCACGGTCCTGCGGCACTGCTCATAAGAAATGTAAGCCTTTTTTAGTCTTCTGTCTAAGTGAAGATTCCATATTAGTTTGGCGTCGAACGTTACCCCAAGGTATTTCACTTCTGATGCGAAACTTAGTGTTGTGTCCAGGAGAACTGGTGCTTCCAGTGCTCCTGGTTTCCTTTTTCTTTTGAAGAGAACCATCTCCGTCTTCCTGGGATTAACAGACAGCGAGTGTTCTCTGCACCATTTTTCAATTATTCTTAGAGCCCCCTGCATCCTTTCACAGAGGACTCCTTCAAATTTTCCGTTGAGCAGTATTGTTACATCATCTGCGTAGGCGATTGTGTGGAAACCCTCTGAGTTGAGGTGGCGCAAGAGGCTGTCGAGAACTAAGTTCCATAGCAGTGGTGATATTACACCTCCCTGCGGGCAGCCTCTCGCGACCATTCCTCGTACAGAAGCGTCTTCCACACTGATTTGTACAGCTCTTTTGGAGAGCATGTTGGATATCCAGCTTCCCATAATCGTGGGGACGTTTCTCTCCACTAGGGCTGCCGTGATTTTTGGGAAGGTGGTTTTATCAAACGCACCTTCTATGTCTATGAATACACCTAGGGTGGACTCTTTAAAATACATAAGGATACAGTGATAGTCCGCCGGACAGACCACTTTCTTTTTGTTTTGGGAGTGTTTTTTGGGGTTAAGGGTGAAAAACGAGCCAATCTGACAATTCTGACTTCGGATTTGGTTTCTGCAGGTCCAAATACATAAGGATGCACTGGTCTGGTCCGCCGAACAGATCACTTCTTTTTTGTGGGGCTGTGAAATTTTATTCTGATGTTTGCATTTCTCCGATAGATCAAAGATGGAAGTAGAATTAGATACATATGGTTATATTTTGAAGTGGTACAATCAGTGCAAGCAATGCATGGCAGCGAGAACTGACAATAAAGTTGCGATTTTGCTAACTCATGGAGGCTATTATGAAAGTGCTAGCGTACCCTGAGTTAAATAATATTGGGCCTTCTTAAAAGAAACTACTAATGCAATTCAAGATTTCTTAATTTATTAATATGCAGTACTAGTTGTAGAAAAAATATTTTGTACAATGAGCATGGAATGTCCATATCTCACTCCTATGAATTGTAACAATTGCCTATAACTTATATTGTAATATTTCACATTCATGAGAAATTGGTACCATTCCATGTTCGTTTAGCGCGGAAGCTTGGTGGCATTTTTGGAAACTCATCGTTACAAGTATTTTCTATGTGAAATAAAAAAACAGAGAAATTATATCATCGATACAAGGCTCACATTTTGTGTGCATATTTGGCAAATAGATAACACTATTAGAAAGAGAAAAAATATTGACTATGGGCGACACAATAAAAAATAATTCGTTCGAGTCAATTATTGTGCCCATAGGCTCTCTGCAAGAGCTAGATGAAGCCAGATGGCTTTTTTTCACAACTTTGACATTTCTGGTTGCACATCCTGACGTCATACGCTTTCTGGCGGTCTTATTTTATTTATTTTAGGCACTAAGGGTGTACGTACACAAAAATAAGCCGTATAACATAACATAATTCCATTGATTTTGAAACGGTGATCGTGACGTGCCCCGCCGGACGACTTTGTGAATCGTTATCATCCATAAACCTATAAAAATATCTCATAATGCATAAAACGGTGACGTGCCAAAAATCCGCCTAGCTCCCTCACTAGCTATACAATCTTTTTGAAAAAAGAAATTTAGCGTCCACAATCTAATTTGTTTAGCAATTTGTCAAGGTTGACAACACGACCTAGATGATAAGTTCCGTATTTGTCAACAGGTTTGGTTACTCGAGTTTTTCAAATATGCATATACATTTTGAAAGGGCTGCTAAGGAATCAAACCAAACTTCGTTATTAAAATTGGTTTGTTTTATATTGTTTACCTTTAAGTATTATTTTGTATATATGTATGTGAGCCCTGTCGTTTCGTATCTTTCAGTTTTGATTTATTGGGAATACCAGTTATTAATCATGTACAAAAATATCCTAATCTAATCAAGATCAAAAATAACATTTGCGGTACAAAGGGAACCAAAATATATCGGAAAATTTGCACAATAGTTTTATCGACTTATTTTAGCCATTTCTTGGATTTATAAAGTAGAATGAAAAATTGTATTAATTATTTTTCATCTTATGCTAACAAGAGATATGTTCCAGTTGTCCCCTTAAATGAGGTGCTGATTATTTTTCTCCTTTTTTTTTTTCGAATAATTTCTCTTGATTACTTTATTACAAAATTACGTACAATGCAATAAGTTATCAACTTACCTGATTATTATATTTCATATTACACTAATTCCTATAAGATGAAAACAACAATAAACCAACCGTAAAACAACTGAAGCACTTGAATTACTAAAACGAAGTTTCTTCAAAAAATTTAAACTGGGAGATAAGATGATAAGATTAAATTTATCTACAATTATTGTGTGAATTGATTAATTGTTTTTAATCAGGATTAGTAAGAAATACTAAAACAGCATTGTTTTATTGATTGTTTGGACTAGAGGAGTTTTGCAAGATAATATACAGTATCCTCTGATTTAAATGCCCGCTATATAACTTTTCATTAATTCCATCCCCACCCAAAAAATGGGCAGATTATTGCAATATATCCAAATAAAATTCAAAATTAAAATAAGACTGGATATTTACGTTTTGAGGTTCCAGAAACACGAAGAAGTGGATTTAAAAAAATGTCTGTGCGTGTGTATGCACGCAATAGCGCCGAAACTGGCAAACCAATTTTGATGAAATTTGGCACAATAGTGACATTGATACCTATATGAGCTGGAAAGGTTTTGTAGCAGATTGAATGACATTTACTGCCCTTTTGGCATATAAACTTTCTTATTTTCCACCATAATAACCTTTTTTATTATACCATTCGATAGTAGATGTTATTCTGATTTCAACAATATATTCCACTCTTTTCTGTTCATTTTCGTTCCATAAAGATTTGTTCCATATAGTCCAGGAAATATCTTCGCACCCGTTGGGGAAAATATTCGCAGTCGGTTTTTTCACATAATTTTATGGAAAATGGTCACCTGAAAACAAATCTGCATGTTGCCAGGTCTAAAAATGGGTCAAAAATTATGTACACAATTTTTTTTAAAACAAATTGCAAATATTGTTTATTTTGCTCCAAACAGGTTTTTTGGTCGATTTTGAACAAACAAGGTGTCTTGTAACTTTTCTCTAAAGTTGACAGTTTTCGAGATATTAATTATTTAAAGTTCGAAAATACGCAAAAATTGCCATTTTCAACTCTGAAAAACAATATGAAAAACAAAAAATGTTAATGTTGCTAAAGTCCTTAAATATTCTTTAACACCCTTTAACAAAGTCCCAAAGCGTTTTAGACTATTATGTTATTTCAACCCCTTGTTTTTTAATTGATAATTAAGCGGGTGCATCATTATGGTCGGCCGCGACTCCTATGCTCCGTCTCTTTTCCACTCAAGCGGAGTATACGTACCATTTCAATGGTAAGTACGTTATTCTTGGATGTAGATTTTACAAAAAAAAAAATTGTAGGTCTGTGTTTAATATCACAAAAACCCAATCCAGCTCAAAAATTACTGAAGCGGCATAACAACTTCAATTAGCCATTTAACCTAGATTTAGCCGCAGCGAATTAAAAAAGCATCAGGATTTATTTTTAAATTGATTTTGAAATTAAGAACATTAATTTACGCAAACATCTAAATCACAGCCACACAGAGCTATGCAATTTAAACCATTTTTTTTACAGTGGCATGCTTTAGTTTTACACGTTTTTTTACAGTTACATGGCAGTACCAGAGAATTTATATGGTATAAGTTCTCTGGCAGTACTACATATTCTGGTAATATATATTTTTTGTCACAAACTTAAGCAATATAATATTCTTTTTTGACTTATATCCCCATTGCATAAAGTCAATTGAGGTATAGGAAGAATATAACGCATTCTTCCAAATATATGTTTGAGCAAAAGTTCTTAAAGTGTGTTGAAAAGTGCATCGGAGGTACAAGGCATATTAGCCATATTAATGCCTATATCACATGAACGATTAAATATCAGTCTTCGTGCATCATCTGCTGTTCCACCGTTTTTTTCCTAATAACTGTAAATACATATTTTCTAATATTCTAAATTGTTCCTTATCAGGTACCTAAGGTAGATAATGCATTTACGTATTTTTTATCTACATAGACTACATCCAATGCTTTTTTCTTTGTACCGATTTTGCTTATTGTGTCACAGCCGGTAAAAGCATGTAAAGCTGGCAAAATGTTACATATCTCTGCTGAAAGATACTCAGCTGCGAGATGACAAGCCAAAGTTCAAGATTTTTGACTGTGATTTCTAAAAAATAATCCGTCACATCCATGAGATTTAAGAAATGTTTATATTTCTAACATAATAGCCTAAAACGCTTTGGGACTTTGTTAAGGGGTGTTTAAAGAATATTTAAAGACTTTAGCAACATTAAATTTTTTTGTTTTTCATGTTGTTCTTCAGGGTTGAAAATGGCAATTTTTGCGTTTTTTCGAACTTCAAATAATTAATATCTCGAAAAGTATCAACTTTAAGGAAAAGTTGCAAAAGACTTTTTTGTTCAAAATCGACCAAAAAACCTGTTTGGAGCAAAATAAACAATTTTTGCAATTTGTTTAAAAAAAAATTGTTTAGACAATTTTTGACCCATTTTTAGACCTGGCAACATGCAGATTTGTTTTCAAGTGATCATTTTCCATAAGATTATGCAAAAAAACCGTCTGAGAATATTTTCCCCAACGGGTGTGAAGATATTTCCTGGACTAATAAAGATTTGTTCGAGTTCCGTAACGGTAATATTAGGGTGCATCGAAAAAACTTTTTTTGGAAATTCAAAATTCCAGGTTGATAAAAAGTTGTATCTATGAACCCACACACACCACAAAAAAAATTGGCCCAATTGAAAAAAATGTAGGTCTCTCGCCAAAGGCCTAAAGTTTATAATTTTCTTAAAAAAATTGAATTTTTCTATATTTTTTTTTGTAATGAGGGATGGAATTATTTTATTTTTCAAGTTGAAAAGTTTTAACAATAGGGTGTGAAATGAAAGTATAAAAAAATATATTACTATAATGAAACATTTAGGTCAGCCGCACTTGTCCGAAAATTGAGTAATTTTAACAAAAGTTTATTTTCGTAGTCCATGTAAGTTAGTCCCAATGGTGCTGGAAACGACAAATCTAACAGAATCTAACAATAATTAGTTTTTCCAAGTGACACACATCTTTAGTATAATCTGAAAAAAAAAAAACGAACGGACTGTCTACAAAGCATAGGCGTAGGCGGGGATTTGTTGCCGCATTATCGCGCCGCGCAGGAGGCGAGAGCTATTCCCTTTGTCAGTGGACTAGCACTAGCTGTAGCTTTCGTAACTACTTCTTGTGTGTTACCGCCGCTTATTAATTCCCTCTTTTAAAGTTAGTAATTATAATTAGTATTATTTAGTGAATTGAGGGTGGTTTCATGTAAAATTCTCACTTAACGCGAAAAACTACGGAAGTGCCGAGAAAAAAAAGGTAATAGCTATGCGAATAGCTTTAAAGCTTGAAGAGTTATGGAAGAAGGCTTCTGTTCCTGTTTCTACTACGAACAACATTCTATATATGATTTTGAAACTCCCCGAGCAGGGTGGGCAAATAAAAAAATTCCGGGGCTGCTAGAAAACATTCAAACACCTTCAAATAATCTGTATATAAGTTCAAATCCAATATTGCAAATAGTCTGTTCGATATTTGTTCTTGTAACCGTAAATAATAATCTAAGTGAATCTGATTCGGATATTGAGCTCCAGTTCTGCTAGAAATACCTCTGCGGTCACATGCTTTGGAAAATAAAGAGAGGTTCTGTGGCAGCTCTTGCTTTACTAAAACAGAAGTAACTTTTTTCTTCCCTGTTTTAAGCATGCTTTTGTCATAATCATTTTCTTTACTTGATTCTTGAGACGTTGAACCAATTTCCGAATCAGATTCATTTACAGTAGGATTACTTTCACTTGTCATCTATACATTTGTTGGGGTCTTACATTTATTACTGGTTGCAATGATTTTAATCTCCTTCCAATTCTTCTTCGAGTTTTTTGTTTCTTCTTTATCACAACCTCCAATATAGTTATAAGTTTAAGACTACGTTAGTCCAATATAGTTATAAGTCTAAGACTACGTTGGTCGTTTAAAACTCACGTTCTATTGGCGGAACTTTTTTGTGGCTGGGCAGAGGCAGTTGTTAAGGTTACATTTGCAAGAACAAATATCGAACAGACTATTTACAATATTGGATTAGAACTTATGTACAGATTCTTTGAAGGTGTTCGAATGTTTCCTTGTAGCCCCCTGAATTTTTTTAAATTTTTTCACCCTGCTCATGGACATTCAAAATCATATATATAGAATGTTGTTCGCAGTACAAACTTGAACAGAAGAATTCTTCCATAACTTTCAAGCTTTAATCCCTTCCGTAGTTTTTCGCGTTAAATGAGTTAAGTCCATGATTGTAAAGTGTAAACACAGAAACCACCTTCAATTCACTAAATACCACTAATTATAATTACTAACTTTAAGAAAAGGAAATTAATAAACGGCGGTAACACCCAAGAAACACGATAGCTACAGCTAGTGCTACTCCCCAGATAGCATTTATTATTCCACGAATGTACATTTTGCATTCCCAATGTTCTAATTGCATTCTGTACTTGCCATGTATGTTCCCTCAACATTCCCACATAAATAATATTTTCACATATACAATATGATTATACATACGATATAAATGGAATATACAGAAAAGTTTATATTCACAGTCGCATATACTGTGTACACGTATCAGGGAACGTTCTTCGTAAATGTGTTCATGTACATCGTATAGACATTCGTCAATGATTTTATCTGTATAATACAGATATATTTTTTGTAGAAATATTTGCATCGCCCGAGCGCCGCGCCGACAGTAATATCATCAAAAGTTCAGCACTTTTAACGCGAACGCTGATTGGTTCGATTTTTGAACTAATAAAAATAAACCTGCATCACAACTGATGAGACAGCAATGCTAGTTTTATAGTACCTATCTACCTACCTACCTACAAAAATAATAATGATATTTCTCTATCTATATAGATTTGATTTAAGTACATTTATAGTCATCCCCTGTGCGGTGTATGACGTTTTATAAATTTTAAATCGTTCGTCAATATTATTGTATATATGAAATATGTTTTAAATTTTGAATCCAGACTTTAGATTTGTGATCAAATATTGAATAATAATGAATATGAAATATTAAATAATAATGAATAATAACCTTTTTTTAATTTATGTACTGTGTTCAATTAATTAGTAACTATCTCGGTAACTATCGGCATTTCTTAAGCAGATAGTTCAGACTTAGAATGGGTATATAATTACTTTTTATCTTTTATATTTAGATTTCCGTTTTCCATGTCATTACAATCCCCTTGTAGAATTTTTTAAATGCGCGCTACGGTCATTAGGTTAGTGCGCATGCTCATCGTACTGCTATTAGTATACGTCACGCTTTTGCTGTCAAATGTATGTTTTGTTTTTTGTTTTCCCCTGATTTATTATAATTATTCCAAGTATATACATTAATTGCATTGCTGTAAGTATTTTACAATTGTATACAATATAACTACCACATAGTTTTGTTGTCATTTCCAGATATTTTATATTTAGACACTAAAGTTTAATGTGTATCCCTTTGTACATATTATACTAAGCATACCACCTATATTAGTTATAATAATTACGGCGTTTGTAGGTATCGATTTTTAGAAAAGAAACTGAGGTGTCTTTGTAATGGTCTCGGTCCACGAAAAAGAAGCTTGGTGGTCACCATTCAAACAATTGACTGATCATTGAAAAACAGGTGAAAATGCAGATGAAATGTGAACACTTTACGGGGTGTTTAAATCTTATTTTCAAGAAGGTAGGTTCGATCTATTTCAATATTAAGGAGCTTTTGTTTATTTAAATCACAACCATTGGATTTGATTACAACATACGAGTTGTGATAGGTATTTACCTATTTGTAGTAATTTGCTTTATACCTATTTCAGAGGATTATAGAAGAGCTGCAATTAATTGAAAAGGGCAGAGATCTGATGTACAGAGTGGATAAAAACAAATCAAAGGACTATGTACAAAAAGCACGTTATTCCTTCCGTCAGATGATTTCGAAGAACATATTGGAAGCCGTCGACTTCCCAAGAAATTTTGTCTTTACTAGAAGTTGAAAGAAGATAGGTATGTTGTTCTTTTAATAACTCTGGTAGGCATTTAAAATCAAGTACCTGAAATTTCGAACGTTCACTTGAACGAATTTCATATGAAAAAGAAAAATTAATAAAAGCCAC
The DNA here is from genome assembly GCA_936432065.2 of Rutpela maculata. Taxonomy (NCBI): domain Eukaryota; kingdom Metazoa; phylum Arthropoda; class Insecta; order Coleoptera; family Cerambycidae; genus Rutpela; species Rutpela maculata. The sequence continues at coordinate 208,335,770 of OW386286.2, read as the reverse complement.
ACTTCGATTTAGGTGTAAAAACTTAAGTATTGTGGATATTTATTGTCAGCAAATGTGGCAATGAAGTGTTTATGCCTAAATCGATGTGTGGTTTTTATTAACTTTTCTTTTTCATCTAAAATTCATTCAAGTGAACGTTCGAAATTTCAGGTACTTGATTCAGGTACATTTAAAATCACACGTTAAACAAATCCTCGTCATAATATGATACTCTCAACTATGACAGCGGGTACCGATATTCCTGATCTTTGACCTTTCATATCTCAAAAACTGGCGATTTTCAGATATTCTGCCCGTGAAAACTTTTGATCAGGATATTATGAAGTGCAACATACTACAGTTTCAGCCCATTTGACTGTACCTTCTTTTCCATTTATTTTGTGCCTGCCGTGTCCTTTCTCGTATATACAAAAAAATGTTGAGTATTCTATAATTAACATTTTTAACAAATTGCCAGACAACATAAAAAATCTCACTTTAAAAACATTAAAACTAGAACTCAAACGGGTACTAATAAAAAAGGCTTACTATACGGTGGACGAATATTTCACTGATGTTTTAATACATTAATAAAAAACTTACTTTTGTACTCTCAAACTAGGCTGTTCTCAAATTTATCATTGTATTGTATTGTTATACCATTTTAATATTTTAACCAAACACATTTTTATCCAAACTAGGCATATTATCTATTTTAAAATTAACTTTAATTACTGTTGTCGTCCTCTATTTATTTTCACTGTTACCATTTGTTAGTGTTTCAATTTTATTATGATATGTATTTTTTACATTAATATTAACTATATTCTTTTTTTCTGTTGTATTCTCTTAATGTTAAAGCAACAAATAAATGTATCTATCTATCCATCTATCTATCTATGATAATATCAATTTGTTTAATTTATGTTTGATCAGTTTTATTTTTTCTGTAAGATCTTTGTAAGATATTGTTTATAATTTATTATTTGTGGCATATTCATGATTTCTTAGTTTGTTGGGTATTTTGCCACTGTAAAAATATTTAAAAATTTTGATGAAATAAACCTCTGCGCCAAAAGGATCAGACAGAGGCCGGTTTTTATACTTCTATTACAAAATGTCTCACACCTAAAAATATATAAACTGAAACAAAATTGTTAAATGATAAATTGAAAAATTAAAACGAAGGCAGTTGACGTTTCGGAAAATAGTTCTTTTTCCGTTATCAAAACTTTCACTTTTGAGAATGTCAACTGCCTTCGTTTTAATTTTTCAATTTATCATTTAACAATTTTGTTTCAGTTTATATATTTTTAGGTGTGAGACATTTTGTAATAGAAGTATAAAAACCGGCCTCTGTCTGATCCTTTTGGCGCAGAGGTTTATTTCATCAAAATTTTTAAATATTTTTACAGTGGCAAAATACCCAACAAACTAAGAAATCTTTGTAAGATGTTTTTATATTTTTCAACTTTATCATGGCCAGTTTCTAAAGAGAAATAAGTACCTATTCAAATATAATACAATGTATTTTCTTTTGTAGTTGGACGAGCACGTGTATCTCCTCCTCTGGACAGGAAGGAAATACCTTCTTAAAAATTGGAAAAGCCAAAAGAAAGTATTCAGCCAATAGGATCAGTCACAGATGATGTGTTGAGAATGAAAAGTGGACTTTCGCAATTACAAGTATCACCATCGGCAACACCTGGACACTTGGTTTTGAAAATGTATGCCCTCCAATTTTTACTATTTTTTACTTACTGGCAAAAAATTCGTTATAGTAAAATAGGACAGTTCATAAGTTGCAAAGAAAATTTTTTTGTTAAAAAAAATCTGAATTGAAATTTTTGTCACAATTGTTTTTTATTATTACAATTCATTTTTGTAACAAAAAATAAAAATATATTTAAAGTAACACAACTGTTTTATTTATATCTCTTCCTATTTTATAATTTAAGATGCATACTTAATTGTTACAACAATGTAAAGTAATTAATAAAATAAAATCATGTTTTGTTCTTGGCAGTTTAAAACACGATTTGAAATAGATAAAACTTTAAGGTAGTGTAATATGATCATTAGATTTTTTTCATAAATAACACGTTAAATATGATTTTTAAGCTGAAGTTTTAGAGTGATAAATGTTTGATCCATTTTAAAATGGTTTTTAACAGATCTCATTAACGTAAAACTATTTTTTTTACATATATTCGTGGACCTTTGTAAAGTATTGTTATAGCAAATACAGTTTTATTTAAGTTTATTTAGCATTTGTGTGCTCCAATCAATAAAATTTGATGAATAAAACATTTGACTTTAGTGGAAAACTGATAGTAAAAACAAATTTTCTGTGCATATATTCCACATTTACTTACATAATATTCTTCACAAGGAATATGAAATGTGGAAAATTAGAGTAAGTACCTAATAATTGACTGTAACAATTAAACTTTAAAATTAGATATTGGATTTATTATATGCAAGTACTTCACTCATATCATGTATTCTCTTGAGTTTAATTATTATAATAATTTATTATTTGCTATAATCATAGATGAGTCGCTGCGTCATACTGAACATATTCAGAATGAAGCAGCGACTCATCAATGATTACAATAAGTAATAAATTTTTATAATAATTAAACTTTGAAGAAAATACATGACATGAGTGAAGTACTTATAGCTGCCACTGATACTTAATGTTCATTCCTACAATATACGTGCATCATAGATTTATGATCCATGTGTAACATACCAGGCACCTACGGTTTAATTCCTGCGAAGGTAGTACTCATATACCATGAACATGCAGTGTACATTGTGAATGTAGGATGGACCTTCCTCCTATATACCTCATGTATCTATCAGTATGTCAATATACGTTTCTGGTTCATATCAAGTTCCGTTTTGGTCTATGGGTACGTTGTAGGAATCTTACTCGTATATCGAGAGGCGGTCATCTGTACGTCTCTCTGACATTCAGATTTTCTACACGGAATACAAAATGAATATTCATTCTTAGTTCCATGGGTACATAAAGTACGTTCCGAGCACATGCTCTGAATGTAAAAATGCTATCTGGGTCAACTAGGGTTGCCAGGAGTCCGGCTTTAGCCGGACATGTTTGGCTTTTTAGGGTTTCGTCCGGCTAAAAATTAACATGTCCGGTCTGTCCGGCTTTTGTTTAGCTTTTTGCCTAAGTGATTTTTTTCGTTTTCTTTTTTTCGTTTTTAGTCGCTTTTCTATAAATATCGATGACTTTTTCTGTTTCTATGTAACAAGTTTGGTAAAAGTCTTAAACGGCTGATTTTGAGTTTCAGTTATTTTTTTATGGCTAACGAATGCTGTTCGGCTTTTTGTACCAAATGTCCTACCAAATTTTTAAGTAAATTTAGGCTTGGCAACCCTATAGCCAACTCACTAATCCCCGCCTACGCCTTACCTATGCATTGTTGACAATGCATTCTATTTTCTCTCAGATCATATTAAAGATGTTTGCCACTTGGAAAAACAATTATTGTTAGATTCTGTTATATTTTTTTATATTTTCATTTCACACCCCATTGTGAAAAATTTTTCAACTTCAAAAATAAAACCACTTCATCCTTCATTACAAAGAAAATATGGAAAAATTCCATTTTTTGAAGAAAATTATAAACTTTAGGCCTCTTGCGGGAGACCTAAATTTTTTTCAATTGGGCCAGTTTTTTTTATAGTGGTTGTGGGTTCATAGAGACATCTTTTTGTCAACTTGGAATTTTTATTTTCCAAAAAAAGTTTTTTTCGATACACTTTATTAAGTATGCCCTAGCACCCATGGAACGGAGGCCTGCATCGCAGAGCTCAGCGGTAACGGATCCGGTTATTAACTAAATTAACGAATTTTTGCGAACGTTTGGTAGGGAAGTTCCAACCGCTTCCAGTAGTTATTTATTTCCTTTATGACATCCATTTCAGTAACCTTGTACCTTACACTAGCTTGTACATCCCCATCATTAGCTGAGTATCATACCATACCGCTGAATAAGGAAATACCAGACACTCTCAGCACAACCTTTGATATTTCTTGATAAATTTTTGTGACCTTCGCCATTTTGTTGTAGATACTTTTGGCGGGAAATTTTAAGAGTATGTTTACAAACAAATTTTTCCAGGCTGAATACGGTATTCGAAAAATTCTATTTATAATGGGTATTAAAATTATTAAAATAAAAAATAGTTTATTTATTGGGATCCAAATTGGATAAACTTATATCTACGAACATTTGAAAGTAGCAAAAGAAACCATTTTAACTATGAACAAAAACAATGAATTTAGGTAATAGACAAGATGAAGAAATTTTAGAAATGCATAACTTTATATTTTTACATTCGAGCGATACTGGGTATGTGGAAATAATTGTTTATGGAACTCGAGTAATATAATATTTGAAATCGCCTACCCCAAAAAATCCAAAAAACAATATACTACATCGGTAGTGGGGGAGGTGAAATGGAGGTGGTTGTTGGGGTGGATGAAGTAAAAAAAACATTTTCGGTTTAATTTTTTTTTCAGTTTTTTTTTATTTGGAAGTTTATCGTGACATCATTAAAACACACTACATCTACAGTAACTTTATATTATATTTAGTTGTTTTTCTTTACTGTAAAATGAGTTTGTGTTTACATTTTAACTGTTTTTAATTTGATCTGGTCTCGTCTCATTCAGCCTTTCAATTCCCTCGGCATCTTACACCGTGAATGTCTGACTGACTCCGGTGCGTGCATTTGGTGAGGAAAATACTGTTATTTAATTTAAAATGAAGTTTAAATGGCAGTTGCTTAAGAGTATAATCTGCGGTCAGTGAAATGAAGAAACGAATTATTCGGCTTATTTTTGAAGATAGAAACTTCAAATTTTGTACGTATGTATTAAAATATATATTCTAGTTCGTCACGTTTTTATTTTTTTGTTTTAGTCAAAAACACGTGATCAACGAAAAAATGGACGTCGAAAAATTGGAATTTACAAAAAACGAAATCGTGACGACCTAGATAGTCCATAATTAATTACGTGGATAAAATATAACCTCTTAATTTTCAAACATAGATTCAATAAATAGTTTCCAATTTTGCCGTCAATAGATGGCACTCGCCTCGGCATTCGCATAGCTTTACACGCTCTCAGACTTTAGGGAGGAACTTGTTGTCATGGAGACCTGACGCGAATGAATGCTTGCCAGGGAAGCATTTAGGAGTTCTGGTAATATCTTAAATTTATTTATAAATTATTTTATCTTACAGGAATTACTTAATAGATGAAATTCTTGAAAATGTTAATACATAAATAAAAGGTGCCAAATAGAGAGGACCGGTTTTGTATAAACACTCCTACAAATTTTATTATGAAAATTTGAATGCGGTTTTTAGTTAGGTCAGAAATCAATTTATTCGAAATTATTACCAAGCAAAATGTACAGGGTGTCCCAGTCAACGCGCTATGCTGGGTTTTCTCGGTAGTTTCTGAGATAAGTTTATGGTTCAAAATCCAATCTGACGTAGGTTTTCCGAGGAATCTCATACTGCTAAGATATTTAGGAATCCAAAATGACGGACGAATTTCGTCATCTACGATCCTATTCGACTGAAAATCGATATCTGGGGGTTTTCGGGGATGCGGTTTACGAATTTTTGGTCAAAATTTAGGAATCCAAGATGGCGGACGAATTTCGTCATCTATGGACCTATTCGACTGAAAATCGATATCTGGGGGTTTTCGGGGATGCGGGTTATGAATTTTTGATCAAAATTTAGGACTCCAAGATGGCGGACGAATTTCGTCATCTATGGTCCTATTTGACTAAAAATCGATATCGGATGGTTTTCGGGGATGCGGGTTACGAATTTTTGGTCAAAATTTAGGAATCCAAGATGGCGGACGAATTTCGTCATCTATGGACATATTCGACTGAAAATCGATATCTGGGGGTTTTCGGGGATGCGGGTTATGAATTTTTGATCAAAATTTAGGACTCCAAGATGGCGGACGAATTTCGTCATCTATGGTCCTATTTGACTAAAAATCGATATCGGAGGGTTTTCGGGGATGCGGGTTACGAATTTTTGGTCAAAATTTAGGAATCTAAGATGGCGGACGAATTTCGTGATCTATAGTCCTATTCGACTGAAAATCGATATCTGGGGGTTTTCGGGGATGCGGGTTACGAATTTTTGATCAAAGTTTAGGACTCCAAGATGGCGGACGAATTTCGTCATCTATGGTCCTATTTGGCTGAAAATCGATATCTGGGGGTTTTCGGGGATGCGGGTTACGAATTTTTGATAAAAATTTAGGACTCCAAGATGGCGGACGAATTTCGTCATCTATGGTCCTATTTGACTAAAAATCGATATCGGAGGGTTTTCGGGGATGCGGGTTACGAATTTTTGGTCAAAATTTAGGAATCTAAGATGGCGGACGAATTTCGTGATCTATAGTCCTATTCGACTGAAAATCGATATCTGGGGGTTTTCGGGGATGCGGGTTACGAATTTTTGATCAAAATTTAGGACTCCAAGATGGCGGACGAATTTCGTCATCTATGGTCCTATTTGGCTGAAAATCGATATCTGGGGGTTTTCGGGGATGCGGGTTACGAATTTTTGATCAAAATTTAGGACTCCAAGATGGCGGACGAATTTCGTCATCTATGGTCCTATTTGGCTGAAAATCGATATCTGGGGGTTTTCGGGGATGCGGGTTACGAATTTTTTATCAAAATTTAGGACTTCAAGATGGCGGACGAATTTCGTCATCTATGGTCCTATTTGGCTGAAAATCGATGTCTGGGGGTTTTCGGGGATGCGGGTTACGAATTTTCGGTCAAAATTTAGAAAACCAAGATGGCGGATGAATTTTGTCATCTGTGATCCTATTCGAATGAAAATCGATATCTGGGGATTTTCGGGATGCGGGTTACGAATTTTTGGTAAAAATTTAGGAATCCAAGACAGCGGACGAATTATAACTATATTTTGACCCCCTTTATTTATGTTATTATTGGAGACAAAAAAAAGTTTCGTATAAGAGTTGTAAGGTTGTATACATATTTTTTTAAATGCAATTAAAAAACAATTGCTTGGATATGTCACGTGATATAACAATGAAGGTTGCTTTTTAAATGAAAAACCCTGTATATTTTTACATATTCTTTTAGATCCTTTATCCCTGATTTCAAACATATAAGGATCTAGCTGTAATATTTTTTGATATATCGGACATTAAATATGCTCCAAACATGCTTATAGGTATTTTAGGGTTTCTGACGGAGCGCAGTCAGTGGCGGATTTAGGGGGGGGGGGGGCTATAGGGTAAAATCCAAGCGCGGCAATTTTTTTGAAAAACACCAAAGACATAAAAACAAAAAATTATTATTATTAATATGTTCTATCAGAACATGTTTAATTTATTTGAGAACGTGTTTTTTATAATAACTAGACTAAAGTTCCTTATTATAGTCAACAGTACAGGGTGGTTGTGCAAACGTTAAAACCTCATTTAACTTCTTTATTTTTGGAGTTACGTAAATACGTTCAAAAATAAAAGTTATGAGATATCACATGTATTTTCCAAACATCATTTCAGCAAAACAATTCAAACAAGTCGAATTTCGGAGATATGAGCTTTACCTTGGTTTTACTTCCACATCCAGTGGAAGTATAGTAACGACAAAAAAATTTTTTTAAATTTTTATTGTTTAAATAGGCTCAGAATGTCATGAAACGTCGAGATTTTAAGTTTGAGCGAAAAAAAAATTTCTGTCTGTCGGTCTGTAACTTTTTTGTGCGCACGTTTACTCTGTAACCGTTTAAGATATTGACTTGAAATTTGGTACACAAATGTACTTTAACGAGATCTGGAACTAGATTATATTTTCATTTTGTTCCGTCAGAGGGTTGGGGGGTAAATTGGGGTAAATTTGGGGTAACCAGCTAAATCAAGCAGCTAATAGTCCAGAAAATTGGTATTTAGTATATACAAGAGAAGCTAAGGTCTCAAAAAATGTTTGGCATTAGCCACCCCCACCCCATTACTAAATTTTTTCGTTGTGAATGAGTTGGATCGAAAATCTGGATGCGGAAGTAATGATTCCTTGGGCAGCGGTTTTTTTAAATAGAACACCCCCATATATTTTTACACTATTTGAAAGGCCATAGAAAAATCTTTTCAATGATATATGACCCAGTCTGTTCACTTTTTAAATTTTTTTTCCGATTTGAATCTAATTTTACTTATGGAACAAATTAGGATCTACTTATTACCAGAAAAAAATTCACGTCCTACAAATGCAAAGCCACCTGCGGTACCAAAATATGCGGATAAAATCAAAAAATCATATTAGGCATATTTTTATTGGAAAATTTTGTTAATGAAAGAATTGTTCAGAAACCTTAAGTCCAAAATTTAATCAAAAAAAATATATAAATTTTTATTAAAATAATGTCCAAGTCCGAAAATATCATTTGAATGGGTTTTTTCGTTTAGAAAACTGTACTATGACAATTTTGTTTGAAATTAAACCCAAGCTGCAGGTAGTTGTAAAACAGTTTTTTTTTAAATACCTAATTATTTTCAAAATTTTTTAAATTTCAAGTTTTTCATTTTTTAATTTTGATTAAATTTTGGCCATTTTGGACAATTCTTAACAAGTTTTATTAACAAAATTTTCCGATAAAAAAATGCCTAATATGATTTTCCGATTTTCTCCACATATTTTGGTACCGCAGGTGGCTTTGGTACCGTAGGAGGCGAATGTTTTTCTGATCATAAGTAGATACTAGTTTGTTCTATACTTAAGTAAAATGCGATTCAAATCGGAAAAAAAATAAAGTTATTGGGGTGTTACCATTTCAAGTGAAACACACTGTATCAATTATTGAAATTCTCCATTTTATTTAAAATAAAGTGAAATTAGACAGAACTAACATATTGTTTATTTTAATTTACATACTTTTGTTTTCCATGGCTAATTTGATAAATTGTAAATTTATTGTAAATTAGACAAAATTTGTTTAAGATAAGTACCATGTATTATATTATAAATACAAAGCTTTTTTTATGGCGTTTCAAATGGTACATATATGGAGTGTTCCTTTAAAAAAAAGCAAAGTAAAGTTCATATCTCCGAAATGCGACTTTCAATAGGCATGTCCACAAAATTTTAATTTCAATTGGGAATGATAGAATTATCGATATTGTACACTAATTTAACAATAAAAAAAACCGCTGCCCAACTTCCACATCCAGATTTTCTATCCAAGTCACTCACAACGAAAAAATGTTGTATGTGGAAATAATTGTTTAATAATATAATATTTGAAATTCTCTACCTCAAAAACCCATAAAACGATACCCCACATCGGTAATGGGGTGAGGGTGGTGATAGAGGGTGGTAATGAGGGTGGATAAGGTAAAAAAATATTTTGAGGTTTCTAGTTCTTGTACACACACTAAATTAAATTTTTTTTCATCCCCTTTAATAATGGGGTGGAGGCTAATGCCAAAATTTTTTTTGAGACCTTAGCTTCTCTTGTATATAGTAAATACCAATTTTATGAACTCTTACCTGCTTGATTTACCTATTTACCCCAAATTTACCCCAATTTACCCCTAACTCTTCGACGGAACAAGATGAAAATATAATCTAGTTCTAGATCTCGTTAAAGTACATAAGTGTACTAAATTTCAAGTGAGTATCTCAAACGGTTCCAGAGTAAACGTGCGCACAAAAAAAAAGTTAGACCGACAGACAGACAGAATTTTTTTTGCTCAAACTTAAAATCTCGACGTTTCATGACATTCTAAGCCTATTTGAACAATAAAAATTTTTAAAAAATTTTTTTGTCGTTACTATACTTCCACTGGATGTTGAAGTAATATATGTATCCTTATTTTGCCAGTTATTCGTAATAGGCATCGCCCCAACATAACGAGGATTTTTGGTAATTTTTCAATAAAAATTCTTGGCCTATGGTAAAAAAATATTTTGAGGTTTTTGGTTCTTGTACATACACTAAATCACACTTTTTTTTCGTCCCCTTAAAAAGTGGGGTAGGGGTGGTAATGGGGGTAGCTAATGTCAAAAATTTTTTCGAGACCCTAGCTTCTCTTATATATACTAAATACCAATTTTACGGACTCTTACCTGCTTGATTTACCTGTTTACCTCCCCATTTACCCCAATTTACAACCCAACCCTTCGATGGAATAAGATGAAAATATAATCTAGTTCCAGATCCCGTTAAAGTACATAAGTGTACCAAATTTCAAGTCAATATCTTAAACGGTTCCAGAGTAATCGTGCGCACAAAAAAGTTAGACAGACAGGCAGAATTTTTTTTTTGCTCAAACTTAAAATGTCGACCTTTCATGACAGTCTAAGCCTATTTGAACAATAAAAACATTCAAAAATTTTTTGTTACTATACTACCACTGGATGTGGAAGTAATCAATATTCTATTTTCAAGAAAAAGAACGCCATTGCCATGTAAACCGGAAGTGATATTTAAAATTTACATGCCTTTTTTTACTTTCCTTTAATGCTTTAATAGTCAATTAAGAACATAAATAATCCGATCAATTCTTCTTTGATGTTCAATTATATGTTTCTTAGCGGCATAGATTCCCCGAAAAAAAAAAATACTTATCTCAAAAACTACCGAGAAAATCGGACATAACACGTTAACTAGGACACCCTGTACACTGTAAATATACATTATGTACCTACAGATAGTTTTTTCTTTTAATTAAAAACCACTGCCTAAGGAATCACTACAACCGCATTCAGTTTTCCTACTCAAATTATTTTAAATAAAAATTCTTGTGCACCCAACGCGAAATTCGACTCTGTACGACAGAAATATATTTGAACTATTTCTCTTATATATTACACAATATGTTATTCTCCGCCTTTTTACTTGGTCGGCATATTTCATTGGTCAAAGGTGCACGCCCACCCGTATATACCCTTTTCATATATATCAATGAAAATATGTTTTGTCTTACTGCAGATTGTCCTCTTAAGTGATTGCAATCTGTAATTTGAATTTACAAGTATAATTTTATATCATCCCCTTCAATACTCTATTTGTTAGCAGCAATGTGGTAATATTATTGACGAAAACGTTAAACAACCATGCACCTAAAATTGACACATGAGAGATACCTAATAAAATATGTATTTCATTGATTTGTAGATTAATAATTTATAATTTAAAAAATATATATTTAGGAAATATTATCGGCATTTACAAAATCTCCGAGTTTTAAGAATCTGTAACAACAGATACGGTGAAAATTTAGAATATTTTGAAAATTGGGAAATATAAAATAAATAAGAATATTCGTTCATGTTATATATTTTCATTTTTATTTGTTTTTGATGATACATGAGATAAGATCTTTTAAGCTATTTTTTCCGTTTTGTCAATGCAATTATTAATAATTATGATATGAATAATACGAATACATAAAGTGAAATTTTATTACAGAAACAAAGCATATAGGGTGATAAAGTCTTGTCCGAAAAATTTTAAGAGATGTGTCCTTAAAATTGGGGTTGATACACACAAAAAGAAACAGTAAACGTATTTATACGAACAGGGCCGGATATAGAGGGGGGGGTATGGGGGGCTGTCACAGCCTCCGAACTTTGAAGTCGATTCGGCAAATCGGTCACCATTCGGCATTTTCGGCATATGGAAATTATGTACATAGAATTATAAAAAAACTCAAAACAACGAAAACTCAATACCATAAATAATTATTACTTCTCGAGCAACGTCTCTCTTGTATTTCTTAAATCATTCTGGCTGGCAACAGCATGGCCAAATCTGCTTGTTCTAACCTCTAGCCCTGAGCGCTGTATGTATATGAGCATATGTATATCTACAGTGCCCTGTCATAATTGCTGGAAACGTAAAGAGGACACTTCGATTCGTCAAAAATCTTCAATCAGATTTACATTTTTTTTTGTATCCCAAAAATTAAATGACCGTTTAGTCTCGTCAATATAGAAAAGTTAAAAAATGAGATGTTTTCTGGCAAAGGACCAATCGGAATAATTTTTTTGCAAATTGTTTATTGAGGGCTAAGGAACATTGGTAAAAAGAAAAAAACAGGCCGCAGCTCTGGGACTTTTCTATTAATGTACTAGCTAAATTTCAAGCACTAACAAATTAAGTAAATTTGTTAATTTGCTATCTCGGAAAGTATTTGAGAAAACCGACTGAAAATGTATACTCGAGGGTTTTCGAGGTCGCTGATTATACGATTTTGAAGTGAAAATTGGAAAATTCAAGATTGGCGGCTATAGAGTATAAAAACGCGATATATTACTTCCACGTCCAGTGGAAGTATAGTAACGACAAAAAAATTAAAAAAAATTTTTATTGTCCAAATAGGCTTAAAATGTCATGAAACGTCGAGATTTTAAGTTTGAGCGAAAAAAAAAATTTCTGTCTGTCTGTCGGTCTGTCTGTCTGTAACTTTTTTTTGTGCGCACGTTTACTCTGAAACCGTTTAAGATATTGACTTGAAATTTGGTACACATATGTACTTTAACGAGATCTAGAACTAGCAGGTAGGAGTCCATGAAATTGGTATTTAGTATATACAAGAGAAGCTGAGGTCTCAAAAAAATTTTTGGCATTAGCCACCCCTATTACCACCCCCACCTCCTTATTAAAGGGGATGAAAAAAAAATGTGATTTAGTGCATGTACAGGAATCAGAAACCTCAAAATATTTTTTTACTTCATCCACCCCCCACTACCACCCCCCTATCACCACCCCCACCCCACTACCGATGTGGGGTATCGTTTTATGGGTTTTTGGGGTAGAGGATTAAAATATTATATTATTAAAGTTCCATAAACAATTATTTTCACATACAAAGTTTTTTCGTTGTGAGTGACTCGGATAGAGAATCTGGATGTGGAAGTAGTGATTCCTTAGGCAGCGGTTTTTTTTAATATATTATTTAATATTTTTTTAGGCAATTATTATTGTTTTAATTTAATATGTAATTTTTAAAACAGTGGTCTTAAAATAGTAAATATTTTGTATATAATTTAAACTTTGTTTACGTGCATTTTACGTGGAAATTACAGAAGTAAAAAGTGTTTTAATATTGTGGGGAAAAAATTGTTAAAAAAATTAAGTACAATTTGTTTTCATTATTTATTTCTATACAATTATAAAAATTGTTTACTTAAAAAATATATAAAAATATAAGTTTAATTAAAAACCATTCTTTAAAATATTTTGTTTCAATTTCATTTGAGTTCGAGTTTGAATTGTTTATAAATGAAAATATTGCTTCTCGTGTTCTTCATCTTCATTTCTTTCTTCTTCTTGAACATCGTCGATTTCATTATCGTAAAATAATGTATTCAACATATTATTGAAAAGTTTGGTACTAATATTAAGGAGGTACTAAGGAGGGTGTCTTTACCCTATGTAAATCCCAGGATAAAGAAAGCGCGCTGTATTTAAAATTTGTATCCCCTTCAAACCCTTCAAATTAATTAACAGTAAAATTAATTCAGCAACGGGTAATTAAATTACATCTATTTAAAATATTTGTACTAAAATAATTTTAAGTGATTTACCCGAATATTTTAAAAAATGGTTACTTTATTTAAATAAACTAAGGGTGAAGGGTGAGTTATTCACAAATCATACATTTAGGTGCTAAATGACATTCTAAACACTTTTTTATTCTTGTAATTTTTCTCAAAAATGTAAAATTAAGCTAGAAAATCTCATTTTTATAATTCATAGTCGCCATTTTAGGTCAGCCATCTTGAATTTTGAAAAATTTTTCGCAAACCGCTTTTTCAAAATTTTTTAGAGGTCGTTAGAGGAGTGCTTGTCTAGATGTTATTTCCCCTATTTCGTATGCACCACAGACGAGAAAAAAAATTATTGAAATTTCTCCATCTGCATTATAACAATTTAGCACCTCTCCATAAAAACTGTTTAAAACCGGCCCTGTACACAAAGTATCTCTGTTTGGCACTCTTTATCTATTATTTTTCTCTGATTAATAAACACTGTATATTCTTTTACTAAAAGTATATCAGATTTTTTTTCTGACAATAGTGACCAAATGATATTCGTCCGTCGTTTCTTTATGGATTATTTTTTAAAGTGACCATCTTCTATATTTTTCTCTAAAGTATATCAAAATTTCTATCTAGTAATAGTGAGAAAACATTATTTTCCTATTTCTTTTTTTTAAGTATACCAGCTTCTCTTCCTGACAATAGGTACTAAATATTATATCCACTATAGTTTCTAAATTAATTATTATTTTTGGATAACCATCCTGTACCCTTTCCATTAAAAGAATAGCAGGTTTCTTCATTCACAATTGTGTAACTATGTGCCAAATTTTATTGTCCTCCGTCACATTTTTTTTCATTATTTCACTAAAAGTATATCCCAATTCTTCGTCCTTCGTCCTTCGTACCTACCAAATGTTATTCTTCTCCGTCGAATGATTTTGTGGATATATAGTGCCAACAGACAGGCAGACACCATACCGACAGATAGACAGACTGCCCAGGCAACAGACTGATGTCATTTTGACGTCATTTTTTTGTAACATTGGTCGCCGACGTCAGGTGACGAAAAAATGACATCTCAGTAACGCCATATTGTGACGAAATTATGACGCCATGTTGAGACGTCGCTTTGATGTATTAGTGATGATTTTTTCCCTTTGACGTCATTTTTTGGTCACAAATGACGTCAATTTAACGTCACAAAATTACGTTACTGGGCTGTCAAAATGACGTAATTTGTGACCAAAAAATGACGTCAGTTTGCTTCTTGGGTGACGGAATTGAGAGACCTTAATTTTCATAATCTACATATACTGAAACGTGGAAATCCAAAGAAATTTGGAGAACTATTTTTCCACTATTACAATACCTCCTTTCGGTAAGTGAAGGAAGTAATAATAAAAGTAGTAAAACATTGGGTGCGTTTAGGGAACGCAATGGTTGGCAACAGTTGCAGGCAGCGGTTCCCTATACGACAACGCTGAAGATGTGATAATTGTCAACGTTGAAAGTTTTAGTCATCGGCAAAATCAACGCCGAGTTTACTCAGCGGTGAAACTTAACCTCACTTTCTTTCATCAAGCAGATTAATTTCGTCTTCCGTAAAGTAATTCAAAATAAATGAATCAATCATAATCACATGCACTAAACAGTAATTTATTTAACCGTTTTAACATTATGACATTCACCAGATAACATAAAGATTTTCTTTGACATAACCTCAACTGTAGTGACATTTAGCAACATCCTTTAGCAACATCCATTGAGTGATTATTATCAGCGGTTGCATTTCCTAAACGTGGCCATTGTTAATTATGGTATTATTGAAGGTTACTTGATTAGACGAATGTTGTCAGATCAGGTTCTTGTAGTTAACCTTTTGTGCGGTTTTATTTCAATCAATCGCTCAGATTCCAGGCAGTGGCGTGCAGGTAAATATTTTTAAACGGTTTTGAAATTATTTTTTTTTGTGCCATCATATTTATATGAGTCTGTTGTTCATCTTCGAAAAAAGGGGGGGTGGGGGGGACACAAGCTAGTTTATAGTTACAGTTTACAGTCAATTTTGGAAAAAAAATTCAATATTTTTCCAGTAAATTTGATATTTTTATTAAACAGGTACTAACTGAAAACAAATAGTTTAGATCTATATTAAAACATTGTTTTACATTGAAGATTAAATAGTATAAATATTGTTATCATTGAACATGTTTCTCGAAATACCTCTTAAATTATGTATCACTTTGGCATATAAGATAGGAAAATCTGTACAAACATTTATATTCCTGATTATAATACTGTGGTATATAAGATAGAAAAATTTGTACAAACATTTAAATTTCTGATTATAATCAAATTGAATGGCTTGACGTCAGTAAATACCAAATTTATCAAGTTGACATCGGTATGCTGTCTGTACGTCGATCTATGGGTGATACGTTTTTCTCGTATCTTTAATTTAATGAAGGTAACAGCAGAGACATCGTACTGTCTAGTATTATCTGTCTACAACTCTAGTAACGAGCATTTCCATCACTTTTTTCAAAAATATTCCAACAGAAATAGTGTTAAGTATTTTTCGCGTTTATAGAATAAATATATCAATGTTTTATTTTGTAATTATTTCGAAAATAAATGTTATCATTCATGTAGTATTAGCACAACAATTTATGTATTTAATACTTGAAGGCCCAAACTTATCAAAATTAGTTAATTTCGATAAGACCTAAAATAGTTATATTTTAGGTCTTTATGGGAAACATTAAAAAAATAGCCTGTTTGGTAGATTATCACACAAATTAAAACGACTGAGGAAACAGCAGGAATAATTGAATAACTGAACGGATCAAGGTCGGTGCACTGTGTTAGTACTACTTAATTTTAGCAGGGCCTTTGACACTTTAAATTTTGAAGTGCTTAAAGCTATTTTTCATTATATTGGATTAAAGGACACCACTGTTAAATTATTCAGTAGTTACTTGACAAACCGTACACAAAAAGTGTCCTTAAATAATACAGAATCCACCTACATTATGCTAAAATCTGGCGTTCCCCAGGGCTCTATTCTGGGTCCCCTCCTGTTCACTCTTTACACTAGTCAATTTATTAAATGTTTGAAATACTGTCTCATTCACTTTCATGCAGATGATAGTCAACTTTATTATTCATTTTCTCCTGAAGTTGTAAATAATACCTGTGAGAAAATAAACGAAGATTTATCTAATTTCTTTGACACAACTAGAGGTCATTGTTTGGTAATTAATGCGAGTAAATCAAATGTAATAGTCTTGGGTCCAAAAAACCTTCGCAACATAGTAATAAACTCGGTTAAAATTAGTATAGATGATAATCAATTGGAAGTCGTGGAACAGGCAAAAAGTTTAGGTGTTACAGTAGACAATGACATAAGATTTGAGTCGCACATAAATAAATTAATACAAAGATCGTACGCTGCTATCAAATTAATCTACGCAAGCTATCTATTTAGGTCAAAAACAAGTTATGCTTTATGAAAGTTTGGTTTTGTCACTTTTAAATTACTGTGATGTTCTTTATGGGCCTAATTTAACTGCACTTTATAGACAAAAAATACAAAAAAATTTGTTGTTTATGGCTCATATTTGGCATATGTAAACATGAAAGAATCTCTTACATGTGGAAAGAAACAGGGTGGTTAAACATGATTAATCGAAGGTCCTTACATGCATCGTGTCAGTATCATATAATTATAATATTCAAAACTCCACCTTATTTATATCAGATCATATTTAGAACGGTTGTTCACTCCTTAAATGTTAGATTTAAGGATTTGTTAACACCCCCTGTACATCATACAGAATACTGTAAGCGATCTTATAGATACCGAATTTGCAATGTTTACAATTCCATTCCAGACGTATTAAAGAATTCGAAAATCTCGAAAATGAAACTCTTATTATTTAATAATCAATTTACTTACTTGTTTTTTTTTCTGTTAGCTCCTTGCAAATATATCCTTGCAATAAATATATTTTCGTAGTTTTAATATATTTTCGTTCTTTATTCTAAATATACATGTATTTGTTAATTATTATATTAAACAAATCTGATGTTAAGTGCTGCTCTATAGGTTCAGGTTAAGTGTTAGAGTAGATTTGCAATATTGCAGAATCTAAACTTCGCCGTTTGTTTCACCAAACCACTAATTTCATTATTTGTATTTGTACTTTTGTATGACGAACAATAAAGACGTTTATTGTTATTATTATTAATTAGGTGCACTCGGTCGCGCAACCCCACACTTCATTGCTTCATAAATCTTGTCTGCACAGTTTTCAAAAGTGCCAACAATCATTTTCATATAGTAGTGGATTGTGTGAGTCGGACGAAAACTCGACCAACCAGATTAGTTCTCCCCTCCGTTTTGGAGGATGCTGAACACCGTGATGGTGGCACAATTTCTCGTTGGTGTGACCCACCCCCGCAAACGGCCAAAAACCATCTCCAAACGGAGGTTAACGCGTATTATAATAGTTCGAGGGACTATTACTTGGTGATCCTCCATTTTCGAGGATGCTGAACACCGTGGTGGTGGCAGAATGTTTCGTTGAGGTGACCCACTCCCGTAAATATTCAATAACAACCCTCCAAAGGGCTGAGAGTGCGTTCTCAGCATACCCCCGGGCAAAGCTCCCCCCCCCGTTTTTGAGGATGCTACACAGGAGAAAACATTAAGATGTCACCTCGATCTCAACAAAGTAGTCATCTTCATTTACTGTTGAGCCGAAAAAACATGAATGTATATTTTTGTACATATTTTTTGGGAAAAATAGGTTTATATAATAACTGAAACATCTGATTTATTTCATTATAATATATTATATAAAATATTTTTATTGACGCAAACAATTACTGCATATATTATTACGCTGGCTTTTCTTACATTATAAAATACTATGACTATATAAAAAAAATAAAATAAAACAACAAATTTTTTTATTCATTGTTTATGTTTTAAATTTATTTTTACTTTTTTTGAACCTACAGGGGTTCAAAAAAAGTAAAAATAAATTTAAAACATAAAAAATGAATTCATTATGAAAATGCGAATGGGTATATTTTTGCCATTGAGGGGATGAACGGGTGTCAGGCACTCGATTCATGGTCCTCTCCGTGTTCGGCAAGCTCGAAAATAGGAGGGAAACCTATTTGTCCAGTGGTATGATGAGAGCGCTCTACCTTTGGAGGGTGGTTATTGGCCGTTGAGGGGGTGGGCGGGTGTCGGGCACTCGTCCCAGGGCCCTCCCCGTAATTGGCATGCTCGAAAACGGGGGATCAATAAGTTAGATTCCGTGAAACATGATCAATACGCGTTTGACACCGTTTGGGGGTGGTTTTTGGCCGTTTGCGGGGGTGGGTCCTCGAAAGCGGGGGGGGGGACTACTTTGGTTGCATCAGACAAAGTCGGGTTTTTCGGGCCTTTTTCCGACTCACACAATCCACTATAGGGTAATCACTCTAAAATGGATTTATACAACTTTCCAACTTATATCATTCAGAAGCATACAGGACCCTATTTTATTTCCTTTGGCGCTCACACTAGATGAGTTTTTTGAAAATATGTTCTCTGCTATCATTATAATGGAGGTGAATTTTGTTAATTTTCTTTTAACAATGCTTCCCAGCAAGTTCAAATTTTCCTAACTTAAATTTCAGGCAAATAATATAATGAAACTAACTAATTAAATAAATGTATTATAATCATACAGAAGAAGATATAGACATTAACGAAACAATGATACTAATTAGACAAGGGTAAGAATAAATCACAATCAAAAACAATCCAGAAGTATAAATGAATATGATGCACAAAATATAAATTATTTATGATGATGATATTATTTTAAAGCCTATAGGTTTAATGTATCTTTTGTTTCGTTAGAAGTAGAAGACGATGAATCAGATTTGAGTGGTCTTACTTTCTTCTTAGTTATCCAGATAGCACAGGCAAAATATAGCTCCACCTTCAGTGCCTGCCAATAAGATACCTGAAAGAAATAATGTTTTTGTATTATAAACTATAGAAAAAGTTGTAGCTCAATCAAAATGCAAAGGCGAAGTAGGCAGTAAAGTCGAGAGATTCTTGTACCTACTTCCACTCTATTCTGGTATATCAAGGCCACTCCTATTACCTGTAGATCTACGTTTTATTACTGTCTGTGGGTGCAAGCGAGGCGTAAAATATATCTTTCTCTCTCTAATTTTATGGCCGACTCCGCCTTCGTATTTTGGCACAACTTTTAAGTTGAGTTCCATGAGCATCGTTGAAATTTCAAATAGTGCATGTACTTTTCTACAATTACAAGTTATATTTGTTTCATTTATTTATTTTTCTACTCCCATACTTTAATTCGTTTATTAGACGTTCCCTACCTGTACTTTAATGAGATTCATTAAGATACAAATTTTCCATTAAGATACAAGTTTATAACCAATAGAAACGCGACACACAACAATATCCTGTAAATATCAACTATTGCCTTGAACATCTGACAGATTTAAAATTTACTAATTTTGACAAGTCATACTGTTTACCTAGCAATTTCAGAAACAAAGTGTTAATTTTCTTATGATTGGTCGTAGAAAGAATGGTGTATGCAACTCCCATTTAATGGCTATTAAGACACTCGCATTCATTATGACATTCACCTACGGCTCATGTCATAATTCTCATGCTCGTGTCTTAATAGCCATCATTAAATGGTTGTTGTATAATATACTATTATTTATCAACATTGTAGAATACTCCCTACTGAAATTATACATATTATACGTACAAGATGATCACCAAAGGATTGCAAACTTTTATTTTTATATGAAACAGCTTTTATTTAATGTTACCAAGGTTTTTGATTAAGCACACAAAAATATAAAAACGCGCAAAATTTCTCAATCGCAATATACAGTGTGCCTCTCAGATTCTAACCAACTTGATGTAGATTATAATGAAAATGGACAATTTTGAGTTGGAGGAAGAAGTAGGGGCTGATAAAACTATTATTAAGTAATAACAATGTACATTGTATACTCAAGTCAGCAGTGTCAAAATTTGAAGTGACATGGTGGTTTAAGGCAGGGTTAGTAACTTAACTTTATTAAACACATTCAGAGGTTCTACTTAATTTAGTACCACTTACGTGTTCATCTAAAGAAAGATTTCTCACATTCCATAGAAATCCAGATACTCCTAATATAATGGCTATTCCTAATCCCACTCCTAGCACTAAGAAAGCACCACCAACGTTTGTGAAATCCAAGTCTCCTCCATCTGTATCTTTGTGTGATTCCTAAACATACAGTGCAAATGTAAATTGTTGGTGAAACCAAAAGTGCACACTTCGCGGCTAAAATTTTTCATGTTGCCCAACAACATGTGGATGAGGAACTGTATATACTTCTACCGTAAGTAGAGGCACCTAAGACAAATACCAAGTGACCATTAAAAAGTGTTTGTTCCCTTTCTTTACTATCATACAGAGTGATTTATGAATTTTGTCCAAAAATTGTTTTGGTCATAACATTTTAACGGTTAATCCGATTTGCCTCATTTTTTACAACAATGTACACTGTTGCCTAACAACCATCACACATATCCAAAATTTAAAAAATCTAGAACGGTTTCAGAAAAAATTGTTGGATTGCTTCGTATACGATAGTTTACCCTGTATATGATTATCTAAAACTTGATATGAAATTTGTATAGGACACAAATAGGTAGTAAAACCTTGGTATTTGAAATTTTTGTCACACTCTCAATACATTTTTTATTAACGATCAATTTTCAAGTCAAATGAAAAGTTTGGCAAAATAGAATATTTTAATGTATACTAATATTTGTAAATACAAACATTTAGCTAAAAAAAAAAATAATATGTACATACCTCGTGCCTAGGTTTAATAAGTACTATCATTTTAATCAATTTCCAGGCCAGGTCTTACATGTTTATTTACAATACGTTCAGGGGCGGCTTAAGGGCCGGGCAACCCGGAGCGCATTTTTTTCGGTTTTTTAATAGCACCCCTTCCATGAGGCGATAAAAATTTTTCGGATTTTTATTTGCACCCCCCCAATCAGACGACAAAAAGTAGTGATTGATCGCGGAGTTCGAAGGGATATCTTTGTACTTTAGTATGAAGTACGTCCGTGATGAACTCAGGAAAGGGCGCCAAAAAGTGCTCCCGCCCGGGTGGAAAATTTACCTTGAGCCGCCCCTGAATACGTATGTATTTAAGAATTATAAGAAAAGAAAAGGAATAACGAAAATATCAAAACGTAGATCCGTATCTTGTATTTATTTTAAATTCAATGCTTGCATTTGAATATGATGGCTTTTAAAAATATTTCGAAAAATGTACAGTTTTCGTTAAAATTGATCTTAAACTGAACATATAAGTTAGGCACTTTAAATGGGGGAAATTTAGGTAACACAAATTTGACTACTTATTTCTGTCCTTTTTGGAAGCAATTTGACTAATTGGAGAAAATACATACAGAGGCAACTTTTTAGATGGACCACATCAGCCACATTTTTAAGACATGGCCTGGAAATTGATTAAAATGATGGTACTTACTAAACCTAGGCACGAGGTATGTAGATATTATTTTCTTTTAGCTAAATTTTTGTATTAATTAATATTAGTATGCATTAAAATATTCCATTTTGCCAAACTTTTCATTTGACTTGAAAATTGATCGTTAATAAAAAAATTGTTGAGAATGTGACAAAAATTTCAAATACTCAGATTTTACTACCTATTTGTGTCCTATACAAATTTCATATCAAATTTTAGATAAATCATATACAGGGTGAACTATCGTATACGAAGCAATCCAACAAATTTTTTTGAAACCGTCCCTGGATTTTTTAAATTTTGGATATGTATGATGGTTGATAGGTAACAGTGTACATTTTTGTAAAAAATGAGGCAAATCGGATTAACCGTTACAATGTTATGACCAAAACAATTTTTGGACAAAATTCATAAATCACTCTGTATGATAGTAAAGAAAGGGAACAAACACTTTTTAATGGTCAGTTGGTATTTGTTTTAGCTGCCTCTACTTACGGTAGAAGTATGTATAGTTCCTCATGACTCACCCTGTATAATATATAGAAAATTACGCTTTTTAATGTTTCAGAAAGTTTTATTAAAACTTAAACTCGACACGTGTTTCGGCTTCTTTAGGCCCTTGTCAAGAGTGAAAAAAATACTACGTTTAAAATTAGGTTGCTAGTAGTAGGTCTATATAAGAGTTATAATTTATGCAATGGAATTGTGATAGGATTAGCCTAAACATTACAATTCTACTTAAGGGGATTTCTAAGTGTTATAAAATAAATTAAAATAGAATGCCTAATTTACCATAAAATATATGCTAATATACTACACCGTTCCTTGAATTTTGACAACTTTATCTAAAATGTTAGAACCCATGAAGATCTGCTGTTCGTTTGTTCCATTTTTATTATTTTTTTACAGCCTTCATTATTACTAATTGTTCCAATAAATCAAACTTTTTACCTTCTTTTCTGAATGAAGTAATTCGACATTGTTTAAATCTAAAAAGTGATTATTTTTTATACATGCCAGTGCTACACATATTGTTCAATATGGAATTTTTATGTTCCGCAAACCGCTTTTTTAGCTTTCGGCCAGTTTGACCAATATATATAGCATCACAGTCCTTACAGTTTAACTTATATACGCCTGTTTTATCCAATGTTTCCGTTTTGTCTTTGTTATTACTTAACATTTTCCCTAAATTATTTTTATTAACAGAAATTGTTTTAAATCCTAATTTATTAAGTTACCAATTTTGTCACTAATCTTGGGCCTATAGTTGATACATTTATAAGTGGGTTTTTGTAAGGAACCAGCATAGAACACTTTACGTAAATTCTTCTTCTGTTTATTTTTTATTAGTTTATCTATCAAATTTTCTTTATATCCATTATTTCTAGCAATTTTTTTAATGGTCCTAACTTTTTTTTGATAATTTTCTTGACTTAACGGAAAGGATAGCAAACGATGGATGAATGAGTGGAATGATGCTATGCTTTATTTGGGTTAATTGGAGTTTTTATGTCAGTGGCGGCTCGTGATATTGTCTGCAGAGAAGGCTTGATATTTTGAAAGACAATTAGAAAAATTTCTACAAGTAAAAGATATTAATTTGGAAGATTGGAAGATATGCTGCTTCTTCCAAAGGGAGGCTCAGCCTCCCCTGCCTCCCCTGCCTCCCCTGACGAGCCGCCACTGTTTTATGTATGATTGTGTCTGTGCAGGTTTGTTTCCAGTAAATTCTAAACTATTATTTACATTACTTATTTTGAAGTCTAGGAAATTTAACGAGTTCTCATTTTCAATTTTTAAAGTAAATTGAATTTTTTTATCAAATGAATTTAGAAGGTTTAAACATTTTTTTAACTGTCTTACTGTACCTTTCCAGATACAAAACACATTATCCACATATCTGGTCCAGAAAAACACGTTCTTGACTAGATTATGTCAAAATGTTTTGTATACATACAGAATATACCATTTCGATAGAAACGTTGTGTTATTAACGCCATCGCTAAATATAGCATACACGGAGGTGTCATTTTCACCATCTAACTATAATTTTATAAAGCACTTGAAATATACGATAGTAGTGGACAAAGTATGGACAAAGTATGAATTGAAATATAGCTTGCAATAAGCTAAAACCAAACAAAGCACCGGGACCAGCCTACATCCCAGTGGAAGTCCTGAAGGAAGTAGTACAAAATAAACCTGAATACGCACTAAGAGTCTACAACGAACTAGCGCGTAGAGGAGTATTTCCAGAAGACTGGAAGCGGGCTAAGCTTGTACTACTTAGAAAAGGAAATAAACCTCTAGACCACCCGGCATCGTATAGACCCATATGCCTCTTAGACGTAGAAGGGAAACTGTACGAGAAACTCATACTAATAAGGCTCAAAGGAGAACTAGTACGCACAGGTGGTCTGGCAGAGAGACAGTACTGTTTCATGGAAGGTCGACAAACAATAGATGCTATAAACAACGTGACCCAACTCGCCAGAGAAGCTGCTGCTTACGCGCATCAGCACCGAAGATTGTGTGCCGTAATAACTTTAGACGTGCAAAATGCTTTCAACAGCGCATCATGGCAAATCATTCTGGAAGACCTGTGAAAAAGAGGAATAGAAGAGAGCCTAGTCAGGGTAATAGCATCCCATCTATCTCAGAGAAAAATTATTCTGGAACCAGAAGACGAGACAAAGACCGTAGAAGTCAGTAGAGGCGTGCCTCAGGGATCAGTACTCGGTCCAACCCTGTAGAACGTCCTGTATGATGATCTCCTTAAAATGGAACAGCCAGCGGGTGTAACATTAATCGGTTTTGCAGATGACGTAGCCATGACAGTAGTTGCAGAAATCGAGCATATACTGATGAACAAAGCAGACACTGCCCTCCAGCGAGTTGCAGAATGGTTGGAAGGAAGAAAACTGAAGCTGGCACCAGACAAATCGGAGGCCGTCCTCCTCACCACTAAAAGAAAAATAGCGCCGATCAATTTCACCATCCTGGATACTTCGATCAGACTCAGCAAGGCAATAAAATACCTAGGAGTGTGGCTTGATACCAAACTTACCTTCGCGGAGCACGTCAAAAGAACGACCGAGAAAGTGAAAAAAACTGTTGCAGCATTGACAAATCCAATGCCCAACATAGGAGGGCCAAGAGCATCGAAGAGGAGAGTAATGGCAAGTGTGGTCCACTCTCAAATACTGTACGCCACACCAGTCTGGCATAAGGTAACCCGAAATAAAAAAACTAATATCAAAGCTGGCAAGATTCCAAAGGCTGATGTCAATCAGAATTGGCAGTGCATACCGCACCATTTCAACTGAGGCATGGGGGTCATAGTGGGAGTCCCACCTATAGAATTTCTAATACAGAACAGAGAAATATAATGGAGTGGAAGCCAGAGTAGCAAAAGAGAACGTTCTTACAAGATGGCAACAAAAATGGGAAACCAGAACTTATGGACGATGGACCTATAAACTGATATCTAGCATTCAGACATGGATAAATCGCCCCTACGGAGAAGTGGATTGCTACTTAACCCAAGCTCTCTCACACGGACACGGGTGTTTTAAGAAGTACCTTTACGATCGTAGAAGGGCAGAAACAGACAGATGCAGCTACTGCGACGAGGTGGATGAGGTAGAGCATACCCTGTTTACTTGTATTCGGTGGAAAGAGACCAGGAGGAACTATACCCAACAAACTGGGCCAACCTTCAACTACATAAACATGATGGCAAGCTTATGCGCATCCGAGGAATCATGGCGACAAGCGTACGGAACAGTCCGTACAATAACAGAGACGAAAGAAGTAGAAAGCCGATAAAGGAAGTTACAGGCCGGCTCCCCACTGAAGTAATGCGAAAGCGGTTTCCGGTGGGAGAAGCGAGATGAAGGGGGAGGGGTTTTAGTAAGTAAGAATCTGACACTCCTGACATTCCTTGTCGGAGTCTATGCAAGATTTCCCCTCCTCCACAAAAAAAGTGGACAAAGTATAGTAATCAGCTCGCGTACATTGGCCAATACACGCTCAGATGATTTACGACACTCGCTTTTGGCTCGTGACGTAAACATCTCCCTTGCGAGTAGTAGCCATTATTATACGCTCGCTGAATAATCTACTATTATTTATATAATGTAATACAGTCCATAATGGTTAAAATCAGCGAGTTTTATTGAAAGGCAACGTTGGTCCTTCGACCTATTGCTTGGACTAAATATTAAATAAGTGAACTATAGAAAGGTATCTAAGTGTATAGCATACTAGCATTTCGAAAAAATTCAAGTTTATCTAGATTCTGGACATTGGTAGAACAGCATCTCTGTCTATAATATCTAACTTAATGTATATTGAGAGACATATACTGGAACTATTTGTTTGGTACTCAGTTTATCAATATTGTTTCCATTTATATGTCTCGTAAATTGAATAGTAATCAAGCCTTAACCAACGTCTGAAAATTGTTGTTTCTCTATTAGAGAACTTACCCTGTTACAGGAAGGTTCTTTACGCTTTGTCCTCCACCATTTTTCTTTTAACTCAGCTAGTTTTCCGTTTTCTTGCAGTTGTAATATTGCTTTATTTATTAAAGTTCTATATGGAGCATCTACAACAGCAGAAACAATCGAATTTTTATATTATATTTGATCAAGGCACTGCATGTGTGTAACGGGGATATGAGAAATAACATTTGACTGTAGACGAATTGTGAAGAAAATTGGATGATTGGAGGTTGAGATTTTTTCGCGAAACAACTTATTTCGAAAATTTGTTTGATATTACAAAATAATCGTTCAAAATAAACGCCCTAGATTCTCCATCTTTCTTTACGGCTCACAGTGGGAAATTATGGACTTTTTTGGACAAAATTCGCCCGACAACTGAATTCGCAACGAAAGCTAATATATTTTTTTAAATTGCAAGAAAGAGTGTCGCTACAACATGGTGCTGCTACAAAGTGACTAAAGTTGAATCTGATCTGCAAAATCTTAAAACAATTCCTATTAAACCCTTCGAGCAGGTGCCTTTTCTATTTTACAACAATGCGTATGGTTTGTTCTCAACACATATAGGCGAGGGACGCGAGAGGCGTAGTAAACACTGTAATAAACACCCACAAAACACAATAGAAAACGAAAGTAAACAATACGCAAATGATACTAAACGCTATATTACAAAGAATCCCCTACGAGAATGAGATTATTATTTTGCACCAGCCAAGGGATCGGCGATTAATAATTTGCTTGTTTACAGTTGTAGCCCGAACAAACAAACAGCTGTTTGGCGACCTCTATTTTCCCCTATATCCTCGAAGATTAAACCTTTCAGTCTATCAATTTTGGACACTTTTGACAATCCTACAGCGTTTCAATTCAAATGTAGACGATTTGCTAATATTTTCATATAAAAATGAAACAAAATGCTGGTTAAATGCAGAATTAATAAGAAGAGTTGAAATGAAGGATCTTGGGAATAAGAATAAGAAGGGATCATCACGCTGGTCAAATTACTTTGAATCAAACGAGTTATATCGAGCCGCTTCTAAGATATTTCAGTATGAGTGACTCACAACCAGTAATAACTCCAATGGAATGTGAAAAAAATTGTCCTAAAAATTTAGCACCTCTTAATCATAAAGAAAAGGTGGATAAAGAAAAATTCCGCACCAAATGTAAATAGGTAGTTTACTATATGCATCTCAAGCAGAAAAACTATTTTTAGAGAAAATAATTTAGGTGTGAAGCAAATCACAACTTAAACACTTTTTTTATTTATTATGAAATATAAAAAAAGTGTGTAAATTGTGATTTGCTTATTACCTAAATGATATTCTCTAATCATGATGCAAGCAAATAAATAAAAAATAATTAATTGTAAAAACTATTTTTATCTTGAATTTTAATATTTTAAATGAACACTCACTCATTGGCATAGCAATTCCATAGCTCTTCGAATCCAACAAATCTCCAACCTGTTTTAAATTGCACCTAGTTTCTGTTACATATTCGATTTGCGTGGATTCCATTAAGAAAGCATAGGATGATTTTGTTGACGTTTCCACTTTGCGTACTCCATCGTCGTTTGATGCTTCAAAAACGCTAGGAGAAGTAGATTTCATATTCATCCACATCCTTTCATAGGTTGGATAGGTGGAGGATTGAAAAAAGGCTTGGGTGGCACCGCCTTTTACTACTCCATATTTAATTTTGGTTTGTTTTGAAAGAGCCTCGGCTCCGGTGATGGTAGGTTCCATTTTGTTTTTGGTCAGAAATGCAGTTAAGTTTGCCATGTAGGAGTTGGCCATCACAAGCGAAAAAAACCACCACATTGACACTAACATCCTCGATGATATGCCTCTAGAAATAAAAACATTTTCGTCTTTATATCAATATCAATCAGTCAATCAAAATAGATTTATTAGATGTTTTATATACAATTATGCGCCTAGACGGAGCCCAGCCCGTAGCCAACCGCACAACCACGACGCGTATCGTCGTGGTGAGTATGCGGTTAGGTGGGGTGGGTCCGGTTTGGCTGGAACGACAACAATT
The DNA here is from genome assembly GCA_936432065.2 of Rutpela maculata. Taxonomy (NCBI): domain Eukaryota; kingdom Metazoa; phylum Arthropoda; class Insecta; order Coleoptera; family Cerambycidae; genus Rutpela; species Rutpela maculata. The sequence continues at coordinate 208,307,017 of OW386286.2, read as the reverse complement.
ATTCAGAGTTAGCATTCCTGTTTAGTGCTAACAATTTTTAATAAACAATTCATGGGATTTTTAAAAACTTAAAAAATATTTAAACACTATCACTTTGCACTAATTAATTTCTGATTGCTAACATGAGGACAAACTCGTTCGAGCTAATGACATCCGTCCTGGTGGTCGTCCCGCCTCCAGGAAGATAAGATTTAGGTGAGGTTGTCATTTAAAATATTTGGATTTTTAGAGTTTATTGGCCGAGGGACGATTTTGAAAAGGAGACAAAAAAAAGGTAACAAAAAAGACGAATAGAAGAGAAATATAAAGGGATTGAGAATATGCGAAGCTAGGGTAAGGATAAAGGGGGAAAGGAAAAATAATGGTACAGGAAAGTATGGCTAGGGAAGTTGCCGAAAGATAGGCAACGCCTGGTATGGTAGGGGGTGTTTCAGGTCGAAAAGTATGGCATTATGCTGTTTGATTTGGATTATGTTACGGGTTAATGGACTATCGCCCAGTTTGAATTGATAGAATTTTTGCGAGATTTCCTGGACGTAGTCCGCCAGAGGCGCATACATTTGTATTCTAAGATTCTAAGTTTCTGCATTGTCGTGGCCGAGATGCTGCACCACACCGACGCCGCGTATGTGGTGGTCATCATCGTATACAACAATTTCTTATTCGTCCTGTTGAGTCCGCTACCCCTAGCCAGGAGCGGATACAGTCTCCTGGACATGGAGTAGATCTTACGTACAGTTTCGTTTACGTGGATGTTGAATGTCAGTCGCTTGTCCAAGTTCACTCCCAGATACTTCACGCACATTTTAATTGGAATTTGGGGACCCCCGATCGAAATAAGTGTTAGGATGCGGTTCTCAGTGAACCGGCGCGTGAAGAGTATAGCCTCCGATTTTTCGGCGTTGATCCGAATCTTCCACTTGTCGTAATATGCCGTGGTACGGGCCATATGCAACTTCAACGGCATATTTGCTGCTTGGGCGTTGTACGAATGCGCGTACATAACCATGTCGTCGGCATACTTGGCAAGGTTCGTATTCGGAAACTCCGGATAGTCGGAGACATAAAGGTTGTGAAATTTTGGTGACAGGCACGACCCCTGGGGGACGCCCGCGCGGATGTCCCACCGAGTCGAAAGCTTATTATTCACCCTGACCTGCAGTGATCAGCCTGTCAGGAAAGAGTGAATTAGTTTGGTGATATGCATTGGGAAGTCCAGCGTGTTTAGTTTGTAGAGTAAACCCGGGACCCATTCGGTATAGAAGGCTATTTCAATATCAAGGAGCACCATGACGGTGCTCTTCCCGCGGTTGCACTGCGCTTTGACGTCATTCACAAGCCTGACGACCTGGTGCACAGTGCCCGTGCCTTTCCTGAAACCGAACTGGCATTCATCGTCTTTGTGAAGTTCATCCTGGGCAGCATCTAGTCTGATCAGGATGACCTTCTCCACAAACTTGGAGATCGCCGACAGCAACGAGATTGGTCAATAACTGCCGGCGAGCTTCGCAGGACTTCAACAGGACTAATAAAAAATTGTTATACACGATGGTGATCAGGCCAGCCATCATATACGCGGCGCCGGTGTGGTGCAGCATCCCGGTCACGACAACGAGAAAACTTCGTGTTCGAGAAAACAAATTTATGAGCCTCATTTCTGATTCGGGCAGATCTCACTCAGAGATCTGTACGCCCGCTGTAACGACATAACTCCACTAGCGGACTATGTTCAACAGATTTCACAAAAATTCTATGAATTCAAACTGGGCGATAGTCCGCTAACCGGCAATATAATACACATCAGACAGCATAATGCAATTCTATTTAATTTGAAACACTCATTACCATACTAGACATTGCCTATTTTCAGGCAACTTCCACCTTAGCCAACTTCTTCACTACTATAATCTACCTTTACTCTATCTTTGTCCTCACCTATAAACTTTATAATCCTAACCCCCCCCCCCCCCTCCTCTCTATTACTTTTCTGTTTGTTCATTGTTTTATCCTTTTTGTTCTTCTTGTCCTCTTCTTTTGTTCCAAAATTCATCTCTCGACCGATAACCCTCTTGAACTCTTAAAACCCACACTCCTCTACTTTTCTGGAGGCAGGAAGACCACCAGGGTGGAGAATAACTTCGAACGGGTTTTTTCGTTGTGTTTTGTTTTCCCGTGACAGTAACCAAGATGTCTTTGGTGTTTTTTGTGTGTGTACAGTACGACAATTTTTAAAATATACATTAGTTAGTTTTAGGCCCTTATGGGCAGCATAGTTTTAAGGCGTTGTTGTTTTAAAATTCGCTCGGCGAATAGGAGTTACAACTCCCCACCTGAATGACCGTTCTTAGCCGAACCGGACTTGCCCTGCCCTGCCCAACCTTACACTTACCACGTGCTGCGCATCGTGGTTGCCTGGTTGGCTCCGGTCAAGATGCGACTACGCGCACCTGTATTTTTAATTATAAATAAAGTCTTGTTGATTGATTGATTGATTGGTTGCAACGGCCAAAGCTATCTAAATTGTCCACAAGACATCGCCGCAGAAGAAAATAACGATTGTAATGAAGAAACAATTTTTTTTTCTATTTGTCTCTAGATTCGATGACATCAGATTCGTATTCAGTTACCTTAAGAACTCTCAAAATATGTTTTCTTATTTTCATTTTGTGAGTATGTTGAACTGATCCTGTTGTTTTGAAATTCTTTTAGGTAGTAAAACAATAATAATTCATGTCAAATTTTTAAGAGAGGGTCGAGTCTCTGGTAAATTGTATAAATGCATATTCTATCTATATTTCTCCTACACTATAGTGAACACGGTTGGAAAATCTAAAAATTGTACATTTACCGACTACTTCCTACAAAACTGTCGTGAAATCAAAAATTGTAACTACATACTTTGGTAATATGTCGGATCCTTGGGTCATTATAGAACCCAACATTACCCATAAAGAATTTTTTGTGTTCCATATATTTTCCAGTTCTTGTGGATTTTCATCACTCGGAGTCGGATTTTCCCAGTCACCCGGAGTCATCCTATAATAATAAAAAAAAATTTGTTTATTGTGTTTATTGGAGGAACAGTCATAGCAAATCATATACTGGATGTCCCATTTAAGTTGACACAAGGGAATATCTTGTGAACAACGCATTTTCAAAAAATATTCCCCTTAATTAGGATGCTTCTCGATTTCAATTGCTTCGCGGATCGTTCGTGTTTTTCGGGAATATACAGGTGCTATTGTTTTTGTGTTGTCAAAGTCTATGTTATGTCCAGTCTGGAGACGGTGTTGTGCTAGGGATGAGGTAAGGTCAGTATTTCTGACTGCTAGGCGATGTTCGTATACCCTGTTGTTAATGCGACTGTTTGTTTGTCCAATGTAAGTTTGGGGACAGTCGGAGCAAGGTATTTCGTAAACGCCATGGGAGTCATTAGGGACTTGGTCTTTTGGGGACTTGATAAGGTTGGAAATAGTCTGTTGTGTTGTGAATATTGTTTTTATGTTGTTTGTTTTTAGGACTTTGGAGATTCGGTCTGTGACACCTTTGATGGGAATAAAAAAAAATATATTATTTTTCTCTAAAATTGGACCAAGATTTATCGAGCTATGTAATTTTAAAGAAAAAAAATTTTGTGGCCATTTCTAAATGGTCGCTTTAGCTCATATGGGATTTTTTGAGAATTTTATATGCTTATTCTATGTTACTAGAGCGATCCATTGCGATAAACAAATTACTGTCCCAAATACTTGATACTCAAAACTAAATCTGCCTGGTCTATATCTAGATTACGAAAACTAAGGTCTCTTAATTCTGTCTGTCTGTTGGCGCTATACCAACAACACCATTTGACGGAGAAAAATAGGAGAAAAAGAGGAGAATAATGGTAGGTAATTGAAGCTATTGCCAATGGACAACTATATCCGTACTTCCAGTGCAAAATATACAGGATGGATACCTAAAAAAATAATTAAGGAAGATAATGTGACGGGAAGACAGTAATATTTCGCATATAGTTAAGTAAAATATGAAAAAATATACAGGGCGGTCACCCTAAAAACATTAATGAAAACATTTTCGGATGACAATAATACTTCGCATACCGTTAACACAACTGTTAACGAAGAAAAATATGAAAACTATATGCATGGTGGTCACTAAAAAAAAATAATTAAAAAAGTGACGGAGGGCAGTAATATTTCGCATGTAGTTAACACAAGTGTCAAAGAAGAATAATATGAGAAAAATATACAGGGTGGTCACTGGTCACTCTAAAAAAATAATTGAAAAAGTGTGATGGATGACGATAATATTTCATATGCAGTTGGCACAACTGTCACTGAAGAAAAATATGAAAAATATATATGGCGGTCCCCCTAAAAAATAATTATTCAAAAAACTGGTGGAAATAATATTTAGACTCTAGTTGACATAATTATCAAGGAGGAAACCTGACGTACTTTTATTGAAAAATATTCACTTTAAAAAATAAAAAATTACAGAGGAAAATAATATTTGAAATGTACTGCCGTGAGCAAAAAAAAATAGGACAACTATTTGTTTGTAATGTAAATCTGTCTCTGTTTGAATATGTAATGAGTAGCCGAAATAAAACAGTTAACACTTTCATTTTATTTTTTACTAGCTGATGCCCGCGACTTCGTTCACGTGGAAGACTTCGTGCGCCTGGAACTAAGAACATTGACTTACTAACTTATGCTTATAAAGAAATACTACATACACACTGAGTTCTCCTATAGTTCTCACGAAGTATATTCGAGGGAACCCACTGCGCATCCATGGTACCCAGGAAAACCCACTGCAAATTCATTGTACTCGAAAAAATCCACTGCCTATCCATAGTACTCGGAGAAACCCACTGCGCATCCATTTTACTCGAGGAAACCCACCGCACATCCATAGTACTCGGGGAAATCTACTGCGCATCCATAGTACTCAAGGAAACTCACTGCGCATTCATTGTACTCGCGAAAGCCCACTGCGCATCGATAGTACTCGGGGAAATCCACTGCGCATCCATAGTACTCGAAGAAACCCACTGCGGATTCATTATACTCGAGGAATCCCAATGCGCATCAATTGCACTCGAGAAAACCCACTGCGCATCAATTGTACTCGAGGAAACCCAACGCGCATCTATAGTACTCGGGGAAACTTCTAGGTCTAACCATTTCCGAGAAGCTTGAAAACCTCCCCCTCCCCGTTCACCCGTTCGGGGGTCTCTTTTTGAAAACTGTCGAATACGTGTCTCCTTATTTCCTCAAAAGAGTCCGTCGCTGGAATATCACGTTTCTGACTTACCATTTAGACCATATACCACCCCCCGTTTTTCCCCCCTCAAAAAATGAAAAATCGAAATTTCGTCTTACACGTATCTAATAGATTTCAGTAAAAAATATTTCTGCCAAATTTCACGCACCTAGATCTAACCGTTTCCGAATAAACCTAAAATTTTTTTCACCCTCTTAAGAGTGGAGTTTCGAAAAATCCCTTCTTAGTGGTTGCCTACGTCATTCGAAGAACCTCTATGCAAAATTTGAAGTTTCTAGGCCCAGCGGTTTGAGCTGAGCGTTGATAGATCAGTCAGTCAGTGGGTCAGTCAGTGGATCAGTCAGTCAATCAGTCAGTCAGTCAGGGTATTCTTTATATATATAGATTGTAATGCTATAGTTATTGCTGTAGCAAATGATGAATGGTCAAGTTGCGCTGCGTTATAACATTAACAAAAATTTGGTGTTTAACATTTTAAAAAAGTGGAAAATAAACGGCACAATAAGTATAAATCCTGGATCAGGGGACAAAGGATATCCAACTTAACAAGAAACTAACTATTAATATTTCGTTATTGCACCATTTCTATTTATAGCTTCTGTAAGTCTGTTTGGCATAGAATTAAATAACCTTATACAATAATCATCAGTAATATTTTTCCATGCATTATTTATCATTTCCAGTAATTCTTGGGCATTCCGTAGTCACATATTTAGTTTTTGGATACTTCTTATGAGTAGTCCCCATACGTTTTCAATAGGGTTAAGATCTGGACTATGACTGGGCCAGTTAAGAACATTAATATTGCTATCTTGAAACCAGTTAGTTACGGTATGAGCAGAATGAACAGAACAATTATCTTGTTGAAATATGAATTCATTATTAGGAAATATTTGTGACACAGTAGGGAGCATAATATTATCTAAAATCCTAATATACGTTTCACTATTAAATCGTTCCTCGATATGCCACAAAACACCAGGACCACGGGCAGATATCCAAGCCCACAAATTAACGGAAAATATACCACTTTTGTCATTGTTAGATATATATTCCTTATCGAATCGAGTATTCGGAGGTCGGTAAACACAAATACGACCGCTGTGTGTTGACTGGAAAATTTTTTCGTCTGTAAAAACTACATTGTTCCAAAAATTTACATCATGCACTAAAAATTCAAGCGCAAATCCTAGTGGAGCTTCTTTATGCTCAGCTTTAAGTAAGTATTCCTGTGCGGCTGGATGACAGCGTCATCATTCTCTTACTCGCCGGCGACCAGTACTACTCGATCCAGGAAAATTCGTTTCTTCGGCAGCCTGAATAACTGAATAAAATGGATTTTCTACTAATGTATTTACCAATTGCAAATCTTGTTGAGTTGATATCCTTCGTCGCCCTGATCTAGGATTTCAACTAATCGTACCGTTTATTCTCCACTTTTTTAAAATGTTGCACTCCAGCTTTAACTAAATCTCTTGGCATATTAGTTTTTGCACCTTTACAATTTTTTTCTACAAGAAGTAATTTTCTTTTATTAAAGGAGAATGAGAGACAATCTTAGTCTACACTACAGTACTTCTTTTTAATGATTAGTAACAGGCTGAATTTTCGTGAGTAGCTTCGTTTTAACGAGACGCCCAACTTTTCTCTCTGCGAAAATTCTCGGTAGTGGTAGCTAATAACTGCGCTTGGGTGTATATATGTCGATTGGGTGATTGTTCAAATTTTATTAGTAACAGTTTTTTAGTTAAATCTTGAGATAATTTGATAAAAAACACGAAAAAACGTTTGTCCTACAAAATCGATGGTTTGACCAACATGTCCAAATAACGAGGTCAAAACATGCTTAGTAACCAGCTGATTTTTTTACTATTGCTTAATAAATGTTTTTAAAATGAAATGGCCACATTGTCCTACAAATTGAATGGTATGTTTTTCCAGTACTACGCTCGGAAATTGTCAGTTCCACGGTAACACTTTTCTCATTAGTAACTGTAGGATAAAGATAACACATGATAGGTTAGTGTATTCTCTGCCCAAATAAAATAGTGTCCTACAAAAAAATTGGTATGAATCGTTAGTCCGACAAAAATTATTTTAAGTAACGAATTATTTTATAATTGCGGTTTTGCCCCCCCCCCCCCCCGGATCCGCCCTTGAAGCCGAAAAACAAACGCTAACAAACGTTTAACGAACGAAAAATAATACAAAACTTTACCTATGGAATGAAATTTCAAAATAAGCGTTTTTAATTTTTTTATCAATATACAGCGTGTCCTCCGATTGAGTTCGCTATAGGTGAAATGGACAAAAAAATTTTCGAATTTTTTTTCATATTTGGAGGTTCACCCCTGCTTATCTAAAAAGTAATTTTGGGTGTACTTTTGTTTTTTTTAAATTATGTAGGCCATGACAGTTAAACAAAAACGAATTTCATGTTAGGTAAAGTACCTTTTCTGTAAAAGATACAGCAAAATGTCATTAAGGAAAGTTACTCAGATTAAAAAGTTATAGTTCTATACAAAATTTCAAGAACATACGCCTACTTTGATGATTTTGATTTTTTCAATATAATTGCATTTTGCGAAAAAAAAAATAGTATGCCAGTGTACTAACGTGTTTGATTTAGTACATAATGGAGAAAACACTTTAGTAAACCGGCAACATTTTTTTTTTCGTAAAATGCGGGGTAAAATGCAATTATATTAAAAAAATCAAAATCATCAAAGTAGGCGTATTTTCCTGAAATTTTGCATAGGACTATAACTTTTTAATCTGAATAACTTTCCTTAATGACATTTTGCTGTATCTTTTACAGAGAGGGTACTTTACCTAACATGAAATTCGTTTTTGTTTAACTGTCATGGCCTACATGATTTAAAAAACAAAAGTACACCCAAAATTACTTTTTAGATAAGCAAATATGAAAAAAAAATTATTGAATATTGAAAATGTCGGTAAAAATGTCGGTAAAATTATTGATCGTTCGGCGGCAGACGGCCGCAGTGCCCCCCCCCCCAGTAACCTTTCTGGATCCGCCCTTGGTTGGCTTGGCTACGTTTCCGCGAGTTAATTACAATAAACCCCGTATTTGTCCACAACAACAAATTGTCAAAAAAATAAAGAGTAACTATGGAGTGTTTTTTATGCAATTTACTGTGTGGATAACCTAATTTTAGAGAAAACAGAGATGCCATTAACCAATTTTCTAAAGAAATTTTTCGATTTTGTAGTCGAACATTTAATAAAACATATAAACGAAAAATTAAAATATTCGCAATGTATATTTGTAAATTAGTGTTTAAAATGAAGGGAAATATTGTTTTTTTGATAATCTGAAAATATGTGCTAAATTTGGTAGATCTCAGAATTTCGCTAAGTAATAAAAGTATATTAATTTACCAAAACCGCAATTATAAAATAATTCGTTACTTAAAATAATGTCTGACTAGCGATTCATACCAATTTTTTTGTAGGACACTATTTTATTTGGGCAGAGAATACACTAACCTATCATGTGTTATCTTTGTCCTACAGTTACTAATGAGAAAAGTTTTACCGTGGAACTGACAATTTCCGAGCGTAGAACTGGAAAAACATACCATTCAATTTATAGAACAATATGGCCATTTCATTTTAAAAACATTTATTAAGCAATAGTAAAAAAATCAGCTTGTTACTAAGCATTTTTTGACCTCGTTATTTGGACATGTTGGTCAAACCATCGATTTTGTAGGACAAACGTTTTTTCGTGTTTTTTATCAAATTATCTCAAGATTTAACTAAAAAACTGTTACTAATAAAATTTGAACAATCACACAATCGACATATATACACCCAAGCGCAGTTATTAGCTACCACTACCGAGAATTTTCGCAGAGAGAAAAGTTGGGCGTCTCGTCAAAACGAAGCTACTCACGAAAATTCAGCCTGTTACTAATAATTAAAAAAAAGGGCGCTGTACTGTGGACTATATCGCATTATTAAAAATGTGGTTATTGTGATTTTTGTACAAAAAAAAATATTTCAGACAATTTTTTTTTCTTAGGGACACTGTTGTAACTTTTGAATGGGTGAATGGATTTTTTTCAAATTTAGTGTAGTAATATGGGATGAAATTTTCAATTATATGATGTAAAGAACCAAAATGGCCGACTTCCGGTTTCGTTGCAATTGACATGAAAATCAAATTTTTAAATGGGACAACCTGTATATTTTTGCATATTTTGATCCTGCTGGCCAAAATACATATGATCTAACTCCCAAATATTATTTTGATTTTCAAAGCAATATTAAAAAATATATATTTTTTTATTATTATTTATTTAATTATAAATTTAGAACAAAGAGAAGGTAGACATTATGCTTATCATTTTCTTCATAATTTAAAGATCTAATTAAATAACAGGTTGTCCCATAGGGATTCCATTTAAAAAAATAGTTGTTGAACTTAACGATGAATAAATCGTGTTTAATGTTAGTATCTGAAGAGATGATATTTTAAAAGTACTTTCAGATTGATTTTTAACAATTTTGTCAAAATCGCGGCCTTCTAGATTAAAACTAAAAATTAAGAAACCTATATTTTTTGTTAATGAAAATAATCTTTGAGGGTCAGATCACGTGCATTTTGGCCAGCAGCATCCAAATATGCAAGAATATACAGGTTGTCCCATTTTCATGACAATTGCATCGAAACAGGAAGTCGGCCATTTTAGTTCTTTACATCATATAATTGGAAACTTCATCCTATATCACTACATCAAATTTGAGAATAATCCATTCACCTGTTCAAGTGTTGCAAGAGTGTTCCTATCGGCTGAGCCACCCGGTATATATATGATCATATATATTCCATTTCAAAAGGGAAAGATGACATTGAAATAACTTTGGAAACGTCCACCTAACCAAAAATAAATAATGCCATTTTGTTTCCCTATCGAAACCAAACGACTTTTATTTGAAGCATTTTTCTTGAAAATGCATTTTCTCGAGATATTTCATTGTGGGAACTTAAATATGGTACTGATACTAAAATAACTTTTTGAAATATTAAAACATTGAATTACTGGATGCGTATTTTGACAATCAAATTAGCATTATCAGGTACACTTAAAACTTAAGTTTTAATATATCCAAATGAAAGTTAGTTGGCGAAATGAACGTTTAGTGTAGTGTTCAGTGTTTTGCTAATTTAGTGGCATTTAGACATAAAATTGATATTACACTAAACTTACCTCGCTGTGAAATAAAGCACAACAGACATTATTAAATATAAAGTTGCAGTATAAATCCAAACTGGTATTGAAAATGGCTCTAAGAAGGCAAACATATTGACTTCCTCGGTGTCAGGTTCTTTGTATAAAATACCTATACCTTAAATGAAAACTAATTTTATTAAAACTATACAAACAAGCGAGTCCAGTCAACGAAAGAGTCGTAGAGAACATGGAGGAGGGGAGAATTTTCCTCTTCAGAAATGTGTTGGGGTTAGTTAGGAGATAAACATACTAAAAGTCCCCACCCCTAGCCACGTGGAAAGGTTCCTTTTTTCGATTCTTTGCTTATAACTCGGAAACAATGCGTCGTACGGAAAAAGGTAATCTAAGCAGGCGATTGTTTTTCTGGTCATAAGTAGATCCTAATTTGTTCTCTTGAGTAAAATTTGATTCAAATTGGGAACAAAATAAAAAAGTATAGATTTCGACAAAATATTACGTTAGTAAATACATCGAGGATTGTAAAATAAAGATTGTTTTGCGACTGTGATTTATTAGCAGACCACGGTAAACCGCTTTGATAGAAATATTCAAGGTAGGTACCTAATTAATTAATTTATTAATTATCTATTTTGGCTGGCGAATATCTCGTAAACTATAATACATAGGAAGAAAATGAATATAGACATTATTGTAGGAAATTTAGTTATGTTTAATTTTGCATAGATTACCTTTTTCCATACGATGCATTGTTTCCGAGTTATAAGCGAAGCATCGAAAAAAGGAACTTTTCCACCCCCCTCCTCTCCTGAAGCGGCGGGGCTAGAGGCGGGGACTTTTAGTATGTTTACCTCCTAACTACCCCCAACACATTCCTGAAGAAGAAAATTCTCCCCTCCTCCATGTTCTCTACAATCCCCTTTTGGGCATTCACTGATTGGAATACATGCAGATATTGAATTTAATCTTCTGACTTCACAATTATTGTTCCCGGTTATAGTAAACTGGAACATTATAAATACCGGAATTAAGATAGCCTCCTAATTTCGGCACGGCGTTTAATTTCAATATCCTTAAAATCGGAAGAAAAAGTAGGCTACTGGAAACTGCTGAAACCGGTGGATTGATTTCACTTTTTTAACAGTAAAATGAGCGGAAAAGAGTGATATAAGTGTGATATATTGTTGATATCCGAATAACATCTACTTTCGAATAGTACAATAGAAAATGGATATTATATTGAAGAATAAAAGAATCTATGTGCTGAAAGGGCCCACATACATCACCGAATCTGCAACAAAATGTACGGTACCAATCAGGGCCGGCCTTTGTGTGGGCGCGACCATTCCCGCACGAGGGCGCCGCACGAGCTTAACATATTTTTAATATATAAAATATTTAGTATATATATTTTTTTCGAGTAAAATTTATGAGGATGAAAACATTTTGTTTTATAATTTTTCTTTTTAATTTCAACCCCCCCCCCCCGCTCATCAATTTTGAGATGAGGACGAAAAATTCTTTTTTATGACGATCAGAAAAAGGGGCGCCTTTTAAAATTTCGCACGAGGGCGCTTGAGGAACTAAGGCCGGCCCTGATACCAATTTTTCCTTTGTGCCAAGTTTCACTAAAACCGGTTCTCTAGTTTCGGCGCTATCGTGTTCACAGACATTTTTTAAAAACTACTTTTTTGTGTACCTCAGACCTCAAAAGGTGAAAATCATTTAAAAAATATATATTCTAGTTCGTCACGTTTTTAATTTTTTGTTTTAATCAAAAACACGTGATCAACGAAAAAATTGACGTCGAAAAATTGGAATTCACAAAAAACGAAATCGTGACGCCCTAGATAGTCCTTAATTAATTACGTGGATAAAATATAACCTCTTAATTTTCAAACATAGATTCAATAAATAGTTTCCAATTTTGCCGTCAATAGATGGCACTCGCCTCGGCATTCGCATAGCTTTACACGCTCTCAAACTTTAGGGAGGAACTTGTTGTCATGGAGACCAGACGCGAATGAATGCTTGCCAGGGAAGCATTTAGCAGTTCTGGTAATTGTATTCTTAAATTTATTTATAAATTATTTTATCTTACAGGAATGACTTAATAGATGAAATTCTTGAAAATGTTAATACATAAATAAAAGGTGCCAAATAGAGAGGTCCGTTTTGTATAAACACTCCTACAAATTTTATTATGAAAATTTGAATTCGGTTTTTAGTTATTATTATAATTATATAGTTTTTATTCGAAATTATTACCAAGCAAAATGTACAGGGTGTCCCAGTCAACGCGCTATGCTCGATTTTCACGGTAGTTTCTGAGATAAGTTTATGGTTCAAAATCCAGTCTGACGTAGGTTTTCCGAGGAATCTCATACTGCTAAGATATTTAGGAATCCAAGATGGCGGACGAATTTCGTCATCTATGATCCTATTCGACTGAAAATCGATATCTGGGGGTTTTCGGGGATGCGGTTTACGAATTTTTGGTCAAAATTTAGGAATCCAAGATGGCGGACGAATTTCGTCATCTATGGACCTATTCGACTGAAAATCGATATCTGGGGGTTTTCGGGGATGCGGGTTATGAATTTTTGATCAAAATTTAGGACTCCAAGATGGCGTACGAATTTCGCGATCTATAGTCCTATTCGACTGAAAATCGATATATGGGGGTTTTCGGGGATACGGGTTACGAATTTTTGGTCAAAATTTAAGACTCCAAGATGGCGGACGAATTTCGTCATCTATGGTCCTATTTGGCTGAAAATCGATACCTCGGGGTTGTCGGGGATGCGGGTTACGAATTTTTGGTCAAAATTTAGGAAACCAAGATGGCGGATGAATTTCGTCATTTGTGGCCCTATTCGACTGAAAATCGATATCTGGAGGTTTTCGGGGATGCGGGTTACGAATTTTTGGTCAAAATGTAGGAATCCAAGATGGCGGACGAATTTCGTCATCTGTGGTCCTATTCGAATGAAAATCGATATCTGGGGATTTTCTGGGATGCGGGTTACGAATTTTTGGTAAAAATTTAGGAATCCAAGACAGCGGGCGAATTATAACTATATTTTGACCCCCCCTTTATTTATGTTATTATTGGAGATAAAAAAAAGTTTCGTATAAGAGTTGTAGGGTTGTATACATATTTTTTTAAATGCAATTAAAAAACAATTGCTTGCATATGTCACGTGATATGACAATGAAGGTTGCTTTTTAAATGAAAACCCTGTATATTTTTACATATTCTTTTAGATCCTTTATCCCTAATTTCAAACATATAAAGATTGATAGATCTAGTTGTAATATTTTTTGATATATCGGACATTAAATATGCTCCAAATGTGCATATAGGTATTTTAGGGTTTCTGACGGAGCGCAGTCAGTGGCGGATTTAGGGCGGGGGGGGGGGGGCTATAGAGGCTATAGCGGCAAAATCCAAGGGCGGCAATTTTTTGAAAAACACTAAAGACATAAAAACAAAAAATTATTATTATTAATATGTTCTATCAGAACATGTTTAATTTATTTGAGAACGTGTTTTTTATATTAACTAGACTAAAGTTCCTTATTATAGTCAACAGTACAGGGTGGTTGTGCAAACGTTAGAACCTCATTTAACTTCTTTATTTTTGGAGTTACGTAAATAAGTTCAAAAATAAAAGTTATGAGATATCACATGTATTTTCTAAACATCATTTCAGCAAAACAATTCAAACAAGTCGAATTTCGGAGATATGAGCTTTACCTTGGTTTTTTTAAATAGAACACCCCCATATATTTTTACACCATTTGAAAGGCCATAGAAAAATCTTTTCAATGATATATGACACAGTATTTTTCTTAAAAACTATAGTAGATATTAAGTTTTATATTTTCTTACATTAAGTCATGGTAGTCCGAAAAATATATACAGTGTATTTCACTTTTTAATTTGTTTTTCTGATTTGAATCAAATTTTACTTAAGTATAGAACAAATTAGGATCTACTTATGACCAGAAAAAAATTCACCGCCTACAAATGCAAAGCCACCTGCGTTACCAAAATATGCGGATAAAATCAAAAAATCATATTAGGCATATTTTTATTGGAAAATTTTGTCAATGAAACTTGTTCAGAATTGTTCAGAAACCTTAAGTCCAAAATTTAATCAAAATAAAAAATATATAAATTTTTATTAAAATAATGTCCAAGTCCGAAAATATCATTTGAATGGGTTTTTTCGTTTAGAAAACTGTACTATGACAATTTTATTTGAAATTAAACCCAAGCTGCAAGGTAGTTGTAAAGCAATTTACAGGTTTTTTTTTAAATAATTATTTTCAAAATTTTTAAAGTTTCAAGTTTTTCATTTTCTAATTTTGATTAAATTTTGGCCATTTTGGCCATTTTGGGCAATTTTGAACAAGTTTTATTAACAAAATTTTCCGATAAAAAAATGCCTAATATGATTTTCCGATTTTCTCCACATATTTTGGTACCGCAGGTGGCTTTGGTACCTACCGTAGGAGGCGAATGTTTTTCTGGTCATAAGTAGATACTAATTTGTTCTATACTTAAGTAAAATGTGATTCAAATCGGAAAAAAAAATGAAGTTATTGGGGTGTTACCATTTCAAGTGAAACACACTGTATCAATTATTGAAATTCTCCATTTTATTTAAAATAAAGTAAAATTAGACAGAACTAACATATTGTTTATTTTAATTTACATACTTTTGTTTTCCATGGCTAATTTGATAAATTGTAAATTTATAGTAAATTAGACAAAATTTGTTTAAGATAAGCACCATGTATTATATTATAAATACAAAGCTTTTTTTATGGCGTTTCAAATGGTACATATATGGAGTGTTCCTTTAAAAAAAAGCAAAGTAAAGTTCATATTTCCGAAATGCGACTTTCAATAGGCATGTCCACAAAATTTTAATTTAAATTGTAAATGATAGAATTATCGATATTGTACACTAATTTAACAATAAAAAAAAAACCGCTGCCCAAGGAATCACTACTTCCACATCCAGATTTTCTATCCAAGTCACTCACAACGATAAAATGTTGTATGTGGAAATAATTGTTTAATAATATAATATTTGAAATCGTCTACCTCAAAAACCTATAAAAACCCCACATCGGTAGTGGAGTGGGGGTGGTGATAGAGGGTGGTAGTGGGGGTGGATAAGGTAAAAAAATATTTTGAGGTTTCTGGTTCTTGTGCACACATTAAATCAAAATTTTTCTCAATCCTCTTTAATAATGGAGTGGGGGTGGTAATAGGGGTGGCTAATGCCAAAATTTTTTTTGAGACCTTAGCTTCTCTTGTATATAGTAAATACCAATTTTATGAACTCTTACCTGCTTGATTTACCTATTTACCCCAATTTACCCCCCAATCCTTCGACGGAACAAGATGAAAATATAATCTAGTCCTAGATCTCATTAAAGTACATATGCGTACCAAATTTCAAGTCAATATCTCAAACGGTTCCAGAGTAAACGTGTGCACAAAAAAAAGTTACAGACCGACAGACAGAAATTTTTTTTCGCTCAAACTTAAAATCTCGATGTTTCATGACATTCTAAGCCTATTTAAACAATAAAAATTTTAAAAAATTTTTTGTCGTTACTATACTACCACTGGATGTGGAAGTAATATATGTATCCTTATTTTGTCAGTTATTCGTAATAGAAATCACCCCAACATAGCAAGGATTTTTGGTAATTTTTCAATAAAAATTCTTGGCCTATGAAGTAAAAAAATATTTTGAAGTTTTTGGTTCTTGTACATACACTAAATCACACTTTTTTTTCGTCCCCTTAAAAATGGGGGTTAGGGGTAGGGGTCGTAATGGGGGTAGCTAATGTCAAAATTTTTTTTGAGACCTTAGGTTCTCTTATATATACTAAATACCAATTTTACGAACTCTTACCTGCTTGATTTACCTGTTTACCTCCCCATTTACCTCAATTTACACCCCAATCCTTCGATGGAATAAGATGAAAATATAATCTAGTTCCAGATCCCGTTAAAGTACATACGTGTACCAAATTTCAAGTCAATATCTTAAACGGTTCCAGAGTAATCGTGCGCACAAAAAAGTTAGACCGACAGACAGACAGGCATTTGTTTACGCTGAAACTTAAAATGGCGACCTTCCATGACAGTCTAAGCCTATTTGAACAATAAAAATTTTCAAAAATTTTTTTGTTACTATACTTCCACTGGATGTGGAAGTAATTAATATTCTATATTCAAGAAAAAGAACGCCATTGCCATGTAAACCGGAAGTGATATTTAAAATTTACATGCCTTTTTTTACTTTCCTTTAATAGTCAATTAAGAACATAAATAACCCGATCAATTCTTTGATGTTTAATTATATGTTTCTTAGCGGCATCGATTCCCCGGAAAAAAATACTTATCTCAAAAACTACCGAGAAAATCGGAGATAACGCGTTAACTAGGACACCCTTTACACTGTACATTTACATTATATATTTACAGATAGTTTTTCTTTTAATTAAAAACCACTGCCTAAGAAATCACTACCGCATTCAGTTTTCCTACTCAAATTACTTTAAATAAAAATTCTTGTGCACCCAACGCGAAATTCGACTCTGTACGACAGAAATATATTTGAACTATTTCTCTTATATTACACAATATGTTAATCTCCTCCTGTTTACGTAGACGGCATATTTCATTGGTCAAAGGGGCACGCCCACCCGTATAAACCTTTTTCATATATATCAATGAAAATATTATTTGTCGTACCACAGATTATACTCTTAATAGTATATACATTTTTTTAAATAAAATAACCGTGTGGTTTAAATTCATGTTAGGTAAATGTGTATATGTACAGTGTGTCTACGAATGGGGTACCGCACACTTGCAAACTTTCTTATTTTTTTTCATACTTAAGATAAATTATCCAGGATATTCTAAAAATTAGAATTTATGAAATGAACTTTAAGCAAACTACCTTTTTTTTTGCATTTTTGTTGAAAATTTTATTTAACAATGTTTTTTTCAATTATGAAGAAAAACTTAAATACGGAGTTTAGTTGCAAAATAAGAAAATAAAAATTTTCAAAAAAAAAGAAAACATTTTATTCAGCTAAGTTGAAAATAATTCCACATGTCCACGTGTGGGCCTCCTACTAGTACACATTTTTCTAATCATTTCTAAATTCTTCAGAGATAGAAGAGATCACATCTTCATTTATGGTTGCAACAGCATCCATAATTTTTTACTTCAATAAATTTACGTCGTCTTCGAAATCATTTGTATATGCTTTTTGCTTTATTAATTACGACCATAAGAAGTGTTCCAACGGGATTAGATCTGGTGAACGAGCTGACCACGCTGTTGGTACATAGTGGCCAATCGACCTGTCGTGGAAATGATTGTCTAACTATTGTGTAAGTAGAATTGTAGAATGTGCTAGGCATCCACCTTGCTGAAAAATTATTTTTCTTCTAAATGCTAATTTTTCATTGTCGCGAAGTAGACAATGAAAAATTATTCAAACTTTCTAAATAAGTATTTTGATTCATATTTCCATCTACAAAATAAGGACCGATTGTTCTGTGATCCATTATACCATGCCGTACCAAACATTTACCTTTATAAACTTTTGACTATTGGTGGTAATTCGAAAATTAGGATTTCTCTGAACCCAGTACCTACAATTTTGAGAAGAGACCACCCCATTAGTCGTAAATAGTCCGTGAATAAAATGTTTCGATGAAATGATACCTGTGCTAAAATTTTTCATCCATGTTAAACAAAAGTCCAAACGACGAGCATCATCTCCAACTTGAATTTTGTGAATAAATTTAGGTTTGAATGCATAAAATTTGCTGCTGACAAATCCTCTGAATATGAGATTTGTTAATACCTAAATTTATTGATCTTTCCCTTAACGACCATCTTGGGTGTTTTTGTACAGAGTCTAAAACTACAAGCGCAGCAGCGTCATCTTGATTTAATTGTTTTTTGTTTCTTTCTTCTTTGATTTTTTTTTTCTTTAATATTTTTTACATCCCCAGTGGAATGTTTATAAATTAATTTACGTACTGCTTTGCCAGTCACTTTATCTGGATACTCCTCATTAAAAACTTCTATTGCGTATTTATAAGAAACATTTTGAATTAGTAAAATATTAATTTTACGTATTTCAAGTTCAATAAACATTTATTCTTTTAGATTAAATTGGTTTCACAGCTTTTAAAACTTAATAAAAGTTCAATTTAATCTAAAAATGGTATCATTCTATTGAGTACATTTACTAAAATCGATTCCTTGTAAAATATACCAATTAAAAATGACTTTTATCAGTGAAACAGAGCGCTGGCGCATTGAGTGAGAATAGAGTATGTACCTAGCGGGGTGTGCAGTAGCATTTTTTTTAACATTTCTATCCAGAATCAATGAAATAGGTTTTATTTTAATAGAAATACTTTTTACCCACCTAAGGCCAAGAAGGGTATACTGAAATCAACAACACCTCTCCTTTGATGGGTTATGGTTAAATCACAAAGCGCAAGGTGGGCTCTCTGAAAATAAGATAAATAATTACTAATGTGATATATACAGGGAGATCGAGAAAGACTGAACGTGCCGCTCCCTAAAGGTTGTTTTTGTGTCGCCTACATACTGCATACATATGTACTATTTTCTGGTACTTTCAACATTTTCACGCTGGCGACAGTAACCTTAAATATAGTCAATTACAGTATTTACAGAAAATGCGAGTTTCTTTATTAACTTGCCACACAAGTGACAGTGAACTGATTGCGTTGAAAAACACTGATTTATTAGGCAGAAAGAGAGATAAATGATAAATCAAACACAAGCCAGTAATAATAACATTCACGAAAATGACAGACATCCGATTGGTAACAGTGATTAGCAACATAGGAAATTCGTTTTAATAATGTATGTAGAATAGAAATCAATTTTGATAATTTTAGTGACTTTTCCGTGTGACATCACGTTCAGTCTTTCTCGATCTCTCGGTAGCATTTTACTTCCACATCGTGGAAATATATTAATCGTGAAAAAATAACTAAAGAAACATGCTTTTGTAAATACTGCATTAAAAAGCAAAAAATAATCCCTCTGTCTACCCCGTAAGGACCTTATACAGTATTATATCGGAAAGTTTTGCTTTTGGGATTGCATAGTTTCAACGACTTAACAGACCGCTCACAATAAAGGCGTTTACCAGTACCCTAGCAGAGGCAAAGTGTGACACGCCCCTTAATGTACGTCATTGCTTGCTTCGCTCTCGCTTGCTCTTATTGCCGGACCAAATCAAACACTTTCCGAAACTGTATAGTGCAAGTCGTGTTTGTAATTAAGTATAATAGTAAGGCGGCAAACACAGTAAAAACCCTTAGAAAACGGCTATTAGTGAAACGATTTTGTAATTTGGTATACTGATTTCTGTCATTAAAACGACTATTTTTCCGAGCAGGGTCAAATCAAAATGGTTTCCGGTTTCAAGATGGCGGCTGTTTTAGAAAATTTAAAATATCGACGTTTCTAGCTAAAATACTGATTTTATGAAAAAAAGCTATTAAGAAAAAATGTTCCGCATTGAATTTTGAAGAAGAAAGTTCTTATAAGTTTTTTTCTAAAGCTAAAAATTAAGATGAGGTAAAATATCACAAAGTCAGTTTCTTCTGATATTTTAGAAAATACACAAAGTAATATTGTATACTTGTCATAATAATTATCCTTTGATCGTAAAGTAACAGTCAGAGTTGAATTATAGAAAAAATTAAAAGACTAGGAGGTATAATATTTTAAATCTCGGTCCTGTAAGCGAATCGCGTAGACAAATATACAAAATACCATTATTAACTGAAAATGAGACAAATATTACGGCTGCCTAATTTACGACGACCCCGCTTTAGTCCATTTACTTTTGCCTAAAGGAGTTTCGAAATTTGAAGAATATTCAGAAAAACTTTTTCAGGCACATATTAAACATAATACTGTCAAATTAAAAGCTAAACATGTCGACATAGTAAGGGATGTGTACAAAAAGGACAGTTTAAAAACTTATACGAGAGAAACTAGAGGAGTCAGATTAAGAAGTTCATGGTAACAATGTACTACCAAAGAACTGGTCACAATTTATGAAAAACGCTGAAAATAAAACAGAATTATGTTGTTTATTGACAAAAGATATAACAACATATATAGTGCAGGCAAATCCAGTTTTGAGTATGAACTATCTGGGGACAGCTATTTCTTTATCGAAATGGATAACTTTATTCATATAGAATGAGGATATAAATGTCCCGAAAAATCCCAATGTGAGCTAAAGCCACCATTTAGAAAAAATAGCCGCCAGAACCGTTTCTTTTAGAAGGACATAACTCAGTAACCATTGCTCCGATTTCAGATTTCTTTTTTTTGTTCTCTTCCCCTTTTTATGTACAATCGAAAGTGTTATTACATCTTTGGGCATAAAATAGAAGATAACTGAAGAAAATAAGGCTTGAGTTCTTGGAAATATACAAGGTGTCCAGTTAGTGCTTCCTCGGAAGATTGCGCAAAAATGGGTAACTTTATAAAAAAACTCTTTTAACAAAACTTTCAATGTTTCATCTCTACTACAACGTGAAATTATTTTCAATTATACAAGGTGTCACAAAAAGGAGTTACACAAGAATGTATATATTTTTTAATGGAATACCCTCTAATGTTTTGACGCCAGTTAAGCCTCTAATGGTCCTGAATTACACCCTAAATTTTTTTACCAAATGGATGCAGCGTTGCCAAGTTATACTTTTTTTCCTGTTTTTTTTGGCAAATTATAAACATTTTTTTGACTACCATATCTCCGCGATTTATTAATTGTTTTTTCTAAAATTATAGGGTGTTATTCGATAATGATGCATTTACTGAAAAACATTTTTGAAATAAATCATTATTATACCGGGTGTCTAAAATATTTGTTTTCATTTCTTGTTATTTAGTTATTATTTTTCTCAAATTTTTTAAATGGAATGCCTATATTTTTTTACGTGGATGAATAAAGCATAAAATTCCCCATATTCTAATATTATACACTTAATTACTTCCACGTCCAGTGGAAGTATAGTAACGACAAAAAAATTTTTAAAAATTTTTATTGTCCAAATAGGCTTAAAATGTCATGAAACGTCGAGATTTTAAGTTTCAGCGAAAAAAAATTTCTGTCTGTCTGTCGGTCTGTCTGTCGGTCTGTCTGTCGGTCTGTCTGTCGGTCTGTCTGTCGGTCTGTCTGTCGGTCTGTCTGTCGGTCTGTCTGTCGGTCTGTCTGTCGGTCTGTCTGTCGGTCTGTCTGTCGGTCTGTCTGTCGGTCTGTCTGTCGGCCTGTCTGTCGGTCTGTCTGTCTGTCGGTCTGTCTGTAACTTTTTTTTGTGCGCACGTTTACTCTGGAACCGTTTAAGATATTGACTTGAAATTTGGTACATATATGTACTCTAACGAGATCCAGAACTAGATTATATTTTCATCTAGTTCCGTCGAAGGGTTGGGGGTAAATTGGGGTAAATTTGGGGTAAATAGGTCAATCAAGCAGGTAAGAGTCCATAAAATTGGTATTTAGTATATACAAGAGAAGCTAAGATCTCAAAAAAATGTTTGGCATTAGCCACCCCCATTACCACCCTTATTAAAGGGGATGAAAAAAAATTGTGATTTAGTGTTTGTACAGGAACCAGAAACCTCAAAATATTTTTTTACTTCATCCACCCCCACTATCACCCCCCTATCACTACCCCCACCCCCTCTACCGATGTGGGGTATCGTTTTATGGGTTTTTGGGGTAGAGGATTTCAAATATTATATTATTAAAGTTCCATAAACAATTATTTTCACATACAAAGTTTTTTCGTTGTGAGTGACTTGGATAGAGAATCTGGATGTGGAAGTAGTGATTCCTTGGGCAGCGGTTTTTTTGTTTCAAACCATTTTTGAGATATGATTATTTCAAATAAGTTTTGCGTAAATTGAGGTGCTTTTTATTTTAGCATTAAAATCTAGTATGGCTTTGGTCTTTTTTTTTTGCGTTTGATTTTCACTCTATGGCATTTGTCTAATGTGTTTAAGATTATCGTAATTAAGTTGAATTAATATTGTTAATATTTCAAAATGCGAATTATAACTATTGACAATAAGATTTAATATCTATGGTAAATGTTATGTTATTGGTGAATGTGATGGAAATTATTTATTGGCATCAAGAATGTATGGTCAAAAATACCCCGATAGAAGATGTCCTGATGTGAGGTCTTTAGAAAATTTGAAAGAACGTTTTGAACGTATTGGAAATTTTGCATATGAAAAGAAGACGAGACGACGAAATGTATTGTAATGAAGAAAATGAGCTGGCTATAACTTTAGCGATAATCGAAAATCCTACGGCAAATGTTCGGGAGTTAAGTAAGGATTTAGAGGTCAGTGAATCTAGAGTTTCCCTGTCTTCGTAAAAATAAGTTTCACCTCTATCGAGCTCAGCTGCATCAAGAGCTTTGGAATGTGGATTTAAATCGTAGATTGAATTTTTGCCAGTGGGCTCAAAACCAAATTGGAGAAACTGAAGAATTTTTCAAATTTGTATTGTTCACGGATGAATCAACGTTTTATCGCAGCAGATTTGTGAACAGGCACAATTTCCATTATTATGCCAGAGAAAACCCTCATGTTGCCCAGAAAATTCAGAACCAGAATTTAAATGTAAGGAGAGGAATAATTGTACATGATTGTTATTCATACTCGCTTTTTTGAGGGAAATGTGAATGGAGCAGTCTTCTTAGATTTTACGCAAAATACGTTTCCACAAATAATCGAGCATATTCCAGATTACATTACAAATAATATTGTGATTACAACTTGAAGGTGCGCCACCACATTTTAGTAGAGATGTTCGTCAGGCCATTAGTAATCAGTTTCCTGAAAGGTGGATAGGAGGAGGAGGTCCAATATTTTAATAAATTGTTAAATAATATCTAATTTATTATTTTATTAAATTATGTTAGGTCTCATTACATGGCCGCCTAAGTCACCGACCTGACTTCAGTGGGTTTTTTCTTTGGGGATTTGTGAAGTCAGACGTTTATAAAGTAGAACCAACGACTCGAGAAGATATGATGGAAAGGATTCGTCGGTATTTCAATCGTATAAATGTTGATATGTTACACTGTGTAAGGCGCTCATTTATCAAGAGACCTAGGTGTTACCTGAATCAAAATGGTGGACATTTTGAGCAGTTGTTAGGTTAGTTTCAATATCGTGGAAAAAAATTATTGCCCAAGAACCGTTCATAAAAGAAAGTGTACGATATCAAAATGTGAGAAATTGTAAGAGTTACTCATCTATTTAAAAAAATTGTAGGCATTCCATTTAAAAAAATTGAAAAAAAATGTAAAACAAAATATAGATTTTAATGCTAAAATAAAGAGCACCTTAATTTACGCAAAAATTATTTGATATAATTATATCTCAAAAAACGTTTGAAATAAAAATAAAGAGATATTAAAATGAGGAATTGTATGTTTTATTTATTCATGTAAAAAAAGTATACCTAGGCATTCCATGTAAAGAAAATGAGAAAAATAATAATTGAATATCAAGAAATGTACGCAAATATTTTGGACACCCGATATACTAAAGATTTATTTCAAAAATGTTTTTCAGTAATTACATCATTATCAAACAACATCCCACATTTTTAGAAATAACGATTAATAAATCGCAGAGATATGCCAGTCAAACATGTTTGTAAACTGTCAAAAAAAAAAAACAAAAAAATAACTTGGCAAAATATTTTAGGGTGTAATACAGGGCCCTTGGAGGCTTAACTGGCGTTAAGGAAATACAGGCTGTTCTATTTAAAAAAATTATACTTTCTTTTGTGACTCGTTTTTGTGACACCTTGTATAATTGAAAATAATTTTAAGTTGTAGTAGAGACGAAACATTGAAAGTTTTTTTAAGAAAGTTTTTTTAAGAAAGTTTTTTTATAAAGTTAGCCGTT
This sequence comes from Rutpela maculata, assembly GCA_936432065.2. NCBI lineage: Eukaryota > Metazoa > Arthropoda > Insecta > Coleoptera > Cerambycidae > Rutpela > Rutpela maculata. Next base: position 208,282,452 of record OW386286.2, on the reverse strand, counting down.
TTGCACAATCTTCCGAGAGAACACTGACTGGACACCCTTTTACCTTAATGTACATTATTAAAAATGATTACAATTTTATATATAAATAACTATTACTCCGTTAATATTTGAGTTAGTAACATCGGCCAAAAAACAAATGAAAGCTAATTGTGTGCTCTAGAACTTTTATTAAAATTACTTTTTTCAAAAATTGACAAGAAATTTCAGTACAAACGTCTCGAGTTTACAAAAGTTTAAATTTCCATAATATTTAAATTATTTTTTAATTTCCTAAGTTTATCGTTTAATTTATCGTAAAATATGTAATCATACTTTCTGTAAAATGTGAAGTGAGGAATGGAACAAAAAAAAAAAGAAATCTAAAATTGGAGCAACGGTTACTAAGATATATGATTTTAAAGAAAATGTCTCTGGCGGTCAATTTTTCTAAATGTCGGCTTTAGCTCACGTCGGGATTTTTTGCGACTTTATGTACTTATCCTACATTAATAGAGCTATCCATTGCGATAAACAAATAACTGTCCCCAAATAGTTCACGCCAAACCCATTTTACACTGAGATTTGCCTGGTCTACTAATAGCTTTAATTCTATCGAAATTGTGTCAACTGTTGGCGAAGAAATTGCGAAAAATAGTCGTTGCGGTACGGTTCCAAGCAACTAAGAAGAAGACTAATATTGCATATTATTGATTGTGTTCAACAAGGAAATTTGCATTAGAACAGAACTGTCGACACTGGCGGTTTCATTTTTTTACTGTTTGTATAAAGGGCTAAATGGTTTAAATATACAGTTTGGGGCTAATAAATATATCGTATATTGAGAGTATTAAAAGTGCATGAGATAGCACAAAAACTAGGAAAAAGCAAGTGTGATGCATTACGAGGTTTCTTTTTTATGAAAAAAGAAAAGATAATTCCTTGGAAGACATGGACGATATATCAAGAAGTAACAGAAGCTTTCACGTTCATTTCGAAACCTCGAGAAAATATTCCTGATAAAATTTTAAACTTATGTTAACGGTTTCCCAGGTAGCAAGGGTACGTTATAATGACGTCAACATCTGGTGATTCTGGTCAAAAAGACGTCAGGGCACTAAAAATCGACGACAGAACGACGTCTTATAAATGACATTAAAATGACGTGCTACACATCACGTCATATTGTCGTCTTTTTTCGGTGTTAAATTTATTTATATTTTATCGGATTACAAACTTTAAAACTCGCTAATGGCATTTTGTTATCGTAAGCAGAGTGTAAAGTTTAAAAAAAAACCGTGTCGTGATTGATAAGTATTGGCGTTTTTATTCGAGGATATAATGTTTTTTAACATTATTCAAAATAATTTATATTCGAAAGAGTTTGCAAAGATTCGGCAGTTTATTTGTTTAAATTATATTTCTATCTATTCTTTTAATAATAAAATTAGATTAAAATGCATTAAAAAACAAAATCTATCCGTTGCGTGTTCCAACTAAAAAGTCTTTAGGTAAGTAGCCTCAGAAAGGTTGGTGGCCGAGTGCTTAAGGCGTCGTCTTCCAGTTTCAAAGCGAATGTCGGCGAAGGAAGACAACGCAGAGAAGCTTCCCTCTAATTTTTACCTGAAAAAGTGTAAAGATCAACAAAGAAATCCTAGTGATTTACGCAAACTTAAAAAGAAAGATACACACGAACGTTCATCCTCGAAAAAGGCTGATAGGAAAGTGAATAAACAGTGCATTAGTGCATCAAGCAGTAGTGACAGGGACACAAATAAAATTAGTAATAAGACAGTAAGTGACAGAGACACAAATCTAATTTTAAGCAAAAGTGAAATAGACACTAACAAAGTTACAACACAAAGTGAGACAGACACATTGTTATCACCAGACCCTCAAACACAAAAATTTGTGCTATCCGAAACAGAAGAGGAAGACGAGGACAACCTCCAGGCATCCAAGAAATCAAAGCAGGACAGAATTATTGACGTAAAATCAATTAGAATAAGGAAAAGTAAGCATTCAAAGTGGCAAAACCAACAACCAAGTTTATTCCAATTTGCTAAAAAACTGGACAAGAAACACATACCAAACGTCGTGAAAGAATTTGAACAATCCCAACAATTCCCGGAATTTCGTAGCAGCTACGAGCAACTTTCACCCCCAGTGCCTGCCGTTGCTAAGAAAATACAGGAAGAACAAATAAAGCAGCGTTTTTACCAATCCCAAAAAGACGCATATCAGGAATCCGTAAACGCATCCTACGAACAACTTGTATCACTAGTAATGGATAAAGAAGACGCAGATAAGGATATACCGCCCCCCCCCCCCAGAGCCTAATATCCCCCTGATATTAACATAGAAATGATGTCAGCAAAAACATATAAAAGCACTAACCAAGAAAAATCCCCAAAAAAGATAAACTTAGAACTGCCGAAAGATATGTCTATAAAGTCTCCCTTCTTGAACAAAAGGCGAAATTAGCGCAGAAGCAGGCTTCTGAAAAACTAATAGCCGAACTCATCAGGGATGGCCAAATTACAATTGAAGATAACGTTATTGCTTTTGGCAAAACCTAGACTCACTACCCCTACTCAAATACCAATGGAAACGGACATCTCACAAGGCTTTGTTACACCCAGAAAATCTACCAAAATAGCGCAATTCATACAACCCTCAGTGGCTGGAATTATTCCCATTCAAAACCAATTTTATGTATTAAACACCGTAGCAGCCCAAATAAAAGAAAAAACTATCACTACTACTCAAAACACAGGTGCAAAACCCAAGAATACACAAAAGAAAACAAATGAAGTACAATACAAAAATCCACCAATTGTACTGCAAGGTTCCATCAAGTCGCATCAGGATATGACTAAAGAACTAAAATTGCATATTAAAAAAGGATTCTACCTAAAATATGCTTCTAAATCAATTTTAGTATATATCTCTGACGTAGAAGAATATAAATCACTAAGTCGATGTAAAATTCCACACCTATACATCAAAAGACGAAAAAACACATGCATTCGTATTGAGAGGCTTGCAGGGCGACCCTAAGCTTGAAGACATACAAGAAGAACTCGAGGATAACCATGACCTACATGTCAGGAATATTTTCAAAATGAAAACTAAATTCTCTCCTCTTTACCTCATTGTCACGGATAACAATGTCACTCTCCGAGAACTGCAGCAGAGAATAAAATTTTTAATGTACACAAAAATAGAGTAGGAGCGCAGAAAAAACGAGAGACAAATATCGCAATGTCGCAGATGCCAATTATGGGGGCATGCGACAAGCAACTGCCACCGAGATCCAAAATGCGTAAAATGTGCAGGGGACCATTGGACGCGTGAATGCACCAAAGCACCTAACATACCTCCCAAATGCGCTAATTGTGGACAAGATCACACTGCATCAAACATAAATTGTGCAGTTTATCAGGCTAAGATAAACATTATGAACAAGAACGCAGAAAAGCGAGGAGATTCTATACCACAATATAAACCCGCCCAAGTCCCGATAAGAAATGTGTGGGAGGAGCGAGCTCGCAAAAGGTCAGTCACCGCCATCACAGACGACAGCGTCGAGGCAGGCCCAAGCAATAGTACCCAACCCAGTAGAGGGGAGCCTACTCAGACGAAAGGACGTCCTACACCAGCGAACACAGAAGATCCCGCGCTTACGGTAGGTACGTCGGGAGATTTCTCTCAATTGATAACAGTCACTAATAAATTAAATACTCTAATAAACATCAAAGAAACAATTAAAGCAATTAGTCATCTAAATAATTTACTTGAAAAAGCTAATACAGATATGGACGTGTTATCTATAATGCAGGACTTTACAACTAACATCCTCCCCAAATATAGATTACGTCATGTTTAAAATTTCATTATGGAATGCGAACGGACTAATGAGCAAGAAAATAGAATATATCAATTATCTATATAATGAAAATATTGATATCGCTTTTGTCACGGAAACTTTTTTAAAACAACTAAATAAATTAAACATTTCAAACTATGTTATACATAGGAACGATAGAATAGGTAGACGAAAGGGAGGAGTGGCTGTCCTCGTAAAAAGAGGCATACCACACCTTCCCCTTCCCGCTATTAATATTCCTATAGAGAACTGCTCTATTAAGCTTAACGACGGTACAGTATTAACATGTGTTTACAACCCTCCAGCAAACAGAATAACTGACGCACATTTGGATCAGTTATTTGCTCGTACTAGGGTGATTATACTTGGAGATTTGAACGCCAAACACCCCACGTGGAACAACCGACGCAGTAATAGGAATGGCAACACAATAAGTGACTACACAATGAGGGAAAATATTGCAGTTATAGCCTCAGAGACACCAACGCATTTCCCCCTGAATCGAACTTCACCGACGACTATAGATATTGTTTTAAATAAAAACTACCATCACCCTATTCAACCCTTTTCCCTACCCCTCCTATCCTCAGACCACAATCCTATACACATGGGACTTGCAGATACTCAGATTGACGACGTCAGAAGACAAATTTTTAACTATAAAAATGCAAACTGGCCAAAATTTCGTCAAATTATTAACCAACAACTTGAGATTAACAACAATATTAATACCACTGAGCAACTTGACGACGAGGTCGACCGCCTCACGAGAATGATTACAAATGCACAGCTAAATTAATTTCTCAAAAACCAAGAGAAGAAATCATCCCTCGTGAGATTGTCGATCTCATACGTTTCAAAAACAGAGTAAAAAGAAAATGGCAAAGATTTCGAAGGCCAATAGACAGAGACAGAGTTAAGGATTTGCAGGCGAACATTAATAACCAACTTAGTAAACATAGAGAAGATTCATGGAATAATAAAATTAAAAGACTTACCACTAAAGACAATTCACTATAGAAAATCTCAAAACTATTCAACAAAAAATTCCCGCAAATCCCTACCCTTATCAGTAACGGCCAAACACACAGCCTAGACGCCGAAAAAGCTGACGTCATCGCTGATTATTTGCAGAGCACAAATACCACCCCCCCTAATTCTACCCCTTTCCAAGAGCAGGTTACGGCTCACGTTCGTAACCTGCGTCCTAGATACCCTATCCCTTCCAATAAACTCCCTAAACTCCTTACCACCCCCTCTGAGGTTCAAAAATTTATCAAGTACTCCCCAAACAACAAAGCTCCGGGGATTGATACAATCCCTAACATCGTCCTCAAAAACCTCCCCAAAAAAGCGATAGTACAAATTACTTATATAATTAATGCAACTATTAAACTGCAATATTTTCCCTCCAAGTGGAAAATTGCCATTGTAATTCCTATTCTAAAGCCCCACAAACCGGGGATTATCGGCCAATCTCCCTTCTTAACGCCCTCTCAAAATTGGCCGAAAAAGTGATTCTGGGACACCTAAATAGGTTCGTGGGGAAAAGACACCTACTACCTACTCAGCAGTTCGGCTTTAGACAAGGACATACCACAACGCATGCTATTTGCAAACTAGTGCAGGACACGTTGCACAGTTTTAATAAAAAACAGTGTAACGTCGTCCTGCTGGTTGACATAGAAAAAGCGTTTGATTCCACGTGGAGGAATGGACTCATCTACAAAATGGACGTCATACATCACTTCCCCAAGTATATTACAATGCTGGTAAGCTCCTTCTGTACATCCTGGTATGGGTAAATAACTCGTTATCCAACAAGACTAGGCTCTCCGCAGGAGTTCCTCAAGGGTCTTCTCTTTCACCCATCCTCTACAACCTATTTACCTCCGACATTCCCTCCTACCCCAATACCTCACTACTTCTTCACGCTGATGACGTAACCATCTATGCCAGCAGCTTCTATGCTCAAACCGCCACCCAAAAAATCCGCTACCACTTAAATAAACTAACAGCCTATTACGAGAAATGGAAAATCCAAATAAACCCTAACAAAACGGAATCAATTACTTTTAATAGGAAAGTCACAAACACAAAAACAATTACTAAGCTAAAAATCGGTGGGCAGGAAGTTGCTGAGCACAACACAATAAAATTTCTGGGAGTCTCTTTAGACAAAAGACTGTGCTTTGGGCCACACATTACGCGGGCAATAAATCTAGCCTATGGGGCGCTCAGTCGTCTGTATCCCTTGGTGAACAGGCGGAGTAAATTAACCACAAAAAATAAGTTAGCATTATATAAAACCATCTTTAGACCTATCCTGCTCTATGGCTGCGTGGCTTGGAATGGGGCCTCCAACACGCAGCTGGGCAGGATACAAGTTACACAGAACAAGATACTCCGTCTGCTGACCAACTCACCTAGATATACGACGATTGAGCAGCTCCATAGGATTACTTCAATACCTATGGTTATCGATCACGTCAGAGAGGTCTCCCAGAAATTTTTCATGCACAAAATCGATGTTTCGGAACTTATCCGGAGTATTGCCGACCTGAGAAGTTACGACAATCCATCCCATACCCATAAACTTCTACACCAAAAATTGGAGATATATAACCTCAGGAGGCAATAGTCCGGGGATACCCCACAAAAAATCCTTTCCCAGCACCTTCCTAACCCCGCAATACACCCCCTTTGAGGAATCCTGTATTAGGATAACATAAAATTAAAAGTTTCTCGGACCAAGCCATATCCTCTTAAGTCGTATCTCAATGAAGATATAAATTTTGCCATAAAAACCTATCAGTTTGCTATAAAAACTCTATTTTACACTTTGACGACAAGCAATTATTTCAAGCAGGTTTTTTAGGTCTTTCTTTTCCTGCGTTCTAGACACACATCTGTATACCTCTTGAATCTTATATTCTCCTATTACTTTAAGCTGCGGCATGACTAAATAAATGCATATTAACTTATAAAAATATGCATATTGCATTTAAATAATAAAGAATTATGAGAGCAATATCTCCCGGCTACCACCTGCCATTGTTTGGGCGCATCACGCCGACGCGCGTTTGTTACGCCTGTTCAAAAAACATAATGATGTATTTACATACTATTTGAGATAATGCCATTAGATATAATTCTCCAAATGACATGTACATATAAAGTTCAATAAAGAAATGCAATCGTAATCGTAATCGTAATCGTCGTCTTCCAAGTCATGAGGTCGGCGGTTTGGCCCCTGCTCATTCCGTTTTTTTTATTGCGAAAAAAAAATTAGTTGTTTTTTTTAAGGTAATAATTGCTTATTGGTTTTTTTCAATTTTAGGTCTGTTTTAGACCATTAAATATTCTATTTATATTGTAGATGACGATATTACACCTTTACCGTTTTTTCTCCAACACGCTTCCCAGGTTTGTATAAGTACCTCAACTTAAAACTTTAATTCTTAAAATAGTTGACTCCTGACTTCCCCTCCACCGCTCATCAAAATTGAGATAAGGAAATTTTTTTTTCGGATTTCTCCCTCTTTGCTGTTCAATTTCGAGATCTGGGGAAAATATATTTTTTTTAACGAACCTCCACTAATACTAATTAATGTAATAATTACATTGTTCAATAACTACTCGTACTTCTCAGGTGACACTGGTGACAGTTTAATTAAATTAAATAAGTTCTTCTTAATAATTATAAATAAATAAAAATACTAGTAACTCGAAGCGAGAACCTGAAAGATTTTCATATATTTTAAATAAGGCAAGAAATTCAATTTCACATAATAAAGACTTCATTCACCACCATAAATACTGCTTTTAGCATCCGAAATAGCAGTCGCCAAGCTAGCTCAGTTGGTTGAAGCGTCAATACTGTAAAGGCGCAGTTACACGGCGCGTGATTAGGCGAGCCTGGCTCGGCGAGTCATGAAACACGCGCCGTGTGACATAGGCAACTTGGCATGGCTTGCGACTCGGGAGATGTTGCTCGCGTCGGCTCGCGTCTTCCATCTAGTTGTCGGTAACTGCGCCTGAAGATCAGTCATCAGTCGATCCATGCAGTTTTGTCGAGCCTACAATCCACAACCCCACACGAAATCTGCATTGGTTACGCGCCGTATTGACACATCTGGCTCGCTATCCGTTACACGGCGCGTGGTTTGCCGAACCACGCACCAGGTTCGTGGATCGGCGAACCACGCGCCGTGTAACTGCGCCTTAATACGGACAACGGGAGACATGTAGGTTCGAATCCTACGGACCGCAATTGATAAAGGTAAGTAAAAATGAATTTAATAACTTAATAAACATTATAATTTGCATGCTACCCTTTTGAGAAAAAGTTGGAGTGATGGTAAACAATATTAGACATGTTAACGTAAATAAAATTACGGATGGCTAACAAACAAATTCATTAGGACAAAACTTATTTATGCATTAATTATTTTATTTTTATCAAGTAGTAGTACTGACTGGTATGTAGTTTTACATTTTCCTATTACTAAAAACCTGTGGGGGGATTACCAAATATAACCTGAAAAAGACGTCATTCGTCTGAGACATTAGGAAGTCATTTTCACGTTTCATTTACGTCATCTAACTCGTCATTTCTCGTCACTCCTGACCATTTTTTCACGTCATTTTCACGTGCCTTTGCTACCTGGGCTGTTGTTTTAATGTATTGCAATACTTCTGCCTGCACTGAAGTAAATCAGGCAAGAAAGGCACTGTTTACTTCCAAGAACAGGACAACGTGTGTAACATACCCCCTTCAAAGGATGCTTTGGAGCAAAACATTTTACGAGCTAGCTTCCAAAGTGGGCACATCCCCTTTAATAATGGGGATTGTAATGGGGGTGGCTAATGCCAAAATTTTTTTTGAGACCTTAGCTTCTCTTGTATATACTAAATACCAATTTTATGGACTCTTACCTGCTTGATTTACCTATTTACCCCCACTTACCCCAATTTACTCCCCAACCCTTTGACGGAACAAGATGAAAATATAATCTAGTTCCAGATCTCGTTAAAGTACATACGTGTACCAACTTTCAAGTCAATATCTTAAACGGTTCCAGAGTGCACGTGCGCATAAAAAAAGTTACGGACAGAATGACAGACAGACAGAAAGAATTTTTTTTTCGCTCAAGCTTAAAATCTCGACGTTTCATGACATTTTAAGACTATTTGAACAATAAAAATTTTTAAAAGTTTTTTTGTCGTTACTGTACTTCTACTGGATGTGAAAGTAAAATAGCATGTTTTATTCGGAGTAAAAGCCACTTGTTGTGACTCGTCTGTAATTGCCGAACTAACTTTATTCTACCGGCAAACCTACAGACTCGCCACAAAATAGAACAATAATATATTATTATTTCACTCTTATTAAGATCTTCGTTTTAGAAACGTCAATTTATGGATTTGTGTTTTGGTTTTTAAGTACATTTTTAAATTAATTTATATAAATATGAAAATTAAGCACTCGCAAACGTTCCTTTTTTAACTCCCGACCCCAAAAGAATTATAAGTTTGACGCGTATGTTTTTGTATGTCTGTCTGTCTGTCTGTCCGTCCGTCCGTCCGTCCGTCCGTCCGTACGTCCGTCCGTCTGTCTGTCTGTCTGTCTGTGGCTTCATATCTCTTCAACGGGTGATCCGATTTTGACGCACTTTTTTTATTTGAAAGAGTATTTTGTCGAGAAGGTTTTGCCATATTAGATTTCGATGTTTGGTCGCCATCTTATTAAGTTTTTATTTAACTTGCCTTGTTCTTGTGGGTCAAATCTTGCAACTGAATTTTAAAATAGTTTTCCCCAACTGATTGAGCTGAAATTTCGCATACACGTTTAGTTTGGACGACAATGCATGGTTAGCTAAGTGACGTCATTCCAAATCCAATATGGCGGACTCCCAAAGATGGCGGAACAGTTATTTTTTATGCACCTTAAATGAAAGGGTTTGCTGAGAAGAATACGAAAATAAAATGACGTCACACTAAATTCAATATGGCGGACGCAACTGAATTTTAAAACAGTTATCCCCAACCGATTGAGCTGAAATTTTGCATACACGTTTAGTTTGGATGACAATGCATGGTTAGCTAAGTGACGTCATTCCAAATCCAATATGGCGGACCAGTTATTTTTTATGCACTCCCATGATATGGGTATCAAATGAAAAGGTTTGCTGAGAAGAATACGAAAATAAAATGGTCACACTAAATTCAATATGGCGGACGCCCCAAGATGGCGGACTTTTAGTTTTAATACTATAATTTGATCGTATAGTGTATTGGCTCATACGCTGCATTCTAAGAAATGGTGAAGGATTCGATTTAAACTATAAGTTTTATATCGCATAGGAACGACGCAATGAATATACACTTCTCCAAGAAATTAACGCACCACCAAAAAATAACCAACAGTTTGAAGTTAGTTAATTTTTAACCCCCGACCCAAAAAAGAGGAGTGTTATAAATTTGACGCGTATGTTTGTATGTTTGTCTGTCTGTCTGTAGCTTCATATCTCTTCAACGGGTGATCCGATTTTGATGCACTTTTTTATTTGAAAGAGTATTTTGTCGAGAAGGTTTTAGGCCATATTAGATTTTGATGATTGGTCGCCATCTTGAATTCGCCGTGTTGAACTTCTCTAGAAATTGTCCGATTGAAGTAAAATTGAAAATGTGCAGACAGTAGTCGAATATGATTTCGACCTCATTTTGATTCGGTCATATGAAACTGGTACGATTAGATACATTGATCGGGGGTTTTTAAAAATTTTCAACCCCGACCCAAAAAGAGGTTTGGCGCGTATGTTTGTATGTTTGTTTGTCTGTATATCTGTCTGTCTGTCTGTCTGTGGCTTTATATCTCTTCAACGGAAGATCCGATTGATTGATTGATGCAGTTTTTATTTTATTTTTTATTTTATTTGTTATATTTATTTTATTAAAATTAAATATAACACATAAACATATTTATAATAGAACCGGTCTTGTAGACCGTGTGCGACTAGTAGAATACAAAATTGGACCGCGTCGGCTTAAAGGTTAAAAAGTTCTGTGTGTGACTCGTGAGATAATAATACGCTATGTTGTATGTATATGTTTTGTTTAAAAAGTATAAAATAAAATTAAATTGCAAATTTAAAAAAAAACGACACAAAAATATCGGCTAAATAATAACTAATAGAAAAAAATAAGTTAACACAACTTTAAAAATTATGAAATAATTTTGATTCCATATACGAACTCTTATAATTTATTTAAATCCAGCTTACATTTTCTTGATGTCCTCGAGATTTGCTTTCTTATACGCATGAATATGGCGGGGGCTTCTGTAAAGACGACCTACTAAATAGTTATATTCAAAACAGCAGCTCCAGATATATTCATGCGTATAAGAAATTAAATCTCGAGGACATAAAGAAAATGTGAAGAGTTCGTATATGGAATGAAAATTATTTCATAGTTTTTAAAGTTGTGTTAATTTATTTTTTTACATTAGTTCTTTAGTCGATATTTTTGTGTCGGGTTTTTTTTAAATTTGCAATTTAATTTTTTCACTCATGGGACTGCCACACTCACCTACGACTTCCCATTCGTGAACAAAATTACTACTTTATGCACTTGTTGCATAAATTACTATTTAATTGTTCATTTGCAAGTGATGATGCTTCACTTGATAAAATATATTCAATACAACACTTAGTTCACTAAAACTAACTGTACAGGTATGGCAGTTGGTTTTTCTTGACCTCTGACATTTATATAGCAAATTTTACGAGGCTTTCCAGATGAATACTATAATACACTTTTTTTGTTATAGGCTCTCCCACTCTATACAGTTATAGTATCAAAATGTTAATGGCTCAATTTATATGGCTGGCAGTGTGCAATTTTATTTACATTACAGTAAAAGAGACTGTACAATCTACAATCTACAAAGTAGGCTTTTTTGCTCACATTTTGAAAGCGCAAATTTGATGATTGTCGAGAAGCTGTGAATAATGTCACTTTGCCGCTCATCTCTTATGACAACGAGCGGCAAAGTACTCTTACGCTTGCTCGGGTGCACCTGTCCTTACACAAGTTTGGTTATGTAATGTATTTTTATGAAATAATAATGTCCCCAAACTGTTAATATAATGAGAGTTGATGTAAGAGTAACAATTAATTACCTAATTTATTTATACGAAGAATGCGAATTCTATAATAATTAAAACTTAAATAAACTGACAGCAATTGTATTTTGTTCGTGTATTTATTTTAATCAGATATGCAAGGCATACTCGTAGGGCGGCCCATCTCTATAGGGGGTGAATTTTTTTTGCGTATTTTTTAAGTCTCACCCCACGAAAATATACTATTATACTAAGAATAATTTATGTCAAAGTTTCAGATAATTCGGTGAACGGTAACCCGTGCCGCATTCAGGTAGAAATTTGTAGATAAGATTTTATTACGGTAATACACTTAAATTTTACTTAAAATACAAATATCTACCTCTTTTCTCATAATGTTTTATTGGTGTAATTATTTCCTAGAAATTATTTGTTTTGGAAGTTTGGAAATATAATGCACCTACGGTAGGTTTTTATGTCAGTTTGCAATTGTGTTTTACAGTGGCGACATTATAAGTTCTAGCATACGTTCCTTTTTGAAAAAACATTTAACGATGGCTGATGTTAGATCCTTACGAAAGGATACTTTCATTTACTTAGTTGGACACTATTCGTCACAAATCATTGGCAATAAATTGCCGTCTAATAGACAAGTATTACAAGTGCTCTTTTATAACATTCGTGAAGTGAAGCTAAGTGTACATGAAAGTGCTAAATTAACAATAAAATAGGGTCAGTTTTTTGGGATAAAGCTCGCATTCCGACACGTCAGGATTTTCATTGTGTTAAACAACTAGATAAACTTTATGCAGAGTGGAGGAACTTACAAAAATCGGCTAAAAGGGCCAGTGCGGGAGGTAAAGAAAAAAATTTCGTTGAAAAATTGGACGATCTTTTTGACATTTCTCATGCAAATGCATTGGAGTTGATGAAAATAGATGAAGATAAGCAGTTTTTAATTAACCAAAGAAAAAAGGGACGTCCTGGATTTATGCATGGTATTGATTACCAACTTGCTTCTCAAGAAAAATCAGCTGAGGAGAAATTACAGAAATTATCCGAACGAATGCAACGAAGTCAACAAGAAAAAGCTAGATTAGAGGAAACAGTCACCTATCCATCATCAAGTAGTAATTCAGCCGACTCCAAAGAAAATGAAGTTGAAATAATCGAAGCCCAAGAAGAGTTGTTACAAGACCAGCCTGGCCCGTCACAGCCAAAAAATAGGAGATTGTATGGAACATGTAACATCATCACACCAAAAATAGCCGCTGCATTTGATGCTTGCAAAATAAGCGACAGGTATGGAGTCCATATTTTGACGGCAGTAGCAGAAGCACTAGGACATGACACCACATCTTTGTCCATCAGCAGAACCACACTTCAGCGCTCTAGACAACGCATCCGCGAAGAAAGAGCTGAAATATTAAAAACTGCCTTCGGTAATTCTGAATTGCCGGCCCCAGTCATCCATTGGGATGGAAAACTGACCTTCTCTCAATGGGAAATATCGATAGACTTGCTATCTTAGTTACTAGTGGAGATATTGAACAACTACTTGGAGTACCAGCTTTGCCCAATTCAACTGGAAGAGAACAGACTGAACCAGTTTATGATGTGTTTTGTGAATGGAATTTGGACGAAAAGGTAATAGCTTTGTGTTGTGATACAACAGCATCAAATATGGGTTATATAAATGGGGCAGCCACACTATTGCAACAAAAATTAGAAAGAGATATTCTATATTTTCCTTGTAGACATCATATTTTTGAAGTGGTTTTGAGAAGTGTGTTTGACACAAAAATGCCTTCCTCATCTGGTCCAAATGTGCCACTATTTAAACGTTTTAGGGAATTTTGGCCTAAAATAGATCAAAATAAACTTAAAATTGGATTTCAGGTATAAAAATTAAACACATTTTACAACCAGTTAAAGCCGAAATTGTAAATTTTCTAAATGCAGCTTTAACTTTGCAACAGCCTCGTGATGATTATAAAGAATTTTTAATGCTTTCTAAACTTTTTGTTGAAGAAGAGCCCACTCACACGACATTCTATCAACCAGGGGCATTTCATCATGCACGTTGGATGGCCAAAGCCATTTACTGTCTAAAAATTTTTTTTTTTCAAGATCAGTTCCAACTAACTAAAAAAGAAAAAATAGGTATTGAAGATATATGTCTCTTTATTGTAAAGGTTTATGTAAAGGCCTGGTTTACAGCGTCATTTGCTAGTAAAGCACCGCTTCATGACTTAGACTTTTGTAAAGAACTCATTAATTATCAAAATATTGACAAAGAAATATCTCAAGCCGCAAGTAGGAAAATAGTGAACCATTTGTGGTACCTTAATTCAGTAAATGTTGGCTTATCTTTCTTTGATGACGATATTTCAGTTACCACTAAAAGAGAAATGGTTAAAGCTTTGAATAGGAAAGCACCAAATCAAGAGGGTATTAAACGACTTATGATTAGTAACATTACTGACGTTGAAAACAAGGAAATTCAGGACTTCATATGCGAGAACACTAAACAGTTTTTTCAAAAATTAGGTTTGTCTATGGAATTTTTGGAAAATGATCCAACAACACGGAGGGAAAATGAAAGTTATACCCTATGTTTCAATATTGTAAACAAAATTAAAGTTGTAAATGATGCCGCTGAGAGAGGAATCAAACTTATTACTGACTATAATGACATTTTAACAAAAAATGAAGACCAAAAACAGTTTTTACTCCAAGTTGTAAATGATTATAAATCACAGTTTCCAAATGTAAAAAAAGAAACCCTGTCGCATGCTTTGGCCTAGTGCAAAAAATATTGTTTTTACTACTATATGTCTTGCAGATTTAGGATAATATTTGGTACTATGTATGAAAAAAACGTTTCATAATAAAATACACAAAGATAAAACGAGAGTTTCATTTCAAAAATTTCTAGTCTAGTTTTCTTAGACTACGAATTTACAGTAGTATGACACATATCATAGTCACAACAGATAATGTCTTTGATATTTGTATGACTTGATTAGTCATTCTAAAGATAAATGTTGCTGATTAAAAAAAAAAAAAACAATGCATCAACCAAAGAATGTAAATAATTCCATTTACTTTTATTATTGTATAATAATGCATTCTGCGGCACCCCTTGCCTTCAATCTGCCTCAATAATATTTTGAGGGGACTGTTTTTTCTTCAAATGGAACCATTTGCAGGGGTGAGAAATAAAAAATTTCGATTTCGAAAAAGATGCGCCACCCTACTCAGAATATGTTAAAATTAATAATATTAATGAATATTAATGAATCGCCATTTTCAGCCAAAATTCAACTTAATTATTCCTTTTATTTTGATATTTTCAAATGATTGTACATGAGCCTTTTCCACTAAATTGAAGTTTACTATTTTATTCATATCAAACATTATACTGGTACATAAGTAAAGGTAAATTGTAATTAAGCAAACTTATCCAAGTACAAAGTGATCGGTCTTCATGAATCATTTCAAACTGCGCGGTTCGCTGACATCACACTTCATTAGCCAATAAAATGTAGAGAAGTTAAAGAACTGTTCCACGTTGCCACATATATTTTTACTTTTCTCTTGGCAACGATTAATTTTACATTCTGATAATTTTGAAATAAAAATATGTATTTTTAAGTGAAATATTCTGCATAAATTATTATTACTAAAGCAAATCAACATGATTATTTTACGATTTATCCCCTTTTTTTAACTATTTAACGTCGGCCTATTTCCGCTACCAGGGCCTATCCTATCAGCGACGCCAGGAGCAAAAGATTTTTAGGTATTTTTCGCTAAAAGTTTCAACACTGCATAATCTATGCTAGAATCAACAAATATTTTCATTTGATTTGACAACTTAGGTTATGGTTAGTGTTTATGTTTTGAGTAGTGTTTAGTCGTGGTTTGTTTTGTAATTTTGCTGTGTTCTGTATTCTGACTGCTCTGTAATCACTTTAAAATGTCCATTAGAAAAGTTTATTTATATTCCAACTTGTTCAAATTAAGTTAACCAAAATACAAAACAAAAGTTAGGTTAAGAACACTTCACTTGACAGAACACAAAATATAAATGACAGTGATGGCGGTAGGGCAGCCAATAGACAACAATGAACTGGAGTATGACGTCAATGGCGCGTTATTTGAAATATATGGTAATTTTAACAATACACGTGGCGAAGAAAAAAATTTAAAAAAATTCATTTTAGACATAACTAAGTATATATTTTATAATAAGGTAATAAAAAAAATGTGGAAAAGGCCCATTATGTGTGTAATTCGAGCGCATCGTCTCTCTCAAGTGTTTAGTGTGTTCAACTTACACTATAGAGTGACAATAAGGCAATTTGCGCTCTTTATACGCAAATAGCTATATCAAACAAAAACTATATCTCACTTTTTCAAGGAGGTCTCCAATTAAACCATTCCATTTGCCATCCTCCTCGTTCTTGCTACCATACTGGTCATATTTTGTTAGATGGAATTCATAGGTAAAATTAATTATCTTTGCAATTTCACTAATTAAATCTACAGAATATCCCTCATATCTATCATTTCCTTTAAGTGATTCATTTTTTCCTTCATTTTCCTTTACAAATAGGTAAGGTGGACCTTTTCTGAAATAAAGAGATTTTTAAAATAACTCAACGGCAGTAAACGGGGATTCAAAATGTACATGGTCGACGTGACACGTCTTAGTTGAGCTCTTCATTAAAAGGGCATTTTTCTATGAGAAAATCAAAATTTAAAAGTCTACTTTTTACCCAAGTGTAGTGCAAGTAACAAGAATTTAGTATATTATAGTTAGTAAGTACATATATACTGTGATATTAAATAATTTGGTTAAATGCACTGAGTTAAAGTCGCTAAATTCCTTTACAAAAAACAATCGTTGTATGTGCCAGTGTTTCTAAAAATGTCGGTTTGTTGTAGAAGTTGTGGCAGGAGACTAAATACAAAAAATAAAATTAATTGTAGAGGTTGCAACAAGGACTTTCATAACTTTATGCACCTTCAAATTTTCCTCCGTTTTGAGTAATTGTGAAACCCACTATTATGCAGATGATGCACAGATTTTCAATTTCGAAAACTCTGAGGCTGCACGCATCATAATTAACAGCGACTTAGCAAAATTGCTCGAGGTCTCAGAGCATCATTGTTTGTCAATTAATCCAGATAAGTCCAAGGTTATTTTATTCGGAAGTAAAGTTCAAAGGATACAATGTCTAGAAAATTTTAAGATTGAAATGGACTCGATTGAACTTCAATTTGTTGATTCTGCTAGAAACCTTGGACTTTACCTGGATTACAACCTAAGGTTTAGCGAGCACATTACTAAGAATATAAAAAAAGCATATTGCAACTTAAAGTTATTATATGGCTCTTCTACCTTAATAGATGACAAAACTAAGGCGATGTTATGTAATGCGTTGGTCCTAAGTCACTTTAACTTCGCGGATATAGTTTATCATCCCTGTCTCACAAAACAAAATCAGGCACGAATTCAGCGTGTGCAAAATTCGTGTGTTCGTTTTATTTTTGGAGTCAAAAGATATGACTCCGTTAGGGAGAAAATTGTCGAATTGAAATGGCTCACAATGAGTCAGAGACGAGTTTTGCACACATGCTGCTTTTATAATAAACTTATGAATAGTAAAATTCCCCTATATCTTTTTGATAAAATTGTGATGAGAGGCAGTGTTCATGATCTGAACACAAGAAATCGATCTCTGTTAACCCCACCACCACACAGATCTGCTCTCTATCAAAGATCATTTTCCTACACCATCACTAAGTTGTATAATTCAATTCCAAACAATTTAAAGAGTATGAATGATAAAAAATTTAAAGCCGCATTGAAAAAATTAATATTTGAAAAAGTTTCATTGTTCAACAAGTTTATATTTAATTAAAATCATAAAAACAACTATTATTATTGAATATATCATTAATTGTTAGACCTACACTTATATATTGTTTCGGACTTTCTCATATTTTGTCTTGTCTTTTTATATTTTTCCCTCTTTTTTTAACCATTATTCTCATGATTATTCTCATGCTTAACTTTTTTTATTTCATATTGTGAATTTATATCATTATTGTTTCATCCGTTCAGCTAGGTTATTATACTCTTCGCAAGAACGAAGAGTATATTGTATTTGATCGGCACTTTTCTAAAATCGTAAATATCGCTCGTAGAGAAAAAAATTTCATATCATTGTGTCCGTGAAGGAATTCTGAACAACTTTCAAAATGTCCGTCTGTCCGTCCGTCCGTCCGTCCGTCCGCCCGTCCGTCCGTCCGTCCGTCCGTCCGCCCGTCCGTCCGTCACGTTTCTTGTAAGCACGATAACTTAAGAAAGAAAAGTCCGATTGTATTGAAATTCAGAAAGTAAGTTAGTGTTAGCTAGAGGAAGAACCCTATTGTTTTTGAAGAAAATCGATCAGTAAATAAAAGAGTTATTAATTATTTAGGATGTCCAAAAACTAACATTATTTACAAGAAAACTGCGAGGAGTATCCTATAGAATGTGAAACAATTATATGTATAAAACTCAATAAATTGGCGAAGAGTACGTTTCTAGCTTGTTTATATATATGTATTATGAAATTGTTTGTTCAGGTTAAGTGGTAGAGCACCTTACGCTTGCGTAAAATGGTGAACTTCGCCTGTACCATATGTGTATTGGAATGTACCTTTAATTTTTTTCAATCTTGGTAAATAAAGACATTATTATTATTATTATTATATAGAGATTGATTGCTGCTGATTTCTTAAATAACCGAATTTCAAATTTGCAAAAAAAAACCACCCCTATATTATTTTATTGTTTCAGCCATTGCTATAAAATTATTCATGTATCAAAAATATAAATAAAAAAAATGGTTGGCTGAAATCCATGACTCCGATTTTTTTATAAAACTAATGTTTTTTCTTTGTACTTCGCATTGGTTTTAATTTGTTAGTCTTTATATTGGTAAGTAGAGAAAAACATTGGCTAACGTGTACGTTGCTGATTTTCGGAAATATTTCCAATTTACTCCAAAAAATTTCAAGGTAAGAAAATAGTCCAATCAGTGAGTGATTTTGCCCTGCAAAAGGTGAAGTAGTAATGATTTTTGTTCAATGTTTAAGTCAAAGCATTGATAAAAAATACAACGGCCTTTGGGGGGGGAGGGGGGGGTGGCGAGAGTGCAAAAAACTGGTTTTTAAAAAATAATTCGGCAACGCTCGATCCTACGAGAAAAATGTTCAAGACAAAATTGAAGAGGACGAAATTTTCTACATTTTTTCGTATACCTACATTTTTATAGTAACTCTAATGTTTAAAGTGATACAGCGTCAGAAAAATGGATTTAAGATGAAGAATTTTTATTTTTATTAAATAATATACATTTACAACACAACATATTACCGTATATAAATACAAGCAAAGAAAAAAGAAACTAATCGTAGAAAACTTAGAATATTTCTTGGGACTACCTAGATAGCGAAAAGCTTTGTAAAAATAATACAGGCCGACAAAAAAGCGGCTGTTCTTTTGATCAGAACCGTCTTAACCCATGTTTTTAGACATGCTGAAACCCATTTTAATATTTAAAAAAAAATCTACCGCATCAGCTTTTGTATATCACCTCTTTCATCCCCTACAAAAGGCAAAAAAGGTCTTGTTCCAAGGTTCTGATCTAACTTTTCTGAAGTATTTTGATGTGCTGAAGCTAATTTCGGGCAAAAAAGAATTCTATCGTGTCAGTTTCTCTCAGCCACCCCTAGGAGATAAAAGGGGGTTGTAGAGGGTAACTGACACGATAGATTTTTTTTCTTTGTCAAAAATTGGCTTCAGCGTTTAAAATAAGGCTTTTTTCTCTTTCTGATTACACAGTTTCAACATTTGTTTTAGTAAATAGGAGGATAAAGAATGAGTATGGATACACATACACAGACACCACGTATGGTCTCTGGATCTAAGTAGAGCTGCCGCACCGTCGCGTCCCTCGCATGCATTTTTACCTGCCTGTACTGTATTGTATTTATTACAGGTATACCAATATACAATGGATTCCTTATACATTAGTAAACGTATTGGAAAAGTTCCAGAATTTATATTCAAAACTTTAGAGTTATAATAATAAGATCGCGAAAATCGCTATTTCTGATCATGACGAAAAAATGTACACAAATAAATGAATTTGTGTTTGAACATTCGAAAAGTATACATTTTTTACGTAAGAATGATATTTAATTTCAATGGATCAAGTTCTCGGCAAGTTTACAGCTTCCATTACAGAGCTGGGCAAATTACTTTGAAAAAGTAATTAATTACAAATTACAAATTACTAATGTTAAAAAGTAATTTGATTACCATGTAATTAAATTACTATTAAAAAAATGTAATTAAATTACTAATTATTTGGTAATGGTAATTGAATAAATAAATTACTTTTATAATTACTTTAGAGCTTCTAAATTTGTTATATTGGAAATGGGAGATGTTTAGTAAATTATAAGATCATTATTTGTTGGTGTACAAATAATTATAAATATATACAAATACTAAATAACACAAATTTTTTAGTAATCAGTAAAGACAGTAATCGCAAAGGAATGAAAATCTATAACTAAAAGCAAATACAAAAACCGCTGCCCAAGGAATCACTACTTTCACATCCTGATTTTCTATCTAATTCTCTCACAACGAAAAAAATTTTGTATGTGGAAATACTTGTTTATGGAACTTTAGTAATATAATATTTGAAATTGCATACCCCAAAAACCCATAAAACGATATGCCACATTGGTAGTGGGGATGGGAGTGGTGGTAGTAGGGTGGTAGTGGGGGTGGATGAAGAAAAAAAATGATTCCTTTAGTTCTTGTATACACACTAAATCACAATTTTATTTTTTCACTCCCTTTAATAATGCGGTGGGGGTGGTAATGGGGGTGACTAACTAATAGCTTCTCTTATATATACTAAATACCAATTTTATGGACTCTTACTTGCTTGATTTACCTATTTACCCTAATTTATCCCCCAACCCTTCAACAGAATAAGATCAAAATATAATCTAATTCCAGATCTCGTTAAAGGTGGCGGTGCCGTGCTTAAGAAAACGATTTCGTAATTCGACAATTTCTTCTATATACCTGAACGACTTGAAAAAATTCTTTGATAGGCCTTTAGAGAAAACTTGATAGAATGATACCAGACTATTAAAATCAACAAAAACTTTTTTTATTTTCGCACGAGAAAAAAAATTCTCCTTCTTTAGTTTTCAATAGCCTAGTACCATTCTATAAAGTTGTCTCTAAAAGCCCAACAAACATTTTGTTAATCGGTTCAGGGATGTAGAAGAAATTGTCGAGTTATGTTCACCGCACCCGCCCACCTTAAATTAAGGATGCAACGGATAGCGTTTTGGCCGGATACCGAATACCGGATATCCGGCGAACTTCTTGATCCGGCTTACATTGAAAGTTGGACTGAAAACAAATTTTGACAACCTCGACGACAAAAAATATTTACTGGCAACTTCTCTAGACCTCAGATTTAAAACAAGTTTTTTCAATAAAAATCAGGCTGAATAATCCTGCCAAATTATTCTGCTGGAGGTTTTAAAAAATAGTTGTGATGATTCATGCTCAGGCAGTGATAGTGAAAGTGGTTCTTCTCCTTTCAGTAAACAACGTAAGAGAAACCCACAAGATAATGTTACTGCTGATATTTACAACAGTTTTTGGAAGAGTTTTGACGAAGTGGGTGAAGAAAATGGTACCGTTAAGCATAAGATTTTGTAGAGTGAGGGAAATATGCGTTTATTTTCGGATTATAATAAATATTTAAAAAGTCATAAATGGTATAATCTTTAGTTTCAGATACTTCCCATTGCTTTAAGGAATACAACCATATACAGTTTTTATCATAAATTTTGTATATAGTATAATGCCATGCTTTAATAATGGAATTAGGAACTATTTTCATTGACATATTCAAATACAACAGATATTTATAATAAAAAAATATATATAGTTGTATGCATTAGAACAATAGCAAGAATCTAAAATAGGTTTAAAGATTATACTGTTTGGTTTTTTAAATATTTATAATAAATCGAAAATAAACGCATATTTCCCTCTCATTTTGCAAAATCCCATCCTTAATGAGAACGTTTCGGAGAAAACTTCAATGGCCAAGGAGATTGACTATTATTTGAAAGGAGCACGGATTCAAAGCAATAGTGAGCCTTACACATGGTGGTATACTAACTCCAATCAGTATAATAAAACTCGATTCATATTTTATATCAATTTTTATTTCTTAACTATCCGGTTTTGGCCGGATATCAGGTCACTATCCGGTGCCCAACCGAATAGTAATAAAGTGGCCGGATAGGCCGGACACCGGATAGTAACCGGATATCCGTTGCACCTCTACCTTAAATACACGCGTGTACCAAATTTCAAGTCAATATCTTAAACGGTTCCAGAGTAATCGTGCTCACAAAAAAGTTACAGATAGACAAACAGATCGACAGACAGACATTTTCTTTTGCTCAAACTGAAAAGCTCGACGTTTCATGGCATTTTAAGCATTTTTGAACAATAAAAAATTTTAATTGTTTTTTTTTTGCGTTACTATACTTCCACTGGATGTGGAAGTAAAATGACACAAACTATGAAATATGAATAATATTATTTGTTTATGTTTCCTTTTAATAGGAATGTAAAGTAATATAAATACTCTAAAATAATTTAATTACGGTAAAACAATTAAACTCTACAGTATTCAAATTATTCTAGAGATTTGAAATGATTGAGAAGTAATTTAAATTACTTGAAGTAATTTAAATTACTTGAAGTAATTTAAATTACTTGAAATAATTTAAATTACATGAAGTAATTTCTATCAGTAATTAATTACTCTGCAAAGGTATTTTCAGAGTATCGCTTGAGGAATTAATACTTTTTAAGTACAATTACTGCTTTGAAAAATGTAATTCAATTACAATTACTTTTTTTAAAAAAGTAGTTAAATTAGTAATTTAATTACTTTAGTAATTAATTACTCCCAGCTCTGTTCCATTATATATATTTACAGCTTCCAATATATAAAAAAATCATCAAGCAGGGAAATTAAAATGATTTGAGATGGACCCCCGTTACAACAACTTAACAAACCATAATAATCATGAACTGTACATACTTTTTAACAGTTTTCAATGAAGAAAGAATTTTTTTGAAGGGTTTTATTTTTTTCTATATCTTTCATTACGACGATTGAGTTCGGGCATGATAATATACATATCAATATATTTTTCCCATCCATCCTTTGCTTGTATTGTTTAAAACAAAAAAAGCATCGAAAAGCTACAATTTCCATCTTTTAAATCAACCAACACTCATGTAGATTGAACAAACACTAGTCTGATTTAGTGACAGTCTCGCTCTAATAACGTTAATTGACTATCTTTTTCTAGGAATACAGTGGCCTTAGCGATTAATTTTGTTAGAATATTTTTTGTTCATAAACACGTAGTATATCCATCTGTATTTTTTATTTTTCCTACCTTGACTTAATTTCAAAATTTTGAAAAAGTGGTTAAAAGAAAAAATGTTTTCACTTCTTTTTTTCAATGTTCTGCATCCGATCGAGATGTAAACGTTTCAGAATTTATTCTACACATTTTCACGAATTCAAAGAAAAAAAATCAATTTTACAAGTTGTTGGAGGTAAATACCTTCAACGACTTGGCTATATTTGTACAACCATAATAAAACATATATACTTATTAACTTATTTTCTACATAAATGTTACTTGTTGGGAGTAATAGATCTGAAGAGTTGAGTTTGAACCATCCCGTATAGTTAAAAATAGAAAAAAAACTTACTTTGTGTATACTTGCACCAAAGTATGTTGCAAATTTACAACAGCGGCATCATCACTGTCATTGGATCCTCTGGTCCGATTCAAAATTTTTGTTTTTGCATTCCAAACGGCAATGTCCACAGCGTCTGTGTAATTGATGTAAACTAAACTCAAATTGAAGTCTATACGATTTCCAAATTCATCAAATTCCAGAGGTCCAGATAGAGAAAGTGAGACATTTCTCTGTAAAAAAAATCAGATAGTTAACAAACTCACAACTGTCTTGCGTACTTCACATCACAAGTATTTACCTATCTTTGGATGCTACAAGGATGAGTAAAGTTGCCCCCCCCACCTGTTTTCTTACTTTCTTTTTCTTAGAAAAATTCCGCCCGTTATGCGCCACAAAATAATTAGCTAGTACTCTATTCGTTTTCAAGTTATCAACGTTTGAATGTGGGCTAAGTTAATCCTTTTTTGGTCATATTAACAAAAAAATCTGTGAAGTTATTTACCCAAAACTTCCCTTTCTGTTTAACATTTTCATTTCATTATTTTTTTTTTTTAGGGTAGCCACAGGTTGGGGTGGGTAATTAGTTAACCTGTACATCATACATAGCATTAGCATTTATATTACACAGCCCCACAAAAAAAAATAAAAGTTCTGTACCAGAGACGTGAATGTATAGATTTTGTGTATTTTTTTATGCTGAATCCGAATCCGCAGCCAAAAATATGGGTTACCTAGGTAGTTTTTTAGTAAAACGCAAAAACATCCCCTAAAATAGAGTGATACGGTAAAGCTTTATAATGAAATGCAACAATATGTAAATACTTTGAGAAAACATTTTAAAATAAGATTTTGAGCATTAGAAAGAAATATATGCAAATTAAATCCATACCCACCCCTACGAGGGGGTTAATTCCACCTTTAAGATCAAATAAAGAATGTTATAGTGCAAAACAATGTGAAAAGCCATAGCCTCGTAGTTTGTAATTCCAAATATACAAATGTAGGTTGACAGACAATATTCCTGAATAAAAGATGGCGTATTCAATATGGCGGATGTAAAAATCGGAAAAGCATTCAAAATTTGAAGATTATGGCTGAAATTTGTTACTCGGAGGATTTTGGAGTCGCTGATCATGATTCTGGGGCCTTAATTCGCAAATTCTTAAATCCAAAATGGCGGACCCATTATGGCGGATTAAAAAGTACCATAGAAATTGGTATTTACCACCCAAAGAAATACAGTGTGTCCCAGGATAGATGTAGCAAGAGGTGTAATGGACCAAAAATTTTGGAATTTTGGAGTGGTATTTGGGGATTGAGTCCTGCTTGTTGTAAAACTAAAGTATACCAAAAATGACTTGATTTGGTGTTCTACATTCTTTATAAGCAAAGTTGTAAAAATCACCACTAATAAAGTACCTTTATTTTTCAAAATATGAAAAAAATCCACTAAGAAAAGTTATCTAGAATGCAATTTTATACCTCTATACCAAATTTCAGGAATATAAAATTATTTTTTTGAAACTTCCCATTTTTTCAATAAATTAGTATTTTATTTTGAACCCTTCAATTAAAACTGCATAGAAATTATTTTTTGTGAATTAATATTTAAAGTTATGTAGAAGCTAAAAGTAGGCTATGAGAAAAGCAGTGGATACACATTTATCAATTCAACTCTTAATTCGCAAAAAATGGGAATATCGTGGGAAATTATAATTTAGAGCTTGAAAGTACCCCTTTCCTAACAAGTTACATGAGCTGAGTGGAAAATTTGAATGGTGAATAGTACATTATTATTACTAATCTTATGACCATGCCGGGGTAACTGTCAGTTTAACATCTGTCAAAGTGACGTTTACTCCCTTTGACATCTGTTAAAATGACGTTTATCCCGTTTGACGTCTGTCAGTTTGACATCTGCCAATTTGACATCCGTCAGTTTGACATCTGTCAAAATGACGTTTATCCGTTTTGGCACCTGTCAGTTTGACATCTGTCAGTGTGACATCTGCCAGTTTGACATCTGTAAGTTTGACAGACATTTTTTTTATATAATTTTTACCAAATAGGCGTCTACAGAGAATCGTGATTAGGGACTCCAAAAACCGAGTAACAAATTTCAGCCATAATCTTCAAATTTTGAATGCTTTTCCGATTTTTTACATCCGCCATATTGGATCCGCCATCTTTTATTCAGGAATTTTCGGATTCAGACTTCAGATTCGTAATCAGCGACCACAAAAACTCGCGAAAACAAAATTAAGCTAGGCATATTAGGAAATAAATGGGGGTTCAAAGGAAAGTTTTGCTATAGTTTTGATTTTCTCACCCTCCTATGTTTTGGGTCACTGAATATGAATTTGAAGTTTGCAGGCAAAAATTTGGCCCGGAACTTTGTTTTTTTGGCACTTTTTGCCCCCAAATTTTGGCACTTTTCTCAGTTTCTGGCCTATATCTTAGAAAGAAAGCGTTTTTTCGACAAGCCCATTCCATATAAAATTAAAGTAGACAAAATTTCCTACATTTTTCATATATAAGGTTTTTTTGTAAGACTAACCGTTCTGCCGCTAGAGCGCGCCAAAAAAGGGCCATATTCCAATATCTAGTGAAATTCACCGTTTTTGCGGAAATCGCCCTTGCTATGATACTTAACTGTTGATCGTAAATGATTATTATAATGAACTCGTGTTTTGTGTGGATTGTCATGATTGCTGAATATAAAGTTCTAAAGGGCATAGCCGGGTAAGCATGGTGTAACTGCCCCCAAGCGTCTGGCGGTTATATTTGTGCAGTAGGAAGCACTCTCGGAAAGTAGCAATTTCACAAAATATTAGCCCGAAAAAGGGACCGGTTTGGGGTGAGTAAGGAAGGGTTGGTTTTAGCAAAACTATTTTTTTTCTAAGAAACGGCGCATTCAATCGTTTTGTAAAAAATATATGTTAAAGACCTACTGAGAAAGTACTAAATAAAAAATCACGCTCAAATTCCGAAAACAGATACAGTAAAAAAAACATATATATTATTTTCAATTTTTTTTTAGGGCAACTTATCCCTGGGGTACCAGCCTGAATTTTTTTCTGTAGCATGTCTGGGAACTCATTTATGTTATATTTTTTTCCCAGTCTTGTCCGAAGATTACGCCATACTTAAAAAAAATGCCGAAGTATGCAGTGTCGTATGCATATTTTGTGGACGATTAACCCCTTGCAAATAAAGAAGGCCAAAATGCAAAATAAATATGTATACTTGAGTAGTGCATACATACTAGTGATTAGTGATTATGGAGATGGTGAACGTTGTAAGAGAAACCAACATAAAGCTGCAACGCTGACATTTAATTAGGTGATCAATAAAGTTTAACTCTCTTGCGCCGCAAAAATCAGTTTATAGCCGGAATGTTAAATATCATCGAGGGTAAAAACTAAAGTCAGTGGTACTATCGATATTACCGTCGGCGGGGATAAGAGCTTGGTCTTAACAGTCATGTGTTGTTAACAATTTGCAGCACTAAATCGTAGCATTACTAACCTGTGATGGATATGGATGTTAATCTTCCTCACTGTCATCTGCAATCACTGTACTCATTCTATCCTTCTGAAACACTGGAGAAAGAACTTCTGCCGCTTTAGGTATGCTTGATAGATATCATCCTTGCGAAAGATAATGCACGACAGCAGCTACATGGGAACAACATCCAACAGTTCGATTCCCATTGGCACATTCAAAGAAATTGCAAAACTGCCCTTTGTAGATATTTCCAGCAAAGATTTACTGGGCTTTGCAGAAATGACGGATTTAAAATTGTTTTTTACCGGATCCTATCAATATAAACAAACGATTTCGTACCTCGAAGTCATAAATGGAACCCTTAATCTTCAGTACGTTAAGGACCAGTCCAATGTACTCAAAGTACAAGTTTGTTCACGCGTCACATCAAAACGAAGGTTTACCGGTGTTTCATCGACTATATTCCCCACAGTGTCGGATGTTCCGGTGTTAGAAGACATTTCTGTGAATGTGCCAATGGGTATCGAACTATGTTGGATGTTGTTCCCATGTAGCTGCTGTCGTGTATTACCTTTCGTACGGACGATATCTAGCAAGCATACCTAAACCGGCAGAAATTCTCTCCCTATTGTTCCAGAAGGATAGCATGAGTGCAGTGATTGCAGATGACAGTGAGGAAGATTAACATCTATATCCTTCTCAGGTTAATAATGCTACGATTTAGTGCTGCAAATTGTTAACAACACGTGACTGTTAAAACCAAGCTCTTATCCCCGCCGACGGTAATATGTGAATAATGACAGGCTTTGACAAGGTACTCCATAGTACCGGTGATTTTAGTTTTTACTCTTAATGATATTTAACATTACGGCTATAAACTGATTTTTGCGGCGCAAGAGAATTCAACTCTATTGATCACCTAATTAACTGTCAGCGTTGCAGCTTTATATTGGTTTCTCTTTCAACGTTCACCATCTCCATAATTAATAACTAATCACTAATATGTATACACTACTCAGGTATCCATATTTACTTTGCAGTTTGGCCTTTTTTACTTGCAAGGGGTTAATTGTCCACAAAATATGCATACGGCACTGCACACTTCGGCATGTTTTCTAAGTATGGCGTAATCTTCGGACAAGACTGGGAAAAGAATATAACATAAGTGAGTCCCTAAACATGCTATAGAAAAAAAATTCAGGCTGGTACCCCAGGGATAAGTTACCCTAAAAAAAATTTGAAAATAATATATATGTTTTTTTTACTGTATCTGTTTTCGGAATTTGAGCGTGATTTTTTATTTAGTATTTTCTCAGTAGGTCTTTAACATATATTTTTTACAAAACGATTGAATGGGCCGTTTCTTAGAAAAAAAATAGTTTTGCTAAAATCAACCCTCCCTTACTCACCCCAAACCGGTCCCTTTTTCGGGCTAATATTTTGTGAAGTTGCTACTTTCCAAGATTGCTTCCTACTGCACAATATAAGCGCCAGACGCTTGGGGGCAGTTACACCATGCTTACGCGGCTATGCCCTTTCCAAAATTTGCGTGAGACTCTTGGTCAGCGGGTCAAGTCGTAAAAATGTTGGAAGGAACGCTCGAATGGTTTTTTACAAGCTTTTATTTAACTTGCTATGTATGTATGTATGTTAGTTTGTTTAGGGCAAATTTTGCAACTGAATTTTAAAACAGTTATCCTTAACAGGGTACGTTTTCCCCTCCGAGTCTTCATTTATCCGCAATGGAGCCATTTCGAAATTTTTTCAATTCTTAAAGTTTTGACAGCACCAGAACGGAAAATTATGAACGAAATATGCATGTAACATGTGAAATACGAACGTACATGCTTCTCCGAAGCTTTTAGGATCATTTCGAGCCAGTAATAACCTTTTTACTGCACTTTACAGCCAGCTCTGCAATTTCTGCAACTTAGGCCTTTGTTACTCCCCAAGAACAAAGAATCCGACTGGGGAGAGTAGAGGACTTTTTGGTACGTGTTGTCCTTGACCAAAACTACAATCCTGCAAATTTTCAGCTTTACAATAATTAATTCCTGGTCAAAAACTAAAATTCCCGTGCTACATGGCTTAACTAAGATCACTCAATTTTACCGCACTAATGAACCAATGCATACACTTAGAGAACTGTCAAAGTTAAAGAACTAAGGGTATAGCTCGTCTTGCGCCTTCTTGATTGTTCAGACTAGATGTGATAGACTGAATAATGAACGCACTTAAATGTCCGAGTGTCGCCGCCGCGACACTCAGAGTGGCGTAACTCCGTAACGGGTGACACTACAGAGAAGGTAGACATACCAATGGAAAGCCCAAAGTATGAAGAGAAATGTTTACTGGGGTACGTTTTCCCCACCGTGTCTTCATTTATCCGCAATGGCGCCGTCGGAATTTTTATAATTTTTTTAAAAAATATTGAAATTTTTTAAATGTTTACAGAACTAGAACGGAAAATTATGAACAAAAATATGCATGGAACATCTGAAATATGAACGGATATGCTTCTCCAAATCTTTTATGTTCATTTCGACCCAAATCGGACCAGTAACAACCTTCCTGTTGCACTTTATAGCCAGCTCTGCAATTTTTGCGACTTAGGCACTTGTTGCTCTGAAAAAACAGGGAAGCCGACGGGGGAGAGTAGGGGACTTTTTACTACATGTTGTCCTGGACCAAAACTACAATCCTGGAAATTTTCAGCTTTACAATAATTAATTCCGGGTAGAAGCGATATATTGGCTAAAACTCCTGCGCTAATTAATCATTCGCAACATTTGTCATTATAATGATATGAGTCTATATTATGCTACTGACTATAATACGCTGTACATAACTACTTTAGTAATAACTGCATTTCATTCGTTTGTCTTCATTTTTTCAATTACTTTTCCTATATTCATTATTCATGTAAGGTATACTGGGTCCGGGAATATGTTTTTTTTTTGGCGCGCTCTAACGGTGGAATGATTAGTCTTACAAAAAAAAGTGATATATGAAAAATACAGGAAATTTTGTCTACTTTAATTTTGTATGAAATGAGCTTGGCGAAAAAACGCTTCGTTTCTGAGATATAGGCCAAAAACTGAGAAAAGTGCCAAAATTTGGGCAAAAAGTGCCAAAAAAATAAAGTTCCAGGCCAAATTATTGCCTGCAAACTTCAAAAACATAGAAGGTGAGAAAATAAAAACTATAGCAAAACTTTCCTCTGAGAATCCTCATATGCCTAGCCTAAATATAGACCAAACCAATGAATAGAAAAATATGTGACTCGAGAAATACTTAGGCCTGCAGAGGTGGTTTCAAGTCCCTTAAAAATAAGATTATATTATATTTTTTAGGTATGTCTGTCAACCTACATTTGTATATTTGGAATTACAAACTACGAGGCTATGGCTTTTCACATTGTTTTGCACTATAACATTCTTTATTTGATCTTAAAGGTGGAATCAACCCCTTCGAAGGGGTGGCTATGGATTTAATTTGCATATATTTCTTTTTAATGCTCAAAATCTTATTTTAAAATGTTTTCTGAAAGTATTTACAAATTGTTACATTTCATTATAAAGCTTTACCGTATCACTCTATTTTAGGGGATGTTTTTGCGTTTTACTAAAAAACTACCTGGGTAACTCATATTTTTGGCTGCAGATTCGGATTCAGCATAAAAAAATACATAAAATCTATGTATTCACGTCTCTGGTACAGAACTTTTATTTTTTTTTGTGGGGCTGTGTTATTATATGAAAAGTGAAAATTCGCAACTAGCTAGGTCACGCGCAGATGTGACTATATTCGCGGCTATCTCTGAGAGGAACATTCTCTCAGAGAACAAATAATGGCACAAATAATTTTCTGGAAGGACGTCAACTAAAAACTTCCCTTTCACGATGATGTGCCGGTACTTACGTCTTGGTGAAGTAAGGTACGCCAAGATTCTATTGACCTATTAACCACACAAAATCTTTTACGCAAGTATGATTTGGATAGTAGATTACGTAGATAAAGAAAAAATCCTGCGGGAAGTAGCCTATTTTTTGCGATTTTGACCATAGCAGTTTTAAAAAAAATCTTAGGTACAGTGTCCATATACTGCTAGATAGATTATGGATTTAATTATATTTTCTCCTGATATGTGATTAGCTAGAGTTTTTTACGGTCGTCGTTTCGCCTAGTTCCCGGGAGAATAATAATAATGAATAACTGATCAGTAGGCTCTAACTATAGATGTCTATATATTACTAGATGGTCTCAAAAGTGCGTATGTAAAAAATGCAATTTTGTAAAAATACAGGTCCCCATGTTTTGGATTTTTAGCCAAATGGATCAGCCTCCAAGAGCATCAAAGCTTGATTGAGTCATAGCAGAGTAACGGCACAATTATCGAAGATGCCAATCAATTATTTTGTGAGCAAACATTCTAAGAGTATATGATTCTACTACTTACAAATTTCATATTAGTAGCGATAGCGTCGCCATATGCTGATCGTGTCCTTCTGTTACAATTAATTGGATTTGTTATTATTTTCATTGTTGACGTCAATTCACCCAGAGAATCCATTAGAAGCACCAAGGCATCATGAAATAAAATCGTTTCTGTCTAAAATGTAATAATTATTAAAGAAAACTAAATACGTGACTTTTCATTAGACTTAACAAATATGATGAAGTATACACCGAATAAGAGAATAAGAATATCTGCAGTCCCCATGTTTTGCAGGCGTGGACTGGCTAGGGGGTAGGGAGGCAAAGTCAGACGCATGCTGCTCGTGCCCCCCACATATAAAATTTTTCTAATGTCCTTGCTTGTCAATTTTTTTTTTGAGATCCCCCCTCCCCGGCGATTAATTTACATTTTTGAGGAAAAAATGGGCCTTCATATGGGAAATTTTCTCGGGCTCTTTAAAGCCTCCCA
This sequence comes from Rutpela maculata, assembly GCA_936432065.2. Classification (NCBI taxonomy): domain Eukaryota; kingdom Metazoa; phylum Arthropoda; class Insecta; order Coleoptera; family Cerambycidae; genus Rutpela; species Rutpela maculata. The sequence continues at coordinate 208,250,125 of OW386286.2, read as the reverse complement.
GCATGCGCTTGCCAGGCCCCCCGAAGTCCTCCCGGGCCTTTCCCTTGTCAGTCCTCCCCGAATATCTATATTTCGTGCTTGTATTTTTCATATATTTTGAAGTACCGACCCGCGGAGCTGAAAGTATCTTAAAAAAAATAGCACTTATCTTAGATACTTTTTATATCTTACAAAAGTATCTATATCTTCGATGCTTTGTCAAAAATTCCTATTAGCGTAAGCGCCTATGCCATCTCGTGTGCTCCTTGATGTTACAAGACTGGTATTTTTTATTTCGGCTTATAGGCATATGATAATGTAAAAACAATGGTTGGCTATCCGGGATCGGTAGAACTTGTATAACTTTTCTAGAGTTGAAATAAAATGTAAGGTTCAATAGTTGTTGTGAATAACTGAATTTTGATAAATGATTTAAGTATTTTCAGTATATTATCTTGCTTTAAAATGCTAGGAATCCTATAATGTAATTCAATACTTCGTCAGTATTAGCTAGAAGAGTAGTTGTTTTGATTGGTTCTCCAATGATGAGTGTTTTAATGTGTTTTCTTAAGTAGTATATTGGCGTGACTAGATTAAGGCACCAATATAAAGAAAGTGGATAATTTCGTATTAAATAAAAAAGTGTGAATGACTAAATTTAAATAAATGATTTAAGTGTTTTCAATATATTTTTTTGCTTTAAAATCCCAAGGAACAATTTTAGTTTCTTAAATATATACAAGGGTGCTATAAAACTATTTATAAAATGCCTTAAAAAATCTATTTTACTGTAACAATATCCTTAATACCATCATAAAGCGACTTGTAGAGTAAAAGGGCCCACCCTTATGAAGGTTGTTAAGGCCTTTTTAAATTCCATCATAAAACTCCTTAGTGAGGCATAGTGCTGCTCTTGAAAACTTTGTACGGGCCGTTTCTTAAAACCTATTTTAAAGCTGTCAGAAGCTTTTCTATTAGCTTCCTGCATTTCTAGAAAACACCTAGAAAACTGGTTTTTAAAACTCTTATAAGTCCATATTAGAACTGAGAAGCTATAAGAATGTCCACGAAGGAATCCAAATAATTTTATTATTGCATTTATTTTTTCTAAACTGATTTAAGCAAACAAACCATCAGACTTATTGAAGATAAAATGGGATTTGAAATTTATAAAGCGTAGAGTGGCACTATAACCTCTGTAAGGCCGATTTAAAAGGTAATAAAAGGACATCAGGTATGAAAAAAAATTAAAACCAACGGCAGTTTATCATTAAAACTACATAAGAAAGGCCCAAAAAACAAGGGACCCTCAGAAATAATAATAATTTTAATATCCATACAAAATTTGCATGGACACGTAATCAGCAAATTTAAAAAAGCGGGCTGCTTCTCGGTTCCCACGGTAATTTGCTAAAGAAAAAGTGATAATTATTGATAATTATAATTGTGACATTGACCTTGAATATTTTTATGTAACAAGAAAAACATGGCCGGCCAACTAAAAACCTAATTGTCATTTTACAGTCCTCTCATTAAACTATATATTCTAATAATGGTAATGACCTAGAACATTTACTCTAAATGAAGTCCTTTTAGTCCTTTTGTATACTATCACAAATAATCCCTTCCTTACAAAAATGCAAATGCACTTGGCGAATGTCACATGGACTTGATAAAAGCTGTAATAGATCGTTTGGGACGTTGACATTTGATACAAAAAACTTAAAACTTAACCTCAAAATAATTTGTATGTGTGTGTGTGTGTTTCAATAGTCCTTTTAAAATGGCCACTCTTTTTTATTCTCTTCCATCTTTCCAAAAACACACACACACAAACACACACACACACACATGCATCAACGACACTTCAGGCAGACATATTGTTTATTATTTTTATAATAAATGTTTTATTGAGGTTTTGGAAAGTGTTTTATGGAATTAAAATTTGTCTTTTAGATTTATAGAGGCCTTTTTTCTTCATAACGGTTTCATCACAACATTTATCAAGGATGTTTTAAGAGTCTAGTTTTGTAATGGCCTTTAATAAGTACTAATAGGCATTGAAAATGTCTAGTTTTAAAAAGGATTTAAAATGCATTTATTGCAAATATGTTAAAACCATAAAGAATAATTTAAAGCCTCTTTAAATCTAAATCGAATTTAAGACGTTCATAAAACTAATTAGCTTTATGGAGGTTTTATGTAGGTTATGATAAACCCATTACAAATACATATTATCCTAGAAGCAAATTAGCTTTATAATTAGGTCTTACAGAATGCTTTAAAACTTACCATATAAGAGCAAGTATACTTGAAGCCTAAAAGGCCTTAACTACAACATCAATAAAGCACAAGACTATTTCCTAACCCTGACAAACTTTTCTTAAAACCTCCTCAAGTCCAAATGACTTTTAAATTGTTCCTTGGGATGCTATGAATCCTATCATTTAATTCAATACTTCGTCAGTATTATCTAGAAGATTAGTTGTTTTGATTGGTTCTCCAATAATTAGTGTTTTAAAGTAATTACCTAAGTAGTATATTAGCGTGCCCAGATTAGGGCAACAATATACAGTTACAATTATGTAATCTCATAACAAATAAAAAACTATGTAAGTTGTGATTTGCTTAATACCTAAATAATATTCTCTAATCATGATGAAAGCAAATAATAAAAAATAATTAATTAAAATTAAATTAAATTGTAAAAATAATTTAGTTGCTGATTCCTTTTAAGTATAGTTGAAGCAGTCTTAATATGTGAGCAATATTATAACGTTATGAGGGGCTAGAGGAATGAATAGGCCGCCAAACAGAGCTCCCATCTTTACCCCACTTAATGAGAGAGAAGATACCCGCCATTCTATGTCAACTATCTGACGTGGCGTGTGGGCGTAAATTTGTGAATGTATAGTTTAACCCATGACCGCAATTAGAGATACCGCAGTCGAGCTTATACTGCCTGGATAAAGATATAATTCGATAATTACTTTATATTTCTTTATTTGGTAATGTGTTTTTGAAAATAATTTTAGTAAGTTTTGTTACCAATTCATAGCAGTGCTTTGGGGGATATTGTAAGTGTAATACTATAAAAAGTAAACGTGCGAACAATATAGTTAAATCCGGCTCTGCGTTTTGCACCCCTTGCCTCTTAACAACACCGCCTAGATAGGCGGTACGTCGATCACTATTGCGATTGCGACAACTATGTATCAGTTACCTTGCTTAAATACTACTACATTAGTATCTAAGTAAGTTACTAAAAGTATCGTAGATACTTTCAAGAAAACTTATATACTTTTTGGTATTTATTTAATTTCAAATACTTTAGTTATTATATACGTTCCCACATGATCACACAGGTCAGCGAATTGATGCATAACAAGTCGCTGAGACTTGAACCAGAGATTTGTAGGAGGAGACTTCCTCCCATTAGTTTTGAATTGTCGGGTTAGCAAATGAGGGAGACAATTGAAATGTATGGGGGTTGTGATCGACCAAAACCTCACGTTCAAAGAGCATGTGAATTACGTGGCGGAAAAGCCCAGGTGACAGTGACAACCCTGGAAGAATCATGCCAAACGCGGTAGCAAGAGAAAGATGGTAGCTCTGCATAGAAGAATGGTATTGCGTATATGTAGTTCCTACAAGACAGCTTCAGAAGAAGCACTATCAGTAATCGTCAACTTGCCCCTGATAGAATTTCTGATGCACGAACGTAAAGAAATCTAAAAGGGGATAAGGATCTAATTAAGCGCTAATATACTACTTAGGGTCAGTTTTATAGGTACAGTTTAAACCAAAGTTTAACTAGAAGATTCTGTTGAGGTCCGAAATAAAAGTGAATATCGTATTTAGCAAAGTGTATATTAAGCACATTCATCAAACAGGAAATTAACAAGAACCTTTTAACAAGAACTCAAAAAGACGCTTCTCACAGCAGTTTTTTTACTACAAAAATCATTCGATAACTATCGATAATAACTGTCAATAACAACTATCAAACCACAGAATATTTCTTCAAATTTATTAATAATTTTCTATTTGATGAATGTGCTTAATATACAGTTTGCTAAATACGCTATTAACTTTTATTTCAGACCTCAACAGAATCTTCTGTTAAATTTTGGTTTAAACTGTACCTATAAAACCGGCCCTTAGACATATCACACGACGACAGGACAGTGGACCAAGATACCTACTGATTTTGTCAGTAAGGTCATGGGTGGAACGTCCTCATAGAGAGACAAATTATTATTTCTCGCAAGTGCTGACGGGCACGGCTGCTTCATGCAGTATATGCATAGAGTCAAGAGAGTCACAGAGGACGGGTGCGAATATGTGGGGACGTAGATATGCCAGCCCACACAATATTCGTGTGTGAGCAGTGGTACGATGATAGAGAACAAGTAAACACCAAGCTAGGAATAGCGCTCAGACCCAGAAACATGGTGAAAATTATGATTAGATCGGAAGAAGGGCGGAGAGAAATCGAAGGTTATATCCGAAGCACGTTAGTTGCCAAAGAATCTCACGAACAAGAAAAGAAAAGGGACAGAGGGAAATTGGAAATCCAAATCCCTAATCGGAAGGGTGGCAGGAAGCCGAGCAGCAAATGATACCGACATCCCGAAGAATTTGAAAACAATACTGGGGTGTTGCGGGTGGTAGAAGAGGGGGAGGGGCTTTAGTGGGTAAAAATCCCACATTACCTCACCGCACAACATCCAGGAGAGGTGTTTTATTGAAGAATTTCCCCACGGAAAAAAAAGAAGTATTTGTGACGTATAAATATTGTGTATGTTGGCACAAATCGGAAGGGCCGAAGGCCTGATGGTAAGGGAGAGATAGTTTCAGATGGCAGCAAAAAGCATCTACGTTTGTTATATATAATTAATTCATCAACTTCACAATCATTCTTATCCGTATACCATTATTGTCACTTTCTTATTCGGGCACAGATATAAAAGCAACATTTTTATTTACCATTTTTAAATGGAAATTGAATACGCGTCCAACATGAATACATTATATAGGTTTTCATTTACATTGGGTACTTAAATATAAATATCCTATATTTCTGCGTACATTATTATTAAAAAAACATTATTTTGGGTATTTAGCAGATAATTTTCAAAGAAACCATTCACTTTTTTCAAATACTATTGATCCAAGTTAGTATATGAACAAGAAGTTTTCCCCTACGAGACATCTTGTTAACTTCTTTCATACATTTTGTATCCAACATTCAATATGGAAAACAAGAAAATAACCATTCTTGCCATATACTGATGATCCAAGTCTGACCATGCTAGTATATTATAAGAAGTCTCCTTTATGAGACATCTTATCTAGTATCTCTAGCCCGACCTAGGGGATACTCCATCATAAACAAACATTTGTTACATTTTAAAGTCAAGAATTATTAAAAAGTGCAAAGAAAATGAGTATAAAATTTCACTCACCGCATGCATGTCTTAATAAATAAAATATTTCCTTCTACTTTCGATTAAATAAACCACCCTAAAAATTGATCAACTTTTTCCATTCTCTTTAAAAATTTCAGGGACGGTATATATTCCGTTATTTCCATTCGAAGCAAAATTACTATTACAAAATAATAAGAAAATATTTTCATGTAAAATAATTGACAGGAAATATAACAGATATAACAAAGATAATTAAAAAAAGAATCACTCTTTTAGAGCCCCATAGCTCGTCCAGTAATATGATCAAACTTGGATAATAGTATATGAAAAGAACGAATAGTGTCTTTGAAAGTTATATGCTAAATACCCATAATAATGTTTTTTAATTATACAAGGTGGGCCATTAATAATAGTTCAAGGGTAGATTCTTTGGATCAAAATATGAGGATATAACAAAACATGCTTTAGTAAATTGTTGCTGTGGAAAAAGATACAGGTGCTCAAAATTGTATTTTTTTTTCTTCTTTTTGCAATATCTCAACTACCTCGATCTTGACCGATCTTCTCCCAATTTGGTAAGGATGTAATGAAGCGTATTTTCAACCCAAATAAACCATTTGCATTTTCCAAAAATAAACATGTTTCTGTTTATTTATTTAATAAAAATTATCAGGCTATGAAACTAATTATAATACCGCATAAACAACTCGCAGCGCTAGGCCCCACCAGGCCCAACCGTTCTGAAAGTGTATACTAAACCGTGATCTCTGCAGAAAGCAGCAGTGTTACCAATTGGTGGGTATTTAACCGAATTGCGGGGATTTTAGAGATGTGTGGGTATTTTGGTGGGTAATGGCTTCATGTGGGTAAAATGCGGGTATTTTGAGATCTGGTACCAGTGAGCTTTATACATACTGGAATGTAGGGATTGCAATTTACCGGAAGTTTTAATAACCGGTAAATCGGTAAATAAAAATGTAAATAACCGGTTAACCGGTATTTACCGGTCATTTTTAGAATGAATGATTAGGGTGGCGAAAATGGCAATTATCTTTTTCCATGTACAAAATTATCTAAATTTGACAAAAAAAATTTTTGTCCACGACTATTAAATAATGTACTCATTATGTATGTGTTTCCTCAAGGATAATACTATCCATTATTCCCTGCAGTGAATAATGATTTCAGTATTCACTAGTGAATAATAAGGACAGTCAGTTGTTTATAAGAAGTCACGGGCAGGTATTTTTTCAATTCGAGTGCAATCTCGCAACTTTTTAGTAGAATTTATGGCTAGTTCTGAAACCTTAAATATAATTATTCGTTAACTGTCATAGCTACAATTGTGTGAACAATTTTACTGTTATTATCAAATTTATGAAAAGATAACTTTATTTAGCGTTTCAGAAGCAGACCCTCTTTTATCATACAATTTCGTTTTTAAATTTGATTGAGAAGGCCGTTATGTGTCAAAGAACGACTTGTCAAATTAAATTTAAACGTCAACGTTATTTACAATAATTTTACATATTACTCAAAAAGAATAATATAAATAATTCATTAATTAATTTCTTCAGTAAACAATTTAACAAAAATATCTAATAATCGTGGACAAAGCTTAGTATTCTACTCGCATATAATGGCTACTTTGGTGATTTACGACATTCGCCTACGGCTTGTGTCTTAAACTTCACCCTCGTGAATAATAGCCATCACTATATGCTCGTTGAATAATATATTATTATATACGTATATTTAATATAATGAACAAACCAAAGGTTTTTTATTAAAAGGAAAAAATATAAATGAAATAAATTTAAATAAATAATTATTCTGTAAATAACAAAAATATCAACTTAATAACAACAATTATAAACATAAACTCAAATAGGGCATTTACTGAATACCTAATCTAAAAATACAATATTTTTTAAAAACGGCCTGTTAAAGGGGTTAGTTTTTCAAAGCTATATCTGTTAGTCGTCTGATATTTGTACATAGAATACCACCAGTTGAAGATGTCCTTCCTCAATCGATATTGGTGGGTCGATAAGTTAATAAGAATTGTAATAACATACTTCTAAATGTATTCTACGGATATTTGCGGCAGTGAAATATTCAATTTCCTATCGCACGATATTGTCAATGTCTCTTGTATTTCTTAGGGCTTGGTGTCTGGGTTTTACTTTTTATAATATTATTTATTTATTGCTAAAAGTGCTCAGTGTTGGGACAGTCACTCTGTATTTAGTGAATACTAGTCACTGACATAAATAGAAACGTTGAATACGTGATATATCGTAAGATTAGAATTTACCGAAATAACCGGTAAAAAATTAAAATAACCGGTAATTATCGTCATGTGTTTTTTGTCCTAATAACCGGTTAACCGGTTAACCGGTATTGCAATCCCTACTGGAATGTGCTCGAAAATGAGGAGAAGCTCGCATCCGCAGGTTCTCTGTCTCTTTTGCCTAATACGAGGGAGACACAGAAACTTTCCTCTATTGTTCGAGTTCACTCCATTGGCTATTTTCTTAGAGATCAAGGATTTCAAGGATACCTCGATTTGATTGGCTGTGATTGCAATCAGTTCATTTAGCACGATAGAAACCATCTATTACGTACAGATGAGCTACTGGCTGGCGCTGTGTCATTACTCATTATATTTATTTTTGTATTATATTTATATTTTGTTATTAAATTGTTAGAGTTTTGTTATTTTTTTAATAGTTTCTATTGAGTTTTATATTTATTTAAAAAATACCCATTAAGTTATGTATTTATATTGTTTTATTATATTCCCATTCCTTCGTACGAGCATCACTATTAAATCGGTAAAAAACGTTAGCACCAAACCAAGGCACAAACAACCAAAAAAATTGCATTGAATATCTGTTTTTTCAGTGTGGGTATTTTGGTGGGTAATTTTATATCATTGGCGGGTAATGCGGATATTTTCTTTGTAATTTTGCGGGTATTTAAAATTTACTCGTTGGCAACACAGGAAAGCAGTCAGTTGCTACCAGTGAACGACGGCGAAAGGACGTGCCTTCTCCAGGGGACCCGCCAGCAAAACGTAAGTTATTACATACAATATTTGAATTATATTTCCGCGACACTGTACCGCTACGTCAATCAATATACACGCGCACCGTCTCCCCGTCATTACCGTGAATAGAGGGGATAGTGGACTAGATACCCGACGCGCTAAGAGCAGACAGTACAGTCACAGAAGACTATTGTTTAGTCTTCTGTGGTACAGTTCCTCACGAGCCACCCAACTGAGTAGATGTACTGCAGCGAGCTCCGGAAATAAGAGTAAGTGAAATTTTTCTAAGACCGGGAGGCAGAAAATAATGGTAAGTCCGCGATTTCTGACTTGTAAAATGTTTTCATCTAACCGTTTCACCTGTAAATAATAAAAGTTTTCATTTGCCACTACGCACCGTACCAGCACATGTTCCCCCACTCTACCGGTATATTGAAAGAGGAAGTTAACCGTGGAACTCGAGAGAATAAACAGTCGTGGTCGGCCGCTCCACGACTCTAGACGTATCCAGCAGTAAACAGAAGCCCCGCCAACCGTGCAAATACCGATCCTCGAAGATTGCTCCTACCGCAACTACGTCATTACCGCACGCCGCAAATATAGAGTCCCCCACTCTAACCGTGAATCTTCTGTTATAGTCACCGCTGAGAAGACCGGACCGAACAGTGCTGCTCAAGACCGCAACCGAACCAGACGTGGGACCAGGACGAAAGTGAGTAAAGTAAAAGATAGTAGGTAAAAGTAATGACTTGGCTGATATTAGGGACCTGTTATCTGCCTTATCTTATCTTTTGTCACTGTTGGCTAAGTTCTGTGCCCTCGAGATACCCATCGTTATCCATTTCGCTGAAGGTATCTCGTGAGCATAAGATCAACACACCACTATTCTGGGCGTTATCCAATTCATCCAACGTAGTGGATGTGAACGCCCAAAATTGCAGGTTAGGAGTACGAGAGGACTTGCCCACCGGACGCTGCTGTTACTTTTGGTACCCTCGGTATACCCAGTGTTATCCCCTTCGCTGGAAATATCTCGTAGGCCCAGAAAAGGCACCCTGATTTCCCAGACGTTATCCATTTCACCTGGCACGATCAGTGTACGTGCTTTACTGTATTCATACCTTGTTTCAGGTTGGAGTGCTGGTGCTTTCGCTGCCCTCAGGATACCCAGTGTTATCCCCTTCGCTTGTGGACAGGGAAAAGGATACACTAATTTCCCAGGCGTCATCCATTTCACCTGGTACGATTGGTGTACGAGGCGCTTTAACTATAACTTGTTTTCAGGCCAGGAGCTGCGAGCCGCTCTATAACTCTTTTCAGCTTTAGGATTTCTCGTATTAGCCAAGTCTTACAATACTTGTTTTGATTGTTGCCTTGTTTGGTGTATTGCTTGCTCCTTCCTGGTATCTAACGACTGTACCGTCCCTGCACTGTAACCTGTCACCTTGCCATTTCGCGCCGTTAACCGTCCATCACCGCATTACTTCGATTGCATGCCGCTGCTTTGCTTCTGCCTGCTCTAAGTAACATCACCGTAATAACACCGTAACGTCATCGTAGCATAACCGTAAACATAATATCATAGCCTGGGTTTTTGTCTTGTATATACTGGTATATTTTAGCGTAAATAATAATAATAAATAAGATAGTATTGTAGAGTATAGGAAATAAATAGAAATTTTTTTACCGAATTGTGAGTTTTACTGTGTGAGTGTGAAAGTCTAATTTTCCCAATTGACTCACTAGAAGTTACTGTTTTCTCCACTGTAGTTGTCCCAGCCCTACTGTAACAGGCTATGTTAAGAGGCTAGTGTGGGACCTTTTCCCCACGTAAAAAATTGTAAAGGCGGCGCCCGAGCAACCGAACCGTTGCTAAGGTGTCAAAAGTGACCACTTTCCGGTCTCACCGGAACGTACACGTCACAAGGAAACATTTTTTAAGCTAAGAAACGATAACTTATGTATTACATCATGTTAGCCCGTGGAGGGCGTGTTATGAGCTATATCTGATAATAAATATTTTTTCTCTCTTGATCCAAAGAATCTATTCTTCAACTATGGCCTGTTATTAATGGCCCACCCTACCAACTCTGTCAGGTGAGGTAATGGTATTCAAAATAGTATATTCCAGTATAGTTTACTTTCAAAAGAATCTTAGTAACTTAGAACTCCAGATAGTTTGGAAAGTATCCAAGATACTTCATTAATATATTTTAGATGCTTATTGAGGTAACTTATGTTACTTTTGACGAGAAGAATTCAGATAATCAAGGCATCTAAATTACGTTTTCGTAAGAATCTTATAAAATCATTTAGATATTATTTAAAAGTATCTATCTCAGCGTTGTCGAACCATCAGTATTTGTTGAGAAGCGTAATTGAATGAATTTCTAATATCGCCGTGGAGACAGACCGGATTGGCCCAACGTATATTAGAAGTAGAAGTTATTTGAGGTTAGCTGTTATTTTTATTTATTTTTCTTTTTTTGATTAGAGGCTGAAAAACGCAATTATTACTTACTTTTATTTCATTATGTTTTGGAACCCCTGAAACGTCTTTATTCATGAGATATTCTGTACTTTTCCATTTTCTAACAGTATTCTCCAAATCGGCGGTAGTTTTATTAAAAATTCTTATAGTTGTTATATTTGCTCCAGTTTCGAGTGATTTAAAATCTAAATTATGTGCATCCTAAAAGAAATGAGAAATTAGGTTTTAATTTAAATGTTATGTGTATTAATACAGTAACTATTTGAAGTATGTAGTAAGATGTATATATTTTCTTCCAGCGGTTAACCCCTCGTCTATAATGTATCCATTTGTAATTTCTGCAAGAATTTTACTTTTCATGTATTGTTATGTAGGTAATATGTTTTTTATAATTTTATGTAGGTCATTTGTTTATTATGTTTTATTTATCACTCCTACTGCTATACCTATATTGTTAGCAGTAGATTGAAATAGTCACTTACATCGAACTTGTACATAGGTACTGCATGTAACTGAAAGTAAAACAAAATATCTTTACTAAATAAATTATTTATTGTCCAAGGTCCATTAGTACTTCTAAGAAGAATCGACAAGAAAGTTATAAGATAGGTTAATTAATATTGAAACAAAAAATAAATGATTGTAAATAACATAACATATATACTTTATAGTAATATCTATCTAGACAATAAGTAACATTTATAGTTTATATATAACTCGAAGGGCTTTTATAGCCACAATTCAACACTTACAAAGTCAATTCAAACTTTGTTTATATGTTCACTGACCTTAGACCACTTCAAAATTTTAATTTACTTCCACATCCAGTGGAAGTATAGTAACGACAAAAAAAAAATTAAAAAATTTTTATTATTCAAATAGGCTTAGAATGTCATGAAACGTCGATATTTTAAGTTTGAGGGAAAAAAATGTCTGCCTATCTGTCGGTCTGTAACTTTTTTTTGTGCGCACGTTTACTCTGGAACCATTTGAAATATTGACTTGAAATTTGGTACACATATGTACTTTAACGAGATCTAGAACTAGATTATATTTTGATCTTGTTCCGTCGAAGGCTCGGGGGGTAAATTGAGGTAAATAGGTAAATCAAGCAGGTAAGAGTTCATAAAATTGGTATTTAGTATATACACATGACAATTATAATACTGTGGGCATTTTGGTCGCTATGTTGGGTATTTCGTCCTATGGACTTCTGACAATGTTTCAGAGCTTTTTTTTTTAATTCAGCATCCATAAGAACATGTAATTAGGCACCTAAGTTTATTATATTAAAATAATTGAAAAAAATTTTAATTTTATGGTGGCCATTTTGGGAAACATGACCGCCATTTTGTAAGAGGGATAGGTTTCAGGTGGCTCCCCTTCCTAAACGTTGACAATGGCCTGGACAAGATACATGGCAAGTTTGGTGTTCTCTGCAATAAGTGCAGGTTTTTTTTGCTTACTCGGCCGACTATAAAGAGGCAGGCAGACGATATTTAATACTTTCGAGATATGGATCTGGAGCAATTTTCTAAGAATTTCCTGTACAGCACATCGCACCACCAGCTCGATTCTCGCAGAAATTTGTCTCACAAAGTAATTCCTCTCATTTTTGGCTGCAACAACTGGAGAGAGGATAATATCGAACGGTTGATACAGGAGGCGAAGAGGATACCCTCCAATATGTTGGCTGATGTCAACCAAGAAATAGTTGAGAAAGAGCTTTGATGATTCCGTGCACCTAACTGGCAATCGGGGCAGATGGCGAAATGCTGTCAGACTTTACCATATCAGAATAATGCATGAATTAAAAAAGGACTATCAAGACGTGTAGCTGACTGATGGAACCCATCCAAGGCCAAAAATTGAAAAAAAAAGACTATCAAGACGTTGTGAATAATAAGAAGAAGTGAAACACATTTTATTATTATTATTATTATTATTTTAAGTTACTCACCAAAGATGTTAAAAAAACTTTGCTCAAAATATCTAGCAACTTCAAATCTTTAGCTTGACGCAAAATAGGTAATATATGTTCTGTTGCGCAATCCAAAATTATATTACTCTCTCGTAATTTCTTTATTTCTTTTAGTGTTATCCTAAAAAAAAAAAAAACATAATAAGTATTATTATTGATAAGAACCTCTGCTTAATTGAAATACATTATTGAAGTAAGGTAATGATCAAGTATTTATTTTTCATTTTATGACTGAAAGATAAAAAGAAGTTTTCAGATTCAGATTAGAATTTTCATTTAAAAGAAAAATTTGAAAGGAAATAACTATAAATAATAATTAATTTCTTAAGATATAAGGAAACATAAACATGAATATCTTTTATCAGTGAAAATTAGAATCTAAAACAAGCTTGTAATTCTTTACAAATTTTTAACGAGAAATAAAAAATGTACTCTCTTCAACTTTAAGGCATTTATTCTTCGACTGCCGCGTGTAGCCAACACAAGTTTATCTTATAAAACGCGTCACAGAATGGGAAAGTGTTGGTTTTGGTGTTACGACTTAACCGACCGCCCACAATAAAGGCGTCTACCAGTACTCTATCAGAGAGGCAAATAGTGACACGCCCCATCAAAACGGAAACAAATTGAAATTCCGCAGACAGAGCTGCCCACGCTTATGTGGTGGGGAAAGCAGGTGGCACGATGTACAATGTGTTATACGATAAAAAAGGATAGCCTAGTTACTTCGCTCTCGCTTGCTCTTATTGCCATACCAAAACCACCACTTTCCGATTCTGTCTACATTTTTTGAAACCAACTGTATACAAATTCGGAAAGTGTTGGTTTTATTATTGCACTAGTTTCAACAACTTTACCGACCGCCCACAATAAAGGCGTCTAGCAGTACTCTAACAGAGGGGCAAAGAGTGACACGCCCGTCATGGGTGCAAGACGGAAACAAATTGAAATCCCGTAGACAGAGCTGCCCAAGCACATGTGGTGAGGAAAGCAGGTGGCACGATGTACGATGTGTTAAACGAAAGAAAAGAATAGCCTAGTTGCTTCGCTCTCCCTTGCTCTTATTGCCATAGCTAAACGAACACTTTCCGAACCCGTATATTCCTCTATATTCATTTGCAATAACTGTTTTACCTTTATCTGCCCGTGCAAAGGTAATATAATTATTTACAGCATTTTGATTAATGGATCTTCTAACTATATGTTCTTTATGTTTTATATGCTATACATTTGTTTCGTAGGACTGACAGCTTTTTGTTTATTGCGAAAGAAACTTTGAAATGAGGGGCCCACGGGGATTCTCGCATTTTTCTCGATATGGGTAACTCCTACGAGAAAATTGTTCTATATGAAATTTGTAGAGCGCCGACATGTCAGCGCGTGACTGTATAGTGAAGACGAAATACTTTACATTAATTACTTCCACATCCAGTGGAAGTATAGTAACGACAAAAAAATTTTAAAAAATTTTTATTATTCAAATAGGCCTAAAATATCATGAAACGTCAAGATTTTAAGTTTGAGCGAAAAAAAAATTTCTGTCTGTCGGTCTGTCTAACTTTTTTTTGTGCGCACGTTTACTCTGGAACTGTTTGAGATATTGACTTGAAATTTGGTACACATATGTACTTTAACGAGATCTGGAACTAGATTATATTTTCATGTTGTTCCGACGAAGGGTTGGGGGGTAAATTGGGGTAAATTTGGGGTAAATGGATAAATCAAGCAGGTAAGAGTCGATAAAATTGGTATTTAGTATATACAAGAGAAGCTAGGGTCTCAAAAAAATGTTGGCAATAGCCACCCCCATTACCACCCCCACCCCCTTATTAAAGGGGATGAAAAAAAATTGTGATTTAGTGTTTGTACAAGAACCAGAAACCTTAAAATATTTTTTTACTTCATCCACCCCCACTACCACCCCCCTATCACCACCCCCACCCACTACCGATGTGGGGTATCGTTTTATGGGTTTTTGGGGTAGAGGATTTCAAATATTATATTATTAAAGTTCCGTAAACAATTATTTCCACATACAAAGTTTTTTCGTTGTGAGTGACTTGGATATAGAATCTGGATGTGGAAGTAGTGATTCCTTGGGCAGCGGTTTTTTACGGTCACTATACAATACAATTGGTATGGAATGGACATGATTATTTCATATTTTACTTAGGCGATAGCTACTTGTCGGAGTGAACAGTCGAATTTAAGTTGCTGTTTTTTCTGTGTCATGGAAATTGATCAAGAATAAAATTTAAAAAAGTTAAATAAAAATGTTCCGAACGACTACGAAGGGCGAGAAAACAACGTTGTAAAGATTACACATTCAACGACCCCATGGTGGTATCGACGACTCAAGATAAGTTTTTAAGCAACGAAGAAAACGAGGATAAATTTATAAAAATACTTGTGAAATACTTGAACCAGAACAACATAAGAGCCATACATGTTCAAGAAGACGCCGATACCAAGAAAGTAAGCACCACTATTAGGCATGCTTCAAATTATGATTCCGTAGTAATCGTAGGCGAGGACATCGATCTTCTCGTGTTAGTAACAGGGCTGGCCCATGATAAATCGAACGTGTTTTTCAGAAATCCCACAAAAGGAGAAACTGCCGAGAAACTGTACTCAATATCAAGCCTTCGGTACGAAGCGACAACACTCTGTTTCTACACGCCTTTAGCGGGTGCGACACAACTTTCTCTGTTTTTGGATTTGGCAAACCGAAATTCATCACCACTTTGAAGAACAACGACCATTTGGAAGCATCTCTGAAAATCTTTAAAAAAAAGTTTCCCCCGAACTTCTCGCTACCGCAGGAAAATCATTCTTTCTTGCTTTGTACATGGAAAACGAAGCACAAGAAAAGTTAAATTCGCTACGTTACAAACGTTTTGTAAAAGCAACTACAAAATGAAAAGTGAACCTTGCATCACTTCCACCGACATCAGATGCAGCCTATCAACACACTTTCAAGTGCAAACGTGGCTTGGAAACTTTCACGATCCTGAGAAATTGGATACATTGTGGACTAGAACCGAAAACCATCACAGTAAAAGCTGCACCTGACGAATTTCTAAAATTAATAGCCTGTAAATGCAAAGAGAACTACGGGACAGCTTGTGGTTGCCGAAATGCAGGAATGAAATGCTCCGTTATACGTCAAAACTACAAAATTTGTGTGCAGGACGGCATCAATAACGAATCCGACGAAGAGAACGAATAAACTTCTATCGATCGGCAATGACAATGGATTAAGCCGAGAAGTAATGCGCGAGCGGTTCCGAGGTGTCACTATGAAGAGCGGGAGAGGTTTTAGTGACTAAGAATCTCACGCTACCCTGCCGCACAACATCTAGGCGGGTGTCTTTTGAAGAGTTTCCCTCCTCCACAAAAAAAAAAAATACATGCCGACTTTTGCGGCGCGCTGTATTGCAAACCATTGTCCGAAAATAAAAATTAAAAGAACGAATCTGTAGGTTTTTCCTGCTCTACAAATTGCATATTGAACAGTTTTTCGTAGAAGTCACCCATATCGAGAAAAATGCGAGAAACCCCGAGCCGCGCCCGTATTTGTTTTTATGTAGCCTTAACGGAAGCCGAGATATTTGAAAAAACGGTTTTTAACCATTTTTCCAAGATGGCGGAAAACCCCGGTCGCGCAACGTACCGACAAATCACCAATGACCCCCCCCCCCCCCACCTAACCCCAAAAGATCACTGACGTAGCGTGACTGTCGACCTCCACCTTAGTGATTTCATTTATACTGACTGCTAGTAGTCTTATGCTCACATCTGAAGAAGCTAATGTTTAGCGAAACAATTGTCATGTTGAAATGATACACTAGTGAACATTTTGAAAATTATTTCAGTATTTTATTTGTTAAACCATAGTGTTGACATGAATTTTCACCAAGTGAAAGTCGAATATTTCAACCACATGAATTTGAATCCGAATTTATTCAATTTGTTACAAGTTTCCAACAAAAAAATTATAAAAAAATCTTTATATTGGGCAAACGTAAAATTACACAGCATTAAAATGTATAAAACTGTATAACGTTTTGCTTTTACAATTTTATAGTTGATAAAAAATCTTATTTCACAAAGTTGTGCAAAATTTGTCAAATCGACTTTTCTCTGAGAATATTTTCAGATTTGACGTTCTGTAACAAGTACTGCCAGGTTTTGATTCAATTGTAGTATTTGGAGGGTACTAAATCTAGGAATTTAGATACATTGTTATAGTCACCTCTGATCTAATCCTGGTCCAAGTTGTTTCACAAATATATTTTTTTTCTCGACACCCTCTTTATATTCTTGTAGATTTAATAATTTTTGCAGCCTAATAAGTCCTTCCTCAGTTTCATAAAGGAAAACAAAACTGTTCCAATGCAGACTTCTCACAATCTCAACTAATCCTTCGGCGAACAGTTCTACGTCAGGGAAAAAATTTAAAACCGTGTTGTCCTTTTGATTGGGAGTTGCTCGCCAAGATGTAATAATGTACGGTATATGTAAATGTTCACTGATTGACTGGAGAATACCAGATGTTGGCGATTTGGCGTCAAATACTGCTGCAATTCCTTCATCTTCATTCAGTACATCGCATACTAGAAAATAAGAAATACATGGTTATATTAAGAATTATTTTTGTTGTTAATGGAAAATAGAAATATTTATATAGCATGGTCAGTTGGAACACAGATAAAATTACGGCAAATAGGTACACACTTTTTGCCGTAATTGTAAAAAAACCGCTGCCCAAGGAATCGCTACTTCCACATCCAGATTTTCTATCCAACTCTCTCACAACGGAAAAAAATTAATAAAACGAATCTTCTAAGTTATGTTGTATAATAATTATTTTATTACACAAATCGCACATAAAAGATTTGTTGTTTATGAATATTAGCGAGACGGCTAATAGCTTTTAGCCCCCAAGACCAAGTGCATTATCAACATTACATGTAAACATGTTTACCCTTTCATAGTATGACATCAAATATTAATGAAATAGTAGGTTATCACTATTTATCCATATTTTAATCTTGTTTTATCCCCCACCTCGTCCCACTTTGTCCCACCTTGTCCCACTTTGTCCCACCTTATACCCTAATTACCTTTAATTATCCTTAATCACCAGCTAATTACCCTCAATTGAGAAAAAAGCAAACACTATACTAGTAGAAGAGCACTGTCCTCTAAATATGGTCCCCAGCTATAAAGAATTATTAGAAACAGTCGTTAATGAACAATTGGTGGAGTATTGTGAAATAAATAAATTGCTTACCAAACATCAGACAGGATTTCGTAAAAACAATTCGTGTAAAAGTGCTTTGCAAACTATTTTATATGACTGGAAAAGAGCAATGGATAAAAACGCATTTTTGGTGTAGTGTATCTATCAGACTTTCAAAGAGCATTTGAAACCATAGACTGGGACTTAATTTTAAAGCTTGAAAATCTTGGTATTAAAGGTACAACATTAAACTGGTTTAAAAATTTCCGCAATTCCCTAAATACGAAGGAGTAATATCTAATTCCAGAACACTAATATGGAGTCCCGGAAGGGACAGTCCTCGGTCACCGTTTATTTGTAATATACATAAACGATATAGTTCGACATAAATATAAATGCGATATGCAACTTTTTGCGGATGATACACTGTTGTATTTTATTGGTGAAAGTGTTGACGAAATATTATTGACACTAAATGAGGAAATAAATGTGCTTCAAAAATGGCCAAATGAAAATAATTTAAAAATAAATACTAAGAAAACTAAATATATGGTTATAAAAAATAGATATAATGTAACTAATACTGAAAGTGATATAGATGTGTGTATATATGGAAATAAAATAGAACGAGTAAAATAATACGAATATTTAGGTGTGATAATAGACGACAAACTAACATTTTGCAAACATGCCATAGACAAAAACAATAATTTACAAATCAATCATTTAAATTATTGTTCATCAATACTATTCCGTTGAATAACTCTTAAGTAGAAATATCACAAAAGAAGCAAAATCAAGCACTGAGGATAATATTAAATTGTAACAAATATACAAACAAAAAATTTGTATTAGACAATATGGGTATACTTAGTGTCAAACAAATAATATCATGTAATACGATGACATTTATCTATAAAATTCTGCAAGGCCAATTATTTGCTCATTTGTTAGAATTTTGTACTTATATAAGAGATATTCACTAACATATGACTAGAAGTTAGGACAAATTACGGACAAAATGATTTATGTCATAATGGAATGGGAATGTACAATAGATTACCCATTGAAATAAAAACAAGACAATCTGTGCAAGCTTTTAAAAGACAATGTTATATACGTAATAATGTAGAAGTGTAATTTATATTAGTGTTAAATTTAAAAACTTTTCTTTTTAATTATGTATTATTTTTGTAATTTAATTAGATATTGCTAATACACTTACCCGCTAATTAACCCCACTAATTCCCACCTTGTCCTTGTTCCACCTTCCCCTAATACCCTTAAACACCCGCTAATTGCCTTTAATTAACCGCTATTTACCCTTAATGACTCCTCCACTAATTATCCGCTAATTACTTCAACGAATTACTTCCCAAGCCACGCCACCGTGACGTCACAAAAAGTGTGGAGGGAGGAGGTCTAGACCTACTATAATACCCTACTCCGGCGAAGTTTCGAAAGTATGTAGAAATAATTGTTTATGAAACTTTAATAACATATTTCATATCGCCTACACCAATAACCTATAAAACGATATGCAACATCGGTACTGGGGGTGGGGGTGGTGGTAGCAGCGTGGTATTCGGGGTGGATGAAGTAAAAATAAATTGAGGCCTTTGGTTCTTGTACACACACTAAATCACAATTTTAATTTTTTCACCCCCTTTAATAATGAGGTGGGGGTGGTAATGGGGGTGGCTAATGTCAAGCAATTTTTTGAGACCTTAGCTTCTCTTATATATACTAAATACCAATTTTAAGGACTCTTACTTGCTTGATTTTCCCCCATTTACCCCAATTTACTCCCCAATCCTTCAACGGAATAAGATCAAAATATAATCTAGTTCCAGATCTCTTTAAAATACTTAAGTATGCCAAATTTCAAGTCAATGTATTAAACGGTTCCAGAGTAATCGTGCGCACAAGAAAAGTTACAGAAAGACCGACAGACAGAAAATTTTTTTGCTCAAATTTAAGATCTCGACGTTTCATGATATCCTAAGCCTATTTGAACAATAAAATTTTCAAAATTTTTTTTGCGTTATCACTTCCACTGGATGTAGAAGTAATTACACTCCAATATATTTTTGAAGTAATGATTGTTTCGTGGTCACGCGAATGTTTAATTCTATACTAGTTTTTTTTTATTCCTTTTGTTCTTAAATTGGGTAACATTGTCAATATGGCCACCTTACATGAAGAATTACGAGGGAAAAATGTACGGCGGACTAAGCAAGACGTCTCCTTGCAGATATGTGTAAATTTGTGTTGTATATGTACATACCTTTGAAGAGATTAGTTGTTTATTATCACTCAAAGCAATGCATTTGGTATATTGTTCCCTCTCTGAAAAGAAAGGACTTGTAGTTTAGTTTCTACAACCCATTTGATTTGTGTACTGAAGAAATCTTCAGCATTCCTTAAGAAACACCCTGAGCTTGGCATCCGGTGAATTTGCGTACCAGCACTCTACAATTAAGGTAAAGTTGGCCTGACTACTAATAAAGAACAATGTTAAATAAGGGCATTTTTTTCCCATTCTGACAAAAATGCAGAAATAATGTTTTTCGACCAAGTTTTGTTCACTGAACACGATTATGGCGTTAAAATTGATCGAAAATCATGGGAGCATGGCCAAATTGGCAGTTTTTAATTGTCAGTGACTAACCGGTAATCGAATATTGCCTAATATTAGCACATGGTACATAATAATATTATTTCTTCCACTTATGCAATTTATTATGCTACTTTTGTATCTGTCAAATGCCCGAACGGGGCATGACATCAATCTGTCAACTGTCGATGGTTACTTTTGACACTAGACAATGTAATATTGCAAGGATAACATTATTTGCCAACATGCAGTTTCATTATGTTAATAAAAATCAAGCATAAATAACTGACAGAATTTGGCAGTTGTCAACTGTGAAAATAATATAATTTACTCAAAAAAAAAAATACATCTAATGCAGTAAAATTCATAGTATTAATAGGCCCTACGCTTCTGTCAACTAAAAGGTGTATATACCTTCTTACTGTTTCACTCGTGGCATTGACAACGTTATGAGAGCTATCAACTGTCATAATAATCCTATTCGCGGAAAAAAAAATATACAGCAAATTTAGTACAGTCTATTGATCCTTGTCTTAACTAAAGGGTCAGTTGTGTGTCGTAAATGACCATTGGCAGCGTATCGCAACTGTCAAACTATCAAAATAATCTTACTAACTTATGAGACATTATATAATTATACAATATACTTAGTAGTCTCTATTGCCCCTGAGCTTCGGTCAGTGAAGGATTACGCATGTGCCTACTAACGGCTTCAGTCGCCATTGGCAGCATTATGGCAGCTGTCAACTGTCAAAAGAATGTTACTTATAAAGGATAAAATGTATTTTTATTCAGCAGAATTGACGTCACAAAGGGTCACGTATGTGCCCATCAAGGTTGTCAGTAGCTATCTTTATTATTATGATAGTTGGTTTTTTCTGCAAATAGTATTAGCTGTCACAACGGTGTCAATGCCACGAGTGAAACAGTAAGAAGGTATATACAGGGCCTTTGGTTGACGGAAGCGTGGAGCCTACTGATGCTATGAATTCTGCTGTATTAAAAGTATTTTTTCATGAGTAAATTATATTATTTTGACAGTTGACAGCTGCCAAGTTCTATGTCATTTATACTTTAATGATTTTTATTAACATTATTCAAATAATAAAACTGCATATTAGCAAATAATATTATCCTTGCAATACTACATTGCCCGGTGTCAAACCACTCAAGTTGACAATTGTTAATGTTTATTTTGGTGCTGGTGACTCTAGTTATTCACTTAGAAAACCATATACACTGCATTTTTGTGATATTTATATTGAAACCCCAGTCTTTAAAATAGTTATTGGTTAAGTCAGTCTGTTGTAAGAGTCGAGTCATTATTTTAGGATCTTTAGATGTAGTCAGTATGGCAGTGTCATCAGCGAATTTACATAGTGTCGTGGGATGGTCTGTGGGAAGTATTAATATAATGGCTAAAAAGTATACGTACAAGGGGTGAACCTTGGGGATGCTGGTTAGGATATGGTTAAGAGGAGAGCACTCTTGATTGATTACTGCCCGAAATTGGCGATCAGTGATGTAGCACTGTATTGTCCATATTAGAGATGGTACGAAAGAACCGAACCCGTTCTTTCGGAACAGGTCCGAGCTAACAGTTCCGCGGAACAGTTCTCAGATTTAGAAAATACTAGTTCCGACTCCGCTGGACTGTCATGCGTTTGAGCGGAGCACTGAGCACATGATAACGTTGTACCTTCGGACACGGAGCCGGAGTGGAGTGAGCAGATCAGACTTGCGGACTTTTTGGTATTGGTGGTAAGTGGTATTATTTGTGTGGGATGTATATAATAATAATAAATTCTGTTTAATTAGTGTTAAGTATTACAAAAATGTAGCTCTCTAAATTTTTTAATTCGAGGAGTTTTAGGAATAGTTTGAAGCATTAGGTGAATATTTTGACTTATTTCCATGTAACAATGAAATGAATTGAAGAAATGGTAAAACTTAGAAATGAAATAGTCACGGTTCTAAATCGCATTACAAAACAAATTAAAAGTATATTAATTTATGACACCCTCTACTCTTATTCAGAGTTCAAATACTAGTTCATATCGGTTTTGATATACAGGACGTATTTTGTATTGACCACTTTCTTTTCAAGAGCTTGGAGCTCTGGAGATTTCAAAATCAAAACTTTGAATGGAGCATATAATTGACATGTCAGTTTTCAACCTTCAACAACCAATCAGCATTCTTGTTTCAAAAAAATCAGGACTCCAAGCACTTGAAAAGAAAGCGGTGTCATTATGGAGCATATGGAGCTGCGAGTGCGAAAGAACGGGCAATCACTAATGCCGGACTCGGAGCAGGTCGGAATCGGAACAGGTTTTTGGAACAGGTATACTTTTTTACCCAGTTCCGACCTGTTCCGAGAAAAATCCACTCAGTACCATCTCTAGTCCATATGAGTCGGATCACCCGCGACTAGAAGTTTATATAATAGCCCAGGGTGCCAGACTTTGACGAAAGCTTTCTTGAAGATTGACTAGTCACCGATGCGGCCTCTATTCACCCTACCATGCTAATCCTAAGGCTGCAACTTGAAAATTAAGTCGATAGCTCCATCTACCGTTATTCACTGCAAATAATTTTGAATGTCCCGATTATGATGATCATTAAACGATTATCTTTATGTAAGACAACTATGTAACTATTAAAATAATAGCACTTAATTGATTGTAAATAATATGTATTTAAATTAGA
Organism: Rutpela maculata; assembly: GCA_936432065.2. Lineage (NCBI taxonomy): Eukaryota > Metazoa > Arthropoda > Insecta > Coleoptera > Cerambycidae > Rutpela > Rutpela maculata. The sequence continues at coordinate 208,226,619 of OW386286.2, read as the reverse complement.
CGCTTTCTGGCCACAGCATTGATAAAATTAGGTTTAGAGTACTGTTAGATTGTTGTACAGAGAAAATAAATAAGTTGGGACAATTTGTTATCAAACGTATATGAAATCACTTTTAAGTCACACAATTTGTGCAAACCCTTTAAACAGTTGCTCAAAACTAATTGTAAAAAACAGTGTGCTAACAATATATAAAGTTTGAGATAAATTAAGCTTAAGCTTTGCTATTGCTTGATGAATAAAAATAAATAATAAGTTTGATTCTGAATTTCCACAATTTGTTACAATACGTTTCCAACAAAATCATTGTAACAAAAAATATACAGAGTAGTCATCCTAAAAAAATAATTAATATAAAAAGTGTCATATAGAGAGAGATATTTTGTAAATATTTTTATTTTTTGAACAAGAAATCAAAATTATGGAAGAGTGAAGAAAGCGATTTTGACTGTTGTACACTTTTACAAAAATTCAAAAAATATACGAGTCTTAATATACAAGTTTGGACAGTGGTGTACAACAAAAAGAGCTGCTAAGAAGGCATTCCAAAAAAGTAAAAATTATAGTGGGTAGGCTAAAAAAGTGAAAGTTTTCGATAGGGAGCAAATCAGCAGAATTTTTAATATGAGTGATCAAAGACATTTAAAAAATCGTATATAAAACCTCTTCAACCTATGTGATTAGAAATGAATTATCGAGATGTTTCAAATGGTTGCAAATATTCTTTAGTAATTCAACCATTCAGAATATCATTGACATTCTTAGTGTTGTATTAATATGAGTTTGAAATATACTGTTATACTTACACACTTTACTTGCCTCGTAACTGTTGTATTTAGAAACTTCTAAAATTGTGCCATTATAAAAATTTCTTTGATCAACTTCACGATTTTTCCGATATATTATACTATTTAACGGATATTTTATTTGGGTATCCTCTTCAGTAGAAAGTACACCTATAACAGAAGAGTAAATAAGTATGCCTGCAATGACCTAGACAGAATTTTGGTTTGGAAAGGGCCCAAAAGGGAGAATTAAAATATCAAAGAAACTTTTGCAAAAATGATTATAGTTAACATTTTTAAATATTTCAAATTCTGACCGTTGACAAAAAATAGTTAATTAGAATTAGTACCTATACCTACTGGCAATTTAGAGGTGTATGTGTGTGGGGGGGGAGGAGGCTTGGACCTTTATTACTAATATTGTAGGGAATAAAGAAAAGATATAACTTTTACTTAAACTATTTTGTTCCATTGTTAATACTTTACGATTTACAGTCGCCAGAAAGATGAAAATTCGTGCTTCACAGCAAATTTTTGCAATTATCTCTAGCTCCGTTGCCCCAACATAGTAATCAGTAATTATTATCAATAATGCATATTAAAAAATTTGCTAAAACTTTTGTTTAAACATTTTTTTTTCCACTCTCAATTGTTTTAAAGTTACAACAGCTTGAAATTTGAAGAATGGTATAATTTCGAGCTGCTATAATTTTTAAACAATTTATCGTGCAAGAAAATTATTTAAATTATTTAAAACTTCAGGAAAAACGTGACCCCAAAAACAGGGTTTTTTTAGCTCGCGATAATGCAATGAAAAATATTAATTTCTTAATAAAATCTCTTGTTATTTTTTATCTTTTTATCTTTTCTTTTTATTTAACCACCTCTGTTTTCATATTTGAACGCGATAAACTCAAAAACTACACAAACGATTTCGATGCGGTTATAACCATTATTTAAGGGCGCTCTTGGAGACGGTTATAAGCTATTTATTACTGGATAAGGGGCAATTTTGTTACACCACCGTGGTGTAACAAAATTGCCCCTTATCCAGGCAGGATTTTCTTTTCATAGTAAATTTACCGTCGTTGCGAGTAAAATTACACCGAATTGTAATGGAATTTTACCCGCAAAGAGAGTGTAAAATTTCTATTTACCTTATATTTTTGGTAATCCTCCCTGGTAAATGGAATTTTACCCTCTCTCTTTGCGGGTAAAGTTACATTAAAATTTTACATGCAACGACGGTAAATTTACCTTCATTTTTTACGGTGTAGCTAATAGCGCCCAAATGTATGCAAATACACGATACGAGTAAAAAATATATACTGCAGTACTAGTCAAGCATTCTAAGTTGGCAGGTAGCTGCGCAGAGAAAGAAGAAATATCGTCACTGTTGGACAGAGACAAACAAGCTTATTAATGCCCGTGAAAAATTGTTTGACGTTTGACGGTCACCTTGTTCTGGGGAGCATATTTATTTGTTAAGGGGAGCTTTGTCAACATGACAAGTGAGTGACAGAACATCTATCAGTGACATCTAAACCCTGAGATCTAACAGAAGCTGGGAATTGACTGAAATGAGCAGGATGTGGTCCTTATATCTTAGCGTAAAAACTTGTTTGACGGTCATTTTGTTCTGTAGAGCATATTTTTTTGTTAATGAGACTTGTATTAAGGTACCAAGAAAATGACAAAACTTTTAACAGTGACTTATAACTTCCGAAACGCGACGGTAACGTTAATTTCGCTCAAAATCGTCCATTTCTTCGTTTTTAAATACGTGTAGAAATTTTTCTGACGGGAATTTGGTCTTAAGATGCATACTTTCTTATTCAAGAGACTTATAATTACTTCTTAAATATAAAAATGACCTTGTAATAATGATAAACGATGGGTTTAGAGTTCTGAGGTGAAATATGCGAAAAAAAATCCAATTTTCTTAAAAAATTCTAAAAAATTTCTTTCTGGCTAGCCTTACTGACAGGAGTTTCTTTCTGGGAATTTTTTTCTGTGTTCAAAACATTTAAATAAACACGTTCAGCCTAAAAAATGCTTGTAACGATCACTTGATATAACCCCGTTTTTTTACAACTTTGACCTTTCTGGCTGCGCCTCCCGACGGCCCACACTTTCTGGCGATCTTATTTTATTCATTTTAAACATAAAATGCAAAAAAAATGAGCCTTGTAACGATGGCATAATTTCATTGATTTCTAGACAGTGTTCGTGACGTACCTGACGGGAGGTGTCCCGCCAGAAGTCGATTTTATGAATCGTTATCATCCATTAAACCATTAAAATATTTCAAAGTTCATAAAACGATGACGTGCCGAAAAAGCCACCTAGCTCCCGCTCTAACAGTATGCCGAGAAGATCAATGTGTGGGAAGGTATGCTGGGGGACGATATAATCGAGCCTATTTTCATTGAACAAAATCTTACTGAGGACCACTATTTAGAACTTTTAGAAAATGTAGTAAATCCACTCATCACTCAGTCGCTAGAAAACCAGACCGATGAAGACGGAAACGTTATTCTGGATGAGCACAATTTGCATTTCCAACAAAACAGAGCTCCTCCTCATTACACTCTTCCCGTGAGGCAATGGCTGTATGAAACATTTCCTGGAAAATGGATTGGAAGGAGAGGTGCCCAAGAGTGGCCGTCACTTGATTTCTTTCTTTTTTTTTAAATCTCAAGTTTATAAAACTCAGCCAGAAGACACTGATGATGTCAAAGCTAGAATAACTCGAAAATGTAGACAGATATCCCGGGAAAAGTCCGACAAGAATTCGAAAATAGACTGTATGATTGTTTAGCAAATAATGGAATTCACTTTGAACATTTAATAAAATAATTTTCTGTCTACTTATTTTTAATCATTCCAGAATTAATTTATCTTTATCTCAGAAACGGATCGAACAATTTCATTTCTTTTTGGTACACGGATAGGACTTTTTAAGCCGTTTAAAATGATGGGTCGCAAGATAGGAGGGGAGGGGGGTGCCATTTGAAATTATAAAGTTGGGGTTGGCTGGGGTGTCAAGGGCTGAAACACAAAATTCAACCAACAGTGGTTTTGAAGTTCTACCTCGAAAAGTAAATCGACGTGTTTTTGCCGAAAATCGTCTTTACTTCAGAAGACGAGTTATTCTGGTGTGAAATGAAAGCACTGTATATTACTAGTCTTTGGTGATGGTCTCCTTTTAAGTGTAATTTATTCAACTTGCATTTTCCTGATTCTATAAGTAAATGTGTATACCATTTGCAATATGCAATATTATTTACGTAGTGAACGACAGGAATATTTTAGTTAGGAATTGTCGAAGAGGGTTTTTTTATGACAATTTTATTTTGGGAATATCTGCAATATATATCTCACGACGTGTTTTTGGTGAAAATCGTGTCTACTTCAGAAGACGAGTTATTCTGGGTGGCAAATTTTGAAATGAAAGCAGTGTATAATATACATAAGGTTTATTATAACATAAGATACATTTGTTGGTTCTTTGATAAAGTTTTTAAAAAGCAAAAATCTTTGTTTTACACTTTTTATTCACATAATTTTTCAAATGATTATAAAAGATGGTGATGATGACAAGTCGGAAGAGAGATGCTAACTGAGGATTGAATGCAATCAGGCCCGTGGAGAGCCAGTACGGGCCCAGGGGTAATCAACATATATTTATAAGTTTTCGTATTAGTGGAAGCTATTCAGCACAATGTTGCTTAGTCAGCTTTTTATATATAGAATCGGAAAGTGCTGGGTTTGGTATTGTGGTATTAACCGTCCGCCCACAATAAAGGCGCCTACCAGTACTCTAGCAGAGGCAAAGAGTGATATGCCCCTTCAAGAGAATTATGTACATCATTGCTTGCTTCGCTCTCGCTTACTCTTATTGCCATACCAAACCGAACACTTTCCGATTCTGTAGATTATCTACACTTGTGGAATTATAACTCATATTACAAATTTTCAGAGACTCGTATGTGTTACGGATTGCTTACTTTCGAGGGCTTTATACGTCACACTAAACTGATCCATTGTGCACCATCACAGTAAATACTGTTTTGTACATTTTGAATTGGGAACGCCTTTTGAAATGTCTTAAATTTGAATCGGTATATGCCACAGATATTATAAAGATACTAGAAATGTGGGCATGGTTATTGTCTATAACAGTCCGAACTTGCGGACTAGTCGTCTTTCAGCGCCATCTATCTGTTAACTATCAGTTTAAAAATTGTTAACCTTTTGTAACTAATGTCAGTGCTTTTGTGTGAATGTTACACTCTTTCTTTCATTGTATTTGTTTAACCCAACGTTTTACACGGGCGTTACTTTAACTTGTTAACTTGTTATTAAATATTCTGCTTAGAAATCTATAGAACTGCGTTTATTCCATTTTTAAATCCAATTTAATTTGTAAATACTTTTGCAATATACCGGCATCAATTAGACTAATAGAACTGAGCTCAACTAATAACAGAATATCAACAAAAAACATTATTTATTAATTAGGTAATTGTACTCCTCAAAACAGCATTCCCTGTAACTAGGGAAAACAAATTCACTCCCTTCATGCTCCTCGCGTAAAGATTGGCCGACCAAACAAGCCGTAAATGAATTGAATTGCTCTTCTATGCGCACATATCGAGCAAAACAGTTTTAGTCAAAAACGTTTTTGACTCACACAAAACGTTTTTGGCTAATAAGTGTGCATTTTCTAATTGAATTTACATTGAAATAACAACATCGATCTTGTTTAGACAAAAACGTTTTTGACTAAAACTGTTTTGCTCGATATGTGTGCGGCCGGCATTAAACCTCGTTCGCGCAGGCATTATTATGTCCATAGACTAGGGATAGCTAATCCGAATATTTCTACGGATCAGTTCGGACCTAATCCAGTCCAGAGAAGAACCTAGTCCAAAGATCAGTTTCAGTTTCTAGTCCATGCTAACCAACTCGCACGGTGAACGGCTGAGCGGACCGGCAGACAAACTGGACTCAGTGGGCTGGACTGGTGCAAATGGACTCGTAATCTTGTAGTGTACTAGTCGTACTCGTTTAGTTCAACCAGTTCATACGTCTATAAAATGCGCGCACCGCACCGGGTCTCTAAAAAGTTCAGCCGGACTCGGAGTACTCGGACTAATATTCGAACCTGCCGTATTTATTAGTTGAGATCAGTTCCACTAGTCCAACCCACCGGACCTCTTCCAAAGTATCAGTTCCAGTTCGGGTTAGCCAACCCTACCATAGACTTAAGTCTATGATTATGTCATACAAATAGTTGCTAGTTCATCTGATATTTTAATTGAAACATTTATATATGTTAGATCACGATTTACATAAATGGGTTTTTAAAAACTTTTATTAATTACAAAAGAGTCAACGTTGACTCTTGAAATGAAAATTATAATATTATAAAGAAGTGTTTATTACGACATGAGTATATGAACCGACTACAAAAGGTTATCTATCTAATTTATATCCTCGGTTGGCTGTACTTAGTCAGCATTAGTATTGTTTCCCAAGACAAGCCAAAGGAAATATGATATTACATATCAGCGATAATATGAGGGAATTCGTTATCAACACGTAGCTGAAATATGATATGCTGAGATAGTTTAAAAGGAATAAAAGTCACGTACAAGTTTTTATACAGTGTACCAAATATTATATAAAAACTTCCCCCTTATTAAAAAAGTTGGTGATTATACAGCAACTTTTGTAAAATATAAATGCAAAATAATAGTAAAATGAAAAGAATAAAATTGTAAAATAAAAATGCAAATAGTATATAAGAATATTAAAGATGTACGTATAACATAAATTAATATTAATCATGACAATTAAATCATGAAATCAAAATTAGTAACAATGTAGAATGTCTTCGACTTCTTCGGTTTCTTCTTCTCTTTGGATACTGGGTCTTCTCCTTGGAGGTAATATACTGGTGAAACTTTTGAGCGTTCGTCTTGGCATCGGTGGAGATGGAGGTGAGTCGTGTGATGCATGAACAAGGGCTAACTTTCGGCTTCTTTTTCTGCATTTGCAGAACAGGTAGAGAAGGATAAGGGAAATTACTAAGGTTATAGTGAAGTACGTGAACCACGAGATGTGTTTTGTCACGTAGGGTTCGTTAATGAGGTCGTCTAAATCCTTGGAGTACTGGTCTAATTTATGTTTCGCAATTTCGAGGTCTTCTGTGTTCAAATTGTTTAACTTCAACGGTTTTAAATTTGGTAGTTGAGTTTTGTCTGGAAGGTCACTGTAGCAATCATACGGAATTTCGACTGGGTGAGTATTATCTCTAACACTTAACACTTCGTTGGAACTGGCCTGGATTTTGGTAATACCAACAAAAGCGTAACAGCTGGGTTGTAGTTTTATAATGGAATTTTTTGTGATGACTTCTGTTTTTGAATTTCTCTTCGGACAATTAACGGTAACATGTAGTGGTTCTGCGTTGATGACTAGCCAGGTGTTTTCTTGGAGTTTTTGTACATTGTATCCTTGACTGATTATGAATGAGGTTTGACAATTTTGGGGTAGGCTCATGAGGTTTTTGAAGAGTCTTGCTTCACATATGGCATTGTTATCTATCGGGTAGGCGAACAGGTTGGAGCATAATTTGGTTCTCATGTAAAGTTGTTTGCAGTCATCTAGATCCGGGATGGGTAAGAACATTAAGGAATCATCATCCCTCGCGATAAATTTTTGTGATACCGATAATAAGTGGTGTAAACCAGTTCTATTATCCAAAATAGGGATAGGATATAATTGATAGGCTGTGTAATTTTGTGGGTCTACTAAAGGTACTTTTAAAACAAAGATTAAACTTGAATCGGTCTGAAAGGCTTGGAGTTCCATAATATCCAAATATTGAGCAACTTTTGATAGCCCTATTGAAAGCGGTAGGTTATTTTTATGCAAATTTTGTGAAATTTCCTGTAAGGATGAAATTAAGTCTGTCGGAGTGATGATTGACGTATGAATGATTTTTAAGCGTGCAAATGTTATTGCATTTAGAATATCATTTAAATTATCTTCGATGTACAAATAACTTGCCATTAATTGTTCGCAATAATATACGAATATTAATTTGATTTAAATGGCTTCGATGTGACTTGTCATAGATTGAATTGTGCGATCGATTTCTTTGATATTTTTGTTAAATGTTTCTTCGTCAATTTGAAGTTTTTGAATAGTTGAATTGAAATTTTTGATAACGGATGTAGTAACTGAAATTTGATTTTTAATTAGATTCTCCAATTGGTGTTCGTCATTGTTTAGCTTATTGATGCAATCAGAATAATATTGACCGTCTTCGGCATCTAAATTTCCGGTTATTGATTTGAATATTGTGCCGAAACCGTTGAGTATTCCACGCTTATATCGTTTTGTATCCAAAAAGATTTCGTCAAATTTTGATTTTATAGTTTTAGATATTTGTGTTAAGAGATTTAGATCTGTTTTAACTTCACTCCTGAAAGTGATCGTCTTCTGATTGGCGGCGTCCAGGGTGTTTAGGATAAGCTCTAACATTTTTTAGTTTCTGTCAAAGGTTGTTTTTAGGGAGGAAATGTTTTTGTGAACCAGTAGTGTCCATTTGTCGTTGGTTACTATTACGTCAGTTTTTTCGTGGTAGTATGTTCCTATGGTATTGTTTATAGGCGTTTATATGATCCGAACAGCAGGAATAACTGAAAACAAGGTTAACTTTCAAAATAAGGTTTCATTCTGTCAAAATTGACTTTACTAGTTTGTTTAGTTTCTGGGTTGAGTAAGATAGCTGAATTTTCAAAGATTTTGGTAATTTCGAATGGTCCGTTAAATTTGTTTTGCAATTATTTTTAATCTGTGATTCTTTTACGTAAACTTTGTCTCCAACGTTATATTTTTATCGAATCTAATTTTAGCTTTTTGCTTTTGAAGTTCCGTTCGGTCTCTAGCAATTTTATAATAATGGGAGATACGATTGTTTAAATCTCTGACGTATTTCGTTATTAATTCTTTTTGGTTATACAAAGTTTCTGGCGGTCGAACTGATGTATGACCAAAAACTAGTTCATATGGCGTAAATCCATGTGTTTTGTTAACAGAGTTGTTATAGCAAATTACAGCGTAAAGTAAAATAGTGAACGGATGTTCGTTCGGGTTTTCTGTTTGGTTAACTCTTATCATTTCTGCTAACGTTGCGTGGAATCGTTCAATTGAGCCATTCGATTGCGGCTGTCCTACGCTTGAACAGGTTAATTTTATATCGTATAAAATACGTAAATCTCGTAATAATCGGTTGTCGAATTCTCCTCCGTAGTCGCAATGTATTCTCAGGGGAGTACCATAGTGTTGGAAATATAGTAATAAGGTAATTACTACAGATTTAGCGGATTTATCAGGGACTGCGTAAGCTTGTGTAAATTTGGTTAATTCCTCGCGTATCGTTAAAGCATAGTTGCATGTGGGAAACTCGAATAAGTCAATGTTAATTCTCTCAAATGGTGTCTTTGGTGGTTCGGTTATTACTAACGGTCTGCTTAAATTTTTTCGACAGACTTTACTTTTTTGACAAGTTTCAGAATTTTTTACAAAGTTTTCTACATCTTTAGTTAAACCTTGCCAAGTGTATTTTTCTCTAATTCGTCGAATCGTTTCATTTATCCCGCGGTGTAGGTTATTTTTACCGCTGTGATGTTGATCTAGAATTATAGGAATTTCTTCAGGGGTTTTGACAATATCTTGACAGATTATTAATTTTAGGTCCTTTTCTGCAAAAATGAATGACAGAATTTCAAGTATAGGGAGATCTAAATTATTTTCGACAAAGTACGTCTTAGAAAGATCCAAGACGTCTTGGTTTTTGAATAATACCAGAAATAAGTGTTCAATTACGGATTCAATATCAAATGGTAACGGGTAAAAGATCGGAAATGTTGGGCAGGGGATATTTGTCACCGATTGTGACCTCGTTGAGTTTGCGGTAGTCAACTACAACGCGCCATTTCTGTTTGCCAGAAGCGTCCAGTTTTTTAGAGACTACCCAAACAGGAGAGGACCAAGGTGAGATTGAGGGTTGAATGATACCTTGACTTAACATTTTCAATACTCGGGACTTAACTTCTTCTTTATGGACCTGGGGATAGCGATACGATTTCGTAAATATCGGTCGGGAGTTGTCGGTGTCAATAGGGTGTTTGATTTCGTTGGTAAAGATCAAATTGTCTCCTTCTAAATAGAATATATCTTGAAAATCTAAACAAAGCTGCGTTATTATTTCGGCCTCTTCCTCGTTTAGATGGTCCAAGCGCAATTCGTTCCTAATTTCAAAGGATCTGTCAGTCTTGGAGCGTTGGTCTGAATTTTGAGTATTTAAGTTAAAAATTGACTTAAATTTTTGTAAAGGTTCTAAGTTTAAATTAGAAAAATCGACAGTCTTCGGAATGACGTTAGCATTGATTATTGTCGTTAAAAATTCTCCGTTTACTCTACAAAGACCATTAGGTAAACGGACTTTTTCATTTTCCTGCGCTTGCAAAATAACGTCAGTATTTCTAAGATTACATTTTAGTTTATAAATTTTTTCAGTACGACCGCCAATTTGGATTTTATTTTGATTAGGCCTGTGGTTTGATTGAATTTTGTCGCATTCGGGTTTTGAAGAATCGTCGGTTACTTTGAAAAGTGGAACCGTTTTAAAGTTGGTTATCAATCGTTTATTTTTTACGTCTACGATACAATGATAGTGCTCTAGGAAATCAGCTCCTATCAGTCCATCAAAATTGATGTCCAGATCGTAGATGTAAACTTTATGTGGGTCGTTGTCCGTGAAGGGTATAAGAACAGATTCACTGATAGTAATTTTCTGATCGGTTATACCTTGTATAATTACATTTTCTGAAAATCTTCGTTTGTAATTTTCTGCTGTTTTTGGTTTAAAGATAGAGATACCTGCGCCAGTATCGATTAGAATTTTGAATTTGTTTGTGATGTCTTTAATATAGTATAAATTTTTTGAATTTACAGACAACAATGAGTGTGATAGGGTTTCTACATGAACCCTTGTTCCGGGAAGTTCAAGAATGGGTTGAAATTGTCGTTTAGATTCATAGCCTGAATTTGATTCGATATTTGATCGAATTGATCTGTTTTCTGTATTGGAGTATCCGCGGGATACTCCGGGCTTAAACAAAAATCCTGAGAATTGGTGTTATAATCTTCTTGAGGCGTTTGAGAATTAGCAGTATAATTCTCGTATTCATTTTGCCAAATATCGATTTGGTTTGTTTGTGAATTTTGAGAATTACCAGTATAATTCTCTTGTGGTAAATATGGATCGTTAAAATCAGTTTGGTAATTTTGGAAATCATTGTATTGCTGATTGTCGAAATTATTAGGTTCATTGTAATAATTAGTATGTTCATAGTTTAGAGGATCGTAGTAATTGTCGAAATTAACGTGATGCGTTCTTTGTGGATTTTGACGATTGAAATTTGGATTTTGTTGTTGATTTGGGAATCTTTATTGGAAGTTAGGGTTCGGTCTCATTACCGAAGGTCTGTTTTGTTGTGGGTTATTTGCGTGTTGGGAATTTTGCGGAGAAAATTGCCTCTGATTATTTTGGCTGGAAAAATTGTGGAAATTTGGTCTTGAAATTTGCGCCTGATAAGAGTAAGCGTTTGGAATAAAACTAGGAGATGAAAATTGTTGATTTTGCCTTGTGCGGCATTCGTTGATTGTATGTCCGTTTCTTTTGCAGAAAGAACATAACTTTTGTGGAATGGGAGGATGTTTCGCTTGAGTTTGAATGGGATTTTTATTTGGATTAAATTTGTTGAATTTCTGAGATTCGAAATATGATAACTATAGTTCTCTGAGAGTTGCATCAAGTATAGTAGCCGGGTTTCGAGCTCGAACTATCTGGCTTAATTTGGGTTCGAGTCCGGTTAATAAGGTGTTAAGGGTCATAGTATCAATTAAGCGTGTTTGCGCATCTTTCTGTTAATCTGTCATAGCGATTTGTTTGTTTACCGCGGAAAGCATTTTCGCGTTATGAGTTTGTAGCCTAGAGATAAAAGTTAATGGTGATTCGTTACTTAGTTGATGGAGTCGTTGCAGACCTTGTCTCCAAAATGAGACTCTAATAAGGCTTTAGTTTCGCCCCATGAAGTTGGATTTCTCGAATTTATTACTTCGGCAGCTTTGCCTTTTAGTTTATTTTTTATATGTAGCGAGAGCAATGTTTTTTGGTCTGCTACGGCCATGCAATAGGCCTGACTACAAGCATATAAGAAAGTTTGTAAAAATAAAGGGTTGCCATCGTATTCGGGCACAATGGAGAAAATTTCACTTAATTTATATGGTTCAAGAACCGGTGCTGGACCTGGTGCTGCACCTTGTTCTGCACCTTGTGTTACTTCATCGGGCATGTTGCTCGATATTTAGCAAATAAAAAAATAAAAAATAAAAAAAATGTTGTACCTTTGGTAGATCGATTGGGTTTTTAGTGATGCGAATTCTGCATTAACAGTATAATGCACAGTATTTTTAAATTAGATTTTACGATTCTAGTTAAGCATTAGCAGTATAATGCTGTGTTTTAAGCGTTTGTGTTTAACGTCTCAGCTTTAGCTAAATGGTTTGTTTGAAAAAAATAATAAAAATAAAGATAAATGGGAATTGGATAATAGAAATAGTTTTTCTGTGTATTAGCAGTATAATGCACTACGTTCAATAATAAAAATAATAAAAGAAAAATTGCGAGATGATTCGTTAAAGTACTTACAATAGTAAATTCTTCATTTAGTGTAGGTTCTTCCAGTAAGGGATTAGGATCCGCCACCACCAGTGAGGAAGGTCTTGTTCCGATAGATAACTTTGCACTAGTTAGGCACCTCGTGGAGATGTTGTCCTTTTTCTTGTGGGTCACTACCGGTTAGGCTTCTTGTTCTAGCGATGTTCACGGTATCCTACCGACTGCGCCAATTGTTAGATCACGATTTACATAAATGGGTTTTTAAAAACTTTTATTAATTACAAAGAGTCAACGTTGACTCTTGAAATGAAAATTATAATATTATAAAGAAGTGTTTATTACATGAGTATATGAACTGACTACAAAAGGTTATCTATCTAATTTATATCCTCGGTTGGCTGTACTTAGTCAACATTAGTATTGATTCCCAAGACAAGCCAAAGGAAATATGATATTACATATCAGCGATAAATAATATGAGGGAATTCGTTATCAACACGTAGCTGAAATATGATATGATGAGATAGTTTAAAAGGAATAAAAGTCACGTACAAGTTTTTATACAGTGTACCAAATATTATATAACATATATACAACCCGCCTCCACTACCTTGTATGTGTATTATAGAGGAGTGATTTTTCAACTTGGGGAATTGAGGAATATTAGATTAATTTTCTATCGATACAAGAGATTTCGTTTATTATAAAATTGTTATTCTTCCTTCGTCTAATTCTCAGTTATTTCTATGAATAAAATTTGAAATACCTGTTAAAGCTGCCAAACATTTTTCTGCCTCAATATAAAAATAAACTTCAGAGAGTCCATACCAACTGACGCCTACTATTAAAAGAATTTAAAAGTAAAGTAGTCAAAATAAATTTGAATGGAAATTTTATTTCAAATGCGATATAAATAATGTATACAGGAAGATTCAATGCAGGAATCAATAAAATAAAAATTCTATAAATATTTTTAAGTGCTTCTTTTAACGTCAACATTTCAAGTGATTTATTCCAGGTGAATAAATTACTGGAAATTTAAATATTTCTCACGTGATATTAGAGATTCAAAATTGATATGCTTCTGACATGTTATATATAGATGTGGCTTTAACAGAAACTTTAACGAATCATAGTAATACATGTGTATTTATCAAGTTTATTCAATATAACAAAATCGTCGGAAAATCTCCGTGCATTCTGAAGTTATCCTAGCTCTGACATCACGAATATCTTCTGGTTGAGTTTCGTAAACTTGAGTTTTCAAATAATCCCAGAGAAAATATCAGGCGGAATTAAATCCGGAGATCTTGCTGGCCATTCCTGAGTAACCTCTGTCTGCAATCTATTTCCATTACTTTTACAGGAACAGCAATTGGAGATGCAATTTGGGCTTATCCAGCTTGTTACATTCTTATTAAATCTGATGAGTAGGTCTATGTCATTCTCTGCGAGTTCTAAGTACAGCCACCCACCAGACTTTTTTTAATCAAAATAGGATACCAGCCCATACATTGACCGTCTCAGGAAGCTGTGTATGGCCCTCCCGAAACATGTGGGTTTTAATTTTTGCAGTGCCTATAATTCTGTTTGTTGGCAAATCTGTTTAGGAAAAAGTTCGATTCAACGTCGAAACAAATTTGGATCATCTGTGATTTCTTTACTCATTTCTTTTCAGGATTGATCCATTCCGTCAAAATTATCTTCATTAAGTTGTTGATGGATTTGCACTTTGTAAGAAAACAAACTCATTTCTGTTTTTCTTCTAGCAGCTTTTATCTAAGAAACTTCATCGGGGACAAATAATAGCAATTTGTCCCTATTTACTGCCACTTTGTCTCCTCATAATTGTCGTACTCTTGAATTCATTACCTTTGTTGTAGCGCTAGAATTTGTAGTTTCTATTATCTTTGATGATATCAAACGATCAAGTGTCCGCTCATTGAACAATTTTTCTCCTAAAACTTTCGCTACCTTCCATCCATAAGCATTGATAATTTCGTCCACACTGACCCAGATGTATTCCTCATTGAGCTCAGAAGAAATTTTCTGTTTAATGTTGTCACAGGTCGGTGATAGATATTTTTTTCGTGGCATCTAAAAATTGAATTATAGAGGGTGTTTGATACATCGATAGAAAGTTTTAAGGGGGTTACAGAGGAATCCTTTTAGAACATATGTGACCATATAGAGGGCTCAGCCGATAGGGACACTCTTGTAACTTTTGGATGGGCGATTGGATTTTTTCAAATTTAATGTCATGGTATGGGATGAAATTTCCAATTTACGATGTAAAGAACCAAAATGGCCGACTTCCGGTTTCGATGCAATTTACATGAAAATCACATTTTAAATGGGACAACCTGTATATTTTTGCATATTTGGATCTTGCTGGCCAAAATATATATGATCTGATCCTCAAATATTATTTTGATTTTCAAAAATATTGAAAAAAAAATCTATTATTATTATTATTTATTTATATATAAATTGATTACAAAGAGAAGGTAGACATTATACATATAATGTTCTTCGTAATTTAAAAATCTAATTAAATAACAGGCCGTCCCATAGGGACAACCATTTAAAAAATATATTTTTCGTTGAAAAACCAATATCGTTGAACTTAATAAAGAATAAATCGCGTTTAATGTTACTATCTGAAGAGATAATATTTTAAAAGTACTTTCAGATTGATTTTTAACAATTTTGGCAAAATCTAAAAATTAAAACTAAAAATTAAAAAAGTCTATATTTTTTGAAAATCAAAATATTTGAGGGTAGATTATATGTATTTTGGCCAGCAGCATCCACATGTGCAAAAATGTACAGGTTGTCCCATTTAAAAATTTGAATTTCGTATCAATTGCATCGAAACCGCAAGTCGGCCATTTCGGTTTTTTATATAATTGGAAACTTCATCCCACCGGTATCTGTGAGTTATCGAGGTTGCAGATTACAATTATCCGGTCCAAATTTAACAAAATGTTTGTTTTTTCGAAAGTGCCAAAATTCTCTCCTTAAATATAAAAGTAAAAAAATAAATTAATAGTTTAAAAAACTAAAAAAACATGCTTTTATAAATACTGCACTAAAAAGATAAAAATAATCATAATCTACCTCGTAAGGGCCTTAGTGTAAGCCGTGTTTGTATTTAAATGTAATATTTGAATATAAAAACGTGGGGCGCTTTTCATTTAATTTAATGTCTTCAGCGTTTTAATTATCAAACCTGTTCGAAATAGCATTCGTTTTTTTTACTAGTTTGTTTTCGGTAAATGTAGGTTTTCAGGCATTTCTATGTTGCGGAATTTTGAGAAAATAGTTTTCAATACATTATTTAAAATGAGGGAAACTACAAATTTATTTTGAAAAGTAAATGCAGTGTATCAAATGAAACATACATAAAATATAAAAACAAAATCATATTTGGAAAACAACTAATTAAAAACAGGAAAAATTTTAAATTATACTTAGAAAAATATATTAATTAAATAACGAAATTCGTTACTCGTTCTTTGTTATTAGCAAAACGACCCACCGCCTTTATTGTTATATAAATGCTATTAGACGAAAGATAAAATGTCTAAATTTTCGTTTCAAATTATTTATTTCGCCAATAATTTTTTTTATATCTTTGTAATTCCCCGTAAATCCGCCCTTGACACTATTGAAAGGTTTTATCTGTGTTAAATATTATTTTTCTAATCTTCAGCTGATATCTCCTCAAAACAGTACCAACAAGAATTGGAGATAGCGTTTTCTCAAAAATAGCACATATGAAATACATTCAAATAACTTAACAAATGTCTGTAGTTTATCCCCTTTCCAATGGTGTATCAAGTTATAAATGCTAGTATATCCAATAAAAAAAAAACATACTCTTGTAGATAGTAAAATTCTATTAGGTAGGAAATTAAGTACAGCGTTTAGATTTATGTTTGTTATGATGTTTAAAATTAATGAAACAAACATACAATCACAGTAGGCTTGTCTCATAAGGCACGTGAGGCAGTGCCTCATCTCCAGTAAATTTGGAGTAAATCTGTACCTAGTTCGTAATTTTATAAACTATATTATTACTTCCACGTCCAGTGGAAGTGTAGTAACGACAAAAAAATTTTTAAAAATTTTTATTGTCCAAATAGGCTTAAAATGTCGAGATTTTAAGTTTGAGCGAAAAAAAATTTTCTGTCTGTCGGTCTGTCTGTCTGTAACTTTTTTTTGTGCGCACGTTTACTCTGGAACCGTTTAAGATATTGACTTGAAATTTGGTACACATATGTACTTTAACGAGATCTAGAACTAGATTATATTTTCATCTTGTTCCGTCGAAGGGTTGGGGGTAAAATGGGGTAAATTTGGGGTAAATGGGTAAATCAAGCAGGTAAGAGTCCATGAAATTGGTATTTAGTATATACAAGAGAAGCTAAGGTCCCAAAAAAATTTTTGGCATTAGCCACCCCCATTACCACCCCCACCTCCTTATTAAAGGGGATGGAAAAAAATTGTGATTTAGTGTATGTACAGGAACCAGAAACCTCAAAATATTTTTTTGCTTCATCCACCCCTCATTACCACCCCCCTATCACCACCCCCACCCCACTACCGATGTGGGGTATCGTTTTATGGGTTTTTGGGGTAGAGGATTTCAAATATTATATTATTAACTTTCCATAAACAATTATTTTCACATACAAAGTTTTTTTATTGTGAGTGACTTGGATAGAGAATCTGGATGTGGAAGTAGTGATTCCTTGGGCAGCGGTTTTTTTTACTTTATTCAACTGACGAAGTAGAGAATTCCTTAACAAACCTAACTAACTACCTATCTGAGTATCTATAACCCTGCCTCATCAGCTTGTGATGTCACAAGCCGCCACTGTATACAATGAAGAACAATTTAATACTTTTTATGTTTTGATGTTCAAAATGAGAAATACCATTTCTAATACATCCACGTGCTCTTCTTCTCACTTCGGTAGTGATGTCACCTAATCTCAGTTTTCCCTTAATTCTTACACCTTTCATTAATTCTCCCGATGAAGTGGTCGCAGTAAGTTATTTCAACCTAGTAAACAAGTTCTTTCATTTGTTCACAGACATGGAAGTCGAGAGGTGCCAAGTCTGGGGACATTGCTAGCCACAATATCTAAAAAGGTCGATATTTCAAAATCTGTGATATTTTGTATAATTGTATATATGGTCGTATAAATTCTACAATTTTATCACCCACTTGAGACATGCTATCGATACATCAAACACCTTGTATAGTTTCGTCCACGATATATTAAAACCAACCATCACTTCCATTAAGTTTAAGTTTAATTTAACATTGCTTTACTATCACTTTCGTTAATGTTACTCACATTCATTTCATGAAAGCGCTTTGTCACAGCTTTTTCATTATAGTTATGTACCGTCAAATTGCAATTCCAGAGTATCGCGAATCCTTAATTTTACTGTAGCCTGTGAACTGTAGCCTTTGCTCACGAAACACTTTAAAGACCGCCGTCGACTCTATAATTCTACGCCGTTTTCACAATCGTATCTAACGCGACTCGCAGTCTATGGCTTCATGCTCTCCTCCCCATTCTGTTTTGTTTTTATCAGTTGACCCACGTTCACAAACCACTATTGTCACAACGTAGGTATTACAGTTGTAAAACAATCTATTATTTAAATATTTAATTTATTACGTTGTTATCTCTTTTACAAATCTATTACTACGTTTTTCAATCCAAATCCAAGTAGTTTATGTATTAAAATATTAAAATTCAATTTACCATGCTGTACAAATTTCTGTTTCACGATATGTTTTAGAAGTAAACGGTAGGCACATGGCAGCGTTATGGTTTTTTTATAAATTTATTTAACGCCCGATTATTTCCGCGATTAAGGCCAATCACCGATGCCAGGAGACGAGCTACTCCCAACCTGCAAATTTTGCCGAACTTCTTCTCGTAAGAGTAGAAAATTTTTTTTTTTTTTTTTATTAATCTAAGTGATCATAAATTATGACATAGGACAAGTCAATAAACACATTAGTAGATAATTAATAGGTATACATTAAACTATTCACTTATATTATATAACCCTCACACACATTCACTAAAGTACCAAATAGTTAATAGCAAATAGTTTCGTTTTATTAGTATTATTCATCAACAAATGTCGTATATGACAGACATTAATTAGTATGATTTAGAAAATCTTCTACTGAGTAAAACGTATTTGCCACAAGGAATGATTTTAAAGTTGACAGAAATTTTTTTACATTTACAATATTTTTTATATTTGTACTTAATTTGTTATATAAAACTGATCCCATATAGTATGGGTTAGATTTATATAACTCTAATCTATGCAGATCATATTGCAAATCAGAGCCATGACGGGTAGAGTAGTTGTGAAAAATATTTTGTGTATTAAATTTGTTCATGTTTTTCTTTACAAATTTTAATACTTCAAAAATATAGAGACTAGGCAATGTTAAAATGTTATTTTGGGCAAATGGCATTCTACAAGACTCTCTTACATTCATTCCAAACATGGAACGTATGGCTCTTTTTTGTAATATAAATACTCTGATCGCAGATGTTGAATAACCCCAAAAAATAATGCCGTATCGAATTCGTGATTCAAAATTAGAAAAATAGTACGTTTTAAGAGTATCTAAGCTGGTGATATGGCGCAATCGTTTTAATGCAAAACAGTTACTTGCACAATTATTGCATATAAACGTGATATGTGTTTTCCAATCTAGGGATAAATCTATATTAATTCCCAAAACTTTATGAGATGTTACTTGTTGAATTGATTTTTTATTATGTTTAATTAGTACACTAGACGTATAATTTTTTCCGACAGGATGAAACTGCATAACGAAAGTTTTATCCTGGTTCATTACTAACTTCTTCTCGTTGAGATAATTGGATAACGCAAGTAGATTTGAGTTCAGTTTGTGAGTAGAATCGTTTATTAGTTTATCACTTGCTATGATAGTGATATCATCAGCAAAAGCACCGTAAAAAGTTGATAAATAACTATCTAAGTCATTTGTATAAAGAATAAATAACAGTGGTCCCAATACACTACCTTGTGGTACTCCAATATCGACTGGCAGCTCCTCAGATTTAGCACCAAGAAAATCTACAAACTGTTTTCTGTTTTCTATGTATGACCTCAATAATTTATTACATAAACCTCGTATACCATAACATTCAATATTTTTCAAAAGAATGTCATGGTTCACGAGGTCAAAAGCTTTAGACAGATCTATGAATAATGCAATTACCTTATGTCCTTGATCTAGATTTTTATATATGAAATCCAAAATGCTTAATAGTGATGTTATTGTTGACCGATGCTCTCTAAAGCCATGCTGATTTGGAGATAAAATGTTGCTAGATTCTAGGAATGTTTTTATCCGTTTAGATAATAACTTCTCAAATATTTTGGAGAATACTGATAATATTGCTATAGGACGATAATTACAAATTTTTTTACGGTCACCTTTTTTATATAAGGGAATAACTTTAGATAATTTTAATAAACTAGGAAAGGTGCCCTCCTTAAAGCATTGGTTAACGATATGAGTTAGTGGTTCGGCTATTTGATGAGAACATAGTTTTATTATTTTAGTAGAAATATCATCAGGGCCTAATGAATTTGTATCTTTTAAATTATTAATTGTCTCAACCATTTCTGAAATTGTAACTGGTTTTAAGTATATTGAATTCTCATTATTGGGCAATACTGGAATTTCAGTCATGTTACTTTGTAATGTATCAAAGGACTTCGGTAAATTTATTAAATAAGAATTAAATTCGTTCGAAATGTTTTGTTTATCTGTACTTAATTGATCATTGACTTCAATTTCAACGGCTTCGTTAGAGTTTTGATTTAAAGTATTTTTTATAGAGCTATTAATTATCTTCCAGACTGTTTTAGATTTATTTGTGGAGTTTTTTATTATGTTGTCAAAATACATCTTTTTGGCGTGCCTTATAACTTGATTGTAAATCCTTTTATAGTTTCTATATTATTCCGCAGGAATTATACCATTTTTTTGTAACTTAAATAATTCTTTTAAGTGCACTGATGCTACTTTAATACCTGGTGTTATCCAATTATTATCATTTTTAAAGTCAAGATTTTTACTGACAAATTTAAAACACAGATCGTAGTGATTGTGCAATATATTATGGAAAGCTGCATATTTATGTTCTACTGTTTGATTGCTATAAACATTATACCACATCTCCATATTTAGAGTCTCTTTAAATTTTGAAATATTGTTTTTTGAAAATGATCTGAATCTATAAGTGTTTACATTTTGTGGGACATTCACATCTATAATAATCTTTTGACCAGAATGATCGGATAATCCTGTATGTAGAATGTTTTTTTGTAAAATTTGGTTATTGAAATTTGTAAGTATATAGTCTATTGCTGTACATCCTCCATTTGTAGTTCGGGTAGGTTTCTCAAAAGCGGAATAAATACAATAAGAATTGATAAGATCATTGAGGTCCAAAGTGTTTTTATCTTTACATAAAAAATCAATATTGAAATCGCCGCATAAGATTAAATGTGAAATATGAGATTTATTGAAAATGAAACTTAAGGTTTCCTCTACTTTTGATAGAAAAACATTTGTGTCAGAATCTGTACAAACAGATGATACAATATACAATTTCATTTAATTTAATTTCTACAGCAGAACACTCAAAAACTTTATCTACACTCAAATTTACCAAGTGGGTGATATTTTTTACATTTAGCGAAGTTTTTGTTAGTATCATAGTTCCTCCATGTAAAAACGATTTCCTACAGTAGTAACTTGATATATTGTAACCAGAAAAACGTGTGTATACAATTTCTTGCGGTTGAATCCAAGTTTCTGTGATACAGAGCACATCGATGTTTTCTTCAAGTAGCAGTACTTCTGTTTCTTCAATTTTATTTTTCACACATTGTAGATTATGATGAACAACACAAAAATTATTAGTCGAACTTAATTGCTAGTCGCTATTTAGAGAGGTAAGAGTTCGTTGCTTGATGGTGTTTAGTTTATTTAGGTAGCACGGACACTTATTAAAATTTGCTTTGTGATTTATATTGTACGTTGTTTTAAATTGGTTGTTCGAACGTGTACAGTTTGCACATTTTTCAGTATTAGAAGTACATAATTTGGCTTCATGCCCTTCAGCACATATATAGCAAATTGGAAATTTACTGGTACAATCCGTAGAAATATGACCGAAACTGCTACAGGTATTACACCTTTTTATGTGATATGATTCACTCACACGACATCTGCTCCAGTTTACATAAAGGTGGCCCATTTTTAAAATTATAGCCCTTGTCTTTGGATCAACAGCAACGATGAGATTAACAAGTCCATCACTATTTATTGTTCTAACTATTTTAAACATAAAATTAGTTTGGTCACGTGGTATCTTATTGGCTTTTATGATGTCTTCGACCAGGGTGGTGTTATCCAGTGGTACGTCACTTTTCTCTGTACCATAAATTATTATTTTAGGAGTTATGTTTTTTGATAATGTAATATCACAGTGCTCTTCCAACTGAGGCATCAATGTATCTCTCAACTTGTTGACCGATTCTGAATTTTGGCAATTTATAATAATCCCATTAGTTGAGGTCTTGATTCGGTTGACAGCAATTGATAATTGAGCAGGATTGACTGAAGATTTAATTTTTTTGCAAAGTTCTTCAGGGTTTTGTGTTGAATCTCGCAATTTAATAAATAACGAATTATTTGGATGCACTATTTTAGTTTTAGCGACCGTACTATAGCTTATTTTATTTGAAGTGAGCTGTTGTGAATTATCTTGATCCGATTCGGTGTTTTGTTGTCTTATCATGTTTGGTTCTTTTTTACTTGTTGAAGGTTTATTTCCAGAAATTAATTGATCTTGCAAGTTTATTGGATTATTCAATATTGTTTCTAGCATAATTTTCTTTTCTTGTTCGAATTTGTTGTAAAGCTCAGAGAATTTTTTATTTAATAAATTTTCAACAGCCCGTTGGATTGGTGGGAGAATAACTAAATTACTAGTATTACATACCTCACATAGCCATTTAATAGAATTTGTTGATTTAACAATTTTTGCCACACTTTTCCTCAAATCACTACAGTCTACATGTATGGTACAATTACATAGTCCATCACATTTAATAAAATTGTCGTCGTTAATAGGTTTTACACACTTTATACAGATGAGCTCTGACGGTTCGTCCTCACTCTCCGCCATGGCGAACTATCAATATTGCATATCCATTATTGAATCCTCACCTTAACTTGCATATCTTAGGTAGGGCGAGATCGCTGTATTTCCCTTGATACCTTCCAAGTACTAACCGCGATTAACCTTGCTTAACTTTTCATATCGAGATGCGAGTATAGTCAAGAGAGAACAGGAAACTATGTATTTAGGTTTTCAAAGTTATTTTGTTATTTGTTAGATGTTTGTTGTGTTTTTTTTACATCTGCCACCATTTATAAGTTAAAGAACCCCGTATCTGGACCTATGTAAAAAAGTGGTTACAGCCAAATGTCATAAAACTGGAGTATGTTGTACTTCAAACCATGCCGATTAAAAGCCTCAATGAGCCCAACCCCCCAAGGTCAAGGGTTTCCAAGATATCTAAATATATATAAAACTAACTCACTGACTGACTGATCTATGAACGCACAGCTCAAACCGCTGGGTCTAGAAACTTCAAATTTTGCATCAAATGACGTAAGCAACCACTAAGAAGGGATTTTTCTAAATTCGACTCTTAAGAGGGTGAAGAAGGGGGGTTGAAATATTAGACTTTTTCGGAAACGGTTAGATCTAGATGCGTGAAATTTGG
Source organism: Rutpela maculata (assembly GCA_936432065.2). NCBI lineage: Eukaryota > Metazoa > Arthropoda > Insecta > Coleoptera > Cerambycidae > Rutpela > Rutpela maculata. Next base: position 208,203,186 of record OW386286.2, on the reverse strand, counting down.
CAGAAATATTTTTTATTGAAATCTATTAGATACGTGTAAGACGAAATTTTGATTTTCACTTCAAGTCAGAAACGTGGTTATTCGAGCAATGGACTATTCTGAGGAAATAAGACGGTTCTCATAAAGAGACCCCAGAAAGGGGAGGGGGAGGTTTCTAAACTTTTCAGAAACGGTTAGACCTGGAAGCGTGAAATTTGGCAGAAATACTCTTTAATGGAATACATTGAATTCCGCGTTTTTATGCTTCAGTTGATGCTAATACTTTGTTATGAACTTAGTCCACTAATATAATAGTTTTGATATTCTGTCGGACAAAATATTTATTTACTGTTTTTTTTTTTAATATTCTATATTTACAGTTAATAACAACTGCACCGCAATATTCAATTTAATTATTTAACTTTCATTAAATGTTCATATTAAATAAAGATAATTGGGTAATTGCAACTTAAATGCAAGTAAATAGATCATTTCATCAATTGGGTAGATAATAAATGAATGAGATATTTTCCCAAAAAAATTATTTTTATGCATATACTACACAGCATAAAATTACAAAATTAATATAGTCTTTTCTATTCTTCTATTTTTTCCCTTAAGTGTTTGAAAACTTTAATACATAATAAATTCTGAACCGTCTGAATAATCTAAAAAGACTTCGTTTCTCAAATGGATTGACGTACATCGTACTATCAAAATATCTACCGCACACACGTTATGTAGAAAAATATATGTATTTTCCAGTAGCTTCAATTATTTCTCCCATTTACAGAAGAGTTCATTGCAGATAAATAAACTGTGAACAAATTAATGCTTTTTAACCTCCAAAAATAACATTGGAAGAACTATATTATTCGCGTAGTCGTTGTAATATACGAAAATAATAGAAAATTGGGAAAATCACAGTCTTACAACACAAAGTACAAATACTATTTGATAAACAGATAATATTTAGTGTCAGAGAATTTTAATGATTAGCAGATCTGTATACATCCACTACGTAATTTAAAGCACCAACAAAATATATTTATTATTACTATTCTTTTAAGTTATAAAAATTTAAGTTATAAAAACGGCTCTTACGTCCTTTGCAGGCACAATATATATACACCACCAGTTTTACTCATTTCAAACAACATTCAAAGAATTTCACTGTTTCAGTTAACCGCAAGCACTATCAAATATTTCTAATTTTTTAACAAAAACACGTCACCTGCCCGATCATAACGCCCGGTTAGACCTTTAAACGGGTTACCTGGTTTAACTTCTTCTCGAAATCGTTTCTCTTTTCAACGGTCATATCTGTGATAATATTATATCTGTATAAAAGCCGTCTCTGGAATGAGGACCTTCCGTCCGGACACTGTCAATAACACCTAGGCCTATGCTTCTCGTAGTTCGGAATGAAAACATCTAATAAAGGATGATAAATAATTGTTCAAACAAACTTACCAATAGTTATCGATGTCGAGGCTAGACAGTAGGAGTATCCAAGGAGGCAGAACCACAACACATTTTGTTGATTCATCATTTTTCAAACTACTTTTATTAATAAATAAATCTGGAGTTATTAGAAAATATTCCGAACATTGTGTTCTAGTCCGTGCATGTTATATTTTAAGACTGCGCAATATATTACATTCTTTAAAGTGCTCTACTATTTACCAGGAATTACCTCCTATCGAAGTCACTTTTATTAAATCATTCTTTTTATTTTTAAGTTTGTAGAATAAACCCGCTATGCATAGACGATTATTTTACAGAAATAGAAATATACGAGGGTATGTCGGTATCTAAGAGACTGGTATTGAATCTTCGTTATTTGGTAAAACAGTACAGAAGTACAGGATGATTATAAAATCAATGGAGATAATGAAATGGTCATGTTTCCATGGTCAACACTAATCATGCTGATTGGAGGTTAAAACTACGAAACTTTAACAGCGTTATTAGTCTTTTATTAGCTGAGCTTACAGTTTATAATATCAATAAATAATATTTTCTCTTTCTCTGTACAGACAATCATTTATGTAGCGAAAGTTCTATTTTTAAACATATTTGCATGAGTTTTGGGTTTAGTTGAAATTGCAGTATGTATGTCTGCAACTTTTCGCAATTTATTAACGTTCTGTTGGTCGTCGCCGAATATTCAGTTTGACTATAAGCGATAAACCTGTCTCAGATAATTATTGATTTATTGAAGAATACTAATTTGTATTTTGAATATATTTTAATCTAAATTCAGATCTAATATTAATAAATACGGAATAATATTAAAATAAATACTTATTAACTAAATTTTGAGTGACATTTTTAAGACAAAAAAAAACGTCTATACCTATATACCTTAGTTATAATGGAAAAGAACCTAAAAATCCTAAATATTATTGACAATTTTGTCACAATTTCTAGAAATGGGTTCTCAGTTCTGTCAAAAATACTGTTCTGTTATACTCACTGTCACGAAAAGAGGTAGTCTCTTCTTCTTCTTCTTATTCACAACGTCTTGCCAGACGTTTTGTGATTCATGAAAATTATTCTAGTTGATAGCACACCTGGTGGCATCACGCCGTCTGTTGCGGTTGTCTGTTAGGCGCAAACTCTTTTAGATACTTTCTATTGTTCTAGAGAATACAACTATATATTTTTTTTATTGTAAATTTCTATTGTATTTAAATATTGTAGTTTGTCAATGACCATACCCAGCAAACACAAATATATAGCATATATGTAAATGCTACGTAAACTAAGTTTCGCAGAAGTAACGTGCTATGTAAAATGTGACGCATAATCATATGTGCATACTCTGCGAAATGTCAGCAACATGTGCATATGATTTTTACATAGTGAAGAGGTAGCACTGTGACCTCACGGTATGGAACAAATGACGTAGCGTATATGTATATTTAACCACTTGCTGTGTAAAGCATACAACTAATTTTATCTCTTTATGATGTAGCATATATGTATATTGAGCTACCGGCACGGTAGCTCAATCGGTTAAGGCGTATTGAGTGGCGAATACGCTGATCGACTCGCTACCGCGCTCTGGGTTCGACCCCCAGCCCCGGTATTGACAACATCGGGGGGTGTGGATGTATGTCTGCGTTTTTCCGAATGTGTAACCCCCTTCCGGACAGCCTTGGCTTTGGATTTGCGGGTTGTCTACTATCTGTGGTGGTGTGTTTATGTTTATTCAACCACTTGATAGTGACCTTACGCTACGTAACTTATATACTTTTTATCTCTTTATGATGTAGCATGTATATATTTTATCTACCTACCGTATGTTCAAAATAGCATATCCCAGCACTTTTTAAATATTAATACTACACAATTGGATTTTTAAAGTTAGATATATGAATAAAGTTCCTTATAAATTATACAGAAAAATATATTTCTTTAGAAAATTACCGAAGTTGACACCAAGTCTTATTTTTAAGTGGATACCTTATTTAGAGAGCCGAGTAGTTTTATATTTTGAATGAATTTTTTTTTTTGTAAAAAATGGTTATATTTAAAATGTAAAACTATCTAACTTTCTAAAAATGTTCAGAGGTATTCTACTTAAAAATAAAAGTTGATGTCTCCTCCAGTTATTTCCTAAAGAATATCAATATTTCTGGACAATTTATGAGGAATTTATATTCATACATATATTTAACTCCAAGAATCCAGTTCTCTAGTATCAATATTTAAAAAGTACTATAGGGTGCTATTTTGAACATTATGGTAGGTATATAAAACAAATACATGCTACATCAAAAAGAGATAAAAAGTATATAATGCAAGATATGGTTGTCTGATTTGTCAACATATATTAGCTTAGGAGAGATTTTCGAATTGAATGACAGTTTAAACTAAGTTAATTAGTATCAACAAAGTTTCAATTCCATCTTAATCTCTGCATATCCCAGTAGGTAAACCAGACATTAGGCGTTGTCCTCGACGTTGTCATCTATATGTTCGTTAGAAAGCAGCTATACGATATTTTTTCTTCTCCAATGATGTATACCCACCTACCTACCTTGCCTTGCATTCCTAGTAAAGCTCAAATTTAATTTAATTTATTTTAACTGTTGATTTAGGAGAGATTAATACTAGTGTCTTTTGTGTAACTAATCTATATTCAAGTTAACTAAGTATCTACAATAAGGGTCGTTTCTGATTGTACTCGTTCTTTGGTCAGCCTTTGTCACTCTGACATTTGCTACTTGAACATCAGTTACACAACCTGTGAAAATAATTGAAATATTAGTCTATTTTATATACGGTGCACCATTTAAAACTCCCCAGGCTTGTAATTTTCTTATTTTTTAAGGCACATCAATTTGTAGATATTTTTAAAGCATTTAAAAAAAATTTTTTTTGAAAAAATTGTTAAGAAATAAATCTTAATTTCCTTGAATATTTTTTCACCCTGTACATGAACTGCGTTAATGTTTTCTTATAAAGGTTTTAATTAGCTTCAATTTATATTATTACGTCATATTCGAAATTCTTTTTGGTTTTAGAGAAAGGAATTAAAAGCACTCCAAACTGATTTTTTTTAAATTACTTTGAAAGGAATGTAAATAATAATTTCATGCTTTATCTGTAAAAGACATATCACAAACAATATTCAGCGTAATAAAGCAGTAACAAAAAATTTAATTTTTTTTTTTTTAAACTAACTTATATTAAAATGTAGGTACTAAGTAGGAAATTGCAAATTTTCTATTTTTTAAGTTTTTTTATTTTAATAACATAAATTGAAGCTAATTAAAACCTTTATAAGAAAACAATAACACAGTCCATGTACAGGGTGAGGTAAAAAAATATTCAAAGAAATTAAGTTTCCTTTCTTAACCATTAAAAAAAAAATAATCACTCTATGTGGATATTTAAAGGCTTTAAAAATGTCTACAAGTTGATGTGCCCAACATGGTCATCGCTTCGAAAATAAAAAAGTTACAAGTCTGGGGAGTTTTAAGTGGCGCACCCTGTATAGTGTAGTAAATCTGGTTATATAGCTTGTATCCCTTTACTAAATTGTGAAGAAAACTAGATGCAAACTATTTTGATCAATTTGTTAAGTTATTAAACAATTTATGATAGCTTAAATAATAATGTATATATTTTAACAAAACTTTACGAAAACAGGCTTCCAATGGAATGGGGTCACTTAGTCAAATTTCATTATTCACTTTTTATTATGTTTATGCAAAGTAATCGTTGAGTAATTATAACATTGAAAATTTGAGGTCGATCCGATAAGTTTCAGAAGTATACTGCTTTAAACATGAACCGATGTGCTCAAAGTGCTGTCATTCAATCGGAAAGTCTGCCTCAAAGTTGAGTTTACACTGTTAAAACCCAGCTATTTAAAATCAGATTTGTCTAATCTGCCAAAGATTGGTGATTTGGGGACTATTGGAGTATTTCAACATAAGAGTATGCAGCATATAACTGCCGAAAAAAAGGGGAATGAAAATGCAACTAAGAGTGAATGACTTCACGCAGCGTCTATATTCTTGATTAATTTTAAAGCCTCTAGAGATCTTAGAATATCCTGGTTTTTTGAATTTCGCTCTAAAATTAAGAGATTTTTTTTGTAAAAAGTAATAAAAAAATATGCTAAATAAGCCCATTAAATCATCACACCAAATTTTAAGTGGAAATGTTTACAAGAACGCCAAAAAAACAATAACAAAGTCGAAAGTTGAACCGTTGACTGTTTAAGTGCATCAAGTCCTAGAACAATTTGTTTTAGAATGTAGATTTTTCTCCTACTATTCAGTAGTGTTAACACAATTTTTTAAAACTATTTAAAATCTTTTTAAATTTTTTATAAAGAATTTTTTTTTCTCAGAATTAAACAATTAAAAATTATTAGAATGCTTCAAAAGATCACAAAAAAGAAACAATTTTAAAAGAACGGGATTTTCTATGCTAATTGGGAGCCGTGAAGCGTGAAAAAAATGCATTTTTTAACTAATTGTCAAAAAATTGTTTTAAATGATTTTAAAATACCTACTTATTTATGCAACAAGTGTGTAGAGCAGTACTTTTTTCATGCATAAGTTGTAGACGAGTGCATCAATCTTGTGAGAATCCCATGATAAAAGTAGTTTCTTTAACAGTCATATAAACAAATTGTTAATTAACGCCACTGAAAAGTAAACAATCAACGATTCAATTTTCGAACTTGTTACTGTTTCTTAAGCTTTTTTTGTATAAATATTAAATTATATTATAGTATTACATTCACCGAGAGCCAATTGATATAAGAAAATGTGCGGGGTCCTTTACCAAGATGATTTAATTCTACCAGAAGCATATTATTTTTAATAATGACAAATCTTAATTATCTTAATTTATTGGAACAAAATTAACCATAAAGGTTCAGACAATTCTAGTTTTCTTCGTAGTTTTATAATGATCAAATTAATTTTTTTAATGGCGATACAAACAATATCATTAATCACAAGACAACAAAAAAAGGGCTGCGCTTTTGATCAGAACCATCTAATCCCGTTTTTTAACATGTTGAAACCGATTCTGATATAAAAAAAATCAGTTTTTGGTTACCACCCCTTTTATCCCCTAAAAAGGGGCAATGGTTTTGTCCTCAGGTTCTGATCTAATTTTTCTGAAGTATTTTGACGTGCTGAAGCCAATTTTGGACAAAAGAAAATTTGCAGGAAAATATTAGCCTACTTTACAGTTACAAAACCTTGAAATATATGTACAATACAATAACGAACACAAAGTAGGTGCTATAAGATATCGGTAAACAATAACCATACCTATACATAGTACTTCGCAAAAGCTTTTGGTCACTATTAAGATCTGGGTTTCCTTGAATTACAACTCTGACACTGGATTCAGTTGAACTTAATAATGTGAGAACAGCATCAACATACAGCTTTTGTGTAACAAAATCCATGTAATGATATAATTGTCTGTCGAGAATAACGATTGCCCGTGAAATAATTCTAACCTATAAAAAGATCACGTTTCATTTAAATAAATATCTTTATAAAAACGGTACAACACAAACTTACTTTTGGGTCATTCACTGGAAAATGGTACACCTCCAACATAGGTATGTACACCAAATTCGCAAACAAGAGGGCATGTTTATGTTTGCACCTAACCTCTACACTAATAATACATCCAAATAAAATAATATTTAAAAAAGTCGCAACGCTTTATGGTTCACAGTTCTGCATCAAAGTTATTAAAAGACATCCACAATTTTTCACAAAAATGATCAAAAAACACAAACGTTAGATTTTACATCAAATGGCTTGCTGACGCGTTAAACAGGTAAACATTTTTAAGTAAAATTATGTAACAAATATGTAAACTTGTGTATAAGTAATTAAGTTAATATGTTGACGTAAATATGATATTATTTTACGTATATGCTATGTAAAGTTATGTAAAATTATGTAAAATTATGTAAAATATTTTATATAAAAATGTTCTATTAATCTTACCTCTCAGAGAGGTAAAGTTACATTAATGTTTACTGGGTAGCTCCTAATTTCATTATTAGAGCTTGGCATTTAATTGTATACAAAATTTATGATAAAAACTGTATATGGTTGTATTCCTTAGAGCAATGGGAAGTAGCCCCTTGAGGTAAACCAGAAAAAGGCAAAAAGCCCAAAAGTTCTGCGACTGGACCCGCAAGACATCTTTCCCCCCGTTTTCGAAGGCGCGGAACACGATGCTGACAATATTTTCTCCCACGTCGACTTCCTTATTTTTGCGGAGCAACAAGGGCCTAAGTCGCAGCAATTGCAGAGCTGGCTATAAAGTGTAGCAGAAATGGTGTTACTAATCCGATTTGGGTCAAAATGATCATAAAAGCTTCGGAGAAGCATATCCGTTCGTATTTCAGATGTTTCATACATATTTTGTTCATAATTTTCCGTTCTAGTGCTGTCAAAATTTCAAAAATTGAAAAAATTCCGAAATGGCGCCAATGCGGATAAATGAAGACTAGGGGGGAAAAACGTACTCAAATAAACATTTCTTTTCATACTTTGGGCTTTCCATTGGTATGTGTACTTTTTCTGTAGCGTCACCCGTTACGGAGCTACGCCACTCCGTCTCGCCGCGCCCGTCATGCACCTGGTGAAACTGCCCTGGCTGCGCTGGTGAGAATTCCTGTTTATATATTATTGGTGTTTTATAAGATTTATTAAATGACATTTAACCTGAAACTAGCAGCGAAAAAAAAATTTTTTTGATTGCATTTTTACATTTTTACCTACAAATTATGACCCAAGAGCTAATAAGAAGGCTATTAGCCTCAAATGCTCAAAATGATTTTGACGACCAACACGTATTTTTCAGGTAAAACTCGTATTAAACATAAAACTAACCTGGACCTTTTCGGACCGATTTTAATCGAGAGGTGGGCTCTTTAGCTTTAATTTAAAAAAAAAATTAAGTCCCTAGTACACCTAATATAGAAGTTAGCCGCGAAACAGACGACAGCGTTTTCGCTGCTAGAGCGTAATTTCTCAAGTAATATGTTAATAAACAAAAATTGAATAGTCTGGCCATTTCAGACCACTTTTAATCGAAGGGTGGGTTCTTTAACTTTAATTAAAAAAAAAGCGCTAAGTAGTAGTACATCTAAAGGCGCCGTTACACGGCGCGTGGTTCACCAAACCTGGTCCGACGAACCACGGACCACGCGCCGTCTGACATGGGTGGTTCGCTCTTAGTTCGCGGTTCGCGGTGCGTGCTACCGCGATTCATCGGATGTCGGTAAACTTGCACGGAACAAAGGATACAACCAAATGCATCACAAATCTGAATGAACTACGTACTATATTGACACCCTCAATTTAAGGCCCCGTTACACGGCGCGTGGTTCGCCGAACCACGAACCTGGTGCGTGGTTCGGCGAACCACGCGCCGTGTAACGGCGCCTTAACATAGAAGTTAATCGCGAAATAGTCGTTGACGGCGTTTCCGCTGCTAGCGCATTTTTTATGTTAAACTAAAATAAAACAAGATCTATTAACATGGCTCTTTTCGGATTGATTTTAATCGAAAGGTGGGCTCTTTACCTTCAATCTAAAAAAGAAATTAAGTCCCTAGTACGTCTAACATAGAAGTTGACCGCGAAACAGACTTTTTTCAAATTTGGTGTAGTGATATGGAATGAAATTTTCAATTATATGATGTAAAGAACCAGGTTCCGGTTCAGATGTAATTGACACGAAAACCAAATTTTAGGACAACCTGTATTTTTTTGCATATTTGGTTCCTGCTGGCTAAAGTGCATATGATCTGATTCTCAAATATTATTTTTATTTTCAAAAAATAGGTTTTTTAATTTTTAGTTTTAATAATAGAAGGCCGCGATTTTACCAAAATTGTTAAAAATTGTTCTGTAAGCACCTTTAAAATATTAGATACTAACAATAAACACGATTTATTCTTCATTAAGGGCGCCGGAATTATAGGTTAAATTTACTTAAAAACATGACTTCGTAGTTCGAGGATTTCTTCTAAATCCCTGAACTGATTAAAAAGAAATTTCACAGGCTTTGAGAAAAAACTCGATAGAATGGTACTGGACTATTGCAAATTCACGAAAAGTAATATTTTTTTCTTGTCAAGCTGTTAAACATCCTCTAACTTTGAACCTAATTTTAAAATAATAAAAAAGATATTATCTTATTGATATTAGTCTGAGCTCATCTGCTATAGTATATGAAACATATCGATATTTAAATTTCAATTTTTTATTCAGTAGTTTTTGAAAAATCCTCGAACTACTAGAACCAATTCATTGAAAATAAATAAGACAAATTGCCGATAAAGCAAGCGTTGGTTTGTAAGACCAATAATGTAAAAGTCATAAATGAAGTTTAGCACTTGGCTCGCAGGTGGCGCCTGACTAGATCGCTTCGTTTCACGATGTCGTCAATACGTTATGAAGGTCACTTTTTTTATGTGATTCATACTCTTATATAGTATATTAGGATACCGCGACGAACTCTCTAGGCAATGAAAACGCGTCTTTTTGTCCATCGTCTTTATATCCCATTCACATAATATGTAAAAATTACAAAATTATAAAACTATGAATTTGCACATTTTATACAGTGTCCGTCAAAAAGTCTGCACCATATGACTATTGTTATTGACTTTTTGAAAAATTTTATTTTTGATAAAAGTTCGTGCCTGTTCTCAGACGAAAAAAGGACTGCAGAAATGTGTGTTAGTCCTGGCGCTTAAGTCGAAAAATATATATTTTATTGAAATTACCTCAAGAGTAAACAACCGAAACATGTTATTTAAGGAAGTTGCTTATAATGTGAAGTTATATCCAGATATCAAATTTGGTTGTTCTTTTCTAAAAATAAAATCTAATTTCTAATTTCTGTAAAATTAATGGTTTCGAAAATATAGAAGTATAAAGATGGCGTCCTATAAAATGAAGTATTTAATTAAAAATTTATCTCAGAATATAGCACTTACATCAGAAATGCTAACAACCGTAATGAAATACTAACGATTAGGCTTTCAAATGATTTTTTGACTATTTTTATACTTACCGTAAAAAACAAAGAAGTTATGACAGAAACAATTAGCTTCCTTACATTTTTTTTTTAATAAAAACGTCGCCATTTTTTAAATGTAAGTACTTAGTCAGTAATTAAAAAAATGTATTATATACTGTTTTTTCGTCCGTTTACAGCATTTTCTTCAAATAAAAATTGTATTATAAACTAGAAGCGGACTTTCTAGAAAACGTATTTTTTTTTTCTCAATAAATATTGGTTTAAGCGAAAAAATGATAGACATCAAAAATAAAGCCCATAAACTGAAAATTAATTTGTATTTATTTAATATTTACGTAGAATTAATCGTTCCGGAGATTTCTTAGTTTATAGATATCGGAAAGATTATTGGATGAAGTATTTAGTTTAAATGTTGAATATCTTAGAAACTATGAAACTTCCATAAAAATTTCCAAGGAACAGAATAAAAAATAATTAATCAACCTTTGCAATGATTTTTTGTTTGTTTCTGTATCATAAACATAAAGAAATTATGGCCGAAACAATGTGCCTATTCACATTTTTTTTTTATAAAATGTCACAATTTTGTTATTGTATTGGGGTATTCTCACTCGGTGGCACTTAAAAAATATGTATATTTATTGGAAGTAGCATCAAATTTTAAGAAGAAAAGGTTCTATGCAATTTTTCACATAAATTGATAGTTTTTAAGTTATAACGACTTCAAAATTGCGATTTTAGCTCAAAAAAAAGGTATTTCCAAACGGCTTTCGTCAAGTATCTCGAAAAGTATATTACTTTATCGAAAAAATATTACAGAGCCCAGGTAGCAAGGTGACGTCATTATGACGTCTTTTAAAGGTGATTTTTCGTCGCCGACATCATTGTCCCAATAAATGACGTACCAGAGACGTGATATTTATAACGTACTTCTGACGTCATCATGAAGACGTCAAATACACGTTTCTTTTAGGTCAGTATTTTGACGTCATTAATAAATGACGTACCAGAGACGTGATATTTAATACGTACTTCTGACGTCATCATGAAGACGTCAAATACACGTTTCTTTTAGGTCATTATTTTGACGTCATTAAAATGACGTGAAATAAATCATTATAAAATAAAAATAAATAGAAGTATTTAGTGACTAGTTCAATTTTTGCCACATAGTAATAATAATTTTGTTTTACTATTTCTAACTAGGTATACAGCTTTTAAACATATTTAAATAAAGATGTTCAGTGATTCAGTGAGTTAAGTGTTGGGTTGCGAGGCAAAAGGTCCGCGGTTCGATCCCTGCACGTTCCGGTTTTTTTTTCGTCAAAAACTTTATTAATAATTGTGGAAAAATATTATAATGAGAGGTTTGCATCTCTTATCGCAAAATTCACTGATTACCAATACGTCATATTGGCGTCATATATATATATGACGTCATTGGGCTGTGACATTGTGCCGTCTTTTCACGTCATTTTTACGTCATGCTGAAGGTGAAATTGACGTAATTAATGCCGAAAAAACGACGTCATAATGACGGCACCTTGCTGCCTGGGAGTTAAATATCTCAGAAACTGTGACACCTACGTCAAGGATGCTAATAGGTTATTAATTATGCTTTCAACTGTTTTTTTATTTGTTTCTGTAGCATAAGAAACAAAGAAGTTATGACCGAAGCAATGTGCGTCTACACATTTTTTTAATAACAACGTCGCCATTTTGTTACTGTAATTAGCCAGTAATTAAAAAAAAAAGGAATTTCAAACACTGTTTCTCGTTAATATATAGCATGACGTAGATGCTTAATTTTGTTGGTTTGTATACAGTACTTGCTTATAAAAAATATACAGTTTACACTATATTTTCGATAAAACGTAATTTTTTTTCCTTTTCCAAATATTAGTTTTATAGAAAAATGGGTAGAGACTAAAAATAAAGCTCATAAACTGATAATGAATTTCGCTTGTTTATTTATTTACATAGATTTAATAGTTTCGAAGATATGAAAGTTTAAAAATGGCGTCCGAACGTTTGTAAGACGAAAAATGCAGTTTAAATGTTAAATATCTCAGAAATTGTAACACCTATGACACGCAAGCTAAGAAATGAAATTAAAGACAATTAGTTGTGCTTTCAAATTATTTTTTATTCGTTCCTGTAGCATTAGAAATAAAAAAGTTATGACGGAAAAATATGCGTATTTATATTTTTTTATATAAAATGGTCGCCATTTTATTACTTTAATTAGCCAGTAATTTAAAAAAATTATCTGAAATACAGTTTTTCGTTAAGATGTAGCATTATCTAGATGCTCAAATTTTTTTGCTCATTTAAAGCACTTGCTTTAGAAAAAAAATGCATTTTAAACTTTAAAGGTAATTTTGAAACACTTGGATGCCAAATATAAACTTAAATATCTCCGAAACTATTAATCCTACATCAATAAACAAAAAATATAATTAAATTCCAGTTTGTACTTTCTGTAATTGGTCTATCATTTTTTCGATAAAGTAATACTTCGAGATATTTGACGAAAGCCGTTTGGAAATACCTTTTTTTTTAAGCTAAAATCGCAATTTTGAAGTCGTTATAACTTAAAAACCGCTGCCCAAGGAATCACTACTTCCACATGCAGATTCTCTATCCAAGTCACTCACAACGAAAAAAACTCTGTATGTGAAAATAATTGTTTATGGAACTTTAATAATAGAATATTTGAAATCCTCTACCCCAAAAACCCATAAAACGATGAAGTAAAAAATATTTTAAGGTTTCTGGTTCCTGTACATAGATAGGTACACTAAATCACAATTTTTTTTCATCCCCTTTACTAAGGGGATGGGGGTGGCTAATGACAAACATTTTTTTGAGACCTTAGCTTCTCTTGTATATACTAAATACCAATTTTATGGACTCTTACCTGCTTGATTGACCTATTTACCCCAAATTTACCGCAATTTACCCCCCAACTCTTCGACGGAACAAGATGAAAATATAATCTGGTTCTAGATCTCGTTGAAGGACATATGTGTACCAAATTTCAAGTCAATATCTTAAACGGTTCCAGAGTAAACGTGCGCACAACAAAAAAAAGTTACAGACAGACCGACAGACATAGAAATTTTTTTCGCTCAAACTTAAAATCTCGACGTTTCATGACATTTTAAGCCTATTTGGACAATAAAAATTTTAAAAAAATTTTTTGTCGTTACTATACTTCCACTGGACGTGGAAGTAAAACTATCAATTTATGTGAAAAATTGCATAGAACCTTTTCTTCTTAAAATTCGATTCTATTTCAGCTCCAATAAACATATATATTTTTTAAGTGCCACTCCCTGAGAGGGGGTGGCATCCACCCCCTATAAATTAACAAGCCCCTGCACAATATAGAAACTTTTACTATTATACTGCCAAAAATGGACGAAATCCGTTCAATATAACATTATTCCGAAGTTAAAACCTCTAGTTACTGTACTATAAGTCCAGAGACGGATAATATAATACATAATTACTATTACTCTATCTTGAAACGGTTCAAATTAGATTGCATGCTTCGCATTGTTGATTCAAGGTCACTACCATTTTCATTTGTTTGGTTTTTGCGGCCTCCACCTATCTCCTGGAAGAGGAATTACAAAATGCTGCTACTGCTATTTGCACTGAAATTATTGGTTGATATCCGCGATGTAATATTGCCAAATAGTACACGTAGTTCCATCTGTTCAAATTTGTAAGGTTGGTGATGCGCTCCGGCGGTCTTAAGTTCAACGATATGGGTTTTTCAACGAAAACTATTTTTTTTAAAATGGAACCCCTATGGGACAACCTGTCATCTAATTAGATCTTTAAATTACTAAGAAAATGATATGCATAATGTCTACCTTCTCTTTTTACTAAATTTATAATTAAAAGAAAAAAATGTTTTGATATATATTTTTTAATATTTTAAATTTTAGTGTTGTACTTGAACATTTTTAGAAATGCCAGAGGGCTCCTAGACTAACATTTATACGATACCCTAGAGGTATCTTCATACCAAATTTGGTGCTTTTATCCGCCAAGTAATCTTGAAATACAGCTCTAACCAACCCCCCTATATCTCTCTACTATAATCGTCTATTGCTGACGAGACAAGTTCTGGAGATGTTTACTGTTTTTCTTTTCTACAAAGGCGCAGAAGACTTCTCAGTCAATCATGTTAGAAAGCTTTTCTTTCCTTCAAAAAGTCGCAGTCTACAAAGTCTGCCTCCAACAAAAGAGGCACTAAGGCAGCGTTGCCTTCGATCGGCATACCAGACATGACATGGAGTCGTGCGTGCTCTGTGATGGACAACATTCCAGGGCCAGAAGGACGGGGATGGAAAATGATTGCTGGGGGTTGGACGCCGATCTGGTCTTCTCTTCCTTTTATTAAGGCAGCCTGCAGAGAATTGGTTAAGTGTAGTTGCTCCGGATGCCGTACACGATGCTCCTGTTCAAAGGCCAAGGTTCCATGCACGCTACTTTGTACGAACTGCATTGGGGGTCGACAATGCAGCAATAAATACATAATATTGATTTGTTGATATATGCTTTAATATAATAATATATAATTACTAGCTGACCCAGCAAACGTTGTTTTGCCATATAAATTATAAATTTTTGTCCAAAAAATAAAAAGAAAATTTCTGGATAGGGCCACCCTTATCACCTAGGGGTATAAAAAATAGCCTACGACCTATTCTCAGACCTACCAAATATACACCAAAAATTTCATAAATATCGGTCAAGCCGTTTCGGAGGAGTTCGATAACAAACACTGTGACACGAGATTTTTATATATTAGATTTTGTTCCGGGGATGAATTGGAAGATGAAGAAGATGATTGTTTGATGTAGAGTCATAAGAGTTGAATAGAAGCAGTTCATTTACATATAGTATTTCTTAGTATTTAGTCGTTTTTTGTTTGTAAAAATTTGTTTCCTTAATGTAATAAATGTTTTCAAAATAATTAAAATCACTGTTGTGCATGAAAACAAGTCTTTCTTGACATATTCGGAACCCCATAAACATAAACCCTTTTTTGTACGGAAAAAAAGGGATATTGAGCACAATTAAAAACTTACTTATCAATAAAATTCGTAAGAAAAGTGAAATTTTCAGATTTTTGAAAACTGCGCAGAACCCTTAAGATGTAGTGATAAAATGTCCTCTTCAGAAGAGCTCTCAAACAAAAAAAGGAAAATCGAACTCGGACCATTAGGAGCTGAGATACAAAAAAAATTAATGTGGCTAATGTCGGCCATTTTTAATGGCCGCCATTTTGGTGTTCTGCACGAATTTTCAAGTGGCTCCCTATCTGAAAAGTTACCTTTTGCCATCAAGTATGACCACAGAAAGTGGCACATTCCAATCAAAAAAAAAGTGCAGCTTTTTTGCTTTTCTAGCCATGTACCCGACGTACTATTAATTAGAAGGTACAAATTAATAAAACGCCATTCTATTTTATTTGCACTGGTTTATTTTCTATCCGGTGCCGATACATCAGCTGTATAGAAACTGTGTGAAACTAAAAAATGTGTTCATAAAAAGGGACAGAAAAACAATATTTGTGGAAATGTGTACACAATATAAATAAATAATTAATTACTACAGCTTCTCAATGCGCAGTGAACGCAAGCGCATTTTTTATAATTCTATAATTTCCACTTCAAAAAAATAATTTCCTTTTAAAATTCTAGTGACATATTTGCGAAGTAAGTAAATCCTAGAAGATAAAGGATTTTTCATCCCAAGGGACGAGCCTTACATCTATTCTCTAGAACGGATCTTTTTTTCAACTTTTTGTTTTTAGTGAAAAGAATCCTATGCGCTATAAAATGTACCATTTTTCTCTCTCTACACTTTTTTCGTAAAGGACACCGTTTTGCTAAAAAATTTGAAAAACCACAAAAATACATCTTTTGTTTAAAGGGGTGGGAATTTTTCAGTTTTTAATTTTTTACCTACAATATGCCATCAAAATTTCAAAGCACTGTTACTTTTTTCTTGTATTCCCTATTTTTCAGCCTAATTTCAATATAGTGTAATTAGTTTCATGTCATTAAAAAAAACTGGTAATGGAGACCGACTAGATTTTTTACCTATACGACTATTTCCTCACTTTGAAAAAACTGACCCAGGTCAAAAATTTGAATGTTAACGTACTAGAGATTTGAGAACCACTGTTTTTCTCGGTCAATGGACGTATAGTTCCAAATCCTAGAAGTTTCTTACTTACTTTTAAAAAGTCATAAAGAAGTGTAAAGATTATCGACTTGTGTTCTTGTATTACACTATCGAACGTCTAATTGACGCGACACCAATTTATCTGTAGAAGGACGCCAGCCGCGTTCTGCCCCGTTCTTCCACTCCCAAGCGGGTTCGAGATAAGATGCACTTCAATAGCCGAGTAATGGATCAAGGCTACACTATCTCAGATCATTAACGACGCTCTCTCAAGACGTGATTTCATTTATTCACTGACAATAAGGGTTTTTTACGTCTTTGGATTTTGATGATTTTCGCATAAAAAAAATCCCTGTTTCCACGTTTTTATCTACTAATAACGGATTCTACACTTAAAGATTTCTGAGAAAACGCATTAAAAAAATCCCTATCGAATTCTCGTAAGGCAACCAGAATATCGAGTCTTAGTGGTGCAGAATCATAAGATTCCGTTAACTCGATATTTCCGGTCGAAAACGAAAACTCCCAACGGATCAAGACTAGCAACAAGTGTCAAGATCAATTAAGATGCAATTAGTTGAAAGAATACCGTTTATTTAACAGATATAGTACATATAAAATGAATCCTGCAAAATTCTTATATAATATTAAGAATCTCGCCTCCTCAACTAAGACAAGGTAAGTTATACCATACAAATGAGAGCGTACGCTAACAATCGATTTGGTAGAAGAGATTCGTGCAACCTCCCCAGAATTTATGCGTGCCTTGTTTATGATTTTTGGTAATTATGGCTGACTGGGTATAACATAAAAATGTTTTACTAAAAAATTTTGGTCCTCTTTATTTATTTGCTTTATTATCTTTAAGGTTCTTTTATTGTGATTTTATCATTCACAGAACGGAGTTCGGCTAATACATGAGTTTACTAACGTTCGGCCTGTCTTACGACGTACTTGTCCCCATGCAGGTTCAATATAGGAAAAATGACAGCGGCTCGCCTCCGAGCGACTTTTTGGCAAAATGAATTTTTGAGTCCTTTGTGCACACGGCGGATTTCTTTAAAACTTTATTATTTGGAAAGCCCTGCATTTGGCTTTTCTATCATCGCTTTGTATTGATCATCCAACGCACTCCTCCAAATTACGAGTCGCTGGGTGAATCCAAACTCGTTATTCGAGAAACCGGCATTTTCACTGATTTTTGCCAATTTTTGCTTATAGGCGCTACGACGCCTTTGCCAAATTCGTCGGTTTCGCCCTTTTGATACATTTCATCGTTAAAATTTTATTTTCAGTCTTTAGAACAGGACATATAATGATTGTACATCCATGGTCAATGTCTTCGGCGGAGGAATTAAAGTTGAAAATATTATGAATATTTAGTACTTTTTTGGCGTACTTTTTAAAAAGTATGTGATTCATTTTTTTCATGACCACCATGTACTTTCACTCTCATATTCTGGACCAAAATATATTTTCCAAGTAAAAATTCGGTGTTTCTTCGAATTTTTACCCGGTTGTGCCTAATGTGACTAGATCCATAAGACATTAGTCTTATCGAACTCATAACTGTTCTTTTGGGCTAGTTTGAGGCTCTGAGCTCTGAAGCCTTTCAGACTTGTATGATACGCGATGGTAATAAAACCAACCTCATATTTGAGCAGTTCTCAAACAATATTACTAAAAATTTTCGTTTTTGTTTTTTTTGTTTGTTTGTCTAGTCGTTCCCCACCACCAGTTCTTTTTAATGACATGACGCTAATTACACCCTGTATATTCAGTGGCGACAAAATATTATTGTCATACAATTTTGATAAAACACGGAATAACTTTGACTCGCTTATGTAATTTAGTATTACAATTTTTGATTTAATCAATAACATATTATAACTGATATTTTTTAAACTTCGACAATTAACATTGAAAATTGTTTTAAAACCCCCTGAATAAAAATATCAAACCAACAATAAATTTTTCTGAAGGTATCTGTGTCTAGATGTGCATATCGCACATGTAATCCACTGCATTTAGGATTTTTCTTCAGACCAATTCATACAAAAACAAATGTTGGTTTTCCAGGTAGGTTTTGGTGTCCTTAATAAGGTCTCAAAAGTCCACGAAGTGGGAGTGTAAGGATAAAATTTGGCAACGCTGTAAAGTGCTAAAATCGTGCTCGGAAATGAATTTTTCGAGATATCTCGGTTTTCGTTGCCTCTACGACAAAAATACATTAGGCCAAAAAGAAATCTATGGAAATTCTCTATAAAAAAGATAGAACGTCCTTTTTTCGTATATGCAATAGTTTTCTTGAAAATCTTGCATTGAATTTGAACTTATGGGATATTATGGATAATTTAAGTACTCTATTCCATTCTATTGAGGTTGAGTACTAGGCGCGTTTTTTATGTGGTTTCCCCGGTAGGCCTAATCCACGACTGTCATACTTATTAAAATATTGTCAAATTAATAATTTCCTTCTTGTTCGTTTTCTCCTATAAATTCATCGATTCGTTCGAGGAAATCCGAGTTAATCTGAGAACTAATAATTCCTTCCCAAATACCTTCAATTCCTTCCTAATTCCTTCTTAATTTCTCCGATGTGTACACTATTTCCCCTCGGAAATATTTATCTGAACGTTTAACCGAGAAAAAGTCGTTAGTGAACTTCTGGAAAGCTGCGCCATCCATTGAATTTTTAAAATTTTCCATCTCTTGCACGTATAAATGTGCAGATTTTGCGTAAAGAAAATGTCCAGTCGCGTGAAAATATGGAAGCATTTGAAAACTATTGCGTATACGAAAAAAAGATCTTTTTTATAGAGAATTTCCATAGCTTTCTTTTTGGCCTGGTGTATTTTTGTGACACCAGAACCTACCTGGAAAACCAACATTTGCTTTTGTATGAATTGGTCTGAAGATGCGGCTCATTTTACTTCCACGTCCAGTGGAAGTATAGTAACGACAAAAAAATTTTTAAAAATTTTTATTGTTCAAATATGCTTAGAATGTCACGAAACGTCGAGATTTTAAGTTTGAGCGAAAAAAAATTTTCTGTCTGTCGGTCTGTCTGTAACTTTTTTTGTGCGCACGTTTACTCTGGAACCGTTTGAGATATTGACTTGAAATTTGGTACACATATGTACTTTAATGAGATTTAGAACTAGATTATATTTTCATCTTGTTCCGTCGAAGGGTTGGGGGGTAAATTGGGGTAAATTTGGTGTAAATGGGTAAATCAAGCAGGTAAGAGTCCATAAAATTGGTATTTAGTATATACAAGAGAAGCTGAGGTCTCAAAAAAAATTTTGGCATTAGCCACCCCCATTACCACCCCCACCTCATTATTAAAGGGGATGAAAAAAATTGTGATTTAGGGTGTGTACAAGAACCAGAAACCTCAAAATGTTTTTTTACTTCATCCACCCCCACTACCACCCCCTATCACCACCCCCACCCCGCTACCGATGTGGTGTATCGTTTTATGGGTTTTTGGGGTACAGGATTTCAAATATTATATTATTAAAGTTCCATAAACAATTATTTCCACATACAAAATTTTTTCGTTGTGAGTGACAGATAAAAAAATCTGGATGTGGAAATAATGATTCTTTGGGCAGCGGTTTTTCACTAAATGCAGTGGATTAATGTACGTAAGCTCGCTCGTTTTTCAATAACATAAATTGTTAATTTTTACGAAATATGAAAATAATTAAAATCAAATGAAAAAGTTTAAATGTTTATTTAACAATCATAAGTAATTTATTACAATTTATATATAAACAACTTATCTCTACTTTTAATTGTTGAGGTTCATAAACGATCCAGCACTCTGTAATATACTGTGAACCATGCTCTTATTATCAGTTTTGTCACTTTTTTGACTGCCTGAAGATGATGATTCAGATACCAGAGGCTTAGTTCTCTTCTTTGTTATCCAAACGTTACAAGCAAACTTTACTTCCACCTTCAGTGCTTCCCAGTAGGTCAGCTATAGAAAAAACAATAATTATAATGTATTTAAAAATAAATAATTATCTTTTATTTCCGCTTACACGATTTTTGAAAAATATTATTTTGGGTATTCAGCAGATAACTTTTAAAACAACCATTTGTTTTTCCATGTACTATGGATTCAAGTCAGATCACGTAGTATATCAATAAGAAATCTCCTCTACGAGACATGCGAGGAATTTCTTTCATACACATAATATCTAATATTCAATATGAAAAACAGGGAATAACCATCCTTTCTGGGAGAGATTTCTTATTGCTATAACTAGCATGATTAGACTTAAATTAACAGTATATGGAAAGAATGGTTATTTTCTTGTTTTTCAAATTGAATGTTAGATATTATGGGTATGAAAGAAGTTGATAAGATGTCTCATAGGGGAGATTTCTTGTTGATGTACTAGTGTGATCAGACTTGGATCAGTAGTATATGGAGATAACGAATGGTTTCTTTGAAAATTATCTGGTGAATATCCAAAATAATATTTTTTAATAGTTTATAAATGTATTTTAAATATATTCAGTTCAATTCAATAAACAGTGTGTCTCACTTTTCACCTTTTCTCGGCCATTTGTTGATTGATTTAGATCAAATTTGGTATACTTCTTTTGTTTCAGATTTTGATTAAAAAGTTATTTAATTTTTTTTTTTTCGAAATTAAATACGCCTACTACTATTATCAAAAGAAATTGGCAAAAATTAGGAATTTATATTAGCGATTGAGATGGGGTTTTTGTTTTTACAGAATCTTGTTCGGCATGACCTAAAACCGCTGTATACCAAATTTCGTTAAAAAATATTCTTTTACAAAAAAAATCATATCTAAGGTTTCAATAATAATCACTCTACTATTCGAGTTATTTATTGTCGGATATTTACGCAACTTGGTAGTCGTATAATAATGATGCTAATTAAGTATTGGGACATATTTTTTTCTTTAAAGAAAATATCAAATAACTAAACTTTTATTTTTGTAAAGTCATTGTAACTTAAACAACACTTAAAATTATTACTTAAACAAAAATATAATTTTAAAAAGTAAATATTAAATATAATCTTTCTCCTTCATCAATTCTGATACATTTTTCAATTCTCGTCTTCTTATTTTTAACAACTTTTCTTAATTCTTCAACTGTTACTGCATTACATGCTTCTCTAATTCTGTCACATAGTTCCGCTCTATTTTTATAGACTTTATTTTTAATGGTACCCCAAAAATAAAAATCCATTGGGGTGACGTCTGGTGATCTAGGTGGCCACGCAATTAAACTATTTCTTCCAATCCAACGCATAGGGAAGTTGTTATTCAGCCAATTTTTAACTATTACTGCCTTATGAATGGAAGCCCCATCTAGTTGGAAATAGACGTCATGTTGTAATGCTAAAGGTAAATTTTGAACGGCATCTCGAAATTCGTGTTAAAAAATGTTGGTATCTCACACTATTTAATGTGTAATCAAAGAAGAATGGTCCAATCAAGGTCTCATTTAAAATTCTACACCAGACATTTACTTTTTCGGAGTATTGCCGTTTACAATTTATAACCCAGTGTGGGTTTACCATTGACCAATACCTTGAATTTGGGATGAGACCGCGCCATTTGTAGTGAAAGTAGCCTCATCACTAAAAATAATTTTTTTCAAAAAATGTGTGTCATTAAAAAACATACCCTGTGCCCAGAAGCAATATTCCAATCTTCTCTCTGCGTCTCCTTCTTCCATAGTGTGTAAATACTTAGGTTTATATGGTTTTAAATTATGACATTTAAGGCACCTCCAAATTTTATTTCTGTCTACATTCAACTTTAGAGATAATTGCTAACAATTGTTTTAAGAAACAAATACTATTAACGAAATATTTTTCGACAATACTGATTTATTATTTCGAGAGACAAGTTGATTGGTTCCAAAAAAGAAGAAAGCCCCAGACATATTTTGGAGTATATTGCCAGTTGCTCCAAAACAATGCTTGCCGTTTACTAACTTTTTAACTGCACACTCTCTTTCATACGTCAGAAGAGGCGGGCCCGGTGGCTACGCTGCGTTCTCCTCTATCGCATTTGACAGTAAGCATATACTCTCTCTCTCTCTCTCGCACAATTTCAAACGGCAGAGGTGGCGCGAGCAGCTGCTATGCTGCGTCCTCCTCTATCGCACTGGATAGAATGGATAGACTCTCTTTCTCGCACATTTTTATACGCTTCAATTTTTAAATTTCAAGGCCTTACAACCCTGACTCTTGAACGGTTTTTCACAAGCAACCTTATACTTATCGTTTCGCAATAAAATTATCGTTATTTTGATATATAATTTATTTGGTTACCAGATCAGTGAAGGTACCACTTTCGATTCACCTATTTAAACCTAGCAACCGTATAGCCTTGAACGGAAAAAGGTAAGCAACCCTATGTTTACATATTCTATAGGTTTCTTCCTTTCGATCAGTGTTAAATTTTTTTCGTTAGAAGATCGGTGAAGGTATGGAAAAAAATTAATTATTGAATTTTAATTAAATATAGCCTTGAACATATTTCGTTAAAACCCATCACCGTTACTTTTGTTAGCATATTTTTTTTTTAATAAAAAATAGGTTACCGGTTACCTGATCAGTGATGGTCGTTCTTAGTACGGATCCTGTACTATGAGCAAACTGGCATCTAGCAAGAGTTTTTTTACAATTTAATGATAAAAAATAATGCCGTCCATTATTTCAATTCGTGTATGAGCGTTTGTTATAGTCAGTGAATTGCGAAAAACACCAACATGCTGTCGCTTGTAAACCTGAATATTTCTAGAAACATATAATTTTATTTACAATTATTGCCTACCAGTTCATCTGGAGTACAATCAGTAAACATAAATTAACTTAGAAAACAAAAAAAGTAAAACTTAAACGATGAGAAAACTTTAACAGAAAATATTCAAAGGCTCAAGATGTCAACACTGCTTTGAAATTGGAAGAGTATAACGGACTGTCGCGGAGAATTCAGATTCGAAGAGATAATAATTCTTATCTATTGTAAAGAACTGTAGTTGCTTGCTGATTACAATAATATCAAGGATTTTTTCGAGCAGTAAGAGTGATTGCACGTATATTTAAACCTAAACGGGGTTAATTAAGGATACCACTGGTATCCTAAGACCGGGATCAGATTATTGAGATTTGGCATCAATACTACCCTATAGCACAAGATATTGGTGGATATAGGTACAATATTGCCTATATTGCGTACTGGGTCAGTATATGTCAGATTTAGCCAATATTCTACCAATATGCTTATCAGCTGTACTATCAATATATTAATCCAATATATATATCCAATATTTTACAAACATTGGCAAACCAGATTCAATATTAACATTATTTAACCAAGACTGGCGCAGTGTGTAGAAACTAATATTAATTTCCAAATATTGGGCCAATGATCCCTTTATTATTATTTTTTCTGTTACTTATTCATTGACAAATGAGCCTCGATATAATCAGTCTTCAACCTTGTAGCCCAGGAATTTTAGTTCTTGACCCGGAATTCATTACTGTAAAGCTGAAAATTTACAGGATTGTAGTTTTAGACCAGGATAACCCGTACCAAAAAGTCCCCTACTCTCGCCCTTCGGCTTCTCTGTTTTTGCGGAGCAACAAAGGCCCAAGTCGCAGAAATTGCAGAGCTGGCTCTAAAGTGCAGCAGAAAGGTTGTTACTGGTCCGATTTGGGTTGAAATGATGATAAAAGCATTGGAAAAGCTTATCCGTTCGTATTTCAGATGTTCCATCTATATTCTGTTCATAATTTTCTGTTCTAATGCTACCAAAATTTCAAAAATTGAAAAAATTCCGAGATGGCACCATTGCGGATAAATGAAGACGGAGGGGAAAACGTACCTGAATAAACATTTCTCTTCATACTCTGGGATTTCCATTGGTATGTCTACCTTCTGTGTAGCGTCACCTGTTACCCTGAGTGTCGCCGCGCAACACAGTTCAGTAGCTGTGACAGTCTTCGGAGTGTGTCCATCGGTTTATTGGTGCGAGAAAATGAGTGATCGTAGTTAAGGCATGATGGACACAGGCGTTTGGCGTTTACGTTTTTGTAAGTTGTTTTTTGAAGATGGATACATTGTGGTGGTTCAGGGTAGGCTATTACCTTTGCTTCGGGCTAGTGTGGAAAGAGGAGATACTGAAAATGAGGAGTTGTTTAAAGATCTCGTAAAGAAAAATTCATCTATCACGATACATGCAGGTAAGTCCTACGATAATCGCTAGTTCTAGAGAAATGTTCTGAGTAGCCCAAGACGCTGGTGTCTTAATCACATACGCCATTTTTCCTTGCAGGAAAAACCCAGACCTTCTTCTATAAGGAAGGACATTGCTATGGCCAAAACTGCACAGCCTGGAAGTGAGACGACTGAGCCGCAGCTTAGATCAGCGCTCAATCCTTTCGATATAAAAGTGCTTGTTCTGTGGAGAGGAGGCGTGTATGAGGAAGGAGACAAAGAAGCAGGGCAAGTACAGGAGGTTTTTTACGAAGCAGAAATTGCTTCGGATTATCGATCGAGCTCTGCAGAGGAATGACGAGTGGGGTGAGGTTGTGCAAGCTCGTGTATCGAGTGCAGTTGATCTGGTCGCGGCTGAAGCCAAATATCACCATCAGTGCAATTTGCTGTTTTTCTCTCCAGGTTCGTACCGGTTCTTGCATATCTTTAATACACAAAGCATAAGCTCTAGATAAAATTCTCGCAACCGTTTTCCCAACATTACAGGTTCAGTTTTCGGAGAGGATAGTGCTAAAAGAAAGCCTGGAAGGCCTGAGGACATGGTGAGGTCTGCGGCGTTCCTTAAAATGTGTTCATATATAGAGAATTCTAACGACTTCCAGTTTTCTTTGAATGAGCTGATTGATATCATGAAAACTGACAAACATGAAGATGTATCATATACCACGAAGTACAGGAGCTGTAGCGGATCCAGCTACTCAAACAGCGAGTCAGTGGATATGGATGATGATCCGGGCGACCCTACTTCCCAGTAGATCAATAATGTCAATTGTCTTGCCGAATAAAATCATTTTCTCAGTCTGGCAAATTAAATAGATCTTATAAAATACCAATAATATATAAACAGGAATTCGCAACAAGTCTCATCAGCGCGCAGCGCAGCCAGGCAGTTCCACCGGGTGCATGACGAGCGCGGCCGCGCGGCGACACTCGGAGTAGCGTGACTCCGTAATGGGCGACGCTACAGAGAAAGTAGGCATACCAACGGAAAACCCAAAGTATGAAGAGAAATGTTTTTTCGGATACGTTTTCCGCTCCGAGTCTTCATTTATCTGTAATGGCGATTTCGGAATTTTTACAATTTTTAAAATTTTGACAGCACTAAAATGAACAAAATATGCATGAGACATCTGAAATACGAACGGATATACTTCTCCGTAACGTTTATGTATTTCGACCCAAATCGGAGCAGTAACAACCTTTCTGCTGCAGCTCTACAATTTCTACGACTTAGGTCTTTGTTGCTCCGCAAAAACAGGGAGGCCCACGGGGGAGAGTGGGGGACTTTTTGCTACGAGTTGTCCTGGACCAAAACTACAATCCTGTAAATTTTCAGCTTTACAATAATGAATTCCGGGTAGAAGAGATATATTGACTAAAATTCCTGGCCTATTAAAGTATACATACGCTATGATGTTTTTAATCAACTGATCGTTCAGCTTGAGTAGCCTGTCTAACAATTATACAAAGTAGGTCTTTTCCTTTGCACAAGAAGTGTGACACTAATTTTGAGTGACAGAGAGAGCATCGATGCGGATATCATAAGTTAAAGAGAGACAATCTTACACCAGTGCAGCTCAGTGCTACATTTTTTAGTGCAAAGGAATAGACCTAGTGCTAGTAGTCTTGTTAGTTGCTTTAAAAACAATTAATATATATTTCAATGCATGATGTATATTTCTAAATTTAAATTTACCGCCGATAGCAAATTCAAAAACCATGACGCATTCGAGTTTCGGCCATGTTGCCTTACGCAGGTTACGTGTTGATACTTCATAAATTCGTCAATTTCCTTTAAAAAAAAACAGTGTACAGCTTGTGACAACTGCAATAATTTAATAGGTAAGTGTACATGTTCCCATTCAAATAATAATTAATAGTAAACATCATTTAGTCTTGGTAATTTTTCACATTCTTACAAAGGCTTGGCGTATTTTTCTGCCATGTTCAATGTAGAAGTTATGGCACAGCGGATGTATAATATCCAGGATATATTTGCGAATCACACATACTTAGGAACGGCGATATTTACCACTAATTACCTGTATCTTAAATTCGTCTAAATACCTGTGCGTAATTATTTTATAAATGCAAATTTTATATTGGGCTAATATTTTCCCAAGGTTAGCAAATCAGATTCAATATTAACATTATTTAATCAATATTGGCGCAATGTGTAGAAACTAATATTAGGTACTAAGGCAGAATGCATATTTATTTCATTCCTTGAGTTTTTTAATATTTCAGCATGTTTTTTTCTCAAAAGGATCAACAGTCATCGGTGCGATGTAAACAGCATTAGGCGTGAAAATTAAAAGATTAATTCGCACTTGAGAAGAATCGAGCAAAAACTAATGGTCAATATCACTTTTGTATGACTGACCATCGTGTATCTATTTCATTTCTGAAGAGGAAAACAACATTAAAAACATGACTTTCACCACAAGTGAAGAGCTAATGAGGGTAAATCAGCAATTAGCCGAAAAGTAGGAAAATATGAGGAAAGTGGTAAGAGTATTAAGAATATTATTAAAATACAGGGAGCATTCTAGATTTAAATTCTATATTTGTGGGGAGAGGACAGCCATACAAAAGCTATGAATGCCCAACTAAGGAAAAAGGAAGTACCCAGCTATGTCCTATTCAGGAGAAGTAAACGAAAGAAGAAATCGGTGTGAAACCTCATATTTTTTTGACGTAGTGTCTAGTAAGTAAGAAATTAAACTAGTGGGTTTGCATCAACTGATTTTCACTGTTATATAGGCAGTGCATAGCCAATTTAAAGAAATGACAGATGTGCAAATAAAACGAGCAATATCAGCATACTTAACTGGGTCATCAGATGAAGATGGGGAAGTAAAATTCGCGAATTCACAACAAATCGCGGTCCTCCAATTTCACTGAGACAGATGAACGGAGGTACAATAATAATTAAACTTATTTTTTTAGTGTTTTGTTTAAGTTTGTTGTAATGTAGCACCGATATGTTAGTATCCTATGTTGGTATCTAATATGAAACCAATGTTGGTATCCCATATGATACCAAGATTGGTTTCAAATATGACGTCAATTTTAATATCTAATATTATGCCAATATTTGGTAGCAATATGGGCGTTTATTGTCAAAATTCCTTGCTCAGTATATTGGTCCAATATGTTGATGTCTATATTGGCCCAATCAACTTGTGCCAATACCACGAAAAGTTTTCCAAAAGTGATCATCCTGAGGAATATGACTGGCAGGAGGGTTTCCAACGCGAACCTTCAGTATCAGAAGCGGAGTACTATACTAAGATTAAAAACTAAGAGAGCAGCTGGGGTCGACCCATTCGACTCAGTCATTCTGTGGTGGAATTTAGTATTTAGTGCTTGATCCTGCGCTGCTATTGTTAAACTTTCCGTTTCCCTCTTCAGGCCCAAGCTGTTTAACCATTTCGCAGACGCCTTTTTGTCTACTGCTGGTTGGTCGAGGTCACGAAAGGATTTTCCATGCTTCGGCTTTGCGCAGAGTACTTCTATTTTCCTCTTTTCGATTTTCTTTTTGACATCCTCGTCAATGGTATCGATTCCCGGATATTTTCTCTGGATTACGCACTTCTTTGGATGGTTTACGTTTAAATATAATACTGCACATTTAATTACTACCTGTTTTAAATGTAGTTTGTAATTCCAGATATTTTTATGATTGAAGATCATTTTGTTATGAAAACTATATGTTGTATATTTGTTACGGCTATTATAGTTATTAAGGTACCAAGGGTGTTATAAGGATAATAACGCACCGAGGTCGGCAGTGTACAATCCCGAGGGCCTCTGGCCCGAGGGAGTGTACGTCGACCGAGGGCGTCATTATCCTATAACACCTGTGGTGCCTTCAACGTTTAATGTCCTGCAAGTCTGTTATTTAATTCGAATTTTTTTTTTGACATCTACGATTTATTAATTTGACATCTATTATGTTCAGAACGATTTGATTTAAAAGAGGGTAAAAATCAAAATTGTTTGTAAATACCGCCGTTGCATAGCAACGCATTTTGTTTGTCAATAACGCTATCATAATTTGCTTGTTTTGGGTTGTATTAAAATTTTATAATGCCCTAGGGCGTTATAGATATTCATAACGCCCTAGGGCGTTATTTTTCATTTAATGTATCTCAAAATTGGGTGGTTATTGTAAAATAACAGACTTGTAGGACATTAATATTTTAACCATTACTACGTTAACAGGGAAAAAGAAGTTAGATTTTATTGTGCCTCATTTTATACTTGATAAACATGGGCATCAAAAATAATGTATTTTCCAACGTTTTAAAAATCGCAGAAGTAAATCTTATTCCCAATAGGGGTTCATACAAAGACGTTAACAACTATAGACCAATTTCACTGTAACCAATATTAGCCAAATTTTTGAAACAGCATTAAAAACCAAATCAATGAATGCTTTGAACAAAATACCTTATTTTACTGCTGTCAGTATGGTTTCAGGAATAAGCGATCCACAGCTCTCGCAATAAATAACGTTGTTCAAATTGTCCTTGATACATTTGAAAACAAAAAATATATGACTGCTAGTTTTTTTGACCTATCTAAGGCTTTTGATTGTGTCTGTCTCGCATGAAATTCTTATAGACAAATTATTAGGTTACAATTTTCATCAGGACAGTGGCACTTATTCATTCTTACTGATCCAATAGATTTCAATATGTTTAACTATAACCGATGCACTTCCCAAAAACGTAGAGTTGCGCATGATGTTCCTCAAGGTTCTGGGTTGGGTCCCATACTGTGATATTCATCAATGACCTCGCCAATTTTGATGATGACATGAACTTTATACTGTTTGCAGATGATACAACTGCACTAAACACTAATTTCACACCTGATGAACTAAAACGGACTGTCACAAAAACTGAAGAACATATTTACGGATGGCTTTTACCCAATAGATTAAAATTAAACGACGACAAGACACAATCATTAACATTTACATTACAAAACAGAAGAACAGACTGAGGCATCCGTAAAACTTGTGTGTACTTAGACGCAATATTATCCTGGGAAGAACTTATTACAAAACTATCGACTAAACTCTCTAAAAATATTTATTTCCTTCGCAACCTTGTCAACACAGTATCTCTTAACCACCTACTCACGGCTTATTATGGTTCATTTCATGCCAATATATTGTACGGAATATTAAACTAGGGGCAACATTTTTGGCTTACAAAGTAGATGCATTCGCATACTATCTCATATTAGATACACAGATGATTGTAAAGACCAATTCATTAATATCAAGATATTAACTATGCCTTGTGTTTATATTCTAGAGTATTTAATTTATCTTAAACAATGCGAACATCAATATGTAACGCACAGCCAAATCCATGAATATACCACAAGGAATTGCCATCCAATTAATGTCAATTTTCTTCGACTTACGACATCTAGAAATGGAACAGGTTATTATTCTGCAAAATTTTACAATACTCTTCTTCATTCAGTAAAAAACTTAAACTTTTCGCAATTTAAAAATAAAATTAAAGGCTACTTAAAAACTAAGGCCTTCTACAGTTTTGAAGATTTTTTTTGAGAATGATTTCTTAGATTTAATTTAAGAAGAACCTAGGCACTGTATATTTATTACCACATATTCTTACCCTTTCTTAATTAATTTATTATGAATTTTAACATCAATAAATTATTATATATTATTATAATAATAACACCAATAAATTATTATTATCATTATCATATAACTTACATGTTCTTCTACTGAAACGCTTCTAACATTCCACAGAAACTCTGATACGGCTAATATAAACGCTATTGCTATTCCAATTCCCAGCACAAAAAATACTCCACCAACGTTTGCCAAAGCTAAATCTGAACCATCTGAACTCTCCGTTGCTTTAGACTGAAAACACATAATGGTTATAAATATATAACAGGATTAATATGCTAAACTTCGCCAGGACGTTAATATAAATAAGACAATTAAAATTGTTCCTCTGCTAAAGCAAATGTACTTTGTTCCATTATCTGTTTATGCGAAGACAAGTGTGTTTATATCGAATAAAAATGTATTTATTGGGTGCTACTGTAGAATTCTATTACCCAGTATAATATTATCAATATTACTTTATGAATATATCTGGAAACGAATGCCGTACCGTGTCATTTCATGTTATCTACGCTGTCTGGTGCATCGTGCACCCAGAATTTAATGCAGCGCGTACAACGCTCAAGCTTGTTACACTTTTCTGACCACCAAACTGTTGTAAACAACGATTTTATGTTTTTAAAAAAATAATTCAGAACTTAAACTACATTTCACTCGCTTATACTAGTACTCTATCTTCCATAATAAAAAAAGTTTCCTAGATACAGGCTTTTCCAATGTCGCTACTGGAAAATTCATGTGAACTCGGGCGAAAAATTTTTTCCACCAGATAATTTATCTTTAGTATAATTTTATGTATGGCAATCGATTCATCATATTCCGAAATATATGTGTTCAAATTTTTAAGCCGAGTTAATTGTTAAAAGTTATGGGATGAGAAACTTAAATATTGTATTTTCGCGGAATTTCATGGAAAAGTGCAATTTTCTCCGATTTCGTAATTCCAAATCAAATCGCGACCTCCATATTCGAATTCGGCAGGTCATTTTACATAAGAATATGACTTCAGTTTTTGTGTGTTCGTGAGTTGCATAGGCCATTTTTATTTTGCATATTTCGAAGGTCTCGCTCTCCGGCTAAAAACAAAATCCGGTGTGTCGTAGTGATGTCGACGTTGCGTGTCAATTTAAACGTGTCGGCGCTCAAAACCACATATTGTCGTGTGTATTGAATAAAAATATTTTTTCAAAGAACTATTTTTTTAATGCTTGTCAAGACATATATTACTCGAAAAATTGAATTATTATTATTATTTATTTACTTCTTTAGACAAATTTACATTTGTGTAGAATGTCATATGAAATGGTCGATGGGCGCAAAAAAGCCCTTATCTACCCGTGTTCTTTGGGTGTTAGTTATCCTCAGGATAACTTTAACCTCGGGTCAAAGTAAATGTTAAACTCGCGCCCGTTTATCCACTACATTTTATGTGTGGGTTAGGAAACTTTTGAACAGCCCGAGGTAGGTAACGCTTTCTACAGAGTTGCCAGCTTTAGGCTGATTGTGATAGGCCGAAAAATCAGTGATTTTCTGTTTGTTAATATTTTAAGTTTTTGTTACTAAGCTAATAGCATTTGTTTGTTTGTTTTTTTTTTTCGAAAAATCATCAGTCAGTGACAGCAACGAGCAACAACAATTAATATAAACTAGAATATTTTCTGGTCGATTAGTTACATTTTTATTTTAAGAAAATGAGTGGAATCCCAACAAAGGTAGGCAGAGGCCCCAATTTTTCATCATCAGAGCGGTTGCTATTAATTAAAATAGAAAATAATTGTAAACGCGTCGTAGAATAAAAAAACTGATGTAATATCTTGCAGAGACAAAGAAGCTGAACAATTTCTGTAATACAATAAAATAGATTTTATTATTTGCTTTTTAGCTGCATTAGAAATGAAAGTATGTCTTTCGTGTTCCAAAAATTCCAAAATATCTGCTTCATCGTCGCTTATTTCATCGAGAGCTTCCATTTTCAATAATTTACGTAAAAAAATAACTTTGACTTTTCACCTAGCAACTGTCAACAATAATCATAAAATTTGTAGGTTAACCTCGGGCTAACAGAGACAACCTCCACCTTGAAGCTCGGGCTAAATTGCCTCTAACTTTAGTATCCCAGAGTTACTTTTAACCTGACTTGATAAACAAATTAGCTTAAAGTTAGCGTTATAGTCCAAGATCCCAGAGCTACCAGACCTACGTCATCTTAGCAAAGCTAATATTTTGACAACAAATAGTGTAATATCTAGTTAAGAACGTATGCGTATTTGCTAGTTTGAAAGTGGGGCCCTTTTGCAGAAAACAGGTACAAAAGGTACATAAGAATTTTACTCAGTACGTTAAATTATGATAGCTGGATTATTTTACAAGTGACACGCTAACTACTTGGTGTAAGCGTCAGCCTCCAAATCCGATGGTCCGAGGTTCGATCCTGAGCATTCTCAGCTTTTTTTTTCAACAAATATTAATTTAAGGTGGCGATTACCAAGAAAGAGACAACCGAAAGGGAAATATTTATTATTTTTGGCCATAACTTTTTTCTTAGTACTTATATTTGAAAAAAAAAACTGAGAACGCTCAGGGATCGAACTTCGGACCTTCGGATTTGGATATGGAGGCTGACGCTTACACCATGTAGTTAGCGTGTCACTTGTAAAATAATCCAGCTATCATAATTTAACGTACTGAGTAAAATTCTTATGTAACTTTTGTATCTGTTTTCTGCAAAAGGGCCCCACTTTCAAACTAGCAAATACGCATACGTTCTTAACTAGATATTACACTATTTGTTGTCAAAATATTAGCTTTGCTAAAATGACGTAGGTCTGGCGGCTCTGGGATCTCACTCCGTTAGGGAGGCAGACAGCCGGCATATTGAAATTCCGAAATGTGTGTTTGGAGAAGTTCACTACGTATTCCCTGAACAGACCACCTCAGTAATAGCTTGATTCTCCAAGAAATCCGTCCCCAAAAGGACTCTCCAGCATCGTAATTTTTCCAAATTCTCTCATTTTTTGGTCATCAACCCTAGAGTGGCAGAGAGAACAATATAGAACGGTTATTCGTTCAGGGGAAAGCAAATGACAAGAGGTGAAGAGGCTGCCCTCCAAAACGCTGGGCTAATGTCACCAAGAAACCAGATTTCCTCTTTGACGAAGATTTCCTTAGGATTTCCTTCTAGATGTACACCAGATTTCCTTCGCGGTTTGCTCCTCGAAGATATTGCATCAGTTTTTTTGTTTTACAACGTGTTTATAATTATTTGCTATTTTAATGCAGAGCAACCGCTTTGATTATAAAAAATTGGGGCCTCTGCCTACTTTTGTTGGGGTTTCATTCATTTTCTTAAAATAAAAATGTAGGTAACTATCGACCTCCCATTAGTTTTATATATAACAACTTGTGCCTGGCTGCATGGATAACTCCTAATGCCATAAAAAAAAAAACTATCGGCCAGAAAATATTCTGGTTTATCATAATTGTTGTTATTGGTTACTTTCACTGTCAGGTGACTTTTCGACAAAAACAAACAAATGCTTTTTTAGTTACTCATTTTTCGGCCAGTCACAATTAACCTAGTTTAAAACTTTGCCTCGAAGTTAAACTTAGCCCAGAGCTAGCAATCACGCAAATTTAACTCTGCATTGATAAAAGGGTTCCCAGGAAAGTATTTAAGAACTTTATCTGTTAAATACCAGAATTAACATTTTTCAATAATTCAGAAAGCTTTGCTTATGTAAACAAATCTTTTGTCATGATTTCTACTCTTTTCTCTTAATATTTAAAGTAATACATTACGTGAATGAAATGTTTTTTTAACTTACGTTATCACATGATGGCTCTTTACGCTTTTCCTTCCACCATTTAGTTTTCAGTTCACTTAATTTTCCATTTTCCTGTAATTTCAATATCGCCTTATTTATTGCGCTTCTGTAAGGAGAATCTAAAAAAAGAATTACATTTAACCGCCATTTCTTGGATAAAAT
The DNA here is from genome assembly GCA_936432065.2 of Rutpela maculata. Classification (NCBI taxonomy): domain Eukaryota; kingdom Metazoa; phylum Arthropoda; class Insecta; order Coleoptera; family Cerambycidae; genus Rutpela; species Rutpela maculata. Next base: position 208,168,484 of record OW386286.2, on the reverse strand, counting down.
TAATCAAATATCAATCAACATGATTGTTTTTAAGATTTGTGCAGCTCTGAAAACTATTGCTGGCATACCAAATATACAGTGTGACTCATTTCAAATGGAAACACCTTCGTAACTCAGTTATTGGTCGTCCAATTTCAACCAAATTTGAATCCGTATCAAAGACCTTTTACTATATCCTTTTTGACTGAACCAAAACTTATTTCAGTCATTGGCGTACAATTTTATTAAGAAAAAAAGGCCCGGTTTTTCGACAAATTTTATTAGTCATTTTTTGCTGAAAAACTAATGCAATATTATTGATCAGCATGCTGTAGAATCCGTATGTTCAAAATTTAACCACGTTTTGATTTTTGGTTATCGAATTACGGCCTCCTTAAAATTACCTTTTTTAAACATTAAATAATCAATAAATTGGTAATGAATTTTTTTTCGAAAAAAAAAAGTCATTCTTTATTTTCTCTTTAAATTCATTTTTTCTACCACCCCATATCATCGATATTTTCAAATTTTGTGGTCAAGAATTTTCATTGTAAATTGCTAAAAATTTTGGGCTGTAAATTATTCGGGCATTAAGGATTACCGAATTTGAAAGTATCGATGATATGGGGTGGTAGAAAAAATGAATTTAAAGAGAAAATAAAGAACGACTTTTTTTCGAAAAAAAATTCGTTACTAATTTATTGATTATTTAATGTTTTAAATAGGTAATTTTAAGGGGGCCGTAATCCGAAAACCAAAAATCAAAATGTTGTTAAATTTTTAACATTCTACAGGGTTCTACAGCATGATGATCAATAATATTTCATTAGTTTTTCAACAAAAAAATGCCTAATAAAATTTGTCGAAAAACCGACCATCTTTTTCCTAATAAAAATGCACGCCAATGACTGAAATAACTTTCGGTTTAGTCAAAAAGGATATAGTAAAGATCTTTGATACCGATCCAAATTTGGTTGAAATTGAATGACCAATAACTGAGTTACGAAGGTGTTTCCATTTGAAATGTAGATATGTATAAAGGATCACGCAAATTATAAATAAATATTATTATTATTATTATTATTATTATTATTATTATTATTATTAATAATAATATTACTATTATTATTATTATGGGTTTAAATTTCTCCACAGAAGGTGGGTATTGGAACAAGAATCGGCTATAGCAAGATACTTGTTACTATTACTTTATATTATATCTTTATTAATATTATTTTTATTAAATAGGACAGATTCTATAGATAGATAGATAGACATTTATTGGCGTTAAGACATTTACAAGAAATGTATCCACAAGTCAAAATTAAATATAAAAATTAGATATAACTAAATTATGTAAAAATCACATATATAGTTAAAGATAATATATAAATATAATATATAAATATACAATAAAAGAATAAAATATTCAATACGATGCGATGCCACAATACAAAAAATAAAAACGTTTAGAAAACAAACAATATCAGTTTGAACAAAAAGATGTCAGATACGTATGTTTTCACGTGAATAAAACATGTATTCCTCAACGCTATAGAGAACTTTTTCTATCAGAAATACTCTTAGTTTTCTTTTGAATAAATTAAGAGTGTTTATTGATTTTAACTCATCTGAAAATATGTTGAAATACGTAATTCCACAATAACTCGGTGACCTTTCATAGAATGAATGGTAATGTTGTTCCGTGTAGAGCTTATATTTAGCCCTAGTGTTATACTCGTGAATATCCTCACATTTAGTTAGTTCATTTTTTTTTTCTTACAGTTATAAATTAATATTTTATATAGATAAATGCCGGTTAGCGTAAGAAAATTTTTGGAGCGAAAAATTTGTCTACACGAGTCTAAATGTTTCAAGTTAAAAATTATTCGAATAACTCGCTTTCGAATTAAAAATGGTCTGTGGTGATGAGCCCCATACTATAATATGGTAGGTTAAGTGCGAATAAAAAATTCCGTAGTAGACTGATACTAGACAATCGATTGTCAGTGAGTTTATTAAGGACAGAATGAGAAAACCTGACTTGTTTAACTTATTTGTTAGGTGCTCAATGTGGTCCGACTAAATCAAATTATTATCAACGATTGTTCCAAGAAATTTAGTGTTTTTGAGTATCTCAATATTATCATTGTCGATGGAAAAAGTAAAATTTTTGCTTCGTTTCCGTGAACTTAAAAATTCTAAAGCAACAGTCTTAGTCATATTGATGATTAAATTGTTTTTATCGCACCACTCTTTAAAAGACTTCGTTACAAGAGTCATTTTACGAATAATTTCCGATTCGCATTTATCACTAATAATTAAAGATGTATCATCAGCGTACATAAAGATATTGCACTCACTTAGATGGTCAGGTAAGTCGTCGACATATAAAAGAAAAATAAGTGGACCCAGAACACTACATTGTGGGGTACCAAGTTCAGTATCATAGTTCTCTGAACAAACGTCAGCATTTTTAACAATAAATTTTCTATTTTCAATATAGGATACTATAAGAGAGTTAGCATTTCCTCGAATACCAAGTTTACTTAATTTCATAGAAACAAATCTACTATCTATGGTATCGAAAACTCTAGACAGATCAAAGAATAACCCAGCTACGTTTTTAGATTCGTCGAGTTTACCTAAGATGTGCTGAATAAATTCGGTAGTAGCAATTTCGGTTGATAGGTTCTTTCTAAAGCCAAACTGACATTTAGTAAACAAATTGTGTTGGTTTAAGTAAGAATTTAAGTTTTCGGAGTTTGCAATTTCAATGATTTTAGAGAAGATACTTAACATTGCAATTGGCCTATGGTTATCTATAACCTGCACGTCACCCTTTTTTGGAATGGCACTAGAATGGCAAGTTTTAAAATGTCGGGAACCACACATAAAAGCAAAATTTATTATTTCAACTAACGGCGTTAAAATAAAATCAGAGCATTTTTTAATTAAACGTATGGGAACTTCATCAGTAGACTTTTTATTAGGTAAGTTCATAATAATTCTATCGATGTCTTGTGCATTGACCAGTGTAAAAAACATTGAGTTGTTTATATTTACTTTATAGTCCACGCAAATTAGACGAAAAAATAGCGAATAGAAGAAAAAAATCATATACAAATTATATTTGGGCCATGCATAGTTCATGGGAGTAGAAGTAAGGATCCGAAAAGTTCCCACCTTACCCGTTGATGGAAACACCCTTTTGGGGCGAAAACCTACCCCTAGACAGGAGTTAGTTACGATTATTCTCATTTTTCTTCGAATCTGTCATTCCCACGAAAAACATGTATAGGAACAAAAATATTCGCCATTAAATTCTGCACAAAAAAAGTTCTATGGCCGATTTGCGTACTCCCCGCCGTTTTCTCGCTATTGACGTTCATAGTAGAGGGTAGTTTGGAGCGCTCGGCGAAAAATCGGTGGTACGCGATTTTTCACAGTGAATATCTCCGAACGGCTACTTTGACGTCAAAAATGGTTATAATGAAACTTGTAGAGCGGATTCTCCTCTACAAGATTCATCTTTTACTTTTCTTTTTTTTTATTCCTTTTGTTGAATTTTCTCGCTTTTATCCACAACGTGTACTTCATAATTTTAATATTACATTATTCATTACAGTCAGAAAGTAACTATAGTATTTGACGGCTATACTGAAAATGCCTGCAGTACGAAGAGTATGGAAAGGCAACGGCGACTTTTAACACGCATTTCGCCTGACATTGCGTTCGATGAAAACACGCCACTGACTGTTCCGCAACAAAAATGTCTCAGCAGTCACCACAATAAGGAACGTTTCATTTCGCAGCTCGCCCAGAGGTTCAGAGAGGAAGGAATTAATACGCTCACTGCGGAAGATGATGTCGACTTGCTCATTGTGCAAACTGCGATCGAGAAATGTCAGCAGCATGAGACAGTTTTCATCATTGGACAGGACGTCGATCTTCTCATGCTCATTATAACCTTTTCTCCTCAACATAAAGACATTTGACTTTTTAGATAATCCCAGAGAAACATAAAGGAGAGGACATACAGTCCTCGCGATTTACAGTCCTCGGATGTCTTGAGAAACTGTCAGAAAACTGCTCTTTGCACATGCATTTGGTGGTAGCGACACTACTTCTGCTTTGTTCGGTAAAGGCAAAGCACAAACTGTAACTATACTTAATAACAGAAGAGATTTTGATGACATTGTGCCTGTATTTAACAACCCTCAATCAACAAAAGAAGAAGTCGCAACTGCTGGAGAGCGTTTCACGATGGCGTTATATAAAGCTACAAAGAAAGAGAAACCTTTAAATATCGGTAAGGTAACGCTGTACTATTATCGAGACTACCGCCAACGTCTGCCGCTTCTCATCAGCATGCTTATAGGGTTTTTCATCAAATTCAGTTATGGAGAGGAATAAACCTTGATCCGACATAATGGGGTTAGAAGAAAACTGACACCATTATTTCACCCACTTTTACACGGGAAATGATGCGGGTGTGTAAAAATAGGATTGCGCTGCTCAACCATGTGCTCCAACTGTCACAGACAAGGCTGCTTAAATTCACCTACCGAAGATGAGTTGATTGAAAACTCTATCGAAGACTGAAACCGACAATGACGACAGTGGAATAGGCCCACAGGGGAAACCACTTACAAAAAAACGCACCTCATGGGTGATGTGGAAACGAGGTCATATTACAAAGTGCGTATTCTCGAAAAAAGCGAGAAAATTCAACAAAAGTAATAAAAAAAAAGAAAAGTACAAGATGAATCTTGTAGAGGAGAATCCGCTCTACAAGTTTCATTATAACCATTTTTGACGTCAAAGTAGCCGTTTCGAGATATTCGCTGTGAAAAATCGCGTATCACCGATTTTTCGCCGAGCGCTCCAAACTACCCGCTACTATGAACGTCGATAGCGAGAAAATGGTGGGAAGTACGCAAATGGACCATAGAACTTTTTTTGTGTAGAATTTAATGAAGAATATTTTTGTTCCTATACCAGTTTTTCGTGGGAATGACGGATCCGAAGAAAAATGAGAATAACCGTAACTAAGTCCCGTGTGGGGGTGGTTTTTCACCCCAAAAACGGATAAGGTGGGAACTCTTCGGATCCTTAATTCTACTCCTATGAACTATACACTGCCCAAATATAGTTTGTATATGAATTTTTTCTCCTAAAAAGTCTAATTTGCGTGGACGCAGTTTTCGGAGAAGACATTTTTAAAGTGATCATTTAATTTCTTTTGAACTGTGCTGGAGAAGTGGTCACCACAAAGGCTGTGGCATAGTTTTTAAGATATCACCAGAAAATCTATTTTTGCAACATTTTTTTTAAAATGATGCCTCGAATAGGTGGTACAATAAGAGTACTTTAAATAGATTGCAAGTGAAAAAAATTTTGGTTTGTATATTCTGAACTGTGTAATTTTGCTTTTCATTGACTCGACTAATAAAATCGAGTCAATGAAGTCTACAAATCGGCGAAACTTCAAAATTCTCAGGAACAGTGCCAGTTATTGCGATGAAACTTTTTTAAAATATTTCATATACTATAATACTTGAAATCAGAAATATTCCGGAGAGCGGAATGAAATTTTTGAATTCTAATTTTGAAAATTGTGAATTTTTTCTTTATCCTTTGAATAATTCATAAATTTCATAGATAAATTCGCATTTTTGATGAAAAACAAATATACTGTGGGGCTCTTTGGGGTCGCTGATTACTATAGTCTGTTTTTATACCAGGAGGACCGTTTCAAATTTACCATGCTAAATCATACATCCTCCAAAGAATTATTTTCATCCTCATCTCAAAATTAATGAGCGGGGGGTAAAATCCGAAACAAAATGTTTTCGTCCTCATAAATTTTACTCGAAAAAAAAGTATATTAAACTCGCTTCTTATATCAACCTTGTGGCGCCCTCGTCGCCCACCTCCTCCCCCCCACCCCGCCAAAGGCCAGCCCTGAATACAGAAACAAACAAAAAATCATTCAAAAGACTAATTATAATTACCGTTAATTCTGTTTCCTAGAAATTTTTATGGAAATTTTATGGCTTCTAAGATATTCAACATTTAAATTGAATTTTAATATAGAACATAATGAGCTAGAAATTTTAAATGTTCCACTAAATTCTTAAGAACCTACATTGATTCCAAATTAAGCTGGAATGAATAAATTGATCATGTGTGTAAAAGATTGATTGCCTCTTACTAAGCTCTATTTACACTTAAACAAACTTTAAATACCAATTCATTATTAAATATATATTATACAAGAAGTGTCTATTTAGTACACGCAAATTAAATTAAAAAACACTGAATAGGAGAAATAATTTATAAAGTAATAATATTTGAGATACGTACTCTAGATACCTAGGGTTAGAAATAGATAGCCGAAAAGTTCCCCTCCCAATTTAGGGATGGAACGTCCCTTTTTTGCAAAAAACCACCCCTTAAACCACCACTTAAAGCTGGTTTTTCCTTTTATCTTGTAAACCGTTCGTCGGAAGAGAGAAGTATAGGAAATACAAAATTTGTCGTTAAATTCTGCATAAAAAATGTCCTATTAACCTTGTAGCTTATCCTCACCTATTTTGCGCTAACAGCGTCCGAACACAGGTAGTTTGGAATGCACAGGTAAAAATCAATCATATTCGAAGTTTCACAGCGAATATCTTATCTCTTTATGATATTTTCAATAAATAAATAAAAAATAAATAAAAAAAAATAAAAAAAAATAAATAAAAAAAAGAAAAAAATAAATTCAATCCTCTGCATTTTTCTCGTTAAAGTAACCTGTTTTAAGATATTCGCTGCGAAACTTCGAATAGGATAGATTTTTACCTGTGTCCTCCTCTGTTCGGACGCTTTTAGCACGAAATAGGTGAGGATAAACTACAAGGTTAATAGAACATTTTTTATGCAGAATTTGACGACAAATTTCTTATTTACGGTTTACAAGATAAAAGTGAAAAACCAGCTTTGAGTCCCCGTTAGGGGGGAACTTTTCGGGTATCTATTTCTAACCTTATCTAGAGTACGCATCTCAAATATTATTACTTTATAAATTATTTCTTCTAAAATGTCTAATTTGCGTAGACTAATTCGGTAATTAGTTAAAATAATGTAGCATGGGGGTAAACTACAGAAGGTACTCGAGTATTTACAATACAGAAGCGAATTATACGTCTCATATTCTTGCAACTTAAAGAGCATGTAGAAACACTTTTAAAACACACAACATACTATCTTTCACCGGTATTTATTATATAAACTGTTAACATATATGCACATAAATAAAAATAGTTTTATAAAACACGATAATCACAATTAGGTACCTACCCTACTCGAAACAGAAATAACATACAAAAATAACTTCACTCATAGTTTCTATAAAAAATTCCCCTAACGTGCCGGATTGACTCTGTACAATTTACTACCCTCTGAATATAAGGGTATAGAATCTACACATAAGTTTAAGAGCAAAGTAAGGAGTTTGCTAATAGACAATTGGATCTATACCCTATTATACCACAAGAGAATTTGAAACCATCCTAAAACACTAAAGACAAAATTTATGAAAATAAATTAAATTATTATAAAAATAAAAACATGACGTAAAGAATAGTTGTTTAAAAATTAGATCCATTATTTTTTATTTATTGTCATAATGCAGGTAGAGTTATTTAGCATCTAAGTATAATACCAATAACTATGTTACTGCGTAGTAATATAAAACCAAAAACCTCGCTGGTATGAGATTTTTTTTATAAAAAAAAATATTTAACATTTATATTGTTACCAAAGACTAGTAATATAAATCTCCCTTGAGACATTTGACCTCGGGCATTTAAATTGGCATCTAAATCTGGGAACTCTGCAATGTAGACCTCGAACCGCTGCTAGATGGCATCCACCCCCTATAAATTAGCCCCAGCTTGAATATTTTTGATTTTGAACAATTAAAAATAACAAATATTTAAAAAAATCATCAAAATCCGACCTGTTCCTGAGGATTCCGAAACCAAAACCTTCATTGAGTCGACTATACTCATTAATAGAGTCTACCAAAAAACGACCATCCTCGTCCTAATGTTAGTGGTGACTTTGAAGAATAGAGACAAGGAGCAAGCACGACGTACTGTCACTATATCCGTAAAAGTGGAAGAAAGGAAATATACACAAGATGGCGTCATCCTCACAGTGAACATCAAGGTACATATAGTTACAGATACGCTCGTCCTAGCGACCATGTTGACCATATAAATAAAATATATACATACATATATAAATAAACAAATGTGACAGAATATAAAAAGGAGGAACTGTGCCGCTGTTTAGTGTGTTATTAGCGCCTCGCATGGCACGCCTTGTATGATCCCACTTTGCGGAACGGTTTTCTTCGGTACTTCCATAAATGTGCAGGCTCTTAGTCTCTATTCTTCATGGTGGCGACTTTAGCTATTTCATTTGAGATATACTGATGATGATTTCACCATTGCATACCCTTTATTCCAAAGTGGTATGGAAATTAAACACATATAAGAAGTGTTTGAAGAAATACCAATCGTATAGTCCACTACACGGTGCTTGTACGTTTGCTTTTATACCAATACATATGAATATTGAATTTAAAAAATCATTTTATTTGGTGAATTCAAGTAAATTCAAAAATTTTCAATACTCACTCATCGGCATAGCAATTCCATAACTTTTACTATCTAACGAACTTCCGACTTGTTTCAGGTCACATTTAGTTTCTATCTCATACTCGATTTGCGTAGATTCCATCAAGAATGCATAATTGCCCTTTGGTGCACGTACTCTCTTTACGCCGTCATTGTTGTTTTTCTCAAAAACGGAAGGTCTAGAAGTTTGCATGTTTATCCACATTCTTGCAAACGTTGAGAAGTTGGAGTCACGGAAAAAAGCTTGGGTCGATCCTCCCTCCACTGCTCCGTATTTGATTTTGGTTTGTTTTGAGAGAGCTTCAGCGCCGTCGATGGTGGGTTCCATCCTGTCTTTCGTCAAGAATGCTGCTAAATTTGCCGTATAGGAACTGGTCATAATAAGTGAAAAGAACCACCACATGGATACTGCCATTCTCGAGGAAATGCCCCTAAAAGTGTAAACAATGTTGTTACGCTTGTAATAAATATTAATAAACATTAATTATATCTTTATTAACTATAAAATAGGTAACTGGGCATTAATTTTTGATTTTTATGCTATTCGATTTCAAATATGACGACTGGGCTTACAGAGTCGGACTGATTCGATTTGACCCCGGCGTTCAAGAAAACTTTTTTGGCCCCGCACACAGAAAAAGATATTTTTAGCTAAACGCGATAAAAGATACTAATAAATAACGTATATTAGGAGTATTTATTTAAAATTGGTTACAATACAATAAAAAACTGAATGAAAATAAACATTTTTATTAGGCACTAAAAAATATTATCATACATCTGCATAAAACAACAAAAACTGTAAGATAAACAGAAAGAAAATATGTGTTGCAAACGTTAATTAGGCAAATAAAAGCTTTAAACAAAACTTTTATCCTTAAAAAAACCAAGAACTACAAAACCCTTACTAGAAATCAGGAACTAGCAATCAGTAAAAAAAATACATTAACATTAAGTTCTGCACTACGTACCAACGTAGAAAAAAACAGTAAAAAAAACATTAAAATTTAACTTTTCGTGCAAATCAAATTTTTACTTTTAAAATACTGGTAAAAAATATTAAAAATAAAAAATATTCCATTAGCAATTTACATACATTGCTAGTGGTTTAAAGACAGGTAATAGGTACTTGAAACTTGAAGACTAGCCGTAAATAACTAAAAAAAAAAATCGTTTTTGTAGTATTTCATTTTATCATTTTAAAATGACTAAAAATAAAATCATATTGATCCGACATTACACCGCATTGTTGATATTATCTTATGTAAGCTGTGTTGGGTAATGTTAATTAGAGGTTTTATCATAAAACAATAGGAATTGTAAATAAATAGCGGCAGAGAAAGACAGGCGAAGTACATTAACCTTTCGCACACAATTACTGAATGTCGAAACTGATGAAACACTTGATAAATACTTTAAATGGTTCGGCCCCTCCTACAGGATGGCCTGAAGTACATTTATAGCATAGCATAGCATAGCATAGTATAGCATAGCATAGCAGTAAATAAATAATGTTAGTTTATATTTTATATTAACATATTCATTGCCAAACCCCCCCGTTCCGCATGTACGAAGACAGAGAGTGTCTTGAGGAATCGACGACACAGCAAACGCTGAGCAAAAACTGCTCTTAAAACTATCTTGTGTTAACACTTTTAATCTTAAAATTAATAATTAAATTAAATTCTCGAAGATTAATGAAATGAAAAGATAAATCAAGGTTATTGTGCTTGAACTACTACAGTCCACAGAAAAAAACAAGAAGCCCAGGAATAAGTAAACCCTTTAACACACGGGTTCCCAGTGAATGGCAGGCTTTTATATATAAAAAAATGCGATTATAATTTTAATTCTGTAAAATTAATAAAATTTATATTTTTAAATTTATTTCGAGTTTGGCCCCGGAGTCTCTGGACTCCTAGTCCCCCCCTGTCCAGTCCGACACTGCTGGGCTAAAATACATTTTTGTGTATATTTTCACCCAGAATAGAAGACAATATCCTTGCCTCCCATGCGATTGTGACATCACTTCATGTATAATTCGTAAAGGTAAAGTCGGATACTTCAAATAAAGATGGAGAATTAATACATTGAAATCAGTATCCAAAATTTTAGTAATCTCACTCATTGGGTGATGAAATTTTCAGAGCCGCATGTTGGTAAACGCTGGCGATTTATGAAAAGGATGCGTCGTTGAACAAACATCGATTTTCGTTCTTCGTGAAAAGTGCTGTTAAGAATTGAACTTGACCTCCCTACCGCCCACGGAGGATGTACCTGTTTTCACGCATATCATGCCCATGCCAAGTGCAAGCATGGCTCGAACACAATAAAAATCTCGCTGAATGGGTATGGCAAGTTGAAATTGGTGACTGTATTGGTGAATTATCGGCACGTTGCGCGGGGTTTGCCGCCATCTTGAAAAAATAGTTAAGAACCGTTTTTTTCAAATATCTCTGCTTCTGTTGAAGCTACATAAAACAAATACAGCGTTTTAAAGGGTGTAAAGTTTACCGTGTTTTATGTGCTATACATTTTTTAGTAGGACTGACAGCTTTTTGTTTATTGCGAAAGAAAGTTTGAAATGAGAGCGCGGCTCGCAGTTTTTCGTATTTTTCTCGATATTGATAAATACTACGAGAAAATTGTTCTACATGAAAATTGTAGAGCAGGAAAAACGTACAGCTTCGTTTTTTAAATTTTTATCTTCGAACAATAGTTGCTGCTTCACGCGCCGCAAAGTCGATATGTCAGTTTTTATTTTTGTGTGGATAAGGGAAAATCTTCAAAAGTCACCCGCCTAGATGTTGTGCGACAGGGTAGTGTGAGATTTCCACTCACTAAAACATCTCCCCTTCTTTTCAGCGACCCCACGGAACCGCTCGTGCATCACTTCGCGGCTTAATCCATTATCATTGTCGACCGATAGAAATTTATTCGTTCTCTTCATCGGATTCGTTGTTGATGCCGTCCTACACACAGATTTTCGGAAAGAACTTCTGGGCGTTCTCTCTGACAAAGTCCTTGGTCCTCAGCATCTCGGCAATGCGATGGAGCTTTTCTATTTTCATATACTTAACGGTGACAGATCGTTAACAGACGGAGCATTTCATTTTGTGTAACTTGTGTTACGGTTGTGCTGTGTTTGCGGCGCCATTCCAGATAACAACCATACAACAGTACCGGTCGAAATATAACTTTGTATTTTTGTATAATGCAATTTTAGTTTCTTGCGTAAGTTTACTCCGACTGTTAACGAGCGGGAACAATTTACTCAAAGCTTCATATGTTTTGTTAATAGCTTGCTTGATGTGAGGGCCAAAGTAGAGCCTCTTATCAAGAGATACTCCCAGGTATTTTATCGTATTTCGTTCTTGTACGTCTTGTCCGTCGATGTTTAGTTTGGTGGTTGCCTTTATGTTTGTGAATTTTCTTATCAAGAGATACTCCCAGGTATTTTATCGTATTTCGTTATTGTACGTCTTGTCCGTCGATGTTTAGTTTGGTGGTTGCCTTTATGTTTGTGAATTTTCTGTTGAAAAGTCAATGAAATATATTTTTTTTAATTCGGAATTCTGACTTTAATCTCGGAATTCCGACTTTAATCTTAGAGTTCGTAGATTAGAGTTGGAAACATGAGACTAATATTTGAAATGCGTCGGTGTAAAGATGAAGATGAGAAAATATCCCTTGGGATAGCCTTTGGTTATCCCTATACAGGTTTTATATGGGACATCAACAACCCTCCTAAAGGCTATCCTATAGATATTCGTACATGGATATCCCTATTCTGGCTGTTATTAGGACCAAGGAATAACCTTGAACTTATACGGGATCATTTTAAGATGTCCCGGGGTCACCCCCGTGCTGTATGGGTATTAACTAAGTTTCGTCTAGGAGGCTAATAGAAACTAAATACCGAGAATAAACTTATTTTCAGTGCCAATTTGTTAGTATGAAGGTGAGAGCGATAGTGTAATCGTCAGAAAGAAATTATTTTATTCTTATTGATGTATTCCAGAACCGCTGCCCAAGGCATCACTACTTCCACGTCCAGATTTCCTGTCTCTTAGAACGGAAAAAAAATTGATATATTTGCACTGCACTATGCGAAAATTATAGTTCATAGAACTTTAATAATATAATATTTGAAATCGTCTATTCCGAAAACCAATAAAGCGATATGCCACGTGGTAACGGGGAAGGGAGTGGTGATGGTATTGGGGGTGGCTTCATCGCTACACGAGCGTTTTTTCAAATGAAATCATAAGTCCGACTTTAATCACGGAATTCTGATATTAAAGTCGGAATTGAAAAAAATATATTTCAGTGGCCCTTCTACGCCTTCGTAGATTCTGTTTTTTGGGGGTTGCTTTTGATTTCCAGGTCGAGTAATAGTTAGTCAGTTTTGTCAGACGGTAATGGATTTTTTGTGTGGCTGTTGTCTATAAAAGCTACTTGCGTAGAAGGTGACGTCATCGGCGCATAGCAGAATGGACGTATTTGGGTAGGAGGAAATATCAGGAGAAGAAAGTTTGTACAGGATGGGAGAAAGTATGGATCCCTGAGGAACTCCTGTGGAGAGCCTAGTTTTCGTGGAAAGTGCATTATTCACCAGTATCATTATGTATCCGTTGGATATAAATGAATTTATGAGAGTGGTTATATATTTGGATAATTTGTGAATGATACCTAATTTATAAATCAGGCTATTTCTCCACGTGGAGTCAAACGATTTTTCTATGTCTATTAAGACCACGACGTTACACTGTTTTGTTAAATGCTTTAACAGTGGCGCAGCCAGAAAATTCATCTGGGGGGGGGCAATAGAACCGGCCTCCCCAGAGGATGAGGAAAATTTTTCAGAAAATGGTTGAAAACGGATGTGTATGTAGATTCCTCTATTAGATAATATTGGCATTAATTACAAAATATTTATTTCAAGGGATAATTTAGATACTGCTTTGTACTGCTTCTTTATTTTTTGGCTCATGGAAGACGGCTTGGGGGGGGGGGCATGGCATAGGCGCAGCCAGGGGGGCATGGCTCCCCCCCTGGCTGCGCCTATGTGCTTTAATGGTGTCTTGCACGAGTTTGCAGACGATCTGAAACGAAACTGTTGCGTAGGAATTAATGATTTCTTCCTCACAAACCTGTGTCCCAGAATGATCAGAATGACCTTTTTGGGCAATTTTGAGAGGGTATTTAAGAGGGAGATTGGCCGATAACTCCCCGGTTCGTGAGGGTTTTTTTTTTTTTGGTTTCAGAATCGGGACAACAATTGCGATTTTCCATTTCTGGGGAAAGTACTTAAGTTTTACTATTGCGTTTATAAAATACATTATCTGTACAATGGCTTTCTTAGGGAGGTATTTTAGGACAATATTAGAGATTGAATCGATTCCTGGTGCTTTAGTATTATGGGAGTGTTTTATTATTTATTGGATTTCCGACGGGGTGGTGTAGACTTCGCTTTTTCCCGAAAAAAAAAAATCCAGAAATAAATACAAAAAATCTACCGGGTATTACCAAAAATAAAACAAACGAATAAACTATAACAAACTATATTCCCAGCTAGTTCAAAATCGGTGAACAAAAAGAAACTTTCAGAGTAGTGGGCAATAATTTATGCTTTCGCTAACTAAGCAAAGTTAAATACACAAAAATATAGCAAAATATCAAAATGTCTTCGCTGATTGGCCAATGCGATTTAAATTAACAAAGCAAACAAATCTACATGTATACTAAACTCTAAAGTTTATCGTGACAAAAGGTAAATAATCTACATAACGAGAAAAACTATAAAGATACATTAAAAAACAGTTATGAGTTGTTTAGAGACATAAATGTCTACACAACTTTAAAATCTAATTTTACAAGAAGGTAGGTACAAATATCTACCCGGACTTTAGGTAGTCTATAAAATCTACAAAGGGAACGTAAATTCGTTGCGACATAGTGCACTTTACACAAACAAACGGAGGTTCTTAAAAACGATATCACCTCTTGATATTTCACGGAAAGTTATGGCAAATCTGCACAGGACCAACAAAGCTTTAAATAAAGTTTCTACTTACAGATCTGCAAAACACAAGGACATAGATAAGAGATTTATATATTATGATACACAAGGAACACCAAAATGCACTACTTATCCTCCTCTTACAAATAAGACAACTGTTAAGACAAGCAGAAATCAGGAACAATTATTTAAACGCAAACCCAACATAGTTTGGTGCAAGTTGTAAAATTCACTTAGGCATACTGCCTACTTGCCTATGTCTTAGGGACTCCTAATGGATACTCAAAATGTTTACTTAGCACTCCCAATTTTAACCAAAAAGACAGATTCTATTATTTAATTATTTTAAGGTAAAATAACTACTACTTTTCTCACTTTGGCGGAGAACCGCCGAACGGCCACCAGGCCTGAACGGCCACCAACTCTCCTCGACCGCGCGCGCCTCTTAGTTTTGTTAACTACTGGTCACGCGACTCTTGGAAAAGAAGGGGTTTCGCGCGCTTCTCTAAAAGGTCTAAAAATTCGCGTTCGATTAAAAGTTCAGGGTAGGTTTTGGGAATAATTCTAAATTTATAGCTATGAAATGCAAATTAAGGTAAGGTTTCGTTAAACTAAAAATTGTTAACAAAAATATAAATTAGTACAATTTAGCACTAAGAGACCACAAGTAGTGGGCCATTTAAACGCGCACGTTACAGTGGTGAGGAGTTTATGTAGTTTGTTTGATGGGTAGGGTATCTGGGAAGCAAGTTATGGACGTGGAATGTAAGTTGCTACTAGAAAGGTGAGGAGTAAGGGGGATAGTGTTCGTTAATTGTTGGTGTGTTGCTATGGCGTCGGCTTCATCAGCGTCTGTGTTGTGTGTGCGTCTATTTTGTATTAGGGTAGAAATTTGAGGGAATGTCTTTCGTACTAATTTGTTCATTCTCCAGAGGGTATTGTCTCGTATGGAGAGCGCCTGGGCCTTAGTGTTCCAGGCGTCTTCTCTGTGTTTGTTAATCTAAATTTTATAGTTATCTGTAGGTGTCTGAGTCTATCTCTGCCTAAATCGGCCATTTCCTTTTAATTCTGTTTTTGAATTTAATGAGGTTGTCGATTTCACGTGAGATTATTTCCTCCCTGAGTTTTAATGTAATAAGTTTTACCGTCCGATTTCTGGCTTTTGTGATGATCCCTGTGAGTCGATCAACCTCATTATCGATTTTTTCGATGGTTTCAATCTGGTTATTGATAATCAAGGTTTCATTTATTATGGTCTTAGTTTTTTTCCATTTTGTGGTTCGGTAATTGTATATTTCTCTGGTCGTGTCATTCGTGTCTGTCTCTTACGTCAACGTGCACTGGATTGAGATTGCTTGGAAGGAGGGGGAGGGAGAATGGTTGGGATGGATAAGGATAGTTTTTATTTAGGATTATATCTATCCAAGAGGGAGGTCATATTATGGGCGGGAAAATGGGTTGGGGTATCAGGGGCAGTAATTACAGCACTTTCCCTTAGTGCATACTCGTGCAGTGTGTTTCCATTCGGATTGTTAAGTCTGTTGTTCCACGTCGAGTGATTAGCTTAAATCACCAAATATAAGAACCCTGGGACGGGTGAATAATTCATCTAATTTGGCCACCCCTCTCCTCTTCTGCCCAATTTGCCGCTCCTGTAGACAGTCAAATTATTAATTTTAAGTTTACATGTAGTTTTTAAGCAGGTTTCTGTCGTTGTTGCTATGCCAATTTTTTCAATACTTATAGTGGAGTCAAATTAGAATTAAAAAAATCGCAATATGAATTATCTGGCCAGGGCAGTTTTTTTGTTTTAACGTGTTCAGGGGATCAACTTAAGTTCACAGTTCAGTTTTTGCAGTTTCTGCGAGGTCGGCCTACAGTTTATTTAAGCAATTTAATTTTTTAGATCGTGTTTTCCATCGGTTTTCTTTGAATATCTCGAAATCTATAAGTCCTATGGAAAACAACAAAAAGAAGAAAAGTGTTCGTTGTGAGCTGCACAATAAAAGCACATAAACTATATTTCATTAAAATTGTTATTATTATTTTAAAAAAATTGAATATTGCAAAATTATGCGTAATTAAACAAATCACTGTTCTTTCAAAAATAATGGATAATATTCAATGAAATTTTGGAGAAATATAGCTTTTATAAAGTACAATCACCACTTAAAATTTCAAATCAATATAGTTATTAAAACGGCTCGATATACAATTGTTGCTAAAACTTGCACCCTTGTGAAATCCTGCCATCAAAACCAAGAAATGTGTACGATGGCTAAAATTGTATCTTTTTATAAGTACTTTAATATCACGGAGAGAGAATTTTTCTTTCAAAATTTAAACCCTTTTTATTGCAGTTGTTTATAATTTTCGAAATTGTGATTATAAATTCAAATAACTGTCTGGTATTTTTATTAATGAAAAAACGGTAAAGGAGTAATGAACGCAAATTAAAAAAGGCAACTTTAAATAATAGTTAATGCTCTACTTGCACTTGGAGCTGAGATACGTTAGTTTTTACGTTTAGGTCACTTATAAATAAACAAATCGATATTTCTTATTGAAATTTTGACTGGTAATTCTCCAATGTCTATTCTATTGTCTGTGCTACTTGAAATGAATCCAAAGATACAATTGTTAAAAGATATTGCATAGAGACTCGAAAGTGGTTTCTTTGGTGATTTTGTTAGAGATCCAAATATCATCAAATATGTCTACAAGTTATATTATGTTCTTACAAACCAGACTCAACTGGCTAGATTTCCGAGTGGGTAAGGCAACGAGCACTTTTTATTTAGGGTGCGGACGTCTCGGGTTCTAATCCTGCTCGCGAAATATATTTTTTTATTGTATCAGCAATATTTAAAAGTTTTACAAAGCTGTATACATGAACATAAGGGTAGTTGTTCAAGTTAGATTAGTTTACCATTTTCGTGACAAACATTAAAAAAGTTATAAAACAATGGAAAATGTGGATTATGTTCTCAAAGCCGCATTATTTGATGTTATTTTAACAATTGCAGCTTAGGATTGTCTTCAAATAGCAGAAACAAAATAATAAGAATTGGGGAATAACCAACCCAAATTTCAAGAAGAAATATCGATTTGTTTATTTATAAGTGACGTAAACATTAAAATTAACGTATCTCAGCTCCAAAGGCAAGTACTTAGAGCATTAATTTTTTTTAGAGTTGTTTTTTAATCTACTTTCATTACTCGTTTACCGTTTTTGATTTCATAACAAAAAACAGATAATTACTTAAATTTGTTTATAACTAAAATTTCGAAAATTATAAACAAATGCAATAAAACGGGTTTAAATTTTGAAAAAGAAAATGTTTTTCTCCTTGATTTTAAAGTACTTATATAATGCCACAATTTGAGCCATCGTACAGATTTCTTGGTCTTGATGGCAGGATTTCACAAGGGTGCAAAGTTTTAGAAATAATTGTATATTTAAACCGTTTTAATAATGATTTAGATTTGAAATTTTAAGCGGTGATTGTATGTAAGAGCTATATTTTTCCAAAATTTGATTAAAAATTATCCTTTTTTTTTTTAAAGAACAGCAATTCGTTTAAAGACGCATAATTGTGCAATGTTCAATTTTTTAAAAATAATATTAACAATTGGAAAGGATTATAGTTTATGCACTTTTGTTCCACAACTCATAATGAACATTTTTCTTCTTTTTGTTGATTTCCATAGGACTTATAGATTTCGAGATATTCAAAGAAAACCGATGAAAAACACGGTTTAAAAAATTAAATTGTTTAAGTAAATAAACAATACGCCGACCTCGCAGAAACTGCAAAACTGAACTGTGAACTATAGTTACCCACTGAACACGTTAAAACAAAAAAAACGCCCTGACCAGACAATTCACATTAAAATCCTAATTTGACTCCACTATTAAATAATGAACAAACTATAATTTTTTGTTATTAATACTGTTTGCAGTCCAGTATGAAACATAAGCCAGAGAACTTATACCACAGAGAAGTGACAGCAAGGCTTTCCGCGTGTAACGTGGCATGTGCCAAATAAGTTGTGTAGTTGTCAGTTCCACATGTTTACATTGCGTCAAAGATGACCCAATCACCATTGGTCCAATTCTCTGGGTTAGAGAACAGAGCACCAGTGATGTGTCCCTTGCTCTGAAAGTTACCGTCAATCGGGGATATATCCAGTTATTTCTAAAGATTTTTTTGAATATTTCAAGAACGAATCTGCGTAATTTAAATCTGATTAAGCACGTTGATAGAGGTATATTTAGGGAACTTTTTAAGGTAAAAAAAAAAGGAAATTGAGGTGAGCAATACGTTTTTTATTATTTTTTAAATGTGTCCGATATAACCTCTGGTTTGGGGATATATAGGAAAATTGTATTTTTCCATTTAAAATGTGTCTATTTTAATATCTTTGCCGTATAGACACACCCGTATTGGATAATTTTGTTTAAAAAAAAAAAACTTTCACAAAAGTCTAGGGGCCACTCTAGTGATAACTGTTGCATGAGAGAATTTCAATAGAGAATTTCTCTTCAAAACTGAGTTCTTAGATGCCTAAGGATAAAGTTTGGTGTAGGTACGCGTTTCTGGTATGGGGAGGTTTCTCCCAATATGGCCGCCTTGTCCATATGTACTTTTACCGGAAAATGATCTATATCTCGAAAACTAGTGCTCGTAGCGGAAAATTACAAGGTATCAAAATTGATAAGAGCACTATTTTACATGTTATTAAACCATGAAAAAGTTGTAATTAAAAAAAGATTTTATTAATAAAAACACCACATTATTTGCAACATTACTAAGAATGATAAGAAGATTAAGCGACTATCATATTTTAATGTGATTAATAAAAGTTAATTCCAATTATTATGGCACTTTGGAAGTTCACAAGCACAGAACCTGGAGCAGCCAACTTCATTCTTCCTACATATACAGATGTTTGACCGTGTTTTACATGAACAAATGTGAGGGAAATCAGGAGGAAGTTGCTCGGTGACAATTTGAGGAATCCATCCTGTTTCCATTTGCTCGTATCCATAGTCACCGGGATAAGGTATACCTAGATCTTCTAATAGACCATACCACTGGTTAGCCTGTAAATATGCCCGCTTGATGTGTAGCGCCGTACTAGGTAAAGTGGGTGGAAGCTTGGTGAAGTCTAAAGTTTTCATTCGGTGGTACTTAAAAATTCTTAACTCAATAATTTTCCTAAAGTCTTTAGATAACATCCTTGTCAAAATCTTTTAACAAGTATGTGCAGTCTTCTGCCACTTTTAAAGCTGCGTGCTTTGTGCCAAATTTGCTTCTAGTATCATGTTAGCTCAAATGTTAACAGTTTATCAATTGAGTAGCCACGATCTCTTGAAATGTCAATTATTCTTTGAGCATTCGACGTTTCCACTTTTACATCAATAGGTTTTGGCTTTTCTTTACTCTGGTGTCCTCTTTTTAATGAAAGTGTATTTTTAGTATCTGTAGTCCTTTTCGATTTTGAGCTACGAGCAATAGTTTCCGAGATATAGGCCATTTTCTGATAAATCTACGTATGGGCCAGGCAGCCATCTTGGTTGCCATATTGGGAGAAACCTCCCCACACCAGAAACGCGTACCCAAGCTAAAACTTATCCTTAGGCATATAGAAACTAAGTTTAGAAAGGAAATTCTCTATACACCTCCGTGCAACAGTCGCCGCCAATGTGGCCCCTGCACTATAAATAAAACAATACCACAAAGAAATAAAAAATAAATTTATTTATGCCTTCGGGGAATGATTTTGCGGCGTCCGATTTAACCCTAGAGAGCGAAAAATCGGTATAATCCATTTTTTTTCGAAAAGCAAGATTTAAAATTTAACGTATTATACTGAATTACTTTCAATGTACATAAAACTTTAAAGTTCTCTCAGTGTAAGAGATTGTGTTGAGTACATATTATACTGAATTACTTTCAGTGTACATCAAAAGTTCTCTCAGTGTAAGAAGTTGTGTTTCATTCATGTCAATGAATTAGAACCGGTCCATAAAATATCAAAGGAGCCTCCGATATTGTCGCTTCTCTGTGGTATAAGTTCTTTGCTTAGGCCGTGGAGTGGTTTAAGGTGGGGGTTAATAAAAATGTCATTTCAAATTTTCACATTTCTGCCTTGAGTATACAGTGTACACTGCAGTTGCTTAATATTGATACGGAAAGTATGGTGTTACTCCACATATCGGAAGAGATGAGAGGCGATGAAGATGTAGAGTTAGTGGCATTAATTCCCAGCGCGTTGCAAAACTATAACCTCCTACTAACTTTCTTTGTTGGAATAAAAAAAGTTCAAAGATCGCTTCAATCTGCAATATGTAATTTACAGAATTGCCCTATATTTCTATCACGTACGCCACACGTACTAATTACTACGGGAGCCCACTCTAAGTGTCCGTGCGATCTCCCTTAGGACAAAGTTTTTCATAAAGATTAAAGCCTAAGGAACAATTTAAGACATGTCCTAAAAAAAATTGCCTGCACTTTCAAAATGGCGTCCGTTAAAAAAAAATTGCAAATATTGTTTTTGTCATTTAACACAAAAACTAAAAAAGATAGAGAAAAACTTTCTGTACAAAAAATAAAGTGCATAAAGTTTTCTACAATTTTGTTTCTATACAATATTTACATTAGAGTTACCATTTTCCAGATAAATGATTCAGCTCTTAAGATAAAACATAAGATTCAATATAAAACGTAACAATACGGTGGCCCACCCTAACTGTCCGTGCATCCCCCCGATCCTTGGGGGACAATGTTTTTCATAAAGATTAAAGCCTAAGGAACAATTTAAGACATGTCCTAAAAAAAAAAGCTGGCTGCACTTTCAAAATGGCGTCCGTATAAAAAAAATGCAAATATTGTTTTTGTCATTTAACACAAGAACTAAAAAAGATGGAGAAAAACTTTCTGCACAAAAACAAAATGCATAAAATTTTCTACAATTTTGTTTCTATACAATATTTGGATAGGAGTTACCGTTTTCCAGATACCACTGTTACCGTTTTCGAGATAAATGTCTGAAAATTATAATATTATTATTATTATTAATTTTTTTCAATTTATTTATTTAATTTTTATATTAATAATATAAAGTTATATTATACGCCTTACAATAATTGTCACAGTTATTTCTTTTAAGTGATTTACCGATATATGAATTTCCATGTTTTCTTAATTTTGGACTCATTTATCTGGAAAATGGTAACTCCTATCAAAATATTGTAGAAAATTTTATGCACGTTGTTTTTTGTAAAGAAAGTTTTTGTCCATCTTTTTTAGTTTTTGTGTTAAATGACAAAAACGACATTGGAACAGTTTTTTTTTAACATATGGCCGCCATTTTGAAAGTACAGCCAGTTTTTTTTAGAATATTTTATTTTATTTTATTTTAAATGCCTTATTTATATTAACGTCTTAAATTGTTCCTTAGACTTCAATCTTTATGAAAAACATTGTCCCCAAGGATCGGGCGGGGGGGTGCACGTACAGCTAGGGTAAATAGGTAATAAAATGAGCAACGTTAGTAATTGAAAATATAAATTTTGTACTATTTCAGAAATCAAGTTTTTTATCTTATTTTATGTAACTCGACTGTCAACATTCCCGCATCACTAGCAAGTTGCACTTATACTTTGTTATTTCTGGGTTTGTCAACACCAGGGTTAATTCAGGAAGTACAACTCGCAAAATTTAAAACCAGTGATATATTTCCATACAGGGTTATAATTAAGTGGGCAACAATTTTAGTTGTTTCCGAGATTTTCGAAATCCATTATTGAGTAGTTCAATTTCCCCTAAGAAGTTTATCAGAGGGAGTGGGTGTAGAGGTTGTTATTTTTAGTATGTTTTTGCCGCCTGCCACCGACAACTTTCCGCAAAATTCCGTTTGTTACCTCGTCCTTCCACGTTGTTTCCTAATTCGCCTAATACCCCAGGCATTAGGAACCATATAAGGCCCTTACCTGGAAAAATTCATGGTAGTTTTTTGGAGCGCTGATTCCAAATTTTTAATTTCCCACCAAAAATTCTCCCCCGCAACCTCCTCAAAAATTTGAAGATAAAACCAAAAATCCGTTTTTTTAAATTTTTTTTTCGTTTTAGGAAAAAAATACTTAGAAATTCGGAAACTAGACAAAATTTGCAACAAAAAAGGTCCTTTGACATTTTAACGTTGAACGAACGGGGAAGCGCTAACATGCCTCGAAACATGAATCTCGGCGCCGCGGGGCTGCATGCGCTAAGTTACAAGTCGGTTATGTTCTTTCAGTCAGGAATATTCTCGCATGAATTGTTGCACTCGAGGCATATGATGGAACATTTCAACCCGCTTTCCTTGCAGCTACACGCGCTTCGGCAGCCTTTTTTACACCTGGCGGAGATAATCTTTAGAAGTTTTGGTAGAGCAGGAGAATTCAAAGTAGTGACAGGGGAAAGTCCGTAATTGGTTGTTTTCCAGCCCAATTTTTCTGGCTCGATAACATTTCCTTGCCAAAGTTGGACTTGGTGGTACGTTCCCAATGAGTGTTGTGTAGCAGCAGCTTCAGTTGGGGCCATGCAGCAATGTTGTGTTTACTGCTGTACGCGGTCTTGATGAAACACTGATGTCTAAAACCGTTCAGTCGTGTGTTTTCATCCTTGCAATCATACAGACGAAGAAAAAATTATTGCCAGCTTTTGCGATAGCTTGTGGATCTGTATTTGGACTCCGGAACAGCTGAGCGAGGGAATGCAAATCTGGGTTTTGGACGAGGACTTTGATCAATTGAAACAATTTAAAGTCGCATCAACTATGTTTAAAATATTATGAGAAAACAGCTCTCATGTGAAACAAAACGTTTTTTAATTAAAATAATAAACAATATAAAGTGAGGATAAAACGCCTAAGAAACTTCTATCGCGATCAACGGGTTGCTATCCATTCTCGAGCAGCATGCAGGTGTCATGGGTCGGGGGAAAATGAAAGGGCCTCTTGACAACAGTATGCTAGCTCGAGGAGCGTGGCAGGGGAGGGGGTACCCCAAAAAGATCGAAAGACGAAAGAGTAACTGTGGAGCTGCCGTGATACCTAATAGACCTACGGCCGAGGCAAATAAGTTACCTCATCGGGTACAAATCAAATATGTGCCATATGGAATAGTGCCACCGAAAAACAACCAAAATTTTATAACCTCTCAGAAGATGATTGGAATTTAAATGACAATAAGTTTTCGCTGATTTGGTTTGATGGACTTCAATTACCTAGTGCCCTAAACGAAATAGTTGTACGCGAAATCGGCATGGAGCAAAGAGATATTGATGATGAAAATAAAGAGGGTTTTAATGATTCATGTGATGACGAAGATAACGAATAGTTATTTTTCTTTAGATTTATTATCAAACAAAACAAAAAACCTTGCTATTTTTATTTACTACTATTGTTTTGTATTGCTGTTGTTTCTTGTATACGAGGTTGTTTTGCCTACATATCTACATAGTTTTCCTAGACAAATTTCCGAACATGTACTCAATAAAACCCTGTATCGACTTTGGCATTATTCTTTCAGGTTACATTTTCTAGAGCGACTGCTCTTTATAGTTGACCGTCTGCCGATCTTTTTGAAAAATATTTATGGTCTACATAAAAGGACCTTTGATTTGAACCCAGGTTTGTACATGTACCTCATGAGGTAAGAAACGTCGGAATTTTGGGCGTCGCAACGGGCGTCTGCTCTACGTATGCGTTCAAATACTGACGTCTGCCACACAAAATAAAAATTGTAATGGTTTTCCCAGTGAATTGTCACTGTTTAAGCATGTACCCAATGAGGTAACTTTAGCGAGTTTTTTCGTGTTTTTGACAAGCTCTCATAATGAAAAGTTGACCATTGAGCCCCGGCAGACGGTCGGTTTTTTGCTACATATATGTGGTACTTTTACTACAAAAACTCAAACCTTTTGTACCCGATGAGGTAACTTATTTGCCTCTTGGCCGTATGTCTATAAATGCATGCGCGGCGCACGTTCGGGATCCACTCGCTCCCCTCCCGTTCGTCGTACGTCAAAATGTCAAAGGACTTCTTTTGTTGTAAATTTTGTTTACTTTTTGAATGTCTGGGTATTTTTTCTTTAAAATGAAAAAAAAAACGATAAAATGGTCAAAAACCAATTTTTTGGGTTTTCTTCTCTAAATTTGAGGGGGTTGCGGGGGAATTTTTGGTGGGAAGTTACAAATTTGTATTCAGCGAGCCGAAAAACAAAGTAAACCTATTCCAGAACTACCATGAATTTTTCCATTCTAAAATTCTCTAATGCCTGGAGTATAAATTAGTAGTGCTTACGATGACTTGATATTTACAGTCGGCGTAGCGTTGTAGCTATTAATTTACTTAAAATAAAAAGTATACTATATTTACAACCAATGTACGATACTGTCGATACCTTGTTTAAAGTAAGATCGTTTTTATATAACGAATTCTTTTTGCTATAAAAAAAAATGTTTATTAAAAGTATGTAACAATATTTTACAAAACATTATAAAGGTATATGAGACTGCTGTATCTTCACAATATCCACTTGGCCCAATGTAATTTTAAGGGTACCATTCCTGACTTCTTGGTTAGTATCTCAAACTTCTTTTCCGGATCATTAGAGAATTAGTTTAAAAATGATGGTAGCGTGCAAATTAGTAAGTTACAGCAGTAAAAAGACTAAATTCTCGTTATGGCGAGACGTTCACCGAACTTTTTCGAGAACATCTGTCACAAAACCACTTAATATTGTCCTTATTCGATTCTAAAAATGCCAATTCAGTAGTATTATACGAGCTGCAGGTATAATGAAGCCCCTTGTTGCAATTTCCATTACATTTGATTATTTTTTGTGAACAGTCGCCTATTTTCTCGTCGCACTTTACACAAAAATTTCTGTTTTCTTCAGCCATTTTTTGGGTTTGTCAATTTTGTTTACAAAATAATTGAATGGTATTTTTAGTGACACATCAGTGATGTGTCAAACGTTTACTTGATATTTTTTTTGTTAATTGAAAATCAGAATATCTTATTAATATTTTTCACAAATTTTAAAATCTCATTGACTGTGAAGGTAATACTTAATTATAACTTAAAACATTTGAATTTCCACAACCAGTTGAGTAATATCCAAGAAAAAGTATTTTTAAATTTGAATTAAAATTTTACCGCTCAAAACTATATTGTTGGCGTCATCGATCATAAACACCTAACTTCAAAAATACATATCTTTTAAAAATTTCCGAGTAATATGTTACTGTTATGAAAATTTCCCCTTAGTTCTCGTATTTTCAACTAAAATCTTGTTCAATGTAATGTTCATAAAGTTTTAAATATCTTCTCCGAATAAAATAAGACGACTTTTGTAGATTGGAAATCCCACCTATAATTAGCAGCCCATTTTTAGTAATCAACGATATTGAGAGATCATATGCATCAATTTTTAAATGTTTGCTTAAAGCCATACTGGTTTCAAATGAGAAGTGCGGATATAATCGTTCAAAATGACAATAAACTTAAAAAACCTAAAAGTTGAGGTTATGTTAATGCAACCGAACGTCACAGCCCGTTTTGTATAATACCCGTTCAGTTATTCAGTTTTGTTATTTATTTGTTGAAATTTTAAATAGATAGATGAAAGAATGGTGTTTAAATATTGATGGAGTAAAGTAGTATTACTATGAGAAGATGCCAGCAAAAAATATGCGCAGAAACGAGTTTGTGCACTCCATCATTCTAAGCCAATGAGAAAGAATTACGTGACATTCGCCCTGGCATCTTCTCATAGTAATACTAGTCTACTTCATTTTAATAATATCAAAAAAGCAAATTTGCATACAGTGAAAACACCTAATATTATAATGTCGTAGCACAGAGTACAGTAACTATACAGAGGCGAAAGATTTGGCGGCACCTTTGAGCTTTGATGGCTAATTTATTTCTATTTTTTCTTTATTTCTAAGAATACACTGAGAAAACAGTGTATTTCGAATTGGATTTAAAAATATTACCATTTGAATTGTTTATAATCGGCGCCTATTTTTAGTTGAGTTGGCCACTAGGTTTTATTTATGAAAATCTTAATTCTAGGCTAATGTTTTCAACCTCCCAAAATGAGTGGAAATAAATTTACAAATCCAAACTTAAAACGATAAACGTCAACAATGTCAACGCAAAAGTTAGGTTGCTTACCATTACCATGGTTGATATACCATTTAAAAAATGGCGATGCGTATACAAATTTGGTTTTGGCGGGAAGGCTTGCTTTCGCCTCTGTGTAATTACTGTACACTGTGGTCGTAGTCTTTTGATGAAATACGTCATTTCGTGAAAATTCTGGGAAGTACATGAACTACCGGCACATCATGTAAATTCTTGAGGTTGCACAATCTGCCTAGGCATTTCGTGAAACGCCGTGGTCGTCTCGGCACATAATGTTTAAAGTCATTCTACACGATCTGCCGCAAATTAGATGTTAACTGTTCATGAAGTGACCGATACTCTGCAGATTGTGTTTTGTTGTTTGTTTGAGGTTAGGTCAGTTGCTGTTTCGGCCGATTTATTTACTCGGAAGCCATGTTGAGCTGTTTGTTTTGTTTATTATGGAAATTAAGAGTGAAAGAGACCTGTTCAGTGATTATTACAAAGAGCGAGAGATGGGAATTTAATTAATTTTGATTTTAGGTTCAGATTTATTTGGTACGTTTCGGGTTTTAGATTGCTAACGAAATTACATGTTAACCCAACCTAACCTCAAAATTAATTGGATATTTTTCGCAGCTTCTTTAATTTTCTGATAGTCATTTATTCGTCTTTGCTTCATAGTACTTTTTGTAGTGATCATTGAACATGTCTTTTCACTCTTACTTTCCATAATAAACGTAACAAATAGGTAGGAAGTAATAGAACACAAATCTGTCTGTCTAATTTGCGACAGAACGTGTAGAATGACTTTGATCGTCACATGCCGAGACGACCACGACGTTTTACGAAATTCCTAGTACTACGGGAGCCCACCCTAAGTGTCCGTGCACCCCCCCCCCCCCCCCAGATCCTTTAGGACAAAGTTTTTCATAAAGATAAAAGCCTAATAACACAAAAACTAAAAAAGATGGAGAAAAACTTTCTGTACAAAAAATAAAGTACATAAAATTTTTTACACTTTGGTTCCTATACAATATTTACATTGGAGTTACCATTTTCCAGATAAATGATTAATCTCTTAAAATAAAATATAAAATTCACGTAACACTACGGAAGCCCACCCTAACTGTCCGTGCACCTCCCCGATCCTTGGGGACAATATTTTTCATAAAGATTAAAGCCTGAGGAACAATTTAAGACATGTCCTAAAAAAAAGCTGGCTGTACTTTCAAAATGGCGTCCGTTTAAAAAAATGCAAATATTGTTTTTGGTCATTTAACACAAAAACTAAAAAATATGGAGAAAAACTTTCTGTACAATAAACAAAGTGCATAAAATTTTCTACAATTTTGTTCCTATACAATATTTGGATAGGAGTTACCGTTTTCCAGATATCACTGTTACCGTTTTCGAGATAAATGTGTGCAAATTATAATATTATTATTATTATTAATTTTTTTCAGTTTATTTTATTTAATTTTTATGTTAATAATATAAAGTTATATTATACGCCTTACAAAAATTGTCACAGTTATTTCCTCTAAGTGATTTACCGATATATGAATTTCCATGTTTTCTTAATTTTGGACTCATTTATCTGGAAAATGGTAACTCCTATCAAAATATTGTATAGGTACAAAATTGTAGAAAATTTTATGCACGTTGTTTTTTGTGCAAAAAGTTTTTGTCCATCTTTTTTAGTTTTTGTGTTAAATGACAAAAACAACATTGGCAACAGTTTTTTTTAATATATAGCCGCCATTTTGAAAGTACAGCTAGTTTTTTTTTTTAGAATATGTCTTAAATTGTTCCTTAGGTTTCAATCTTTATGAAAAACATCGTCCCCAAGGATCGGGCGGGGGGTGCACGTATAGCTAGGGAGGGCTCCCCGACTATAGGTAGATTGTGCAACCTCAAGAATTCGCATGATATGCCGGCAGTTCATGTACTGCCTAGGCTTTTTACGAAATGACGTATTTCATCAAACGACTACATATCCCTCTTCCGTTATGCTTGAAAAGGAATGCAGCAAATAGGAGTAGAAGTTGTATTAAAAACAAAGCTTGATTAGCTTAATATCGACTAATAGATAGAGATGAAATAAATGGCATTAAGACAACTATCAACTCGAATATTTTCAATGATGCAGGGAGGGAGTAGTATCATTTTTTACGGGCTCTTTCGTCTTCTTTGTTGTGTTATGTATTGTTTTTGATAGTCAACTAATTCAAATCGATAATACAAAAGACAGTAAAATTATTCTTGATCATTTCATGCCGAATCATTTTAATATATTCGTTGGTTTCGTATACTTTTTACGAAAACAGGAGAGAAGCAGAAAAATTAAGCGATCAAGAAAGACTTTCACGTACCAATGAAATGACAGGATGCTTAGATTTATAATACAGGTACTTCGATCAATTGTACTCTCTTACAAACTACGAAAAGTGTAACAGTTGGTAGTGTCTAGCTTTGCGAGATATTGTTTAGCGGATATATCTCACATCAGATTTTTTGATATTGGTCCGACACAAATTTGCAGTTTTTGAAAAGGACTCGCGCAGTGAGTTAGACCAAAATTGAATGGACCAGATTGGATGACGGTAATCACTCAAAAATGATTAGTTTGTTATGCTGGGTTGACACCAAAATTATTTCTCCAATGCAAAATTTTGAAAAACGTTTAGAGATTCCAATGTGAATTGCAGGATTGAGAAGGCGAATTACAAAATTCTGTCCAAATACAGTGCCTTAACATGAACTAGGAGTTCTGAACTTTTTGATGGATGAACACAGCGGCACACTGGGCGGGTGCCCATGGCGGCAAAATTTTTTTCTTCTGAATGGTCCTTTAGTAATTTTGGCGATTCCGCTGATGAGACAGTTCCATTGAAGCCAAAACAACGCATCGAGTAATATGGATGCAGCCAGAAGCGGCTTTCTTTCATACCTAATTTATGGTGATGGTTCTTAGAAAATGAATACTGTTTAACGCTAAATTATTTCGGGTTTGATAAATAATAGTACAACTCGCTCCACTTCTTATCATCTAACTGAACTAAAGAAAATTGTAATAAATAAGCCATTAAACAAAATAAGTAAAATAACTCTCTGTAGTACTTACTACTATAGTTTTTTTTATCTATTTATTTAACGTCGGCCTATTTCCGCTACCAGGGCCTATTACCGACGCCAGAGTGGCTATTCTTGAGCGCGAGGGAAATTGTTACTTCCCGAGGAATTAATTCCCTTGCCTTTCACTTGAAATTCCCCTACTCGAGAAACATGTATTCTTGAACAAAAGGAATAACGAGAGACAGGTGAAAGTTTGAGGGAGAAGTCTACAATGTTGTCATATTGTTCTTCACAATATAACCAATCAAAACTCTCCTATATCTGATATTTGTCAGCTATGGTGGCCAAAAACTGTTTGGTGGTAGCGTGACAGTTGACAGATCAAAAACATATTTATTCTAGTGATCTAAAAGTTAATCTCATATCACAGTATTATAGTCTCATACGAAAAGCATTGTTTATTGTGTACAGAATGGACCCGATTATTTAAAAAAAGTCGTGTCGGGTCACACGCACCCAAAAAGATTTATTAGTTAAGTACATTGAGGAAAATCCACAAATGTACAGTGTAAAATTTAGTGCAAGCTATACTAAATCCGAATCGGAAAAATTATACCGATCTTCGGCTAGGATGACGAAGCAGTGGGTTTAAAATATCTCACTAATAGTTTGGACAACCTAAATAAACGAACAAAAATTTGATCCGTTTTTCCTAAAATTCGAATATTTTTCCATTTTCAAACTGTTCCTTAGCATCTTCTAAATCATCCAAAACTTGTCTAGCCACTAAATCTTCGATATCCATTATTTAAATAAAACCGAATTAATATGACACGTCTCCACACGCACGATCATAACCTACAAAGTACTTTAAAAATGTTTCTTTTCTGCTTTCCCTCGACTTTCTCTCACTAAAAGTAAGGGAATTAGTAGGGAGTATGTTTCGTCTACCTGGCTGGGGAAAATAAATTGAAGAATACAAACTTTACATGAGGGAGTAGAAAATGATTATTTTCTCCTACACATTCTACTCCCCCAAGTTCAAGAATAGCCACCCAGGAGACGAGTTACCCCCAACCGGGAAATTTTGCCGAACCTCTTCCCCTAAGAAGAGTAGAGATATTTTACTTGCCTAACATTTAATAGACAAGGGACCGCCTGCTTTACATCCCCTCCGAAGGATAGTATATCCACTACTTAATCCTCGTTTGAAATTACGTAGCTTCCGCGTTTACACTGATATACAAGCCGCTAGAAGGTGGGACGAGAACGCTGTATTCCCCAAGATGGGTCACCCATCCAAGTACTAACCGCGATCGACGTTGCTTCAACGGAATATCGACTGACATTCACATTGAAGTCGCCTCTACGCTCGCCCCCTTAGTACTGTAGTTAGAATAGATATTATTTATTATTTCCCGTATTCCAATGTGTTTAATCAAAGGCGGCCGGCCCGCCTTTCGGTTTCGTTTTTTGATTGGAAATTTTTAATAAATAGGAGTTATACAGGAAAGTATTTTTGTATACCACTCACCCATAATGTACTTTGTTTTTTTAAAATATACAAAAAGTTTTTAGTAAGTATTTTTTTTACGGGAAATATTTTTTGGGTAATATGTATATGCTATATTTTTAAGAGTTGGGGCGGCATCTTAAAAAAGTGCCGGGGGCGGCAAGCATGTAAAAACCGCGCCTGAATGAACATATCTTTAAATTGACATAATTACGAAATTACTAAAGAATAAAACTTCCTGAAATTATACTATTATGGAAAATTACATCTAAAATACTTATTATTTTCTTTAAAAATCGAAATTTTTTAAAAATATTTTGAAGCTTCAAAAAAGACTGTCATTTGGTCACACTTAAATTGTAGCTTTTTAAGCGTGTTTTGCAATGGTGATACAAATCTTTTTTCGTATTATTTTAGAGTTATATTTCGTACATTTTTATTTTATTTTGATTTTTGAAATAGATGTTTTATACAATTCTACTATGTATTACTAGACGTGTCTAAGCACTACGGAGTAATTATGACTAATATGTGATTATTATTATTATTAAAATGCGTTTTTTTGTAATGCATTTCTTTTACGAAAAAGTGTATCAAGACAAATACTTTCGTTGTTTATTAAAAGTGCTTCCAAAAACGAGCAATTAAAAACAAATGAGACCCTTCTACATTCATTAGAAGCCGAAATATCGTAGATCTAGCGTCTCATGCATTTATTTCTGTACATATACAATGTGTGTAGTGGCGGGCTAGGCATAGGGAGTAAGAATTACAACATCGCGTGTGCCAGCTGGCTGAAATAAAATAACTGAGAGCTGGGATGCTTCGCCGACGGGCGAGTTTGCTCTGCTGTGTTGTCATATCTCTCGCGCTACGTGAATGTACATGCCTAATGGGCAATTACACGCACTGTATATTTTTTGAGCTAAAATTGGTACTGCTTATTATCCAATGCGTGAGGACTTTAGTAAATGTATAAAATAATCGTTAATATACCTACAATTACGCAGATATACGCGCGCTCGTTCATAAAAACCGCGAATGCCACGCCGAGAATATTTCCCCCACTCCCGTTATCAAGGCTTTGAGATTCTAGGAAAACGTGCGGAGATATCCATGTATTCTACGCAGGGCCGGCCTTTGCGGGGGAGGGCGCGACGGTGCCCGGCACGAAGGCGCCGTACCCCAGGGGCGCCACGAATTTATTATACTTTTTTTTTTTCGAGTAAAAGGAGGAGGTTAAAAAGTGGCTAATTTTGGCCTAAACTGGGCAACGGAAAATGAACACGGTTTTGTTATTTTGCATTTTTTCCATAGAATGCGATGATGTATTCGGTTTTGCGGGAAAATGGCGGGAAAATGTGGAAAAGTTAAGAAAATGCTTGAGAATTTACAAGTCCTGTCTGAGATATTCACAACTTAAACTTTTAAGATCTGTAATATTTTATTCTAGATTATGGTAGTTTCTTTTAGTATTTTTCTCATAGAATATGATACTCTACTTCGCTTTGCCGAAAAATGTCGGGAAAATGCGGAAAAATTAAGAAAATGCTTAAAAATTGAATATTACAGACTCGAATTTGTAAATTTTTGGGCATTCTCTTAATTCTTCCGCATTTTTCGTAAAAGCGAAGCAGAGTCCTAAAAAAAACCACTATAATCTAAAGTAAAATATAATGGATCTTAAAAGTTTAACTTGTGAATATCTCAGGCCGGATTTGTGAATTCACAAGCATTTTCTTATCTTTTCCACATTTTCCCGCCATTTTTTCGTAAAACCAAATACATCGTCGCATACTACGGGAAAATGCTATCTACAATCGTGTTCATTTTCTGATGCCCAGATTGGTCCAAAATTAGCCACTTTTTAACATCCTTCTTTAAAAAGGGGCGCTTTTTAAAATTTCGCGCAAGGGCGTTTGAGGAACTAAGGCCGGCCCTGATTCTACTTACTCATCTAGAGTATTCAGACAAAGTCAAGCACGTTTCGCCAAACAGTAAATGTTATTTTTTGTACGTTCGTGCTGGTTCTAATTTTCTATTTTCTATTTGGAGTATGTAGTTTACGATGAGGTTCAATCGCCTCTTTCGATATCGATATCGTACGGCCTTCCTACTCATGTATTCACGAAGATCTTATCGTTCAAAAATTACATGTTTTATGCGCCTCATTTCAAATTCTTCACGATACATCTCCTAAAGAGGTCTCTATGCACATTGTCTACCATTCTACCAATTCAAACTTAGTGATAGCCCGCTAATAAACAACATTACGCAAATTAGACAGCATAATTCACCTTTTCGCATTAAACATAAATTACCATACCAGGCGTTGCCCATCTTTCGGCAACATATCTAGCCACATCTCCTTTCACTATCCAACTATAAAATCTCACAAACACAATTTCCGATCTTTAACTCTATTCTATTATTTGTTTCCTTTTGTTTCTTTTTGTTTGTTTTTGTCTCATTAAATTTTGTCTTCCCAATTACAATTTTTCTTTGAATATCCAAATTTCTAGAAAACAAACATTTCAAACCATAAATTGTGGGGTCTGGCATGGCCGCTTGCTCTTGCTGCATTGCTTAGAACGGGTTTTTTGGTTAATAATTTTCCCGTGCGGATCAACTATATCTGTGATATTTTATTTACACCAGCGTATTTTGTATTATATACCAATTATTTTAAGTTTATTTCTTTTCATGTTTTATCTCATTCACTTTTTAATTCGCCTATCTTGCGAAAGGAGACTGTGTTTAATGTTCCATTTTAGCCTTTCAATTGCCACGGTGATGTACATCGTGGATGTCTGGCTAGCTTCGGATAAGTGCTCAGGTAGGACAACATTTGTATATTTAATTTAAAATAAATTTGTTTTTGATTTGATTCGATTTTGATACGGAAATCCACGGTTCAAATCCTGAACATACAAAGTTTTTTTTTTCTGAAATGTTATAAAAAAACAATTTTTCTTCAGGGAAAATAATAAATATTCTTAGTTGTAATTTTCCATAATTGTTTACACCTACAAGATCTATCATTTCACCAAGTTTCAATAAAAAAGATTTTTTTTTTTTGCAGTTTCGGCAAAATTAGTGTTAGTTTTTATTTTTTGCAAAAAATCAAAATGACAGATCAGATTTGGACTTATATGTCGATTTATTCATAATTATTTACAAACATTCTAATTTTTTGTTTGGCCTGAGATATTAAAAGAACGGGACAAAAACACGTTTTTCAAAATTAAAACTTAATTTTCAAGAAGCATTCGTTCACCTCCAAAATTAGACAAAACTTTACTGTAACTTGCTGATAGATGTCCACCTTTGCAGTTGCAATATTTTTATTCGTGTTGCAGAAAAGTTCTTTCCGCACTAGTTTTACAGAATTCCTACCTTACACTAATTAATAGGAAGGTAGGATATCTTTTTAGACATATTTAATTTTCAATAAGTAACACTTAAGAAAAGGGACTTTAACTTATTTACTAATAGACTAATGAATACCTACTTTGGTAGTATATCACAACCCTGCGTCATTATAGAACCCAAAGTTAGCCATAGACAATTCTTTATATCCCATATATTCTCCAATTCTTCTGGATTTTCGTCACAAGGGTGTGGATTCTCCCAATCACCTGGAGTCATTCTAAAATCAATTATTATTTGTTTGTAGTCGCGATCATAAATAGGATGTCCATCTCTAATTACACAAATAATTGTAGAAAATGGGTATTATGGTATTTATAATATAAAAGGTGTGATAACAAATTATTATTGCTTCATAATAATAAGTTGAATTATTACGCGATTTTACCTAACTTGCTAACAAATAAATAGGTAATAATAATAATAGTAGTC
Organism: Rutpela maculata; assembly: GCA_936432065.2. Taxonomy (NCBI): domain Eukaryota; kingdom Metazoa; phylum Arthropoda; class Insecta; order Coleoptera; family Cerambycidae; genus Rutpela; species Rutpela maculata. Next base: position 208,133,151 of record OW386286.2, on the reverse strand, counting down.
TGTAGAGCAAAAAACAGGGGATACCCGTGAATAATTCCTACAAGGATTTTTCTTTTAATAATGTAGGGGAGTTGCCATCATCATTAATTAATGTTTTTTACAAAAATATCGTTGCCTCTGCGGCCGCCATATTGGAAAAATGACAGTCAAAACTTGTTTTTCTCGATTATCTCATTTTCTCTTATTTCTACCCTGAAATTAGCAATTAGCAACATTATAGAGAATAAAAAAACTGGTGTTACCTGTATACAACCGCCAGAAAGATGAAAATTTGTGCTTCGCTGCAGTTTTTTGCAATTATCTTTGATCCCGTTATAGTTCAGTAATATAAAGATTTATATCGGACGAAATTCATAAAGTTTTGAAAATTGGTAGAAATGTTAAGGATAGCATAAGAATTATTAAATCGAAAAGTTCCCACCCCTAAATAGTGTGCTCCATCCCCTAGGAGGTCGCTTCCACCCCCATTTTGAGGTTTTCTAGATTATCTCGGGAACGGTGCATTTTTTGATAAAAATACCTATATACAAAATTGTTTCTCATAAAATTCTCTAACAAACACGTCTCTACAATTTTTTTTCCTAAAATTGATAGCACCGTGAGGAATAAGGCGCACACATAAGGGTTGGTTTCAGTTAACACAATAAATTGTAACCTATACTATAATCAACTTTAAAGTTCAATGTTTAACGCTAAAGCAGTAGCTATTAAACTCCACTTAAAAATATAATAAATGTAGCACTTCCACCCTCTCACCCATAAAAAAATCGCAATTTTTAAAGAAGCGAGAATATTGTATATTATATTGTGCTTGTTGCCACGCCACCCCAGAGGTAAAGTAATCGGCGCGTTTTTTTTACGTGGTGTCACCTGTATACCTAATCCACTAATATTTAGAATTGTAACCTGCGTTAATTAATCTTCGTCGTCTTTCATAGATTCAACATTCATGCTTGCTTGTCCGTGGCAATGGTACACTCAAAGAAAATGATAGGTAAATTCAACCAAAAAGAGCATATGAAATCGCGCCTATCTAGTTTCACAGTTAAATCAATCAGAAAAGAATAGTCATACAACTTTATTTGTTTTCGTAAACAAATAGTAGTTTAATAATCATATCTTCTTGTAACAAATTAAATAGTACAATGACATTTTTTTATGTTCACTAACCATTTTCAATTTGGTCTACAATTAAATAGTACGACTTTGTTTTTTGTTCACCAACTAATTTTTAGGTTGATCTACACTTTATTGTATATGAAGTTTTTTTTGGTTAGCCAAAATCTCACTATTGAGACATCAGACCACCCAAATCAAAGATTAGAGATCGTTTATAAGATCCATCCAAATATATCGATGATCCCTGAGAGAATTTGAACATTGCAATCATGTTATTAATTTTCTATAAATTCATAAGAGTATAAGATAATGCATGATTGATTATTGTCAGTGATTTGTATGTAGCGTCATCTGGGAATAATTTCTGTAATAGACTACGTGGTAAGCAAGCAAATTTTATGGTAATTCTTTTAGAACTTCTAAAAGACGACAATAATATTGGTTCGTCTACCAAGTACAATAATATAGCAAACTAATACTGGGTTAGACTTACAATTCGATAATAGTTAAAAATAAAATATACTATTATCTAGTTTAATTTGACAGAATTCAACAAAATAATAGTCAGACGAAAAAAATAATAGTCTTATTCATCTATTTTTTAAGTTAATGTTTATTTTGTTGTATGACAACTTTTTATTAAATAAAATAACAATCACCTCTTGTTTAAAAATACCATCAATATAGTTTAGTTTAACAAAATTAACGATATTGTTAGTTAACCATTTTTTTTTGTTGAATTTACCCATACTATTTCTTTGAGTGTAACACATTGTGGAGCAACGTAAGCCTGCTCTTCTGCAACTGCACCTGTTTTCGCACCCTAACTTGCACGAACAAGAAATTAGTGTTAAAAGAGATTTGGGAGCTTGTTGTCATAGTTGTGGTTAATATACCGCCGACTTTCTTCCATCCCCACTCAGTAGCTTCTAGCGTAACGTTTTTGCAGGTTTGAATTTGGTAAAAAGCGCTATACGTGTTGTTGAGCAGCATCAGAAGTTGGTAGTACTTTTGATAACATTACAGTATTGTTCGCTTTACTAACAAGTTTGTTAGAAGATCTGAATCTGTATACATCTAGACCCAAAATTTTTTGATGAGCAGGAGGGAGAAATCCGAAAAAAATTTTTTTTGATGAGCAGGGGGGAGAAATCCGAAAAATTTTTTTGATAAAAAAAAAATTTCGTCCCAAAATTTTAAAACAAAAGTTAATGGTTTACACAATCTTTTTTAAAATGAGGTTAACATTTTTTTCTTCATAAAATTAATAAAAATCATAACATTTTGTAACGAAAGTTGGTGGTTTACAGAATCTTGGGGGGGTAATTACCTCCCATAAATCCGCGCTTGAAGCTAGCAGAAATCGCTCTCCTACGTCTGCAATTTCTTTATGGCTAGCTTTTTCATTATTAAAGGTTTGCACGATGTCTTGTAAGTCATATTGATTGCATTAAACTTTCCTTTGGAAAAAGCGCTGAGGTTGTGTCACAACCGCTAATGGCGTGTGCAAATAATATTGTTTCTTTACATTTTTTTAAAAAGTTGAGAATTATAAATCTCGAGAACTGTAAATCTTTTTGCTGGTATTACCTTGCTTTTATTTTAAAAATGTAATGTCTTTGTTGGAGGGAGAAAGAGCAATAAGAAGGACTAGCAGGTCAATATCTTGCCCTACGACAAAAGCTCTGTCGCACTTATAACATTCTTCGAAAGCAGTTTGTACTATTAATAAATCGGCGTCATCCGCAGTAACGAACACCTCGATTCCTTCTTTCCTAAATTTTTTCACTAGTTCTGCAATCACACGTTCTTTGTTAAACAAATGACTAAGAAACTTCTGCTGAGTTCCAGAAGCAACAGTATTTTCATCAAATATAATTTCAGGACAGATTCTTTGAAGTAACCGCCTTCGTTCTAGGCACTATGTGCTGTTTTCATTCTCCAAATAACCATCTATCACGACAGTTACTCTATTAGCGTAATGTTTTATGTAACTAACATAAGCGTTGTAAACGTTATTAAATTCTCCTTTTTTTGGTCATATTACGCGGCGAAGCAAGTATTTTCCATCAATCACATACTCACTATTTTCGAAAGTATGGTCTCGTTCTGGAACAGTATTAATAATCTGGTATAAAGTTGCTTTGTTAGTTATTATTATTATTGTCATAGACTTAACAGCGGCACACTTTCTCAGCCGTAGCTGGAAACTATTCACCGAATCCCTCGCGCGCGATTGAAATTCATTATTATTATTATTATTTTTTTCCCGGTTTCCCGTTGCCGAACAGGGCTTCCGTGGCCTCCGACTTCACACGGTAGCCGTGCCCGCTAATTCATTACAGCCACTCTCCACGACCTGTGGAGTTAGTGACTGTAAACACCTGAATCATGTGCCCTAAGCAGACGAAGGGACCCCAAGATAACCGCCTTCTGCATCTGACCTGCCAACCATTTTGCCGAATTCTGACAGGCCAGTATGATCTTTAGTAGCTAATTTTAGGATAGAACTAACAGGAAATGAGTTAATTGGGAAATACCTATTTTGACCGCCATTTTTTCAACATGGCGCCGTAGCGGCGGCAATATTTTTGTGGAAAACTTTAATTAATCTCAAAAAAGGACAATCTCTTGTAGGAATTATTCACGGGTTAAATGGCAGATTAATAATTGTACTATAATGAGAATGCAAAATTTCATTATAAACAATTGAAAATTAGATAAAATCGGTTTTCTCTTTTATACTTTGGGTTCATTTTTCAACTACTTTGCAGCTTACCTGGATATGAAATAAAGCACAACTGATACTACTAAATATAAAGTTGCCGTATAAATCCACACAGATATTGAAAACGGATCCAAAAAAGCAAACATATTTATGTCTTCTTTAACTTCCTTTTTGTATAAAATACTGATTCCTGAAACAGTAACAATTAAAGAATTATTGTGAAACATATTAAACTAACTGGTCACCTAATCGTTGGTTAACTAGTAGTTAGGTACCTACCAATTCAATGATATGATACAATATATCAATATAATATCTGTTAGTTATATATATACTTTGCCTTGTTATTCAGATTTATATGAATTATAGAAATACTACAGTGTGTTTCACTTGATATGGTGACGCCTCAATAACTTTTTTTTTTCCGATTTGAATCAAATTTTACCTAAGTATAGAACAAATTAGGATCTACTTATGACCAGAAAAACATTCGCCTCCTACAAATGCAAAGCCACCTGCGGTACCAAAATATGCGGAGAAAATCAAAAAATCATATTAGGCATATTTTTATCGGAAAATTTTGTAAATGAAACTTGTTCAGAATTGTCCAAAATTTAATCAAAATGAAAAAATATATAAATTTTGATTAAAATAATGTCCAAGTTCGAAAATATCATTTTAATGTTTTTTTTTTGTTTAGAAAACTGTACTATGACAATTTCGTTTGAAATTAAACCCAAGCTGCCATTTAATTGTAAAGCAATTTACAGTTTTTTTTTAAATAATTATTTTCAAAATTTTTAAAATTTTGATTTTTCAATTTTTTAAATTTGATTAAATTTTTGGCAAGTTTCATTAATAAAATTTTCCTATAAAAAAAATGCCAAATATCATTTTCATTTGTAGGAGGTGAATGTTTTTCTGGTCATAAGTAGACCTTAATTTGTTCTATATTTAAGTAAAATTTGATTCAAATCTGAAAACAAATAAAAAAGTTATTGAGGTGTTACCATTTCAAGTGAAACACACTGTATATAAAAGAATACCGTGACTGACTGACACTGACTGACTGATCTATCAACGGACAGCTCAAACCCCTAGGTCTAGAAACTTCAAATTTTGCATGGAGGTTCTAGTCTAGGTGCCCGTCGACATAATTGCAATTTATACATATCCTCCTATAACTTCTTGTTCGGCATAATTGCGTTTAGCCTATCACTTTTTCCTCTGCGAAAATTTTCGAAAACGCAGCATTCCTCCTCGCCATGAAAAAGATTTCCACGCGTCGGACTGGAAAATCGGCAAATATATTTTAACGGACAATTTGAGAATTGGATTCTACATATATATTTCATATATTTCTACAAACTTTCAGACAAAAATTTGGGAACGTTAAAGGTGTCTACCACCCTGAACATAACATAACATAATTTTAAAACATTTATTGATAACCAGCTGATTTTTTCAAGATTGCTTAATAAAAATATGTAGAATCCAATTTGCGAATTGTCGGACAAAATATATTTGCCGATTTTCCAGTCCGACGCGTGGAAATAGTATATTTCGTGCCGAGGAGGAACGCCGCGTTTTCGAAAATTTTCGCAGAGGAAAAAAGTGATAGACTAGGCGCAATTATGCCGTACAAGAAGTTATACGATACGAGGATGTGTATAAATTGCAATTATGTCGACGGGCACCTAGACTATTCCTCGAATGACTAAGGGGATTTGTCAAAATTCGACCCTCAAGAGGGTGAAAAAGAGGATAGAAATTTTAGGCTTTTCGGAAACGGTTAGATCTAGATGCGTGAAATTTGGCAGAAACATTTTTTGTTGAAATCTATTGGATACATGTAAGACGAAATTTCGATTTTCATTTTTTGAAAGGGTGGAAACCGGAGTGGTAGATGGTTTAAAGCGTACGCATAATTTTGAAATCGCGTAAGTAGGAGTGCGTGAAATTTGGCAGAAATATATTTTTTTGAAATCTATTAGATACGTGTAAGACGAAATTTCGATTTTCACTTTTTGAAAGGGTGAAAACGGGGGTGGGAGATTGTTTAAAGCACACCCGTATTTTTGAAATCGCGTAAGTCAGAAACGTGATTATTCGAGCGATGGGCTCTTCTGAGGAAATAAGAAGACACGTATTCGATGGTTTTCAAAAAGAGACCAGAGATAGGGTGAACGGGGAGGAGGAAAATGTTAGACTTAGAAGCGTGAAATTTGGCAGAAATACTCTTTATTAGAATCTATTAAAAACGCGCAGTGAGTTTCCCCGAGTACTATGGATGCGCAGTGGATTCCCTCGAGTGTACTTCCTGAGTACTATAGGAGTACTCAGTGAGTATGTAGTACTTCTGTATAGGCATAAGTTAGTACGTCAATGTTCTTAATTCCACGCCAACGAAGTTGCGGGCATCAGCTAGTATACTATATGGGTTCATTAATGATAGACAGTAATAAATCATGATTTTTTGACACATTCACAATCGTACATTTTTTGGGGGCAAATTCACCTTGAATTTTGGGTGTAGAGAGGGTAGTTTTGGGTACATACTTTTACCGATTTTTTGGATCCACTATACTTAATTTAAATTTAATTTTTAGGCGAATAAAATCCTAAACAGCTAGAACATTTTCTACCTACCTAACGTCATGAAAGGCATGCTGAAATCAACAGCTTCTCTTCGTTGATGAGTGATTGTTAAGTCGCATATAGCAAGATGGGCTTTCTAAAAATATATAGTTGTATATGAAATGCAAGTTTCTAGTAAATTACATATAAATAAAATATTTAAGAATATTACTTTAGGTATTCAGCATATAAAGTTCAAAGAAACTATTTGCTCTCTCCATATATTATTAATCAATGTCTGATAACACTAGTATATCAACAAGACATTTCAACTTATTTATACATTTAATATTTAACATTCAATGATTCAATGCGAGAAACAAGAAAATAACCATCCTTTCTATATACTGATGATCTGTCTGATCATCCTAGTTTAGTAATGAGAAAGCTCCCTTACAAGACATGTTATCAAGTATCTCTAACCCTACCTAGAGGATACTTCATCATAAATAAACATTTGTTGCATTTCAAAGCCACGAATTATTAGAAAGCACAATGAAAAATAATAGGGCTCTAAAAGAGTTGACTCTTTTTTGTTGTATCTGTTAAATAACCAAGTATTTCCTGTCAGTATTTTGCATAAAAATATTATTTCTTATTATGTTGTAATAGTAATCTTGTTTCGAATAGATGTACCACACTGATGATATCAGATGAGAATGAAAAATCTTGATGAATTTTTATGTGATTTGAATCGAGTCGAAAGTAGAAGGAAATATTTTATTTATTAAAACAGGCATGCGAGGAGCGAAATCATATATTATTTTTCATTGTGCTTTTTAATAATTCTTGGCTTTGAAATGTAACAAATGTTTATTTATTATGAAGTATCCGCTGGGTAAGGCTAGAAATATTTGATAAGATCTTTCATAAGGGACATTTCTTATTACTATACTAGCATGATGAGACTTAGAAAGTATATAGTATATTTTCTTGTTCTTCATATTGGACGTTAGAAATATTAAGTGTATGAAAGAAGTTGATAAAATGGCTAGCAAGGGAGATTTCTTGTTGATATATTCGTGTGATCAGTGTGATCAGTGTGAAAGCACATTCCCGGACTGCTTGTTTGCCGGATGCTTGTTTGCATCGTCGTCCGGGAATGTATTGCTTTCACACCTAAATACACAATATACCTACTATTTTCTGAAATCGATCAAGAATATCTACTTTTTCGGCGGAATTTCAGATCCCAAAACATGCTATTCTAGAATTTTAATCCGTTGCCAAGCAGCTATGAGAGAACAGTGCGGGAAATTCAGTTTCCCGGCCTAGGCCGAGAAAATGAATTTTCCTGAACCGTTTTTTATAAATAAAGGTTACTTTCCCGGCCTTTATTGGTTGGAATGCTGCATAGATAGAAGATTTCGTGTCCTTCAGTATTCTTTCTTCAGTAAATATTGACATTGTAAAATGTGACAGTTCGTACGTAAAAAATCTTTTCAAATCTTCATCTGACTGTTTTAAAAAGCATAACCGGTTTATAACTGATTTTTTTGAAATAATATTCCTTCCTGTTTTTCGATCCATTCAATATAATAGTACTATACATTTTTGACCCTCTTCGGACCCCGCTTGGGTCTTGGGCTTGGGTAAAATGAATTTTCCAAACCGGTAGCAAATTTAGTCTACATTTAAAAAATACTAAACTGTTTTTATCAAAAAAGTAGGCTTTGGGTGCCAAAATCGACAAAAATTGCAAAAGAAACAAAAATCTAGCAGTTTTTTGGATTTTTTACCAAGACCCGGAGGTCTGCCGAGGTCGTAAACTCGGATTTAACATTAATTTTTAATTCTACACAACATATTAAAAAAGCATATATACCCGATTTGACGTGATAGATATACGATTTTGATGAAAAGGTTACTGGATTATCAGCAAGATATGAGTATTTGCAGATCTGAATATATGGATGTATTTCAAAAACACCTTGTAGACCATCTAATTATTGCTCATGGCGAGTTAATAACTTTAAAGGGAATTAATGGATATTGCTTAATTATTTACCCTTTCTAAAAGATCTCCAATCAAACCAGTCCATTTCTTTTTTGTTTCGTCCCATGCGCCATATTTCTTGTCTTCGGCTAACCGAAATTCAAAGTTAAAACCAATGATTTTCGAAACTTCAGTGATTAAATCCATGGAATAGCCCTCATATCTCTTATTTCCTACTAATATCTCTCCTTCTTCAGGCTCTCTCTCCATTAAGTAAGGCTCACCAATCCTACAAATCACATGTTAGTCTAGTCTATTCACACGATTACGCTTCTATAGTGTTCGTATTTTAGTGAAGGATCGTTATGGAAAAAAGCGCGTTTTTGGAAACCGGTTGATAAAGCACGGATTTTTCTGAATTTTTTTTAATAGATTCCTGATATTAAAAACTAAAATCTACAATTTATGTCCCTATTGTTCAGAAAACTGTAGAAAAATTTGGAAATAGTTATTTTTGTAAGATACCTAAAAACTGATCCGCGCGCGCGGATTACGAAACATCGACCGGAAATGTGTTTATGTCAAAATGATTTCCATGGTAACGGTCGTCATAGTTACCACTTCCCGATGGTACTACTCTCATGGCGGGCACTCTCGCTGTTTTAATTTTATTATAATCAATAAAAAAAGTTTATTACTAATATAGCTAATCATTTCGTAACTAAGCGAGTGCCTACCATGGGAGTGGTACTCTAAGGTATTGGTACCGTGGCAAGTATTACCACAGCAACTGCTTTTTTGTGGATCACTTCCACTAATTTGGAGTACCTAGCTTCACAACTAAGCGAGTGCCCACCATGGGAGTAGTACCACTGGGTAGTGGTAACTATGACGACCGTTACCATGGAAACCGTTTTGACATAATGCATTTCCGGTAAGTCAAATTTCGCCCGTAGGAATCCATTCTTTTGTGAAAATGCCATTTATCGTATACAGGGCATTGCTTCCGACGAAGTTCTGTGTCTGTTGCGGTAGATGCTGACGTAGATTTAATCACGTTGAAATAGCTAGGAGGATGGAAGCAAATTTTTTTCACAATATTATTGTCTTTTTATTCTAAATAATAACTAATTACAGGTCGTCTTCAGTGGCAGAGTCATATATAGAAGAATCAATTGAGAAGAAGAAAAAATCGTGCAGAATGTTAATGGGGGAGAAAAAAATCGAACCATCGAGTAACATAATATCGGTTACTACCGAAGCTACTACCACAACATCAAAAGAAATTAACACGATACCCTCGGGTTCGGGTATTTCGGGGGTAATAGTTTTGACGGTGCTCAAAATTGTTCATTTAATTTTCATTTCGGGCCATAATCATTTAATTATTATTGATTTAACTTACAAACCAAGTCATATTCTACCTATTAGATGAAATAAAGTTGTTTAATTGTTGTATGAACTATTTTGCCTTATTTACCTAAATGATCCTCAAAAGTTGCCATGGGAACTTTTTGGGATTGAGTCCGGAAAAGACTCATTTTACGGACTCAAAAAAGTTCGTAAAGTGGCTATTTTACAAGAAAATCCATTAAATCGAAAAAAATTAATAAAACGCGAAGAACCTGTTCTTTTTTAATATACCAAAATAAAGTGATTCTAAGATTTCTAGGTCCTCAAAAACTATAATATTTATTAAAAGAATTAAGAATAAAAAAAAAATGAAAATGGAGAATTAAGACAAAATTCATAAAAGTGAAACGAAAAATTAAATAAAAAATAATTTAAGTCTTAAAATATTTTATTCCTTTTGTACATATGATATATCTATTCATATTGTAACTATATTTTCATCAAAATCATCTTCTTCATTAATTAGAACAGTAGGTACACAGTTAGAGTACCCGTCTCCCCGCTGCATACTGTACAAGCTGAGGTGCAGCGGAACCCGGTTTTTCTGCATTCGCATTTCGCAACTTTGACTGCAGTCTGTTTTGCTTTTGCAAAAAAACATTTTTCAGGGGCTGTTTGTTGATTCGTTAGGTTTGGAATAAATAAAAATTGTAGTTTCCATCCTCAATCATTTGATACCAAATCGATACCTAGCCATACTTGTACCTGAAAGTGTACTCTCTTTTTAGCTGTTCTAGAGCTGCATCAGTTCTGCATGGCAAACTTGCCAGATTTTCACTGGAATCTTTAGCTATAGCTTTTGTAAAACATTGGTACTTATATTCATTTAAAGTAAACGCAGACTTTGAAGCGCCATACAAAGCTAGAATACATAGTAATCCAGCCTTTAAAATATAAACAGAATATCGACTCTCTTTCACAAACACTTGGCAGCATCCTGTAAATCATCATGTTTTTCAAAAACTTTGGCGTTTAACTTTATTACTTTCCAGATCCACATAGCAACGCAAAAAAAAAATTTTAAATTTTTTTGTTTACGAAGGCTTAGAATGTCATGAAACGTTGAGATTTTAAGTTTGAGGAAAAAAAATCAGTCTGTCGGTATGTTTGTCTGTCTGTATGTAACTTTTTCTTGTGCGCACGATTACTCTGGAAGGGTGTATGATATTGATGTGAAATTTGGTAAATCTATGTATTTTAATGAGGTCTAGAATTAGATTATATTTTGATCGTATTCCGATGAAGGCTTCCGGTGTAAGTTGGGGTAAATGAGAGTACATAAGTAAAGCAAGCTAGTAGGAATCTACAAAATTGGAATTTAGAGAAGTCAAGGTCTCAAAATTTTTTCGGCATTGTTTGGCATAATCAATTTTTTTCAAGCATTGTTCTAGCCTTTCGTATTCACAATGGAAAAAAACGTGATTTAGGTCTTCAAGGGAAACACTATCATACTACTAGTACAGTTTGTAAACGTTCAAAAATGCAAATATAGTGAATGAACATGAATGAATCCTTTTGCGTCGTCTTTGTTTCTGCTCAAATATGAAAGTTAAGAAAGTTAAAGTATGTGAACATATTTAAATAATACAAGAAAAACAATTTCTTATTACGCCAAATTGTTCATTATTTTATCTGGCACAGTTAAAAAGTTAAAGCTGGAAGACTAATTATTACACCTGAAAATCACTGGATAAACCGTTTTTCAATTGCATGGTCGCATGGTCTTTTTCAGCAACTTAATTTGCATAAAAAACTACAATGAGAAATACTATTATTAAAAATACTATAAAAATATTTGAAGAAAATGTACAGCTATCCAGTACATCTACGAATAATATATTTATACTATTAGCGTAGTATTTTCATGCCCAGTGACAGTGACAAATATAGAAATATTGGTATTTCATTATCTAAAGAATATTACGGCCAGAAAACGAGTAAAAATTACCAAAATAGCTGTTTTAGCTAAAAAATGGCCATTTTGAAATGGAGTTTTATAAATTTTTATTCACCTTTATCAATGTGTTTCAATGCAAATAAAAAAATCTCTTATATTATTTTATTGACAAAGTACTCCAAATATTTAATGTTTACCGATTTTCATGCAGGCGATTTTTTTTATAAACAATTCATCATAACTTCGTTACATTTAAAAACAATGAAACGCTTGACTTCTCAAACGAAAGATATTCAAATGTTTAAAAAGGTAAATAAGCATTTTTGTCTAAATGTTTTTAAGATAAAAAATGAGGGCAACTTGTACGCCTCCAAGAAGTGTCGAAATTTATATAAATTTTAAACAATTATAACAACTTTTAAGTTACAGCGACCAGCCGAGGCTTAAACTTAATGTCTTTATATTAGCTGCAAAAAGGTCTCTCAGTTTTTTTTTATATCTATTATAGTTTCAGAGTTATACAAAAAAATATATATAAAGAAATTGCAATTTCTAAAAATAATTATAACAAATAAATTACACGGGCATACACACAAAAAAAATCATTTTCCAAAGGTGAAAGACATCTATCCTTATTGTTTTTTGAGCCGCTGATTCCAAATATTACGTCAAAAATATATATTTCCTGCTCAATTTTTCGCAAATTGACATTTCATCTCTAATTCTGGATTAAATGGCTATTAATTCTAATAGAATGACACGCGTTGGAATAAAACTTCTGAATCGTTTAAAACGGCTCTAGTCACATACTCCCAACGTTCTATCGTACCACGGAAATGATGGTGGTATACAACTCCTGGGGGTTGGAGCCACCCCCCCTCCCTGAATGACAAAACATTCCGAAAATACTGCGAAAGGGCTGAAGAATGGTTTCCCCCCATTATCGAGGGCCAGGAAATATTTCAACCATCATATTCCTCGCCCTCGAAATCAAGGGGAAACCGTTCTTCAGCCCTTTCGCAGTATTTTCAGAATGTTATGTTATTCAGGGAGGGGGTGGTTCCAACCCCAGGGGGTTATTTTCGCGTCTCCTAGTCAGAAGATACTCGATTTATCAATATTCCCTGTAATAACCCAAATCTGTCAAGCCCTCACAAGCGTAGTATGGATAAATTATAACAATGGGTAGTTTTCTTCCATTTAGGTAGTTTCAGAGGGGTGGGGGGAATATTGAAACCATCGTGTTCCTCGCCTCGATAACGGGCGGAACCGTTCTTCAGCCCTTTCGCAGTATTTTCCGAATGTTTTGTCATTCATGGACGGAGTGGTTACAACCCGCGGGGTTGTTTTGGCGTCTCCTGGTCAAAAGATGTTCGATTTATCAACGTTCCCTGTAATATCCCCGATCTGTCAAGCCTTCACAAGCGTAGTACGGAAAAATCAGAACAAGGTAGTTTTTTCATTCAGAAGAGTTTGGGAAAGTATTGCAATTATCGTGTTACTCGCCCTCGAAATCTGGAAGAAACCATTCTTCAGCTCTTTCGCAGTATTTTCGGAATGTTTTGTCATTCAGGGAGGGAGTGATTTAGACCTCCGGGAGTTGTTTTAACGTTAATCGAGGAAATATAACACAAAAATAGCCCCAACCTTCAATTTTTTTTTGCAGTAAGTCGGATTGAAATGGGGTTTTTTGCATTCGCTTCGTTAACTCGTCTAGGAACTTTGTGCCATATTTTGGTCTTGTATTTTTTTGAAATTGCATTGCTGCATCGAAAAGTGCATTCTTATAAGTGCATCTTTTCAAGTGATGAAGAAAAAATGCGTATCTTTCAGAAAAAACTCCCGAATCATACGAATTTCAGTACTCGGGGGTTTTTTGAGTCGCTGAACCTGAATGTGATGTCCAAATGAGCCTCCTGTGCACCTGGAGGCCAGGACGGCACCAGGAACGTCAACACCTGGAGTTCCCTGTAAACTCATGGAAAATCGATCGAAACTCGTTACCCGCGGGTTTTTCGGGTCGCTCGTCTCGAATCTGACATCGGCAACCTTCTCCGGAGGACCCGGTGCGCGCGACCTAGCTAATAACGTCATCTCTTTGAGTTTTACTGAAATTACTTATCAAATTGATCGAAACTCGTTACCCGGGGGTTTTTCGGATCGCTCGTCCAGAATATGACATCGGCAATAGGGTGGAGCGCGCTTATATGAAAGAAAAATATATGTGCTTTAATCGTTTGCGCGGGGTGAAGGATTGATGCTCTATCACTTAAATAACACTATCATATAAAAAAATTTCTAAAATTATTTTTACAAATACTGCCCCCCAAGCCGATGAAAATTTTACAAAAAATAAAAATATGATTTTATGTAAGACATAATTTTAATGGCCGCCTTTATGCATTTATGATTACTAACTTTGTCCTAATTTAAAGTAAAAAGTTCAATAATTAAATTATACTAAGTTATTCTGGTTCTCAACGTTGTTATCGCCAATATTTCTCCCCCCACTTTGCGCATATTTCACGGAATTCTTCTTCCTGCGACCGTCAACACGTTACCTGGTTCTGAATACGTAGGACATATTTCATCAATATCTTTATGGCACAACAACTGGCTCTAGTTTCACTGGACCAATTGGAAAATCTTCTAAAAATTGTGAGCAACTTCCGATTGTAGGTTTTTGATCAATTAAATGCACCTTAACTGTCATAACAAAATCTAAAGAAAATTTGAGTACAAATCAGTTATATTTAATGGAAATTTGTAAAGCTATTGGTAAAGGACTTTGTGACCCTAGTTTGTCTAAAAGAAATCCAGGACAAATTTTCCATCAGCTAATCGAATCCTTAGGTTGCACGTCGCGTCAGAAGTACCGTCTGAAAATCTAGTGATCTTAATTACATTTATTTTAAAATTATACGCTCCTATGTGGTTCAAAATAAAAACACTACCAGTATGTATTTATGGTGCAAAGCATTTACATGACACTATAAAACTATTACTATATTTACCAGACAATTTAAAATCGATCGTAGATCCAGTCAGTCAACGAAACGGATTCTTCGGACACTGAGAATATTTTACTTACCATGCTGGCAGATGAACGACGACATATAAGAGAATTAGCTCTTCGCAAAATTTTGAAAATTAGAAACACATCATCAAGAGATGCTCCGCTCCGTATTTTCGAAGTACCCGTATTAAATTTTAAGGCCGAAGATTATGTCGAATTAATAGATTGGAAAAATATAACTGAACCCCCCCCCCCCCTCTAACAAAACCAATAGATTCGGAAATTCCCAGGCAATTAAAGAGCCAGACCTAGTGGAAAAAGATATTTTAGATAAATTCAGACTATTGCCCTGTCACACTCAGGCAACTGAAAGATGTGTAAAATCTGTGACAGAAGCCTCTTCTGCTGTCTGTGGGCTCTTGAGGAGAGATGGATTTATAATAAATAAACTTGAAGCTCACCGTATAATGCCAATTTTTAATATCAAAAAACATTATCGTGTTCAGTAACTTTATTTTTAATAATTTTTTATAATTTCAGTTTTTTTTTAATTACTTAAAAGGACTCATGGTTTTTATTATGTTACCAACCATAATGTTTTCTTAGCCTAAAAATTACATAACAATTTATCTGTATTTTAAAGTTATTTGTATTATTCAAAATTGTATGATACTGTTATTTCGGTGATATTTATAAATTTCACCGTCGACGTTATAGGGCGGTATTTAGAGATTTAATACAAAAGTTGTTTACTATATGTACTTTTAAATTTGTATAACAATAAAGCATCGATTTCGAAATGTGGAAAAATGAAATGTGGAAATTTCAATATCCTTGGGGCAGTATTTAGAGTTATAATATCGAAATAGTTTATTATACTTTTAAATTTGTATAACAATAGAGCATTTATTCCGAATCCCGCCCAATAGAAAAAAAAAAATTTTATTTACAAAATTTGAAAATTTCAATATCGTTGGGGCAGTATTTAGAGTTAGAATATCAAAATAGTTTATTATACTTTTAAATTTGTATAACAATAAAGCACTGATTCTGAACCCCGCCCAATAATATTTTAAAAAAATACAAAATCGCTCCACCCTAATCGGCAACCTCCTCCGGAGGACCTGGTGCGCACGACCTGGCTGATAACGTCATCTCCTGGAGTTTTACTGAAATTACTTATCAAATCGATCGAAACTCGTTACCCGGGGATTTTTCGGGTCGCTCATCCCGAATCTGACATCGGCAACCTCTTAACTTATACAAAATGGGTATGTCCTCTCTTTTTCAATGAACTTACTTTATCACCAGAGTTGGAATAGTTGATTCAATTGAAACTATTCCTATATTTCTTTTTACAAATACATTAAGTTATCAAAAAAACTTTTCTTAATTTTACAGTTTATTCTAAATATCGTCCACCTCATCAACTGGTACGTTAGTACTTTATTCATCGAGAGTGTCATTTTCGGCGGCAATTAATTGTTCTGTGGAATATTTCTCGATGTTGGTGCAATTTGAGCCGGCACAATTTGTGGTCGTTCTTCCTACATCCACAGGAATAACCACAGTCGGTTTTACATCCACAGAATATCAACTTCATTATATTCGGTGGGCCAGGCAGTTGTGTCTTCCTTATGGGGATCAGCTTATCGTTCTCGTAGGAGATGACGGTATTAGCCAGGTCGCGCGCACCAGGTCCTCCGGAGGAGGTTGCCGATGTCAGATTCGAGACGAGCGACCCGAAAAATCCCCGAGTAACGAGTTTCGATCGATTTTCCGTGACTTTACAGGGAACTCCAAGTGATGACGTTCCTGGTGCCGTCCTGACCTCCAGGTGCACAGGGGGCTCATATGGACATCACATTCAGGTCCAATGACTCAAAAACCCCCGGGTACTGAAATTCGTATGACTCGTGAGTTTTTTCTGGAAGATATGAATTTTTTCTTCATCACTTGAAAAGATGCACTTGTAAGAATGCACTTTTCGATGCAGCAATGCAATTTCAAAAAAGTACAAGACCAAAATATGGCGCAAAGTTTCTAGACGAGTTAACGAAGCAAATACAAAAAACCACATCTCAATCCGACTTACTGCAAAAAAAAATTAAGGTTGACTGCTATATTTCCTCGCCTACGTCTCCTGATCAAAAGATACTCGGTTTATCAACATTCCCTGTAATAACCTCGATCTGTCAAGCCCTCACAAGCGTATTATGGAAAAATCAGAACAAGGGGTAATAGTAGTTTTCTTGGGGAAAAAGTACCCCACCATCATTTCCGTTGTACGATAGAACTTTGGGAGTTGTGACTAGAGCCATTTTAAACGATTCAGTAGTTTTATTTCAACGCGTGTCGTTCTATTAGGCAATCCAAACCACGTGACTTCCAATATGGCGCGGAGGGCAAACATTCGTTAAACGTTTGTGTTTTTCTGTTGTCTTGGCTACGTTTCCGGAATTTAATAAAAATAAACCCGTGTTTGCCCTCCACGCCATATTGAAAAATAAACTTTGACAGGTCGTTGGATCGCTTAATTAGATTTAATAGCCATTTAACCCCGAATTTAGGAATGAAATGCCAATTTGCGAAAAATTGAGCAGTGAAACATATATTTTTGACCTGATATTTGGAATCAGCTGCCCAAAAAACATAGATAGATGTCTTTCACTTTTGTAAAATAAAATTATTTTTTTGTGTTGCTGTGTTATTAAAAAGCGACAATTTTTAAATTGTGTTTAGTATTTTGAATTGTTAACATTTTGAAAAAAAATAACGTAAAAATAGGTGCTTTACTGACTGGTTTCCAAGTAAAACTGTAACGGTCCTTCATTATCCGTATTATTACCTTGATGAGACTATTACTAAAATTTTCTGCAGATTTGCAACGGCTGCATTGTCAGTGTCATTTGAATTTCTAGTGTAATTTAATGTACCGTTGCCTGCATACCAAGAGGCAATTACTGTGTGGTTGTCTAGGATATCCACTACGTGAATGTTAAAATCGATGCGATTTCCATTGTCGTCGAACTTGAGAGGTCCTGATAAAGTTAACGAGGGTGTTCTCTGAAACAAAGTAGAATTTTTAAGCATTTTTCTTGTGGCCTGGCTAAAACAAATTCTTAATTGGTTTAATTTAGATGTTCCGGAAAAAATACTTATAGTGGAGTCACATTAAGCACCAAAATAGGTAAATAGGAAATTCTCTTGCTGCAGCAATTTTCTTGTTTTAATTTGTTTTAGATATAATAACAAGTGCTATGAGAAGTTTTGGATTAAATCGGTCCATTGCTTTTTGTAATATTTGTAACAAAGCACATTTTGCCAATTCCTGTTGCACCCAGTATATTTTTATCATCCGTTAAATCTTATATGAATCCACAAGCTATGTTTAAACAATTTTAATATATCCGCTGTGACGTATACTTTCCGGTGAGGCCGGAAAGCGGTCACTTTTGGCACCTTAGCAACGGTTCGGTTGCTCGGGCGCCACCTTTACAATTTTTACGTGGGGCAAAGGTCCCACACTAGCCTCTTAATACAGCCGTTACAGTAGGGCTGGGATAGCTACAGTGGAGAAAACAGTAACTTCCAGTGGGTCAATTGGAAAAATTGGACTGTCACACAAACAGCAGTAAAACACAGAATTCGGTAAAACAAAATATCTATTTATTTCCTATACTCTACAATACTATCTTATTTATTATTATCATTTACGCTAAAATATACCAGTATATACAAGACAAAAACCCAGGCTTTCAAGGATCGGTCTTGGCACGGTTGGCGGGGCTCCTGTTTACTGCTGGATACGTCTAGAGTCGTGGAGCGGCCGACCACGACTGTTTATTCTCGCGAGTTCTAATACAAACTTTCCTCTCTCAGCAAGCCGGTAGAGTGGGAGAATGTGCAAACACGATGCGTAGCGGTAAATGACGACTTGTATTATTTACAGGTGAAACGGTGAAATGAAAAATATTTTACAAGTCAGAAATCGCGGACTTTACCATTATTTTCTGTCTCCCGGTCTTAGAAAAATTTCACTTACTCTTATTTCCGGAGCTCGCTGCAGTACGCCCAGTCAGTTGGGTGGGTCGTGAGGAACTGAACTGTCTGATCTCAGCGCGTCGGGTATCTAGTCCACTGTGCCCTCTATTCACGGTGCTGACGGGAAGACGGTGCTTAGTACAGTGTTGCGGAAATATAATTCAAATATTGTAACTTACGTCTACTGGCGGGTTCCCTTCTGCTCGCTGTCGTTCACTGGTAGCAACTGAATGCTTTCTGCAGAGATCACGGTTTAGTATGCATTTTCAGAATGGTTGGGCCTGGTGGGGCCTATCAGTTTATGCGGTGATATAATTGTTTTCATAGCCTGGTAGTTTTTATTAAATAATTCAACAGACATATATTTATTTTTGAAAAATATAAATGGTTTATTCGGGTTGAAAATACGCTTCATTACACCGCGTAATAAAACAATAAAACTGTAGACCGTCGAAATGCACACAGCGCTAAGTTGTAAACAGCGCGTGCAAGTACAAAGCATTACCCCGTGCTAACAACGGTGACTCGCCAGTCCAGCCAAGTTAAATTATTCGTTCGAAAACATACTTTGTAAAATATTGCAAGTCCATTTGACGTCACTTATTGCTCACATGGATTTTGTTTAAGGCATCTTCCCCACTTCTCAACTTTAGATACACAGGGGATAGTTGGCAGTGAAAAAGACAACAAAGAATCAGTTCCTCACGAGCTCAACCACCAGCCAGACGTGCCAAGCTAGCAGCAGCTGACCAGACCGCAACCGAGAAGACCGCCTGCCATCTCCTGTCAGACGCGCATAGCAGTAGCCGCCGCCGCCAGCTTTCCGTCCGCAAGACTCGAAGTCAGTTCTAGCCGATCACTCGCCTACAGCAGACCGACCGAGGAGAAAGTTATAGTAAGAATAATAATATTAGTAATAGGTAGTGACTTGGTTGATACTAATAATTCTTTTGCTGTTAACGGTTTTCAATATTTATTTCTCCTCTCCGACGGCGGGTGATTGTTTCTCGTGTCTTCAGTGTATCTGGAGTGGACCTCTCAACTGGGAACTGGGTACACTTGGGTTAATGAGTGATGATCTATCCTGGCGTACAAGGGACTCTGGCTCTCAACCAGAGTTACTTGTGACATTTATTTTTTTTTCCTCTGACGTGGACCTCTCAACCAGCGTGCTATAATTGTAATTAATCATACATTGTTTCAGGCCAGGAGTTGCAGAAAGTGTTTAACTAATCATACCTCTTTTCAGCTTAAATGTACTGCGTTATTAGCCAAGTCCTAGAGTTAGTATTTTGTTGTGTAATTTTATGTTGCTTTTGCTTTCTCATTCCTGGTATGCAAAAACCTTTGTAACGTAACTGGCTTCACCGCTTTCGCCGCTAATCCTTAATCCACCGCACGCACCGCTCTATTCATCGATCATTCGACCCTAGATGATGTCATAACCCGACTTGTTTCCATCCGTCGACACTAAACCGTAGCTTATATCGTCGCCCGTACCGCAAAGTGGCGTAACTCAGAAATTGCTAAAAATGAGTTAGGCCTGCCAAAGGAGTTAACTTGGAGTGTTCTAAATTGTGGCAAATAGGCATATCTGTATTCGCGATAGTTTTCGTTGAATTGATGTAGGATCCACAGACCTATCTCAAAAAACTTAAAAATATATTACGGCAAAGAGGCGGAACTTAAAATAAGTCTGTTTGCAACAACTATGATAAGATTTCTTTACGAGTCCATGCAATTTTCATAATAAATAAAAAGTGTGTAAGTTGTGATTTGCATAATACCTAAATAATATTCTCTAACCATAAAAAAAATGTTGTAAAAGAAGGTTAAATTTAAATAAATTTTGTATTTTGTAAGTATAAATAAATGTTTTAATTATAATGAAACATTTTTGTAAATCCCAAATGAAATATAACACTATGATTAATTAATTATATCTTTGTTCATCGGGGGAGTATCTCAAATGTTCTTAAAACAGGAATATACTTTTGGTATGGCATAAGGGCGTATCTCAATTTTTTTGAAAAAAAAAAATTCCTACCACCGACTTTCAGATCATGGTATGAAATCTAAGACTTATTAATGCTCTGCTACAGTTTGCAGTTGAAATTGGAATAAATAGTTGCATTAGCTTTTTCCCACAATGCAAAACGAATCATTGAAATTGCTCTACTGTAAAATGTTGAAAAATTATATAAGCCCGTTTGCGATACGGGCGACGATATCACCGCATCACTTGTAGTTTAACCATAGCCTGAGGTTTTAGTGTCTTATAAAATAGGCGATAGAGTAGGATAAGCTGTGTATATAGTATTTAGGAAACGTTGAACTAAAAAGATTAATTATATTCCGAACTGTGTGTTTTACTGCTGTGTATGTGAAAGTCTAATTTTCCCTATTTGACCCATTGGAAATTTTTCTCCACTGTAGTACGTCACATATTTAACCAATTTATTTTTGAACACTGAAATTTTCTAATATTTTCCTTATTATTTCCGGTCCTAGTAATCGTATCTCAAAAATAAAAATAGCGAATTGTTCACAACAAAATTTTGACTAAGACTTGGCATTTGAGAAAAACTTCCTGATAATCTGTGAATTTGTAAAGTTATAAAAACCACAAAAATTGCCTTTTTGACAATTTAAGAAATATAACGTAATAATGCAACTATTTTAACGAAAGCTAGTGAAACTATGCCCTTTATTGAACTAAATCTTTCAGCCAAATTTTAGCATAATATATTTATTCAACGGCTAAAGACCAGCAATAATTTAGAAATTTCCATCGCTTATTGTTGAAGTGCATCGACTCGTAGTATAATTTTTTTTTCATTTAAACCGTTTTTGGTATTTGTTAATAATTTTCAAAATTATAATTATAAACAAATTCAAATTACCATCTGATTTTTTTATTAAACCAAAGACGGCAAAAGAACTATGAGAATACCTGAAATATCTAAAAATTTTTCTAAAAAAATTAATGATCTACTTGCATTTGGGGCTGAGATATGTCAGTTTCTGAGTTTCAGTCGTTTATAATTAAGCAAATTGATATTTCTTCTTAAAATTTGGACTGGTTATTCAGGTTATTCTTCAATATTTATCATTTTGTCTCAGTTAGTTGAAAATAATCCAGAAGCACAATTGTTAAAAGATAGTGTATAGAGGCCCGAAAGTTGGGTCTTTAGCGATTACGTTAGCGATTCGAAAATCGCCAAATAGGTCTAAACATCATATATTAGGGTTTTACATATCAGACTTTAGTCTCAGATAGTCCAGTACGACTAGCGCTTTTTGTTCCATGATGCGGACGTCTCGGGTTCCAAGCCTGACCGTGAAATATATATATTTTTATTGTTTCCGCAATAGTAATAGTTTTATAAAGCTGTGTACAAGGACACAAGGATCGTTGTTCAGGTTAAGTTGGTTTTCCCTTTTCGCGACTAAAATTAAGAAAGCTATAAAAAAATTGAAAATGTGCGTTATGTTCTCAAAACCGCTTTATTCAATGTTATTTTAAAAATTGTAGTTTTAAATTATTTTCAAATATCGGGGACAAAAATATAAGCATTGGAGAACAATCAATGCAAATTTCGAGGAGAAATGTCGATTTGTTTATTTATAAGTGACTTAAACGCAAGAACTAACGTATCTCAGCCACAAAATCACAGCAATAAACATTATTGCTGTCCCCGTAGTTATCTACAGTTTTGGAATTGTAATAGGGAACGTGAGCTGGGTTTAGATCGTCGTGGGACGGGTTCTTTACTCTACTGACGATTCGTCGTTGCGGTAGTAATCCTGCTCGGTACGAGAGGATCCGCAGGTTCGGATATTTGGTTCACGCACTCACTCGAGCGGGCGGTGGTGCGAAGCTAATAATAATAATCCGTGGGATTATTCCTGAACGCCTCTAAGGCCGTATCCTTTCTAGTTGAAGGTGGCAACGATATCTCTTGGAGTTCCGAGAGTCGAAAGGCTCAAAACAATGTGACTTTAGGCGATCGCGATTCGCCGCGATCGGCGCACTAGCAATATTCGCCGTCGGGATCGACGGTCGGCGGTAGGATCGATCCTTGCCGTGTCCGAACTGATCTCACAATTTTAATGTTGATGGCCGATCATGGGTCACATCGCGAAAATGGACAGGACGACGAGGAAAATCCTACCAATGGGAGGAATTCTTCACCCAAATGCAGATGTGCACAGGTTATATGTTAAAAGGAAGGATGGCGGCCGTGGATTAATAGAGCTAGAATCTGCTCAAGATTCATCTATCGTGGGACTGAGCGACAAGGACACGACAAAATCACACGGCTAGTTAAAGAGCATGATAAGGACAAGAAGTTGAATTCCATTTAGAAGGAAACGCGAAAAATCCAGGAAGAGTATCTGAGAGCCGAAACCACCGACGAGGATACCAAGAAGAAAATCAAAATTAGCATTGAAAAGAGGAAAATAGAAGTACTTTGCTCAAATCCGAGGCATGGAAAATCCCTCCGCGAATTCGACCGACCAGCAGTAGACAAAAAGGCGTCTATGCAGTGGTTGAACGGCTCGGGCTCGAAGAGGGAATTTAGTTAGATTTTAGTTTAATAATAGTAGCACAAGACCAAGCACTAAACACCAGATACTGGATAATGAAACAGCCTGTTGACAGCAAGTGTAGGATGTGCGGCCTAACTGAAGATCATGTCAGTCGGGTGGTGACGGGATGTACTACGCTGGTACCAACGGAGTACACTCACAGACACAACAGACTAGCCAGATATCTCCACTGGGTCATGTGCAAGCATTTCGATATATCATACCGGAAAAATATTATGAATATACCCCCGAGAGGGTCGTCAATACCAACGACGTTACAATAATTGTGTGGGGCCTTCCAATCAGGCCTGACGACAGGGGGGGGCAGGCGGGGCTGCAGCCCCGGGGCCCGGGCCCGAAGGGGCCCGGCACCTTCACTGGTAAATACATTTTTATGTTGATTATATTTCAAATTGTGTATTGAAAATTAGTATTTTTGATTTGTCCCATCCGAAGGGGGCCCGCCAATTTGATTTTACCCCTGGGCCCGTACTGGCTCTCCACGGGCCTGCTTCCAATTATAACCGACAGAGAAATTCGTGTGAATTGACCAGACATAGTCGTACATAATAAAAAGGAGAAATCCTGTTTGCTGATGGATGTATAACGTGATGCTCAGGAAAGCAGAGAAGTTGAGCAAATACAAATATTCCATTCAATGAAAGAGTTGTAGAGAACATTTTGGAGGGGAGAATTTTTCTCTTCAGGAATGTGTTGGAGGTAGTCAGGAGGTAAACATACTAAAAGTCTCCGCCCCTAGCCCCGCCGCTTCAGTAGGAGAGGGGGGTGGAAATGTTCCTTTTTTTCGATTCTTCGCTTATAACTCGGAAACGATGCGTCGTACGAAAAAAGATAATCTATGCAAAATTAAACGTAATTAAATTTCCCACAAGAATTTTTATATTCATTTTCTTCCTATGTGGTATATTTTACGAGATATTCGCCAGCGAAAATCGATAATTAATTAAAAAAAGAATCAATTGTGTACCTTGAATATTTCTATCAAAGCGGTTTACCGTGGTCTGCTAATAAATCACAGTCACAAAACAATGTTTATTTTACAACACTGGACGTATTTACTAACGTAATGTTTTGTCGAAATCTAGACATTTCCTTAAATATACAGTGTGACTCACTTAAAATGAAGATACCCTTATAACTTTTTCATTTTGTTTCCGATTTGAATCAAATTTTATTTATTTATTTTACTCAAGTATAGAACAAATTAGGATCTACTTATGACCAGAAAATTATTCAGCTGCTATAAAGGCAAAGCCACCTGCGGTAAAACTAGACTAGAGTTATAAGCGAAGAATCGAAAAAAGAACCTTTCCACCCCCTACCCCCTGAAGCGGCGGGGCTAGGGACAGGGACTTTTAGTATGTTTACCTCCTGATTACCCCCAACACATCCCTGAAGAGAAAAATTCTCCCCTCCAAAATGTTCTCTACAATACTCTTTTGGGCATTCATTGATTGGACTAAAATAGAAGTTAGTAGAATGTGGAATGTAAAGACCACAGTCGTGACAGTAATTGTAGGAACCCTTGGAACTGTTAAAAAGGGCCACGACCAACTGCCTGGTCAACCGAGCGCCCAAGAAGTACAGAAAATCGCACTATTCGGAACCGCGCATATTTTAAGAAAAGTACTGGATCATGAACCTCCGTGGTCCCTTGTTGGGATCTGGACTTTGTACAGTTAGAGCAGACATCATCAATAGGGATTGCAATTTACTGGAAGTTTTAATAACCGGTAAATCGGTAAATAAAAATGTAAATAACCGGTTAACCGGTATTTACCGGTAATTTTTAGAATGGATGATTAGGGTGGCGAAAATGGCAATTGTCTTTTTCCATGTACAAAATTATCTAAATTTAACAAAAAACATTTTTATATACGTATATTTAATATAATGAATAAACAAAAGGTTTTTATCAACAGTAAAATCACAAGAGTTTTTTTTATCGGATAAATTTCTCTTTGTAACGAAAAAATTTAGCCAATCAGTGACTTTATAAGAAAAACTGACATGAAAAAATCGCGAGACCGGAGGTCGAGCGATTTTGTCAAATGTCAGTTTTTCGAGCAAAATTACTGATTGGAAAAATTTTGAGTTAAAAAGAAATTTATCCATAAAAGAAAAGCTCGAGTATTTTTTGGCAAGATAAATTAACGACAGAATATGTGACCGTACAACAATAATTTATTAAAAATAATTATAATTTTCCCAAAACGACTCATATTGTACAGTATAGTTTCCACAATACTTAAAAATTATAGCTGACAGTACAGATTTTAAAGTGACGTGCGACTACTAGATGTACTCTGCATTTTTATCGGTGATAAAAAACGATGAACTTTTTTTTATCGCTGTCAAAGTGACAAAAATGTGACTGTCAAATAGACTTTTTTATATAGGAGTTAATTTATCAAAAGGAAAAAATATAAATGAAATAAATTTAAATAAACAATTATTCTGTAAATAACAAACATATCCACTTAAATAACAAAAATTATAAACATAAACTCAAATAAGTCATTTACTGAATACCTAATCTAAAAATACAATATTTTTTAAAAATAGCCTGTTAAAGTTAGTTTTTCAAAGCTATATCTGTTAGTCGTCTGATATTTGTGCACTCAAAGAAATAGTATGGGTAAATTCAACAAAAAAAAATGGTTAACTAACAATATCGTTAATTTTGTTAAACCAAACTATATTGATGGTATTTTTAAACAAGAGGTGATTGTTGTTTTAATTAATAAAAAGTTGTCGTACAACAAAACAAACATTAACTTAAAAAATAGATGAATAAGACGATTATTTTGTTCGTCTGACTATTATTTTGTTGAATTCTGTCAAATTAAACTAGATAATAGTATATTTTATTTTTAACTATTATCGAATTGTTAGAATTACAACCCAGTATTCGTTCGCTGTATTATTGTACTTGGTAGACAAAGCAATATTATTGTCGTCTTCTAGAAGTTCTAAAAGAATTACCATAAAATTTGCTTGCTTACCACGTAGTCTATTACAGAAATTATTCCCAGATGACGCCACATACAAATCACTGACAATAATCAATCATGCATTATCTTATACTCTTATGAATTTATAGAAAATTAATAACATGATTGCAATGTTCAAATTCTCTCAGGGATCATCGATATATTTGGATGGATCTTATAAACGATCTCTAATCTTTGGTTTGGGTGGTCTGATGTCTCAATAGTGAGATTTTGGCTAACCAAAAAAAACTTCATCATACAATAAAGTGTAGATCAACCTAAAAATTAGTTGGTGAACAAAAAACAAAGGCGTTGTTCTATTTAATTGTAGACCAAATTGAAAATGGTTAGTGAACATAAAAAAATGTCATTGTACTGTTTAATTTGTTACAAGAAGATATGATTATTAAACTACTATTTGTTTACGAAAACAAATAAAGTTGTATAACTATTCTTTTCTGATTGATTTAACTATGGAACTAGATAGGCGCGATTTCATATGCTCTTTTTGGATGAATTTACCTATCATTTTCTTTGAGTGTGCATATAATACCACCAGCTGAAGATGCCCTTCCTCAATCGACATAAGTTAATAAGAATTGGTAATAACATACTTCTAAATGTATTCCACAGATATTTGCGGCAGTGAAATATTCAATTTTCTACCGTAAGATATTGTCGATGTCTCTCTTGTATTGCTTAGGGCTTGGCGTTTGGAGTTTACTTTTTATAATATTATTTATTTATTGTTAAAAGTGCTTGGTGTTGAGACAGTCACTCTGTATTTAGTGAATACTAGTCAGTGACATAAATAGAAACGTTGAATACGTGATATCGTAAGTTCAGAGTTTACCGAAATAACCGGTAAAAAATTAAAATAACTGGTAATTATCAATCAAGTGTTTTTTGTCCTGATAACCGGTGAACCGGTTAACCGGTAATGCAATCCCTAATCATCAACGTCAACTACAGAGCCTATAAATGTCCGAAACGGGCTCCAATAGAGCCGATCTTAAACACGCGCGAAGGATCGGTGAATAGTTTCCAGCTACGGCTGAGAAAGTATGTCGTCTATGATACTAACGCCGACTCCACACATGCGTTATTCGTATACAAATGTTTGCTATTTGTAGAAATGTACGCAATTGTGGATGAAATGTTCGTGTTCGTGCACAAATATATGATATTTGGTCCGAACACGAACACGTTCCCGCTTCGAGTCGGTAAATAGACACTCATCAAAAGGAACGAATATTCACTGTATTGAAATTTTATTACCCATCTACACTATGCGTGCACGAACAGCATGCAACCTTGAATAATTCGAGCAGCAGCAGTTTATATTTGCATGTGTTTGTTTTATTGTGCATAGTTAATTAATATGGAGTGGACAAATGATGCAGTTTTCCTGTTCTTGGAGGAAATCAAGCAGAACCACGCATCTGAGACCCAGGACACCACCTTTATAAAAATAGAAACGAAATTGCTGAAGCATGTGGAAGAATTCATAATGCTTTGAATTTTAATTGCACTGTAAATGAGCTAAAAAGAATTCATTAGAATTCATTTTAAACGATACGACGACGTACTCAACAAATATAAGAGCTATTTTTCCGCTGCGAATGTCGTAGACAAATAAATCGGTAACAACGATATTATGTATGGAGCGCGTGTTCGTCAAACATTCATAAACGAATATGTGTACACAAATATTCGTAAAAGTACGCGTATATTCGTGGACGCATGTGTGGAGCCGGCGTAATAATAATAACATACCACAAATAATACAACTCCATCTACCTCTGAAGGCCTAAGTGACTTTGTGGGGGAGGAGCTTCATATTTCGAGACACTGAATACACACCTAGTATTCGAGCATACTAGGATTAATTTATTTTTTGACAAAATTCTAGTGCCACGACCGGGAATTTATCCCGGAACCTTAGGATGAGAGTTAAGTTTTCTTGACATCAACCATGCAGTCATATAAAATGAAATGGGGTATCCTTTTATGCCCTTACTGAAATCTGTTATAATTTCATCAAGTGGATATTTTGATATTTTTTTTTCATGTACAGGTCAACAAAAATGGAAATATTAACCCGACTGGTGTGTACCAGGCCCGGACTGGAAACCATTCTGCCCGGCCCCAGCCCCAGCCCACTTTTCACAGAAGCACTGTACAAAAAAAATATTTTACACTAATTTAATAGCTTCAAAAGACCTTTGTTTTTTGCAGATCCTTGGCGGCCCTGTAAACCACCGGCCCACAGGACATTTGCCCGGTTGCTCGTCTGCCTATTTTGTCCAGGCCTGGTGGGTACATTACACAACCTATATCACATAGTTTTATTGCAATCAGTTTGCTTTGCATTACGCATTCTTTTTTATTTGAATGTATTTTGATATATTGTTTTACAATAATATCCAATATCAAAAAATAAAGAAGAAAAGAAATAACCTGTGTCGTTATTTGTATGAAATTAAACAATGCGTAAAATAATTTAAATGAAATATTCATATAAATGAAGTGAATTTGTGCTTTACACAGCGTTGTAGCTAGAAACTTTGGCGACCAGGGCAAGCATCTAATTTTGTGCACCCAAATTATAATTATTATAATTTTTTAATATTTAAATATTAATACCACGGGTAGGTATAATGAAAACATTTAAATACTACTAATGCGTTGTCTTCTATATATGTACCTATTTGGCGAAACATCTAAGTACTAAACATCTAAGTACTAATCATAGACCATTGGCTTCGAATTGCGCCCCTGCCGCGGGCCCTGATTGTCCTGCCCTAGATACGACGCTGGCTTTACAATAAGTAGGACTAACATCTAAACACAATGGACACTATGAAAATCAGGGACCATAACCGAACCGAAGCCGTAACCGAAAACCGCACCGTAATAACGATTCTTTTCTAACCGAAACTGAAACCGGATTGGCGCTGCTTTGAAAACCAAAACCGAAACCGAAAACCAAATTAACGCTGCTCTGAAAACCGAAACCGTAACCGAAAACCGAAAATAGTGTACGTTAGGTAACTGTAACCGAAACCGAGCCGAAAAAAATTTCGTTTTCAGTCCCTGCAAGCATTAATTTAATTTTAACCGAAACCCTAACCGAAAACCGCACCGTAATTACGAGTTTTTCCTAACCATAACCGAAACCGAAAACCGGAATGTGAGATTCTGGAAAACCGAAACCTTAACCGAAAACCGAATTGATGCTGCTTTGAAAACCGAAACCGAAAACCAAATTAACGCTGCTCTGAAAACCGAAACCGTAACCGAAAACCGAAAATGGTGTACGTTAGGTAACTGTAACCGAAACCGAGCCGAAAAAAACTTCGTTTTCAGTCCCTGCAAGCATTAATTTAATTTTAACCGAAACCCTAACCGAAAACCGCACCGTAATTACGAGTTGTTCCTAACCATAACCGACACCGAAAACCGGAATGTGAGATTCTGGAAAACCGAAACCTTAACCGAAAACCGAATTGATGCTGCTTTGAAAACCGAAACCGAAAACCAAATTAACGCTGCTCTGAAAACCAAAACCGTAACCGAAAACCGAAAATGGTGTACGTCGGTTAACCGTAACCGAAACCGAACCGAAACAGTTGTCGGTTTCGGTCCCTGATGAAAATACTTCTTAAAGACATTCTGATATTCATCCTCACTCTACCCCCGCCCGTTGAACTGTCTTCAGAGTTAACTTTCTAGTGCAACAACTCTTCCTGCATTCTTTGTATAAGAGAAGCATGTTTTTCCATGCTCTATCTGCAGGATTTTACTACTTTCAACAAGAGCTGGCAGGCCACGTGCTTCATGAAGTGCATCCCCTTCACATCTCTTTGCGTAACACTGAGCCCACAAATAATGCACATATATATCCTTCATGTTTAATAAATAAATGCCGAAGCCACAAGATACGCGAATGTATTAGTCAACCATCCTAGGATAACAAAGTAGTCGCGCAGAGAGAGAAGAAATATCGTCACTGTTGGACAGAGACAAACAAGCTTTTTAAGCTTCTTAAGTTAGCTAGCTTAAGAAGCTTGTTGTGGCGATCAGTTCACTTGCTGGGTAAATATAAGTCACACACCCCAGGCTCAAGTAACCAAGGACCCGGAAGAAAAAACAAAATAACATAATAACAATTTTATCGAATAACAATAATAACATGTATTTTATTTTAAAATGTTATTTTTTAAAGAAACTATTCGAATATATATATTATATTATTAAATTTTATTTATTGAATTCATATCAGCTATAATTGGTGTCCCCTCGAAGAGTACGCAGCATAAACAAAAATTTTTGTTAGTTTGGAAATAGACCAGAATTGTTAATTAACAGAATCCAAATATCAGCTATAATTCCCCAAACATCAGAGCTCCAACAAACAGTCCTGGAGAGACTCTAAAAGTTTGAGGATATTGAAATGAGAGCAGATTTAAATAGGCTATAAACAAGCTATGGATTATATCTATTCAAATCAAGCAAGAAATCTCTATTAAAAAACCTGGATGATTGGAAGACAAATTCAAATTCATATACTTGGAAGTAAATATATTCCCGACTTTCTCCTAATCAATCCTAGACGGCGAAGAAGCAAAACTTTATTGATTTAAATTAATCCTAGACGGCGAAGCAGCAAACTTTATTTATCTAGTAAGTGAATTATTGTCATTTATCATTATTTCTTCGTTATTAAAGGGAATCAGTCAGTCATTCAACGTTGACGTCTCAAAAAACATCTAATTCAAAAACATCACAAATAATAGCATATTATATTCAATCAATTCAGCAATCAATCAATTAGTCATCGATTTATTATTTCTTTCTTTTAAAAATGGCACCACCTACAGATAATATTTTATTAGATGACATACCAATTTCATCAGGTGCAAGGACATCTCAGGGTAATTACGTCGCGACCATTAAATTACCACCTTTCTGGGTATCTAAACCAGAAATATGGTTTACTCAAATTGAATCGCAATTTTCTATTCACAGGATTGTTAGCGATCGAAAAAAATACGATTATATCATTGCCAGTTTACCCCCTGAAATTATTACCACGGTGTATGACGTTGTCACTAATCAGCCAGAAAGAGATCTATATGACAACTTGAAAAATAGTCTAATTTCTCGTTTGACCTCAAGCGAGGAAAAGCGGTTGGAGGACCTACTCTCTGGTTCCCAGATGGGAGACCAAAAGCCATCAGATTTTTGCCGGTCAATGCTATCAACGGTCGGAGGTTCCCATGTGGTGAGCCAGGAGCTCCTGGTCAAGTTGTGGAAGCGGCGGTTACCAAAAACAATCTTCATTGCAATTACCGCGTCAGGAAAAACTGAGATTAAGGAATTAATTGACATCGCCGATCGTATATGGGAGTCGTGTCAGAATTCTATGAGTTCCCTTACCTCAAATTCGATTTGTAACGTCAATCCCACAGTTTCTACATCTAATTTGATCGCAACATTTCAAGACACGTTAAATCAGATGTTACACAAACAAGAAATCTTTACATCTCAATTACTTGCTATTGAATCTAAAGTTTCTTCAATACCTTCCACTGCTCCTACAGTTTCTGGAACTTATTGCGATAGTTGTAGAAGTCGACTCGACTCAAGAAATCGCAGAGGCTCGAGGCTCCGTTCTAACAGTCGAAGTGGTACCAGCGTTAGATATAATCCATCTAATACCAAAGTTTGCTATTACCATCAACTTTATGGTAGTAAAGCATTTAAGTGTCTCGGAGATTGGTGCACTTTCGCCAAAGATGTCAAAACCGACAATCAAAGATGACTAAATGTCAATAATATTTTGACAACTGACGTTAAAACTTCGGATAGTAAACGTCGTCTTTTTATATTTGATAATACTAATAAATTAGAATTTCTCATTGGCGCGGGCGCTGATTTATCAATCATACCTCGGAATCTGTTAACGAATACTAGGAGAAACCTCGATGTTGTACTGACAGCAGCTAATGGTTCAGTTATAAATACCTTCGGGAAGAAATTTTTGAAAATTGATTTAAACTTACGTAGGTTATTTCCTTTCGTTTTTAATATAGCAGATATTAATATCGCCATTATCGGAGCAGACTTTTTAGCTCATTTTGACTTAGTTGTTGATTTGAAAAATAAATGTTTAATCGACAATATGACTAGTTTGTCAACATATTTATTTTCAAACAATGGTCCGTCACATTCTCCTAAGTTATTTAGCATATCAAATGAATTCACTGCATTACTTTTACAATTTCCTACTTTAATTAGCTCTCCAAATTACAATTTGCCCATTAAACATTCCGTTGAGCATCATATTGTTACAGAAGGTCATTTACCTTTCTCACGTCCACGTAGGTTGGATACCATTAAATTCAAGATAGCTCAGGATGAATTTAATTCTATGGTAGAATTAGGTATTTGTGTACCTTCCTCTTCTTCCGTATCCTCACCATTGCATATGGTGGAAAAAAAAAAGCTGCGATTGGAGGCCTTGTGGAGACTATCGTCGCGTCGTCTAAATTCAATTACTGTTCCTGACAGATACCCGTTGCCCCACCTTCATGACTTTAACTCGCAGTTGTATAATTGTGTTATTTTTTCAAAAATAGATTTGGTACGTGCTTATCACCAAATACCTGTCGCAAAAAGTGACGTTTTTAAAACAGCGATTACTACTCCTTTCGGTTTGTTTGAATTTGGGCGTATGCCTTTCGGCTTACGTAACGCCGGTCAAACTTTCCAACGTTTCATGAACGAAGTTTTAGTAGGTTTACCTTTTATTTTCGTCTATTTAGATGACATCCTGATTGCAAGTAAATCTAGTTCGGAACATTTAGAGCATTTGAAATTTGTTGTTCAGAGGTTAGAATTGTACGGCATTAATATTAAACCGTCAAAATGCATATTAGGTGTCAGTCATTTGACATTTTTAGGACACAATATTTCTTCAGCCGGCATTTTACCTTATTCTGAACGTGTTGATGTCATAAATAATTTTCCCTTACCTACTACAGTCAAACAACTTCAGCGTTTCATAGGTATGGTTAACTTTTATCATCGTTTCGCTTCTTTCGCTGAAATCTTAATTCCTTTACATGCACCTTGTACTAGATTACTGCATGATAAAGTTAAAATAATAAATGATTGGCCTACCGACTGTCTTGAGAGTTTTTCCAAAGCCAAAGCTGCTATAGCTGGTGCAACCTTTTTAGCACATCCACGTTGTGACGATAGCTTGTTTTTATCGCTGACTGTTGATTGTTCTAATGTCTCTATGGGGGCAGTTCTTGAACAGCGCGATGACGAAGGTGTACTTGCCCCATTAGCCTTCTTCTCACGAAAGCTTACCTTGGCACAGACAAAATACAGTTCCTTTGACAAGGAATTTCTTTCTTTATTTACAGCGATTAAACATTTCAGATTTTTACTTGAAGGTCGCACATTTATTTGCTTTACTGACCATAAACCTTTGGTCAAAGCATTATTCACTAAAACTGAAAGATCTCCCAGGCAAATTAGACATTTAGAATTCATTGCTCAGTTTGCCTGTGAAATCCGACATATCGAAGGGAAAAATAACATTGTTGCAGACACATTATCACGTGAGCATGATACGTCTTCTTTACAACAATGCATTTCCCCAATTGTTAGCCAAAAGTCTAACCTAGTTGATATTAACTTTGACTTAAATTTATTGAGCGAAGCTCAGAAAGATAATTCTGACCTTACATTTTTATTATCAGATACTTCATCGAACACAAAGAGAACTTTTCATTTAAAGAAAATTAGAATTCCACTTTCTGACAAGTTTATTTGGTGTGACGTTTCCCGCCCTAAACTTTGTCCTTATGTTCCTATCGTTTATAGACGGACAATTTTTGATATATTTCATGGTTTGTCTCACCCTGGTATCAAAGCGACTAGAACATTAGTTTCTACAAATTATTTTTGGCCTAAAATGACTTCAGATTGTAATCTCTGGGCAAAAATTTGTATTAGCTGTCAAACTAATAAAGTGACAAGACATACGAGGAGCCCGATTACTGACTTCGATATACCTAAAGGACGATTCGACCACATACATATAGATTTAATAGGAGCATTACCTCCTTCTAAAGGTTGTTCTTATATTCTTACTGTGATCGAGCATTTTACTAGATGGCCCGAAGCTTATCCACTTCAGGATATTACTGCGGAAACTGTAGCGCGTACGTTATTTCAGAATTATGTTTGTCGATTCGGTGTCCCTGTCACAGTGACAACCGACCAAGGCGTTCAATTTGAATCAAAACTGTTCAAAGAATTTTCAAAATTTCTGGGATTTCATAGAATTCGTACGACCCCATATCATCCTTCCTCGAACGGAGCGATTGAAAGGTTTAATAAATCTCTTAAAACTGCTCTGAGAGCTAAGTCTTCTACACCACATTGGGTAGATGAACTTCCTATCATACTATTAGCTCTCAGAACCATCCCTAAAGACGATTTGCAATGTTCCTCAGCAGAACTCGTTTTTGGTCAAACTTTACGAATACCTGGTGAATTTTTTATTAAATCATATACTTGTCCGGATATTCCTTATTTTATTACTAAATTACGTACTTCATTTAATAATTTAACGTTCATTCCACATGTTCACCACGTTAATTACAAATCATTTGTCAGTCCAGACATCTCGAATTGTAGTTTTGTTTTCGTTCGGAAAGAACGTTTTAAGAAATCTTTTACTCCACTGTATGATGGACCTTTTAAAGTGTTGTCCCGTACAGATAAATTGGTTACTTTTGTTAAAGGAACTAAAGCCGTCACGGTAAACATTGACAGGATTAAACCAGCATATTTGTTATCTGACAAATGTGATGTCACTCCACCTTTGGTTAAGGTGGAGTGAATTATAGCTGATATGAATTCAATAAATAAAATTTAGTAATATAATATATATATTCGAATAGTTTCTTTAAAAAATAACATTTTAAAATAAAATACTTGTTATTATTGTTATTCGATAAAATTGTTATTATATGTTATTTTGTTTTTTCTTCCGAGTCCTTGGTTACTTGAGCCTGGGGTGTGTGACTTATATTTACCCAGCAAGTGAACAGATCGCCACACTTGTCTATCTCTGTCCAACAGTGACGATATTTCTTCTGTCTCTGCACGGCTACTTGCCATGCTAGGATGGTTGACTAGTAATATTCACGTTATAACACAATGACCCAGAAAACCTTCCTTTAGAATTTGTCCTAGGTTTTGATAGAAATTGTCTTAATTAACATTACTGAGTTATTAACAAATAACACGAATATTGCTACTTACCTCTTTCATATAAGTTGCAAAGGTATATCCATGATCAGACTTCACATTTCCAAAACAGCTAATATTGTTTGTATTTATAGGTTGAGTTGCCATCAAGTCGTTTATGCTATCAGTTAGAAGTAGCAGGGCGTCGTGGAATAACACAGTTTCAGTCTGAAAAATTTAAAAATAAAATTGATCAAGATATCCGAGAGGATAGATTTTTCCCATGATAGCTTATAGTAAGGAATCTAGCATCCAAAAAGACGCGTTTAAAATGCCGAACCCTGAACTCGCGGGTATAAAATTTAAAAAATGTGGATATCATCCGGAATTTTAAGCCGAATTCGATTCCAGAGGGCGCGATGTCGGCCAAGATTGCGAAATTGCAAAAAAAGTAATAATTTCGAAAAAAAATTTGAACTTAAATATTGCATTATCTTTCATTTACGAGCTTATTTATGAAGATTTTTTAATAATTCTTATATCACTCGAAAGCTTAATGTTTGTAGTTTCATACAAGTGTAATAGAGAGACATTATTTTCATTATAAACAACACTATAAATTGTTTAAACAATATGCGCTCAGAAAGTGTAGTGTAATTTTCAGCATCGAGGTACTTTTGTTATTATTGCAGATAGATGTGTAGTTATTTGAGACGAAATACGTAGAATAGACCAACGAGCATTTTTTATTAAAACATTTTTTTAATTCGCTGAATAATTTAGGAGATATAATTTTTTTAAAATGAAGCGCATTGTTTTGGTCTACCGCGCGCGTGGTTTTGTCTCTGTAGTCTATTTTCACATGATTTCGAGGCACTGCTGTTATAAGAGTATTTATTATTATTTACACCTATGGCAAGTTTTATTTGATTTATCAGTTATATAAATCCGCCATTCTTTACCACAACACAATTGCCATTTTATTCTTATACAGGAGAGGACAATTAACAAAATAAACAAAAAAAATCTAATAATATACACCAGGAAAACGAAATGTAGAGAATTTCGAAAAATGTAGGTTGACAAGATTATTGTGACGGGCACTGTACATTATTTTATTAATTTTTTTGTAAGGTATAAGCA
The DNA here is from genome assembly GCA_936432065.2 of Rutpela maculata. Taxonomy (NCBI): domain Eukaryota; kingdom Metazoa; phylum Arthropoda; class Insecta; order Coleoptera; family Cerambycidae; genus Rutpela; species Rutpela maculata. The sequence goes on along the minus strand of OW386286.2, from coordinate 208,096,335 downwards.
ACATTTTTGTAACGTCTTTCATATGAAAGTTCGTACAGATCATAAATAATGCTTACAAACAGAACAAATTATCTGTATTTAATTTAAGAACAACAACTACAATGAAATTAAAATATTTTTTGTCTTGACAAAATAATGGTTGTATGTATTGTAAATTCTGTGTACATAATACATATGATATAACTAAAATTGGAGTATTGTAGGTAAGTCGTTATACATATGATTTGATGTTATAATGCTATAATTAAGTGTATTGATGTAATAAGTATAAGTTAAGGTTAAACTAACACCTTTGACATCGGCCTTCACAAAAACAACCTATTATGCACGCCAAATCGGCCTTAGCATAACTGCAGTTTCCAATGCAATTTTGGAATTGTTTACATTTACAAAATATGTTTCCAGGCGTTACATTTGGACGGACACTTTTTATCATAAGTCTTGGTACTAATATATTGTCCTTCGAAACCCAATCAAAATCTTTAGAGTTGGGAAACACTGGATTGACGCAACTTGCTGTCTTTCAAATAATTATTTGGTAGGCAGCTCTAAGAATATGCTGGTGAAATGAGTCTTCAGTTGGTGGCAAATTTCGAATATCCGATTTACAAGTGTAAAATAAATTGGCTCACAAATTGTCCAAATTACCAATGAAAAACGGTCTACCATATAAGACTTTAAAGAAATATCGCGCAGAGTTTTCAAATTCAGCAGTATCAAATGAATTGTGGAGTGGGAAATTCAATATTGACTGTAACTTAGGATCATTGGCATATTTGAGGCATGTTTTGAATACGTAAGTTTTTCCTTTTCTCAAAGGAAAAGTGACCGTATCGCAACCACTTTAGACTTAAGTACATAGAAGAAAATTGCCCAAATAAATTTCTGATATACGTAGTCGACAGTTTTTGTATTATGTAGTGAATATGCAGTATATACACATCGAATCTATGTATCCATAACTCATTTATGTTTATTCTAGTAGCATAGTATAGTGCCATCACAAAAATGTCTGTATCAGTAGCTTGTATTATTGTCTTTTTGTATTTATCGTTACTATTTAAAAACGAAACGATATCATGCATATTCTTGGCCTGTCAGACTAGAACTAATAAACAATGCGAACGGCAAATGCACACTGGCAAATCGCGTACCTACCCGAGGCCACGCTTATATTTATTATTATGATGAATTATGACTACGGCCTCGCGCCTTACATTTAAAAAATCATATCTCCTAAATTAAAAAATTGTTTTAATAAAAAATGTTCGTTGGTCTATTCTACGTATTTCGTCTCAAATAACTACACATCTATCTGCAATAATAACAAAAGTACCTCGATGCTGAAAATTACACTACACTTTCCGAGCACATATTGTTTAAACAATTTATAGTGTTGTTTATAATGAAAATAATGTCTCTCTATTACACTTGTATGAAACTACAAATATTAAGCTTTCGATTGATATAAGAATTATTAAAAAATCTTTATAAATAAGCTCGTAAATGCAATGTAAACGAAAGATAATGCAATATTTAAGTTCAAAATTTTTTTCGAAATTATTACTTTTTTTGCAATTTCGCAATATTGGCCGACATCGCGCCCTCTGGAATCGAATTCGGCATAAAATTCTGGATAATATATATATTTTTCTAATTTTATACCTGCGAGTTCATACACCATGATCGAATTTGGACCTTTAGATTCTCGACTATTAGACAGTGTCAATGATGAAGGTGCAATTCTGCCGATCTATAAGTTCTGCAAAAATGAATACAAAATTAAACATGTTGCAAAAAGAGATATCGATTTTCTGAAATGTCACAAAATGCCACTTTTGATTCGTTCGTGCCGATCCTTCCTCTTTATGTCGCGACATCGTACGGCCGTCCCAATGGTACTTTTCGAAAAATATGAACGTGTCAAGATTTCATGTTTTTGCAATTTTATCGGCTCCGAAATGCAAGCTGAAAAAAATAAGAAAAACGTCGGAAAGCTCAATCAACACTCTTTACATAAGCTGTCTACAATTTTTTAAAAAAAAAAAAACGATGATTATCGAGATATTCCAGAAAATGTAGGAAATTACACGATTTCCTATAGAGTGTATGTAAATGTTAAAAAAATAATTTTTCTCAGAACCTTTGTTTCGAAGGACCGAGATTAACGGAGCGTCAAAGTAGTACATGATATTAAGTGAACATCGTATATGAGATCGATTTCAGTTAATTACCGATTAATTACGGTGACAAAATGGAGAAATTTTACCAAAAAAAAGTCCCAAATCCCGCCCCCTCTAATTCCTTCACTTTGCCGGAATTCAAAAAATGGAAATAGCAAATTTAATTCTATTTAAATTACCTAGAGTAGTCTTTGGCGTAGGAGCCAAGATTAAAAAGTTGCCAACTGTAGAAGCTCAAAATTTGCGATTTTTTGCCGTACATGGCCGACATTTCGGTAGTTATCTCCGAAATGAAAAAAAAAAATCAAAATTCTGATGAAAGCAAATTCATAGTGAAAAATACTCGTTTGACCTTATTTTTCATTTTAAGCTAACTCCCACCGTTTCGGAGATATCTGCGAAAAATAGCAAAAAAAAACAGCTTGCATTTCGAAGCCGAAAGAATTGCAAAAACATGCAATCTTGACACGTCCATATTTTTCGAAAAACACCATTGGGACGGCCGTACGATGTCGCGACGTAAAGAGGAAGTCTTCCAGATAAACCTGATCGTAAATTGCATGGCGAAATTCGAAAATTCGGCTCGGCACGAACGAATCAAAAGGGGCATTTTGTGACATTTCAGAAAATCGATATCTCTTTTTGCAACATGTTGTTTAATTTTTTATTCATTTTTGCAGAACTTATAAATTGGCAGACTTGCATCGTCATCATTGATACTGCCTAACTATCATGGTAAAAAAATCTAGCTTTATAGAAATGATTTCATGAAAACTGTCGCTACCTCCCTGGCTATAATAGTAGGTGTGAATTCCAAGCAAGATAAAGTTTGATCACCTCATAGAATGATTTATTATACTGTATAGAAGAAGTTCAGTAGAGGGGCGGACATAGGTTAAGGGTAGTTATTCTGTTAAAGTGCCTTTTTGGATTTTTCTCTAAAATTAGAAAATCTGAAGAAAAAGTTAAGAAGCTTTTTTGATAAAAAGGTATTTAGTTAGACCCAAGCGCGGCGACCAAATATGTAGGTTTCGCAACATTTCTTCAGTTCATAAGTTTTAATATTCACCAGAAACCAGTTTAAAAGTCATGGGTAAGCATTTAGGAGAAAATGGTCGTGCAACCCCTTCTATATTGACCACTCGCAGGTGATAAAATTATGAAATTTGTGAAAATACAGTTTTTTCAAACGAACTAACAATATATTTAAGGGATTTATAATTAGACGTCTTGTGATTCATGAAGTTGGCAAGTTGGCTTCAGTCTAGTGCACAGCACGCCTGGCGGCATCACACCATCAGTCGTGGTTGCCTGTTAGGCGCACAGCCTCATTAAATATCTTTACCATAAGCTCTTTGGTGACATCAGCCCATCATTTTGGAAAGCGTCCTCTCGTCTCTTGCCATCTGATTTTTTCTGGAGCATTAACTATTCTGTATTGTCCTCACTTCGGTCGATGTGGCTAAAAGAGAGAAATGAGAGAATTGGAGAGAATACGACGCTGGAACTGGGGAGTATTTCTTGTAGAACCAAGATCCACGCCTCAAAGGCATAAAGAAACATGCGAAAAACCAGGGAGTTAGCAAGTCTGATTTTTGTACATTTCGTGATATTTCCGTCATGCCAAATTTTGCTCAACTGGCAAGTTGCCGATCTTTCCATTTGTACGCTTCACGAATCTCATATTCGCAGTCACCAGTACTGTTCACGGGAGATCCAAAATATACTATATTGCTTACTGAGTCAAAGTCACCTATCATTAATGTGTCTGAGTGATAATCATCTGCTCTGTCTACAATCATAATGTTCGTTTTGTTGTAATTCACACTTGAACCATAATCAGAGCCTATTGCTTTGAAGCCTGTCCAACGGGTGTATGAGCTTATTCTCGCTTACTGCAACCTGGGTGTCATCTGCAAATCTAAAGTTAGAAATCTTGGCTCCACACTAGCTACTCCACCCTCATGAGCACACGTTGAATCGCGTATTTATTAGAGATGGTAAAAAGTGTTGGAGACAGAACACAGCCCTGTCTGACTCCTTTTCCGCCTTTACTGGAGCTAGTGTTCTCTATTTTCATCAAAGCAGTGTTTTGTTCATGCAGTCGGTGAATAATAAATATCAGATATTTGGATGTTCCCATCTTCAAAATATAGCCCACAGTTTGTCCTATTCAACATTGTCAAAAGTTTTACGGCAGCCTACGAAACAGAGGTACATAGCCACGTAATATTCTCGTGCCTCCTCGATAAGTTATCGCTAATTAAGTATTTGTTGTCAGGCCCGGATTGGGCCGGCGAGTTACCGACTTGACTTAAGTTCGTTGGGCCGGTCAACTTTGGTGGGCTTCTCCAAGTTGCGTGAACAATTATTTAAAATAAGAAGTATTGCAAGAGATCTTCCGCCTGCCGGCCGGCGCACGATTTTCCCCCGCAAATCGAGGATTTCATTTCCGAGGAATTTTTTTTTTGTGTGAAATGTCATGTCATTTCTGACGTTTGAAGAAAAAATACATTTTTCTTCAATTATTCCAAAAGTAGGTAGATTTTTTGTAACGAAAGTAGCGTATTCTAATACTAGCCCCGAAAGTAGCTATTACGGGTACTAGTACTGTAAAGTGACGCATCATCTAAAGGTCAATTTGCAGGTTATATTTTACTATGAATCACATTAATCACATTCGTACTCGACGCTAAACAGTCGTACGTATTGGTAGCAAAATAATGACTCCTAAAACTGTCAGATATGGACAGTGTCAAAATGGACAGTGATGACAGTGATTTTGAAAATATACAAATTTCAATTAGTTTCATTAAAGAGACGATTGAAGAAAAAATATTGTACATAACACGCCCCGAAAGTGCTTTTACTGGACTCACAAGCTTCCAGGCCTCGCCTACGGCTCGTCCTGGAATTTGCTTACTTGTCCATTAAAAGACCACGTTCGGAACTTGTTACGTAAATAACTATTTTCTGAAATCGATCAAGAATGTCTACTTTCTCGGTGCAACTTCAGATCCCAAAATATGCTATTCTAGTATTTTAGTCCGTTGCTAAGCAACTATTAGAAAACAATCCGGGAAAGTTAGTTTCCCGAACTGTTTTTATATATATTTTAATATATTCATATTTTTTTATTTTTATATATTTATAATAATATATAAAGAAACTGTATTTTCACAAATTTCACATTTTTATCATGGTAACTACCAACCTAATATTATATGCTATTTCACACCTACTAATATTTTCGTTCAATAATTAATTTAAGTTGTTAATTTGACCAAGATAATTGGTGCTTTACTTTAATCTCTCCCGTTGATAGATGAGTTTGTCTATCCTCATTATCAAAGACTATCTGCTTCCACCTTCGGATGGCATTATCAAAGTCTCTATTATTGTGATCAAAAAGTCTAATTGTGGTTATATTTGCTGTGGTGTCCAATTGAGAATAATCCAAGGTATGTGCATCCTAAAAACAATTTTATAGGTTATTTCACAAGCCAAAGTCTGATATTAACTATTATTTTTATAAGTAAATAGCCTCTTACATTGACAAAACTATTGAGAGTTGTAAATAAATACAGTATCATCAATAACCCAGTCAAAGCTAGCTTCAAATAGGGTCTGAGGTCATAATCGAACCAGTAGAGTTTAAAATTGGCATACATACGTATTTAAGGCCCCTCTTTCAGTTTTCAAAATATAAGCTGTTAGGACCATGAGGAATGGCCACCATCTTGGAAAATATACCCGTTTTGCAGATTTTTGCATTTTTTTTTTGAAACTATGGACTACAGAAATTAAAGTTATTATTAAAATGAAAGCTATTATTAAAATGAAAGTTATTATCAAAATGAAAGTTTGTTAAATTCTAAACAAAAAAGTTCGACATAAATATATATCTTGTGATATTGCTCAAAGGAAAGCTCTGGAACAAATAATATCAAATTTGACTTAAATAATGGAATAATAAGTTTGATAATAGTATATTGTTTTATTAGGAATAAAAGTGATAGTTTTGTGACGAGTTTGTAAGTTTGCCGGACGAACGAAGTGAGTCTGGCAATTACAGACGAGTCACAACAAGTGGCCTTTACTTCAAATAAAACATTTTTTCTTGAAACGTCGATTAGCTATAAAAAAAAAGATAAATATTGCGAATTTCACCACTAAAAGCGCATTGTGTTAATATCGCATGGCCGGCGCGGCGTATTAAATAAAATACGCGTTGCTATGGATATTACTTTTTCTGCCGCTCACAAGGTCAGAAATAGTAATTTATGTAGCAAGGGGGTCGTAAGTGCACTTTAATAACTTGAGAAAACTATAATTATTTGAGTCAGGTTTCATATTTGCTAAGCAAATAGTAAAGATAGCGATGCTTGGAATATCCATGGCAACTGTCAATAAAATAAATTTAGGACGCGGCTTCAATTCAACTGACAACTACTGTCAAGATAAATTAAATCATATTATGATAATAGCTTTGAACATTTTTGAAAATAATGTCGGATATAGAAGATACAGCAAGTAAGGCTTGTTTGGATTTACTTCCAAAAAAGTTAAAACATTTAATACTTTTATATAAAAGAGAAAATTTTCCCAAATTTACTTTATTTCCCAACTGACGTTATGAAAAATAACGACCCGTTGCCAATGGCAACAAGTATTTGATACATAAAGCGTCACTTACGGTCGACAAAACAATGGAATTTAAGTGTACTTACGAGGGAGGTATGATGAAAAAGTACTTTTACCCCCGTTGTTAATGACAACGCACAATCGTCTAAAAATTCAAACTTTCATGTCGTGAAGTCAGTTAAGAAATGTAATGTTTTTCTGACGTTAATAACATTGACATTAAAAAAAATCTTTTTTAATGTTCATTCGACTTAATCACATAAGATGCTTCATTTGCCTCATTCATCTTATTCATCCGCTGGCTTCACAGATGAGGCAGCTTCGTATTCATCCATATTACTACTGTTTGTCATCTTCCGTTTTGTCTTCTTCGCAAAGCTTCACGCAATTGAAGCAAGAAATTCCCGAGCAATGACCATCACCACCAAGATCGAGCATTTCAGTCTTAATTTTCTGCACCCACACGATATCGTGCAATTGCATGAAATTTGAGTTAATAAACTCTGAGGAGTAGAGGCCTCAGTTGTTGTCAGGCCAAAAGGAGTGATCTTCCAGCCCCAATAGTCAGGTTTCTTGGTATACGCAGAATGAATGCTGCTGCGCTGCCGCTTGTGTTGGAGGTCAAGCAGCCAAGTCGACCTTCTTGCCTTTCGCAGATTTCGCAAACTTCGTGACCTGGCCATATTCAATAATGTTGTTGGAGTGAGTTGTGTGTCATATAAAGCCAGGATGTATTTTCTTCCACAAGGGTGATATCCTCAGGCGTAGCATTCGGATCATTGAAAATCTGGACGGAGCGGCGTTTGGTAACTCCTGTTTTCTTACGGCTGTGAATATCTTCAGCTTGCCTTTTTGGAAGAACTATGATATGGTATCACATCCTCCTAATGCATGAAGTACAACTTACTCCAACAACATCATGAATATCGTCAGATACACGAAGTTAGCAAAATCCACGAAAGAAAAGAAGGTCGACTTGGCTGCTTTACCTCCAACACAAACAGCGGCGCAGCAGCACTCTTTCCGCGTATATCATGAGGTACAAAAGTGGCGTAGACATGGAAAGAAACCTGATGATTGGGGCTTTTAAAAAATTACAAAAAAATAAGTGAGATACGAACAATGGCCGCGATAGATGAACTCGACGTAAGAAAATTACTAAGTAGGCTATGGAAACTATTAGTAAGGTTGTAAACTTGTCTGCAAAGAACAAAATAGTTATCTGAATTACTAATAGGTACGACTATTTTTAAGTTTTTCTCAGAAGACAGAATTTTATTTTCATTTTCATTTCCTATGGAACATATCTTAATGGGACCATGCTATTTTCTTTTACTAATCAAAAATAATGATTCATAAACTTATTATTTCTTAACAATATTCTTCGTAATGATGAAAGTATTTTTAAAAGGTAACAGATAATTAATTCTAATAATTTACATTTAAATCAAAAACTGCAGATAGCCATTAAAATAACAGACGTTGGCAACAGTTGAATTATTCTTGACATTACTCACTGATTATCTGAAGTAAGTGTATTGAATTTGTTATAAACAAGTAAATTAATATGAAATAGCACAAAAATATTCAAGAGATGAAAAAGTTGGCATGTTGATTACTTATGGAGAGACTCAACGTAATGCAACTAGAGCACAAACTCTGTATGTACAGAGATATCCAGAAAGAAGACAACCTCCGAGAAGCTATTTCGCCCGGTTGAAGCATCAGTTTAGAACTGAACCTGATATAGAAATTGAAGAAAGATTTATTGTGGATGAAGAAATCGAAATTAATGTATTAGCTTTAGTGCATGTTGACCTATTTCAATAAGACAAATTGAACATGAGTTACCAGTTTCCAAAGAATCGGCCAGGAAAATTTTAAACAAACACGGCTATTGTTCTTATAAACATCAATTGCATCAATTTTTGTGCAACAATGATTATCAACGAAGAATAACCATATCATAGGTCCAATAATATTTGACGAAAATCTAACTGGACCAAAATATCTAGAATTTCTTCAAAATATAATAATTCCACAGATTATTCAAATTCTCAATATTAATATTGACGAGGTTTACTTCCAACAAGACGGAGCTAGACTACACAAGGCTATTATCGTTAGGGATTACCAAAATGAATTGTTTTCAGATCGTTGGATTGGGATTCATGGTCCAACCAGATGGCCTGCAAGTTCTCTTGACTTAACCCTAGTCGATTTTTTTATTTGGGCGTATTTGAAAAATAGAGTCTACGCGACTGCTCCAACCACAAGGCAAGATCTGGAAGAGAGCGTTAGACACGAAATTTCACAAATAACACCTCAAAAACTACATAATGTTCGACGTGCAGCAATAAGTCGCGCTGTGTATTAATCAAAGCGGTGAACAGTGAGAACCCTTTTTAGGATGGTTTATTATAATTTAGGTTTTAAATAATTTTGTTATTTTATTTACCCATGGCTGTTACGTTTTGTTAAAAATATTTCTTATTTAATTTGTGTTTACCTTTTAACAATATTTTTATTATTAAGAAATGATTAATGGCCAAAAAATTAAAGTTCATGAATCATTGATTAATAAAAGAAAATAGCACGGTCCCATTAAAAAATTTTCCATAGGACCCCTATGAAAATGAAAATTAAATTGTCTTTTGGGAAAAACTTAGAAATAGTCGTACCAACTATCAGTCATTCAAATAGCTATTTTGTTCTTTACAGACAAGTCTACAACCTTACTAATAATTTTCATACACTCCTTAGTAATTTACTTACGTCGCGTTCATGTGATGCGGCCATTTTGAAAAAATTAAAAATTGTTCGTATCTCAATTATTTTTTTAAAATTTTTTTAAATTGTAAAAATCTGCTGTAGAATTGTAGACTTTTATGCTTAATCAGAAACCATCAAAAAAATATAGTCATTCTATTTAAGAAAAAAAAGGTTCAACCGGAAGTGATATTTTAGTTCCTCTTAGTTTAAAAGTAGCCAGAGACGGTGCCAGACTGGCCAGGCCGGGGGGCACAATTTTTTTTTTTAGGTTTGTATGGAGGCACAGAAATTTATATAGTGTATAGTAGGACAGGAAATAGGAGTTATAATTGTAATAGATCAAACATATAATATTTTCGTTAATTTAAATTATTAAAAAATCTAGGAATCCAGGGGGACACTTGGGGGCACAGTTCGTTTTGGGGACACGCGCCCTTGCAGGCCTCCCCTTGGTGCCGTTCCTGAAAGTAGCTCACTTTTATCCAATTTGTATGTGCCGAAAACGAAATGTTTAAATTCAAAAACAATAAAAAAAATTGGAAGCGTACATTGACTTGTGGCCACCCGGTATAACAACTGAGGCCCTTGCTCCAAACAGATGGATCCATTAAAGATGGCCGCCATTAGCCACATTAAATGTTTTTGTACATCGGCTCCTAATGGTCCGATTTCTATTTTCTTTTTTTTTGTTTGAAAGTTCTTGTAAAGGACACTTTTTGTCCCTATATATTTATCTCTACACCTAAAGGGTTCTGGGCAAATTAAAAAAAAATAATAATTTTTTGCAGTTCTTTTTGTAATTTGATGATTTGTGAATTATTTATTTATTTGCACAGTAGATACTAATGTAGTTGTTTTGGCAATATCTTTCTTTCACGTTCTCAAAACTACAGGACTTCAAGAGATGTGGATTGTCTTTGGTACTGGGGAGGGTCAGAGATACATGAGCATTAACGCCATGTTTGAAAGTATGGATGAACATAAAGCTGTTGCAATGAGAGGATTCCATGCATTCACTGGATCAGATGTAAAGTCATCATTTGGAATGAAAGGGAAACAGACTGCCTGGAAACTGTGGAAATCATTTCCTGAAGCTGCTGAAGCCTTCCAAGCTATCTCTATACCACAACAGTCTATTTCTGACGAGACCTTTCAAGTTCTGGATAAGTTTAATGTATTGCTTTACTCAGAAGACTTCCCAGTCAATCATGTTAGAAAGCTTCTCTTTGCTTAACAAAGTCGCAGTCTACAAAGTCTGCCCCCAACAAAAGAGGTACTCTACTAAGGCAGCATTGTCTTCGTTCAGCATAGCAGGCAGGACAAATTTGGGATCGTGCATGCTCAGTGATGGACAACATTTCAGGGCCAGAAGGATGGGGCTGGACCATGGTTGATGAGGAGTGGACGCCGGTCTGGTCTTCTCTTTCTTCTCTTATGGTAGCCTGCAGAGAATTAGTTAAGTGTAGTTGCTCTGGATGCCGTACACGATGTTCCTGCTCAAAATCCAAGGTTCCATGCACGTTACTTTGCACGAGCTGCACTGGGGGTCGACAATGCAGCAATAAATACAATAAAAGGTATGTGTTTAATTGATTATTTTTAAATTCGTTTCACAATGTTAAGATCATAATATTGCTTTGTTGATCCAATTCCTCAGTATAATAAAAATATATAATTATTTATTTCCAGGTATGAATTGGAAGATAAAAAAGATGATTGGGAGTGATCTAGAGTCGTAAAAGCTCTATAGAAGCAGTCCATTTACATGAATATTTCTTAGTATTTAGTAGTTTTTTTGTTTGTAATTTTTTTTGTTTATGAAAACAACCCTCTATTCATATATGGAACACCATATACATAAACCTTTTTTGTGGAGAAGAAAATGGATATTGAGCACAATTAAAACTTACTTATCAATGAAATTTGTGAGAAAAGTGAAATTATCAGGTTTTTGACAATTAGCAGAACCCTATAAGGTGTAGAGGTAAATGTATAGGGACAAAAAGTGTCCTCTTTATAAGAGCTTTCAAACAAAAAAAAAAAGAAAATAGAAATCGGACCATTAGGAGTTGAGATAAAAAAAAAATAGTATTTCTAAGGCGGCCATCTTTAAAGGCCGCCATTTTGGTGACCTGTACTGATTTTCAAGTGATTCCCTATCTTAAAAGTTACCTTTTGACATCAACTATGACCACAGAAAGTGGCACATCCCAATCAAAAAGTGCATCTTTCTTTGGTGTACCCGACGTACTAGAGGGGGGGAAAGGTGGTCAGCTGAAGCCATAAATATTGTAGTTCGCGGCTAGCAAGTGGCACGTGGGCCATACGTATCGAGCATCGCGCATTGTTTTCATAACAAAAGCTGACGCAGAAAAGTAGGACTGAAATACTCGGTCACTGCTCGGAAATTTTTTGCTTCAGTTGTGTGAAGCTTTGAAAATAAAATGGAAGACGACGACGATGATAATCTAAACAGTAGCAATATGGATGAAGACAAAGCTGCCTCATCAGTGAAGCCAGCTGATGAATACGATGAGTGAGGCAAATGATGCAAATTTTCTTATATGAGTAAGCCGAATGAACAATAAAAAATATATTTTATCATACTTATTGTTCCGTTAATTAAGTAAAACTTGATATTATTTGTTCCAGAGCTTTCCTTTGAGCACGAGAAAATTCGACAAAAGGCCGTGGAAATCGACTCAAGCATTAATTAACGAAGTCGATCGTTATTGTTACTAGCCAGAAATGTGGCTGATAATGGTAATTAGAAGAAGTCTTAATTTTGTTGTCATATTGTTTAGAATTTAATAAACATTCATTTTGATAATATAAAGTCGATAGTTTTCGAAAAAAATGCAAAAATCTGCAAAAGAGGTATATTTTCCAAGATGGCGGCGATTCGTCATGGTCCTGAAAGCTTATATTTTGGAAAGTAAAAGAGGGACCTTGTATGTATACCAATTTTTATTTCTACCCGTTATGACCTCGAATGCTAAGATGGCTGGTTACAATAAATAAGTGCTGATATAAAAAAGTAATGCGTACTTTGCTCTCGAGGAGTTTATTTAGCCAGTTTCCTGCTGAAAGCATTGATGTTTATTCGAAAAAGGAATGGATCCCAGATGGAGTTTTGGTGTAAATATATTTAAAAAATAAACGTTATACTCACTAAAGAAGTTAACAAATAATTGTTATATAGATTTAGCAGATTTATATCCTTGGCTTGCTTTAAGATTGGTATGATGTTTTCTGTACTGCAGTCCAAAATTATATTATTTTCCGTCAAATTTTTGATGTCTTTTAATAATGACCTGCAACAGAGACATTTATTCCATATAGTATTACTTTATCTAAAAAACGCTTTATTATAAAGTTAACACGTTGACTGCCGCCATGAGAAGAAAAATTTGGTCTCCCATGCCAAATTTTATTCTTTAGGGATTTCAGCATAATTTTATGCGTACATTAGTACTCCAGTCGAATTAGACATAATAAAAAATTTTGCGTACTGCGGACTTTTTTTGTGGAAGTTGTTTAAGAGGGCATAATAAGCAATCACAGAAAACTACACCCTGCTACACCATGTGCGTCCCCTATTTTTAGGGGTTGAAACTTTGAAATTTTACTTATGTGTCCATATCTCTTTCCCTATTGCCCGTAAGGCTCTTTATAAGAGCTTTCAAACAAAAAAAAAAGAAAATAGAAATCGGACCATTAGGAGTTGAGATAAAAAAAAAATAGTATTTCTAAGGCGGCCATCTTTAAAGGCCGCCATTTTGGTGACCTGTACTGATTTTCAAGTGATTCCCTATCTTAAAAGTTACCTTTTGACATCAACTATGACCACAGAAAGTGGCACATCCCAATCAAAAAGTGCATCTTTCTTTGGTGTACCCGACGCACTAGAGGGGGGGAAAGGTGGTCAGCTGAAGCCATAAATATTGTAGTTCGCGGCTAGCAAGTGGCACGTGGGCCATACGTATCGAGCATCGCGCATTGTTTTCATAACAAAAGCTGACGCAGAAAAGTAGGACTGAAATACTCGGTCACTGCTCGGAAATTTTTTGCTTCAGTTGCGTGAAGCTTTACCAAGTTACACTTTTTGAAAATTCATCCCTCCTCTGCATAATATATATATTACACATTTGCCGTAGGACAAACGCTTTTGGCTGTACGAGGCCGGAAAGGTCGCGCTGTCCGAATTTGGGGATCTTCTGTACCGGACAAACGGCTATTATTTCCAATCTACAATACTACACACACTAATGCTCTTAAGAAAGGATGATGATTTGTGAAAAAATTTTCATCAAATACCGCGCGGTTTTCATGATACGGGATGTTGAAATTTTGAAAACCCCTTTTTTAAAAAAAAAGTGAACCTACCTTTTTTCGCCCATTTTTTTTAATGCATGTACGACCCTAATATAAGAAAATTTACGTTGGTTTCATTTTAATACATTCATTGGTTTAGGAGCTAGACAGCAAAATATGCCAAAAATGGCTATTTTGATATTGTTGCATTAAAAAAACTAAAACCAGTATAATTCTGGTAAGTGTTTTTGTTTATCCTAAAAGTCCAATTCATTGCGCATAGAAAATGTGTTTTTGTATTTAAGTAGGATCAACACTTATTGTGTAATAACGATTTATGTCATGTGTTCTCCAGTCTCCTTTTTCACATTTTTTTTGCGGCCTTATGGTTCATAGTAGGGCAGAAAGCATTATACATGTGGACAGGGCACATAATAGGGTGTTAAAATGGGTCTCTTGTTAAAATGCGATAGGACGTACCGTTTTCGAGTAAAACGTACTTGTTTGCAAAAAATTATTTCAGATCACACTTTTCATCGACTGACTAGTAAATACTCATCGCTGACTACGAAAAAATAAAACTATGTGTCGCTTCTTACTTTTTCTGTTTATGAGGGACATTGCTAATGAAAAAATGAAGGGACTCGGACGTAATAGGGGGTTCTCACTCCCCTATTTGAAGGTTCACGCTTGTCTCGAATCATCATTGCAACTTATTTTGTGTCTATAACAAAATTTACAGTAATTTTACCTTCCTCGAGAAACAGCTATTATATGTCAATTTCATCGGAAAATGATTTAAAAAAACAAATTCCTAAGAAAGAAAACACCAAAATGTAGAATTTATTTATCAGATCACAATTCAGAACACAATGAAAACTCAAAGCAAACATAACCAACAAGTGCATTTTACTCGAAAACGGTACGTCCTATCGCATTTTAACAAGAGACCCATTTTAACACCTTATTATGTGCCCTGTCCATGTGCATAATGCTTTCTGCCCTACTATGAACTATAAGGCCGAAAAAAAAAAAATGTGAAAAAGGAGAATGGAGAACACATGACATAAATCGTTATTACACAATAAGTGTTGATCCTACCTAAATACAAAAACACATTTTCTATGCGCAATGAATTGGACTTTTAGTATAAACAAAAACACTTACCAGAATTATACTGGTTTTGGTTTTTTTAATGCAACAATACCAAAATAGCCATTTTTGGCATATTTTGCTGTCTAGCTCCTAAACCAACGAATGTATTAAAATGAAACCAACGTAAATTTTCTTATATTAGGGTCGTACATGCATGAAAAAAAATGGGCGAAAAAAAGTAGGTTCACTTTTTTTTTAAAAAAGGGGTTTTCAAAATTTCAACATCCCGTATCATGAAAACCGCGCGGTATTCGATGAAAGTTTTTTCACAAATCATCGTCCCTTCTTAAGGGCATTAGTATGTGTAGTATTGTAGATTGGAAATAATAGTCGTTTGTCCTGTACAGAAGACCCCCAAATTCGGACAGCGCGACCTTTCCGGCCTCGTACAGCCAAAACCGTTTGTCCTACGGCAAATGTGTAATATATATATATTATGCAGAGGAGGGATGAATATTCAAAAAGTGTAACTTGGTAAAGAGCCTTACGGGCAATAGGGAAAAAGATATGGACACATAAGTAAAATTTCAAAGTTTCAACCCCTAAAAATAGGGGACGCACATGGTGTAGCAGGGTGTAATTTTCTGTGCTTGCTTATTATGCCCTCTTAAACAACTTCCACAAAAAAAAGTTCGCAGTACGCAAAATTTTCTATGATGTCTAATTCGACTGGACTATAGAGGAATGTTTGCAAAATTATCATAGCTGTTACCTCACGGCACAGAAGCTTAGATATGTTCCACCTTTGCTCTACTTGCAAGAAGCACTACTGCGTGAAGTGTTTTTTTCACTCACATAAAAGTAATTTAGCATGATATATGATGATTTTTATTCCAATTCACAGTATTTAGAATGCATTTTGAATGTAACTTTTCTTGTAGTTCCTTGTTTTTATTTGTATTGACAATAGGTTTATTCCTTGAATAAATCTTTTATTTCAATAAATTACTTTCTTTAGTTATAAATTTTCCTTTCAACCCATATTATTAGCATAATTTCCAATAATGAAGAGCGTGTAGGCTTTATACAAAAAATAATAGCTCACAATACAAAAATATGACAAAAAAATGTGAACCAAAAATAATTTTCTTCAAGCCACTGTGCCTTGCATAAGTAGCTTCTGTAGAAAATATAGGCATTTGAGAGCCATACGCTGTGTCTCACTAAATAAAATGATAGTGGTACCTGTGGCACAGCATATGTACCTCGGAGCACAAACCACATCTTAAGGGGAGGTACACACCGCGTACCTCATGGTAGTCAACGTGTTAAAGGACACTGCTCAGATCTTATAGGAAGTGGCCCCGGTGAAATTGGCTGAATTTTTAATATGTTGTAGAGCTCTCATGGGCCCCACTCGATCCTATGACTAGTTTCCGAGATACAGCTCAAGAAATGTACAATGAACCTCTTGTACTATAATAAAAATTCAAATTCATGATTTTTTCATACATTTTATATTGTCATAAGGTCTAATAGCCCTTTATAATATTTTGCACTAAAAACATATGTTGTTTTAAAAAAATAGAATAGAAAAAAGTTAAAGTATGAAAATGTTGGCGAAGGCGCCGGGAAATCTATATAAAAATAACACATGAAAAAAATATTCTGTCAAATTGGCTAAAACATTTTTTACATAAAGTATGCGTCTTCCTGAACAAAAAACTTTAATTGAAAAACTTTCAGAAATTGCTTCTTTGCCCTCTAATACCACATCAATAAATTAAAAGTTCGACAAGGTACAGAATTTTAGAAGGATTTATGCTTGTATCTCGGAAACTAGTCATAGGGTCGAGTTGGACTCATGAGAGCTTTTGATCAGAAAGTTGAAATCTTCAACGCATTAAAAATTCAACCAATTTCTCCGGAGGCCACTTCCCATAAGATCTGAGCGGGGTCCTTTAATCTATTTATAGCAAAGCAAATGACTCTTCGTACGGACACCGTTCGAAAAATTTTGTCAACGCGTCAACCAAACCACAGAGTACAATAACGACGCGAAAGCTTTGGCGGCACCTTTGAGTTTTGTGTACCAATTGCATCTACACTGAGAGAAATGTGTTGTTAATTTATTACTATTCTTTTTATTTCTAAGGATACACTGAGAAAACAGTGTATTTCGAATTGGATTGAAAAATATTAACCGTATGAATTGTTTATAACCTGCACCTATTTTCAATTGAATTGGGCACTAAATTTTATTTATGAAATTTATAATTCTCCGCTAATGTTTTCGACCTCCCAAAATGAGTGGAGATAAAACTCACAAATCCAAACTTAAAACGATAAACGTCAACAGTGTCAACGCAAATGTGAGGTTGATTGATATACCATTTAAAAAATGGCGATGCGTACAAATTTGGTTTTGGCGGGCTTTCGCCTCTGTGTAGTTACTGTACTCTGTGACTAAACTATGCGATTGACAGTATTGACACATTTTTGCCATTAGACTTTTTTGCTCTTCTCGGTCCTCCGGTTTGCATCGAAGGTTCGTTGTTCGCTACTTAGTGACACCCAAAAAACCTTTTTTTTTTTTCGTACTTATCATGTAGGGTACAGAGGACGGTTTAGGCGATATTCCGACCATGAGCCCGGCTCACGTTCCCTGTTGGCTGGTATTCAGTTTTTTTTTTTATTATATTTGTATTTGTATTCACAACGGTCTTTTTTTAAGCAGCGCACAGTGGTTTAAAACGCGAAAAACACGGCCAAAAGTAAAAATATTAAGTTTTCTTTTCAGGAATGTTTTGTCTCTGTACTGTTAAAGTAGTATCCGTAGCATGTTATAGAGTAAGGAGGGGGTCAGGAATGCGTTCCTTGAATATTAAAACCATTAGAGAATAGACTGTTGTATAAGACGCTCAAAGCGGCAATTCTTAACCAAAGGTGAACGTGCCAGTTAAACGTGAATAAAAAGTTTGCCTTTGTGCCGATTTCAATTCTGCAAAATGGATTCATCTCCTGAAAGTAAATGCAATAAATTATTGTTTATAATTATATAATTTTTTTTGTCTATTTATAGTAATATGTTAAAAAAAATTAGTAAATTTTATGCCTATCAAGATGTTAAGATTTTTTTATAAATAGGGCAACAAAAACAGTCCCACGAGATCGCAGTTTCTTCTTATTTTTATTTTTTTTTGTCCACTTGGTATGTAAAACATATCCCAAAACCAGCTGCATGGCTTTGCCCACTTTTTTTCTAGGACACTTTTTATGTACAATTTAATGTTTTTAAAGACTATATTGAATTAATGTGTCGCTATGTTTATTTACAAACGTTTTTTCTCGATAATTGCAGTAAAAATATATAAACATTATGTATTTTTAGACATAAATAAATTTTTAATATTTTTCTAATAAATAAATAAAATATATGGGACTTTTAATAAAAAACTAACATATTTCGAGTTCTCGGTTTTTTAAGTGATTAAAATAAAAAAAACATGTTTTAGATATAGGTATGAAGGTTTTATAGTAAATTTGGATGCAAAGAATGTGTCACTAGTCACACTTTGTTACAAGTTTTTATTTAACTTGCCGTGTTAGTTAGTAGGTGTGTATGTGTGTGTGTGTGTGGGTCAAATCTTGCAACCCAAATTTGAACCACTTCCTCTAAACTTACGACTTTGAAATTTTGCACACAGACGTAGTTCTGGAGACAATGCATTTTGACACTTTTATGTAACAAAAATTCAAGATGGCGGACAAATATTATCATTTATGGTCCGATTCGACTCAACCTCGATATATGGATGTTTTGGGGGTCGCGAATTACAAATCTCTTTTCAAAATTCAGAAATCATAATGGCGGCGCCAAGATGGCGGACAAACTATCATTTATAGTCTGATTCGACTCAAAGTCGATATGTGGGTGCTTTAGGGGTCGCGAAGTACTTTATATGTATGTTTGCTTGTATGTTTAGTTCAAATCTTGCAAGCCAAATTTGAACCACTTCCTCTAAACTTACGACTTTGAAATTTTGCACACAGACGTAGTTCTGGAGACAATGCATTTTAACACTTTTATGTAACAAAAATTCAAGATGGCGGACAAATATTATTATTTATGGTCCGATTTGGCTCAAACTCGATATATGGATGTTTTTGGGGTTGCGAATTACAAATCTTTTGTCAAAATTCAGAAATCAAAATGGCGGCGTCAAGATGGCGGACAAATTTTCATTTATAGTCTGATTTTAAAGCTGACATTTTGTTTTTTTTTAACAATTGTAGAATTCGAAATCAGCGACCCCAAAAACCACACCATACCAAGTTTTATGTTGAAAAAATAATTTTCAAACACTATTGGCAGCCAGTTTGAAGCCGCCATTTTGTTTTTTTTAAGCAATTGTTATATTCAAAATCAGCGACCTAGAAAACCCCACTATATCACGTTTCATGTAGAAAAAATAATTTTAAAACATTATTGGCAGCCATTTTATAGCCGCCATTTTGTTTTTCTTTAAGCAATTGTTGAATTCAAAAACAGAGACCTTGAAAACCCCACTATATCAAGTTTCATGTAGAAAAAAATAAATTTCAAACATTATTGGCAGCCATTTTCAAGCCGCCATTTTGTTTTTAAAAAAAATTTTGTCAAATTCAAAATCAGCGACCTCGAAAACCCCAACATACCAAGTTTCATAAAATAAAAATAATTTTTCCCACTTTTGACCAGCTTTTTAACGATTTGAACCACTGTGCAGCGCCCTCAAGAATATGCTGCCCCCTTCGCCCTTTAGACCACGCTGTGCCACTGTTAACCATGTCGTATAGAGCCACCTTAATTGGCATATGTACAAACATTGTTGGGTTTTTTTGTTTATGAATTAATTTTTTCAAGTGGTGAATAACTAACAAATACAGTTAAATAGTCCTGTCAATGAATGGTTTCTAGAGGGAAATGCCGAGATCACAATTTTTGACTTGAAGCTTGTGCTTGGACTCTTAGGAGTAAACATACCAAAAGTCCCCGAACATAGAATGTGCGGGGGGTGCAGGGGGACGTGAAGAAGGTCAAGGTTTTTAGTTTTTCGCTCATATCTCGAAAACGGTTAGCCATAATCAAAAAGTGGCTATATGCAAAATTAAAGCTGACTAAATTTTCCACAATAATGTTTCTAATAATTTTTGTCGTATCTATTATGCTTCAGTAATGGATTGTATATCTTTTAACTGTATTCCAACTTTTTTATAAATTTATTATATTTTGAAAAAAAATTAATAATCATCGTGGAAAAAAAATTGTTGTACAGATATCCGTCTCATAGCAGAGAGAACTCAAATATCGAATAAAAAATGTTTGTGCGGGTATACCGTTTCTTGTAAACACGATAACTTCTGTTATTAATATATTTAATTACAATTTGAAACATATGTAAAACAGTAAGTACAATAAATTGGGCCATATCTGTAATACATGGTGATAACCAGAGGCCTACAAACTCTCACAACGTAATAATCTTATTAAAAACACCATGTTCCAAATTTTAGGATAACATTGATATATCCAATTTAAATAAAGTTGGTATATTGCGATTTATAAATCTTATACATCTTCATATTTTTGTATGCTTAATAAAAAAAACGCAGTTTGCTCTGAAATTAAAATAAAACCTATTTTACGTAAGTGTGAGAATTTATAGGCCTCTGGTTATGACGATGTATTACAGATAAGGACCAGTGTCAATAGGGATTATTGTACTATGCTGTTTTACATATGCTCCAAATTGTAATTAAATATTTTAAGTCTAACAGAAGTTATCGTGTTTACAAGAAACGGTATACACACACACACTTACATATACATGCACACACGCATTTTTTACTGACACAAAGACATTTTTTATTCGATATTTGAGTTCAGTCTGCTATGAAACGGATATCTATACAACAGTTTTTGTTCCACGATGATTATTAAATTTTTTTTTTATTTATAATAAAGGATCCCGGAACAAAACCCATGAAAATGTTCATTCGGTGGAATCGGCTGAAATTTTGGTATTTTGTAGTTCAATTCATGCTGATCAAAAGTTCTAATCACATCGAGCCAATCCTATGGACAGTTTTTGAGATATAGCTTGTCAAAGTTAGGTAATTTGCGTTATTTTAGACATTCAAGAACTTTTTACTCTTAAACTATTAACTTTAGCAAAAATTGCAAGGGTCGAAATATTTTTGTTATAGTCCAATAAAGCTTAAGACTTTTTTTCAGAATTTTTTAATCAATTTTTAGGTTAGGTAAAATATATATGTCATATTTCGGCATGCTTCGGTGGGATTGGCTGAAACTTTGCTAGTTTGTAGCTAAAGTCATGCTGATCAAAAATTCCTATTGCACTGAGTCTATCCTATGAGTGGTTTTCGCTCCAGGAGTGCTTGAAGGTCCTAACAACGAGTTATTGGGTAATTTATGAATGGCTTCCAGCGTGTTTGTGACAGTGCACAAAAAATGTAATGTAATATAATGTAAAAATAAGCTTTTATTATTGTTAATATATGTGTAAAGTCACGTCCCTGTAAATCAGAAGGTTTCTAAAATATAAAATAATTATCAGTTTTTGGGTGCTATTTTCAAAGGGCCGTAGCTCAAGGTATTTGCGGATATATTTTTGCATGTAGAATCTGCACCAGAAGTTTGTCATCGATATTTCTGGATAACCCTGTATACACTGACACATACATATACACAAACGCATGCACGCAGTACACAAACTTGCCGGAAGCCATTCATAAACACATACATATAGATTACCCGTTACCTCGTTGTTAAGACCTTCAAGCACTCCTGGAGCGAAAACCACTCATAGGATCGACTCAGTGCAATAGGAATTTTTGAACAGCATGAAATCAACTGCAAAATAGCAAAGTTTCAGCCAATCCCACCGAAGCATGCCAAAATATGATATATATATTTTACCTAACCTAAAAATTGATAAAAGAATTCTGAAAAAAATCCTTCAGCTTTATTGAACTTGAATAAAAATATTTCAACCCTTGCAATTTTTTGCTAAAGTTAATAGTTTAAGAGTAAAATGTTCTTGAATGTCTAAAATGACGCAAATTACCTAACTTTGATAAGCTGTATCTCAAAAATTGTCCATGGGATTGGCTCGATGTAATAAGAACTTTTGATCAGCATGACATAAACTACAAAATACCAAAATTTCAGCCGATTCCACCGAATCAACATTTTCATGGGTTTTGTTCCGGGGTCCTTTATAATAAAGTTGGAATACAGTTAAAAGATATGCAATCCATTACTGAATCATAACAGAAACGATAAAAGTTAATAGAAACATTATTGTAGAAAGTTTAGTCAGCTTTAATTCTGCATATAGCCACTTTTTGATTATGGCTAACCGTTTTCGAGATATGAGCGAAAAACCAAAAACCAGGACCTTCCTCGTACCCCCCTGCACTTTTGATATGTTTACCTCCTAAATAGTCCAAACACAGCCCTCATAGCAGAGTGAACTCAAATATCGAATAAAAAATGTTTGTGCGGGTATACCGTTTCTTGTAAACACGATAACTTCTGTTATTAATATATTTAATTACAATTTTAAACATATGTAAAACAGCTAAGTACAATAAATTGGGCCATATCTGTAATACATGGTGATAACCAGAGGCCTACAAACTCTCACAACGTAATAATCTTATTAAAAACACCATGTTCCAAATTTTAGGATAACATTGATATATCTAATTTAAATAAAGTTGGTTTAAATCTAACAAGTCAAAAAGTGTGATATCGGCATTTCCCTCTAGACCCGCTTATTGAACGTTCATTGACAGGGCTAAAATAGTAGTTTATAGAACAAGTGCATAACGTGGTACTTTTTTCACGAATGCGAAGTTTCACGTGGCCGGTGAGTGCGGCAATTCCATGAATAAAAAAAAGGCACTTTATGTATGAATTTCATACAATATCTTTTCTACCACTGTCCTTAGTTTCCATATTTAGATAAATACATTTAGCGGAGTAAAATTCAAATTTGTAGGGAATTGTTTTACAATAGAAATTTTTTTGCTGAAACTTGTCGGAAACATTACAGGATTGTAGCAAAAAGTTTTGAATTAAATCTTTGGTCCTGCAAGTCATTTGTTTAAACGAAAGAATGTAGAAAATTGTGTTTTTTCGCAGTTTTTCTTAAATATCTCTGGTTGTATAGCTCGTATCGAAATGAATAAAAAAAGAGATTGTTCATAATAAAATTCCAAAGAAAACTAGATTTATCCGAACCTTTTTGGTTAATTAGATAAATTGCAATAAATAATAACAATAAAGAACAGCATTTTTGAACAAATAATAATAACTTAAACAATGATGTAACTATTTCTACGAAATTTTAGGACACAATGCCTCTAGTGGAGCTCAATTGTCATATCAAATTTCAAGTTGGTACCTATGTTGTCAACAACGCCTAAAAACGAAAACCGTAGTCGAAAATTGAATCGTCGATTGTTTAAGTGCGTCAAGTCGCACAGCAAATTTCTTTTTTTCAGATCGTAGCTTTTTTCATCTTCTTTTCAGTGATAGTAACAGATTTTTTTTTTATTTTTAAACCATTTTTTCTTAATTTGTTTAATTTTTTTTTAAACAAATTCCCTTTTTTCGTCAATATTGTAATGTATTTCAACCTCTAGAATGTAGGCCACACAGAATTCGATTAATTGACTGGATGTCTGCCTAAATATAGAGATTTGCACCTACCAGAGAAAGAACATACCAGAAGGTCTAGAGTGATGACATATCCGTTCTGGAACCATCTGGAGAATGTGACATCATCACAGAAACTTCGAGATCTGTCATCTGTAGATATATAAGGCATGGAGTAAACCAAAAGGGGGAAGTTAGTGCAGTACTAATTGTCAGTCGAAATGGTCAGAGAGTAAACACAGTGATAAAGTGACTAAATAATTGAATTGTAGTACACAGTGTATTATTAGTCAAGAGTAATTAAGTTATTGTTGTAATTAAGTAAGTTAATAAATTAGTGTTTAGTGTTATCCTGGTTGTTATAATTTCCGAACCCATGATACAGGGTGTTTACAAAAAGGGTGTAAGCACGTCACAATATTTTGTCCAAAAAGAATGTCATATCTCGGCTTCCAATAGGTGTAGGAAAAACTTTTTGTTTTAAATCGTTTCTTTCTTTATGTGCTTTTAACACATGCTATAATAATTTTTATTTTTGGTAAAAATATTGATGAGAAAAGTGAATTTGTTTATAAAAAATTCTTCACTGTAAGAATATAAAAGAAGCTACAATCTTTAAAAAAATTGCTGTGCGACTTGATGCACTTAAACAATCAACGATTCAATTTTCGATTTTGCTTTTGTTTTTTAGGCGTTGCTATCAACATACCAACTTGAAATTTGGTTTGACAATTTAGTGCCACTAGAGGCATCGTTTCCTAAAATTTCGTCAAGCTAGTTACATCATTGTTTAAGTTATCATCAATTGTTTAAAAATGGCTGCTCTTTATTGTTCTTATTTATTGCAACTTAACAAATTAATCAAAAAGGTTAGCATAAATGTAGGAATTTCTTCCGAATTTTATTATGAACAATCTCTTTTTGTATTCATTGCGATACGAGCAGTACAACCAGGGATATTTAAGAAAAACTGCAAAAAAACACAATTTTCAACATTCTTTTGTTTAAACCAATGACTTGCGGGATAAAGATTTAATCCAAAACTTTTGCTACCTCCTTGTAATGTTTCCGACAAGTTCAAGCAAAAACATTGCTATTGTAAGACAATTCCCTACAAAGTGATTTAGACTCTTAGTTTTACCCCACTAATTTCAAAATTAACTTAAACTCCAAAAAACAAATCCATAATTTAACGTTTCTAAGGCGAAGATCGTGAGATAATTTCAATTGGATCCAGCTAAACATAAGAGTGAAATAATGTTACTTTTTTTTAACGATTTTTACTTTTTTTCACTATTATTATAAACGCACTAAAAATAATGAAAAAAAATACGGTTTTTTAAACAGTAGTAGAACATATTTATGTACTTATTTGACTTCGTTAGAACTGTTGACATTACACATTTTTGAAAACTAAAGAAATGTGTTTGATGTAGGTGTATAGTAATAAATGGTCCTTTATATCCTTTGCTTTTCCGGAAATATACCAAAATACTACGTAAATATATTTAATTGTTTCATTCACAGCATAATAATTGTCAATTTAGATAAGCCTTGAAAATAATTAGTTATGACACAAAATAATAACGGAAGCATGTTCCTGTATACTGTAGTGAAATAAAACTATATGCCTGCATTCAGTATATTAAATAAATAAACAAAATAATGAAATCAATTAAATCCAAAATAAATTTATTTAAAACACAATTATCTGTTCAAAAAATTGAAATATAATTTAAATATTAATTTTTATTTAAACGATTGGAAGAGGTAGGTTTTTGATTGATTGACTGATTAATTGAATGATTTACCAGCGTGCGGTAGGCATTGCTGCCACTTCTAAGATATACCGCTGAACCGACTACGTCCACGCTGGGTTGAATTTGGGTCACGCTTGTTGCAGTGACGCAGCTAGCTTTTGGAGCGGAGAGGGCAGTCGTTTAAAAGGCGATATAAAAATATTACAAATAAAAATTAAATACGAGTTTTTATCTACAAGAGGGGCGCCATATCATGGGGCGGCGCACAGTGGCCCCAAAGTGACTTTTTTTCAAATCAGTCTGCAGATCTTAATTCTTAAGCAACCGATTTTTTTCTTAAATCTTCGTCTTCTAATTGCCAGATTTTCGATTTCTTCCCTAATTTTTAAAAAATTTCCAAGGTTTGAATTTTCATAAAAAGTTTTGAAAAATTATAGGCAAAAATTGAAAATTTGGCCTGACAGATCGATAGGCGTCTGAATTTAAGATGCCAGCGCCAAAGTGGAGAACTCGTGAACTAATTATAGGCTTTTTGTTTGTTATGGCGAATACTTATATTGATTTTTTTTGTGTTTATCGTTGTTTTTGGCGTTAAAAATAATAACATTAATAATATATGACCTAAAGGTTTGCAAGATTTTGTTGTAAGTGATTTGCAAGATGTTAATGGCATTATTCAGCAAAATTCATATTTTTTTAGGTTATCTAGTTTTTCCCTTGAAAATTAGTTTCTTCGAAATAATGGGTGTCTGGCTAGTTAAATATTAATAAACTTAAATATTTCTTTAAATTTATATACAGTTGTAGTTTAAATCACTTTTTTTTCAGGAAACATGAGTGACATTTAGGTTAAGCATATTGCAATGTATGGAACATTTATGAATCACTAAAAATGTAAAAATTCTAAGTGTGTGTATGAAGGGGAATATGCTTTAAATGCGGGACACATTATTTTGTGTGGTACAACCCATATTCAACACAAAACTTAATAAATGTGTATGCTCTTTGTTTACAAACAAGTGTCTGATTCAAATACCCATGAAATTAGTGGTACATTGAATATAACTGAAAAGATATTTATTAATTCTTTAAGTTAAATAAATGAAACAGTATTTTGTAAAATATGGAATAGAAATATTCAGAGGTAAAACATAATAGTGCATGGTGCAGTAGTATATATTACTTTTAAATATACTGGAATTACATATATTTACTTATTTCAAAAATTTCACTTGCAATGTGTGATTGTCTAGGACATTATTATTGCTACTCGGGCCACGGTTATTTGCACCAGCTTTTTTCATCTCAATGCCTGGTTAAAGGTGTCTACATCAAAGAGGGTATGCTTTGAACATTGTCGTGCAAACTCAACTTTCACGAGTTGTCCCTGCAATCTACAAAGGATACCGACTAGGTTGGCTCCAGCAAATTGTAGCCCCTTTAAACGCTATCATATTTTTAATAACTTAGCATCTCAGTTTATCATTTACTTATTGTTGATATCATCGTACACTAAAGAGACAATGACAGAAAAGCCCATAATTAGTTTGACTATAGACCACCAGGTGGCGTACTCCTTATTTTCAGACGCCTATAGGCAATTAAAAAACGAAGATTTCAAAAAGAAAAACTTTCCGATTGCTTAAGTATTAAGACCTGCACAAAATTGTCACTTTAGGTCCTAATACTAAAGCAATCGGAAAGTTTTTTTTTGAAACCTTCGTTTTTTAATTGCCTATCGATCTGTCAAGACAGGATTTCGATTTTTGTCCCTGATTTTTCAAAATTTTTGATAAAAATTCAAACTTTGGAAAATTTGGAAAATCAGGGAAAAAATCGAAATTCTGCTTCTTGCGTAATTGCAACTGATTTAAAAAAAAGTCACTCTGGGGCCACTGTGCGGCGCTAGCTACGCCGCTGGATTATTGCCACCATCCCGAAAACTTTTCCTCGATACTGTTATAATGCAATTAACAACCTTGTAGCTGTATTATTTTTCGCACGATTGAGGAATCCTGCATGAATTGAATTGAAAATGTATAAAATAATTTAGACGTTAGATCTCATGCATGATATCTAACTAAGAATATTCATTTAATAATTGTACAAATTGTACGTTTATTTGAATATTTCTTGTTTATCATTGTTATACAGATTATTGTTTGACATATTTTAATAAAGTAGAAATTGTATGGTTTGTAATTAAAAATATCATATTTTACTTACCACACAAGTATCGTTATTAATTATAACTACGAATTTTTTGTTTCTATGGAAACGAATTAATGAATTACTATGTGGGAAATTCAATTTACATGGCCTATCAACAATAGAGGTAAGTAATAAAATAGGCACGATTATGTGAAAATAAATATTACAACATCTCTGTGTCAAATTTTGAATATACTATAGGACACGATTTTCGAGATATGGGAAGAACCAAAATTCTATCACATCTGCAGCTTCCACGTCAAAATTACCTGTGATCTGGCCCTGGCCCAAGCTGCTTCACTATAATATTGTTGTGCTGGCTACCTTCTTTGAAGTTCTGTAGCTTTAATACCTCCTGCAACCTAATAAGCCCCTCCTCAGTTTCATAAATAATAACGAAGCTGTTCCAGTGCAAACTTTTCACCACATCAGCTAATCCCTGCGCGAAAAGCTCTGCCTCTGGGAAAAAATTTAAAACCGTTCCAGTTTCCTTGGTAGACGGTGGCCTCCATGATGTTATTAAGTATGGAATGTCAAAATGTGTGCAGATTGATTGAAGGACTGCTGATGTCATCGGAGAATTAACGCCGAAAATTGCCGCAACTCCATTATTGGCGCTTAATACGTCACATACTATAAAAAAAAAAAAAAGGTAAAAAACAAATAATAATAATAATAATGATAATAATAACAATGACAAAAAGTGTCTTTTTAGTTTAACAGAAATACTGAACAACAAAGGGCATAGCCGAATAAGCATAGTGAAAAATGCCCCTCAGCCAAATTGGACTTTGCGTACATGGTTTGTTAGCTTTCTATAAATAAAGAATGTCTGCTGAGTTTTAACTCCGTATCCCTACTATTAGGCTAATCACAGAAAGAAACGTGATTTTTGTTTTTTTTTATTTCGCTTTTCTCGTTGTATTAAAAATTCTGCAAGAAATTGGGACTATACAGTTAGGGATTTTTTTACAGTTTTTTTGGATTCAAATTCAGGTTTCCAAAAATTTTTAAATTTTTATATTTGATTGTTTTTGTAATTTTATCAAGTTATAATCTGTATTTTTTTACAATAACAGCATGTTCATTGATATTTTGTAATTTTTTCAGATTTTTTAGGGTAATGATGTAAATATTAAATGTCATTTAAATTTTTTTGGTATGGTGCACTGTTCGGTGAGTTTTTCATTTTTTTTTTTTTTTTTTTTTTTTTTTCACCTCTTAGTACAGTCAATCTGTCATTTGACCCGTGAATAATTCCTACAGAGATTTTCTTTTCTTATACTATAGAGGATTCAAGTTTTTAACAGAAATATCGTGTCCGCTACGACCGCCATATTAGGAAAATGAAGGTCAAAATGGGTTTTTCCCCATTATCTCATTTCCTGTTAGTTTTTCCCCAGAATTAGCTATTTAGTCATTCCCCTGGCAAGGATTTCATTAACCCATGGAATGTACGGACTTCAGATCTTAATTTGAGACATATGTAGGTCAGGAATTTATGAGGTGGACATTCAGGAAAGTGGGAGGAAGTCCGCCATATTGGTTTTTATGCCAAACCAGATGTGCACTCTATCTCCGCAACCGCTGATCCGATTTTTATTTTATTTCTTTAGTTCAACTACAAATTTTACGCTGAAAGACAAAAGTTCTTATGAATTTTTTCGTATCTTTTAAGATAACAGAGTTAAAACTAATACTAAAATAAAGAATTAGAATTTCGTTATTTACACCCGTCCACCTTTTCTGACAGAAATTATTTTTTCGCCCAAATTTAAAATCTCGATGTTTTATGACATTCTAAACCTGTTTGAACAATAAAAATTCATTTTGTAAAAGGCAATTTTACCACAGCTGTCTTCGACAATTTTGATCATGAGGAAGCCTCTCTGTCTGGAATCGGGAGAACTCATGATCTTGTCTCAAAATAAAGAAATTAGTGTCCCTAAAAAACCAAAAATATCCGAGAGTAATGTTAAGCATGACCCAACAACATTAAATCATAATTTCACTTGTCAAAATATAAAAGAGTTTCTAAAGCCTGCTGCAAAGCCAGTATTAAACGATAACTATCAAGTCGAGGGGGATTTATTTTCACTAGAACCAGGAGCATTATGTGCTATTAGAAAGAAAGATTGAATATACAATCTTTCCCGTAATGCTAGTTCAGACGTTCCTATTATGTCTTCTTGGAGTTCCATAAATAGCGTAACCACTGAGGAGACATTGCCAGTTAAAAGTTTAGCTTTTTTGCCCATATTGCCATACCCAGTTACCCAATACGATTCAGTGTATACTGCATTAAAAAAATTCCAGAATGTCTTACATCAATTGGACCAAAGTACTTTTCAATAACCTGCGATGAGGGAGTATTTCATATAGCGCGAGAAATAACCATGATGAAACCAAATGAGTTTAAAAAACATTGTCCTTTGTTTGAGCTCCTTTCATTTGACTAAAGTTGTGTTAGGTTCTATAGGCACATTTTTGAAAGGTTTTGGTGCTGAGGAATTATTCAGGGAATGTGTTATTTTTGGTCCTACGGTAACGGAGAGTATTTTGAAAGGAAGTCATTACGCTAGATCTATGCATGGAATTAACATATTAGCTAAAACCATGCATAGGCTTTTGATTTCAGCGTTTGAATCCGAATACATCTTGCCAAATTCATTACAGTTAATATTGTTAAAGTATAGAAAAGCAGTTATAGAGAAGAATCGTTTTTCAGCACAGGAATTGTTGCGGCAATGTTTGTCAAATATGGATAATTTTGTTGTAGTGTTTTATTTGTTTTGTAAAAATAAATCAGAAGTTTCTCCAACCTTTATTGGTATTTGTTTTTAAAATGCGTTGAGTTACTGACTAATTTGGTAAGAGCAGACAGGGAGGGAGATTGGCTATTGCACTTGGTACTGTCCAAAAGCTTCTCCCATTGTTCGCTGTGTTTGATAGGATAAACTATTTTAGGTGGTGTTCACTTTATCTCGAAGATATGAGGAAGTTGGAGAAAGAGGCTCCAGAAGTCCATTTACAATTTATGAATGGAGATTTCGTTGTAAAACAGACCTTAGGTTATTTCAAATCAGTTAGAATGGACATGTGCTTGGAGCAAACAATCAACCGATCACAAAAAATTCTTCTGGTGTTATTGGCTCTACGAGGCGAAAGAACTTTGTTGCTCAGTGGGAAATTATACACCATGAGATGTTATCCGTTTCTAAATTACATAGGGGAAATATGCAACACTCCATATCCAATTCCCGTTAGGGATGACAGTAATTTATATTTAAAAAACTTTGAAAATAAGTTGTCAATAATGTTACAGTTTATAAAAAATCATGGAGATCCATTTACCTGTACCAAAAATACATTAGTAAATATTTCAACCAATGTCATTATTCCTAATAAATGTGCTACTAAAATATTATCTATTTTTTAAAACGGCTTGGAAAACTAAGTGATTTAGAGAAGAAAGATTTATTAAAAAATCGAAGAAACCTTTTGACACTATCAGAAAAACAAATTTGAAAAAATGTTTGGCATCAGCAACACCAAAAACTGAATCTGTTAGTGCAGCTGTTAAAAGTCTCTAAATGAAAGTTCTAAATCTTATAGGTTTATTAACATTAGTTTCAGGTGGACATACTGTAGAAGAAATTGTGGAATACGCTTTAGGTAACAGTTCTTTGTTTGACAATCTTGGAAATATGGTCCATGCTTCTAAGTCCGAATTTCTACATGTATTGGAAAATGTACTTGATAAGGACGATTATAATTTTTCTTCCTGTTCCTTGAGATATGTGCCAACAATTTTTGTGATAGATTTTATGACCACAATTCGAAACTCCAGGAAATAAAAACATTCAACTTGTTATTCCAGAAATTTGTTTCGTATATTAATAATATTTGTAAGAATGCTTCAAGAGTTGATATAATTTTTGATAGTTATCTTAAGAAATCAATTAAAAGTGGTGAACGTATCCGAAGAACTGCATTATCAGTTTCAAATAATCCGACGTTATTACTACTCATTATTAATTTTGCAAAATCAGTAAAATTTACTTACAGTAGTGTTGTTTCAGGTTTTTACTGATCTGCCGCACAACAATTTTTCTCTATGGCTAATACTTTACGATTTTCGCACTCAAAAATATAAATATGTATACTTCACTGCAGATTTTGTCCCTCTCCCCATTGCTCCTACGTAATAATTAGCTATTATTGTTATTGTTATTATAAAATGTCCTAAAAACTATTTTTTAACAAATTTCTTTCACTATCAATCGTTTACAAATTACAGCAATTCGAAAATTTCATTCACCATGGAAGAAAGCTGTTTAAACATTTTAAAAGTTTAGGGAAAGTTTATAATCTACAATTTTGATAGTAACTAATTTCTTTAGGCAGGGCCGGTTTTAGGTAACCAGAGGTCCTAAGCGCAAGGTATTTTTGAGCAGGGCCGGATTATCCATAAGGCTAAATAGGCTATAGCCTAGGGGCGCCGAAGCGCGAGGGGGCGCTTCGGCAACTCAAAACTAACTAATTTTATCTCTTGACGGCCGACGGATGACGGATGACATTTACTGTTTACCATTGATCTTTGGAAAGTAAAATGTATTGTAGCATCGTATAATGCATAAGGGCTGGCGAAAAAAACAGCCACAAAATCGAGTTGGGATAATGAGCGTAAAAAATTGTTTGTTTAGGGAAAGACAAGCATTAAAAGCTTTTG
Source organism: Rutpela maculata (assembly GCA_936432065.2). NCBI lineage: Eukaryota > Metazoa > Arthropoda > Insecta > Coleoptera > Cerambycidae > Rutpela > Rutpela maculata. Next base: position 208,063,896 of record OW386286.2, on the reverse strand, counting down.
TACCCGCCATCTTATCTGGGCTGAAATTAATAAATTTGTATAAGCCTATGTATACCTATTCTATGGCTACATTTTGTAATTATCTCCATATTAAGAAGTATAAATACCAAAATACCTAACTATTCATTTACATTTAATTCTCAGAGATATCAGGATCTGTGAGGGAAGTAAATAATATGAAATAGAAAATGCCATATAATTTTAAGCAGAGTCCTGTTCATACGTTTAAAGTAATTATCCATATCTGAAGTTTTTATTGCCGTAATCCTTCCGGGTATAGCCTGAGATCTTCCTTATATAGTTGACCACAGATTTAACAGGCACTCAAATAATGTCGGCGCCTTTGACCAGTCAAACACGCTGCATCGCAAAGCCAAAGATGCCGACATTTTTTGAGAGCCTGTTAAATCTGTGGTTTACTATATCTACGTCGATACTTTTTTTTTAATTTTATACAAAAAAATTATTTATTTGTTATTTGATTATTTTATTTTGATAAAATTGTCGAATTTATTACAATACCGTCCCTGTATTGTATAGTTCAGCGAAGAGATGTTTATTTGAACCTGTGGATACCCTAATAGCACACGATGTCCGCCGAACGTCTGTTTTATGTCCATTTAATGTACTGACGTCCATGAACATACATTGGACGTCTACCGGACGACTATCATCGGATTTACTTTGAAATTGTACGGAATGGACGTCCTCTGAATGTCCATTTTATGTACGGAAAGTATGTACATTTTATGTCCCTATATGGACAGGAGATGGACGTCCATTTTGCGTCCGTTGATTTAAATATTATATTTTTGTAATAATTTCAATATCGCTTTATCTCCAACACGTTTCCGAGAGATGTATACATACCAGCGAATACTACGAATACCACACTGGTACACTGAACGTCCAACATATGTGCCGCAACAGACGTCCTTATGTTCGGCAAATACACACGTTTTAGATCCCTATAGGGACAGCAGCAGGACGTCTATTTACTAGAAAAACAAAAAAACTGGTTTTTCAATTTTAAAATGTTTTGTTTATATTTGAGCGTTATTTCTGTAAAATTTTTATTTTATTTTTTATATTAATTTGTAATTTGTAATTAATAATTTAATTTTAATCTTTTTTTGTACATTATTGATGATATTATTTGATAATAAATATTTATTAAACATTCAAATACTTTCTACATTTTGAAATAAATAGCTATATTAGTCTAAGACCTACTTTCAACTATACAGTCTTTAAGTAAGTACTGGTAAACAAGGTTAGTGGTCGAGTGAATTACAAATCATGAGATCGGCGGCGGTTCGATCCCTACTCATTTTTTTTTCTGTTAAAATAATTGGGATGTACAAATATTGTTCAATGTTGTGACATTTGGACGTCCCTCGGCTGCCCGTCGGGTGTACTTTGAACCAAAAACAAACGTCCATCGGATGACCTGTATGTCCGTCGAGGACGTCCTTCAGATATCCATAGGACAATGTTGTGTTCTTTGAGGTGTCCCAAACCCAAATCCACAAAAATCACAAAAATCCCAACATGGCTATCCAAGATATTGAAGGTCAAAGTTTTTTGCAAATATCTCACGTCCTATGCATCGGATGCCCATGAGGTTAACGTGAAAGTTGTATTGAATTAAATTATCTACAAGTTGTCTTTTTTTTTTTAACGTAATCTTTGCTATAGATTCAAAATATCCTGTGCTTTTAAGCTCAGTAACGAGTACTGGTGTTGACTATTGAAGATATCCACAACTTGCTAAAGATACTTCCATATCACTTGGGAGTGGAAACGCTAATAAATGCCTTCCCATCAAGGCCGTGGAAGGGAAATACGGACCTGAGGAGAAACATATGGGCCCATTTGGGTGTAATTCATAAAAATATATATACAGGATATATGAAGTTTATTAAAAAATTTTTAAAACTAATGAGCGGGGGTAGAAATCGAAAAACATTTTTGATTGGCGGGGAAGGAGAAATTCGAAAAACATTTTTGATGAGCAGAGGGAAAATCCGGAAAATATTTTTGATGAACGAGTGGGCAAGGCGAGAAATAATTTCTACTAGATTCTCATTTGAAAAACGGTGCCCTCAACTAAATTAAATATTTAATTTTATTATTTGTCTGTTTCATTTAATAGTGGAATTTATAGGAATTTAAACAAAATAATTTGTGTTTTATCAATAAATTAATTCTTTGCGAAGCAACAATTATTTCGTCCCTAACGTAACCTGTGTACAGTTGAAGCAATCGCATTTGTGACCGACTTTGAGAGGCAGGGGGCGCAGAACGCAGAGCCGAATTTAACTATATTGTAAATAGATATAAAACTAGTGGAAGCATTATACTCTTCGCCGATTTACTGAGCTTTTTATATAATTGTTACACATTCTATAGGATACTCTTCGCATTTTTCTTGTAAATAATGTTAATTTTTGGACATTATAAATTTTGTGATACCAACTTTGTTGTGAAAGAAAAAATATATGAAAAAAAAAATCACGATGTGAGGGATCGAACCCGGGACCCTTGGATTGCGAGATGAGAGAGAAAGAGAGAGAAAACAAATTTATTTGACATTTCTTGTTACAAGAATGCACCTCATCGGATCCCGGCCCGGAGCCAAGCAGACAACCACGGCGCGTAGCGTCGTGGAAAATATGTGGTTGGACGAGGCGGGTCCGATTTGGTTTAACGATAATGCTTGTTGCAGCTAGGACACCTGTCCGCCTTAGGCAGACTTAAAACTAGGTTAAAATTAGGGAATGTGCTCGCACGAGCCTAAAACTAATGAATAAAAAACTTAAAACTAACACTTGCACTGCACTTACAAATTTTTGGTTGCTGATACGGGAAAACAGAATTAAACGAAAAAACCCGTTCGAGCAAATGACGTCCTTGTGGTCTGATCGCCGTCAAGGAAGGTAGGGTAGTTAAAAGGGTTGAATTTAAAAAGTTTGGATTTACAGGATGTTATCGGCCTAGAAGGAATTTAGAAAGACAAAAAGGGGACAAAAAGGTTAAAAGAACAAAATTGTACAAACATAAAGAAGGGGTTGGAAAGTTAAAGTTGAGGAAAGATAAATAATAAACTCTTGCCGCTACACCACCATTTCTTGTTACTAAAATTGTTAATGAGTGTAATATATAATATTAGAAAATTTATTGTGATTATTAGGAAACACACATTAGTAAAATGTATTAAAAAAAATAGTGATAGGAAATAACATTTCGCAAGGTTTCTATTTATTACAAACCATAAAAAAATGTAAAAAATATTTTTTTAAATTTTAAATTACTTTTTTATTTACCAATCTATTTTGTTAAAAAACAATAGGGTTCTTCCTCTAGCTAACACTAAGTTACTCTCCAAATTTCAATACAATCGGATTTTTCTTTCTTGAGTTATCGTGCTTACAAGAAACGTGACGGACGGACAGACGGACGGACAGACAGACGGACATTTTGAAAGTTGTTCAGAATTCGTTCACTAACATAACGATATAAAAATTTTTTCTCTACGAGCGATATTTACTGATTTAGGAATGTGCCGATCAAATACAATATACTCTTCATTTTTGCGAAGAGTATAATAATAATAATTTATAATATTACACTGACAATATCCCCCAAAGCACTGCTATGAATTGGTAACGAAACTTACTAAAAATTATTTTCAAGCACATATTACCAAATAAAAAAAATATAAAGTAATTATCGAATTATATTTTCACCCCGACAGTATAACCTCGACTGCGATGTCCTAACTGCGGTCCTAGGTTAAATAACACGCTCATAAGTTCACGCCCACAAACCCACGTCATATAGCTGACATCGAATGATCTCTCTCTTCTCTCTCACTTAACGTAAAAGTGGAGTAAAGACGGGAGATGTGTTTCAGCCTTTTTTATTCCTCTTGCTTCTCACCACACTTCACACTAATACAATTACTTCAACTATATATCTCGAGCAGGCATATTTAATATCAAGCGAAACTCCGTGTTGCGGGCGGGGGGCATTTTAACAATTCTTTTACGCTGAAACTAAACAGTAACAAAAAGAAATATCGATTCCAAAAACTTCCTTGACCTTTAAACTTCACTTTTTGTCGCTATACCACCCTTTTAGTTTTAATAATAAAAAGTTTCTCGCTTCCTATATCTTACAATGTGTTTTCGTATTTTTGTATAGTTAACTGCACGCTTGTTAGGCGTATAAAAAATGTCGGCATCTTTGGCGGTACGATGCGGTGTGTTTGATGCTAAAAGTCAGGGGTCCTGTGCCCGAATTGCCCGTGCATAGCTACACCTCTGCCTATAGCTAATGCATGGAGTTGGGCCGAGATACAGATCTGCATCTGAATCTCTAGATACTTGGAATTACGAAATGTGAGAGTAAAAGATATAGATTATATACGATTTAAAGACTTAATAGCTGGATTTGTTAATTTCCAAATTGTTACAACAATCGTTTTAGTGTTCATGTATAATTATAACAAATATAAAAAATACCTCAAACTTGTATCAAGAAGCACATGAGATAACATGGGCGCTCACACTATAACCGAGGGATCAGTTTGACAATTATTTACTAGTCCCTTGTATGTATAAGTTAGCAAATATTGGTCCAAGCTTTGAGAAGCCGGCTTTAGATATGCTACCAGTGATTGACTATAACAATAACAATCAATCAGTTCTTTATTTAGCACAAAAGCTGTTGCATATGCATGCCCGACGTTAAATAACTGGATAAAAAAAAACATAACGTGTTTGTTATTTATATACAAAAAAAATGTATACGTATTTGATATATCATTATAAGCATAAAATATCCATTCACATTTGTGATTGAATGAGTGTCCGGGATTAACAGAAGACAAGACACTTCATTATGAGAAATATTAAGTCAAGGGTATAATTATACTGCTACCGCTAAAAATTAAAAATAAACAGCTCTTTATAATGTAGGTAGTTATAGTATCCATTTGGGATTTTAAATTTTATTGATTGTTTTAGTTAACCATAAACCAGTTATAATTTACTGCGAATGACTTTCGATCCAAAATTGCCTCCAAATCGCATGCAATTTGTCTTGTTAATGAAAACAAAGGGCTATTCACGGTTAAAACTTTAGTATTTACAATTTATGAGTATTTTAGCATCTGAAAACCAGTATTTACAAAGCTATAACATTATGTTTATTTATCGTTTAACGTCCAATTTAAAGTGAATTTAAAAATAGTAGTACTTAGGTGTTATATGTTTTGTTACGAGAGAATTTATTCTAGACCGTAGGTTTTAATTAGTTTCTATCAATTCGTTCTTAATTTTCAAAGTATACCCGTTGCTGTATATTTTTTACACAAGATATCAACTTGGAAGCCTTTTGAATAAAATAATAAAGTGGTACCTAGTAAATCAATCACTTATAGAGAGTTTTCGGTTTTTGATAAATTCTAATTCTTCACTGTTTTACACCTATACCAAGTATATTAGATATTCGTACCTTCAATAGTCTTAAAAGGCTGCAACTACTATGGTATGGTACACAATATTTGGGAAAAAATAGTTTACCGATTTTTTATCATAAATAAAAAGTTATTAACAATTTGATGAACGAAAAACGTGATGTGCCTCGAAAACTGAGCAAGATAGCATTAGCTCTTAAAACTATCTTGCCTACGAACGTTTTTTGTGTGGTGTAGTTTGTGATATCACAGTTGTCGATAATAATATCTGAATATTCACGTTCATCAGGTTTTGGGTACTTACACCTACACACTACCAAAAAATTTCGAAAATATATATATATTTTTTTTAACTGTTTAACGTCGGCCTATTTCCGCTACCAGGGCCTATCACCGACGCCAGGAGACGAGCTACCCCCAACCTGGAAATTTTGCCGAACCTCTTCCCTTAAGAAGAGTAGGGATCTTTTACTTGCCTAACATTTAATAGACAAGGGACCGCCTGCTTTACATCCCCTCCGAAGGATGGTATATCCACTACGTAATCCTCGTCTGAAATTACGTAACTTCCGAGTATACACTGATATACAAGCCTCTAGAAGATGGCACGAGAACGCTGTATTTCCCAAGATGGGAGCCCATCCAAGTACTAACCGCGCTCGACGTTGCTTCAACGGAATATCGACTGATATTCACATGGAAGTCGCCTCTACGCTCGCCCCTTCGAAAATATTAATAATTGCTTGTTCATATTGAACTTCATCGTAAGTCATTTTACTAGTTATTCTTGAATGTCTATTTCTAAATGAATAAAAGGCCAAAAATATACAGAGTCGGTATTGATAGAAGATTGAATATTTGCTAAATATGTAACATAGGATAATTTAATCTGTATTTTAAATAGTGATCTTAAACGTTTGAATTCTTGTAAATGACATTCAGATTTGGTTTTTTTAATATACAGTGTGTCCCCGGATTGAGTTTGTGATAGGTGTAATATACCAAAAAAAAAATTAGTATGGCTTTCATTTTCTGCAGTCTCGGTCTGCTTGACGTAAAATGGATTTTTACCAAATTTCAGTTAAGATGGGATCTTACCATTACGTTCAATGCTTTGGCTCAATCTATTATAAGGTATGGTATTACAGTCTGGTGGACTCTTTAACAACTCATTAAAACATTTAGAAATTGTCCAGAATTCCTTACTAAAAATAATATTTAATAAAGAAAAACGATATCCCACAGTTTTATTGTATAACGAAATAGGTATGTTTACTGTAAGAAAATTGTATGCTTATGAGTGTCTACTGTACATGTTTAAATTACCACATGTGGTAAACCATAACTATGGAACCCGCTGGAATACAAACTTTCTTATACAAGTGCCGATATACCGGAAGATGCATACCCAGCGATTTATTTTCTATTATGGACCCAAACTATATAATATGTTGCCCGCAAAATTAAAAAGTGTGAAAAACAAGCATGAATAAAAAAAAACCTTAAACTATTTTTAAATGAAAACTACCGACAAATAAAAGTAATTTTCCAGTAGTATAATGTTTAATATCTATAATAACTACAATTATACTAGTATTTATAAACTTACCCCACTTACTAGTAAATTAAGAATATAGTATCCTCCTTCTCACACCACTATATAGTAATTAAAATAAATTTTAAATGTAGGTATTTATCTAATTCTTATCACGTATATAAAATTTTCCACATATACTTATAATCCAGTTACGTTGCTGCTTTAATTGTGAAAATCACGCACAAGCTCCTTAGAGAATTTAGGTGATTTCATAAATGAGCAGCAACGGTTAATAACTTAAATTATATTAACATCAATATAATGTTATAGTAATATGAATGTTTATCTATGTATTGTATTCTATATGTCTTATACAATTTTTATGTCACTTATTATCTATTTACTTATTTGTTATTTTATTTTTTAAAGTTTGTCAACAAGAATTTGTGTTTTTCTAAACAATAAATAAATAAATAAAAACTCGCGAAGTTAATCTAAGAAGAAAATAAAAGAAAATAAATCATTGTAGGTAAAATGGTTTTTCTGTAAATTCTATTTGGATAAAATATTTTGCATTGAAAGTTAGAGCCATGTGCCAACTTTCATTGCATTTGAACAAAAAAAAAAAATACTACTGGAAGTAAATAGCTTTTTATTTTTTAACACACTCTAAACTAAAAACCTATTCAAATAGTACCTCACCTAAATTACTACATAATTCCACCCTTCTTCTAATTCTTTGTAACTTCATCTGATTTCTTCAAAAGGTATTATTATTATTATTATTATTCCTTCAAATGCAACGAAAGTTGGCATATAGCTCTAACTTTAAATCTAAAATATTTTATCCAAATAGAATTTTTCCGCAAAATTAACAGAAAGACCAGTTTACCTACAATGATTTTTCTTTTATTTTCCTCTTAGATTAACTCCGCGAGTTAGATCCCATTTTAACTGAAATTTGGTAAAAATCCATTTTACGTCAAGCAGACCGAGACTGCAGAAAATGAAAGCCGTACTAATTTCTTTTTGGTACATTACACCTATCGCATCTCAATCCGGGGACACACTGTATATAAAATTTTTATTTTTTTTACGGACGTTGATATAACCTCTAGCGTATACCACTTAGAATATTTTCGTTTATAAAATTTGTAAACTGGTACGTATACTTATCAAATAATTCATACAATTTTCTATAAAATATGCCAATTACTATGTTCACATCGTCAACATGTTCCTAAAAATGTCCAGTTTGTATTCATTATTAAGTTATATATAATCTGCTTTTTTGAAATCATACACTTTTTTATTATTTGGTGTGAAATTATTATTCACTTGTAATTTTTTTAAAATGGAGATGAAATGAGCGGGATGGTAGTCTTCTACTACAGATGATAACTTATCATAAAATATTTCACGATCGATATTGGCAAAAACGAGATCAAGTAAGCGACCTGTGGCATTTATTACTGCACTATTGTATTTTTTAAAATTCAAAAAAGTAAAATTTTGTACTGACTGCTTCTTACTATCATTGACACTGTCATCTATAAATGTAGACACATTGAAATCACCTAAAATAATTACATTTTTGTCACAGAACTAACTGATCTGTTCAAAAGCATCAAATAAAGATTCAAATAAATGTAAATTGATAGAAGGTAGTTTGTAAATTGGGATATTTAAGGAAATCCTCAAAATTCGCGTTCCTCGTTTAATAAATCATTTATAACTTTTTATTTGTAGGAATTTAAATAGATATTTTTCTAACACTATCTCGCACCACTCCTCTGTATTTTCATGCAGCCTGTTGGGACTAATTGGAACGTCAATTCCCTAAATTAATCTAGTACGAATGGATTATTCCATTATATTATGATTATAAGTTAAAAGAGGAAGGTCAGTGGTAGCTAGGCGTTGCGACATTATTGAATGAAAATTTATTGTTATATTCTTGTTAAGTATTAATAATATATTTGTGCATTAAAACATAAGTAAAAAGTAATAACAGAATTTCTTCCGAAAAAAGTGTTATATCTGGTGTACCTCAGGGTTCCATATTAGGGCCACTCCTATTTTTAGTTTATACCAGTGACATATTGAGATCTGTTAAATATTGTAAAGTTCAGGCATTTGTGGACGATACACAGGTCCAATTTAATTTTAGTGTTGACAGTATCCGGGTCGCTGAGGAGTCTATGAATGAAGATCTTAACAAAATTAGCACCTTATCCAATTCACATAATTTAAAATTGAATAATAACAAATGCCAGGTGATATTCTTTGGAAATAAAAAAAATAGAGAGTTAGTAAAAAACAGTATAAACATAAAAGTTGATAACGAAATCTTACAGTCTAAATATTCGCTAAAAAATCTAGGTATCATATTTGACAGTGATCTAAAATTTCATTGTCACGTTAACAGCGTCTTAAAGAAAACTTACAGTGTTCTTAAATCGTTATACTCTTATAGAAATTGTTTAAATAGCTCCGTAAAGAAAAAATTGTCCGATTCCTTGATACTTTCACGTTTTAATTATGGAGATTGTGTATATGGCCCTTTCCTTGACTTATTCGAACAAAATAGAATCCAAAAGGTGCAAAACGCCTGCTGCAGATTTGTGTTTGGATTGAGAAAATATGATCATATTTCCCATAAAATAGCTGAGTTAAATTGGTTAAATATGGCAACTAGGCGTAAACGCAATTACTGTAATTTACTTTACAATATAATTAGGGAGAAAACACCTCAGTCACTTTTTAAAAAATTACTGCGACGTGCCGATTCACACGATCTAAATCTGAGAGATAACCAAAATTTTCATATTCCACGTCACTCAACAGCTATTTTCAAAAAATCGTTCTCATATTCGGCTGTGATAATATACAACAACATCATTAAAGATCTGATTCAGTTATCAAAATATTCATTTAGAACTAAACTAAACAATATACTGAAGTAGGAAATGTGTAAAGTCAGCATTAATTTTTGTTTTAGTTTAAATGAAGTATCCAAACTGTATTTAGTCCAAATGATTAGTTTTTAGTCTTATATTTATATATCTATCCCTTACTATTTCTTTTGTAAATTTATATTTTAGTTTTTGGTACATACATCTAATTAATTATATGTTTATATTTTTAAATACAAACAAGGTTAAGTGTAAGAGTAGCTTAAGCTAAACTTCGCCTTGCTTGTGTTATTTTTTTCGTATGAAATAAAGTCGATTATTATTATTATTATTATTAATAACTGTTTCCCTGAAGGTTAATCTTGTTGTACCTCGTAGTCTGATTATTTTCTTAGACCCGTTCATCCCAGAATGGCGGTAGGAACGTTGTCTTTTGCGATATCAAATGAGCCCCCAAAGGATGAAGTGCTATTCTGTAAGTTTTCTAGCAATCGAGGCTGTGGACTCTACATTTACTTAAGATATGGTGAGGGGATTCTTCCTCTTCATCACATAGACTTCACTCAGGAGTTTCCTTCATTCTTGCATTGGTTAGTCATTTACTTATATAGTGTCCTGTCAAGATTCCCTCTGCACATCTTCCATCTATTTTCTTCTTAGCTGTAGCAATTGATTGAAAATTTCACCAACGAAGGTGTGGAACTGATTCATTCGTAATGCATCCGGCCGTATAAGTATCTAATCTTATTTACTCGCTCTTTTGTAATACTGTAAGATATCCCCACCAAGCTCAAAACCAAATTGGAACCCTCACACAATATTAATAATAATAATAATATTTAGTCTCCAAAACAATATGCATTTCATTCACTCAATGCTTTAGGTAAACAAAAAAAGTGTCAAATGTTTTTGGAAAGAAGCAGGTTGTGAACGGATATGTACTTGTCTGACAAAATTTGATCGGTTGAATAAAACCTTAACCGAAATAAGTCTTCGATCCTAGAAGACGCGTTTTTAAAAAAAAAACCAAAAAACTTTTAAATTCACAAAAAACAATTTTATTCCAAAAAATGTTACACGAATACAAGTTATAAGCTCAAGCGTGGATAAAAATCTGGTGAGCGTTCCCACAGTACCAGTATTTATAAACTTCGTCTTATCTTATTAACTAGAAATAGGTCATTACGCATATTCAGCAAAGATGGGGATGATGCTCACATAACTCCTCCATCCCTAAGCTCAAAAAATAAGGGAGTTTGTTTTTTCAGTATTTTTTGATATTTTCTCCAAGGGTGGTACTTCTTGGTTTCCTTGTCCGGCATCTTTCCTAAAGTTAAACAATGTATGAAGCATTCTAGGTTTCTTAAAGTATATAAATTTTAGAAATAAAATTAGCAAAATAAAAGTAATTATGGCTAAACATATATAAAGATCAGTGTGATCACTTCCATTGATATCACTGAGTGTCTTTAGTTTATGTATATGGGTTTCGTCAGCCATGCTTTTGATGTCTGTGAGTCGGTCCATATCTACTTGTTTGTAGGGGGTGACTTCTGGGTTGTTGTCTTCAGTGGTCAACGCTCTTATTGGCAGGATCTCCAAGGGTGTTCCTGGAATAAGTCCGACAACGTTGTGGAATTCGTGTCCGTTGATAGATATGCTACATTTTTGTGGTATGTGTGTCAGATGGGGTTGGTTAATAATAGTATAACCATGTCCTCCGAATTGTTTTTCTATGGTCATGTTGACAGCTGGTATTGCTACTACGTAAGCGTTGTTTATTTGTTCAAGAATGTCGTTTTTTATGGTGGTTTGGCAGGACATGGATCCGGTGCCGCTAAGTACTTGGGGTAGGCAATCTCTTTGTGAAACGGTCTGTCTGTATTACATGGTATAAACATGGGTCTTCGATGCGTGGGCATGGTAGTTCTTCATAGTGGTGATAAGTCGAGTTTAAAAGGATAAAAGGTTTTAAGGGAATTATGGTTTTGTTTAACGCGGGTATAGGGATCAAGTGGTAATAATCGTATAAACTTTCGCTCAAAATAGGAAAGTGAAATATGAAACAAACAGTTTGTTGTATATAGTAAATTTCTGTTTTTATCAGTTCATAATAGCTCTGAATATTTTTGAATTCTGGGGTTCCTTCGATATATAGGGTGTTCATTATTTGTGTTAATTCAATTAGCTCGTTAATAGGTAGAATAGCACTATGTACTATTCTAAGTGAGCAAACAGTATTGCATTTTGTATGTTGTCTAGTATGGTAATTAATGATAATAGGCAGTCTACTATCATATTATCTAACAAATTTTGTAGTCTTAAGAATAGCGTGAATTTATTCAAACTTTGTTCAATAGTTCTTAATCTGGCATTTATTTGATTTTGGTTAATAGTGATTTTTTCAAAAGTTAATATTGTTTCATTCATAAAATTTTTTGTAATTGTTAAGTAATTTTCTAGATCTGTATGCATTTCTTTTTGGTTTGACTCTAGGGTAAATATGGCGTTATCATATCGTTTTGCGTCGTCCGAATCTAAAGTACCAATGGCCCATTTCGAGGCTTTTTCCACTAAAGGGCTCTCTTGATGCGCGCATTTCCTAGAGGTTTTACATTTTTTAATTTATTCTCGACTTGATTTAGTAGGTATTCTAAATGTTCGTGTATATTGCTTAATTGCGGATATAATTCGTCTTTCGTCTTGATAAGAGGTGTTATTGTTTTCTTATTTATTTTTATGCTTAATATGTTTGTCAAAGTTTGTTAGGTCAATATATTTTATAAACGAATGTTTTTGTGACGTAATTCGGGCTTTGCCTAAGGAAAAGGGGAGAATGGGATTGGACATTTTAGCGATCTTGATTTGTGCATGCGCTAGCGTCATCAGCGATAGGATGGCTAGTTGTCTCAGCATCTGAAACAGGTAATTTCCCTTTTAAATTTCTAGCTGGTTTAAGCGTAGATTTATGGCGTGTGCCTTTTGTCGTTAATACTTTATTTTGTTGATCTTTTATGACATAAATTGATTCATAGGGAGTTGCGATTTTATTTCTGAGGTTTAGTTTTCCGTACGCGGTTTCGTGTGTGGTAACCGGTTCTGGTTCGTTTCTATTTTCATTAGTTTTCGAAAGGTCTTTACTTTTTTCGTTGTTTTCGTTTCGAAAATATAATTCGGCTACGATTGGCCTTAGCGTGGAAACGTTACAGCCAGTATCAATTAGTAGTTTTAGGTCAGGATTGGTAGTTTGGATGTATGGTAGAGCGTTTATATATGCATTAAATGTTATGTCTGTCTGTCTGAGGAAGTTTGAGAAAATTTGGGTTATTGAGGTTTGGGTCATAATTCGCGTTGTCTACTGAGGCTTCTGTAAATTCTTGGTTATACAGATTGTAGTATTGATCGGTTTTTTGATTTGTTTCGTCTTCTGTAATTAATTCATGATTGTCAGAATTGGCATTGTCTTAATATTCAGGATAAAAGTAACCTGTGTTTTCAATATCGTTCGCGAAATCGGATGATTCGTCGTTTATTGCATGTAACTCTTGTACAGTATCTTTAGGGGTTTGGGTGCGTTGTACCCATGGAAATTGTTGTCTCACTTGGGCAGAGGTTAGTCTGGGTTGTGGTTGGTTTTGGAAGTTTTTATTCGTGGTAAAGTTTTGTCGCGATTGTATTGACATTGGTTCTGGTGCATGTTTGGATTTGGCCTGAACACATTTTGTTTTTGTTGATTTCCAAAAACTTGATTATTTGTGGGAAATCTATAATTTGTATTTGGTCTAGGTTGAATCGATATGGGTTGACTGGGGAAACTCTGTTGTGGTGGAAATTGCAAAAATTGATTTTGGAAGTTTTGTTTACATGGGTTTTGATTCTGAAATTTGTTAATGTTCTGTTGCGCTACAAATGGGTTTTGATTTTGAAATTTATTAATGTTCTGTTGCGCTACTTGAGCATTAGCGGGTTGTTTGCTAATTAAATTTTGAGTCTGGATTTGAGATTGCAGAAAGTTTTCGTTTTCAAGATACAGATTTATGGCTTCTTCTAAAACCTTGGGGTTTCTGGACCTAATAAAGTCACAGGTTCGCATATTTAAATTGCGTAAAAAGACTTTTAGACTTTGGGATTCGTATTGGTCAATATAAATTAACTTTTTCTCTTTGGTCATTTCTGTGGCAGGTTTTGAATTTAGTTTGAGGCAAAGTTTGCTGCGGTTTGTTTGAATTCGTCTAGCAAATTCAAGGGGACTTTCGTTACGTTGCAATATCATAGTAAATAAGGTTTGTTCTAAGATGTCTATTGATGGGTTGTCTCCGAACGTCTCTCTAAGATTTTTTCTTATTAATAAGTATTCAACTCTGGGCGAGCGCCTATTAGCATACGGGCTCTGTCCCTTAGTTTACTGGATATAATGCGCTCAATGCATTTATTTAGTGCTAGGTCCCTACCAAAGTACAGTTCATAAAACTCGTCAACCGCGTTGATGAAGGGTTTTAATTCGAGTTCGGACCCATCATAAGGTGGTATTGAGTCGGCATACAGTTTTAGAACATTAATATTAATTACATCGGGCATTTTAGGAGTTTGTATTTCGTTTAAATCCGGATTATTTAAAGATTCGTTTAAATCAGAATTATTTAAAGGTTCGTTTAAATCAGAATTATTTAAAAGTTCGTTTAAATCAGAATTATTTAAAGATAAAGAGCTGAGTGAACGAAGTACTGAGTCTATTGAATTATCGTTCATGAATCATAAATAAAATAATAATCTCCCAAATAATTATTTTAACCTGGAAAATTTTGAATTTGACCAGACTATTAGCAAAGGTTATTGGTAATAAGTAATTTATGTCTATTGGTACTTTCGAATTTTGTAGATTGGTTTATTTTACAAACTGTAAGGTGACGGAAATTTTCTATATGATAAACTATAATAAGGTGAATAAAAATTAGTAAAATTTTCGGGAACGTATTTTCAAAAAAAAATTTCTTAGTCTCGAATTGATTTCTTTTTCTTAACTTATTTTCTTAACTACGTTTCACACGATAGCGAATCTGCGAGATATTTTACACTGATTGTAAAAACTCGGCAGCTGAACAAAAATGTTCTTACATAATAATTAAATTTCTTGAGTTTATACGATATATACCCAGGAAGTGGACAAAGGGAAATAAACTCGACTTACACTGATTGGAAGATGTGTTTGCTGCGCCTCTGGAGAAGTTTACCAGCTGGAACTACACTTGCTCGAACTTTGTCTTTTCGCACTTTTTATTGCAAATCTACTCAGTTCAATTTGCAGCGAGTCTTTTGTCTATTTTCTTCACTGCGCACTACGCGACACGTAGAGTTCTTTTCTTTAAGTCCTAAGAAACTAAAATTCCACGTTGATTATTCTTGCACGATGCACTACTAATCAACTGACTTAAATCTACACGACAGCGGCAAATAAATCTTCGATCCTAGAAGACGCGTTTTTAAAAAAACCAAAAAACTTTTAAATTCACAAAAAACAATTTTATTCCAAAAAATGTTACACGAATACAAGTTATAAGCTCAAGCGTGGATAAAAATACGGTGAGCGTTCTGATAGTACCAGTATTTATAAACTTCGTCTTATCTTATTAACTAGAAATAGGTCATTAGGCATAGTCAGCAAAGATAGAGATGATGCTCACATAACTACCGCCTATTATTCACTCCAATAAAACTTTATGAAAAGAGGACGGATATGGTCAACGAAAGTATCCTCGTGTCAACTTAAATTGTATGCTGCCAGGAATTCCACGCATTCTCTTACTATTTTAGAGCGTACGTCAGCTACTTCGAAAACTTGTCTATTCGAGATGATGCAAATTCATCTATCAGAATATGAACTCCGTACCTTTCTGTGGGCACAGAGATCTATAGCTGTGAATTCTGCTTGAAATGCTGTTACGGGACTCAAGTGCAGCTCAATCTCTCTCGCTGGTTGATCCAAGGTAACTTCTCATCCGGACCTACTTGATATTTTTGGTCGGGCAGTATACCAGTTATCAAGGCGACACTGCATCGGTCTCATTACCACCTATTAAGCTTTTTTGTCCAGTAGTGTTACAAAATATAAGATATCAAAGCGATACCTTCATACTTTCTTTACGTTTGATTGAGTGTAGGGTTAACAATAGTAAAAAATGCATGGAGCGTTGACCGCGACTATGCGTGCATTATGGGTATTTTTGTTATAGTTTTGACGTGCATATAGACAGGCCCGGACAGAACAAGCGGGCAACAGGGCAAATACTCGGTAGGATGGTGGCTTACGCTTACGCCGAGGACTTTTTATTTTCAACTTGTATGTCGCTATCAGAGCCTTATTCTCCTCTACTAGCCGTAACGTAGGAATGCAGTCATTTAACCTTTTCCGGCTTTGTGCCATCAGATCAGGGATGTGTAGGTTAATATTGCTGATACAGTCAGTTTGTACAGCTAGCGAACGATTCCTGTAGTTCCAGATCTTATTCATTATGCTCGAGTGGATTTGGTAGCTACTTAGCTCGTGAGCTTTAAGGCCAGTTTACCTAAAATTTGTTCCAAATATTTGACCCCATTGCTCATCTAGTTCCCGAGGTTATAATTTCTTCAGAGGTTTTGAAGTTTCTTTTTCCTTATAAATGTAGTCTTTCCTGGATTTACGAATAGTCCTTCTTAGTACGCATATTATAGTACTGAAAGCTTTTGCATCATATCCGATGCAACAATTTTCTTATTACTAGGATGGTGGTGATCTGCATATCCTTGGAATGTTAGGGATTGTAGGTTTTTCTCTCTGTGAGCTTTCTCTGGTTACAAACATCGCATCTGAGCATGGAGTGAATTTATTTGGTTATTGATTGCCGAGCCATAAATCTCTTCACTGCATTGTTTAAAGAGTCAGAAATTGTCGAAATAAGTTCTATAATTAGAAAGGTTTCTATGGCACATTCTTTACTGACCAGTGCCTCTTCTATTCTGTGAGTAAACTCGTGTATCGCCAAGTTACAGGATTTACTCGTTCGATAGTCGTATTGGTTTCGTAGCAGAGGTTTTTACGCTCATAATATTGTCTTTGATATATTTATCAACAAGTTTCTCGAAAATTGTCAGGAGAGATTGCAAGTAAAGTCATCATCATATATGAATGTCTATAAAGGATTAAGAATTAATGGAGTATTTCAAGGGATTATCGACTTTGTGCGCATTAGCCTTATAGCGACAAGAGGTGGGGCTTACTTAATCCTTTAGGGGCACTCATTCATGATGAGAACTTAATGGTTTAAGTAGTGGCGAAAATATTCCATCCAATGCAGGCAACTTGCATGATTTAAAGGAATTCATCGCCTATTCAAACGTTATGATGTAACTTATATTGCTGGCGAGTTTCCAGCCCTGATGTCTTGGTCACATGGATCAGAACATTTTCATCAATCTGAATCGCTCCTGTTATGTGGAGTGATTACAGTGCATTCGTATTATGTATTAAAACATAGTTAGGAAATAGATCATACATTAAAAAATAATGAATACTTACGAACTTTACTGGCTTCAAAACTATCGGTTCTTGAGACAATTTCAATTTTCGCCTTATAATGGGCTTTATAATCAACGGTGTTCTTTTTGTACAGTGTACTGTTTAATACAATTTCAGTCTGGTTGTCCTGGCTATTAAAAAATGCACCTAAAATTAGAACACACGTATTAGATACCTATACAAGAAAATATTGCGTATTTATAAGTTCTATATTTCTTTAAATTGTTTCATAGACTTAAATATGAATTACTGGCGAAATTATTAGTATTAAACCAGCTCAAACGTAAAGGCATTATGTGGCAATGATCTCAATAAAAAGAAAACTATATTCATGTAGTAGAATTTTAGGGATATAATACAGTCAAATTTCTGAAGAATTTGAAAAAATTAGATAGAGAGAACTGAGCAACATTGAACTTTCCACGCTTCAATAATAATATTGTTTCAGAACTGATGGAATATTGGGATAGGCTTTATTATCGTCGCTTATGTCGGCGCCTTTGACCATCAAACACACCAATGCGGTCCTATCAAAGTGCCGCGCTTCTTTGTTTGAGACCGCACGGCGGAGAGGATAACAGTCGGTAATCTTTATACTTCTTTATGACTTTTTAGAAGCAAGTAAGGAACTTCCATGATTCGGAACTATACGTCCATTTACCCAGAAAAGCAGTGGCTTTCAAATGTTTTAGGAAACATTGTTAAGGTAGGCCTTAACATTCGAATTATTGGTCAGTTTTTTTCAAAGTGCCCCTAGAGGAGAAAGTCATATAGGTTTTTTGTTTGTCTAGTCGGTCCCAATTACCAGTTTTTTTAATGACATGAAACTAATTACTCTCTGCATATGAAAACAATAGAGTATGCCCCCTTGACGGTTAGTTTTGATGTATGAGTTTATTATCAATATTATAGAAGCATCATGGAATTTCTAACGATGTTATAAAAACAACTTATTTTTAATTGGAAAATGTTTGGCCTTGGCCATGGTGTCTCCAAATTTTGTCATCACCAGATTTAAGCAATATATTTATGGAAGATTCTGAGACTAGATATGTTCAAAATTGCAACCTCCGCACCTCCCCCCCCCCCTCGACAGGACTGTAAACCGTAAACCTCTACGGAACAATTCGATACGCATTTATCCCCACTCAACAATATTATTGTTGATTCATTTTAATCTTTCTTTGTTTCTATCCGCCTCTTTTGTTAGAATTTTTGCCGAATCTCAGTTTATTTTATGTTCGTTCTCAAAAACGTGTTCGCAAATCTTCAATCTCCGAGTTTCATTTTTCCTAACATAATTCTTGTGTTGACCCAATCTTACAGGGCATAGGTATTCTTTATTTCAACAGTTGAATCCATCAGGTGGCACCAGACGTGTTGCTATCTCTTTATCACTTGTGTTGTAAGAAAGGGAAGCATACTGTGAAGGAACTCAACTGTTGAAATAAAGAATACGCCCACACTGAAAGGTCTGAATGTCTCACCCACAGAATGGGCGTATTCTTTATTTTAACGTTGAGTCCATCAGGTGGCACTAGTTCCACAAATGTTGTTCTTTTATTGTTTGGTGGATCAGCCAGATGCATCATGATTTGTTTTTTTACTTCCGATGGATTACATCTGGTGGCATCACTGTGCAACCTTAAACTTCTGATAGTAGACTGATGGATGTTGTGTGGTGTATGTGAATCTAACTTCTCTCAGTTTCTCATCTGACATATCGCTATGCAGTTGCCTGCTAGCCATTACACCAACCACCAGATTCCATTCTGTACTATTCATCTTTGTTTATAAACAATAAATCATAGATTACTTGCAATAAAATAAACAACATGTTAGGTTAGGATAAAATCATAAAATCAACAAAACCCGTTCTTTCATTCCTAACCAGCTGCGTTCATCAGTCGATGACGTCACTCCACCATATTCCATCAGTGATTGTTTTAACCAGAAAAAACTGTTGAAATAAAGAAAAAGCCCAATGTCTGTCATACTCACAAGAAATACTGTAAACGCCGTTTTTTAAACTTTGCTCGTGATTTAGCGGTTTTTTTTGTCAAAATAGATTTCAAAGTGTAGCTCGTTTGAAATACCGTCCATAAAGAATTAATGTTGTGTGATGTGTTCAGGTTTTTGTCGTACCTGATTGTTATTTTTAATATCTACGAAAGTTCCATGAACAAAGACTTCATGGTATTAATTGTTTATAAAACCATCTTTTATAAGAAGTTTTTCATTGTTTAAATTTTCATTATTTGAAGAAATTATTTTGGACCTATCATATCAACATTTTATAACACCCCTTCAACATGCATCGATTGATTTAAGTTAAAATTTATTTGTCTTATGTTGGTTTTCTATAAACGTTTTTTCATTATTTACTGTTTTTAATTAAAACATGTAAAAGCAGTAGTTCATTTCTACTTTCTACTTCTAATGTAAGAAGAAGGTTCCTTATTATATAGGTATATTTTCTAAAAAATTATATCTGGTAAATCGATTCTATGAGACCAACTTGCAAATATGTCTTGACATTGTTATAGCGACTATAGCGACTCACTCACTGGAAATCGAGAAGTTCCAAAAGCGAGAAGTTTCCATGGAGTCGCTAAGAAACAAAAAGGAAAACTCGATCCATAATGGAGAAGTTTCCATGGAGTCGCTAAGAAAAATAAAAAAACATTCGATATAAAAATATAATATCAATATACTTAAAAAATACTCAAATCACATAAAATATGAACATGTATTAAAAACAAATATACGTATATTAACTTCGATTTCAATTTTATTTAAGTTCCAAAAGCGAGAAGTTTCCATGGAGTCGCTAAGAAACAAAAAGGAAAACTCGATCCATAATGGAGAAGTTTCCATGGAGTCGCTAAGAAAAATAAAAAAACATTCGATATAAAAATATAATATCAATATACTTAAAAAATACTCAAATCACATAAAATATGAACATGTATTAAAAACAATATAAGTATATTTACTTCCATTTTAATTTTAAAAAATACTCAAATCACATAAAATATGAACATGTATTAAAAACAATATAAGTATATTTACTTCCATTTTAATTTTATTTATAGCGATAACGCTATAATTGTCTTCACCAGATAATCGGTTTGTATAAGATTCCCCTCGGGCCTGGGCTTGTTTGAGAGGCCCGGTTTTGTATTATAAAAAAAAAAATTGGATTTCTCCACCACCAAGAAATTTTTTAGGGATTTTTCCCCCCGCTTATTAATTTTAAAAAAATCCTCCCCCCCCCGGGCCGTATTTTCTCTCCAAGTCCCTGGATGTTTATACAACTTGCCCCCCCTCAAGTAATAATTTTACGTCTTACTGACTTGCTATTGGCAAGCTGCCTTCGGTATTTGACGTAGTTGCAGCTTATTTCAACCCATATATGCACTAATTTAATTATAACCTTAAATATTACATATACATGATGTTTGTGCAAATCTAGTGTGGTAAAGGAATATTGGGATAATGTAATAATATTAATCAGGGACGCGCTCATGGGGGTTATGTATGGAGTATGTTTCGACTGAGTTGGGAAAATCGCCAAGTTCAAAAATCTTTATTGGGTATAACTGCAAAAAACTAAATAAACTGATAAAAATAAACACCCAATGCCTAATGACACGATGTCCACGATGATTATTTTCTTTAAACTCATTTGTGCCTTTATCAATGCAATGCTTTGTCTAAAGTATAAATATTCTGAAGTCTTTGTTTTATACTGAATACCAATCACCTACCTCTCAAAGTTTCAACGATGGATAATAATAACAAATTGTGATCAGTCAGAAATTGTTAGAATATTAATAACAGGTACACAAATTTCAAAAAGTGGTCTGTTTCTGGGGGTTTCCAGGGTGCTTGAAGGTCCTAACAACGAGGTGACGGGTAATCTATGTGCGTGTTTGTGTGTATTTCGACGTGCTGAGCAAGAATCTGTTTAGCTCCATCACCCATCAATTTTTTATGAGGTTTTTATGAGGTTCTTTAGGTTATTTCGCGATTTACTAAAAATTGGTGGGTGACGTAGCTAAACGGACACCTGATTCTTGTTCAGCACGTCAAAAAACATAGGGGTTACCCGATGGAGTCCAAGAAACAGAAAACTTCTTTTTGGTGGGGCTGTGCATAAAAATGTGGTCTGTTTTTAGGACTCCATTGGGTAACTAAGTATTACGACGTGCTGAATACGAATCGATGCCCGATTAGCTATAGGACTCCATTGGGTAACTAAGTATTACGACGTGCTGAATAAGAATCGATGCCCGATTAGCTCCATCACCCACCAATTTCTAGTAAATCGCGAAAACCTAAAGAACCTCATAAAAAATATCATAAAAAATTGCACCGACGAAATATACTTTTCGAAGAAAATATAATTTTAAATCAAATTTTTAAGGTCTTTGACCCTGCGTACATTTTGACACCTCTCTACCCCACCTATGAATAAACTAAAATAGTTGGGAAAATCGTCTAACCCCCCCCCCCCCCCTATAATTTGTTTTGCATACAGCCATTTAGTGAGTTCAGGACATAAACAAATAGCATTGCTTTGATAAAAGTGAATAAGAAAAACAAAAATGTATAGGCATCTGAAAATAAGGAGTACGCCACCTGGTGGTCTATAGTCAAACTAATTATGGGCCTTTCTGTCATTGTCTCTTTAGTGTACGATGATATCAACAATAAGTAAAATGATAAACTGAGATGCTAAGTTATTAAAAATATGATAGCGTTTAAAGGGGCTACACAAGATACAATTTGCTGGAGTCAACCTAGTCGGTATCCTTTGTAAATTGCAGGGATAACTCGTGAAAGTTGAGTTGCACTGCAATGTGCAAAGCATACCCTCTTTAATGTAGACACCTTTAACCAGGCATTGAGAGGGGATAAGCTGGTGCAAATAACCGTGGCCCGAGTAGAAATAATAATAACCTGGACAATCACACATTGTAAGTGAAATTTTTGAAATAAGTGAATATATGTAATTTCAGTATATTTATAAAAGTAATATATACTATTGCACCATGCACTATTATGTTTTACCCCCGAATATTTCTATTTCATATTTTACAATATACTGTTTCATTTATTTTACTTAACGAATTGTACCACTAATCTCGTGGGTATTTGAATCTGAGACACTTGTTTGTGAACATAGAGCATACACATTTATTTATTAAGTTTTGTGTTGAATATGGGTTGTACCACACAAAATAATATGTCCTGCATTTAAAACATATTCCCCTTCATACACACACTTAGAATTTTTACATTTTTAGTGCTTCCCAAATGTTCCATACATTGCAATATCCTTAACCTAAATGTCACTCATGTATCCTGAAAGAAAAGTGATTTAAACTACAACTGTACATAAATTTAAAGAAATATTTTAGTTTGTTAATATTTAACTAGCCGGAAACCGTTTATGTCGAAGAAACTGTACTTTTCAAGGGAAAAACTAGATAACCTAAAAAAATATGAATTTTGCTGAATAATGCCATTAACATATTGCAAATCACTTACAACAAAATCTTACTAACCTTTAGGTCATATATTATTAATGTTATTATTTTTAACGCCAAAAATAACAATGAACAGAAAAAAATCAATATGAGTATTCGCCTCATAAACAAACAAAAAGCCTATAATTAGTTCACAAGTTCTCCACTTTGGCGCTGGCATCTTAAATTCAGACGCCTATAGCGTATCAATAATAATATACATTTAAACAAAAATGATTAACTTTGTTAATGAAACCGGCTAACCTTATTTTCGTAATATGTCCAATGTGCCCGTTCAACATTTTTTTTTTATTTTAGAAATCGAAAAAAGAACACTTTTTAAGGCAATTCACAATTTTTTTTATTCGGGAGGTTTTTATTCGGACGTTTAAGCCCTTAAATAAATTACCAAAGTTGGACCACGCGAAAACGGGGCGGAGCTTCGCATGACGTCACTTTGTAAATACTGATCAGGCGACAGTCGAGATTTAATAATTAAAAACATTGGATGAGAAATAAAATAAAATTTTAAGTAGAAAAGGTTCTATGCAACTTTTCATAAAAATTGATAGTCTTTAAGTTATACGACTTGAAAATTGGGATTTTGGCTTAAAAAAAAGGTATCTAAAAAACTATATTCGTCAAATAACTCGAAAAGTAGTACATTGAGCGAAAACATTCTAGAGACAAGAAAGCTACTAAATTGAGAATGAATTTTTCTCTTTTCTAATTTCTGTAGAGTTAATGGTTTAAGAGATCTGGAAGTATAAAGGTGGCGTCCGAACGTCTATAAGACGAAGTGTTTAGTTTAAATATTAAACATCTCAGAAACTACGGCACTTACGTCAAAAGCGGTAAGAACAAAAATGAAAGACTATTTATTAATTAGGCTTTCAAATGGTCTTTTTTATATATACATAGCATAAAAAACAAAGAAGTTATGACAGAAACAATGTACATTTTCAATTTTTGTTTATGCAAAATGACGTCACGAATCGGCGAAGCGCTTTGACATTGAATATCTATGGATTGGATATACTTATGAAGCTGAAATTTTAACAGCTTATCTAGATGATCTAATTCCAAAAAATAACGAATAGAATTGATCGGTAACAAGCCCTTTTGTGATATTTTTGGAAAATTGTGAACCTTCGTAATAGAAAAAACTTCCATAAATATGTTGAGTAATTTTGCCGAAATCGGGAACCATTTGTAATATTCTCAATCAAGTATCAAATATGTGATCATTTAGAAGTCAATATAAATGGCGCAGTTGGTATTTAGGTGGTAAGTTGATTGAAATCGACTAATGGTTGGAAGACTCCCAGAAAAGTGTAGAGATACCCTACCTTTAGTTGGAAGTGTGCAATAAATCTAACGTTTGGTCAGTAACCTCAGCTTAGTTATAGAAAAAGGGCATAACCATTTGGTTAGTTACCGAGGCTGAACCAACGTCTTCTAATATACCAAATATGACTAGTAATCAACCAATGTCGAACGAACATTAATCGATAACTGAAATCAACCCAACAGTTTTACACAGTTGCTCCAACGTCGTTCCATCGAGAGTCGAACATGTTGGAACAACCTGTTGGGCTCGAGAGGCTCGCCCATTATGTTCGACTATGGATGGACACGCTTACATGCTCGACTGATTTTTCAGGTTGGGCTCTCGACTCGACAGTTACCTCCAACTTGAGCTCAACACCCAACATGTTGGGACGCGAATGGGGAACCGTCGCGAGGCTTGCCTGACAGCCTCAGGCGGTCTCGTTTTCAGTCGTGTACAGTACTGTATCTTTTGTATGGTTCTCATATCCTCATACTCAAAAGATTCCTCATTCATTCGCAAATAGTTTTTATAATCTTGTGGCTCATTGGTGGTTAGGTGTGTGTGCATAAGTTTCAATGGCACTGGTATCATACCAACTAGCCAGTCATTTTTGTGGAAACCAGAAATATATGATGTGGCTAGGTGTGACAATAAAGATACGGCTACATTTATTACGCTCTAGTAGCTATTTCTTTGCCCACACGCGTGGATATTTCCTTTTTCTTCGCGTAAGCATAGAACACCACCACATACCGCTATAGCCTATTCAAAATCCATTGGACAACTGAATGAGTGCCTTCTTTTAGGATTCATAAAAAGCGACAAGGGATACGATTATAGCCCTTATGAACCTTATAATTATCATCAATATACAACTATACGTAAGGATAACTACTCTTAGAGACTTCTTATCTGAATTGGAAAAAAAATTCATGGTGAAGGTATTGTCTACCAGTACCACTATCATATGTCTTACTACTGGATCTTCAGTGCTGCGTACCTCTACACGTGGAACCCTCAGACATCATTGTTCTATCGAATACATAAGATCAAACAACTCTTGATAAATGATTATCAACATTGCATTAATTCAAATAATGAAAAAGGAGATAGGTACATTTTTTTGTCACATAATTTCATTATTTTATTAATTCAATATTTGTCTTAAGTTCATTTTTGCGTACATAACAGGATAACCACTAGTCCGCAAAGGGTTAAGAGAAAGCTTTGAGAAAGGAAATAAGTTCGGTTTCCGAAGTATCAGAAAAATAGGTCCGTTTTTTAATATTTTCATTCTTATGCGTATTATTTAAAAAAAACACGCTCTAACCATTCCTTTGACGTAAAAGTCAAAGGAGAAAAGATTATTTTCCAGTAGTAAAATGGATAAATATATTATTTTGTAAATTCCTTTGACACTATTTTTAGAAGAGAATACAGACGTGACAGAAAATCCCAGAAAGAAATACAAACAGATTTTATATATATTCAGAACAAACGAAAAATAGTTTGTATCGTAATATAAAAATATAATACCTATTAAAAAACTACAAAATTCTGCAATTATTTTTTTTAGAAAGAGTAGAGTTGAAATATACATAGACATATAAATCTTTTAATAGAACCTACGAGGTGAGTTACATAGTGTTTATTTTTTGTAATACAATGTCTGAGTACATAAAATAAATACTGTACTATAAGTACCAATAAATACTCCAAACGCTGCAGAGGCGTAGCTAGGCTACATAGGGCCCTGGGGCGACATACAGTTTGGGGCCCCTATAGACAAAAGTGATACGCAAAAGATATAAAATTTAAAAAAATTGAACCGCCTTCAAAAAATCTTCAAAAAATTGCTCTAAAAAGTTGGAAATAAAATTTCTATCAGTATTACTAATATCTGTCTACCTATAAGTGGAAGTAGCAAGGAACTGTATCTTATTACCTAATATCAATTTGAAATCGGTGCAAAAATATCTTATTTCAAAAATACATTTTGCACCATTTCAAATTGATATTAGGTAGTAAGGTACAGTTCCTTGCTACGTTCCACTAATAGGTAGACAGACATTAGTAAAACTGAGTGCAATTTTATTTCTTTTTAAATATATTTTTTGAAGATTAAAAAAAAAATTTTTCAACCTTTTTAGTAGCTTCCATTATTTATTTAACTTCTACATAGTAAAGGAAACTATTGTGAAATTCTCTTTATGTTGGGCACCATGTGAATCTTACCAGGAAAATAATACCCTGTGTTTGTGGGATTAATTGAAATTATCGGCGATTTCGTCAAACCTTAGAATATGGGAAATACACTCCACTATTCGTATATACCACTGATACAAGTGACACGACAGAAAGCAAAATTGTTTGTGATATTATTATTAATATTTCGGAGAAACCACACCGCTGCGAATGCAAACACGATATTATTATTGTTATTTCGGGGAAATCACACCGCTGCGAATGCTAACACAACGCAATATTATTTCGTGGGACCTGGGAGGGGGCCTAAAAGCCTGGGCCCCGGGCAACTGCCATAGCTACGCCGCTGAAACGTTGACGTTTACTTCATAATTTAGTAGTGTGATGGGGATACTTAAACTAATATCATTATACCTATTTAATTTAATCAAATAGGTATATTATAACCAGAAAAACATTTATAATTCTTAATACGATAACCTCTGTTAGACTAAAAATTTTTATTTCAAATTTGGATCAAACAAACATGGTAGAATACTTCCTATTAAAATAGGGTCATATCCGTTATACAGAGCGATCGCCAGAGACGTATACACTGTCAAATTTATATAAAATATGTTGTATTATAATTTTAGAACAAATTGTTAGCCCTTTTTTATGTGCCATCACTTGGGCTGGATACAGAGTGTAAAAGATATAATATTCAGTTGTCACGTGAGTGATGGATGTTTGAATACATGTCTCGGAACATGTGATTGGCAATTTTGTGAGTAGTGATTGGTTTCGTACATATTCAGAACTGGGTACAGTGGTTTTGGTGTAATGCAATAGAACAAGTCAAAAAGGGAAGGGAATGGAAGGGGAGAGAAGTATCACGGATAAGTGTTGTTGAACTTTGACTTTTTGTTTGTATCTGTTTTAATAGGAGTGTGTTTTATGGTATTGCATGTTTTTGTGCATTGTGGGTGTTATAATATAGTGTTGAAAATCTGATTCAAACAACTTTCTTAGAGGATAGTCGGAGAAGTGTTTATACATCCTTGAAAACGTCGACCGCTGTCACCATGAATTTGTCGTGAGCAGTAAATTATTAAATTGTGGTCGTGATATTTCTGTGTAGACCCGCAAGGCTATACATTTTTTTTTATCATACTAACATAACAACAATTAAGTGATATAATATTTAATTAATATGGGTGATTAAATCTCTCAGTGCAAAGAAGTGAAAAAGGGGGTAACAAAGACCGTTGTTAAGTGAAAAAATTCTACATAGACTGGTACATATTAACACAACGGCCGTAATAATCAAATGCATTACTCTTAAAGTATGGACATAATATTTTCTTAGGTAAATTATCAAGTGAGGTTTTTCAGGTCAAAATTGCGCTCGTTCAATGAAAAAATTTACATTAAATTCTACACTAAAATTAGGGAGACCAGGTTACACGTGGAAAACAACAACCGAGATGAATATAAACAAACTGGGAAAGAACCACACATACTGGGAAAGAAAAGTGAGGGAGAAAAATGAATTCCACAAAGAAATCGCAGCGATATATACTCTAGCAGAACCGGAAACCGAAGAATCAGAAGACTTAGAAGAAGATTTGTATAAGCAGAAGTACAAAAAGAGGAGCACAAACACTCCAACATCATGACACAAGGCGGCCACGCATTTCACGAATACCTACAGATATATACTCTCTGTATACTCTACCAGAAACAGAGGAATCAGAAAACTCAGCAGGAGAAGAAGAAAATCTGTAGAAGCAGAAACACAAAAAAGAGGAGTATAAACATTAAATATCGATAACACAATGCGGCAACGCATTTTACAAACACCTACACTTCTGTACCATG
This sequence comes from Rutpela maculata, assembly GCA_936432065.2. NCBI lineage: Eukaryota > Metazoa > Arthropoda > Insecta > Coleoptera > Cerambycidae > Rutpela > Rutpela maculata. The sequence goes on along the minus strand of OW386286.2, from coordinate 208,035,478 downwards.
CGTCATGTGGCTCTCGCTGCTGACAACATGCATGACCCAAATCCAACCGAGCATCGGAAACCGAGGAATTAGAAGACTCCGAAATAGAAGACTCGAAAAAGCAGATACACAAAAAGAGGAGCATGAGGTTTCATTATTATTTTTTTTTTTTAGCTAGCTATTATTATTATTATTTTGTTTATAATTAAAATTGTTTTCATTTATTTTATTATCATAGCGCGTTCTCATTGGTAGATGTCCCTACCTTTTAAATCACCTTTTTTGTACTGACCCCGTGTGGGAGCAAAACAGATGAAGAAATTCTATTAGTATACGCTGCCACGAGTTTTCAATTCGAATTTTGTATTAAATAGTTTTAATTTTCGCTTTGTGTTTTTCCGCTTATATGCTGTTCATGATGAATATATTGCACGGGTTTTTCATTGTCGTTGTTCAAGTGCATGAAGTTAAAAGAAGTCTGGACCAGGAGCTCCGAGAAGTATCAGAAATATCAGAAGATCCTAAACAAGGGCGGATAGAGCATTCTGTCATGAAAGGGATGAGTACGATTTTTTTATTAAATGCAGCATTAAAATTAAGCAATAAATAAAATTTAAAACATTTTCCTTTTATGAAGCGTTTATTTTATTACTTTTTAAAGCAATAGGAGTAGACGAGTAGATACATTTTTTACTAGTTTGTTTTCAGGCATTTTTAAGTTGCGCGATTTTGGGAAAATAGTTTTTAATACATTATTTAAAATGAGAGAAACTACTTTATTATGAAATGCAAACACATTTTATCAGATGAAACATACATAAAATATAAAAACAAAATCATATTTGGAAAACAACTAATTAAAAACAGTAAAAATTTTAATACAAACATAGTAACATACATGAATGAAATAACAAAATCCGTTATCTTTGTAATTCATTGGGGGAGGGAATTACCCCCATTTATCGCCCCCCCCCATAAATTCACCCTTGATCCTAAAGAATTCCAGCCCAGGCCCGACTAAACCATGTAACTCATTCAATTAATGTTTTCAGTTTTGAATTTCGTTTTATATTATAATACAGTCTGCTTTCTTAAACCACGGATCGGCTATCGGAGCAGTAACAGAGCATAAACACTCCATATCATGACACAACGCGGTAACATATTTCACAAGAAGACTCAGAAGAGGCACAAGTCCAGAACCAAAAAACACAAAAAAGGGCGCTCCCTCACGACACAATGCGGTAACGCATCTCACAAATACCTACACCTCCCATCCCATATTCCTTTACCATGCGCCATGTGGCTTTCGCTGCTTGGAACAAACATGACCTTAATCTAATCCAGCTGAACGTAGCAGGCCCAGCTGTATAACCCTGGGAGTGACAGCAATGCCTACCGCACGCTGGTAAATCAATCAATCAATCAAATTGTTACAAGATATTTGATTAAACACACAAAAATACAAAGATGTACAAGATATCAAAACTACAATATACAGTGAATCTCAAGTTCAAATTAACTTTATAATTAGAAGATATATCAGTTTAACTTTGAAGTTAAAATTTAATTAATTAGACTTTTTCGAAAGGAATGACAGTTACAGTCGGACGTTGTCAAATGAAAATATCTATTAAATATGATAACTTCTGTTAGACCTAAAATTTTTATTTCAAATTTGGAACACATGCAAAATAGAAAAAGAATAGTAGAATACTTTCTATTAAAATCGGGACATGTACGTCATACAGAATAATCTCCAGAGGCGTATAACCAGTCATATTTTAGATGAACTATATTCTATTATAATTTTGTGGCAAAAGGTTTTTAACTAAGCACACAAAAGTATTAAGAACTGTCTTTCAGATTCGAGGGAACTTTACGTAGATTATACGTACAAATATATAAATTTTAGATAAAACGTTTTTGAGGTATTTTACTTCCACATCCAGTAGAAGTATAGTAACGACAAAATTTCTGTCTGTCTGTCGGTCTGTCTAACTTTTTTTTGTGCGCACGTTTACTCTGGAACAGTTTAAGATGTTGACTTGAAATTTGGTACACATATATACTTTAACGAGATCTGGAACTAGATTATATTTTCATCTTGTTCCGGTGAAGGGTTGGGGGATAAATTGGGGTAAATTTGGGGTAAATGGGTAAATCAGGCAGGTAAGAGTCCATAAAATTGGTATTTATTATACACAAGAGAAGCTAAGGTCTCAAAAAAATTTTTGGCAATAGCCACCCCCATTACCACCCCCACCCCATTATTGAAGGGGATGAAAAAAAATTGTGATTTAGTGTATGTATAAGAACCAGAAACCTCAAAATATTTTTTACTTCATTCACCCCAACTACCACCCCCACTCCACTACCGATGTGGGGTATCGTTTTATGGATTTTTGGGGTAGAGAATTTCAAATATTATATTATTAAAGTTCCATAAACAATTATTTCCACATACAAAGTTTTTTCATTGTGAGTGACTTGGATAGAGATTCTGGATGTGGAAGTAGTGATTCCTTAGGCAGCGGTTTTTAATAAGACTGTTAGGAAGCGAATGAAAGTTTCAGTCGGACGTTGCCGACGGCGAATATAATATTAAAAGAGATAATTTCTGTTACACTTAAAATTTTTATTTAAAATTTGGAACATATTTAAAAATATACTATATTTTGTTATAAATGTAGAGCAATATTTAATAAGAGATTTTACTTCAGTACAAGCGAGGGACGAGCGTAGATGCGTCTTGACTGTGATTGTATTTCGATACTCCAATGAAGCAACGTGCAGTGCGGTTAGTACTTGGATGGGTGAAATCCGTCTTGGGAAACACAGCGATCTCGTCCCACCTTCTAGCGGCTTGTATATCAGCGTACACGAGGAAACTATGTAATTTCGAGACGAGGCTATATCCTCGAGCTAGTGGATATACCATCCTTCGGAGGGTATGTTATCTATTAAATGTTAGGCAAGTAAAAGATTCCTACTCTTCTTACGAGAAGCGTTTCGGCAAAATTTCCAGGTTGGGGGTAGCTCGTCTCCTGGCATCGGTGATAGACCCTGGTAGCGGAAATAGGCCGACGTTAAATAAATAGATAAAAAAAATACTTCAGTACTATTTAATGAAGAAAAATAATACTTAGTAGGTAGCTGACGCTACTGTCAGCGAAATGTTATTATAATTTTACTGAAAAACTTATGCAACAAAAATGCCGCTAGATGGAGCCTGCAGTCCTTGTTGCATATCGTGGTTTTATAAATCTCGTCATGTACCGAGAGTGAACAAGGGCTTCGTTCCAGCCATCCCAGACCTACCTTGCACTGACGAGAGCCTGTAGCTCGAAACTGCAGCCTGCAAGTCTGTGGAGTGGCTGGCACAAGAGCTCCTTTGAGTAGGAATAAGTCTTTCGGCTGGTGTCTGTTGCAATCGAAACTATAGCGTTTTGTGGCAATACATAGTTATTGTACTTAACGCGGCCAAGCTTGTAATTCGTAATTCAACGTTCGGTGCGGCATTAGTCCGGAGAATAGGTGTTGGTTGCAGTCCGGTTTTTTATTCATTATATATTTAAGTAAACGTATAGAGGAGTTTGACAAAAATATTTCACTAGTAAAAGATATACAAGAAACTGTAAAATATGCATTGTGTCTCTCAGATTCGAACGAGCTTTCTATAGATTAGGTCATATATTAGTTTAACTTTAAAATGTTGTTCGAAGGTATTTTAAGATTATTATAAAACAAGTGAAAGTTGCCGACGACAACGCCTATTTGAACAATTAAAATAAAAAATATTGGCTGTGTATTTAATTTCAGTGGCACTACGTAAAAGTAAATTGAAAAGTATTCGAGTATTCGATTTAACGTTAATCAAATAAGTATTCGCAGTCTGCCACGCCCGGCTGCAACTTCTACTCGTTGTTTATATTAATATAATATAATCTCTTGCCCAAGAAAATAAAATGAAAATTCGTATTCGATTTATAATTCAAAATGGTTTATGGAGAATTAACGATTTGAAGAAATCTTGAAATTCCCAAATTATAAGAAAGTTATTGTTTTGTTTATATTTTCCAATAAGTGAATCTGATAAAAGGTTATTCTATAACCTCAACTATTGCAAACATTTGCTTCTACAGAAAATAGTTATAGATTTTAAAATATCAATTTGTTTTTATAATTAAGTATACGCATTTGAATATTATTTGTAAATAAAACGTTTTATTCATTACATTAGACTGATGTATAACTGTACAGTGTGTTAAAGAAAGTTTGATGAAAGCATCAAGAAATCGAGTCAATAAACAATGGTTTCTTATGAACATCTTGGGAACCTTCATAGATGGATATCTAAAAACTTATTGAAAGATGCATAAACCAATAATTGTTAGGCCTAAAACAAAGTTCAATGCTGAAGCGCATAGCGTAGGTCAAATTTACTCGTCGAACAATGGTTAAATTGAAAAACATATTTTTTTATCTGCTTAAATTTTTTTATGTTTTTCTAACACAACTACAAGAAAACGTGTTTCAAATTGATGAAGAGCTATTTAAAAATATATACCTAGTGATAATAATATAAACCAAAACATGTAAACTAATCAGGGCTGGCCTTTGTGGGACACGCGACCGACACAAGAGCGCTTGAGGAACTAAGGCCGGCCCTGAAACTAATGTAATAGATTGGTAAGGGATAATAAACAGGGAGCAAGTTTCCCCAAAAGTAACCTTGCGAGTGGGTAATTCAGTAAAAATAAGTCCAAAAATGATATGCATAAGGAAGAAACCAACTTTGAAATTTAGCATAAGTGTTCATTAGATATCAAAGAATACATATCAAAAATTTACCACACAACCCAATGAATTCATGGGGATGAGAAGGTGAGGCAAAACGGTTTTTCTTAAATAACTAAAAACCTTTAATGCCTATGAAAAAATGTTTAGAATAAAAGTTGTAGCTGCGGAAATTCCACGCATTTTGGTTTTTATCCATCTCTCTACGATAAAATCTATCCGAGATATATATTTTTAAGTTTCGAGTGGTTTCGAAGATGAGTTGTACTAACTATTTTATATGTATCATTAAACCTATACTAGAGTGCGATTACTTAGAGAAGATAATTTCGTCATAGAATGCGCAGAGACCAATATCGTTACCGCGTGCTCATTACCTAGGTAGGTAGGTTGGTAGGTAACGACCTATTTTTACTGCTGCATGGGCCAACTCTGCAAATAAATAAATAATAATTCCTCCAAAAAATTGAGCGGGGGGGGGGGGAAGGAGAAAATCTAAAGTTTTTCCACCAAAATAAAAATTGATGAACGAGGGGGGGGGGGAATCTAAAAAAAATCCACCGAAATAAAAATTGATGAGCGGGGAAAAAATTTTTCCACCTAAATAAAAATTGATGAACCGGGGGGCGGGGGGAGGGGGGATTATTGAATTATTCCTTGTCTTGCTAACTTATGTCTCAAATTTCTAACTTTTGCCCAACTCCAGGCCCAACTGCCAGGTCTAACATACGCCCCTTTGGCTAAGGCCCTGTAAGTAATTGCATCTACAGACGGAGCTGTTTTGGCTTGTTTTCACGTGGGGTTCTAAAGTTTTCTGATTTCTAATATATTTTGCGCGTGTATATTGTTTCTAACAGTTAAATAACAAATTGTTGAGGGGCGAGCATAGAGACGTCTTGACTACGCATGTATTTCGATATACGTAGGTAAGCAACGTTCATTGTGGTTATTACTTAGAACCACGGCAATCTCGTCCCACCTTCAAACGGTTTTTATGACAGGGTATACGCAGAAGATATGCAACTTAAGGCGAAGATTGCATAGTGTACATACTACTCTTCGGAAAAGATGAAACCTGTTGGTCCATTGTTTTTTAGATTTTAAGCAAGTAAAAAAATCCCTACTTTTCTAACGAGAAGATGTTCGGCAAAAATCAGATTAGGAGTAGTTCGTCTCCTGGCGTCGGTGATTGGCCTTAGTAGCGGATTTAGGGCGACGTTAAATAAATGAATAAATGAATAAAAAAACAAAACAAATTGTTGCATAAAAATTATCGGTTTATTCGATCTATTTATTTAAAACAGAAGGCGTTTTGTTTTCCGGCTTCGTCAGCGGCTCCCACTGGACCGATTTTGATGATTCTTTTTTTAAAATAAAGTTTTTTATCTACAGATGTGCCGTCATTAATTTTTAGTTTCTTAAATTGTTATTCTAATACATAGAAGTTGAAGTAAACAAATGAAACTCAGCACTTGAACTATAACGTACTACTACATCAAACTGCGCATGTAGAGGCCGCAGTTGATCGAAGAGATCCGAGTAAATCAGTGAGAACTAGAGATTGCCAGCGTGTGTGTATCGCGTATCGCATATTCCGTCGAAAACGAATTAGAATTAATTTTCACTTTTGTTTTATTCATTTCTAAGATACAGTATTTTTTGGAGAATACCTTTTTCCATCATGGAACGACATGCTATTCCCAATTTAGGTGACGGCAATTGTTTATTTGTTAATTCGTTTATTTTTTAATATCATCTCTCATATTATGAAAGTGTTTTGTTGTTTGTGACCCATCGTATACACAGTCCATTAATAACTTAATTGAATATGAAAATTTGTTATCGTTATATGGTGCATACGTTGGTCATGTTGAATTGCATTGCATTGCATTAGTCAATTTAGGGTATATGGAGATGATAACAACGAAGACAGTTTTGACTAGGGTTCGGAAAAATATTATTTTTAGCTAATTATAATCGTGAAAAAATCACTTTCCGAGAAGTCTTTGTTTTCAGATTATGCAGATACGTTAGTACTTTCTCTGTCTGTACGTCTGTCGCTTGTCTGTCTGTTGGCGTTGGCGTTGGCGTCACATTTAAAAACCTATTTGATGGATAACAATAATATTTCACAGGTAGTTCACGCAACTGCTAAGAAAGAGAACTGACAACTAATAAAAAAATACAGGTTGGATTCCTGCTTTAAAAAAATAAATCGACAGGAAAATAATATCTGGAATGTGGTTGACAAGGGTGAAAATCTGATACAGTTTTGGTACAAAAAATATACAGTGATCAATGAAAGGAATAAGATAATTAATGAATAGAAGGTGTCAAATAGTGAGGGGAGAATTTTACAGATTCTTTATACTCATTCCTCGCTTACGCTTAAGAGAAGTATTGTAATTGTGAAAAAATCACTATTCCAGATTATTTAGGATTTTCACATTTCAGATTAAGATTATGAAAATTTAGGTATTTCAATTCAGTCATTCAGTCCGTCTGTCGGTCGGTCTCTTGGCTCTAGATAATATTCGGCAGTTAAATAAGGTTTTTTGCCATGGAAAAAATCTGGTAATTTTGATCGAAAAATATAGAGGCTGAACACCAAAAAAAAAATTAAGGAAAGAATGTTATAGAAAACAATAACATTTGATATGTAGTTAACACAATTACTAAGCAAAAAACCTGTTTTAGTTTTAGTAAACGAGATATACAGGGTGGTCACTAAAAGAATAAAATATTTAACTGGATTAAACACGTCAACATTTGATGGAAGATGTATAGAGCAGACTCATTTGTTTTTATGAACTACTCTAGGAAAAAGTGAGATCATTACGTTGAAACAGGGCCACGAATTTCTCGAAAATGTGAGTGCTGGTAGTAAGTTCAAAATGTGCCTCCAAAAAATAATTTCAAAAATTCTATCTTGAAGAGATTCTATCGTAGAGATATGGGTAAAAAATCAAAATACGCGTAGTTTCTGTAGCTACTATAACTTTTGTTGGAAACTGGTTAATGATTTTAAATAATTATGAAACATCGTTTTGCTCCAGCTACTATCCCATAAAAATCTCATTGCGGAGATTTGGATGATAAACTTTTTTCATGTGTTCTTTTGCTAATAACAGTTCTGCCAAATTTAAAGTGGAGCAATTTTTTTCGTAATCAAAGTACTATTTTTATTGTATGAGGGAGAGAGAAGAAAAATGAGAGATCTGGAATAGACAGAGGTAAAGGAAGAAAGAACTGGAATAAGACAACAATAAATAGGAACGTAGACATTGAATTGTTAAAATTCCAATACTCATTATCAAGTTCATTTGGCAAATACATTATATAAAATTATTATTATTCAGTGTTCCAGAAAATTATTTAACAACAGACGGAAAAAGACAAACAGGTATATGTTTTGTCTTCCATAATCTAAATAAAGCAAACGCCTTACCTATGGTTACCGATTCATTCGCCAAACAAAAATACTGATAGGCAACAAAGAAGAGAAGCCATAGTACATTTTGTATCACTATCTTCATTGTTTAAACTAAACTAATTAATCCACAGAAACTTAACCTAGTTATCGCGACTGTCCCATTCGGGATTTTAAATATTATGAGGAATGTTGTTTCCTACTTGGTGCACTGCCAGCTATAATTTTGGTCAAGACATAAATAGAACGCAAGTTGATTAACTAAAACGCCATATTAATGACGAAAATTTCACATGGTTAATGTAATTAATAATAATTAAAGCAAAGGTCATTTTTATTTCCGCGGATGGACAGAAGTTATGGTTAAATTGAAATGGGGTTATCATTTAACAAATAATATTACTTCATTACAATTTTTAAAAAGAAGTAAATAACATACTGTTATACATTATATATAATTTTATTTGTATTGACTTCTAGACCCATTCTCATAACTTTTGACGAGCTTTATTATAAAATTCGTTACACAGTACCGTCAACTCAATAGAGTAATTTGTTGGTTGTCTTATGCCTTGTTTCCACCAAGCGGACAGGACAAAATAGCAGCCAATGAACTGCTTTGTTTTTTCAGTGCTCTTAAATTGTTTTTTTTTTTTGCGCTAGTCGGGAACAAAATAATTTACCCGTACCTATTAGTCTAAGCTCCCATAGCACAAAAAGGTACCCCATCGAACACCTCAAATTTAAAAGGTGAAAATAGTTGAAAAACATGTAATAAACATGTTACGCCCGCCAGACTAGTAAAAATATGTTAATTACTATTTTTAATTAATTTCTGAAATTAGCTAAAAAAAAGAATTTACTTTTCAAAACACCTGCTTGAAATTTACTCAATTTATGGTAAATAATGTATCGTTTTTGAAAAAATTTGTCTGTCTGAAAATTTTTGTTAAGTAATATCTGACATGTCATAAATTATTTTTTTCATGAAAGTACACTTCATAACACTTCCTTGGTTTCTGTTTTAAAATGAAGTTTGAGATTTCCCATATCTATTAAAACCTGTCTGGCTGGAAATTTTTGTTAACTACCTTGTCAGACTTAATTTTGAATGCGCAGTAGGGTGGCCCATCTCTATAGGGGGTGAATTTTTTTGCGTATTTTTTAAGTCTCACCCCACGAAAATATACTATTATACTAGGAATAATTTATGTCAAAGTTTCAGATAATTCGGTGAACGGTAACCCGTGCCGCATTCAGGTAGAAATTTGTAGATAAGATTTTATTACGGTAACCCGTGCCGCATTCAGGTAGAAATTTGTAGATAAGATTTTATTACGGTAATACACTTAAATTTCACTTAAAATACAAATATCTACCTCTTTTCTCATAATGTTTTATTGGTGTAATTATTTCCTAGAAATTATTTGTTTTGGAAGTTTGGAAATATAATGCACTTACGGTAGGTTTTTATGTCAGTTTGCAATTGTGTTTTACAGTGGTGACATTATAAGTTCTAGCATACGTTCCTTTTTGAAAAAACATTTAACGATGGCTGATGTTAGATCCTTACGAAAGGATACTTTCATTTACTTAGTTGGACACTATTCGTCACAAATCATTGGCAATAAATTGCCGTCTAATAGACAAGTATTACAAGTGCTCTTTTATAACATTCGTGAAGTGAAGCTAAGTGTACATGAAAGTGCTAAATTAACAATAAAAGAGGTGTCAGTTTTTTGGGATAAGGCTCGCATTCCGACACGTCAGGATTTTCATTGTGTTAAACAACTAGATAAACTTTATGCAGAGTGGAGGAACTTACAAAAATCGGCTAAAAGGGCCAGTGCGGGAGGTAAAGAAAAAAATTTCGTTGAAAAATTGGACGATCTTTTTGACATTTCTCATGCAAATGCATTGGAGTTGATGAAAATAGATGAAGATAAGCAGTTTTTAATTAACCAAAGAAAAAAGGGACGTCCTGGATTTATGCATGATATTGATTACCAACTTGCTTCTCAAGAAAAATCAGCTGAGGAGAAATTACAGAAATTATCCGAACGAATGCAACGAAGTCAACAAGAAGAAGCTAGATTAGAGGAAACAGTCACCTGTCCATCATCAAGTAGTAATTCAGCCGACTCCAACGAAAATGAAGATGAAAGAATCGAAGCCCAAGAAGAGTTGTTACAAGACCAGTCTGGCCCGTCACAGCCAAAAAAGAGGAGATTGTATGGAACATGTAACATCATCACACCAAAAATAGCTGCTGCATTTGATGCTTGCAAAATAAGCGACAGGTATGGAGTCCATATTTTGACGGCAGTAGCAGAAGCACTAGGACATGACACCACATCTTTGTCCATCAGCAGAACCACACTTCAGCGCTCTAGACAACGCATCCGCGAAGAAAGAGCTGAAATAGTGAAAACTGCCTTCGGTAATTCTGAATTGCCGGCCCCAGTCATCCATTGGGATGGAAAACTTTTACCTTCTCTCACTGGAATGGGAAATATCGATAGACTTGCTATCTTAGTTACTAGTGGAGATATTGAACAACTACTTGGAGTACCAGCTTTGCCCAATTCAACTGGAAGAGAACAGACTGAAGCAGTTTATGATGTGCTTTGTGAATGGAATTTGGACGAAAAGGTAATAGCTTTGTGTTGTGATATAACAGCATCAAATATGGGTTATATAAATGGGGCAGCCACACTATTGCAACAAAAATTAGAAAGAGATATTCTATATTTTCCTTGTAGACATCATATTTTTGAAGTGGTTTTGAGAAGTGTGTTTGACACAAAAATGCCTTCCTCATCTGGTCCAAATGTGCCACTATTTAAACGTTTTAGGGAATTTTGGCCTAAAATAGATCAAAATAAACTAAAAACTGGATTTCAGGTATCAAAAATTAAACACATTTTACAACCAGTTAAAGCCGAAATTGTAAAATTTCTAAATGCAGCTTTAACTTTGCAACAGCCTCGTGATGATTATAAAGAATTTTTAATGCTTTCTAAACTTTTTGTTGAAGAAGAGCCCACTCACACGACAATCTATCAACCAGGGGCATTTCATCATGCACGTTGGATGGCCAAAGCCATTTACTGTCTAAAAATATTTTTTTTCCAAGATCAGTTCCAACTAACTAAAAAAGAAAAAATAGGTATTGAAGATATATGTCTCTTTATTGTAAAGGTTTATGTAAAGACCTGGTTTACAGCGTCATTTGCTAGTAAAGCACCGCTTCATGACTTAGACTTTTGTAAAGAACTCATTAATTATCAAAATATTGACAAAGAAATATCTCAAGCCGCAAGTAGGAAAATAGTGAACCATTTGTGGTACCTTAATTCAGTAAATGTTGGCTTATCTTTCTTTGATGACGATATTTCAGTTACCACTAAAAGAGAAATGGTTAAAGCTTTGAATAGGAAAGCACCAAATCAAGAGGGTATTAAACGACTTATGATTAGTAACATTACTGACGTTGAAAACAAGGAAATTGAGGACTTCATATGCGAGAACACTAAACAGTTTTTTCAAAAATTAGGTTTGTCTATGGAATTTTTGGAAAATGATCCAACAACATGGAGGGAAAATGAAAGTTATACCCGATGTTTCAATATTGTAAACAAAATTAAAGTTGTAAATGATGCCGCTGAGAGAGGAATCAAACTAATTACTGACTATAATGACATTTTAACAAAAAATGAAGACCAAAAACAGTTTTTACTCCAAGTTGTAAATGATTATAAATCACAGTTTCCAAATGTAAAAAAAGAAACCCTGTCGCATGCTTTGGGATAGTGCAAAAAATATTGTTTTTATTACTATATGTCTTGTAGATTTAGGATAATATTTGGTACTATGTATGAAGAAAACGTTTCATAATAAAATACACAAAGATAAAACGAGAGTTTTATTTCAAAAACTTCTAGTCTAGTTTTCTTAGACTACGAATTTACAGTAGTATGACACATGTCATAGTCACAACAGATAATGTCTTTGATATTTGTATGACTTGATTAGTCATTCTAAAGATAAATGTTGCTGATTAAAAAAAAACAAAACAATGCATCAACCAAAGAATGTAAATAATTCCATTTACTTTTATTATTGCATAATAATGCATTCTGCGGCACCCCTTCAATTTGCCTCAATAATATTTTGAATGGACTGTTTTTTCTTCAAATGGAACCATTTGCAGGGGTGAGAAATAAAAAATTTCGATTTCGAAAAAGATGGGCCACCCTAATGCGCAGCATCCATGCATGGGATAGATGTCAGGTTGAACTGCTAGAATCTCATAACACCTTTACTCCAGTCGAATTAGACATAATAAAAAATTTTGCGTACTGCGGACTTTTTTTTGTGGAAGTTATTTAAGAGGGCATAATAAGCAAGCACAGAAAACTACACCTTGCTACACCATGTGCGTCCCCTATTTTTACGGATTGAAACTTTTGAAATTTTACTTATGTGTCCATATCTTTTTCCCTATTGCCCGTAGTGCTCTTTACCAAGTTACACTTTTTGAAGATTCATCCCTCCTCTACATAATATATCTACGTTGTTTCTTAGGTCTTCGCGGGTGTTAAATGAAGAGTTGGTGTACTTCCGGGTGTTTTCCCACATAGTTGATAGGCTCCTGCTGGATCCATTGTTGTCTAAACGACGTTTCGGCAGAATCCCATCTGCCATCTTCAGGTTCTCGCTGAAAGCTGCCTACTGCTGTTCCTCGTTGCTCGAACTGGACAGTCCAGTTCGAGGTCTTCTGTACAGGACAAACGGCTATTATTTCCAATCTACAATACTACACATACTAATGCACTTAAGGAGGGATGATGATTTGTGAAAAAACTTTCATCGAATACCTCGCGGTTTTCATGATACGGGATGCTGAAATTTTGAAAAGCTTAAAAAAAGAAAGTGAACCTACTTTTTTTCGCCTATTTTTTTTTTTCATGCGTGTACGACCCTAATATAAGAAAATTTACGTTGGTTTCATTTTAATACATTCGTTGGTTTAGGAGCTAGACAGCAAAATATGCCAAAAATGGTATTTTGGTATTGTTGCATTAAAAAAACCAAAACCAGTATAATTCTGGCATAGTAATTTACGTTATAAGTCCGGTAGGTGACATATTACAGAGTTGTTTTACGGACGAGGCGACGCAGGAGCCGAGTCCGGAATATAAACGAGTACTGTAATGACACCTACCGGACGTGTATCGTATAATATTTTATTTCATACTGTCTTTATAATCCTTTTTAAAATGAATAAAAAGTTATAATTATTGGAATTTAAAAAAATATTAGTTCGTAATCTAACAATCGCATCACCTTAACGATGTTATAACCATTGTTTTTCCTAGCTAATTATGATTGTCTTTAGATTGTCACTGTCAAATAAATAAAATCATAATTTTTGCATTGTTTTGTATGGTATTATGGAGATTTCGGAGGAGATTTTAAATAAATCTGTGGAAGCAACGGAAAAATTAATCCCGAGAAAATCATCAGATCAAAAAGAATACGAATTGTTTTGTCAATAGAAATAAATAATATAATAGTGTTGCTAGGTAACATATTACAGTATCAGAGACTGTAATGTTCGCAGGTAACACATTACGGTATCAGATACCGTAATGTTCGATTTACCGGCCGCAAATGAGTCCGGGAAATAGTCATTTACCGGACAGTATTAAATAGTGTTTTTGTTTATCGTAAAAGTCCAATTCATTGCGCATAGAAAATGTGTTTTTGTATTTAAGTAGAATCAACACTTATTGTGTAATAACGATTTATGTTATGTGTTCTCCAGCCTTCCTTTTCACAATTTTTTTTTTGCGGCCTTATAGTTCATAGTAGGGCAGAAAGCAATATACACGTGGGCAGGGCACATAATAAGGTGTTAAAATGGGTCTCTTGTTAAAATGCGATAGGACGTACCGTTTTCGAGTAAAACGCACTTGTTTGGTTGTTTGCTTTGAGTTTTCATTCTGTTCTGAATTGTGATCTGATAAATAAATTCTACATTTTGGTGTTTTCTTTCTTAAAAGTTTGTTTTTTTAAATAATTTTTCGATGAAATGGACATATAATAGCTGTTTCTCGAAGAAGGTAAAATTACTGTAGATTTTGTTATAGACACAAAATAAGTTGCAATGATGATTCGAGACAAGCGTGAACCTTCAAATAGGGGAGTGAGAACTCCTTATTCCGTCCGAGTCCCTTCATTTTTTCATTAGCAATGTCCCTTATAAACAGAAGAAGCGACACATAGTTTTATTTTTTCGTAGTCAGCGGTGAGTATATACTAGTCAGTCGATGAAAAGTGTGATCTGAAATAATTTTTTGCAAACAAGTGCGTTTTACTTGAAAACGGTACGTCCTATCGCATTTTAACAAGAGATCCATTTTAACACCCTAATATGTGCCCTGTTCAGGTATACATTGCTTTCTGCCCTACTATGAGCCGCAAAAAAAAATGTGGGAAAGGAGACTGGAGAACACATGACATAAATCGTTATTACACAATAAATATTGATCCTACTTAAATACAAAAACACATTTTCTATGCGCAATGAATTGGACTTTTAGGATAAACAAAAACATTTACCAGAATTATACTGGCTTTGGTTTTTTTAATGCAACAATACCAAAATTTTTGGCATAATATTTTGCTGTCTAGCACACTCATGAAAAAAAATGGGCGAAAAAAAGTAGGTTCACTTTTTTTTTAAAAAAGGAGTTTTCAAAATCAACATCCCGTATCATGAAAACCGCGCGGTATTCGATGAAAGCTTTTTCACAAATCATCATCCCTCTTTAAG
Organism: Rutpela maculata; assembly: GCA_936432065.2. Taxonomy (NCBI): domain Eukaryota; kingdom Metazoa; phylum Arthropoda; class Insecta; order Coleoptera; family Cerambycidae; genus Rutpela; species Rutpela maculata. The sequence continues at coordinate 208,020,428 of OW386286.2, read as the reverse complement.
GGCATTAGTATGTGTAGAATTGTAGATTGAAAATAATAGCCGTTTGTCTTGTACAGAAGACCCCCCAAATTCGGACAGCGCGATCTTTCCGGCCTCGTACAGCCAAAACCGTTTATCCTACGGCAAATGTGTAATGTATATATATTATGTAGAGGAGGGATGAATCTTCAAAAAGTGTAACTTGGTAAAGAGTCCTACGGGCAATAGGGAAAAGATATGGACACATAAGTAAAATTTCAAAGTTTCAACCCCCAAAAATAGGGGAGGCACATGGTGTAGCAGGGTGTAGTTTTCTGTGCTTGCTTATTATGCCCTCTTTAACAACTTCCACAAAAAAAGTCCGCAGAACACAATTTTTTTTATGATGTCTAATTCGACTGGACTACTCCTCCATTTCTGTTTTTAAATAAAGTTTTAAGATTTCTATCCATAAAAATCGATCTGTCATCGAAAAAATGTTTTTACTATGTCAGATTTAATTTGTAAGCGCCGTGCCAACGTTTTCTTTTTTTTTAATGAGCTTCTACGACGGCCGCGTCAAAACACCATCTTCATTTTTTACTGATATTAAGTTTGAGATCTCTTTTATGCATAGAAATTGGTCTGTCAGCGAAAATATGTTTTTTGCTATGACAGACTTAATTTTTTACGCGCCGCCACCACGCTTTGTAGTATGACTGTTGTCAACTAAAAAATATATTTTTTCTAATTCTAAATTAATGTCCAAGATCCATTTTACGTATTAAAATAGGTTTTTTTTATCAAAAAAATGTTTTTATGATGACAGGCTTAATTTTAAGAAAATAAGGTATTATCGTTGTCAAGTGGTTTTTTTAACTTTGAAACTACTGTAGGTATCAAAATAAGTCTGTCGTCAAAAATGAAGGTTTCATTATGTCATACTCAATTTCTTGAAGCGGCGAGGTATCACCTCAGTCGTATGCTAGTATTGTGGTGAAGAAAAAAATTCAGGAAATATAATGAACGAAAATATTGAACTGATAATAAAATTTGTTTCATATAAAATTTTACAAACTTTTTATTTACTCACATGTCAAAAAAATAGCAGCACAATTGACAAAACATTCATAACTATAATTATTTGAAATTAAACAAATTTAAGTTTACATTTTCGTATTACCGTACAGTATCATTAAATTCTGATAAAATTTTATGTGTCGTGTATTATAGAAAAATTCTTTACATTTTGTAAATTTTTTTTGTTAACATAGACTTAGAATGTCATGAAACGTCGAGATTTTAAGTTTGAAAGAATAAAAAAACTCTGTCTGTCGGTCTGTCAGTCTGTCTGTCTGTAACTTATTTTTTGCGCACACGATTACTCTAGAACTGTGTGTTTTGACATGCCTTTAATTTTCATATTAAAAAAATGTTTCTATGGCTTCGGTCAATTATTTCAAAACACTTGAAAAATATTGAAATTAATGTTACTAACCTTTTTTTTTAAGTTTTACATTCTTCTCGGTATTTTTCTAGTAACACCATTACTTCTCTATAACATTCTATATGGTATCCCATACATTATCTGTTAAAACAATATCACCCTATTTATTTATGATTTTTGAATTGAAGAAAAGCAATCATGATTGTCACATTCTTGAACGACTCGATGGTAAAGGCAATGACTTTTGTTCTTTCTCGCCACAGAAAATAATGTAAACCCTTCATTTTCTAATAGGTTGTAGAAAATGTGATGAATTCAATAAAAATATTATACATTCAACAAAAAGTACAGAAAAGAACTATTTTAGGTTTTTTTTTTCTACTTTGTCCGTGAACGAAAACTAAATGTATACTAAACGTAAATAGACTAGTAGAGGGGGAGGGATTCACCTTAGACCCTGGTCACGTGGATATTGCGCATTCAAAATTAAGTCTGACAGAGTAAATAACATTTTTTCGATGACAGACCAATTTTTATGCATATGCAGATCTCAAACTGTATTTAAAAAAAAACAAAGGAGGTGTTATGAAATGTACTTTTAATAAAAATAATAATGTATAAAAAAAGGTCTGTCAGATATTAATTAACAAAAATTTCCAGCCACACAAGTTTTAATTGATAGAGGAGATCTCAATCTTCATTTTAAAACGAAAACCAAGGAGGTGTTATGAAGTGTACTTTCATGAAAGAAATAATTTATGATAAAAGGTCTGTCAGATATTAATTAACAAAAATTATCAGACAGACAAATTTTTTCAAAAATGATACATTATTTACTATAAATTTTGTAAATTTCAAGCAGGTGTTTTGAAAAGTGAATTCATTTTTTTAACTAATTTCAAAAATTAATTAAAAATAGCAGTTAACACATTTTTACTAGTCTGCCGGCGTAACATGTTTATTACATGTTTTCCAACCATTTTCACCTTTTAAATTTGAGGTGTTCGATGGGGTAACTTTTTGTGCTATGGGAGCTTAGCAGGCCTGTAGCTAGAAAATGCTTTAAGAGGGGGCAAACAATTTTTCAGAGGGGGGCCGTGAGCCAAAAATTAGTTTTTTCCATTTAAAAATAGCTACCTCATTATTTTCTGCGGTCGCCGTAGGTCGGGCGAAAATTATTCCAGGACGGGCTACGCCCGTCTACAAGCCTGGAGCTACAGGCCTGGAGCTACAGGCCTGGAGCTTAAACTATACATTTTCTTGTCCAGTTTTAATCTAATTTCTTTCAAATGATCCCAAGTTTAGTAGTTGATAACGGTTTATCTTTATCGAGTCCTTTTACTAAATAAATGGCAACGCCGAACTTACTTTCTCGCGTGATTTAAAAATGTTTGTTCATCAGTAAATTACCTTTATGAGAATTTTCCAGGAAAAACCAATAAAGGTTTATTGTTAGGTTCATAATGTACTATTAACGTACAAAATTTGAGCACAGACGTCTTCGAGAAAATCGAGATTTTCGACTTGCATCAGTGGAGTACCCTTATGTGAGTGTTCTCGGGAAAACCACTACCTAGTGGTATATTTTTAGGTTTGTAATGTACTATTAACTTACAAAATTTGAGCAAAATCGATAGAATCGTTTTAGAGAAAATTGAGATTTTTTTCCCATGAGTAAACTACCCTTAATTTTAGGGGTAGGCGAAAAAAGAAAGAAACTGACGGAGATATCTGCAAGTGGACTCCAAATATCGACATTAAACGAAATCGGTCGATGGGCTTCGGTGCTACCCAGCTAACAGAGACACGTCATTTTCACGTTGAATATACGTCACTAAGTACGTCGATTTCACCAAAATTTCGACGTCGTGTCGACGTAAAAATGACGGCAATAGGTCACAGCGATTTGATGTCGATATACGTCGCTAAACGATGTGAAATATACGTCGTAAAAAGAAGAAAAAAATATTTAGGAATATTATATAATTACTTTGACGTTTGTTGGAAAAATTATGCATTCTAAACTATTACATAGGAACATGAATGATATCACTTATAAATAAAACAATTGTGTTACTTCAAATATATTTTTATTTTTTAGTACAAAAATTATAACTGAATTAATAAAAAACAATTGTGAGATGATTTATACATAGCCCCTTACGAATATGAGCAATAATAAGCTTAAAATGAGCACAAAAATCTATCTATTCAATCTACTTAAATGCCGATTAAATTTTTCCGCTGTTTGCCAACTCCTATAAAGAATATTAATGCAGGCAACGAATGCTCAAAAAAGGGTGTAGAGGGAAATGTTAGGGACAGAAAATTTGACTTCGGAACTTTGTTTGGACTAGTCTGAAGATGAACATATCAAAAGTCCCCACTCCTGGGTGGTGAGCGGGGGGAGGGGGGGCACTTTAAAGGTCCCATTTTTTGGTTCTTCGCTTATATCTCGGAAACTATGCGTCGTAGCGGCTTGACCAATCCATACAAAATTGAAGCTACAAGAAACACTACTTACATTTGATTTCTATATGTTGTTCTGTTCTCGAAATATCCGCCCTCGAAATTCGGAAATTGCGGAAAACAATTTTTTCGCCTCACGTTTTTTGCTCTATTTGTTAAGATAACTCTTCAAATGTTGTTCCCACGAAAAAGTCGCGAGAAAAAAAGTTGTAAAGCATTAAATTTCCTTGAAGAATATATATTATTTTGATTTTTTTAATCAAACCGTTCAAAAGTTATAGCCATTTTAGTATATTGTCCGAAATCCGAGGTTTCGCGAGAAAACTCAACTTTGGTATTTTTCACTTTTTCTTTATTCCAACTCCATTGCACGTGCCAAAATATTAATAGTCATATATGTACTTAGTGTACACTACGATAAATGACAAAAATATGTTAAATAGACACGTATGTATATTTTTCACACATGAATTGTACACACGTTTTGTAGGAATTGTACACACCAAATGGATGCACTGTCAGGCCCATTTTTATCGCCCTCATGTAGAGAATGGTTTCCAATCCAAGTCTGTATACGTGTTAGTTCGTTCGGTTTTTGTCTCACAAGGTAGGAAGGGTGGTTTGAGAGGGTCACCCGTCCGCGTATTGCCAATCTGTTGTACAGCACAGAGCGGGACATTTTCTACACCACTCAATACTTTGCCGGTGGTAACGCTTAAAACGGTCTGCCAATCGCGCGATGCAGAGCGTCTTATGATATACGCGCTCTGAGACACAATATAATGCGATGGGTACGTTGGCGTTCTATAGATCCAGTCTACGGTCGCTTTCAGCAAAGAAAATTATAGATTGAAGCTAAGTCCTCATATTTTGATAGGCTAAAATTGTTGAATTTTATTTTTGCACGTCTCCACGGAACTTTGTGATGATTTCATTATTCACTAGTGAATGATGAGGACCGCCAGTTGTTTATAAGAAGTCACGTTAGTAACTTTTTGTTAAAATTTAAAATGTAAAAATTGCAGCAGCATCCAAAAGACAAGTGTTGTATCTCTAAGTTTTCTAGGAAGCACTCAAATGGTACATGCCAAAGAGGTACTTCAATGAACACTCAACAACATTAGTAAGTTTTTTTCAAAGCATTATTTATTAGTAACACGTGGCAATCTACAACATTGTTTTTGAAATCATTTACCTGCGTGCCAACAAACTGTATTATTTTATTAGTAAGCCATAACAATGTGTCAAAGCACATGAGAGCAGCCAAGCAATATCCTGGAATAATTTTCGCCCGACCTACGGCGGCCGCAGAAAATAATGAGGTAGCTATTTTTAAATGGAAAAAACTAATTTTTGGCTCACGGGCCCCCTCTGAAAAATTGTTTGCCCACTCTTAAAGCATTTTCTAGCTACAGGTCTGCTAAGCTCCCATAGCACAAAAAGTTACCCCATCGAACACCTCAAATTTAAAAGGTGAAAATGGTTGGAAAACATGTAATAAACATGTTACGCCGGCAGACTAGTAATATATAATTAAGCAATATCAATGTAGTTAAATTATTTTTATCAAGTAGCTTCGAAAATGTCATTTGTAATTTTCAAAAGTGTAGTGCGTTGTACAGCTGTAACCTGATCTGAAGCCAGATTGAACAGTTTGGATAATGTTGTTTTTATATACATGTTTTTGTAATTGACTGTCAATAACTTTTTCCAAAATTTTTGATAGGGCAGGAAGAATACTGATTAGTCTTATATCATTTAAACTCAACCGATTGGAGACTTTGGGTAAAGTTTTGTCAAGTTTTTTTCCATCTGGTAGGAACTACACTACGGCTTAAACAAAAATTGATTAAGTCCGAAATGTCGTTTACTCGCAATTTTTTTTCTTAAAGTATAGTTTGAGATGTCCACAAACATATGCCAACTATCCGCACGCATGATAGGTGGGGCAACGCACTTTAAAATTAAAAAATCGTTCATTTTTGCCATTTTTAAATGAAGCATTGTTCGAAAATATATCGAGAGATAGAAAAGTTGAGAAAATTGATTTTGAACATTTTATTATTCTTGACATTTTCCCAGAAAATTTTTCGTTAAGAGCGATCCGGAGTGCGATGAGATCACCAGGTTTCTATTTCTATTACTTTAAATTATACCTCACATCAGAACATTAGCCAGATATCTATGGTTTCCGTCACGTCAATATTTTATCTTCCTTGCTCACATACGCTACCGTATAAGACGACCTTGTTTATATTTACCTGCACAGAATTTGCTGCAGCGAGAATAGGCGTATCATCAAGGGATATTTATTATAGTAATAAAATAAAATATTTTACACTGAAGACATTATTTTAACAAATAAATCAAAAATGGATAAATAAATATATTACTTAGTTTCTTTTTTAACACACTTATATTAGTTTGACTTGTAAATATGATATGGATAATTTGATTTTAAAACAAATAGTTGTTCATGTACTTAATACACGAACCGTGACTGGTCGGTTTCATTTCATATCCATCCTAGAACTGGTATGAAATATATCCGTTCAGTTAACTGGAATTGCCTACTTATCCATTCTACAGACTGTACAGAAAACAGCAAATTTACATAAGGGAGTAGAAGAAATATTTTTTTTCTAAACGGATATATTTCATATCAGTTCTAGGATGGATATGAAATGAAACCGACCAATCAGTTCGTGTATTAAGAACATGGACAACTATTCGTTTTAAAATCAAATTAGTGAGTAAGCTGTCACAATAACTGTCAGTACGGATTTGTGTAATATATTAATGTTTAATAAATTTTGTAGTTTTTTTAAGCTGGTCGTAGAAAAAGTATACTGTACAACTCGAGTGGATTATCCATATCGCACTCAAAAGATTTGAAGCACTTCGCCTACGGCGTCGTGCTCAAACTTCTTTATCGTGCGATATGGAATCATATCCACTCTTGTTGCACAAACTACTATTATAACCTTCGACCCAAAAAGGAGGTATTATACTCTTGACTCGTATATGTTTGCATATATACATGCCTGTCTGCCTGTCTGTCTGTAGCTTCATATGTCTGCAACGGGTGATCCGATTTTGATAGTGCTTTCTTTATCTAAAAAAGTAATTTGCTGAGAAGGTCATAGGCCATATTAGATTTTATGTTTTGTCTCAATTTTGAATCAGCCATATTTAATTTCTCTACAAATTATCCGATTTAAGTAAAATTGAAAATATGCAGACAATTATGAATGCCGAATATGATTTCGGTTCTATTTTGATTCTACCAGGATCGGCCCGTTAGAACTAGTATTATCAGATTTATTGGTCGGGGGGTTTTAAAAATTTTCAATTTTACTTGTTAAAAAATACACTTATTTAAAAAAAATCAATAAAAATACACTAAAAAGTATGAAATAACTGTTTGGATTTATCACAGTATTGTTGGAATATATGTCACTAAACATAAAAGTGTGGGGCGTCGAAAAACTCTTCAAACAGATTAACTCTTTTCAGGACTCCACTTTTATTTTTAATTACATAAATTCTAGCAATACCGTGATAGCTCAGACCCAAACATTTATTTTTTACTTTTTAATGCATTTTTAATGATTTTTTATTGATATTTTTTGCTTTATATTGCAATAGTTACATACATACCAGCTGTGGCTTTCGACGGCTGGGGACGTTAAGTTATTTAGTGTGAGAATCTTTTGTACTCGTGTGATATTTTGCAGTATTTATTGTTATAATCATTTTGTGTAAATATTAAACTGTGATATTCTGACACTTATAGTCAGGGCCGCGTCTAACGGGGGGGCCATTTCGTGCCCCGCACGAAGGCGCACTAGGCCATGGGACGCCAAAAAGTCAATTTTAAAAAAAATTGGGATGAAACATTTCTTTTCGGATTTCGAGAAAAATTTTTTTGGATTTCTCCCCCTGCTCAAAAAAAAAATTTGGGACGAAAATTTTTTTTTTAATTTCTTTCCTCCGCTCATCAAAAAAATTTTGGGACGAAAAATACACCCCCCAAGCTCAAGGTCCAGATCCGCCCTTGTTTCGACTGAGTGGTGCCCACCAAAAAAAGGACGCCAAAAAATACTCTCGTACGAAGGCGTCTCATGACCTAGAAGCGGCACTGCTTATCGTTTAATTTTTTGTGCATACGCTCGGAGTTCTTTTAGTTTTATGTGATGTGTTTTTCGTAATTAAGTTTTCAGTTGGTGTACTTAGTCTTATAGGTAATTGTTACCGTGCTAATTGATTATACGCACCCTTTTCATCTTTTCATATAAATTCATATAAATTGCAAAATTTTACTTGAAACTGTGTATTTTCTACAAAAATTCAGATATTGGGATTAATAAAAAAAATACATTTTTGAGAATAGATTGAGCTTTGGAACAGAGCACAAGAGAACCTGACCAAGTTTCCTAATTACTCCACAGGGTGTTTAGAAATTAGATCATCAAAACATAATTTTGGTTCTCCAAGTGTAATAAGTTGCAAAAAATAATTTTTCCAAAATTGAAAGGGTATGAGATATTTTTGATGAATTTCCTTAGAACATGACCAAAAAATAATTAAAATCGATGAAATATTAAAAAAAAAATTTGAACAACAAAAGTTTTGCACTATTCAGGTGGCCGTTTTTTTTACCGGTGTGTGTAAAAATGGGACGTCTTACTAAAAGGTAGGCTGATATCAAACGTCTAAATCTAACTTTGTCAGCTAAAAGGAAAAATCGCAGGAAAGCTAAATTACGGTAAGTTTCACAAAATTAAAAGGATTTAATTAAAAATTCCTTCTTATTATTATTAATAGTAATCCAACAAAACTATTTTTGCTTTGAAGCTAATTAAAAGAAATTAAACCCATTGTATTAATTATTATTATTAATACTTGCTGATCTTTAAAAGTAAGATACGTAACACACATTTTTGAACTGTCCTCCTCCTGTTACCTATTGGTTATGTCTGCGAGTGGTTTTCTTTTTTGGTACTCGCTATCACTAATTAGAGAACTAGTTCTGCTCATATCAGAACTTGGGAAATAGGATGAAACCACAGTGCATGCCTTTGTTTCCTCTCCTCTTTTATTAAATACAGACCTATAAATAATGAATCTGGAGGAGTAAAAAATAATTTAGCTTTCAGCGAAGAAATAAATATATTACAAATAATAATGGTCTGCTATCTAGAACTAACTAACTAAAATTTGCAAATTGCAAGTTATTCTAAAACACGCTGTATATGATAGAGCAATATTTTTTAGGATCGGAGTAGACATTATTCATAAGTAAAGAATGTAACTCGAAGTATTTCTTAATTTCATGAGGAGATCAGTTCAAAAAGTGTGTTACGTATCTTACTTTTAAAGATCAGCAAGTATTAATAATAATAATTAATACAATGGGTTTAATTTCTTTTAATTAGCTTCAAATCAAAAATAGTTTTGTTGGATTACTGTTAATAATAATAATAATAATAATGAATTTTTAATTAAATCCCTTTTAATTTTGTAAAACTTACCGTAATTTAGCTCTGCTGCGATTTTTCCTTTTAGATGACAAGTTAGATTTCGACGTTTGGTATCAGTATGCCTTTTAGTAAGACGTCCCATTTTTTTAATATAATTAACTAGCACGGTAACAATTACCTATACATATTAAGTACACCAACTGGAAACTTAATTAGAAAAAGTCACATAAAACTAAAAGAACACCGAGCGTATGCACAAAAAATTAAAAACTATACCTAAGTGTCAGAATATCAGTCTTTATATTTACACATAATGATTATAACAATAAATACTGAACTATAACAAAAATACTGAAAAATATCACACTAACTAAATTAACGTCGCCAGCCGTCGGAAACCACACAGCTAGTATGTACGTAAGAATTGCAATAGAAAACAAAACAGATCGGTTTTATTGCTTTATTGAAGAGCCCTTGATATACGGGCGCCTCTGTAGCAGGCAAACGTCTGCAACATCCTTGGAGAGAGAGCGGTAGATGAAATAGAATATGAGATTGTACAAATTAATTATGGGCATTTTTAAATCTTAAATCACTACCTGAGTGCATAGGGTTGATTTTATTTTATTTCTACAAAAGGGAAAAATATTTATTTTAATAATACCTATCCGGGATGGTGAAAATTATTTTTGCAAATTGAAAATGAAAGAAAAAATATATATTTTTTTATGTATATATTTTTCTCTCTCACCATACCGCATTCTAACAATTTTTTTAAAAATTTTAGTGAAAACCGTTTTTTGAAATAATGATTTATGTGAGCGTAGGTCGAGAATTCTTGATGACTTGTATCCGGAGCGCTCTTAAGAACTACAGACGAAAGAACAACGCTACTTTTCTATTTTTTAATTTTTTTTTTTAAGTGAATATAACAAATGTTAATACGAAATAATATCGGTGTAATGTAAATTATGTTTAAATGTCCAATTTACAGTTGAAATAAAATATATTTACAGACCTATATATAATTTACAAGTTAAACTGAAAAGAAAATAATAAAACTTTTCAGGTATTGATGTATTAAAATGGTGGGAAAATAAATAAACAAATACCTATATATTTTCACAGACTATTTATTTTATGCATAGTGCAGTGTACATGTGTTTCATGTATAACTTAACAGAATAGAATAAGTTTATTTAGCAAATTGTTCTACTATAATGTAATTGTTAAAAACTGAATTTATGATGTATGAACTAAGCCCCCACATTAAGTGCTATTTAGAGCACTTGAGCATGCATTGAGCACACAAAAATATATATAATATATATTTATTGCTCTAAATAGCAGAAATAAAGTTTACTAAATAGTTTCAGTTTTTAACAATTACATTGTAGTAGAACAATTTGTTAAATAAACTTATTCTATTCTATTCTGTTAAGTTATACATGTACACTGTACTATGCGTAATATAAATAGTCTGTTTGTGAAAATATATATTTGTTTATTTATTTTCCCATCATTTTAATACCTCAATACCTGAAAAGTTATATTATTTTTTTTCTGTTTAACATGTAAATTATATATAGGTTTATAAATATAGTAAATGTATTTTATTTCAACTGTATAAATTGGACATTTAAACATAATTTATATTATACCGATGACATATTTCGTATTAATATTTATTATATTCACTTAAAAAAAAAAAATCGGAAAATAGAAAAGTAGCATTGTTCTTTTATTTCGTCTGTAGCTCTTAAACGAAAAATTTTCTGGGAAAATGTCAAGAATAATGTTCAAATGTTCAAAATCAATTTTCTCAACTTTTCTGTCTCTTGATATATTTTCGAACAATGCTTCATTTACAAGTTATATTGCAAATAAAGCGAAAAATGGCAAAAAATGGACGATTTTTGAATTTTAAAGTGTGTTCCCCACCTGTCACGCGTGCGGATAGTTGGCATATGTTTGTGAACATCCCAAACTATACTTCAAGAAAAGAAAATTGCGGGTAAACGACATTTCGTAAAATGTTTTTCCATCTATTCCGACTGGCCTAAATTCATCACTACCAACTGCTTAAGACAGTCAGTAATTGTTAGTTATATTGAATGTTTTTAAGGCTTTATCATCATCGTTTTAAGTATCTGTAAGCCAAGGACATACGATTTTGTGATTCTATACGTGCGGAAAGGTGCGTGAATTTAACAGTTTTAATGCTATCTGTTAAAAAGTTAACTTTACTATCAGCATCATCAAATTCAAATATTATTTATATCCACGGCAGTAATTTAAGATATGAATAAAATTGATTATAATTTAAATGTTTAAAATCTCTCACAGTTTTATTTTTTATTGTAGAAGTTTAATTGTAATGGCAGACTTGCAGAGTACCAATTTGTAGAGAATTTAGTGCCATCGAGATTGTTAACAACATATTTAAATGTACGATGAATAGTTTAGGAGATATTTTGATATAAATATATTTTTACAACATTTAACGAGCTGTAGTTCATAGGTCTTCAAAAGAAAGTCTTTCACATAAATTGTAGAAAATTTAGTGCCCAACAGGATTGACATTTGAAATTTTAACGTGCGATCAACAGTTTACGAAATAAGTCGCAAAAATTACTTTTTACACACTTTGATGTGCTGTAACTCGTAAATGGTTATTTCTACGAAAATAAACCTGTTATGGAATTTATAGAGAATTTAGTGTTGAACAGAATAGGTCGTGGTATCAACCCCGCCACTTGGCAAAACAGTCAGAAGGCACCCACGAAAACTTTAAAAAAGAAAAATTGACTTGCGCTTTCTTTGCATACAAGTACCTATTGATTGTACTATAATTATAAGATTAAACGAACTTACCTTAAGTGAAGTTCGATCTTAATTATATGAACGCCTTGCTCGAAACGATCACAATTGTAGTTCTACTATCGTCCACTGTGTGGCGCCACGAATAACAAAGCTAAAATGTTTTTGTGCCTCCTTGTATTACCTTTCTCACTCCTCTTCAGCTGTCAGTTTCTTTAGAGCAAGATAGGTTCATTCCTTTGCACTACAAGTGTAGTGCTTAGCTGCACTGGTGTAAGATTGTCTCTCTTTAACTTATGATATCCGCATTGATGCCATCTCTGTCACTCAAAATTAGTGTCACACTTCCCGTGCAAAGGAACGGACCTAATATGATCTCAAATCAAATGATCAAGGGTTTATTTAGAGTAGCTAGAGCCGTTAAGTTTGGTCTTTGAAAACTAAGATTCGATTCAATCTAATCTTTACCAAAATAAATAATTTTTTGTATTATTATTTGATCTGCCAAATACATACTACCTACGGAATATTTTGGATTGCGTAACAAATTGTAGATATTTCCATGTAAGACGAATAGATAATTTAAATAACGGAGTTGACAATTCGATCTTGAAAATAAAATCGTTTTATTTTGAATAGCAATCTTAACAACTCTAAGTTCAGTACCGCAAAAGGTAACTCTGAGTGGGCGGGGAGGGTTTGATCATTTCGAGCAAGGCGTTCATATAATTAAGAGATCGAACTTCACTTAAGGTAAGTTCGTTTAATCTTATAATTATATTCACGCCTTGCTCTCATGATCACAATTGTAGATGTTCAGAGTGATTTGAGATCTTCGAGAGATTGCATTAAAATCTTTTCCATAAACAAGAATATTAATTTAAAGGTTCCGCTAAACATGTTCTGTATTTCGTTTAATGTGAGCATATTTGAATTTTCTGTTTTTTTTTACAATATGCCTGTTGTAACCCTTGCAAATTATTCCGAACATTTGTACTGCCCTGTTGAGCGTTTAAATATTTCATTATAATGCCCTTAAATTTTAAATTCTATCAGTCATACAGCCAGCCTCACAATCACTGGCTATCTTTTTGGTTGACTAAAACCAGAACCTGAGAGTCTAAGATAGGTACGGATCCCGTACTATGAAAGTTATAATTAGTAGTAAACACAACTTTACCAGACATCCTTGCCTTTATAGTAATAAATCATTGGTCAAATCCTAACTATTAATCAACCAACAATTGTAAAACTGGCTGTTAATGTAACAGATTTTTATAATAAAACTATTGGTCAAATCATAACCATTAGTTAAATTACGATTGTGAAACTGGCTGATAAAATCTCAGAACTTGTTTTCATTTGATGACTGTTATTAAGCTCAATCATAGAAATTGTTTGTGCCTTACGAATCGTTATAAGAACAAGGATGAGGGTGATTAATTCATATAATATTCAAGGAAAGTATACAAAAATGTATTTAAGTAGTTTACAATTATGGTGGGGTACCATAATATACTGCCATATCTTGAAGCAGTAGGCTTAAGGTTTGTACACCTTGAAAATCTCTTAATTTTATTATTATTTTCTAATTATCAAAAAGGCATCAATACTAAGGCAGAGCGAGAGCAATTTACGGAAGGAAACCTTTTCAAAAAATCTGTTAAGAATGGCAGAATTCAATAAACGAAGTAATTGTATGTGGAATAAGTTGATATTATATACAACGAGGCTAAGGTTGAGTGTAAGAGCGCTGCTTTTTCGATGTTCACATCGAATAAGTGCGAACTCTGCCCTTTGCATTCAGGCATAATTATTTCGTATATTGTTATCTTATTGTTTGTATATTTCAGCCTGAAGCAATAAGACATTTATTATTATTATTATTATTATTATTATTATTATTATATGCAATATCTCCACAATAATTTTAAACAACCACTGTGTTATTTTTCATTGATGTCACTTCTGGATGCCGTCACTATGTGTATTGTCTCCTATGGAAGGCCCTTTAGATTAAAGTTTAGCTCCTATGGGTTAAGGTTTATGTCTAGGCATTGTAAATTTTCACTGCCATTTGAGATATGGCATCATAAATTGGGGAAACAGTGCACACATTAACCGTATATTCATTTGCAAAATATGCCTTGGAATTTTTGCAGGACTTAGGTGTTTGTGAGATGAATTGCCATGGTACATTTAGAATTTTAACTGTAATTAATTTATATATTTATATATATTTGACACGCCTACGTTTACAAGAATAAGCATAAGCATTGCTAAACAATTTCTTTTACAATGATTGTAAATATTTTAATTATTTATATGACATGGCATTAAATTTTCTAACATCCTATTTTCAAAGTAAAATATATGTATATTATATATACCAATAAATATTATTGCTGTTACTACTCAAGATTTGTCCCATAATAGTCCTGCGACCAGGGAAAGCTTACTCACTATTCCTTTGAAGTCTGAACAAAACATCGCAATCTTTTAACTTGTTTACAAAATGTGCTAATGCTAATTAGGTACAAGTCAGACATAAATAATCGTTTAATTGAGAATGTTTATGATAAAATCATTTTAAATTTTAGTTTAACTTAAAAACAACAAAAGTTTGCTTATGTTGTTGTTAAGTACTTTTATGTTTATATACTTACATCTTTTATAAATTTTCAATGATTTACCATATTTACATCTCAGGTCAAAAAATTATTCCACACGTGCACCTATACCGTGCAATTATGATATTATTTCTGTATGACCCATAGGCTTTTAAGTCAAGTATTTAGCCTGTTAAAATTGTTTTACATAAAGCCACCTAGACTCAGTGATGGGGCATATTTTAGTTATTTTCTCTACAATCTATAGTAAATATTTGCCAGTTCTTATATCTTTGAATGACACGTAGTCAATTATGTATCTCAAGGTGCTTCTCTGGGAAACTTCCATCATAAAATCAGTATTGTATAAATTTCTAGAAACTTATATTGTTACTTTTCTTAAATTTGCGATAAACTTAAGCATAATATGTAATATTGTTTTACGTTATTAAGCCGTTCCCCATGGGTTACTGACCAACAGAAAAAACATACAGATATGCTACTGATATTCCGTGGCATAAATGAAGTAGAGATGTAATAGTTTGATGCAAATAAAATAAATGGAGAAATTCTTTCCATAATTAAATCAGCAGAAAGTTTTGGGTGTAATATTTGACAACCCTTAAAATTCAATTCACAAGTAAATAAGATAATTCAAAAATTCTACATGAATTTAAAACCTTTACATTCCACAGACATATATTAAATTTCAATACGTCTAAAAATCTCTGTGAAGTGTTGGTGTTAAGTAACACACTTAAATTATTGTAGTTTCATATACCTATGAACTCTGTTTGAACACAACAAACTGAAGCAGATTACAGAAATTCATGTTGTAGACTTGTATATGGGCTCCGTAAACATGACAAGCCAAGATCTGCCAGAATAAATATTACATTGATTAAATGTAAATAATAGGACAAAATTACACCTCTTGTCCTTTGCTTATTCCATGAGATAATGTTCAATATACCAGATTTAGAACATCCTTATTTAAAATCGTTCTCTTAAAATGCAATAAAAACATAATTCTTTACCTACTTCTCCAAATCCTGTAATCCTTACCATTTAAGTGTAAGAGTAATCCTTTGGGGTCTAAACTTCACTCTGTATATTTATTTATTTTTTTTTTTATTTTTTTTTAATAAAGATGTTTTATTATTACCCTTATTAAGAGTTTGTTAAAGTCTATTACAGAGACCAAGGAATTCCTGTAAATTCATACGAGGCGTTTTTAAATTCAAATCTTTCTGATAAATTGCCCCCAAATAACCAACCATATTCAAGGGTGTGTTCTGCAGTAACTCCCCTGACAAATTTGTCGAGGCTACCACTAACCACGTTGGCTGAACAGAGACTGCTCATGGTATATATCTGATCTGCCAACAACCTCTAACTGCATCATTTACTGATTGGCAATTACATGCGAGAGCTTGTCCCCCCCCTTCTTCTTTCTGAATTGCCCGTTGGCTTTGTCCAAGTTTGATGGACTTATTTCTTTTGCACCTGTACTTTTCTTATGTCGATATATACTACCTAAAATGTTAAATACATACCTGTTTTTAAATTTCTCTTTCCTGGCCAACCAACAATTTGTCATACCATGACCTTCTAGAGACGTAGTCAAGTCAAATAAGCTTATAATTTTTATAAGGGTCTGCAGCTTGTCATACACATGACCTTCTAGAAAAACTTACATAAGTTAACTAGGTTTCTAATTTCTACAAGGGGGTCTGCTGCTTGTCATATACATGACCTTCTAGACGACTTATAACGAAGTCAACTAGGTTTATAATTTATATAACCAGTCTGCTTTATTCACGACCTTCTAGTGCACTTTATCCAATCCACTATGTATAATATTTCCTATTCTCAACCAAAACCTGAAATTAAATTCTGAATTTTGCTTTCAACTTACTGTGACTAGGGACTAGCTACGTCCTCCATTTCCCTATTTGTTGGGACGTTTAGTGATAACTCATATTTAGGAATGTATTTACATCGTTGCGTCACCTTTTCTTTTTCATTGACGAATACGTCTTTAAAAGATTATGAATCTTCGGTGATGAAATGTATTTTCGTTTATTTTCAACCATTTTCCGGCGAGCGTATTTCGTAGCCGACCATTTACAGTACACGAAAATAAAAAACTGACGGCTGAAGAGGAGTGAGAAAGGTAATACAAGGAGGCACAAATACATTTTAGCTTTGTTATTCGTGGCGCCACACAGTGGACGATAGTAGAACTACAATTGTGATCATGAGAGCAAGGCGTGAATATAATCCCTAATAGCACCCGATGTCTGCCGGACGTTCTTTTTATGTCCATTTAATATACTGACATCCATGGACATAAACTGGATGTCCACCGGACGTCTATCATCGGATTTACTTTGAAATTGTACGGAATGGACGTCCTCTGAATGTCCATTTTATGTCCGGGAGGTATGTATATTTTATATCCATATAGGGACAGGAGATAGACGTCCACTTCGTGTCCGTTGATTTAAATATTTTTGCAATAAATGATAATATCTCTTTCTCTCCAACACGTTTCCGAGATATGTATACATGCCAGCGAATACCCCACTGAACGTCCAGTATATGTTCCGCAACGGACGTCCTTTGGATGACCAATTTATGTACGGCAAGTATACACATTTTGGGTCCCTATAAGGGCAGCAGCAGGACGTCAATTTAATATTCGCTGATGTAAATATTCTATTTATGTTGTAGATGACGATATTATTCCTTTACCTTTACACGTTTCCCAGGTTTGTATAAGTACCTCAACCATGAAACTTTAATTCTTAAAATAGTTGACTCCTGATTTTCCTCCCCCCGCTCTTCAATTTTGAAATCTGGGGAAAGAAATTTTTTAAACGGACCGCCACTGAATTAATGTAATGTAATATTACATTGTTCAACAACTACTCGTACTTCTCAGGTGACACTGGTGACAGTTCCATTATAATATCACAGTTTTCTCGTTAGAAATTACATAAGTTCTTCTTAATAATTATAAATAAATATAAATGCTAGTAATAGGAAAAATTTAGGTTTGGGAACACAAATAAAAAATAGAAAAAAAAAAGAACCTAAACTATTTTCACATATTTTAAATAAGGCTAGGAATTAAATTTCACATAATAAAGACTTATTATTACTAATACTACACATATTACTGTATTACTTTTAGCATCCAAAATGATGGATACAGAATAGCCCAGTGGGTAAGAGAGCAGAACTGTTACAGAGATAACGCAGGCATGCAGGTTCGACTAAAATAAAACGAATTTAATAATTTAATAAACATTATAATTTGCAAGTAACGCCTGTGAGAATAAATCGGAGTTATGGTAAACAATATTAAATATATTAATGAAAATAAAATATCCGAATGCTAACAAAGAAATTCATCGAACTCCCTCATCTGAGGATACCCTTAGGATATCCATAGGACAATTTTTATGCATTACTTCATTTTTATCAAGTAAGTACTTGATGTCGAAGTTGTACTTTTTCGGAAAGTGCCCTGAATAATATATCTATACAAAAAAGTAGAATGTCCATATATCGTACTTTATGGACATCCCTCAGAGATGTACAAATATTGTTCAAAGTTGTGACCTTTGGACGTCCCTCGGTTGTCCGCAGGATGTACTTTGAACCAAAAACGAACGACCATCGGATATTCTGCATGCACGTCGAGGACGTCCTTCAGATATCCATAGGACAATGTTGTGCTATTAGGGATGGCATATTCCGCAAGACGCTAAAACTAGTACAGGAGACAACAGGCTTGATAAGCAGACCAAGAACTAGTGCTGGTTTTAGATATGGTTAAATTTATAGTTAAGGCGGGTACAGATATGCAACAGAACTTCGTATCGTTAACACCGTCGCGCAACAATTTTTGTTACGCGTCGACGATTCGTTGTGTTTCAGATTTTAGCGTATCAGAACATCATCGCGTATCATATAAGCAGAACATACTATCGTTCCAACCCTTTGGGTTGGAACGAAAATGAGTTTATTTCTCGAAGTGCGGTCCAACAAGATGGAGGTAGCTGCAGCAGCTTATATATTTATGCATTACCGTACCTTGACTCTTTTTAATTTTGGCTTTTTCCCGCCGAAGCGCCGATAAAAGAGCATTAATTTTTTTCCTGCATTCGTCTGCTGTTCTATGAAACTCCACAGCCAGTTCGTCCCAAGCATCGTTCTTTTTTATTTTGTTATAATAATTTCGGTTTTTTGTATCCCACAAAATCTCCTTATTGCGATAACTGTCGCTAAACTCCATGGTAGATTCTTCCGTCCACTCCATACTTAAATACTTCTTCAACTGAATAAAAATGCAACGGAAAACAAATCGCGATCATGTTACGCAGACCTGTACAGACATGCAAACAAGTGGTGCAACATCAGCCCTTATCATTTCTTTGATGTGATGCTTTAATACCGACACGCGATGGGACGCCACGATGTTGCGTTGTTGCGGTGTTACGCTGTTACGCGGTGCCGTCCACACTTGTTACGGCGTTACGTTACGACGGTGTTACGATACGAAGTTCTGTTGCATATCTGTACCCGCCTTTTTAAATGTCTTGTATTATAATCTCTATGCTTGCTATCAGTTTATGGGCACTAACCACTAAGATGAAAGGCAAAGGCAGTGGCGCCCCTAGGCCCGTGCCTATGAGACCTAGTCAGAAAACCGGCCCTGCCAAGAAAACATTTTAGGCAATTTATTTTGTCTATTTCTTTTGTATATATCTAACACAATGTCAGTATAGGCCAATTTTTAATTTTTTTACTTTAGATATACAATGGCCCATTTTCAAATATTGGAGGGTTCGGTAGAATAGGCTCGGACTTTTCTGTATATTCCAACATCCAAAACTTTAAATTAGCCTTTATGAAAAAGTAATATGTACCTAATCGTCTGCCAATATCGATATCATATCTAACATAAACGTTAAAAAAACATTTTTAAATTTGGTAGGGAAAATCTTATTTAATGACCAAACGAAAAACCCATTGACTCATCATACTAGAATCATACTAGAATCATACTAGAATCATACTAGAATCATACTAGAATCATACTAGAATCCCCTAAACAGTCCCCTAAACAATCCATAAGAGGCTCAAATTTTATAGGTCTCAAATTTTATCGGTATAGTTGAGACTCTAATATGAGTGCTCTAGATCGATTCTATACCACCGGTCAATGTGTTTCTCCGATAAATTGCAAGAGTGTACACCCCTAAATAGGGGGATAAGGAGGCTCAGATTTCATAGGAATGTGAACCCTTTATATGTAGTTAAGAGTCTCTAGTTTGAGCGTTATGAATCGATTATTTATCCCCGGTCAATAATTTTTTCTGAAAAATTACAAGAGTGAAGTGCCCCTAAAGAGGGTGATGTGTAGCTCAAGTTTTATGGGAAGGTGAACTCTATAAATAGATTTAAATGTTCCTAGTTTGAGCTCTCTGGATCGATTCTATATCCTCGGTAATTGTCATTACCTTTATCTGGAAAAAATAAATGATTGCTTAAATTTCATAGGAGGGTGGACCCTTTATAGATAGTTAAGAAACTCTAGTTTTAGCGCTCTGAATCGATTTTATATCGCTGGCCAATAGCTTTTAGGTGAAATTGCAGGCGTTAAGCACCCCTAAAAATGGCAACAAATTTTATATTAAGACGAACCTTTAGATATAGTTAAGAGTCTCTAGTATGTATGCTCTAAATTGATTCGGTCAATAGTTTTTTCTAAAAAATTACAATAGTAAAGTATACCTAAGAATAAGGGGAATAAGGGGCCCATTTTATGGAAAGCTTCATAAGTAGTTAAGAGCTCGTAATCGATTTTATATCACAGGTCATTAGTTTCTTCTGAGAAATTACAAGATTACCCCTAAATAGGGGGATAATTGGGCTGAAATTTTGCAGGAAGATAGTTAAGTGTCCCTAGTTTGAGCGCTCTGTATCGATTTTAAATCGTCGATCGAGAGCTTTATCTCAAAAATTACAGGAGTAAAGCAACCTTTAAATAGGGGAACGGGGAGCTCAAATTTTATATGAACTTGAACTCTTTAGAGATAGTCAAGAGTCTCTAGTATGGGTGCTCTAAATTGATTCTATACCTACTTCTCCTAGTAGCACAAATATTGGACCAACGACGTACAATCCATATAGTACCAATATTTATACAGTGTGTGTAGTGGCGGACTGGGCATAGGGAGTTAGAATTGCAACATCGCGTGTGCCAGCTGGCTGAAATGAAATAACTGAGAACGGAGATGCTTTAGTGGTCCAGCGCTGACTCTTTAATCTATGCCGTTGACGGGCGAGTTTGCTGTTACCTGGGTTGTCGCGCTACGTGGAAGTACATACCCAGTCCGCAATTACACGCACTGTATATTGGTCCTATATGGATGTACGTTGTTCCAATATTTTGTGCTACTATAGTCTGTTTTTAAACCATTAGGACTGAATATAGAAGTCCAATTCACACCATAGAGGCAACCAGAAAATACACTAGAACCTTTTTGGCGTTTTGAGCAACCAATAATACACCACTACAGTATATTTGTGTGCATTTTATTACCATTATATAATGGATCGACCTCTATTTGACCTCCATGTATTTGATACACCATACCATACCATTTACACAATATAAAGGCACCAAGTAATTAGCCACTTTTACGTTTAGATTTATACAAAAGGGATTAAAAACTGACATATAATGTGCAAACGATAAAAAAGAAATTAGAGCAAAATAATTTATGACATGAAATTAAAATTTATTATATGTCAAAATTTACGACTATTGCCCTGTGTAAAACTGGCGAAGGCGGATCCAATCACAGATGTATGATTTAGCGCGGTAAATTTGAAACGGTCCTCCTGATTTTAAAACCGACTATAATCTGCGGTCAATAGCTTCTATTGAGGAATTACAAGAGTAAACTGTAAAGTACCCCTAAATAAGGGGATGAGGGGGGCTCAAATTTTGTAGGAAGATAGTTAAGAGTCCCTAATAGTTTGAGCACTCTAGATCGATTTTATATCATCGGTCAATAGCTTTTTCTGAAAAATTACAAGAGTAAAGTATCCCTAAAAAGGGGAATGAGGGGCTCGAATTTTATAGTAAGGTGTACCTTTTATTACTTCCACATCCAGTGGAAGTATAGTAACGACAAAAAAATTTAAAAAAATTTTTATTGTTCAAATAGGCTTAGAATATCATGAAACGTCGAGATTTTAAGTTTGAGCGAAAACAAAATTCTGTCTGTCT
Organism: Rutpela maculata; assembly: GCA_936432065.2. Taxonomy (NCBI): domain Eukaryota; kingdom Metazoa; phylum Arthropoda; class Insecta; order Coleoptera; family Cerambycidae; genus Rutpela; species Rutpela maculata. The sequence continues at coordinate 207,998,330 of OW386286.2, read as the reverse complement.
GTCGGCAGGGTCGGACTAATCGTGTGCGGGGCCCTGGGCTATTAATGCTTTGGGGCCCTTCCTATCTCATAAGACTATTTCCCTCACTTATAAGAACCAATGAAATAGCAAAATTTTGAAAATTTGGACCAATAAGAACAAACTTACAGAGAAAATTGCATTCCAAGTAAATATTTTACATACAATGACAGGCAGCGAAAATTGCACAAGTCTTGACAGCAAAAACGTCAATATCAATAAAAAATATTTCTTGTTCTATGTTTTGTTCTGGAAATAGTCTAATAAATATATATTTCGTGCATTAAAAACATTGAGTTAGAATATAAGAAGATGCCATGCTCTACAAATTTCCTAGACAGAAACGGCACCGGTAGGCGTGGCTAAACGTTGGAACAAGATGGTGGTTTTGCCAGACCCGGACTATTTAAAATTATAAGAACTTTGTACCCCGACGAGACGGCCTATCTGAATAACGCAAAAAAAAATGTTGAATTCAATAAATGCAAGATTTTTAGCAATAAGAATTAAAACAAACATATTCAAATAAAACACAAAATAAACAAATTAATATATACTGTGACCTCTAAATAATAAAATTTTATTATATTTAATTAGCTGTTTTTTTCTAATGCGGCTCTGTTTGTTGTTTACACTACCTATGAAATGTTATTCCCATTAATTTTTTCTTGTCAACACCATCTCTAGAAGAGCAACTTCTTTTGGGACACGACACCATATCCCTTTTAATGTTTATTGTCCAAAATTTAAAAAACTATCAATAAAAATCACAATAAATCGCACGGAAAACAAACTGTCACTATTTGGGGGGAAAGTAGTAACATGGCGGCCAAGTGATGCCGTTTTAATCACATGACTGCTTCTCCCGTCCTTCTAACTCAATGATTAAAAACCGCTGCCCAAGGAATCACTACTTCCACATCCACATTCTCTATCCAAGTCACTCACAACGAAAAAACTTTGTATGTGAAAATAATTGTTTATGGAACTTTAATAATATAATATTTGAAATCCTCTACCCCAAAAACCCATAAAACGATACCCCACATCGGTAGTGGGGTGGGGGTGGTGATAGGGGGGTGGTAGTGGGGGGTGGATGAAGTAAAAAAATATTTTGAGGTTTCTGGTTCCTGTACATACACTAAATCACATTTTTTGTTTCATCCCCTTTAATAAGGAGGTGGGGGTGGTAATGGGGGTGGCTAATGCCAAAAATTTTTTTGAGACCTTAGCTTCTCTTATATATACTATATACCAATTTCATGGACTCTTACCTGCTTAATTTTCCCATTTACCCCAAATTTACCCCAATTTACCCCCCAACCCTTCGACGGAACAAGATGAAAATATAATCTAGTTGTAGAACTCGTTAAAGTACATATGTGTACCAAATTTCAAGTCAATATCTTAAACGGTTCCAGAGTAAACGTGCGCACAAAAAAAGTTACAGACAGACAGACAGACCGACAGACAGACAGACCGACAGACAAACAGACCGACAGACAGACAGAAATTTTTTTTTCGCTCAAACTTAAAATCTCGACGTTTCATGACATTTTAAGCCTATTTGGACAATAAAAATTTTTAAAAATTTTTTTGTCGTTACTATACTTCCACTGGACGTGGAAGTAAAATAATCTGAAAATTCAACATTCAAAGCGTGTTGCTTTTAAGAAACCGCATTTGTTCAATTTGATGAGATTCGACTGAAAAAGTACTCTCGACTGCATCTCTTTTTGTCAAATCTCATCAAAATGAACTCAAGCGGTTTATAAGCAACACGTTTTCATGCTGAATTTTCGATAATTACTACAGATAACATTTTTTTGAGATCAGGTCAGATCACGCACCACCAAGACACGTTTCACTTTGTTTTGGCTAAATACTGAACTAAACTCAGAGCTGGGCAAATACTTTGAAAAAGTATTTAAATATTAAATACTAAATACTTTCAGAAAATTGAAAGTATTTAAATATTAAGTATTTTCAAAAGATAAAAGTATTTAAATAAAAAATAACAAACGTAATTAAATAGTTTAAACTTAGTATTTAAATACTTTCTGAATATTTAAATACTTTGATAACACTGAAATATTTTGAACCATAGTTAAGTGTAAAAATAGCCTTTAATGGCTAAACTTCGCCAAATTGTATTTTCTGTTTTTGTAGAAATCAATAAAGACTTAATATTATCATTATCAATATTATTATTATATTAAATACTATTTGACTATTTGAGGTGTCAAAATTTTAGGTTTCATGACTTTCATGAACTACAACACTATTTTAATACCTACACAGGTATTAAAATGAAAATTAAGTATAGACTTAATCAGTTCTAGTTGGGTATTGGACTTTTACTTATCCGCAGAGCTAGACCTTTGCGTCTTCTGCAAATACCCAAATAAAGCACAAAGACTATGGCACTAGTTCTCTTTCACAATCACAAAACATATAAATGCAGAGTCAGAGGGAAACATCCGTTTAGTTTCGGTTTATTATAAATATTTAAAAAATCATAAATGGTATAATCCTTAAAATAGTTTCAAATACTCCCCATTGCTTTAAGGAATACAACCATATACAGTTTTTTATCATAAACTTTGTATATAGTTAAATGCCATACTTTAATAATGAAATTAGGAGCTATATTCATTGACAAACTACGATATTCAAGTACAACAAAAATTTACAATCAAGAAAAATATATAGTTGTATTCGTTAGAACAATAGCAATTATTTAAAACAGTTTTAAAGACTATAGTATATTTGGTTATTTAATTATTTATAATAAACCGAAAATGAACGTATATTTCCCTCTCACTCTACAAAAGCCTAACCTTAACAGTTAACACTTACTGTCTATGTCAACCAACTTTCTGGGAATACAGACGTGAATGACTGAAGACTGAATGATGCAATGTGTTTATTAACTACATAGTATAGTACATGTCTTGATTTTTGACAAGTATCTGCCTGTCTCCCTGGTGTATTTGATTATATTTGTTGTATTTACTTAAATACTTTTGAGATTCAAATACTTCTGAAAGTATTTAAATACTGTCAGAATTTTAGAAGTATTTAAATACTTTTCAGTTATTTAAATAGTTTAAGTATTTATAAATACTTTAGTATCATTTTCACAAATACTAAGTAGTAAATATTTCAGATAAAGTATTTGCAAGTATAAATACAAATACTTGTTGCAAGAAGTATTTAAATACTTGGTGTTTAAATACTTTCTAGTATTTAAATACTTATGAGGTATTTGTAAGTACATATTTGCCCAGCTCTGACTAAACTATAATAATAATAGCGAGTAGCCTTGGTTGCGATTGATCAAATCCAGATGCATACAGTGGCAAAAACTGTGGATTGCAATACGGGAGCAGACGCGCAAAAATATACTTTTATATTTATTATTTATACCGTCAATGAGATCACTAATAAAGGGCATACTCATAATCATATCGTATTTGATTTTTAAGTCCGTTTTCAGCGTTAGGGGCCCCTTCAGTATCCGAGGCCCTGGGCTTAAGCCCCTAAAGCCCTCCCTTTAGTCCGCCCCTGTCTGTCGGTCTGTAACTTTTTTGTGCACACGTTCACTCTGGAACCGTTTGAGATATTGACTTGAAATTTGGGACACATATGTACTTTAACGAGATCAAGAACTAAATAATATTTTCATCTTGTTCCGTCGAAGGATTGGTGTGTAAATTGGGGTAAACTTGGGATAAACAGGTAAATCAAGTAGGTAAGAGTCCATAAAATTGGTAATTAGTATATACAAGAGACGCTAAGGGCTCAAAAAAAATTTTGGCATTAGCCACCCCCATTACCACCCCCACCCCATTATTAAAGGGGAAGAAAAAACATTGTGATTTAGTGTGTGTACAAGAACCAGAAACCTCAAAATATTTTTTTACTTCATCCACCCCCACTACCACCCCACTACCGATGTGGGGTATCGTTTTATGGGTTTTTGGGTTAGAGGATTTCAAATATTATATTATTAAAGTTCCATAAACAATTATTTCCACATACAAAATTTTTCGTTGTGAATGACTTGGATAGAAAATCTGGATGTGAAGTACTGATTCCTTGCGTAGCGATTTTATAGATAGTTAAATCTGGTAAGTATGACTGGTATGAGCACTCTGGGTCGATTATATTCCACCCAGTGGCGGCTGGTGAAAGTTAAATATTTCTTTTCTCGTCTGTGGCGCAGGGGACCCACACGAAATTTGGGAAATAACATCTAGAGAAGCACTTCTCTAATGACCCTTAAAAAATTTTGAAAAAGCAGTTTGCGAAAAATTTTTTAAAAATTCGTTAGCCTCCCCTGGGTCTAGGGACTCCTGTTTATTTTTATTTTTTTTTGTCATATGCATTTGACTTTTCATAAAAATACAACAGATTTTGGACTTTATGAAAATATTTTCATTACTAACTGAGATACAACGAATTGAAATATTGTAATTTGTTAAATTGTAAATTACAAAATTTCAGTTCATTGTATTTCAGATAGTAATGAAAATATTTTCACAAACTCCAAAATCTATTGTTGCATTTTTATTAAAAGTCAAATGCATATGACAAAAAAAAATAAACAGTCCCTCCCTAGACCTAGGGGAGGCTAACGAATTTTTAAAAATTTTTTCGCAAACTGCTTTTTCAAAATTTTTTAGGAGTCATTAGATAAGTGCTTCTCTAGATGTTATTTCCCAAATTTCGTATGGGTCCCATGCGCCGACGAGAAAAAAATATTGAAATTTCACCAGCCGCCACCCTGCCAAAAATTCCACATAGAAACTTATAAAAAAAAAGTGATGCGGTTTTATCGTTCCTATAAGTTATATTAGTATTATACAGACAGGATTTTATCTGTTATATTAAGTTTTAAATCGGTTATGAAACAGTAATTCCGAATGAGCTATTTGGAATTATCATGTTGCCCTTTCATGAGTACTTATATGAAATATACAACAAATCTACAGTTTAGTGTCTGCAAATGCACCCATGCCCTTATATCTGTAAACATATGGAATTACAGATACAACTTTAAAGAGATTCTAAACTTTTCTATAAGTAATATCATAAGAGTTCCAGTCCGTCCTTTCTCCAGTATCTATCGTATGTAACACACCATTTATCAACATGTTTTTATTGTAAATTTCAACATTGTTTTTTATTAGTATTAATGTGGATATACATGTCAACAAATGTACAGTTTCAATTGTATATTTTACAGATGTATTTTTATTGTAAACTTCCATTTTGCTTTTTTATTAGTATTAATTTGGATATGCATGCCGACAAATGTACAGTTTAAATTGCATATTTCAAATAGAAATACTAATATTGTGGTAAACACAAAATTCTGCAAAGTCCTTATTTCCTCGGTGTTCTTGTTCTAGCCTAGAAGCAATGAATGAGTTAGCAGTGAAAGAGACTGCTTTGTTTTTAATTTAACAAACACACTTCAGTTCCTTAGGTCACATTAGATTAGATATGAACTAGCTACACGTATACAGCTCCCTCTACTGGAGCCTGGAGTAAAGTTGCTGCTGAAATTTCTATCAGTTTCTACCAGAATGGAGCAGCAAACATTTATTTATACCACATCAATGAGAATTTATGAGAACAGTATCTAAGGTAAAACGTGCGGCTTTCCGTGGTTAAATGGCAAGTGTTTCTATAAGAAACGAGCTGCATTAGGTTGACTTGCAATTGAAGATTACTAATTATAATGGGGATTTATGAGATCAGTTTCTATGAGTATTAATGTTTTTTTTCAGTAATATATTAAATGTGTTTTCATTTGTTTGAATGGGTAAAAAGAAAGGTCAGTTTTCAACTGCAATTACAAATACAAGTTTAATCACTTTGAATGGGGTTATATGCGATTAATTTCTAAAAGTATTTATGCTGTTTTCCGAATATAATTGTGATGAGGTTTAATCAGTAACAAATTGTTCACTACTTGTTATGATATGGTCGGAAATTCCAAGTACACATTTAGTATTCCTTCAAAAGGATTGATGAGAGCAGTTTCTACGAGTATCTATTTGTTGTTCCTCTAGTAAATTATATAAGTCTTTACATTTACTTATACTATCTCAATGAGAATTTATGAGAACAGTATCTAATGTAAAACGTACGGCTTTCCGTGGTTAAATGGCAAGTGTTTCTATAAGAAACGAGCTGCATTAGGTTAGAACAGTTTTGATTTGCAATTGAAGATTACAAATTATAATGTTTGAATAGGGATTTATGAGATCAGTTTTTATGAGTATTAATGTTTTTTTTTTCAGTAATATATTAAATGTGTTTTCATATGTTTGAATGGGTAAAAAGAAAGGTCAGTTTTCAACTGAAATTACAAATAAAAATTTAATCACTTCGAATGGGGTTATATGCGATCAATTTCTAACAGTATCTATACTGTTTTCCGAATATAATTGTGATGAGGTTTGATCAGTAACAAATTGTTCACTACATGTTACGATATGGTCGGAAATTCCAGGTACATATTTAGTATTACTTCGAAAGGATTGATGATAGCAGCTTCTACGAGTATGTATTTGTTGCACCAATAGTAAATTATATAAGTCTTTATCAGTATGCATTCGGATCTAATTTAAATATGAAAATTATATCAGAATAAAGCAACAAAATATTTTAAACAGAATCTATTTGTAAATCCAGACATTTACTTATACTATCTCAATGAGAATTTATGAGGACAGTATCTAATGTAAAACGTGCGGTTTTCCGTGGTTAAATGGCAAGAGTTTCTATATGAAACGAGCTGCATTTGGTTAGAACAGTTTTGATTTGCAATTGAAGATTACAAATTATAATGTTTGAATAGGGATTTATGAGATCAGTTTCTATGAGTATTAATGTTTTTTTTTTCAGTAATATATTAAATGGGTTTTCATTTGTTTGAATGGGTAAAAAGAAAGGTCAGTTTTCAACTTCAATTACAAATACAAGTTTAACCACTTCGAATGGGATTATATGCGATCAATTTCTAACAGTATTTATGCTGTTTTCCGAATATAATTGTGATGAGGTTTGATCAGTAACAAATTGTTCACTACATGTTACGTGTGGAAATTCCAGGTACATATTTAGTATTACTTCGAAAGGATTGATGATAGCAATTTCTACGAGTATGTATTTGTTGTGCCAATAGTAAATTATATAAGTCTTAATCAGTATGCATTCGGATCTAATTTAAATATGAAAATTATATCAGAATAAAGCAACTAAATATTTTAAATATGATACTTAAAAATAAAAATTTTAATTTGGAAATAAAGGAAATTAATATCACTCAATTTTGTGAAGAAAAAGTATTTGAGGTATGTGGTGTAGAAATTAAAGTAAAACAAGACACAATTAAACTATTGTCAATATACAGATCACCTACGGCTGATGTAAATAATTTCCTCTTCAAGCTAGATACTTTATTAGATAATATTTGTAGAGATAATTGTAAAGTCATTATATGTGGTGATCTGAACATTGATTATTTGTCAGCTTCCAATAGTAAAAAACAACTAGTTGATATCATCCAATCTTACGATATACACATGAGATTAAATGAACCTACTAGATACTCTGTTGATACAAATAGTTGCATTGACTATATTTGTACTAATTTTGGAGACGACTATAATTGTAACTATAAAATTTGCAAAAATGGTATTTCAGATCATACTGGACAAATGTTAACTTGCGATGTCTCCATGAATCTACATAATGACAAATATGAATATAAGCGCATTTTAAATGATAGCAACTATCATACATTTCTTTATCATTTAAGTAAAGAGACGTGGAGTAGCATATATAATGCAGAAACAGTAGATGAGAGTTTTAATAATTTTATTGATACATTTAATTATTATATGGAAATTAGCTTCCCATTAAAGAGATACAACCAAACAGAAAAAATTCATAAAGATTGCTGGATTACGAAAGGTATAAGAGTATCTGCTAATAAATTAAAAAACTTGTATGAAATAATGATTCGAACTCGAGATATATTGGATATTAATTATTATAAAACTTATAAGACACTCTATAAAAAAGTAATAAGAGCTGCCAAAAGATACCATAATGATAAAATTTATGAGAAAGCTTCTAATAAAAGCAAAGCAGTATGGTCGATTATTAATAATAATATAAATAAGCCCACAAATAATTCAAAAATAGAAAAAATAAAGATTGGGGATGACATAATAACAGATAAAAAATGTATTGCTCAACACTTTAATACACATTTTATAAATATGCCTAAAAGATTAAATGAGAAGCTAGATGTGCAAACTAATGAAGACAACATTTTTAAGTTAGATATTAACTATCCAACTATATTCTTGGAACCAGTAAGTGAACATGAAATCATTAATATAATACATAATTTAAAAAATTCCAATTCTGCAGGTATTGATGGTATCAGTTCAAACATATTAAAGAGATCCTACAATTATATTGTCAAACCATTGACATATGTAATAAACGCTTCAATATCTGAGGGTAAATTTCCCACGATTTTAAAAAGTTCCAAAATAATACCACTCTTCAAAAAAGGAGATACTACGACACCAGATAATTACCGTCCTGTTGCACTACTGTCAACCATCTCAAAAATTCTAGAACGTGTCATATACAATAGAATAGTGACTTTTTCAGTTAGAAATAATATATTTTCAAAATGTCAACATGGTTTTCTGAAAGGTAAGTCAACAGAGACGGCAATTATGGACTTTTTAAATAAATTATATGAAAACTTAAATAATAATAAACGATGTATCGGACTTTTCATGGATCTTAGCAAAGCATTCGACTTAATAAATCACAACTTGCTGCTTAATAAATTAGAAACTTATGGTTTAAGAGGTAAAATTCATGATTGGTTAAAATCATACCTTTCGAATAGAACACAAGTTGTCGAGGTTAATGGAGTAAAATCTGAAACAGAAGAAGTATTGATCGGTGTCCCACAAGGGTCTGTATTGGGCCCCCTGCTGTTTCTATTCTACATCAATGACTTGCCACAATGCACACCTAATGATAATTTAATAATGTTTGCCGATGACACTTCTTTTCTAAGCTGCTACGATTCAGTAGAGGATACAATACAAGACATTCACAACAATTTAAAATGCTTTACTACATGGTTCCATGAAAACAGATTATTCTTAAATGTTTCGAAAACTGGATTCATTAACTTTACTCCTAGAATTGCTAATATATCTCAAAGTAGCTTGATAAAAATTAATAAGAAATCTATTGTGCAAATGACTTCTACAAAATTTCTGGGTGTGATTATAGATAATGCTTTGAACTGGGAACCACAGTAATAACCAATAGTACCAATTAGTAACCAATACTAAATATGTACCTGGAATTTCCGACCATATCGTAACATGTAGTGAACAATTTGTTACGGATCAAACCTCATCACAATTATATTCGGAAAACAGCATAAATACTGTTAGAAATTGATCGCATATAACCCCATTCGAAGTGATTAAACTTATATTTGTAATTGCAGTTCAAAACTGGCCTTCCTTTTTACCCATTCAAACAAACGAAAACACATTTAATATATTACTGAAAAAAAACATTAATACTCATAGAAACTGATCTCATAAATCCCTATTTAAACATTATAATTTGTAATCTTCAATTGCAAATCAAAACTGTTCTAACCTAATGCAGCTCGTTTCTTATAGAAACACTTGCCATTTAACCACGAAAAGCCGCACGTTTTACATTAGATACTGTTCTCATAAATTCTCATTGAGATAGTATAAGTAAATGTCTGGATTTACAAATAGATACTGTTTAAAATATTTGGTTGCTTTATTCTGATATAAATTTTCATATTTAAATTAGATCCGAATCTTTACTGATAAAGACATATAATTTACTAGAGGAACAACAAATAGATACTCATAGAAACTGCTCTCATCAATCCTCTTGAAGGAATACCAAATGTGTACTTGGAATTTCCGACCATATCATAACATGTAGTGAACAATTTGTTACTGATTAAACCTCTTCACAATTATATCCGGAAAACAGCATAAATACTTTGAGAAACTGATCGCATCTAACCCCATTCGAAGTGATTAAACTTGTATTTGTAATTGCAGTTGAAAACTGACCTTTCTTTTACCTATTCAAACAAATGAAAACACATTTAATATATTACTGAAAAAAAAACATTAATACTCATAGAAACTGATCTCATAAATCCCTATTCAAACATTATAATTTTGAATCTTCAATTGCAAATCAAAACTGTTCTAACCTAATGCAGCTCGTTTCTTATAGAAACTCTTGCCATTTAACCACGGAAAGCCGCACGTTTTACATTAGATACTGTTCTCATAAATTCTCATTGAGATAGTATAAGTAAATGTTTGGATTTACAAATAGATACTGTTTAAAATATTTGGTTGCTTTATTCTGATATAATTTTCATATTTAAATTAAATCCGAATCTGTACTGATAAAGACTTATATAATTTACTATAGGAACAAAACAAATAGATACTCGTAGAAACTGCTCTCATCAATCCTCTTGAAGGAATACTAAATGTGTACTTGGAATTTCCGACCATATCATAACAAATAGTTAACAATTTGTTACTGATTAAACCTCATCATAACTATATTCGGAAAACAGCATAAATACTTTTAGAAATTGATCGCATATAATCCCATTCGAAGCGATTAAACTTGTATTTGTAATTGCAGTTAAAAACTGACCTTTCTTTTTACCCATTCAAACAAATGAAAACACATTTAATATTTAACTGAAAAAAAAACATTAATACTCATAGAAACTGATCTCATAAATCCCTATTCAAACATTATCATTTGTAATCTTCAATTGCAAATCCAAACTGTTCTAACCTAATGCAGCTCGTTTCTTAAAGAAACACTTGTCTTTTAATCACGGAAAGCCGCACGAATTACATTAGATACTGTGCTCAGAAATTCTCATTGATATGGTATAAGTAAATGTTTGGATTAACAAATGGATATGGCTTGACTCATTTTGCTGGTCAATGCGGATATAAACTGATAACAATTTCAACAGCAACTTTACCTAACTCTTATAGAAACTTATTGACCATATAGGTTCCCATAGATACTTATTAATTTTTGATAATTTTCAATACGGATTGATGAGATTTTTTTGACAGGGCACTGATACCACCGGTCAATAAGTTAGGCAGACCCAAATTTCAAATAGTCTAAATAGATTATCAAATCACGAAATCCAAATGGAAAGGGTAATAAAATTATAAACATCCTAGTACCTATTTCATTCAATTCACTTTTATTATTTATTTACTGTAAACGTGACGGTCCTGTACGCAATCTAGAGAATTATAGGAATACTAGTAGGTAAAATAACAGAAACCTATAGCAACTGTCGTCTTGTTCAATACTTCACTACTAGATGTCCGTAGTTGCAATTTTCCTGTTTATATTTATTCTGACAAATTTTAAACAAAGTATTATGATTTGTATACTTATTAAAATAAAGCTAATAAATTTTAAAAGATGTTATTGACTAGCACAATAATAAAAATATAACATTAAAAACGCTGGGGTAAATTCATATTTATTTATTTTTAGGTTTGCTCCCAGTTTGCTCCTTCAAAATAGTGTTAGCCAGCTATTATTAAAACATAATAGGTAAAAAAAGTTTTTCTTTTATAATAAGCAAAAAAAAATATACAAATTAGTTGATAATTAAATAATAAATAAATCAAAAACCACACCCTTCATATTCGTACGAGGTTAATTTTCTACATGTTGGTAATGCCAAAGCGTCCTAAGTTAAATAGACCAATAACAAAGTAGCATTTTGCCGATTCGGAGGGGCACTCGCCATCTTGATTTCTGATTGTGCGCGTTTTAGTTGTAGAAAAGTTGATCCGTATAGTGCACCGATCAGTGAATCGAGTTTAGTGGTCAAGTATTTTGGAATATCTGGTTCACAAGGTAAGTTAAAATCATATTTGTAAATTAAACTACATACAAAATATACTTCTGAAACTTTTTCCCAAATTTTGTTGTGAAATTCGCCGTAGTTTTTGAGATATTTAAAGTTCATTTTCGGGACAATGCGTACCGGTCTCTCACATATTTAGAACTTAACAATATGTTTTTACTTAGAAATTAAAAATGCAACGATAATAGAACACAATTACAGTTCTAATGCTAATATTTAGGTTTATATAATCCAGTGGCACTATGTTTGCTTAGTTTTATCAAGTTTATTGTCGTTTCTATAGTAATTTCTTTGTTTGTCGTTGTTACTGGTTTATTTGTTGTTTAAATAACGTTTTGTTTAAAGAGGCAACTTTGTCATTAACATAAGGAAAGTTCGGTTAGGTCCGTATATCTAAATGTCGGTAGCAGATAGGCACATATATATGTTTAAATTCCCTGTGGAGACAGCTGTAACTGGGGTAGGATTTCTCCACATGTCGTTTGGCATGTCAAGTGCCCCCAAGCCAAATACAGTTGTGACTGCTCACATTTATTGCTTTATAACTACTCTAATAAATAAATATAGTTTAATGTCATTTTATTATTCGTGTACATTATACCTACTTAGGTACATGCATTAAAGTGTTTTAACTTTTAATTTACCTAAGAGGTACCTTATATTTTATCGGTAGGCAATTTGTGAATCTGGTCAGTTTAGATAGTAAGAGGTATAATAATACATTAATTTACGCTGTAGGTACGTTAGCTAAGAGGGAAAAAATGTTTCAAGGCCACATTTTTGTTCGTATTGGGATAGTTTAATAATTTGAATAAGTTGTCTGGGTTGCGTCTGTTGGAATATAAATTATGAGTTGAAAGAACTTATATGTTACATGTATGTACATAGGGAATATGGATAAATAAATAATCTCGTTTTTAACCGTTATTGTAATGTGAAAGATATTTTATAGCTCTGGTAGATGTCAAGAGTATTAAAAAATTCAAATAATTGGGTTTACTCACTTAATAGGTACCTAAGTCGGTATGATTTTTTTAATTAAGAATCGTTTATATCGAGGTATGGAAGGTACAAAAATAAGTAGCTGTACAAGACTTTTTCTTGCATCTGACCATTAAGTGGTGATAATAATAGTAATGATTTAATTGTTATTGTCAGCCATGTTGAAGTTGCTTGCCGAACACTTTAGGCAAACATTTAAAACTGAAGATATTACACACCCTTGTAAGTACCAGAGCTCTATACCTACTTTATTTCAACAATTTTAAAAAATATACTTTTTTCTACTCACATGCTTTAATTCCTTTATTAGTCATTCTCTACTAATGACTAATATTCATTACGATACAGAGTTTATAACCAATAGAAACGCGACAACTAGCAATATTCTGTCAATATCAACTATTGCCTTGAACATCTGACAGATCTAAAATTTATAAATTTTGACAAGTCATCTGTCATGTCATGTTTACCTAGCAATTTCAGAAATAAAATTTTAATTTTCTTTTTCATGACTGGTCTTAGAAAAAATAGTGTATGCAACTCACATTTAATGGCTATTAAGACACTCACATTCATTATGTGAGTGTCTTAATAGCCATTCAATAATTCTCATGCTCGTCGTAATAACTATCATTAAATGATCGTTGCATAATATACTATACTCAAAAGTGAGACTGAACTCGTGTAGGATGATGAGGATGATTACTTTGTCCATTCATCAGTCTGCTAGACTCCGAAACTATTAGCTTAGAAACATGAAATGCCACATGTAGCTAGAGTTTGGTGTTGCAGGTAGGTAGCTCAGGAATGGATATTAGCAGAAAATATTTTCTCACATCCTTTTGTGGGTCAAAATGTTAGACTTTTTTTAACTAAACAAGTTTGAAAAGTCTAAATGTAAAGATTACAATTTTTCCTTATTAAAAAAATCTTTAGAATGTTCATTTTTATTATACCCCACCCTTTTATTTCTGAGCGTGCAATTCTAACAAAATTCCAAAACGTCAGGTACCTACTACCTACTACTAATTTAAGGAAAATTCTAGCGAACCTCCGAACTATTAAGTGGGTATTTTAGTCGGCCGTGGAGAGAAAATACGGGCCCGGTGGAAAAAGCTTTTTGAAAATAGATGAGAGACAGAAATCCGAAAAAGATTTAAAATACGCTGAAAAAAAACCGGGCCCGGGGGAATTACCCCCGCACCCCCTCGCGACAGGCCTGATTTGAGTTATTTATTAATTTTAGTTACATATATATTTTAATTGCTGCTATGCGTACCACCTATCAATAAAGAGAGAGAGAGAGAGAAAAATATGGAATAAATTCACTGTAGAAAAAACCTCGGACGTTTACCTTACCTTACCGAAACCCAAGGGCGTTTCCAGGACGTTTTTCTGGGGGTGGGGGGAGGGTGCTTGGCCGTGTCAATTGTTTCTAGTCTTTGAACTTTGAAGCACACTACAGTACATTTTATATTTTACTTAGTTCTTGTTCTTACCCCCCTCTTGAATACGCCTATGCCGAAACCTTTATTTATTTTTTATTGTTACTTGTTAACAAAGATTCTCTTTAAAAAAAAATGTCATTAAATTTGTTTTCTCTGTTTTCACATTTTTCCTATTTTCTTGGAAGGTATCAAAATGTTTACACCATTATATCCAATAGAGAATACAATTATTAAATAAAGGTTGCCAAACAGGAAGGGAAGTTTTGTGTAAATAGTGTAAATACCTTTACAGATTTCTTTTAATAGTGAAAATCATGATTATTTTTCAACAGCTACTCCCTCTATTTTACTTTGCATTTGGTAAGCCATTGTGGATTAGGATGGGCCGAAAAATATGAAAATTTGAATTTGCAAATGGTATAGTTTATAATTTAGTTTCTATGAATCTAAAACTAGTTAATTCGGTTAAATTTTTAGTCAAATCGGTAAATATTTAGCCGGGTCTCCACGAAAATGAAGGAAAAGGACAATTTTTTTCGATTTTTAACATTTTTTTAAAATTGACGTGAAATTTTTTTGTGACTCTTTATTATCGTGTCTAAATGTGTGTTGCAAAACTTTTTCGAATAAAATATTTTTCAGTTCCAGGGACATAGCAACAAATTATAAACGTGAACGTGAATCGTGATCTATCTAAGTCATGTTTGGTTCACGCTGATCACCCACAATTAGGGATTTCAGCGCGGCACGCCTCAGGTTAGAGTGGGGCATGTTTTATTTTTCTACAGCATATTAAATAATAAATATAATGTATTACTTAATTCATAAAACATCATTATTCTCGTGTAAAATATGTTATGACATGATTAAAATAAGAAATTAACAGAAACACGCCTGTATCAATTATGATTTCAAATTATTTTGATATAATTACGCAACTCCCTCCTAAACTGTTTGACGACCTAACGCTGGTTACAGTTGCTATAGTAACCGTTAGGGGGGAGTTGCGTAATTATATCAAAATAATTTGAAATATAATTGATACAGGCGTGTTTTCGTTAATTTATTATTTAAATCATGCCAGAATATACTTTTTATGAGAATAATGATGTTTTATGTATTAAGTAATACATTATATTTATTATTTAATATGCTGTAGAAAAATAAGGCATGCCCCGCTCTATCCTAAGGGGATTCGCGCCAAAGCTTTGTGATTTTTTACGTATCTTATAATATTCTGAGCAACTATATATCGATATCGGCCGATTATCGGTATCAGCAAAAAAATTTATATCGGTCGATCTCCAGTAAAAAGACGGTGACAATTTTAATTTAATAAGTACTAAAATTGTATTTTTTAAGAAATACTTTTCCTTTCAGTTTTAGAGAATTTCGTCCATAC
Source organism: Rutpela maculata (assembly GCA_936432065.2). Classification (NCBI taxonomy): domain Eukaryota; kingdom Metazoa; phylum Arthropoda; class Insecta; order Coleoptera; family Cerambycidae; genus Rutpela; species Rutpela maculata. The sequence goes on along the minus strand of OW386286.2, from coordinate 207,982,408 downwards.
TTTTGAGACCTCCACGCCGAGTCTGACTCACACTTGACCGGTTTTCTTTATCGTAACTTTGTCGACTATATGGAGAAAACTCTGCTTTGGTGAATATAGAATAAACACTCAAAGAAATAGTATGGGTAAATTCAACAAAAAAAAATGGTTAACTAACAATATCGTTAATTTTGTTAAACTAAATTATATTATGGTATTTTTAATCAAGAAGTGATTGTTATTTTAATTAATAAAAAGTTGTCGTACAAGAAAACAAACATTAACTTAAAGAATAGAAGACTATTATTTTTTTCGTCTGACTATTATTTTGTTGAATTCTGTCAAATTAAACTAGATAATAGTATATTTCATTTTTAACCATCATCGAATTGTAATTCTAACCCAGTATTAGTTCGCTGTATTATTGTACTTGGTAGACAAACCAATATTATTATCGTCTTCTAGAAGTTCTAAAAGAATTACCATAAAATTTGCTTGCTTACCACGTAGTCTATTACAGAAATTATTCCCAGATGACGCCACATACAAATCACTGACAATAATCAATCATGCATTATCTTATACTCTTATGAATTTATAGAAAATTAATAACATGATTGCAATGTTCTCTAAACTTTGGTTTGGGTGGTCTGATGTCTCAATATTGAGATTTTGGCTACCCAAAAAAAACTTCATCGTACAAAAAAGTGTAGATCAACCTAAAAATTAGTTGGTGAACAAAAAAACAAAGTCGTTGTACTATTTAATTGTAGACCAAATTGAAAATGGTTAGTGAACATAAAAAAATGTCATTGTACTATTTAATTTGTTACAAGAAGATATGATTATTAAACTACTATTTGTTTACGAAAACAAATAAAGTTGTATGACTATTCTTGTCTGCTTGATTTAACTATGAAACTAGATAGGCGCGATTTCATATGCTCTTTTTGGTTGAATTTACCTATCATTTTCTTTGAGTGTAGAGAACACTAAGTAACTTATAAATGTAAAATTTGCACAGGAGTCAGACAGGACTGTGTTCTGGAACTAATCCTTTTTAACATCTGTGGTGAACACGTGATTCGACGTGCTGGAGAACAGGCAGGGTGTAGTAGCTATAGGCGGAATCAAGATTTCTGATTTGAAAGAGTATAGCAGAATAAGCACTAATCTGGTCGAGGTTTTTGGGCACAAGTTGATAGTAGTGTTATATGAAATTTCCCAAAATATTATTTTTTGAAAACCATTTTTAGGGAAGTTATGATGGGGCTAAAAAGAAAAGTGGAAAAACATTTTTTCTCAAGAACGGGGAAACCGATTTTTATGAAAAAAAATATGTTATGGCTTTTGATGGCACAAACGTAGAAAAAAATTATTGAGGCCATTTGTCGGAAAGAAGTGGTGAAAAAATTAAAAAAAAAAAATTTAGGGATGTTCTCGAGGCACTACCGTCATTTACTTTCAAATAAATGTTTATAAGTATGCCTCTTTAAAACATATACAATTTTCAAAGTGATCGGAATGGTAGAACGTATTCAAAATGTATTCAAAATTGATAATCACGGGCGTACTGCGGGCGGCGCGGTCTATTACTACATCTTAACCACGGTCACTGGCGGCCATTACATCTCTACCGTTCAGATCAGTATCAAACTTCAAGAAGTGTGGTGCATATATTTTCAAATTCCCCGAAGTCAACTGTTGAGTTAATCAAAATTTACTTTGAAAATCTGAACATTTTGCAATGATGACGTCTGTAGTCAGCCTACGAAAGAACTAGTACACTCTACGAGCAGGTTACAGTGCCTCTCACTAGTCAGGGTGCATGTTTATTGCGAGTCGCCTTGCCCCTCACGAGTCTGGGTGTTTGTTTATCGCGAGTCCCCTTGCCTTTCACGAGTCGGGGTGATTGTTTATCGTGAATCCCCCTGCCTCTCACGAATCGGGTTACTCTATATTAATGAGACTTCTCTTAGTCTTGATTGCTGTCGTCCTTAATTACAGGAATAATATTATTCTGAATAAAAATGTCGCTGAGAATTTCAGCTGGCTTTAGAACTTTCGACAAATACCTTGAGTAGGACAGGCAGGCGCGTGCTGGCCCACCGGGATACCGGGAGTTTCTAGGTGGGCCCCTCACAAAGTGCTTTGAAAGGGCCCCAGAAGATCCCCCCCCCCCGCTCAATCAATTCTTCTTTTCGAGGAAAAAAGCAATACGCGCCTGTCTGGGGCCCTTTCTAAGTAATTTTCCCGGGGCCCAAAATAGTCCCAGCACGCGCCTGGGGACAGATAGTATACAATTGCAGCAACATGCGAGCAGCAGCCAGCAGTTCTGTTTCCGTTCGCGCAATAGGGAACTTGCACATTTTTTTTTTTACTGCATAAAAATATACTAAAAAATAAGATGTGCAAAATATGACGCCTTAATTCCCAATAATAAATTTGTTATAAATTATTAAAGTTTCGCGCGCGAGCGAACCGTTTGAAACAGGTCCAAAAGCGTGACGTCACACCCTACAATTTACAAGCGACGACGGAGATCCCAGCCCAGCACTCGACCGCCTGATTTCATGGTTCATATTCAGCCGTAAAAATACCAGCATCGCCATCAATTTGAAGTATATACTTAAAATGGAAACAAAAACTTCTTATTTCAAATAGTGCATTGTACCGTTGTGTAAGAATACTACAGTGAAAGTGCCAGATAAAATATTTATAATATTGCCAGATGATAAGATTCGTCGATCAAAATGGTTAAAAGCGTGTAGAAGAAATGAAAAAGACATTTCACAGAGTAGTAAGTCTCTACATGTGTGTGAAGATCATTTTAATGTAAGTACATTATTAAATACTATTAATAATTAGTTTATGTCTGTGTACTAGTTTTTCGCAGGAGGGTAACAAAATACTTATATGGGTAGTGTTTTGTTATAAATAAGCTAGTTTTTTTAGATTTATTTTGAATAGTGTGCCATATTAATAAGATGAAAAAGTTTCTTGCTATAATAATGATTATAATAATTCCTTGGTACTGTGGGAACAAACGTCCTCCACTGTTTAAATAATAATCGTAGAAAACAGGCATAGTATAGTAAAAAAAAAACGTAGAATATTTCTCTATGCTTTAGAATATCTCAATTCTTTCAAACATAAAACTAAGTCTGCTAAAAATGCTTAGTTACGACTAAGCATTTTGTACTTATTTCTGTTTATTCCGTGATCAAGTTATAACTATTTTATGCGTATAAATTATTACTAAAAGCTAAAAAAATACATATTTGTCTGCCTTGATCCCGCGCCTAGGGGAAAAACTTTCACTATTTTGTATAAAAGATGCCACCATAAACATATCCACTTTCGGCAAATTATCAGATTGGCCCTTGGAAAAACCTTGATCGGTCATTTTAAAATATCTGTACAACTACAATAAGCGATACTATAAAACACAATTATATATTTATATCAGAACAGTCACTAACAAATCAACCACAGTCTAATAACACCGGTAAACATCTGATTGTGTTGCTTCCCGACGCGAGGACTACCGAATATTGTAGGGTGTGACGTCACAGCCAGTAGTAGCTCGTTCCGGGCCACCTCAATTTTATCGCTATTTAGATCTTTCATACTGATCGCGTGGAATTAGAAATCTTATTTTTTTGTGAAATACACGTTTTGTTACAACGTTACGCTATGTTTTTTAGTATTATTTTTATTTTTAAAATTATACGCAAGTTCCCTATTGTATACTGTCTGTCCCAAGGAAGGTATTTGTCAAAAGTTCTGAAGCCAGCTGAAATTCTCAGCGATATTACTGTAATTGAGGACTATAGCAATGAAGACTAAGAAATGTCTCACCAATATAGAGTAAGCTGATTCGTGAGAGGCCAGAGGACTCACGCAAAAAAGTCGCCCCGAATTGTGGGAGGCAAGGAAACTCAAAATAAACAAACTCCCCGACTAGTGAGAGGCGAGGGGACTCACTCACGATAAACAAGCATCTCGACTCGTGGGAGGCAAGGAGACTCACGATAAATAAACACCCCATAATAAGTTGTCCAAAATCGTACTGTAACCTCCATGTGGTGGACCTTGGACAGGGCCGCGCCGTCCATAAGGGAAGTCCTGCGGCGCACGATGGCGCCACGTAACTTAAAGCGCCGCGAGTTTTGAAATGTAAAATAAAAAAAAATGAACGTTTAGTTACAATATAGCATGAACCAGGGCCGGATTATCCAATAGACAAACTAGGCAATTGCCTAGAGGTCCCAACGCACGAGAGGAGGCTCCAGCAGTTCAAAACTAACAAATTTTATCTCCCAATGGCCGTCGGGCGACGTTTATCATTTACCATTGATTTGTTGGAAAGTAAAATTTACAAGAAAATTATTTATTTGTTATTTGGTTATTTTATTTAGATAGAATTATCGCATTTATTACCTCTGTTCTGTAGCAACATTTTACAGAATTATTTATAGGACTACTAGCTGACCCAGCAAACGTTGTTTTGCCATATAAATTATAAATTTTTGTCCAAAAAACCGAGGGGTCAACCACCATCGGCAGTCGATGTACAAATTCTAGGCAGTCTTTCTGCACTCTAGTAGGCAGTCATGACTGGTGCATGCGCGCCAGCGTAATATAAGCGCTTCTTCTGAGAATGTTTAATGGTGTTCATATTGTGCAATTACCAATCACCAATTTATAAAGCTGTTGAGTTATTTTTGTAGTTGCATTTAGACTGTTAATATTTGCAATATGTGCATTGCCACTTACCTTTTTTTAATAATAAAAACTGTAAAAATTACAGTTTTTATTATTAGGTAAAGAAAAGTAAGTACTAGGAGAGTGAGATAATTTTATTATTGTTATTAGCAAAAATTAAGTAGTTTAAGACTAAAGATAAAATAAATAAGTTGTTGACAGCTGTAGTTTTGTAATAATTTTTCGAATGTAGAAAAATGTCTAGTTTAATTTGGTGTAATAAAATTTTCAAAAAAGTTTAACCCTCTACCAAATACAAGACAATCCGCTTTTTTCGTGGTTTTTCGCTTATAACTTTTTTAACAGGAAAGTTACGAGGTAGCAAACTTGAAATTCCTGTTCAGCACCCCAAAAAACATAAAGCAAGATAGAGAAAAAAATGTCTCCAAAACTTTCCAAACAGAATCCTAAATTGATTAGCCTGTAAAAGTACATGGCTGGTTCAAACTTTGTATTCGCATAGGTAATTACGTATATCTGACAAAAAAAATTTTTTGAGTGAATCATTCACCTGCCGGGCGTAGGGGGTGCAAAAAATGCGTTTCTGCGCGCTTTTTAGTAAATACCTATCTCTTTAATATTAATTTTTACAAAAAAAGTAAGTAACGCTTTTTTGTAGGTAATAAAATTATGTTTGATTTTATTTTTTTTGTTTCCCTACGACAAAAATTGACGGAGATAGATTTTTTTGTCAATGCGCAGTTTTAACCGAAGAAATATCGAGAGAAATATTCTTGTAATTAAACATTTCCGAAACTATTATTTCAAAAAATGTTGCTGATAGCTTATAGTCTTTTGAAGCTTTTGAAATTACCTTTGATTTGGCTTTTTTTATAATAATTGTGCATTTAAACATAAATGCAGTGAAGTATACAAATAAATAGCTTAAATAACACATAAACAAGAAAATCTATTTTTTTATATCTTTAAAAATATTATTTTTCATATTTAATAAATGTTTTATTTGTAATACAGAATTGACAGTTGACAGCTGTCAATATGGATAAAAACTGTTAAAACAAATATGAAAAATGTTAAAAAATCATGACATTTATGATAAAGAGCATAGCAGGTCAAGCATGTGTTAGCTACCCCCACACCAATCGGGTCGAGATTTTGAGCACAAGTTGACAGTAGTGTTAGACGAAATTTCCCAAAATATTATTTTTGGAAAATCATTTTTACTGGAGTTGTGGGGGTGAAAAGAAAAATGGAAAGCGATCGGAAGGGTACAACGTATTCAAAATTGATAATCACTGGCGTACTGCGGGCGTACATTGGGGTTTTTCGTAGTTATTAGTCCCAAAAACGCCTAGAGCCTATCAAAGTTGTCCAATACGATCCCTCACGAACTTTTTGATAAAAATTACTCTACATTAATAGAAGTTGGTTTATAGTCCAGTCAACGGGGGGTTTCGCCTCGAATTTGAGTGCTTATGAATGGATTTTGATGAAACCTTGTGCAATGTGTTTGTAATGACGTTAATAAAAAAATTGAAAAAAAAGATTAGAGTAGGAAATGATCGGAAGATGTAGAAAACACCCCTTTTATCACAGGTTTCGTAACTTGTAGAATTAGGAAAAAAAAACAATATATTTACATTTTTTTGCCCAAAATAAGATGTTTTTACTCTTGTGAATTTTTGTCGAAAAATGCATATTTTTCGAGATATGGCCATTCGAAAATTCATAAAATTGGGGGAGGGGAAATGTAAAAGTTGACAAAAAATCTGAAAAAATTCAGGTGAATGTATCATCGAAATACAAGACTTTTTTTGCAACTTTTCTGTAAAGTGCGTCTTCACCGAGTCTTTCCGGAAAAACATGAAAAACTACCCCTTTCTTTGAAATTGTAGCGCTTTAAAACTACGTAATTTAAACGTTTGAAAAAATTCAGACGTATGCATTGAGGCCTTCTAAACATTTTTTATCTCTTCGAATTTTTTTGTAACTTGCTAATTTTTTTAGTTACAGGCAGTTTTTCGCGATAAATAATGTGCTACATTTTTTGCACATTAAAAAATACATGAAAATTCGAAAAATGAGCGTCATTTATATATATTATTATAAAAAATATGAGTATTTAATAAATATTTTGTTTCATTCTAATGATTCATTATTTCACTCATTATTTTTCGTAATTTCAATTCCCAAAAGTCGCAGTAGTCTCTTCGGCAGTCATGGCAGTCTCTTCGGCAGTTAGAGTAGTCTCTTCGGCAGTCAGAGCAGTTTCTTCGGCAGTTAAGGCAATCTTCTCGGCAGTTAGGGCAGTCTCTTCGGCAGTCACAACGGCAGTCGCGGCAGTCACAACGGCAGTCGCGGTACTACTGGCAGATTTAAACAATATAGGCAGTCGCTGTACAAATTTTGACAGGTGGCTTACTCCTCGCAAAAAACAAAAAGAAAATTTCTGGATAGGGCCACCCTTATCACCTAGGGGTATAAAAAATAGCCTACGACCTATTCTCAGACTTACCAAATATACACCAAAAATTTCATAGAAATCGGTCAAACCGTTTCGGAGGAGTTCGATAACAAACACTGTGACACGAGATTTTTATATATTAGATATCATAGTGAAGTTCGCAAGCAAGAAGTCAATATATTATTTTTATATTTAATGTTTTAATTTTAGTTCAGAGGAACTCAATTTTTTTACAATGAAACATTTTTTATTGGTATTTTATATTTTTGTTTTGCGCCCACGAAATCTACTTTTCGAAGACAACATAATTTTAAGTCAAATTTCTATCTTTTAAATTGAGGCCGTTTAACCTTGAAAAATTTGAAAATTTCGCCAGCGGCGCATTTTACAATCCCGTAACTCCGCCTGTAAATAAGAGAACGCATATACTTAATTTGCCTAAAGGCGCGCCAATCCTTCTGCAAATACCCAAATAAAGCGAGACTATGGCACTAGAATACAACTGTTCTCTGTCACAATCACAAAACATATACATATTAACAGTTAACACTTACTGTCTGTCTGCTCTCAACCAACTTTCTGGGAATTAAGACGTGAATGACTGAAGACTGAATGATGCAATGTATTTATTAACTACATAGTATAGTACTAGTCAACCATCCTAAGTTGGCAAGTAGCCGCGCAGAGACAGAAGAAATATCGTCACTGTTGGTCAAAGACAAACAAGATCTTTAAACTTCTTAAGCTTCTTAAGCTAGCCAGCTTAATAAACATCTGTTGTCTGTGTCCAACAGTCACGATATTTCTTCTCTCTCTGCGCGGCAACCAACTTACGATGGTTAACAAGTACATGTCTTGATTCTTGACGAATATCTACCTGTCTCCCTGATGTATTTGATTATATTTGTTGTATTTATTTAAATACTTTTGAGATTCAAATACTTAGAGGATATTCAAATATTTCTGAAAGTATTTAAATACTGTCAGAAAAGGATTTAAATACTTTTTTAAAAGTATTCAAATATTTCCCAGTTATTTAAATAGTTTAAGTATTTATAAATACGTTTAGGATCATTTTCACAAATATTAAGTAGTAAATATTTCAGATAAAGTATTTGCAAGTATAAATACAAATACTTGCTGCCAGAAGTATTTAAATACTCGGTATTTAAATACTTATGAAGTATTTGTAAGTACATATTTGCCCAGCTCTGCTCATAAATCTGACAATAAACCCCGATTGTGGTTTGAGATGATGCTATCAGATCTGCTATGCAGCATAGGTGAACTAGACTAATGTATGATCACAAAACATTTGGTAGGTAAGACGCTGTGAATAAGAAGAAAATCAAATTGAAAAAAATAAAAATTCTGCGTGAACACATAATCAGTCGTACCTAGTTTTAACAAATACCAAAGCACTAAGCACTAAACTCGGCGCGCGTTTGGCCAATCAAGTTGGCATCATGTAGGAAATAAACAGTTTTAAGCACCTTCAGATAATGTCAACTCGAGTGTCAACTTAATTGGCGAAACGGTGTCTTGAACGAGGTTTTGTTGTTTGAGAGAACTTCTTCAGCGTCAGCCTGTTACGATGTTAATAATATTCCTTACAGTTAAAAGGGATTTTTCAAAGCATTATTTGTACTCATCGTATTCACGCTTGGCAGACGTTTTGTGTTCCATGCATTATCCTAGTTGATCTGCTGCTGTATGGCATGTCTGACAGCATCACGCCATCTGTCGTGGTTGCCTCTTAGGCCTATGTCATCACTAAAGCTCCTTCCCATCAGACCTCATACATATACGCTGTTAATCACTGTTAGCAACAAGTCCTTAACAAAATGATCCAAATGTTGATCTTCTTTTGCTGTATGGCATGTCTGACAGCATCACGCCATCTGTCGTGGTTGCCTCTTAGGCCTATGTCATCACTAAAGCTCCTTCCCATCAGACCTCATACATATACGCTGTTAATCACTATTAGCAACAAGTCCTTAACAAAATGATCCAAATGATTTGCCTTCTTGTATTATAAATGCGAAAATCTTGCGTATTTTTAAATCATTGCAGACTATATATAGCCTTATTTCAGTATTAAAATCACGATGGAAATATAAATATATCCATTAGATCAATCCTGCCAGATAACGGTTTTATTATTCGATTTATTTTATTGTAATTCTACCTTGCCTTTAATGCCAGGCTAAGTAAATGTCAACTTAATCTATTGTTATAACAAACGCTGGATATAAATTAATTGCATAACGCCGCCGGTTTCTCGGAGCAATGGACTTTGGTGGAATATAATCTGTTGCGATTTTCACGTAAAGAAATTAATTAAAATAAATGAACGAAAATAATTTCTATATAGGTATTTAAAGTTTACTTAGATTTGGATAAAAAATGCAGAACTATGACTTCGTTGAGCAATTTTATTTCATTAAAGTCGTCTCCCAGTATGATGATTGAAATTCCAAATTGTGAGACACGAAATAAAAAAGTTATTTAGTAATAAATGGGCCCGCCGCGATCTCGAATTCATTCACAATGAGGTGGATAGGATTTTGCAGAGTGAGAGGGAAGTGTGCGTTTATTTTCGGTTTATTATAAATATTTAAAAAATCATAAATATATAACATAATTATTATAAAATATTATTTTGGGTATTCAGCAGATAACTTTCAAAGAAATCATTCGTTCCTTTCATATATCATTGATCTAAATTTGACCAAGCTAGAACATCAACAAGGGTCCCCTTACGAATTGACATGTCAATTTCTTTATATATTTACTATATCTAACATTCAATATTGGCATGATCAGACTTAGATCTTCAATATATAGAAATAATGGTTATATTCTTGTTTTTCATTTTGATTGTTAGATATAGTAAATGTATAAAGAAATTGACAAATCAGTCCGTAAGGAAACTCCTTGTTGATGTTCTAGCTTGGTTAGATTTGGATCAATGATATATGATAGCAGGAGAGCTGGCAGACATTATGGTGAACGATAATATTCAAAATTTTCACTAATGGCAGTCCATTCTTTGGTCTTTGGGTATGTCAAAACCGATCGTCTGCCGTTTCGAAGTGGAAGCATTAACTTGGTGTATTCAAAACGGGGTGATTTTAGGTTTTAGTGAACCATATTGTTCAAGAAAAATTTTTGCAGGGGTGACTAATATGGTTAGTCTAGACGGAATTTCTACCTAGGCAGACAACTTTTCTGGTAGCATTATCATAGCAGACGCAACTCAAAATGGCAAAAAATCACATTTCGGTGAACTATATTGTTCAAAAATAATTTTCGCGTCCTTCGATTTGTCTACTTATGGTTTAATAAATAACGAATCGGCAGACGAAAAAATCGGTAGCATCGCCCTAGCAGACGCTATAAAGGGACAGATCCGGTTTTGATGATTTGATGAACGACACTTATCAAGAAAAATTATGTAAGGAATGATAAATACAACAACTCAAGATTACATTCTCACCCGGGCAGACGATTTTTTTCGTAGCTATGTGTATGGCAGACGCCTGTCAAAGGGGCAAAAATCACGTTTCGGTGAATTATAGTGATCAAAAATAATTTTTGCGTGTTTCGATTCGTCTATCTATGGTACAATAAATAACGAATCGGCAGACGAAAAAATCGGTACCATTTTCCTAGCAGACACTGTTAAAGTGAAAAATTTTAATTTTTTTTTTCTTATATAAATAGGTTTAGAATGTTGCGACGAAATTTTAAGTTTAAACAACAAAAATCTGTCTGTAGGTCTGTCTGTAACCTTTTTTTTTGTGCGCACAATTACTCTGGAACTGTTTAAGATATTGACTTGGTGTATCTATGTACTGTAACCAGATCTGGAACTAGATTATATTTTAAGCTTATTTTGTCGAAGAGTTGGGGACAAATAGGGTTAAATAGGCAAAGCAAACAATTAAGAGTTAATAAAATTGGTATATACGAGAAACCAAGGTCTTAAAAATTTGTTGGCATCAGCCATCACCCCATATTAAATGGGCTAAAGAAATAAAATTGTGATCAAGTGTGTGTACGATAAGCAAAACTATCAAAACATTTTGCCATCGACCACCGCCACGGCCACCCCGTTACCTTCGCCCCATCATCAAATTACCCTCTTTGATGGTATGTGGAAATAGTGATTCCTTAGACAGCAGTTTTCAAACAAAGAATTCCTCTGCATACAAAAAATTGGTGACATTTCGTTATATTTCCTGTGCGAATAAAACAAAAATAAAAATCTGACTTTAAACAACAGATTTATTACTTCTATACAAATAAAAAAATAACACAACAAAAAGCCTAGAATACATTATTTTCAGAACATAATAATCTAAAAGTAACAAATAATATGTACAGCCATAAGAATATCTATCAATCTATCATATGAGGAGCTTCGTTTCAAAACGCAATTTCTACAAAAATTTCGCTATTGACTTAGAGATGGCATTGCGATCTATAGGTTGAAAGCTACTGATTAACGCGATAAAACTTTTCAAGACACAATTTTTGCGCTGTATAAATATACATTTTGGTATAGTTTCTTTTCAGAACGCAATTTCTGCAAATAAATTTCAGTTTAAATCGCAATTTCTACATTTTCCTTTCAAAACGCATTTTCTGCACTGCCAGCAGTTTTATTTATGTACGAATAATTTAGTATTTAGTGTTTACTTTAATATCCTGGTTATTTGTGTGTAGTTAGTAGTATGAAATAATGGATTGCTGGATGTTTCTTTTCATTACCTAATGTTCATTTTTATAATAAAACATAAATATATAACGTTTTTCTCTTCAAAATGCAATTTCTGTTACTTTTTTTTTTCAAAAAGAAATTAAAGTCTGCTTTCTTTTCAAACTACAATTTCTTTTTAGCAAAAATTTTTTTTGCTAAGATAATAAGTGATGGTTATTAATTATGTGACGATTTAAGATTATTTATGTACTAACTAGCTGACCCAGCAAACGTTGTTTTGCCATATAAATTATAAATTTTTGTCCAAAAAATAAAAAGAAAATTTCTGGATAGGGCCACCCTTTTATTACCTAGGGGTATAAAAAATAGCCTACGACCTATTCTCAGACCTACCAAATATACACCAAAAATTTCATAAAAATCGGTCAAGCCGTTTCGGAGGAGTTCGATAACAAACACTGTGACACGAGATTTTTATATATTAGATAAATTAATTCCTGCAAAAACTTGTTTGCCAGTCGTGACCGTTTGGTCTACTTAGAAAAACGGTGTTTATACTAAAATAGAATTTTACCAGAAATTGCGTTTTGAAACGAAGCTCCTCATATAAGTACGACTATACTGTAAGGAACATACAAATGACTTATTGATAACAGTAACTTATATTCCCAAAAGGAAGATTAAATACGATATCACAAGCAACTTATAACTTAAATATTCATTTAAAAAAACATCCTTACTTAACAAAAAACATCGTATGATGGGACGAAGGTAACGGGGTGGCCGTGGCGGTGGTCGATGGCAAAATGTTTTGATAGTTTTGCTTCTCGTGCACACACTTGATCACAATTTTATTTCTTTAGCCCATTTAATATGGGGTGATGTCAACAAATTTTTAAGACCTTGGTTTCTCGTACATACATAAATCCCAATTTTATTAACTCTTACTTGTTTGCTTTGCCTATTTAACCTTATTTGCCCCCAACCCTTCAACAAAATAAGCTTAAAATATAATCTAGTTCCAGATCTCGTTACAGTACATAGATACACGTCAATATCTTAAACAGTTCCAGAGTAATTGTGCGCACAAAAAAGGTTACAGACAGACCTACAGACAGATTTTTGTTGTTCAAACTTAAAATTTCGTCGCAACATTCTAAACCTGTTTATATAAGAAAAAAAAAATTGAAATTTTTCACTTTGACAGTGTCTGCTAGGAAAATGCTATCGATTTTTTCGTCTGCCGATTCGTTATTTATTGTACCATAGATAGACGAATCGAAAGACGCAAAAATTATTTTGGATCACTATGTTCTCCGAGACGTGGTTTTTGCCCCTTTGACAGGCGTCTACCATACACATAGCTACGAAAAAAATCGTCTACCCGGATGAGAATGTAATCTTGAGTTGTTGTATTTATCATTCCTTACATAATTTTTCTTGATAAATGTCGTTCATCAAAACCAGATCTGTCATTTTGACAGCGTCTGCTAGGACGATGCTACCTTACCAATTTTTTCGTCTGCCGATTCGTTATTTATTAAACCATAAGTAGACAAATCGAAGGACGCGAATATTATTTTTGAACAATATAGTTCAGCGAAATGTGATTTTTTTGCCATTTTGAGTTGCGTCTGTTATGATAATGCTACCAGAAAAATCGTCTGGCTAGGTAGAAATGCCGTCTAGACTAACTATATTAGTCACCCCTGCAAACATTTTTCTTGAAAAATATGGTTCACTAAAACCTAAAATTACCCTTTTTGAATACACCTCAAGTCAATGCTTCCACTTTGAAACGGCAGGCGATCGGTTTTGACATACCCAAAGACCAAAGAATGGACTGCCAATAGTGAAAATTTTGAATATTATCGTTCACCATAATCTTTGCCAGCTCTCCTACTATGAAAGGAACGAATGATTTCCTTGAAAGTTATCTGCTGAATACCCAAAATAATATTTTATAACAATGATGTAAGCAGAAATACAAGATATTTATTTTAAAAAAATATAATATAATATAGTATAATCTTTAAATAGTTTCAGGTGCTTCCCATTGCTCTAAGGAATACAACCATATATAGTTTTATCCTAAATTTTGTATATAGTTAAATGCCATACTCTAATAATGAAATTAGGAACTATTTTCATTGACAAACTACGGTATTCAAGTACAACAGAAATTTACAATAAAAAAAAACAAATAATTGTATTCGTAAGAACAATAGCAAGTATCTAAAATAGTTTTAAAAACCTAAATAACCTCTTGTCATGTCTGTGGGTGTAATAAAGGTTTTTTCGTGGCCTTGCTGCTTTCTTTAGCCACTAAAGTTGATTTTTTTTATGCAAAATATATTGTGTTAAGTTTCTTTATGTTTAAAGAAAGAGAATAATAATATGTTTACATATTGTCATCCTATTTTACGCATTTTAAGTACTACATGCCGGTATTGACGGATATATACGTCTCAGCCGAAAAAGTGCTGTTTACACTACGTAATTACGCTCAGGATATATTTATATCCTGCTGCCACAAAAGAATTCAACATGTGCATAAAAATCAACTAGCATGTTTAAAATTATGAAATATTTAAATTTTAAATTTAAAAATATTTAAAATTGGCATGTTTCTATGTTAAATGTGGTTTTGATATCGCTGTAGACTGTAATGTTAATCTTTTATGTGTAATCATGATTAAATATTTTAAATAAATAATAAAAGTTGTTACATGCCAGAGAAATATCATTTTATACAGTATATGCAGTAGGTACTCCTAACTTTTCACGACCAGTTTAACTAATATTCTTTTTTTTTTTTTTTTTTTTTTTTTTTTTTTTTTTTTTTTTTAAACTGTTTAACGTCGGCCTATTTCCGCTACCAGGGCCTATCACCGACGCCAGGAGACGAGCTACCCCCAACCTGGAAATTTTGCCGATCCTCTTCCCTTAAGAAGAGTAGGGATCTTTTACTTGCCTAACATTTAATAGACAAGGGACCGCCTGCTTTACATCCCCTCCGAAGGATGGTATATCCACTACGTAATCCTCGTCTGAAATTACGTAACTTCCGAGTATACACTGATATACAAGCCTCTAGAAGGTGGGACGAGAACGCTGTATTTCCCAAGATGGGAGCCCATCCAAGTACTAACCGCGCTCGACGTTGCTTCAACGGAATATCGACTGATATTCACATTGAAGTCGCCTCTACGCTCGCCCCACTAATATTCTTAGTCATGCCATAGAGGGATCCTACGTATTCAAGGGTACAGATAAAATTTATCATTCACAAACATTTCCTTGATTTATCCACAATATCGAGTGATTGCAGTTATCATAGGGAAGACATGTAAAGTGAGTTTAAGTTAAACATTTCCGGAACATCAAAAACACACCCACCCACACAGCTCTAAACATTTTAAAATGCATTCTTCGTTAACGGAAACGATGAAGTAACGGGCAAGGCATACTATCAGATTAATTTTTTATAAATGAAACAGTGCCGGCGCGTTAATGTTGGAGACGCAGGCGAACTATCATTAGAACACAAGTGTATTTGTCTAATTCTGCTTTTTGATTCATGCATGTTTTTTAATCAAAATGCGCTAGTAAAACGGTAACATTACTCTCATTTGTTTGATGTGTAAAATTGATTGATTTTCAAATGAATAAAAAATCGTATTAACCTGAATTAAAATCCGCCATATTTTAATTTTTTTCTGAGAATTTAAATTTGTAATTTTTGGAACGAGCACAGATTCATCTTGACTTTACTAGTATCTTTTGAATGAAAAACCTACCAGTTGTTAAAATCAAGAGATTTTTTCGTATAAACTCAGGCTAGAGAAAAAAAATGTTGGAAAGTATAAACATATTTATTATTTCAAATGAGTTCTGTTACACAAATAATGAAAAAACTAGGAAAACAGGATTATTTTTTATTGTGGCCATAAGCATAAATGAAAATTTTATTAGGTACGGTTTTTTTTTTCGAAATACAATTCGATTTCAAGTTATTAATGATTTAATATTTGAAAAATGTAATTTTAAGGAGGCCGTAATTCGAAAACCAATAATATTGCATTCGTTTTTCATTAAAAAAACGCCTAATATGAATGAATGATACGAAAATATATATATCGATCCAAAGGACCCCACACAATATGATAGGATTTTGGACCTCACTGAAAATATCTGAATTTTTGTCAGTTTACGACCTCCTGATCAAAAGTCCTCATGGGTGCAAGATCTAAAAATTGACAGTTTTTGCAATATGCGGGATACAAGGTCACCAATCGCCTTTTCTGAGGCAACTAGACATGCATGAAGAATAAATGTCGGCGTGATGGATTTCTAAAAAATAATCTTCTAAAAATATCTGTATCTACTCTTATTAGGTTATATACTAATTAATGTACCTGCTTTTGAACAATTAAAAGTATCCATAAACAAATAGCGTGAGTTAATGAGTGAGTTATTATAAATCACGCTAGGTACAGAGCCAATCACCTTTATCTTCATGCCTAGCCTGCCCAATCGGCGTAAAGCGCGACACACGAAGATGGTAGCCAGGGAGGTAGCGACAGATTTTTCGCGTTAGTATCTATAAAGTTAGATTTTTTTCTCATGATAGCTTAAACAGTATCAATGATGAAAGTGCTAATCTGCCAAACTTTTAGTGTTGCAAAAATGAGTAAAAAACTAAACATGTTACAAAAAGATATCGATTCTCTGAAATGTCACAAAATGCTATTTTTGATTCGTTCGTGCCGAGCCGAATTTTCGAATTTCGCCGTGCAATTTACCATCAGGTTTATCTGGAAGACTTCCTCTTTACGTTGCGACATCGTACGGTCGGTCCCAATGGTGTTTTTCGAAAAATATGAACGTGTCAAGATTGCATGTTTTTGCAATTTTTTCGGCTCCGAAATATAAGCTGTTTTTTGTTATTTTTCGCAGATATCTCCGAAACGGTGGGAGTTAGCTCGAAATAAAAAACAAGATCAAACTAGTATTTTCCACTACGAATCTTTTGCTACCATCAGAATTTTGATTTTTTTTTTTCGTTGCGGAGATAACTACTGAAATGTTGGCCACGTAAGGCAAAAAATAGCAAATTTTGAGCTTCTACAGTTGGCAACTTTTTAATTTTGGGTCCTACGGCAAAAGACTGCTCTAGTTAATTTAAATAGAATTAAATTTGATAAAACTCTTTTTTTTTATTTTTTGAATTCCGACAAAAATGAAGGAATTAAAGGGGGTGGGATTTGGTACTTTTTTTTTTCTGTAAAATTTCTTCATTTTGTCGCCGTAATTAATCGGTAATGAACTGAAATCGATCTCATATACGATGTTCACTTAATATCATGTACTACCTTGACGCTCTGTTAATCTGGGTCCTTCGAAACAAAGGCTTCTGAGAATAATTATTTTTTTAAGATTTACATACACTCTATAGGAAAACGTGTAATTTCCTACATTTCCTCGAATATCTCGATAATTATCGGTTTTTTTTTCGAAAAATTTGTAGACAGCTTATGTAAAGAGAATTGATTGAGCTTTCCGACGCTTTTATTTTTTCTCTAACATAAAAAACAAGACTTTTGACCGAATATGCGCTCCGGGCCATTGCAGTTCGCGGAGAAGTTTTGCATTTTCCGCCGCGGAATATTAATCTACAAAGCTGATTTTTTGTCTACAAACATTTTATGCACTATTTCGATTAAAAATCACATTCTACCTCCGCTTAAAGGTGGCTAAATCTTTGAAGACAACAAATATAAAGAGGTGTACAAAAATTAAATTTTACAGTTAATTTTATTAATAAACAAACTGAGTAATTTAAAGAAAATTTTCTCAATTTAATATTTATTGTTATAATCGTAGATAAAGTATAGTATTCAATTTGCGGTAATGGTAATAACTCACTTGATGAATTGCAGCACTTGCCTTCGGCTCGTGCTGTAAACTTCATCTGCGTGAGTTATTACCTACATTACCGCTCGTTGAATAATATACTATTCTTTTAAGGTATTTAAAAACAAAGTTGGGGGGATGGGGTTGTGTAAAACTAAAAATTATAAATTGCACCAATAGTTGCGTAATTGAAAATAAAAATCGATGAAACTTTTGGTTACAACACTCCAGATTTATGACATTTGACTGACCCCCCCCCCCCCCCCCCCTTTTTACATAGGTTCAGATACGAGGTCCTTTGATAACTAATAACTGAGCTACGAAGATATTACCATGGAAAGTGTGACACACTGTAATTTTTTTATTATACTTCTTTGAAAACACCTTATTTTCATCTTAATCCAAGCAACGAATGCTCAAAAGAGGGTGTAGAGGGAAATATTAGGGACAGAAAATTTGACTTCGGAACTTTGTTTGGACTAGTCTGGAGATGAACATATCAAAAGTCCCTAGGTGATGAGCAGGGGCACTTTAAAGGTCTCATTTTTTTATTTTTCGCTTATATCTCGGAAACTATGCATCGTAGCGGCACTACATTTGTCGATATGTTGTTCTGATCTCGAGATATCCGCCTTCGAAATTTGGAAATTGCGGAAAACAATTTTTTCGCCTCACGTTAAAAAATTTAAAAATTTAATGCTCTACAACTTCTTTTCTCACGACTTTTTCGTGAGAACAACATTTGAAGAGCAAAAAATGTGAGGCGAAAAAATTGTTTTCTGCCATTTCCGAATTTCGAGGGCGGATATCTCGAGAACAGAACAGAACAACATATCGACAAAAGTAAGTAGTGATTCTTGTAGCAACTTTTGTCACCTTCAATTTTGTAGAGTGGTCAAGCCGCTACGACGCATAGTTCCGAGATATAAGCGAAAAACCAAAAAGTTGGACCTTTAAAGTGCCCCCCTCGCTCACCACCTAGGAATGGGGACTTTTGGTATGTTCTTCTCCAGGCTAGTCTAAACAAAGTTCCGAAGTCAAATTTTCTGTCCCTAACATTTCCCTCTATACCCTTTTTTGAGCATTCGTTGCCTGGATTAAATATATCGACATGTAAGTAGTGATTCTTGTAGCAAATTTTGTCAGCTTCAATTTTGTATAGAATGGTCAAGCCGCTACGACGCATAGTTTCCGAGATATAAGCGAAAAAACAAAAAATGGGACCTTTAGTGCCCCGCTCACCACCTAGCATTGGGGACTTTTGATATGTTCATCTCCAGACTAGTCCAAACAAAGTTCCGAAGTCAAATTGTCTGTCCCTAAAATTTCCCTCTATAATCATTCGTTGCCTGGCCTATCTGTATTAGTAATAATGTAAGATGGGTTTTTTCGGATTAGCTCACAGAAACACCGCTCGGGAAAAGTTTTCCCGATCTCCGATTTTTTCCGTACTCTTAATAAAAATACCGAATATATAGCTTTAGAAATAGAAATATACAGCAAAGTATAAAATGTTTGAATATTTGGATGAACTTCTGTAATGTTTTTTGACGTTTTGTCAACCTTATCTGACATAGACTAATTTAAAACAAATCACCTTTGAAATAATTTGAGAGTAACCATGGAAACGCATCATATATACCAAACACTGCATTGTCAGCATTGTTTATTTTTTTCTCTATTCTTATTGGGATGCTCTGCCACATGTATTCTTCTAAACAATGTCTGAAATCTACAAAATAATACAATTAACCAGTATTTTACTGGAAAATAAGCTCTGCGCCTGTGACTTTTACGTCAAAGGATCAGTTAGAAGGTGGTTTTGACAAATAATGAATAAGAACAAAAATATAAAAATGACGTATTTTTGTTCTTATTCGTTATTTGTCAAAACCACCTTCTAACTGATCCTTTGAAGTAAAAGTCACAGGCGTAGAGGTTATTTTCCAGTAAAATACTGGTTAATTGTATTATTTTGTACATTTTAGGCATTGTTTAGAAGAATACATGTGGCAGAGCATCCCAATAAGAATAGAGAAAAATTAAGAAAATGCCGCAACTAACGTTTAGACAATATTGTTTATTTTCTGTCAATTAAATTTATGCCGATAAAATGTACTCAGAAGAAAAGCCCGAAATTCTCGATAACATCCTAGAGCAAGCGGCACAAGCGAGCCCGAATTTATTACCAGTAAAATCCAGGTCAAGATATGAACACGAATATCAACTTTTTACTGAATAGCGAAATATGAACAAAATCAAAACTGTAAGTGACGATATTCTTCTAGTTTACTTTGTCGAAAAAGCAAAGTCTATGAAATCTTCCACGTCATGGAGTCGATTCTCAATGCTAAAAAGTTGTTTGGCCATAGAAGAAAATGCTGACATCAACAAATATCCAAAAACTATTGCTTTCATGAAACGTCAAGCTGTAGGATATATACCGAAAAAGTTCAGAGTTTTAACAGCAGAACAAGTAACCAAATTTGTATGTGAAGCTCCAGATGAACAATATCTACTAGCAAAAGCAATTTTAGTGTTTGGGATCTTTGGTGCATGTCGAAAAGATGATTTAATACGTTTAAATTTAGACGATGTGGTAGACAATGAGCGCTTTCTTGTCGTGTTTTTACGAGATGGAAAATCTCATACATCAAGAAGTTCACCATTACCACCTGCACACTTTATCGTATATATGCAGCTCTACGACCTAAACATATGAACAGCAGAAGATTATTTGTTGCATATCGAAACGGCAGGTGTTACGCTCAACATGTTGGATGCCGTACCATCAGTGGTGTTCCAAAAATTGTTGCAGAATACCTAAAACTAGAAAATCCCAGAGAATATACCGGGAATGGACTAAGGCGTTCTTCGGCAAGCATGTTGGTGGAAAGCGGCGGTGATTTACTCACTCTGAAAAGGCACGGGTGATTGCGTTCTTCCAATGTAGCAGAAGGATATAAAGAAGAATCCATACAAAGAAAAAAAAAATTGAGGTTATCACGAAAACTGTTTAACCTTTCTCACTCGCAAAATACAACAAGTGTATCACTCGTTCAAGAAAATCAAAACATTGCAGTTTCACAAAATTAAACTCCAAAAGGACTTAACTTGTGCAATAATACCAATTGCACAATAAACATAACCATTAATAATAACAATTCACACTAAAAACATTATTAGTTGGAGCTGTTATTATTAATAGTTAGTTAGTTAGTTAGTTAGTTAGTTAATTTTCAATATTCTTACTCTAGTAGTTACATGTTTTTTAACCTCCCCACAATAAAATTGTGGGAGGTTACTACATTTAGTCCAAAATCGGAAATATCAAATCTTTACGTTTTGAGGTCCCAGGAACCCAAAAAAGTGGTTTGTAAAAAATGTCTGTGTGTGTGTGTGTGTATGTTAGCACGATAGCGGCGAAGCTACTAAACGGATTTGGATGAAACTTTGCATGAGGGTTTCTTTAGTTCTCCAGAAGATCTGAAAAGGTTTTGGTTGAGATCGGATTACGTTTAGTGCCGTTTTGGCGTAACAAGTTGTTTATTTTATGATTACTTACAATTTGTAATCGAACCATTGAAAAGCAGTAAAAATTCCAATTTCAACGATATATCAGACTTGCACCCTTTCGATTTCGTTTCCGTTAAAAAAATTAAAAAGAATTCGTTATATGTGCACACATGACAGCATCCAAAAAATATTATTGGTATTATTGTTAGGGGAAAATGTAACCTTTGTGAATGTTGATTTATAGGTTATGATACGTGACGTTACAGCTAACCTGAAAAATATATATTTCTTAAGATTTAAGAATATTACGCAGCTATTATTAAAATTTCTGCCTGGTTCCCGTACTTTCAACTAAAATCTAGTACAGTGTATTTATGAAGTTCTAAATACTTTGTCTTAATAAAATAGGACTCTTTTTGTAGGTTGGAAATCTAACTTGTAATTAGCTGTCTATTTTTATTAATCAACAATTAGGCAATCCAAACCACGTGACTTCCAACTTTGCGTTGCGGTCAAACATTTGTTGACAGTAGTTAAACGTTTGTCAAAACAGTTTGTGTTTTTCCGTCGGCCTGGCTAAGTATCTTGAAATTTTAACAATATAGTGTTTTTGTGGATTGTGGCAAGGCGTTTTTGATTGTTTTCAAGTAATAAACTTTATTTAATTATGCAAAGTGAGTATTTTAAGAAGTTGGTGTTGGAAAATCAAGATGGAAAATCGAGATGTAAAAACGATGGAAGGTGTTAGATCATCCCATTTAATCGCGACTATCCATCTTTGACGTCGTTTTCTCGACAGATCATTTATATGAGGGAAATATTTAGAATTCACGACGGTAAAAGCTAACCTTGTCATGATTTCCACGATGTCCACAACCCACTACTATGCACATATCAGGCATTTTTTCCAATTATAGCCAATAATATTATCACGAAAAAATCTAATAAGACACAAAAAACTCATATTAAAAACCTTTAAAACGCAAAACTACATGAAAAAATTCTACATTGGTCACAAACCAACCCAAATATTTTTGAAAATGTCAAGACTCATTTTAGTTGGTTTTTTAAAGGTAATAATTGTTTATAGCCGTGTTCGGATATTACGTCTGATTGATGGGACGCGTCACAATCGTTCATTTAATGCAAATCGAGCTAACCGAGCTAAATCTGAAACGTTCGAATATTTCAAAATAAAGAACTCAGACGAAGCTCGACTTGCTCGGGCCTTTTTGATCGTGCAGGAAGATTTTAATTTGACGCATACGTAGTCCGCTTGAACTGTCCATAATGTTATTGATTTGTTGAGGTTAGAGTGTCATTTGGGCTAAATTCTGTATTATTTTTATTCGCTATTCAATGTTCTACAAAATCTTCGAAACGTTATCTGTTAATACCCTTATAATCAGGCCTATGATGGAACGTTTACGTTATTTAACATGTACCTGTTAAGTTGAGTGCTGTGCAAAAAATATATGAGAGTGAGAGAGAAAGATGACCGTAACATAGGCGTTACGACTAACGTAAACGTTCCATCATAGGGCTGAATATCCGGCAATTGATTAACATGCAACATAAACAAACATGAGAGGTTATGTTTTAACAGATTGCTTGTAGCCCACTTCAGTTCGTTCGATATTTGTCCATGAAATAAATGGCTCCAAAGTCACGTGTAATTTATCTATTTGCTCAATGCTCTGATTTCCGATGTAATATCCAAACACAGCTGATTTGGATCCACCGTGTGGGGAGGTTCTAGCCGCTTCCAGTAGCTACCGAGTTTATTCCTATAACTTGTGAAAATAAGAATGTTTCAAGTTTCTTTCGTATGTCTTTTTTTGTTTTATTTTGTTTTTATGTTATCGTTTTCAAAGAAGTATAATAAAAAATATCGTTCATTACACGTCCAGAAATAGATTTTTCCGTGCTTGCATGACTTTGACACACGCGCACGGAAAAATCCTTATTTCCAGACTTCTAATGAAATATACTATTACAAAACTTTGTTTATTGAAAAAGTTATGTGAGAGAAAAGTGAAATTTTCAGATAACAGTGCATTAATATAATTGTATCAAATTGCGACGTTCCCTTCCTACTCGCCCAAAATGTTCATTTCTTTTTATTTATTTTTTACCATCCAGAGCAAAATAATATTCAAAATTTAGAAACCTGAACAGTTACAGTTCGAGAAGAGAACAAAAAAACTAACAAAAACACCAAAGCCTACCTTAGTTGCTGCGAGTCCTGTGTTTTTGATTACACGACATAGATCTCGATTCTGCTTTTATGTATAATATCTCTAGCAAGGGTAAGCAAGCACACATTATTTTGGCAGTTTAGAGTATTTATGCCAGGGGGCATTCGTGTTATATCTGTTTATAATTGGTACATTTCATTTTAAACCTAGCATCAATTATAGTAATATTATTGTGAGCTCGACGTTAGCCCACAACATTTTTAATGACTATAGTCACGATAAATATGAAAGTTGTATGAGTTTGAGGATTAATTAAGTAAAAAAGTGTTCACGCGACCTCTCTGCTAAAGTATTTATCTCTTCAAAGTATGTATGTGCTGGAACAATAATATAGCACTGTCAGTTTTTATCTGAGATATTTATATGGTTTTGTTTATGAAAAGCTGATCTGTTGTGTCTCTTAG
Organism: Rutpela maculata; assembly: GCA_936432065.2. Lineage (NCBI taxonomy): Eukaryota > Metazoa > Arthropoda > Insecta > Coleoptera > Cerambycidae > Rutpela > Rutpela maculata. Next base: position 207,958,417 of record OW386286.2, on the reverse strand, counting down.
TTAAATGAGCAAAAATGCCTGCATAAATAATAAAGTTGTTTATAAAACAATTTGTTATCTGCCTTTCATTACTCCAATACAATATCAATATGCATTATGGATAATTGCAGTTTGTTGGAGTGCACATTATTATTTGTTCAATAAATAGTCGGAGAGCTAGACCGAAATATGCAAAATAATAGTAGCCTATGCAACTCGCGAACATACAAAAACTGAAGTCATAAAACTGAAGTCATATTCTTATGTAAAATCAGTTTAAAACAAAATGTTTTAAATAAGATGTTTAAATAGTATATTACGTAATGAGTGTTGTAAGAAGCATATTGCGCACGAATGGAAAAGTTATTGCCATGAGTGCGTAATTGCTTTACAACTCGAATTATGTACTATACTTTACCTACGGTCATATTTATTTATTTAGTAAAATCTGGATTTACTTTACTTGTCAACAATATTATTCAATAAATATTATGTCAGTTTTGACAGCATTTGAAAATTACGTAGGCGCATTTGTTTTTTTAAACCCCGCGTCAGCGATATAAGCCACCTATAATTGCGTGTCCCGTGCGTTTTGTTTACCGTGCGATTTGTTTACAATATGTAATGTTCAACTTACATAGATGGCAGGTAGTGTGTTTTTTACTATTTACAGTAGTGATCGTAGGTAAACATATTTTTCTACGATTGTGCTGAAAGTCAAATTTTCTAACTTCAAAATGACTGCAGAAAATATCACTTTGCCGCACGCCGTGCGGCAAAGAATTTGCCACACGCCTTGATTACATCTTCACACACCGGAATAAAATAATGTGTTTACCTTATAGAATTTTATATTACTTACTGGTAATAACAATTGAATTCTATAAATGTACATTAATTACACATGAATTGCAATTACAAAGTCAAATTTTCTAATTTCAGAATGACTGCCGAAAATGTCACTTTAAATAAAATCTGACAGGCAGCAAATTTAAAATTTTGGAAAGACTTTAAAAAAGGGAAATAACTTCACAACCGTAGAAAAAATAGTATGTAACACTCATGCGGCAAGCTTCATTGCAAAACTCGTATGATAGGAACATGAGCGCAGCGACATCGTTTTGCAGTGAAGCCCTTGCCACACTTGTATTACAATCTACTATAGGGCATCTGCACGTACGTCACAAGGTCGTTGCCTGGATGGTAAACAAATAAATAACCTCACTTTATTTCCTTATGAATTTCGGTGTTCAACGTATAATAATAATTAATATACATAATTAGAGTCAAATTTCCTTATAACACACACAGAAAATCGCCCAGCTAAATATATTCATGTTATGTTCAAAGTATACAAACTTCGAATATCACAAAGCACAACTCTCACCAAACCACAAACGTTAGAAATAAAGTAAGGTTATTGATTTGTTTACCATCCAAGCAATGACCTTATGACGTCACGTGCAGATGCCCTATTAACACACAATTATTTTGGAGGTTGTGGAAAAGCAGGAAAAGTGCCGATGATGATCCATTCCGATAAATAATTCCAATATAGACAGTAAACACACTTACAAAAAAATAGCCTCTGTATACTCAAAGTCAAATGGTCAGTGGTCACATGCACTAAACTCAAGAATTGTAAACAGGGAGGATAGCCAGTTCCCCATGCTGCAAAGTTCGCCACTTGCCGGCAAAGCTGTGACGTCACGGCGAGACCTAAATCTGTTGTTTACGTTTCTGACGGCATTATCTCTCTGTGTTTAGTGGTCTGATTATTAAGTTTTGTCTACTTATTTACTAGTTTTTCTTTCTAAATCTCATATGTATGTACATCTTCGTGTATGTTCTATACGTTTCTTTGAGTTATAAAAACATTCTTGATGAATAGGGACATGCTATTGCTTGCACTATTATGGACCTTTATAGGATTCAAAAAACAATTATTATTATTAGTGTTCTACAATGATTTATTTCGTATATATTGTAGAAGGTAAAAGAAGCTTAATAATTCATGTATTAGATTTACATATTGTTAGTATTCAGATAGAAGTGAAGAAAAATGCCGGAAACAGATGTGCAGTGTATGACTAATAACACGTATTGTACAGAGAAATACTAGTCAAAATATTGTTTTCCACGTTTTTCCAAAACCCAAAGATTTGTTGTTCAAAACCATAGGAGGTGAATGGATAAACAGGTGCAAATTTTAACTCAAATACAAGTAGGATTTGTTCGGTTCATTTTATGAAGATCGAGTATGAGCGAGACTTGCAAAATGAATTACTAGGTAAAAATACGTTTTTTTTATTGTACATATTTTTCATATATATATTTTTTTAATCGCCTTATTTATTTTAATGTCCTGGCGGAGTTTAGCCGAAGGCTATTCTACCATTCAACCAGGATGGACACATACACATAGACAACATCACAACACCCATTCCCTGCGACATTGCCATCTGCCGCAGATGAGAGGCGAAAAACTCAGGAGAGAAGAGCGATTAGACCGTGTTGTCTCTCACACAACCGCAGTATATTTATTTAGAAGAAGAAACAAACAGGTTACAAACCTAATTACATGTTTCTTGAGGGGGGACTACACACGATACGACCCGCCGGAGCCAACCCGCTGCTACCGCCTCGGCAACTCGAGAAAAACGCCACTACATATCCATACCCTAGCCAGGATTCGAACCCGGAACCACGTGATCGCAAGCCTAACACTTTAAGCACTGAGCCACCGAGCCCGGTGATTTAATATTTTTTTAGATCATTTTTATCAGATTTTTTTTGTGAATCAAACACCAATATCCGCTGTATAGAAAAACAAAAATGTATGTTTCCTTGAACCAGGTATTTCATTTCCATGACTTCCTTTTAATAAATTTGACATAGTTTTATCAATTTTTGTCAGAAACTTCCACGCTTTGCCTGCTTGGACTGTGATTCGCATGAATTTCATAAATTTAAAAGCTAATCAGGTTAAGGCAATGAAGAGAAAAAATGCAGATTCTAATTCAAGCAGAAAAAAAAATCGAAAATTAAGTAAAATAACAAACTGAATAAACAACATTATAATGTGACATTGAGTGGAAGAGGAAAAAATTGCTACATTCTTGAAACTTTCCACACGCGTTTAGTTCACGATATTTATATACAAAGAATACTAAAAATGTTATATGCCTCAATTGTTTCAATAAATTGTGCGTGTGCGTTAATATTTTTAAAAGAATATGATCCACATAATGCATCTTAAACGGCAGCGCCCTAGCTATCCTTGGCGTTTACGGTTCTTGCATTAAACTGAGAATTTTATTTGCAGAGTCCCGTAAAATCCGTTTAAGAGCTCCATCTGGCATCAAGTAGTAGTAGCAGACATAGTAACTTGGCACCATTTAATTTTAGTTGAATAGAGTTTTGAACGTTTTAAACCTGTTTTAAACATACCATTTAAAACATTGAAAAAAAATTGTTTCAAACAAAAAAACAAAAACAGGTTTTTTTTCCAACCCTGAGTAAAATGTCATACCGAATTCATTTATCGAGGTCACGATGCGATTCAGAATTGCGAAAACGAAAATAATCGCACTTTTCTACTTGTTTATAAAAAAAATTCGGAAATACAGTAGGTAGGTATTTTACAGTTCTCATCCTATAACTTCGTTTCTAACCATTGACTCGACTTGAAAGTTTAGACATAATTATGAAATATGTGAATCGATCGTCAGATAAAATTTTGCCAAAGATACAATATCTGATTAAAAAAATATTTTCATTCGAGGTCACATGGATTTTTCAGTGGCAGCATTGAGAAAATCTATATCGAGGAAGCTTTTTTTTTATTATTGAAGATGCAGTACTAGAATAAGCGGGTGAAATATAGTTTAGGGTCTGAATTTATTTTTGAAAAACAAAAAAATCGTTGTTTATAACAGTTTAGTGCTCATAGAAATGTAATAAGTTTGAGCGTTGTTCAAGCTGCATTAAATTCAATGCAACAAACCCTCACTTTAACCGCTCATAGCCTAAAAACGGAGTAGCTGAAAAAAAAATTGAGAAAACTATGTCTATTGTAAACCACTCCTTGAAATTTGAATAACCTACGTTGAATAGTTTTAAGGATCTGCTAAGTTATAAAGAAAAATATCCCATTTTTAAATTTTGAATAAAACTAAACCTATGAAAAAGCTTTTCGATAATTTGTTAATTTGTAAAAAAATAAAATCACTAAAAATTGTCTTTTTTTGGATAATTTGCCGATTTTCGATTTGAAGGTAGCAATGGGTTTGTCGTGAAAATTAGTATCTAACTACTGGGTGTCTAAAGGTTGTTGCCGTTTGAAAAAGTTGACATAATTAAAAAGGACCCCGCACATTTCTTATGGGAAGTGGCCCTTGGTCAAATGGCTGAAATTAAAATATGTTGTTCCCTTGACCTGTACATCAAAAGTTCTCATGGGCACAAAGTCTGAAAATGGACAGTTTTCAAAATACAAGGGGGTGAAAAGACGATTTTTCACTCCCTTGTATCTCGAAAAATGTCCATTTCCGACTTTGTGCCCATGAGAACTTTTGATGCACAGGTCAAGAAGAACAACATATTTTAATTTCAGCCATTTTCAGCAAGGGCCACTTCCCATAAGAAACCATAAAATTCTGTGTAAAATCGTCTTTTCACCCCCTGGTATCTCGAAAACTGTCCATTTTCAGACTCTGTGCTCATGAGAATTTTTGATGTTGTACAGGTCAAGAGGAACAACAAATTTTAATTTCACCCATTTTCACCAAGGGCCCATAAGAAATATGCGGGGTCCTTAGTGATTTCGGAAATTTTGGTTTGTCGTAGCTACTAAACCAATTCGAAAAATCTCACGTTTACATTTTCCTCTTATTGCTTTGGTCCATTTGATTGGAGTGCATTCACTGTATTCTAGATGCAAAAATAAAAATAGCCCAAATAAAATCAAGTAGTGTCAAAACATTTTTAAAATTACGCAGTCTTACTTAAAATCGTCTCCGGAATTCAGAAATGTAAAGATATACGGGGTATTCCGTTTAAGATTTCAAAGTTGGAGTCATTTCCAGAGAAGCCGGAAGTGAATTATGAAAAATGTTCCGTTTTTTATAAATCACCCTTGCCAAATTTAAACTTGAAAACTCTGGAAACTATGGTTTGTCTAATGGTTCCGTTGACACCCGGTATAAAGAAGTGGGCACATGAAAAATGTGAAAATAGTATTTTTCGTAAAAAAAAATGAAAAAGTGCAATTTTTTCCAATTTCGCAACTCCAAATCAAATCTCGACCTTAAAAATATGTTTTGTGAGGTGTTTTGACATATTATGAATTAACTGTCTGTTTTTGTATGTTCGAGAGTTCATAGCACGAGTTGAATTCACGTATCTCTCATTCTTCGACTAAAATTACTAATTGATAAAAACTTTCAAATCCAAATTTCAATTTGGTACACTTTTGCGAATTCTATTATTATGTACTTATAAATTATTTTTATTTATATATGAGCTGATAAATTGGAAGCTTGTAATTATCAACCTACGCACTTAGAACAAGTTCATGCATTAACAAGACTAAATATTTGGTTTCGATATTATTTTTAACATCTGAACTTTACCAGTTGGTTTATATTCCAGTCATCAGGCAATTTTGTAGTGAAATAACTTAGGACTGGAATTTTTTCGCTTAAACTGTTGATTGAAACTGTGTCCATTTTTAAATTTTTTATTTAAGAAAATGCAGTTTTTAGTTCGCATGATTTCTATTTGATATCTTTTTCCATTTGAACATTGCAGACAAATTTATTTTTTGAATTACCAAAATAACTGGGCTTGTTGACACTTTTAAGTTTGAGGTTTTTATTTCGGTAATATCATTGAAAGACTAGTGGTGTAGGTACCTAATTAATGTACATAGTGTTTTTTAAGTACATCTATATATTTTAATTTGTAAGTGCTTATGTAATAAGGAGACCAATTCCACTTTTTAAATTAAAAAGTTCAACAAGAAAAGTTTTAAACCCACCTTTATCCCTCCATTCTCGACGCCCACAACGTAAGTTCTCCACTTTTATTACAACGTTGCCAAATCGGCACAAAGTGATGAATTTATAAAGAAAACTGAAACTGAACATACACAAAGTTAATATTTTATTTAGTTAAAAAGTAAACTTTGATTGAAAACGCCCATATTTAGTCTAGTATACGAGTCTGCGTGCATGTTCTCCGACTACACCATAACAAAGCACAATGTTTTACTTTCAATGTATAAAATGCCCAATTGTTAAAAAACGCAAAAGTACTAATTGGCTGTTACCACATTCGTGTAACGGCCAACACATATTTTGACAACAGCAAACACTACAGTATTTACACTTGCTGCTACTGTTTATCTGTTGCATTTGGCACCGGCGCTGATCGAATGAACGATGCGTCACAAGGTCAGGACACAGAAAAGAGAACTACCAGAAACGACACTTGGCCCTCCCGCCAAAATTCCATTGCCGCCATTTTGTTGGTACATCCGTCAGTTCATTTATTGTTTTAGGTTAAAACAATAACCGCAGACCGCAGATTTCTAAATTTACCAGAGGAGCGCATCGGTAAACAATAATATTATATGATTGGCTATTTTGAAAAACATAGCCAATCAGCTTCGTATTTTATCCACCGCCCAACGGTGATTTTAGAAAAGTGCTGTAAATGACAGTCTGTGACATAATACCGAAATAAAATTCTTAAAAGGTTTTAGTGTTATTGTGCTGTGAATAGGTAAAAGATCATAGCGGGAAAGTGTTGTGTTAATAGTAATTTTTATTAGCGATATGAGTAAACGAGGTGGAACCGTTTGCGCTGTTAAGGAATGTCCAAGTAGTTCGACAGGAAAAGACATTAGTTTATTTAGATTTCCTAAGGATTCCCATTATTGATGTAAATTATAAGATATTTCCAAGTAATTGTAAACCTTTCTTCTTTTAAGGTCCGTCTTGTGGTTGGAAGCATGCGATTGTGGGGATTTGGCAAGTAAAAGTTCAGCCGAACTTTATAACAATTTTAAGTTGTGCGCACGACAAATATGTATCAAAATAATCAAAATAGATTGCTACCAACAGCACTACGTGCTATTTTCCCTTAACTTGGTAGTTTAAAAAGAAATAAATTTAATACTTCCCCAGAAGAACCTCCCAGTAAGAAATTACAGATTTTCTCAGGCGAGACATTTTATTGATTTCAATACATTTTGTGACTTTATATTAAGAATACAATTGTTCGTAGAGATAATTTTATCCAATTTACTTTAATAGTTTTAATACCCATTATAAATAGGATTCATCGAATAACGTTATTGTATTCAGTCTGTGCAAAGTTTGTTTATAAACATGCTGTTTAAATTTCCCGCTAAAATTACCAACAAAATGGCGACGGTCACAAAAGAGACATCAAAGGCGGTGCTGAGAGTGCCGCTTCTGGTAGTTTCTTATTCTGTGGTCAGGATTAGATGCAGAGAAATCACTACATCATGGGCGTACTCGATAATTATTTGCAATATTAGAAATTTATTTTCTTTTTTATTTTTGGGCATTTTGTCCTTAGCTTAGACATCAATTTTTTTCTGCAATATCACTATTAATTTTACTACTGTTATTCGAGGTGCAGCTGCAGCTAACACTAGGTTTTACATTGTCTAAAGATAAAGACATTGCAGATACACTTTTAACCAAGTTTATCGACTGTAGCATTACAACTTTGCACCTCTTCTCTAGTTTCTCTGATGGATCCTGATCCAGTTCGCTAGCCTGACGGCCTGTCATATCGTGGCATATATCACATTAATCTTAAACCACCGTTTCCTGCTGCCAATTACTATTTATGGTTATAGTAATGTTCTATGTATAGTTTGTTATTGAATTTTATTGTTTGTTATTATACTTTTATATTTCGGCTCTTACCTGTTGGATATTTTATTGCAATGAATAAATAAATAAACAAATATTTTTTGTTTGACGCAAAATTTGATCCATTCTTTTTTTTTCTCTTAGAAGTACTTTTTACGTGGGACGAACTGGAACAGAGCAGTCCTCGATTTTTGTTCTTTTTTCAAAAATACTTATGTTCATTTATTACATATGCACACAAAAAAAGTGGTCTGTTTCCGGGACTCCATTGGGTAACCCCTACCCTATGTATTTCGACGTGCTGAACACGAATCGGGTGTCCGTTTAGCTCCAATTTTTTTTGAGGTTTTTTATGGCAACAAAAAAAAGTGGTAAAGGTATTTTCCCAAAACTTCCTTCTCTGTTTTTCACAATATTATATTTATTCTTTTTATTCACAGTGTCTTGCCGGGCGTTTTATGATTCATAAATTATTCTATATTTTAATATTGGATATATTTCATATAGAGGTAAAAAATATGCAAAACTTCGGAATAATGTCATATTGAATGGATTTCGTTCATTTTTGGCAGTATAACAGTAAATGCTTCACAGATAAGTTTCTATATTGTGCGGGGGGTTGCTAATTTATAGGGGGTGGATGTCACCCCCTCTCAGGGGGTGGCACTTAAGAATATAAATATTTATTGGAGCTGAAATAGAATCAAATGTTAAGAAGAAAAGGTTCTATGCAATTTTTCGCATAAATTGATAGTTTTTAAGTTATAACGACTTCAAAATTGCGATTTTAGCTTAAAAAAAAGTATTTCCAAACGGCTTTCGTCAAGTATCTCGAAAAGTATTACTTTATCGAAAAAATGTTACAGACCAATTACAGAAAGTACAAACTGGGAATTAATTATATTTTTCGTTTGTTGATGTAGGATTAATAATTTCGGAGATATTTAAGTTTATATTTGCCATCCAAGTGTTCATAAGATAATTCTATAGAGTGAGAGTTAAATATCTCAGAAACTGTGACACCTACGTCAAGGAAGCTAATAGGTAGAATAATAGGTTATTAATTAAGCTTTCAACTATTTTTTTATTTGTTTCTGTAGCATAAAAAACAAAGAAGTTATGACCGAAGCAATGTGCGTCTACACATTTTTTTAATAACAACGTCGCCATTTTGTTACTGTAATTAGCCAGTAATTAAAATAAACGAAATTTCAAACACTGTTTCTCATTAATATATAGCATGACGTAGATGCTCAAATTTTTTGGTTTGTATACAGCACTTGCTTTAGAAAAAAAATACATACAGTGTAAACTATAAAGGTATTTTCGATAAAACGTAATTTTTTTTCCTTTTCCAAATATCTCAGTAAATATTAGTTTTATTGAAAAATGAGTAGAGACCAAAAATAAAGCTCATAAACTGATAATGAATTTCGCTTGTTTATTTATTTACATAGATTTAATAGTTTCGGAGATATGAAAGTTTACAAATGGCGTCCGAACGTTTAAAAGACGAAAAATGCAGTTTAAATGTTAAATATCTTCAGAAATTGTGACATCTACGTCACGCATACTAAGGAAGGAAATTGAAGACAATTAATTGCGCTTTCAAATTATTTTTTACTCGTTCATGTAGAATAAGAAATAAATAAGTTCACTGAAAAATGTACGTATTTATATTTTTTTATATAAAAAGGTCGCCATTTTGTTACTCTAATTAGTCAGTAATTTATAATACAGTGTTTCGTTAAGATGTAGCATTACCGAGATGCTCATTTTTTTGCGCATTTAAAGCATTTTAGAAAAAAATGCATTTTAAACTTTAAAGGTAATTTCGAAACACTTGGATGCCAAATGTAAACTTAAATATCTCCGAAATTATTAATCCTACATCAATAAACAAAAAATATAATTAATTCCCAGTTTGTACTTTCTGTAATTGGTCTGTAACATTTTTTCGATAAAGTAATACTTTTCGAGATACTTGACGAAAGCCGTTTGTAAATACTTTTTTTTTAAATTAAAATCGCAATTTTGAAGTCGTTATAACTTGAAAACTATTTATTAATTTATGTGGAAAATTGCATAGAACCTTTTTTTCTTAAATTTTGATTCTATTTCAGCTCGAATAAATATATTAATTTTTTAATGCCACCCACTGAGAGGGGGTGATATCCACCCCCTATAAATTAGCAAGCCCCCGCACAATATAGAAACTTTTCTGTGAAGCATTTACTACTATACTGCCAAAAATGAACGAAATCCGTTTAGTTCAATATGACATTATTCCGAAGTTAAAACTTCTAGTTACTGTACTAATATTTTTCTTCATAGAAAGTTGTATTAAAACTACATACGAAATATTATTGGCATCCGTCACATTTTTTCTTTCATTTTTTTAGGGCGACCATCCTGTATAATTTTCGTATTTTTCTTCTTTGACAGTTGTATTAACTGTGCGCAAGATATTATCTGTGTTAACCACATGCGAAATACTATCCTCCTTCATTTTGTTAAGGTGACTACTAGGATGGTCCAGAAATGACTTAATTTTTTATTGAGGGTCTCGATCCCCCCATTTTGTTTCCAAATCCGAAAAAAATTAGTACATATTTTTTGTTTTTTCAAAATTTTGATTTTAAATGGTGCCCATGGAGACCTGAAGTTTCCCATTTAAATTGCATGGGAAAATCACTTTTTGGGATTTTTTTGAATAATTGTTCAGAGTTCGGGAAAATCTTGCATTAAACTTATAGGACTTGGAGGAGACTATCCAACGAAGAATTTGATGTGTGTATATATGGGTTGGTCGCCCCTAACACACCTCCACGCTGCCCCGAAATGAAAATTCTTCAGGGAATTGACCCTTTTGAGCACCCTCGAAAATTTGTCTAAAATCCTGTTTTCTGAGATCGGACGGGCAGTTTATTATCTTTAAATGACATCAATTTATTTTTCAAATATTTTCCAATTGTTTAAACAATCAGTTTATTATTTATTTTCAACTTTTTTTTCAAATTATGCTACAAAAGTCAGCTTTCTTTGTAACAGACCCTTACCTATATTATCTACTAAACCCTCATTTATTTAAACAAATTCCATTTGTTTAAATAATTCTTTTTCTCGAAAATTCGTCAAAAATCCTGTTTTCTGAGATCAGACTGGCAGTCTATTTTTAAGTGACATCAATATATTTTCAAATAATTTCCATGGTGTTTCAAACGAAAAGAAAAGTACTTGCTTCCTCAGCCAGATAATCAGTTTGGCGATTTGCCGTGTCAATCCTTTGGCACCATACCGCCTTCTGCCAACTTGGGAGAAATTTTTTATATTATAAATTAATTAATTTGTAGTTAAATTGTCTTTCGTTTAATTTTTGAGTCTCAGGTATACAATACGTTATATTTGTTATATTTAATAGATAATCCTTATTTTTATATATTAATATAGTGTTATTTCCATGGTTTAAATAATGAATTAATATTTATTTTCAACTTTTCATCAAATTATGCTAGAAAAGTCAGATTTTTAATGAAATTTGTATATAAATATTAATTAATTTTATGTTTTTCATATCTTAGGTCTATAATTTAACAAACCATAATTTATTTAAACAAAGTAAATGAGGATTTATTAGATAATATAGGTAAGATATCAACATAAAATGTTATGAGTCTATATCTAAGGCTATACGGTAATTGTAGATTAAATTATGGCTTTATTCTTGTTTCTAATTGTCTATTGTATCATAGAATTGTGCATTCTTCAAAAAGTATGTCTTATAATAGCTTTTTGATAATATGTTATTGTAATTTAAACGTAGAAGAGATTCATGGAGGAGTCTTGGGGTACGCCATTTTAAAAATGTCAAATAATCGAGTAAGTAGAAGTGAAGGTTCAGATAATACCACTTGTGACATTCTTCTGACATCCCATTTTAAAGTTATTCTGTCAGACGAAGTTTAAATACTTAGCAATTGCAATGAGAGATATGACAGTAACTTGAGCAAAGTACGTTTTTTTAAAGTAAATTCCAAGACACCAATAATAACAGTATCAAACACCACAGATGAAAATACACAATTAAACAGATTTCTATCTGTTGAAGATTAGAAATAATAGTCTTTAAAAAAATGTGATCTTGGTCAGTTCTGAATTTAGTAAATAAACAAATTCATGCTCTGCTTGTCATACTACGCCTTTTATCGTATTTTTTACTACCATAATTAATTTAATATTGGTAGTAAGAAGTAGTCCAAACAGTTATTTGTATTTAAGTTATATTAAACAAAAGATTGTTGGTAACAAATTTATACATCTACCAGTTTTTGTTTTTTTTGTAAAATGCTAGGTAAAATATTATTAGTAATCACGTGCTTAAAAACCAGAAGTATTTAACCACAACAGCTTTTGTTTTCCGGATTCACTTATGCGTACACTTGGAGCTAATAATAGGTTTTTTGTTCCTATTCAGGATTTCAAACTTTCGCCGCTTCTACGTTACTGTTAGGTAACATTATGGCTTACAAAAGCCTCTCAATTACCGTCTCACAGAATGAAGGCCTTTGTCGAAAACGCGCTAATATTTTGTTTGGAGAGCATTAAAGCCATTTTACGAAAGTTATACATTGTGAATATTGTAACAGAACTTGGAATGTTTTACAGCCCATTCATTTGAGGCGTAGAGTAATGGAATGCGGGTACAGGGGATTAAGTTGAAGAAGAATAATTACATTAACTAAATTCGAATAAAGTACCGGATGGAAATGGAGTATAATTTGAAATACTAGCAGAATTGGCTCCTTTTATCTCGGAGCGACTACCTAATACGGGGTCTTCTAAGAGGTTCGGACTTGTCGAAATTAGGTATTGTGTTCAGATGGAGACTCAGCTGGTCTTGAATTTTGAATAATTTTAATAGCTAGCTTTTCTGGATTTTCCGAGACAAATGAATTATGGTATATTACAGTCACTACTCAATTGATAAAATGACGAGTAGTGTGAAAAAAATCGCAATTATCTGTTTTCGTTTATCAGTAAACTACCCTTATTGGGGAGGGGAGAGAAAATAAAGAAATATCTGAAGAATCCTCTAAAAACAGTAAGTTTAAAACTTAGTGTCGGTCTGTCGAACAGTGTGCCGGCCAGGCCTCTGCCTATTCGAACGAACGGATGGACATATAAAACTCGCTTTTTCGCTATGTTGAGACCACGAAAGCTCCAAATTTGTTGAAATCTCGAATTCGATTTGTCCCGCTGTTATATCACTGCACTCCTACAGTTGTTCGATTTGCTCTAAAGTAGAAGAATAAATTTTGTCTCGATTCAAACTACATTATTATAATCTATAAAGATCTTAGCCGGGAAAGAAGGATAGTAATAAATGCAGGTGATCAGTGCATGTAACAGATCGAAGCGTAAATTTGGAGGGAGTGTAATTCGAAATAATTTCTACAAAAGCTTATTAAATCAACGTCGCTCAATGACATTGTGTCGGTTGTAGCTATCTATCCCGGAATCCCGAAAAACGGTCGAACCACAGGTACCTCGGGATTTTGTCGGTTTCGCTCCCGTAGATCGGCCTTGGTTTCCTCGACCAATCGGTCACGGAGAACCGACAGTCTGTCGACCGCCGAGGATGGCGATTTCGATCCTATATGGTTTCCTAGAAATTGAAGTTCGTCTAGTTTCTTCTCGTTCGTTGATTAGTTGCACTTTTATTGTTATTGTGAGATAATATTGGCGACTTACTAAGCTCCATGCAAATAAGAAAAAGAATAACTTTTTTTCGTGCCGGGATTCGGAGGGCGCTTCTAATATTACTCAGAGATGGGTAAACGAAACTTTCCAATGAAAGTTTCCAGGAAATTTTCTTGAGTTTCCGGAACGAAGTTTTGATAAAAATGGAAATTTCCAATACAATATTTAAATAGGGATGGGACGGATGTGCTTTTGGTCGAATAACCGGATACAGTATATCCGGCCAGTTCAAAATCCGGTCCGGCCGGATATCTTGCCTTTTCAAGCAGTCGCTTTATCTACCAGCAGGCCGCGATATTTACAATTAAATTCAAGTCGCATCCGTATTGTCCTGTCCTGCCAATCTTGCACATTGCTGCAATTAATTGTAATACACCAAATGCGCATGGTATACCAGAACAGAACTAATAATAATATAATTAATAATAAATATTTATATGTGTGTACTTGGTTCTGTCCACAGTTATGGTGTTTTTGTATTTATTAATATTATGATTTTCTAAAGAACTTCATTCTCAGAAGAACCAGCAACCGGCATCTGTCTTTTGAAAGTATATGCATTTTGTGTAATTACACATCAAATTATCGCGATCGTTAGTAGTTGCTGTTTTTGTCATTAGCAATACAATGCAGAAAAATAGCTATACATACCACTACCACCACTATTGTATTCGCGAAACATTTGGTCTTAGGTCAGTAATATATTTTCTTCCACCCTGAGTGGGTCAATGTCCAGAGCAAGGTCAAACTGTGCCTACGATTTATTTTGATTGTAATTTCTAGTTCATTATTAATTTTATAAATATTTTGGTATACTGGGTGCACCACTTAAAATTTCCCAGGCTTGTAACTTTCTTATTTTTTAAGCGACGACCATGTTGTGCACATCAAATTATAGATATTTTTTAGGCTTTTAAACATGTGTACAGAGTGATTAAAAAAAATGTTTTTTGAAAAAATTCTTAAGAAAGAAAACTTAATTTCTTTGAATATTTTTTTACCTCATCCTGTACATGAACTGTGTTAATGTTTTCTTATAAAGATTTTAATTAGCTTCAATTTATGTTATTACGTCATATTTTAAATTCTTTTTGGTTTTAGAGAAAGAAATTAAAAACCCTTCTTCCAATTCCAAACTGATTTTTTTTTGAAATAACTGAAAAAATGTAAATAATAATTTTATGCTTTATTTGTAAAAGACATATCACAAACAATACCTACTCAACATAACAAAACAATAAGAAACAAAAGAAATAAATATTTTTAAAAACAAACTTTATTAAAATGTAGGAAATTGCAAAATTTTTATTTTTAAATTTTTTTTTATTTTAATAACGTAAATTGAAGCTAATTAAAACCTTTCTAAGAAAACATTAACACATTTCATGTACAAGGTGAGGCAAAAAAATATTCAAAGAAATTAAGTTTCCTTTCTTAACAATTTTTTTTTCAAATCACTCTGTATGCATGTTTAAAGGCCTTAAAAATGTCTACAATTTGACGTGCCCAACATGGTCATCGCTTCAAAAATAAAAAAAGTTACAAGTCTGGGAAGTTTTAAGTGGCCCTGTATAACTGACAATTAATAAATAACATTTAAGTTTCATGCATTTTAGACAGTTTCTATTTGGCCGGACGTTGACCGGATATTTTTGCATATCCGGCCGGAGCCGAATATCCGGTTTGGAAGCCGGATTGGCCGGATGCAGTAGCCGGACCGGATATCCGTCCCATCCCTGTATTTAAATATTCCGAAAGTTTCCAAAGGAAACTTTCCCGGAATTTTAGAAACTTTCAAATATCTCTGGTTACATTACTGTGGAGAGAAGATTATTTGACAATGAAATGACATTTGAATGGCATTTTCATTTTACTGATTGTGTAAATTGATATTGGAGATATATTTTACACAGCAGCAAAATGCATCCGCACACTGTCCGCTCAGCAGAACGATTCGGCTGTAACCAAACTCAACAGATTCGGATGGAGAGGTCGGTTGTGCGCTGCGGAGACGCTCAGCTGAGCGCACTCTAGCAAACCAGCCCTATTTAAATTCTCACGTTGAAAAAAAATCGTCATATCGTGGAGATGGACAGACTGTCGGTTCTCCGCGGCGGCGCGGCGGATTGTTCGAGAAAACCAGGCCAGATTTATGCATTCATTGCTCTTTGATGTGAAGTAATTCACAGCGTAATCACTCTACCCTATAAAAGGCGCGTCTTATCGTTTTTGCTCGATACTTCCTTAAAAATGTTCAGACAATCTCCCACTAGAAACAATATTTTACAAAAATATGTTAAAACTCAACATGGCAGAGAACTGCCCAGACGACAGAGAACATTTTTATAGTGAAACCCACAAAAAGTTGCAAACTGAATATATTTTTTTTATGAGTTCGTGAAAATGTATAGAATAATATCCTGAAAAGTTTACATTCCGCTCGGATGCAGAACTTAAAAAAAAAGTGAAAAAAAATTTTTTTTAACGATTTTTTCAAAATTTTTAAATTAAGTCAGGGCAGGAAAAAATAAAAAATACAGGTGGCTAGACCACGTGTTTCTGAACAAAAAATATCCTAATAAAATTTCTCGCTAAAGCCACGGCATTCCTGGGAAAAAATAGTGAAGTAACCTTGTCACTCTGCGCGGCTAGCGCATACTATGGAACCTCTAAAAATTCTTAGCTGTTCTATCGAGTAAAATAAAGCTTTTTTCTCTTTCTGATTATACGTTTTAAACATTTTTCTTAGTGAATAGGAGGATAAATAGTAAGTAGGGAGGGAAAATATATAATTATCAATGCATACACAGACACCACACATACCCGCTGAATCGCTCGCATGAATTTTTACGTGCCTTTACTTTATTGTATTTATTACAGGTACACCTATCCACATTTCAGCTATATCCTTATACATTTGTATTGGAAAAGTTCTAGAATTTGTATTTAAAACAATCAAAGATATTTTCATAGTTATAAGCAGAGACTACGTTATAAGGATAAAATCGTGAAAATCGCAATTTCTTATCCATGATCTGATTGATCATATTTTCGAAAAAATGCATACAAGTAAACGATTTTGTGTTTGAACATTCGAAAAATATACATTTTTTCCGAAATAGTGATATTTTATTTTTTCCAATGGGTCAATTTCTCGACAAGTTACAGCTTCCGATACATATATTTATCAAAAAAATCATCAAGCAAGGAAATTAAAACGATTTGAGTGTACTTTTTTTTAATCCTCGTTACTACAGCGTAATAAACCATAATAATCATGAAGTGTACATATTTTTCAACAGTTCTCAATGAAGAAAGAATTTTTTTGAAGGGCTTTTATTTACTGAGCACTTTTAACAATAAATAAATAATATTATAAAAAGTAAAATCCAACACCAAGCTCTAAGAAATACAAGAGAGACATTGACAATATCTTGCGACAGGAATTTGAATAATTCACTGCCGCAAATATCTCTGGAATACATTTAGAAGTATGTTATTACTAATTCTAATTAACTTATCGACCCACCAATATCGATTGAGGAAGGGCATATTCAGCTGGGGGTATTCTATGCACAAATATCAGACGACTAACAGATATAGCTTTGGAAAACGGGCTATTTTTAAAAAATGTATTTTTAGACTAGGTATTCAGTAAATGTCCTATTTGAGTTTATGTTTATAATTTTTGTTATTTAAGTTGATATTTTTGTTATTTACCGAATAATTATTTATCTAAATTTATTTCATTTATATTTTTTCCTTTTGTTTGTTCATTATATTAAATATAGGTACATATATAAAAATGTTTTTTGTTAAATTTAGATAATTTTGTACATGGAAAAAGACAATTGCCATTTTCACCACCCTAATCATTCATTCTAAAAATTACCGGTAAATACCAGTTAACCGGTTATTTACATTTTTATTTACCGATTTACCGGTTATTAAAACTTCCGGTAAATTGCAATCCCTACTATGTACAACTGTAGATACAGCATTAACGTTTATGCTGAATGAAATTTAAAAACCGCTGCCCAAGGAATCACTACTTCCACATCCAGATTTTCTATCCAAGTCTTTCATAACTAAAAAAAAATTTGTTTGTGGAAATAATTGTTTATGGAACTTTAATAATATAATATCTGAAATCGCCTACCACAAAAACTCATAAAACGATATGTCACATCGGTAGTAAGGGTGGTAATGGGGGTGGATGAAGTAAGAAAATGTACTAAATACCAATTTTATGTACTCTTACTTGCCTGATTTACCTTTTTACCCCCATTTAACCCCCCCCCCCAGCCCTTCAACGGAATTTGATAAAAAAGTTCCAGATCTCGTTAAAATACATACGTGTACCAAATTTGAAGTCAATATCTTAAACGTTTCCAGAGTTCCAGACAAACATACCGTCCGACAGACAGATATTTTTTTGCTCAAACTTAAAATCTCGACGTTTCATGATATTCTAAGCCTATTTGAATGATAAAGAATTTTAAAATTTGTTTTGCGTCACTATACTTTCACTGGATGTGGAAGAAAAGAAAAAGTTCCTCAAGGAACTGTAATAGGTCCAATTTTCTTTATATTATATATAATTGATATATCTGTCCACTTTAAAGACATTTAGTATAATAATATCCTTCGCATATGATATTTTAGAAATATTCTCTAGAGTTTATACATCGGAAGGTTCAAAACTGTAGTCAAGCAAACAAAAAATGTATCTTATCTGTAGCATTCAAGCAAATAAGATAAGTTTTTACTGTTTTTAATTTTTTTTTTTTATTGTTCGCTTCATATACGTATATAAATATTTCTCGGTATAATAAATGTTTTATCATACTTTAAATACTAGACACTACCGATAATTTAAAACTATTATTATTACAATATTTATTTATTAATGATACATTCGTCCTCTTGAAAAGTTGCGTAAAATGTCGACATTGAAAAAAAAATTGAAATGAATTGATCAAGTTATTACTAATTACATTTCACATTTATTCTTTAAGGGGGCGTTTTTAATTTTTAAAGTGTCAACGAGAAAAATTGAATATGTTAGATTTATTAGACAGTTTTTGTTCTAACATAAAGTAGTTTTTGACTAATTAATTAAGATTTTTTACTGCTGTAAAGTAAACAGCTTTTAGATCAGTCTCCAAGTCACAAAATTACAGATTTTTGAGGTTACCACACCATTCTTGAACCTGGTAATAGGTTCGCAAGCATGTTTATACCTTGCCGCTTTAGTTGGCGGCAAGTGATGCGAGATCGTAAGGTTTCCTCTTGAGTGATTTTGAAAAAATTTCTAACTTTCTAGCGTTAAATAAAGAGTTAGTGTGTGATACACAGCTTTTACGAAAGATATTCCTGCTGCAGATATTAAGATCGGTAAGGCGTTTGAATTATTAATAATTTTGATAGTGTTACGTGTTTATACCTCTTTTGTAAACACCCTGTATCATGAATCCGGAAATTAAAACACCAGGGTAACATTAACAGTAATTTATTAACGTACTAATTACAACAAATAATTACTTTACTAATATTACACTACTATAATTCACTACTTCAGTCCCTTTATGACTTTGTTTACTCCTTGATCTGTTTTCGCATATGAACTGTACTCAACTGTTAACTGTCCACTCTGTGCTACCCAAGGTAGTTCGCTTCTGGATTATTCCACAAGACGTCACCACGTTCCTCGAGGTTTATCGTCGTTCCTAGACCACGACACCGCGCCGCCATCTCTGGAGCAACAGCCGAACTAACTAATTAGCTTAGTTTCTGTTTACTGTCTACCTTTTGAACTTAGAGGGAACGCTCATAGATGTCTGGGATAGAACATGTCAATAGTTCTTGCATTGTAATTTTTAAGCACTTTATTAAAATTTTGTTTCCTTTTTTAAAAAAAGGAGATCGTATATGAATATCTGCTAACATATTCTTTATATAATGGTAATCAACACAATTATAGTATAACCTGCTGCAAATTCTTAGAGAATTTGAAGGCCACGCAACTTAGCTCAACATTTGGCGATACTATTGTATACGACCTGTTCTGTGGAGAATTTTATAAGCTTTAATTTTTTACATAACCATTTTTGCCGTAAATTCAACGCCGGAAATCGCTAAAAGCACATATTCGCGATGGAATAAATTAAGGATTTCTCACTGACCACCATATGAATACAGTAAGAAAGAACCCTGCAGAATCTTTATGAAAAATGGCTTTCGGTCAAACTCTTTGAAACTCTGGATTCTGATAGTTCTTGATGTGTAGAACAAAAGTTCTTGAGGGCACTAAGTCCTAAAAATTCATAGTTTTCAGATATAGCCTCTGAAGATGGACTGTACGTGCATTCTGCAGCATATCTCAGGACTATATCTCAAAACGTTTTTAGTACTTAATACCCTTGAGAACTTTTATTCTACACATCAAGAACTACCAGAATTCATGGTTTCAAAGAGTTTGACCGAAAGCCATTTCCCAAGGATTTAACTATGCTGTAGAATGCACGCAAAATCCAATTCAAAGGGCTATATCTCAAAACCATGGTTTTAGGAGTTAGTGCCTTTGAGAACTTTCGTTTTACACGTCAAGAACTACCAGAATCCAGAGTTTCAAAGAGATTGACCGAAAGCAATTTCCCATAAGGATTCTGCGGGGCCCTTTCGTGTTTGAATTATTTCTGCTCCAAAATATGTGACGCTTGGTCTGTTTACGAGTGTAACCTTTTCATTTGACAGCAGTACAAAATCTTCATTTATTAGCCAAATACTATTTTATGCCAGTTAGAAGTCATAAAAGGCACGCGACCGAACAAAGAAATCTAGTGGTGTCAGTTTGCAGAGGTTTGAGTGACATATTTCTTTAAAAAAAAAAATTCACGCGTGTCCAGTTCGCAACTGTTCCAAACAGATAAGATGTAACCACTGCACTGACCATACATCCTTCCACCCATTTAGTCTAATGGTCGAGATCGGTTCGACCTGGAAAGTTTTGGAGAAGTTCTGATTTTTTCTTTTATGTTTTTCGGGGTGCTCAAAAAAATTCGGGAAATATCAAAAAAAGCAACTTTTTTTTTTAAACTGCACTTTTTGATAAAAATACTATGAAGAAAATCAATAAGCAAAACTTCCTACAATTTACCCCCCCCCCCTTCCCTCCAGATCTTACATCCTCTACCCCCCCCCCCCCCTCCCTTTTATAACTTCTAAAACCGGTTCAATAGGTGTATAGTTGACTGCACACTTGTTAGGCGTGTAAAAAATTTCGGCGTCCTTGGCGGTGCGATGCGGCGTGTTTGATGGTCAAAGGCGCCGACATTTTTTGATTGAGTGCTTCGCAGACCTGAAGACAGCTATAGATCCACATGTCGGCCAGTCGGTGTACAATCAACGCTGTTTACTGTTACTATTTAATTGTGCAATTTAGTTATTTAGAAATCAGACTTCGTGATAATACCAGAGTTTATACAGGAATAAAAAAGACTTCCTGCTTCTAAGCGGAATTTTGTGTATAATGTTAGGCAGCGAAAAGAGAAAACGTTATACAACTCGCTGAAAACACGTAATGATGAGTATGGACGAGCCATCTACGACGTGTTGGGCCAGTTCCTGACTTAATAGCAGCTGACGGACAGTATCATCTCATGTGTATGAAAAAAATCCGAAGAATGCGGATGGAAAACATCTAAGAACGGCCTCATTCAGTCACCACCTTGCAACTCCCCGCTCCAGAATCTATATTAAATCACATTTCAT
This sequence comes from Rutpela maculata, assembly GCA_936432065.2. Taxonomy (NCBI): domain Eukaryota; kingdom Metazoa; phylum Arthropoda; class Insecta; order Coleoptera; family Cerambycidae; genus Rutpela; species Rutpela maculata. The sequence goes on along the minus strand of OW386286.2, from coordinate 207,936,995 downwards.
GCAAATGTAAGAAAGGCTGCCGAGGGAATTGTGGCTGTAGAAAGATCTATATTGTTCGCAAAGTTTGAACTGTGAAGAAAACTGCGACAACTTGGAGAAAGCCGATGTGGACGAGAATAAGATGTGTACGATTTTGACATCCAATAAATTCAAGATCAAGGCCGAGAAGTTCAGGCGAAACAGGTATTTTTATTGTTACATTTAATTTGCGGACACAACTATACATTTGATATGCCGCAAGACCAAGGCAAGAGAAGACTAAGCAAATCTTGCCTTGGTCTTGCGGCATCTCTACTATGCATATCTACTTTAATCCAATTGTCACGGTTTTATTATGCCTTAGCTTTGATACAGCCACGTTGACTTAACGTTTTACATTTGTTTATGTCTTTTCTAGGAGAACGAAATTCTTTGGATGAAGAGAACAAGGAAATCGGATAGCCCGGACTTTCTGCGATAAAGCGGCCAAGACGATTCTAATAATCTGTTTAATTACGGTACATATTTCTCTTGTACATTATATTCCTACACATTTAAAAAATATATTAATAGTAATGTTCTCTACTTCTTACTCTGTATTTTATTTTTGCAGGTACTAATTTGTCTCGAAAAGTACATAAGTTTTCATGTCTTAAGGAAAAAATGAAAAAAGGAACTTTTTTGTGTTTTTTTTCGATTTTTCTATATTTTCCGAAAATTGTCGGGTTTGCAAAGTACAAATTCGTAAACAACACCCCGAAAAACATAAAAGAACCAAAAATCAGAACTTTAGAAAAGGTTTTCAAAAGAAAAAAGAGGCTTTTTTGTTTTTTCGCTTTATTTGACATTTCCCGAAATTTTTCGAGGTGGCAAAGTGAAAATTTGCAATCAGCACCCCAAAAAATATAAAAGAACTAAAAATCAGAACTTCTCCAAAACTTTCCAGGTAAAAACTACCAAATGATTAGACTAATTGCGAAAATAGGATTCTACAGTGAACTCTCTTTGTTACATTTTGAATAAACATATTTTTTCTTCAAGCGTATTAAAATGTTTAAATTATGTCACCAAAAACAGAAGTAGAAGTAGGACATTGTTTTACTAGTAACAAAATGTTAGTACCGAACGCCACCGTAGTGGACATTGTTTTACTAGTAACATAATGTTAGTTCCGAAAGCGCCACCGCAGTGGGTATTGTTTTACTAGTAACATAATGTTAATACCGAAAGCCACCGGTGGCGCGCTATCCACTAGCCACTTGTCATATTGTGTCAACATGTAAGACTAGTTTGAATATTTGTACATTTGTGATAAATAAATGAATTTTTGCATTTTAATACGCTTGAAGAAAAAATAGTATATATTACACGGAGTAGAACGCCTTTTTTTGTGTTGAGTCCAGGATTTGCGGCTGAGGCGAAGCCGAAGCCGCAAACTGGCGTTCTAATAATATAATATACTATTAGTCCTCTCTTGTTTACTGTGACATAACCATCGACATAAGTTTGACAAACATCGCCTACCTTAATTGAATTTTTATTTGTGCACGCCTTATAAATAATGTTGTCATCCGTTGTTAGACTATGGCTTTAGTGATTTTTGGTTACTCTTGTAACACATCAGCATGGAACTCAAGTCGCAAGCGTGTGTCTGAATCACCGGAACTTCCTGTAATTTCCGTCAAACATTCCCCTTGTGTAAAAGTCGTATTTAGCCTTCAGACTTTATCAGTTTTCACCAGGTAATTACTTTTCGAGATTTTAGATTGTAAAATAAAAATTTAATTGGGTGGCAGTAACTGAAGGTGTCATCTTGATAACTTGAAATGATTTATATTGGATAAAGAGTTAGATGTAGGTACCTCTCGATAAAACCAATTAAGTTTTCAAATGGGGCTTACTAATGTTCAATTTATCTTAGCCAATTCCTTTCGAAAGACGATTTGATTAAGCAATTAGATGCCAATAATATAATCATTTATTTGGGATTTATCATTATCGTTTATTACTTCCACATCCAGTGGAAGTATAGTAACGACAAAAAAAATTTTGAAAATTTTAATTGTTCAAATAGGCTTAGAATGTCATGAAACATTGAGATTTTAAGTTTGAGCGAAAAAAAAAAATTCTATATGTCGGTCGTCTGTAACTTTTTGTGCGCATGATTAAAAGTTCCATAACAATTATTTCCACATATTAAATTTTTTCGTTGTGAGAGACTTGGATATAAAATCTGAATGTGGAAGTAGTGATTCCTTGGGCAGCGTTTTTTTTTAAGTTTCTGTGTTTATTAGTTGTATTCTCCTGCCGCATAATAATTATAATAATAATTATTTATTTTGTCCATAGAGATTATACAATGATATTGGATAAGTCACACAATTTATATAACTAACATATACACAATTAACTAACAAACATTTAGATATACAGTGTGTGCTATTTAATACCGCAACACCTCGTTATTTTGGAGTGCGTTGCTCGATTAAAATAATTTATTTTTTTTAGAAATAAGCTCTATTTGACTGTTTTGAAAAATTTGTAATTTTCATATTTTCGAGGCCTACTAAGAAGTTCCTCTAAATGGGTCGAAATTCGAGATCGACTATTAGGCAATTTTCTATCGCAAAATTGGATAGCGTATTCGATTCGCAGTTGCCTACAAAATGTTAACTCGATCATATAGGATGTTTGTTATTCAATAGCAGCCAAATTTAAAATTTCTCACTGGCCCTGTATAAAAGCCAATTAGGTTGACTAGATAAAGTAGTCATTCGACTTAGGGAACATCAGATACTAACAGCCACTTTCATAATCAAACCTTTAAAGTGCCTTTACCAAAAGTAGACTTTAACTTAAAGTTGACTTTAAAAAGTAACGGATTTCATAATGTTGGTAATGAACACCGTTAACTGAAGTGGCTTTAAGTCCTTAAAGTCGCAATCATGATTGGTCACCCCTGAAATGTTGCGATCTGTTATCTGTCATCATCAGTTTGTGAGGTTAAGTCAGTGTTTCTCCTTAAATTAATTACGGAAAATAGTAAGTTACTCTTTTTATTGATGCATTTTGAGCGAAATGTTTTAATTTCTATTCACTTCCAGATATCTTAAGTTATATCCAGTAAAAACTGAAAGAGATGAAGAAGAACATCACAGAAAACTTATTTTACTAGATTTAGATATTAAGCTGAAGCAAAATAAATTATGTTCAAAAACTAATGCTTGATAAACTATATTGGAAATAAACTATAATCTTGTGAAGTGTTCATTTATTATTAATCGCCTTCGGTTATGTCCATCGTTGTTAGCTGCTGGTTGAGGTAATCCATCATTTTCATCTATTTCTTCATCTTCAATAGCTTCATCAAACCACTCATTAAGGAAATAGTCATTTAATTCAACCGCCACATTATGCAGAACAGCTGTGGCTACAATTACTTTCATCACTATTCATTTTAAGCCTTAATCCTAAAGATAACACTGGAAAATGACGTTTACACACACCATATTGTCTTTCCACAACATTTCTTTTACGTATTATTGATTCATTGTATAGGGTTTCTGCTGGTGTCTAAGCCACAGGTAATTTTTTCATGAGGTAAGGCTCGATGTTGTAACCACTGTCACCGATTAACATGTATTGCCCAAAACTTCTGTTTACAAATCTTCGCTTGAGATTACTGTTATTGGAAATTGTTTGATCATGGGTAGATTCTGGCCAACGTGCAACAATATCTCTAAATCTAAGTTTGGCATCTGATACAGATTGTACATTTATTGCAAAATATTCCTTTTGATACCTAAATATTTTGGCATCGTCTCCTCCTCGAGATTGTATTTTAATAAGCGAGCAGTCAATTGCTCCCATTACTCGAGGAAAGCTCGCAATGCCATAGAATTCCTCAACTGCTCTTTCCATTTCTGCATTATTTTCGTACATTTTTATATATCTGGGTCTTAACGAGGCTATAGCATACGATACCCTTTTAATAATTCTGCAGGCTGTCGACTCTGATGCTCCAATATAATCTCCCATTGCAGTCAGAAACGTACCAGTAGCGTAAAATCGCAACGTAAGTACTAGTTGGTCCATCGGTTGAATACATCCACTCCTATAAATATTTTAAATGTAAAATATATATGACGAATGTTAATTGCGAAATATTTTAAGCATAACCGGTTAACTACGTACCTACCTATTTGTTGGCAGTCTTATTTGTTCCTCAATTTGCTCTAGTAAGAACGTTACACTTCGAAATCTCTTGAAAAAATCTAGGTCGTGGTATTTGGCAAAACGATCCTTTCTTTTTAAATATACTTTTGGTCTTCTTACATAAAGAAATGGTTCTTCATCATCTGACGAACTTGAACTCGAAGAGGATTGCATATTTAAAAATGATCGTTTGAAAACGTGAAATTAACAAATTCAGATTAAACTGAAGCGTCAAGAGAATTTTTAGGTTAGGATACACTTAAAGTTTATTTTATCCCGTTAAAGCGCCAATTTCGGGGCTTTATCTTAAAGTCTATTTAAAGTGACTTTAAAAGATAAAGGAATATTATGAAATCCGTTTCGGAAGTAAAGTTTACTTTAAATTTTAATGTTACTTTAGCGTGATTATGAAAGTGGCTGTAAATGAGGAAGAAATAAGAAAAGATATTCTTTAATTAAATAGTGCTTCTATACATTATTCGGTTGCTGTACGTAGTAGGTGCCTTAATAACATTTTTTCAACAAATGTATTTAACGGAATAACTTTTCTTTTTTCCTTCCTCATTTAGTAACATAGATAGAAAATGAGGAAGAAAAAAGAAAAGCTGCTCGACCCTTCCTGAAGAAGTACCGGAAACACCCCATTCGGTCTTGGACTTTTGTTTTAGTTAAAGATAGAAATAGATCACTTGACTCTTTCCGCTGTCACCACACTTGAGGTCGTCCTCCAATCCGCTGCTGTGACAGCGGCGCGGGAAGATCGAAGGGCTATCATTTCCTCCGTCTCCACTACGGATTCAGGGAAATGAGTTTCTAATAGATATTTGAGACACATCTCAGTGGTAGTCGTTAGTTTATCAGGGGAAAGCCTCAATCATGATGAGTTGTCTTTTTTGCAACGCCTTGCGGCTTCCGGAAGATTCTTATATGCCTTCGCAGAAGTCCTTCCAGGCCTGCCCTCTTGTTGTTACGAATTGAACTTTGATAGAGGCGTTGGACTCTTCAAAGCTATCCCAATACTCTGGCAGCTGAGAATGCATTGCCCTATTAAAGAGCCTGCTTGTCAAAAAGTAGATTTCAAATAGGCATAGTATTAGAACGATAATTTTTTTGCGTTACCATACTTCCACTGGATGTGGAAGTAATTAGACCGTAAGTGATATATGACTGGGAAAGTAGAAAATAAGTAGTCATTAACCTCATAATTTAAAACCTTCTTTTTGACAAGCAGGCTCTTTAATAGGGCAATGCATTCTCAGCTGCCAGAGTATTGGGATAGCTTTGAAGGTTCCAACGCCTCTATCAATGTCATGAAACGTCGAGATTTTAAGTTTGAGCAAAAATAATTTTTCTGTCGGTCGATCTGTCTGTAACTTTTTTGTGCGCATGATTACTCTGGAACCGTTTAAGATATCGACTTGAAATTTGGTACATCACGTATGTATTTTAACGAGATTTGCAACTAGATTATACTTTGATCTTATTCTGTTGAAGAGTTAGGGTAAATTGGTAGATCAAACAAGTAATAGTTCAGTCTCAAAATTTTTTTTTGACATTAGCCAACCCCCTTCCATTATAAAAGGGGGTGAATAAAATTAAATTGTGATTTAGTGTGCTTATAAGAACCAAAGGCCTCAATTTTTTTTTACTTCATCCACCCTCACTACTGTTTTATAGGTTTTTGGGGTATGCAATTTCATTATGTTAAAGTTCCATAAACAATTATTTCCACATAGTCTCCATTTCCATATAGTATCATTTTTTTCATTGTGAGAGACTTGGATAAAATCTTGATGTGGAAGTAGTGATTCCTATGAGGTAACTGGACCCATGCCATAAAAAGTGTAATCACTCTTACTGTTAGGAAAAGATCCTTGTTATTATTGTGGTCAGCATGTGATTACATCTGTTGTACTCTTCCGATTCTAATGCAGTGTTAATTGACACCTTGAGCCTTCAGACTTTTCCTGGTTTGTACTTCAGTTAGGTTTTCGACGATTATCCATGGCTGTTTTACATTTCTACATTTTTCACCACTAGCTGGGAAAATCACTACTTTCCCTAATTGAAATGAATTAGGACAAACAATAGTTTTCGATGCCGAATAAATGTGCAAACATTAAATTGTCGGATTGTTTTATCGGTTTTCAAACAAGGATAACATCTGTTGTAAGAAAATTTAAAAATGTCACTTTAAACTGCAAGAATGTATCTAAGTCAAAGTTGAGAGATAAGAAACGTTAGAGCGATTCCACCTGTGGCTTCCGAGACAAAATACTAAAGGTGCCATGTTTCTCAGACACACGTACTTACTGAATATACTGTCCCAATTTTATTACAACCGACACAGTAGTTTGGAGATTATGAGCAAAAAACCTGAGATTTAACCTACAACTTTGAAAGGGAGCGTCCTAGAAAACAAATCTAGGTAGATTCTATATATTGTCAATTGAAAAAGCGACGTTGATCTTTAACCGCGGCAGTACTTTGACAGATCAAACGTCGGCGCTTTGTCAGCCTCTTTTTAGGATTTTCCAGCTGACTTTAGCAAGAGTTTACCTTCATTGTTATTTTAACTAAAATTATATAAGTATTTTGTCCCATATTACTTTGACACCCCGTATAGACTCACCGAAAATGGCTGGAATTTTTTGCGGAATCGAATCCTATCGACTTTTCGAATTTGCAGGAAGCCTAAATCTCATTAAATTTGTGACAAAGCGTTTAAAAATGAATCAAAGCTCTAGATTTTGACAAGGGTTTTTACAGTACACATGATGACCAAAATGTGACACCGCAGATTTGATTGTTTTTAAGGTAAAATAAAGGTAATAAAGGAGAAATATCCTTCAGATGAATGTGAATAAGTTTATGCGGTAAAATAACTGATAAAGAAATGACTTGAGTTGCCGGTGCATTGTCAACGAAAAAAATGTCCTCGTTAAACAGTTTTCTGGAAAGAAATAGGACGGAAGTTCGAGTATTTACGACGAACGATTTACTTTTGTTTATCCAGAAATAACAAATTTAACACTAAGTAAACAATCCAAAGAAGTATTGAACAACATAATAAACATTTATGTCAGTAAAATGTAAATAGTCTAGTAGACAGACCTTCAGAGAGAATTGGGTTTAACTATAAAGAGTGAAATTCTGGGAATTCTGAATGTACATATTATTGTAATTGTAATTTCTTCAAATTTTATACCATTTTATAAGATACCTATTATAGGCCAGTCATATAAGGAAAGTTAGCGGAAATAACTAACTGGGAGAGTTTTGAAAATTTAAGTTGTTTATTTTGAGGTCCCGAATAAAACTTGGGAGTGGGAAAGGTGTTCCAAAACGGTTTTTTGACTGTAACTCAAGAACGCTTAGAGATATCAAAATGTACCTCTTAAAATCCTATCCCAAAAAGATCGTATGCAGTTTTTTCGTAGAACTTAGTCTTCCCACAAATGAGCTTAGGATGTCATAATTTTTTTATTTTCGAAAAAAAAAATGTAACACTGGAAATGAATGAAAGATTCAATGGGGTCATCATTTGTTCGGTGCTTGTAAAATTATTTTGAGCAAAAATGTTTTTATTTTTTTTTTATAATAAATAATACATATACTGGGCAGTTAGCCTGATTTTAAATCACGATTTAAATCGAACTTAAATATTTTTTAAAATATTTCAGATAATGAAAATAGAATGAAAGAACGTGGAAAAAAAGGGCAGCTACTCGCGGTTGGAACCTCCCCACCAAATATTTGCGAAAATTCGTTAATTTTGTTAATCACCGGATTGAGCTATGTGATGCGGACCTTTGTTCCATGGGCGCTAAAACATATATCTTAACGACCCACCGTCACGGAACTCAGACAATTCTTTTTGACGAAAAAGAGTGAACTGTGATATATCGTTGAAACCAGATCTACTTTCGAATAGTACAACTAGAAATTAATGTTATGTCAAAAAATAAGAAAATCTATATGTGAAAAGGCCACTAAACGTAATCCAATCTGCATCAAAACCTTTTCAGCTTATGTCAGGGAAATAGCGTGCAATTTCGACATATAAGTACCAAAATTTTTTCTCTGGAAATTTTTGGTATGGTGGGGATATAGGGAGGGGGAACTTTTTTTAATCGAATGATTACCGATATCTGTCCGCATAGGTAGTTAGTGTATGTATTTCACATATCCCAGTTACGTTGGCAGACGAAACTTCCGGTCGACACGCGCGATAACCGAAAATTGAAGAAAAAAATTTATTAGTTACCGGACCAAATTCGGCGCAAAATGTTTGTTTTGTCGTGTACAGTACTGTACTGTAGTGGGAGACATTTCTATTGGTCGGTTTTCGAGCAATTTGCTATCAAAGTGGCGAAAAATGGACTAAAACTTAAAATTTAGTCAAAAAATAAATTGAAAAACCGTGTGCCCAGCCAGCTTATGGTTTACAAGGCACTAATCCTAACCTTGGCTGGCAGATATTTTTGTCAAATTTAATCCCCCCTACATTGTTAATTTTTTTTTTCAGTTTTTCGTGTCTATTTTGTTTTTTCTAAATATTAAGAAACGTGCATATGTTATTATAGTAGGAAATACGAAGAATTTGAGCTGAAAAAAATTTTTAACCCCGGCTGGACAGACGTTTTTTTCAGTTTTAACTATTGTTGTCAACATTTTAAGTTTTGGTCCATATTTCGCCACTTTGATGGCAAATTTCTTAAAAACCGACCGATAGAAATGTCTGCCACTACAGTACGGTACTGTACACGCCACACGACTTTTTTTTTTCAAATCGATCTGCAGGTCGTAATACTTAAGCAACCGAAAAGTTTTTTTTGAACTACTCGTTTTTTAATGGGGTCATTTCATGTTTGTAAAAAACTTAAAAATACCTACTAATTTGAACAGTAAAATATACGCAAGAGGACAGGGTTGCGATGATTTAAATCAATTGATTTTTTAAATTTAAATCATGATTTAAATCAAGTTGTGTAAAGCCAATAATCTAAGTAAATCAAACTTCAGAAAATTCAAACAAGAAGCACAGTTTATTTAGAAGCTACCTACAAATTAAACTGAAAAAAAAATTCAAATAAAAAGAAGAAAAACTAACTTAGCTGCTTTTTCGATCCCTAAACGATTTCGAATTTTAGAATAAATCAAACCAAATGTAGAAAATATTCTCTCAACCGAGGCTGAACTAGCTGCAGCAGAAAATAATTGCTTGATAATCGGGAATAATTTGCCAATAATATCAATATTTCTTTGGGATTTCCACCAGTCCAAGGGTTTTGTGTTTTTAAGAATTTCTTCGTGAAACATATCTGCAAAAGGCTCAGATTTTGACAGAAATTTAATAATCAGTGCCAGTGGTAGTAAACCAACTTTCTCGGTATAATTCATTAGCGGCTTCTAAAGCACGATTCTTTTCGCTTTCTGTTAATTATGCTTTGTTTTCGTAGGGTCTAGAATGAAGGCTAGCAAATGGTATGAGGTGATACACTGATCGTATCGGTACCTAAATGTTTGCATTTGCCTTAAGGTAATTTCAGTTTCGTCAAAATGCTACTCAAGTATTTTAAATTGTTCTACGACGTCTCATAAAATTGCATCGTTTCTTTGAAGCCTATCAAGTGCAACATATATAAGTTTTAGTAGTGATAAGTATTCTTCAGCAGTTCTTTTTAAATAAATGTTTGAAATTTTCTTCTGTCTTACTAGGCTGTCAATTTCATTTTAAAAAGTGTTGGCCATGATTTAACGAAACCCTCTAAGAAGTCGGCAAGTGAGTTCCATCTTACGTCAGAAGGTAAAGTAAGTTTTTTTCCTCCTTCTTTTGCGCATGTTGCAGAGGCAAAATGATTGTTTCGGAAGTATTTCACAATGAACGTAACGTGTTCCTTAATTTCACTAATTTCCAAATCCTTACATAACAAATAAAATAAGTAAATTAAAAAAAAAAAAAGGTTCTCTTAATATTTTGTCTTACTAAGAAGTTATAATTATAAATAAAATAACACTATACTTACATTGGACACTGTTCCTGAAGTGGAGGGACCTTCATTATGTTTCTACACGTCCATTACGCGAAACACATTTTTTCCAGTGGACTTTCAGTCGGTCCACAAGCCCTTGTATTTCTACATTACGCTTTTTACATGTAGCTCTACTACCACTTTTTCCATCAAGCTTACTTGATTTTTCAATAAAATATTGCCAAATAGGATCTTTTTTCCTTCCACTTCTATTAGAAGACATGTTAAAAAATTATTTAATATTTAAATACTTTAAATATAATCACTCAGACTCGCTTTCTCACTTGTTACGCGACAGATTAGCAAATAATGGCAATTCGCATCATCCTCGCATTATAAAGACAGGCGAATTTTCAAGTTCTGATAGGAATTTTCATGTATGCTCTAGCTTATTTTACAATTATGTAAGATACAAGGTACACAATTTATTCCATTTGTAAGTTTAAATAAAAACTATCTTTGTTAATATAAGTACTAAATACGTTGTTAATGTTAATTATTAAGATGTTTATGTAAAAAAATAAATAAACATAAAAAAAAATCATGATTTTTTTGATTTTTTTTTTTAAAATCGTGATTTTTGATTTTTTTTGAAAAATCATGATTTTTATCAACCCTGCAAGAGGATTAGTCTAAGAGCTGGCTACGTGGGGGATCGGGTCACTCGGTGCAGTGTAAATTTTAGCATTTACAGGTTCGATTGTTACCGACATAGCGTGAGACGGGCCGCCAGAAGGCACCCTGGAAGAATAACGTAAGGGTAGAGGGTTAAATATGCAATTTTTTTGCGTGAATTTTTTCATAAGGTGCAGTGCTGAAAATTTGCAGAGTAATCGGAGATGATACAAGTAAGTACAGAAAAAATTGCCAGAAGGCTAGGTGGAAGATAAAGACCCGCCAGAAGGCGCTAATGTTGCGAAAATTTCGCCAATAATTATGTGACTCGGTGCACTTCTGGCAATTTCTATACTTATTCTGTGACTTGAAACTGGATTACCTGCAAAACGCCAGAAGGCTAAGTGGAAGAATAACAAAGATATTAGCGATACTATGTGCGTCGGCGGCCCACTCGATGGATCAATTTTTTTTATATTTGATGTTTTATCTCACTAGGTGCACTTCTGGCGATTTGTCAACATAATTTAGAATATTTCGTGACACCATTGGACAATTGCCAGAAGACAATTCATCGCCACTATTAAACAGAACATGAACCCATTTAGTTGTTCGGAAACGAAGGAAAATTTTTTATTTAATATAAAAACAGGTCGTCGCGCATCCGAACCCGTGACCGATTTTCTTTTGAACGTAGAAGAAAACGGACAGACTATGCAAGATTTATTTATCACCGAATGTTCTCAAGATGTTAATAGATTTGAAGCACCTATCAAACAAAATAAAATTTTGAATTTTGCGAGCTGCAATAACAAGAAAAAAATTACAGTCAATAATAAAGTACGCGAGGTTCGTATGCAACGCGATCTGTTTGGTCGGATGTTGGGTATTTCGATGAAGGAGGCGACAGATATCGAAAAAATGCTGTCGTATCCCATGACTCCAATACCCACATCATTATGCCACTTAGATGGCACTATTTGTAAGACAGAAAAATCGGTATTGCTTAAAAATTTCCGAAACGATGGTACGTTACCTCCCGCAATCGACGTCGTAATTGTTGACGGTTTCTTTTTAATCCATTGTATTAAAGATGTGCCAAAATCTTTCGGTAATATTTCCAAGAAAATCTTACAAATTCTTTGCAGTTATGATGCTCCATGTATACATATAGTTTTTGATCGGTATTGTCGGCCTTCAGTCAAAGATTACGAGCGTTCGTTGCGAGGAGGTTTCGATTCTGATTATGAATATGTCATCTCTGGTACAGAACAAACTAGACCAACTGACTTTTCAAAAGAACTGCGAAATGATAAATTTAAAGAGGCTTTGGTCGATTTTTTGATTTCCCATTGGCAAACTCGAGAAGTAGGTGCCTTTATGAGCAATAAAACAATTGTATTGAATTATATAGAATGCTATACATATCAAGTTAATGTTGATGGTAATGTCGTTCGAACGGCGAATGCAGAATTTCGCTGTTCTCCGCACGAAGAGGCTGACACGAAGATAATATATCATGCTTTCAAAATTGATTCAAATTCTAATATTGTAATTAAGTGTTCGGATACAGATATTGTGGTTATTTTATTAGCAAATTTACACAAAATTGAATCAAAAATTTGGATTGAATGCGGAATTTCGGACAAACGTCACATTATCAATGTGAATGCACTTCATGAATCCCTGGGATTAGAAATGTGCAAAGCGTTACCGGGATTCCACGCATTAACGGGATGTGACTATAACCCCGCATTTTTCAGAAAAGGAAAACAGCGTCCATATAAAATGCTTTTAAAGTCAAAAAAATATCAAACAGTTTTCGCCGATTTAGGTAATACCGATGTAGATAAAGAAAATACTTTCTCCGTTGTAGAGTCATTCGTTTGCGATATGTATGGTATTAAATCTTGCGACAAAGTCAACAAACTCCGATATGAATTATTCCGTCGGAATTACACAATAAAAAATATAAACGAGTCTTTCCAAAAAAAACATTTAAAAAACTTCGATGCTTCCTGCTTGCCACCTTGCTACATGGAATTACGTCAGCAAATGGAAAGAGCACACTATATTGCCAATATATGGACGAATGCAACGTTATTCGATCCATACGAATTAGAAGTGGAAAACTGCGGATGGGTATTGAACGGATCCGAATACGAATTCAAATGGTTTGAAGGACCACAATTACCACCATCTGTCAAAGACGTTGTTGTTGATAGTGATAAGTCCGAAGGTAATTTCGAATACAATTTCGATAATATATCAATTTTATTAAATTATTGATTTTATTTTTCAGCTGAAGATGATGACACAATCTATGACAGCGACGAGGACATTGAATTTGACGACATAGAAAGCGACGGCTATTCAACGGAATAATTTTGTACACGATTAATATTAAATTAAAATTGATATTCGTAGCCGATTAGTATTAATATTCGATTAGTATTAAAGATATATATTGTATTAGGAGTAGAAATAAATTTCATATTGATAGTTATAAAATTAATCGTCATATTTTATCATTAATAAAATTACGGCATTAAATATGTATATCTTCCTAATTGTCTTCTGGCAATTGTCCAATGGTGTCACGAAATATTCTAAATTATGTTGACAAATCGCCAGAAGTGCACCTAGTGAGATAAAACATCAAATATAAAAAAAATTGATCCATCGAGTGGGCCGCCGACGCACATAGTATCGCTAATATCTTTGTTATTCTTCCACTTAGCCTTCTGGCGTTTTGCAGGTAATCCAGTTTCAAGTCACAGAATAAGTATAGAAATTGCCAGAAGTGCACCGAGTCACATAATTATTGGCGAAATTTTCGCAACATTAGCGCCTTCTGGCGGGTCTTTATCTTCCACCTAGCCTTCTGGCAATTTTTTCTGTACTTACTTGTATCATCTCCGATTACTCTGCAAATTTTCAGCACTGCACCTTATGAAAAAATTCACGCAAAAAAATTGCATATTTAACCCTCTACCCTTACGTTATTCTTCCAGGGTGCCTTCTGGCGGCCCGTCTCACGCTATGTCGGTAACAATCGAACCTGTAAATGCTAAAATTTACACTGCACCGAGTGACCCGATCCCCCACGTAGCCAGCTCTCCGTCTAGATAACGTAATAGCAATTAAAATCACTGATTTGTTAATTATTCAGAAATCCACACAAACTATACTACTCATTTTAAATTTTATTAACGCGTGACGTCAATGTTTAGAGGTAATTTTAGTGTTGTTAGATTGCTGCCCTGTCAATACCAAATGTAATACTAATATTTTAACTTCTAGTTTTCCAGTTTGCAAATAAATATTTTATGAATTTTAGGAAGTGCGAAGAGGCGCATATTTTCGGCCACAACTTTGTTGTTTTTTATGTTAGAGAAAAAATAAAAAAAGCGTCGCAAAGCTCGATCAATTTTTTTTAGAACTGGTGTCGACAAATATTTTGAAAAAACTAATAATTAGCGAGATTCTTGGGAAAGTGGAAGAAATTTCACGCTTTCCTAGAAATGCATGTGAATCTTAAAAAAATCATTTTTCCCAGAAACGTGTGCTTTGAAGGGCCGAGATTAATGGAGCGCCTAGGTAATATATGATATTAAGAGTACATCGTAATCGAGATCAATTTCAGTTAATTACCGATTAATTACGGTGACAAAATGACGAAATTTTACCGAAAAAAAAAAAAAAAAGTTCTCACTTCTATTTCCCTCATTCTTGTCGCAAGACAAAAAATAAAAAGAGGAGTTTTAGCAAATTTAATTCTACTTAAATTCGTTAGAGTAGTTTTTTGGCCTAGGAGCCAAGGTTGAGGAGTCACCAACTCGTTTTACGGTATTTTTTATTTTGGGCTAGCTCTTACTGTTTCAGAGATATCGACGAAAAATAGTTTACATTTCGGAACCGAAAATAGCGCAAAAACATGCAATCTTAAAATGTTCATATTTTTCGAAAAACACCTGTGGGAGGGCCGTGCGATGCCGCGACGTAAAGAGGAAGAATTCTAGTTGATCCACATCGTAAATTGCACAAGGCAAATCGAAAATTTGGCTCTGCACAAACGAATCAAAAGTGGCATTTTTTGACATTTACCGAAAACGGCAAAACAAAATGTCAGTCACACATGTCAATATAGGCGTCTGAAAATAAGAAGTACGCCACCTGGTGGTCTATAGTCAAACTAATTATAGGCTTTTCTGTCATTGTCTCTTTAGTGTACGATGATATCAACAATAAGTAAATAATGATAAACTGAGATGCTAAGTTATTAAAAATATGATAGCGTTTAAAGGGGCTACACAAGATACAATTTGCTGGAGCCAACCTAGTCGGTATCCTTTGTAGATTACAGGGACAACTCGTGAAAGTTGAGTTGGCACGACAATGTTCACAGCATACCCTCTTTGATGTAGACAGGGCATTGAGAGGGAAAAAGCTGGTGCAAATAACCGTGGCCCGAGTAGCAATAATAATGGCCTGAACAATCACACATTGTAAGTGAAATTTTTGAAATAAGTAAATATATGCAATTTCAGTATATTTATAAAAGTAATGTATACTATTGCATCATGCACCATTATGTTTTACCCCTGAATATTTCTATTTCATATTTTACAAAATACTGTTTCAGTTATTTTACTTAAAGAATTAATAAATATCTTTTCAGTTACAATGTAGGTACCACTAATTTCATGATCTGACACTTGTTTGTAAACATAGAGCATACACATTTATTAAGTTTTGTGTTGAATATGGATTGTACCACACAAAATAATATGTCCTGCATTTAAAACATATTCCCCTTCATACACACAATTAGAATTTTTACATTTTTAGTGCTTCCCAAATGTTCCATACATTGCAATATGCTTAACCTAAATGTTACTCATGTTTCCTGAAAAAAAAGTGATTTAAACTACAACTGTACATAAATTTAAAGAAATATTTAAGTTTATTAATATTTAACTAGCCAGACACCGTTTATGTCGAAGAAACTGTACTTTTCAAGGGGAAAACCAGATAACCTAAAAAATATGAATTTTGCTGAATAATGCCATTAACATCTTGCAAATAACTTACAACAAAATATTGCAAACCTTTAGGTCATATATTATTAATGTTATTATTTTTAACGCCAAAAATAACAATAAACAGAAAAAAATCGATATAAGTATTCGCCAAATAAATAAACAAACGGCCTATAATTAGTTCACGAGTTCTCCACTGTGGCGCTGGCATCTTAAATTCAGACGCCTATAGTAATGGTGAAGTTGGTATTTCATGGCTGCCATACAAATTTACTGCTTGAACTATTATACTGCGCGTGCGTAACCATAGACGTCACGGCTTTTAGCGGGAACAACCATTTTCAAATTATAAATTGAATTTAAAATTATTTAATGTCCATAAAAAAAATGCCGTTCCATATACTTAGTTATTATTAGTTCTAGAATGCAAATTCAATGTAAATACAAATTATGAAATAACCCCATTGCCTATCGATCTGTCAAGCCAGATTGTCGATTTTTGTCCCTGATTTTTCAAAATTTTACAAAGTTTGAATTTTCAAAAAAAAAATTTGAAACATCAAGGACAAAATCGAAAATCTGGCTTGATAGATCGATAGACAATTAAAACTAAGATTTTTAAAAAATCCGATTGCTTAAAGACCTGCAAACTGATTTGAAAACAAACAAGTTATTTTGGGGCCGCTGCACGACCGGCAGTTTCGTCTGCCAGTGTAATTGGGGCATGTGAAGTACATATACTAACTACCTGTGCGGACAGATATTGGTAAACATTCGATTAGAAAAAATGTCCCCCCCCCCCCCCCTCGTTAACGCTATGCTCCCACCATACAATATTTCCAGAGAGAAAAAACTTTGGGTACTTATATGGTCTCTTCAGTTACCGACTGGCAGACGGGTAACCTGTCATCGTCGAATTTGCACGGTATTTCCTAGACTATCATGTCTGGTACCAATATTACCCTCCAGTTTTGGCGCTATCGTTTCCACATACATACAGACATTGTTTAAAAACCACTTTTTCGTGTTCCTGGGGACCTTAAAACCTGAACATATGGTCTTATCTCATTTTTTTATTTTGGACAGATTGCATAACTTCTCCGTTTTTATGAGTGGGAAGAGTCGGGCAAAAGAGGTTAAAAAATGAACGATGGAAATATGTAAGAAAACTAATAGTATATTATGCAAAATAAGCACAGAATGACGCTCATTTTGCACGAATGTGAAAGTTTGCAGCACGAGCCGAAGGCGAGGGCTGAAATTCATACTAGTGTAAAATTGCATTTTGTGCGAGTTGCGTACTATACTTTTTCTACGACACGTTTAATATTCTAATAAACATTGATACAAAGAAATATGCAAATATTTTCTTTATTGCTTCGAATACACGAAAATATTAGAAGAAATACTGATGACATATTTAAATATCCCGTCGCTAGTGTCATATTCTCAAAGCCGCCGTCACTCTAGTCGTCACACTAGCCACAGCGGACCGCTCTCCTAACATATAATGGTTCATAATGAAACGGTTGCTAGGCAACAAATGCAATGTGAATGAACGTGTCAGGTCCGCTATGTAATATGATTTCTATGCAAAATGTAGCTGTTTATGATTTTAGGATCGTCTAATGGACAAATGGACATATTTCGATGCTATCATAGAATTTTTTTTTTTTTTAATTTCGAATACATACGGAAAAAAAAAAGGTAAAGTGAAAGTTGGAACAGACCAAAGAGCGTGTTGCGATAAACAATTTGCTATGCTTATAAGGAACAAAATAGAAATTGATGGCTTTGCAACAATAAGTGCATTACTAAGTAGAAAAATCAGAAAAATAACTATGTAAAATTGTAAAAAGGGAAATTCTCGAAAAATCGTGATTTTTTTTCAATTTTTTTATTTTAATCAATGATTTGTTATTTTTTTAATAAAAATCAGATTTTGCCCAACCCTGATACAGGAAATTCCTTGATTAAGGTCGCAGTAGGCGAAACGGACACAAAATTTTAGAATTTTTTTGCGCGTGTTGGGAATAATCTCTACTTATACTATTTCCGAGAAAATTAATAGAAACCCATTTAGGCGTCCTTAGGAAATAAATAATTCCTGACATTGTTTATAGAAAGTTTTCTTACTATTTTTGCACGTAAAATTATCACCTAAAGGGGGATGTGAGAATTTCGGGATGCCCTGTATATGAATGTTTCTTAAATTGTACTTTTAGTGTTGCAAGAACTGAATTGCGAATTTACTCTCGTCTACGCACTATTGGGTATACATCATAATTTATAGTGGGTTATTAATTAATTAATAAGTAAACACTAAACATTTTTAAACAATACCCTGCCATAATATTTTTACTTTATCTTGTTTTATCTCACAAATATTTTTTTGTTCAGTATAAGACCTAAGTTGACATTTAAAATGTTTATATAAACAATTTTATTGCTTTTTTAACTGGGATGTGGTTTATTGTTTAATTTAAAACTTTTTATCTCGGTCGCAGTTCAGTGAAAATTACCTTTAGGGTAAAGTGGGGAATCCCAACATCTACATTTTGCCGCTATAAAAACATCTCCTACACATTTTTCAATATAAATCTGGTCTGTCCAAGGTATTACAGTTTTTTATACGCAGAGTTATTCTTTTTAAATGAATACAAACTATTTCAATAATGATTGATCGATTCTCGGGCCGGGGGCCGTTTACAGAACTATATTTTTATTAATTTTTAAATGCACTTGTAATATGATTGTCTTTCATTTTCTTTTTAATTACCTTGTGTAATGCTGATTATACTAAAATTATATTATTCAACTTCAATGGTATTATTTAAGTCTTATGAAGACTTTTTCGAAATGTGCATGTATTCATAGAGTTAGAGTGGGGCTATTCCACAGGCAAATGCTGTTTTTTCTATCAGATGTTTAAATCACCTTCAAACACCTACGATGTAATCTTGTACAAAGGGGTTTCTAAAGGTGCTGATTAAGAATATCTTGCTATAGTTTTCTTCTAAAAAAATCGCTAATACTTTTTTTTTTAAATTGACTTCCTTTTTCTGATTCTAGGATGGAAAATTGGGGTCGATTTAAAAAAAAAGTATTAGCGATTTTTTTAGAAGAAAACTAATAAGATATTGATAATCAGCACCTTTAGAAACTCCTTTGTACAAGATTACATCGTAGTGGGTCTAAAGGCGTTTGAGATAGAAAAAACAATTTTTTCAACTAACGATCATTTTTTATCTGTCAAAGCGGCAGTGACTCGCTATTCCAGACTCTTTCGCAGGTATTTAAAAAAAAACGTTGACAGCTTAACAGTTGACTCTCACAGCGGTTTTTGACCGTTTCGCTACACTGTGGGGCGTGCCTTAACTCCGCCGATCGATGTCTCGCCACCGAAACCGGTAATGTACCTAATCTGACGTATGAGCAGAACAAAAGATTATGAATTGAAACTGCGGATAAAGTTTAAGTCATACCAACGTTCTAGGAGCTCAAAGACACTTGAAGAAAAGAAGATAGGCTTGATATAATATTCTTATTAGAAAATGTTACTAACTTTAGCGTTTCTGAAAATTTAACGGTTTCATTTGTATCTGTCTGATATAGAAATATGTTGTGTACTATAGACTTAGATCTATCAATTATAAGAAATGATAATAATTATTTAGATCTTTCAATAATATCTATATCTTTTTCAGGTGTACCTCAGGGATCTTGTCTTGGACTACTATTTTTAATATTTTCAGCGCCATAGGTGAGAAGCTATTGTTTATTCTTTATTGCACGCAACTGAAACTTATTTAGTATCCCTAGGTTAGATTTTAGATGATGTATTCAGTTACAAATTGATAAGTTAAACTTCAATTGCTATTTTAAGTAAAAGTAATGTGCTAAAGACAGTCTCACTTTATATTTAATTGCATCATTTTCTTTCATAAATTCTAAAATTTAGTGGAACAAAGAATATTAATTCGATCTTCCATGGTTAAAAATAAAAGAGTAAGTTTTGATGAAAAACTGGCCTTTGTCCACCATGTCAATACGTTAATGGGAAGATCCTAAATATTTCAACATTAAAATTATTATTTTTGATCTGTGCGTCTAATTTTGATATTTTAAGAATAAATTTGTTACAGAGAGTATATTTTGCATACATTTCAATTAGCACACTTAAATTAGAGAGGATCCCGCAATGTTTCTATTTAAAATATATCTCGATTTTGTTTAAATTTAGTATACAGTAAGAAATATCTTTGAGTAAATGCCAAATTGTGGAGGAGTACTGCAGGTATGACCTAATAAAGGCATCATATAAAAGGATTGCAGTGCTAGGATGGGCAAAATCTTTACTATTTCTTAATATAAATCCGAGATTTCTGCAAGCGACTTTTTGTATGACACTAATATGTTCGTTAAAGAACAATTTATTATCGAATACTTTCCCAAGATCTTGTACAAATTTAGGACGAGCCAAACATTAGTTATTTGCCTGATGAGCAAAGACTAAGAGGACTTCGTTGTCCACTGAATGACAGCACTTTATATTTCTTGATGTTCCGAGGTAAATTATATGCAACACACCAATTATTAACACGTTCCAACGGGGCCTGTAGTCTAGCACAATGATAATATGACTAGTATAAAATTTCATGTCGTCCGCATGCATCAGAAAACCGATATTTATAGAGGAAGTTGTATCATCTAGAAATATATTGAACAAGAGAGGTCTTAGTATTGAGCCCTGCGGGACTCCCGATAAGACATCTATATTTCCAGACTTACATGATACTGCACGTATTGCATGCTATTCCAAGGCAAGATCTAAAAAGACTTTAAATATTTACTGACATTCTATACTGATCTTATCATAGATTATACCCTGAGAGCTCCGAATTTTATCGGATAAACTGCGGGTAGCTTTTTTTTTTGTAAAATTCTTTTTAGAAAATGTTCCGAGACTTAATAATTTACTTACCTCGACTGCGTCTCGGGCACTTTTTGTGAAATCACATCAAAATGAACTCAAGCAATTTCTAGGCAACACGTTTTCATGCGCTGAATTTTTGATAATTTTTAATGCACTTATATTACTACAGATATAATTTTTCATGTTGGTACTGCAGAAAGCCGCGATCTAGGTTAGTGAAATTTGATTGGTGCAATGTCAAAAAACTGGCTATCACGTTAGTGAGTGAAATAATCGACTTTAATTTTTTTCAACAGCAACTTGACCTTGACCTTTATCGTACAAATGATTCGAAAAAATAACTTTCAAAAGTGTCTTTTGCGAACTCTGCCGTTTTATTTAAATTTAAAGAAGAAAATGGGTCGGGACCTATTTTAAGTAAAAATAATGCAGTCCTTTTAAAAACAAGATATTTATTCGACATATTTTTACGCATATCTGGCACTCGTTCTAGCAGAATTTCTTAATAAAAAAATTCGCGCTTTTATTACGTGCTACCATCATTCTTAGCCGATTGAAAAGGCAAAATATTGTAAATTGTAATGAATCAAATTGGGAAAATAGGAACATTGAGTTTTAAATCTTCATAATTGATCAGTTACATTATTTGTGCATAAAAACGGAATAATTTACGTAGTGGTAGAATGTGTAAATTTAGTAGAAATATATTTGTTTCTAACTATTGAATTGGTTAAAAAAAATGTGTCTCAAAATAGTTTACACATGGTTCTGGTCAATGTTTACCAGATTCCTCCTACTTGCAATTGCATGAAACATCATATGCACAACATGTGTTGCGTTAGGATGACAACATTAACGTGTTAACCGCGTTATCAAAGTCGACGACCACTAATTCCGAGGCCAATTTAAAGGGAATAGCGATCGTCACGACTGCCATTGTTTAGCATCTAAAAATATATCTCGGCTTCTAAACGAATAATGTCAGCTGTAATTACATGTTGCCGTAACTAATACTTTTCCTTGTTACATTTGCATGAATTGAATTCTTATCTGTGTAAATACCGCCGTAACTTTTTAATTTATTTGAACATGAGGTACCTACTGATTTAAGGAGGTGTTTCTCCAACTACCTAACATAAGCTATAAATTTTTTTTGTTAATGACCCTAAATTTAAATTATGTCCCAGTTCACAGAGCTATTCGATTTTTCAGCGTCTGATGATCCGGGTATGCTGTCTTCTTTATCTGAGGAAGTTTCACTTGTGTTTTTTCGGGCATACTGTCGTTGACTAATTGTTGACTTGTTGCATAATTTCCTCCATTGTAGTTGTAGGCTGGGCTTATAGTTTTCTGTATCGCAGGAAACTTTCTGTTTGTTTTTGCATGAAGCAATGGTAATGCAGATGCTTTTTTTTCTTGGAAAATGTTGACAAATTTTACAATTTTTTTTTCTTGATTGAAAATGGTAGAATCAGCGTCATAGCCGCTGAACTCATTAAGAAACAATATACTCAGCCTCTTCCGACTGGAATTTTGACGTGGGTAGATTTTTTGAGTAATAATAGCCAACAAGCGGACGTTGAAGAAATATGATCGACAAGTTTCCTTAAACTTGACTGAAAGCGAGAGTCGATTTGGATGCGGTTGGAGCGAGATACCCTGAGTTATCACGCTCTAGAGCCTTATCTATGATCTCGATAAAAAAATTAATAGGACGTAAATGATAGACCATGTAGTGCCCTTCATTTTATTCCATAACTATTTTCTACGTGGGATGCATTGTTTTGGCTGTTTATATCGTTCTCTTAACTTGTACTGTTATTAATTTAGAAATATTACTCTGAACTCGAAAGTTTCTGTCGAAGAAACCGCATATTAGTAAATATTGTTGTTCTATCGACCGTTTCAACGCATATTTATTTTTCAGCTATTAAATATTGTGCATAATAGAAAATGACAGCGAGCTCATTCCTTATCGATATTTTCCCTATTTGCGTTCGTTTTCTTTTTCCTCTTGCTCAAGTAAACCGCATAAGAATGACAAACTGCCGCTAAGGAAGGGTTATATCAATTTTGTTCTCCGTACAATCTTCTAAAATTCCACATTTATTGGTCCTTCGAACCGGATAAAAATGGAATACCCGACTGATACCACTCCTCTTATCTCACTTATGTTATTACTGACATAAGACATAAAGAAGCGGCTTTGCGTCTTTATAAAAAAGCTAGTAATTCTGCCGATTTCGAAAACTTTAACTTTTTGAGGAGTAAAGTGAAAAGAGACAACGACGTGTTTTACAAAAATTACTTGCAGTCAACTGAAAACAACCTATTCTTCAAGAACTTCTGGGCATATGTCAACAGTAAGAAGAAGTCCAGCTCAATGCCGAATGCCTTCACTAATAATGAAAAAATCGTAGATAATGCTGAAGATATAGCCAATTCATTTGCTGACTTTTTTAGCTCAGCGTACATCCCTTCAAGTCGGAATATAAACTTCTCTACAGATTTTGGCGATAATATTAATATAACAATTCCAGTGATAACCGAGAAGGGTGTAATTACTGCATTCAAGAAAGTTAAACCAAAATTTACTATCGGACCCGATGGCTTACCAGCTTTCTTTTTAAAGAATTGCTCTGGTATATGAGCTGCACCGTTAGCGCATATCTTTAACCTGTCCTTGTAAACTGGCGTATATCCTGATAAATGGAAAATATCCAAAAGGGTATAGCCGGAAAAGTTAGGGAAATGTCCCCCCGCACTTACTTAGTTAAAATGACTTCCAGATGATGCAGCTTATGGAGTATATTACACGGTAAAAATTTTAACCCTCTACTACCCCTACGATGGTGGAAAAAAAATAATATGTCTTTAATTATTATATTTTTTTTTTCGGTTTCTATGCAACCGATCGATTTGAAATTTGGCACGAGTATTGCTTGCGTGGAGATAACTCACTCCAAAAAATAAGGTCATTTTATGACCATTTTAACCATCGGAAAAAAAAATATACATTTTTTTTAGAGGACAAAAGAGTGGCTACCCTTCGTGGTACAATCACCATTCTATGATATATTATGTCTTGACACTTCGTGATTATCATACTAAATTGTCAGATTTTTTGCTGTGGTGGAACAATATGGAAAAAAATAAAATTGGATAAAATAAAATATTTACACATGCCTCTTAGTTCTAACAGTTAATACTTATAGCCTTACAAGATATTGTTGCATATCTACAACCGACCGCGGGTGCCAGTGCGATGTTGCCAAGTCTACTTTTTCCCCAGACGTACGGAAATTCGGCATAATCTGGCAGTACCACTTCTGGAGGTCCCAGGGTCGAAGTATTAACTCTCTAGGACCTTGGGGAAAAGTTTAGCAACGAATGATGTTCATTGTAATTACATTACGACATCTAAAAAACGACGTACTGAACCAGATGAAGAAAGTGAGGGAACGATCGAAGAAGCTTTTTGTGCCTTCGACATCTTTTAGCACTATGACTAGTGACTCTGACGAAATAATGGAACTACCATTGCAAAGACTCGTTGCTACACATAAATACTGTTGCATATGTGGTGATTATAAAGAACTGACCGTAATATCCACTAATGTGAGACTACAGTGCTATTGAAACAAACAAATGTATATCCCCGAGGCAGTCGTTGCTGTAAAATACATACATCGCTTTTATGAAGACGAGTAATATACTCATCTGGAACCATATCCCAATTGTAGCTCGATTCCTATATCGGATTTTTGCATTCTATTGAATTCCTTAACCCCAATAACAAATCTAAAAGGCTCTGCAGACCACTGCGGTTTATCAGCGAAGCAATTATTAACGTTTACAGGCTTAACGGTAGATGCCATTTACGAATTAAACTCACTGTTGGAAAATTCAAGTACAAGAACTTCTTCCGTCCTTGTTTTTCTATTAAAACTGAAAACAGGTAGTAATAATGATAACAGAATGACCTCCTACATTACTAAATTGTTCGATATGGTGCCAGCGTGCAGCGAACTTGCTAGGAAGCTGACCATCTTCAGAATGGTATCAATGGTATATTATTAAGGTTGTAATTAATAACCATAACTAATAAGATAGTCTGATAAACTGCGGTGTTCTGTAGAGCCTTTTAGAGTTGTTATGTTATTGGGGTTAAGGAATTTAATAGAATGCATAAATCCGATCTAGGAATCGAGCTACAATTGGCATCTGTTTCCAGACGAGCAACGTCTTCATAAAAGAGATGTTTAATCAAACATAGACACATTTCGCGCCCAGAGATCCATCAGGACGACTTAAGTTTACTGAGATAAAAAACTATCCATCTGCGTAGCTGGCTGATGGAACCCATCCAAGGCCAAAAATGAGGGGAAAAAATCAAATGTATTTTACAGCAATCTTTGCCTCGGGGATGTATATTTGTTTGTTTCGATAGCACTGTAGTCTCACAGTAGTGGGTATTACGGTCAGTGCTTTACCATCACCACATATGCAACAGTATTTATGTGTAGCAACGAGTCTTTGCAATGGTAGTTCCATTATTTCATCAGAGTCACTAATTGTAGTGCTAGAAAATGTCGAAGGCACAAAAGGCTGGTCTTCTTCGATCGTTCCCTCACTTTCTTCATCTGGTTCAGTATGTCGTTTTTCAGATGTCGTAATGCGACAGTAATTACAAAGAACGTCATCCATTGCTAAACATTTCCCCAAGCTCCTAGAGAGTTAATACTTCGCCCCTGGGGGTGAACCCTGGAATCTTCAGAAGTGGTAATGCCAGATTGTGCCGAATTTCCGTACGTCTGGGGAAAAAGTAGACTTGGCAACATCGCACTGGCACCCGCGGTCAGTTGTAGATATGCAACAATACCTACTAAGGCTATAAGTATTAACTGTTACAACTAAGAGGCATGTGTAAATATTTTATTTTGCCCAATTTTATTTTTTTCCATATTGTTCCACCACAGCAAAAAATCTGACAATTTAGTATGATAATCACAAAGTGTTAAGACATAATATATCATAGAATGGTGATTGTACCACGAAGGGTAGCCACCCTTTTGTCCTCTAAAAAAATTTATATTTTTTTTTCCGATGGTTAAAATGGTCATAAAATGACCTTATTTTTTGGAGTAAGTTATCTCCACGCAAGCAATACTCGTGCCAAATTTCAAATCGATCGGTTGCATAGAAATCGAAAAAAAAATATAATAATTAAAGACATATTATTTTTTTTTCACCTTCGTAGGGGTAGTAGCGGGTTAAAATTTTTACCGTGTAATATACTCTATAAACTGCATCACTCAGTAAGTGCGGGGGCACATTTCCCTAACTTTTCCGGCTATACCCTTTGCACAATTCATAAAAAAGACAGTAAATCTCATATACAAAATTGTCGCCCTATCACAATCATAAATAATTTAGTAAGTTATTTGAAATTGTCTGGCACAGCACACTATATCCGCAAGTTCATCAGAGCATATGCACCAACCGACATGGTTTCGTCTCTCGATCAACAACGACAAACTTACTTTGCATAACACAATACTTAACCGAAACTATGGATAATGGTGTTCGAGTCGATGTCATTTACATGGATTTTTCTAAAGCTTTTGATAGGGTTGACCATGGTGTTCTGCTAACAAAATTAGTTTCTTTTGGATTTAACCTTGAGTTAATAAACTTGTTTGAATCCTATCTTCTACATAGAAGCCAGTTGTACAATATCAGGGTCATAGGTCTATTGAGTTTATATCTCAGTCAGGAGTTCCCCAAGGGTCGGTTTTAGGACCCAAATTCTTTAATATATTCATAAACGACACCGTCATTGACCTCCATTGTCCATCTCTCTTATACGCTGACGACTTGAAAATATATTTCATGGTCAATAGTTTATCGGATTGCAATAAGCTACAGGCGGATTTAAACTTAATGCACGAATGGTGTGATAAATTTAAACTATCTCTAAACATAAACAAATGTAATGTAGCTTCATTCACAAGAAAACTAAACAAATTGCAATTTCATTTTACTATTAATAGTGTTAATCTGGCCCACCATGGCATCTTAAAGATCTAGGTGTAACATTTGACTCGCAACTATCATTTAGAGAACACGCCAATAACATAGTGACATCGTCATTTAAAATGCTAGGTTTTATAATACGCAACGCTCGTGATTTCCAAAACATACCTTAAAAACACCATATAATACCCTGGTAGGACCTAGACTAGAATACGCAAGCATAGTACGGAACTCTCACTACTATGCTCAAAGTAACAATATTGAAGGAATTCAAAAACGCTTTTTAAAATTTCTGGCATTTACAAACGATCACCAGTATCCGCCTATGGGATATGACCATTCTTCACTACTGAATCGTTTTATGTACAGCTCTATGAAGCAGCGTAGAGAGATGCAAAGCGTAATGTTCTTATACAAGCTTCTAAACAACATGATTGACTGTCCAGAATTCAGAATTACTTGAACAAATCAACTTTAGAGCACCTACCAGCCCAACCAGATCTACGTCACTGTTTTGTTTTCCTAATACCCACACGAATACCTTAATGTTTTCCCCACTATATAATATCTGCCGAAATTACCAAACCATACAAAACAATGTTGACATTTTCAACACTCGATTAAGCCAAATTAAAACCGCTGCCCAAGGAATCACTACTTCCACATCCGGATTTTCTATCCAAGTCACACAACGAAAAAATTTTGTATCTGGAAATAATTGTTTATGGAACTTTAATAATATAATATTTGAAATCCTCTACCACAAAAACCCATAAAACGATACCCCACATCGGTAGTGGGGTGGGGGTGGTGACAGGGGGTGGGAGTGGGGGGTGGATAAAGTAAGAAAATATTTTGAGGTTTCTGGTTCCTGTACACACACTAAATCACATTTTTTTCATCCCCTTTAATAATGGGGTGGGGGTGGTAATGGGGGTGGCAAACGCCAAAATTTTTTTTGAGACCTTAGCTTCTCTTGTCTATACTAAATATCAATTTTATGAACTCTTACCTGCTTGACTTACCTATTTACTCCAAATTTACCCCAATTTACCCCCCAACCCTTCGACGGAACAAGATGAAAATATAATCTAGTTCTAGATCTCGTTAAAGTACATATGTGTACCAAATTTCAAGTCAATATCTCAAACGGTTCCAGAGTAAACGTGCGCACAAAAAAAGTTACAGACCGACAGACAGAAATTTTGTTTTCGCTCAAACTTGAAATCTCGACGTTTCATGACATTCTAAGCCTATTTGAACAATAAAAATTTTTAAAAATTTTTTTGTCGTTACTATACTTCCACTGGATGTGGAAGTAATTAAGTGTCTCGTAGTTTGTGTTTATATGTAATTATATTAATTTAGTAATAATAATAATTAGTTAGAATAGTATCTGTTTAGTTCTAGGTTATAGTAATTTAGGTTATACATAATATAATAACTTCTATTATATTCTATATATAGTAGTGGCATTTTAAAATATTGAGTCGATGCTAATGTATGCAGAAAAGAAACAGATTTAACCTACGCTGTTGCCATTTTTCTCTTTAGCTACTTTTAGTCGTCGGCGGAACTCTTAACATGCTGAAGTGCCTGGCATCAATGTTAATATATCGCTTTCTTTCACGTACATTATTTTGCTATTTATATTTCACTCTATATTATTATAGGGATCGACCCAAAATTTCTAGGTACCACTAGTATGTATTATAAGCTTACGTCTGTAAGCTTTATTTGTAAACAATTTGTACTCTCCCGGCCCTGTAAATGGAATGTAAATTCTGTAGGGTTCGTGTATGTAAATAAATAAATAGAGATTTTAAAAAACCGTTTTTGAAGACTTGAAAATTTTTGGATCGCAAAATTCGTGGCGTTATTTTGAGCCTTGAAATCTACCAAACGGACCGGTTATTTTTCTCCATGATCCGTATATTCTCATTTTCGATGACTGGACTATATACAACACACCGGCATTGAATAAATAATTCGTTCAAGTTTCATTTTGATTGACGACCTTCACTTGACAGAAGGATTTCTGGTAACCCCCTGTTATTATTCTATTATTCACACGAAGTTCACATTTTGGTTACGTTATAAATATTGTAAGGATTTTAAATACATCTTGTTAAGAAACAAAATCGTTAAAATTAGACTGTAGATGATTAACTTAACTGGTTATGTTAATCACACAGCGAGAAGTTTATGTTTGAAATGTTTAAAATCCTGATGATATGAGGGAACTTTATGGCCGTTCAGTAGTTTATTAATTCTATAAATATGTGCCTAAAATATTGCTATCCGAATTTGTGCATACATACGATGCTTGGCAAAAGTGTGTGAACTTTCCACCTGTAGCATTTATTATATATACTCTTCGCAAATACCAAAACGAAGAGTATATTGCATTTGATCGGTACATTTCTAAAACCGGAAATATCGCTCGTATACAAAGAAAAAATCATATCATTGTGTTAGTGAACGAATTCTGAACAACTAGTGTTAGCTAGGGGAAGAACCATATTGTTTTTGAACAAAATCGATCAGTAAATAAAAAAGTTATATTTAAATTTGAACAGAAATCTGGTGAAATTATTTTTCATTTTAATATCTATTTATATATTTTATTAATGTACATTTATTTCATAATATAATAAAATATCCAACCATGGAAATATGATTTCAACTCGTCGCTTATAATGTAAAAATTTACGTTTTTTTCACGTGGTGTTTTAGTTCTTGTGTTTTTGACTCGGAATCCAAGAGTCCTGTTTTGAAATCCACATAGATTTTGGATATCGTTTTTTTTTTTACTTTATTTTATACTGAGTGTTTCACCAACTAAGTTCGTATTATAAATTTAAAAATATCTAAAATTAACATTATTTACCAAAAACTGCGAAGAGTATCCTATAGAATGTGACACATTCTGTGTGTGTAACAACAAAAGTTCAGTAAATCAGCGAAGAGTATAATGCTTCCACTAGTTTTATTTAATTTTTTTGACTGATTATATGCCCTACTGTGATTTCCACGCTTCCAGAATTACCATCACAGCAAAAACTTGGATATAATATTCACAGAAACACTAATATTATGAAAAGTTCAGTCAGTCGCCATATAGTAGCTAAGGAATTTCAGTTTGGTTTTCCAAAGGCCCGATATTTTTCAAACCATAGTAGAGAATTTATAAAGTGTGGTCAAAGGTTCTGACGTATCGATTGTTCCACATCCGACCTGACAGATGAGGCAGTTTCCTGTGTACGATCCTTCAGCTCTATGTAATCTTTGTTTTTTCCCATCAGTTTTACAGTCCGTACCTAGGCAGTACTACAACACTGTATGTGTGTTGTTACGAGATAATTTAAAAATTTTCCGTGCAATGCCTTTTTTAAATGCTTGATACTCCTGTTACTCCATAAAAAACAAACCACAATCTGGCATACTTCTGTTATGGGTGCGGAGGCCTTAAGGTCATGTAAAAAAGGTACCGTACAACTGCTATTTTTCTGCTATTTCGACCCATATGTAAGTTTTTTTTATTTGTTCAGTCATTACTCTGACCGTTTCGCTTAATAGTACATTGAAATGTTACATTTAACCTTGAATTTTGGGTAGAATAAGGTTGTTTTTTTTTCGTTATATAGGGGAGGTGGGGTGTTTGTTTAAAATTGAGTTTTCGGAGTCAAAAAAATATTAAAATTTTAATTATTGAAAATGGGTACAGAAAGAAAAATAATTATTTTAAAAATTCTAAAAAAAAATTGAGAATGTTAGTAATAATATGCATTAACAATATATAAAAGGATTTAAAAAAAATTGAATAAATAAGAAATTAGAGCAATAAGACTTAAAAAAAATGGCGCCTAAATTACTTCCACGTCCAGTGGAAGTATAGTAACGACAAAAAAATTTTTAAAAATTTTTATTGTTCAAATAGGCTTAGAATGTCACGAAACGTCGAGATTTTAAGTTTGAGCGAAAAAAAAATTTCTGTCTGTAACTTTTTTTGTGCGCACGTTTACTCTGGAACCGTTTGAGACATTGACTTGAAATTTGGTACACATATGTACTTTAACGAGATCTAGAACTTGATTATATTTTCATCTTGTTCCGTCGAAGGGTTAGGGGGTAAATTGGGGTAAATTTGGGGAAAATAGGTAAATCAAGCAGGTAAGAGTCCATAAAATTGGTATTTAGTATATACAAGAGAAGCTGAGGTCTCAAAAAAAATTTTGGCATTAGCCACCCCCATTACCACCCCCACCCCATTATTATAGGGGATGAAAAAAAATTGTGATTTAGGGTGTGTACAAGAACCTCAAAATGTTTTTTTACTTCATCCACGGAAAAATGGCATATAAATTCTTATGTACATACTTTTGAAGCATGTTGAAGAAAAAAATTTGGAAATTCATTAGGTACATCGTTTTCGGGCTAGAATTTAAAAGCTTCACTTACTCAGGGTTGGTAGTTTCTGGAAAACCTGGAAAACCTGTAAAGGTCAGGGAATTTGGTACAGAGTCAGGGAAAATTCAACTTGACAACATTTTTAAGTGGTCCGGTCCAGTTGTGCTATATAAACGTTGTCCTCTGTTCTATTAATTCATTGCGAGACCTATATGTAAACGTACTTTGTTCAGTATCATTGCTGTTTATTACATTAGGTCCTTTCCTTTGCACAAGAAGTGTAACACTAATTTTGAGTGACAGAGATGGCATCAATGTGGATATCATTATGCCAACAGCATGATGCACCAGAGGTGTTTGTAAATTTTATTAAACTTGTAATGTCTTTATCCCATGGAAATGCGACTGTGGAAAGAGGGTTTTCGGTAATTCTTTAGAATACAGCCCACTGGAATTTCTCCAAATTTTTTGCATAGATGTGTTCACAAACGTTATAGTAATCGTTTCTGATAGTTGAAATGTTCTGCTTATTTTGGAAAATTACTCCCTAAAATGGTAGTTTTGAAAAAAAAAATAGAAATTCCGGAAGTAGTATTTGACGTGGTTTTGTGTCTTGCTTGCAAGAAGGGCAAGGAACATTTTCTTTCATTGGAACTACCCCTATTTTAGGGGTAATTTTCCAAAATAAGCACAACATTTCAACTATCAGAAACGATTACTATAACGTCTGTGAATACATCTATGCAAAAAATTTGGAGAAATTCCAGAGGGCCGTATCCTAAAGAATTACCAGGTTTTCTGTCAATAGTCAGTGTTTAGTAAAAACCCTTCTAGAAACATCTTTAGTTGGACAGAGAACGGTTTATGATGCACTACTTTATCATGGAGGAATAGAAGGAGTAGATATTAACAAAAAAATGATTCATTATTTTCGAAATTCCTATGCAAGATATAAAGATGAATTGAAAAAAAAAAGTTACTCCAATCTGCAGAGGAAAAAGAAAAAAATAGGAAAGGGTAAGCTCTATTAAACTAAAAGAATTGGAAGAGAAGAAGAGAAGAGTGGATGAAGAGGCTAACAAAATGAATGAGTTGATTAATAAAGAAATTGCGATCATAAAAGCCGAAGCCAAAATGTGAATGTTTTACCTTTTACAATACCTTTTATATATCTTTTATCTTATATTCATCTCTTTATTTCGTGTTATTTGGCTTCGCTACAAATGAATTTTTATTTATTTTCGTTATTGTTTTGAAAGTTTAGTTAGTTAATACTATTGTCCAATAGTAATTTTCAAGTTTAGTATATTTTGAATAATGTCTTATTTAAATAAAGTATTTTTTACGATATTGTTTTTTTCATCTAACGGAAATGCATTCTTGGTACTGAGTACTGGAGTTTTAGAAAAAGTGCCTGGAAAACCTGAAGAAGTCAGGGAGTTTCGAAATTTCTATTTGCTACCAACCCTGCTTACTGTACTAGTAATTTATTTCGCTTTTTGGAGCTTCTGCCATCTTCAAATTAATTTTAAAAAGTTTCATTTTTTTTACAAATTCTTTATAAACATCATTATTTTCCTAAAAGAAATATTTAAAAAACCCGATAATTGTATTTTTCGTTGAATTTCTAAAAATTTTATTATTATTTTTTTTAATTTACGGATTTTCGAAATTGCGGTAATTTTCAACTTTTTTGGTATATAGCATGAGAAATGCAACAAAAAAAATCATTCAAATCCATTCACTATAACTGGGTTCCGTCATTTTTCATTTATAATGATTTATAATGACTAATTGCACTGGACTAGTCGTCCAGTAAATTGAACCTTATTACTTACCTAATGTAGATATTGAGGTAAGTGTAAAAATGAGAAAATAACGAATTCAAATGTATTTTTAACCCACTTCAATATCGAAATTGGGTAATAAGGTTCAATTAACTGGGCGACGCGGCGGTGAAATTTTATTTCATAATTTTTAGCGACATTTTTGATGGCGGTTCAATTTTTCTTTCAAAACTTTGTTTCTATTGAAGACTAATGTGTTTGTTGTGTAAGTCAAGGTTGCCACGATGCAAGTACTTTAAATACCTTAAGCAGTACTTTTATGATTATGATAAATATTTACACGATATCTTAATCTGCACAGTTTGAGACCTTTCCTTATTTTTATAAAAATATAAACAGGTCTACATTTTAACAACCGA
This sequence comes from Rutpela maculata, assembly GCA_936432065.2. Classification (NCBI taxonomy): domain Eukaryota; kingdom Metazoa; phylum Arthropoda; class Insecta; order Coleoptera; family Cerambycidae; genus Rutpela; species Rutpela maculata. Next base: position 207,903,521 of record OW386286.2, on the reverse strand, counting down.
CGGCCTTTTGACATTTGATCTAAATCAAATAATTTTAGTATGTAGTAAAGATAGTAATGTACAAATATTAAAGATAAAGACTCCATAAATAAAAAATAGTATCTCTGCAAGTTAATTTGTTTTGAGGCCATATTTTTTTTGCATTATTTTTATCCAATTTTTTAATAACTTTTGGAAGTCACCTGGATACTGAGACGAGATTGTAGAGTTATATATACGATTAGTATCAAAGTAGGTAGTACTTTTTCAACATTGATTGTAAATTATTTTAGCTTATGCAAAATTTGTATAAGTGGAACCAAATTTAAAGGTATTTAAATACGTATACCTGAACATCAAGCAATACGTTAAAATAATAATTAACGAAGAGGTATTTTTTTAATTGAATGGGACTGGTCTCTTTTATGGATATACGATTTAAGTGATTTCCAGAAGTGCACCTGCGTCTATAATTTGTTGTGCAGAAGTTATACTATCGGTGCATCTGTGCTGAGATATTCAATATAAAAATAAGAATTCGCTAACGCGTATGTCTATTAGATAAAAGAAAAATATCCTTGTAAAATTTATCGTACAATGTATTCATTTATGTAGCAAATACACCCTTTGTGAACATTCTTTCATTTTGCTTTGTAAAAGGAAGCTTAAAAGCAATTGATTTAATAGAAAAAATCGAAATTGAGTCATAGTCATAATTTAACGTAGATATGGTCTGTTGAATAACATTATTCCTATTCATTTTAACTCACAGTAAAGGACCCCGCTCAAATCTTATTGGAAGTGGCCCCTGGTGAAATTGGCTGATTGGCTCGATCCCTAGCTCGATGACTAGTTTCCGAGATACAGCTCAAGAAATGTACAAGAATGACCTCTTGTATAATAAAAAAAAAAATCGAATTCATGATTTTTTTCATACATTTTATATTGTGATACGTTCTAATAGCCCTTTATATTATTTTGCACTAAAAACATTTGTTGTTTTAATAAAAATAGCGTAAAAAAAATTAAAGTTTGAAAAATGTTGACGAAGGCGCCGGGAAATCTATATAAAGTATGTAGCAAAGTAAAGTAGTAAAGTATAAAGTATGCATCTTCCTGATCAAAAAACTTTAATTGAAAAACTTTCGGAAATTGCTCCTTTGACCTCAAGTAAATTAATCAATAAATTAAAAGTTCGACAAGATATAGAATTTTAGAAGAATTTATAGTTGTAGCTCGGAAACTAGTCATAGGATCGAGTTGGGCCCATGAGAGGTTTTGCTCAGAAAGTCGAAATCTACAACATATTAAAAATTCAGCCAATTTCACCGGAGGCCACTTCCCATAAGATCTGAGCGGGGTCCTTTAATAATTTTTTTAGTTTTGCCTTGTTTTATTAAAGACTCATTGGTGTCTAAATTAAACTATTGACGAAATGTTCAGAGATGGGTCAAGGAAACTTTCCATTGGAAAGTTTCCAGGAAAATTTCGGAAGTTTCCGGAACGGAGTTTTGATAAAAATGAAAGTTTCCTTTAAAATATTTGAATATTCCGAAAGTTTCCAAAATTCCGGGGAAGTTTCCAAATTTTTCACGAATATTTAAAGTTATTATTTACACATATTTACTCATAAATTTGACATTACCTATGATCTAACATAACCTCAAACGCCAGAAATCCAGTTTTAATTTGTTGATATTTTTTCGAAATTATCAAAAATTAATCGGATGTTTGATGACGTAGGGTTTCATATGGTCACCGCTCGGATTATTACTATTGGCATTGGCACAGAATTTCTCTAATTTCGTGCTATTGGCTATGATCAAGGATGAGTTGACAGACATATGATAAGTTACGTTTATTTGTATACCCGCACTATCGCTTCCCAATGAATAATATCTAGCATTTTTTTTCTGTACATTAAAAACGAAAATGATTAAAAAGAAATATACTTTTATTTTTTTACAAATTATAAGATATTATTTAATTTAATACATTTAGTGTTATTTTAATTAAATAATATGTAGATGTTATTTCTGTCTTGCCTTCTATATGTCCATTTCTGCACAAAATAGTTACGACTTACATATGACATTATTTACATAAATTTGTAATTTTATAATCCACATATTTATCACATTCTATAAATTGTTTTATTTATATTTAATTATTCAATAATTCAAACAAAACAAATTACTGGCTAACCACCGAATTGCTCCATATTCTTCATATAGCACAGGGCACATATAGCGGGTGTCATATAATATCAGTTATTTGGTAAAAGTCTGTAAAAGTAATGTAAATAATATATTTATATGCACTTATTTGGTATCAAAATGAAGCTTAGATCATTACAAATCAGATTTCACCATAAAATAGACTCTGAATATTCCCAATGGAAAGTTTCCAGGAAAGCTTCCTGGAAACTTTCGGAGTAATCAAAACTCCGGGAGTTTACCCATCTCTGGAAATGTTACACCATGAAACGTGACTCATGAGTCAGTAGGTTCCAAAATAATTAAAAATGTCTTTTCTTGAATGCTTCGTCCGGGAGGAGAAGAGAGATTTGTAAAAGAGAACGCTTAATTAAAGGTATAGAGCAACGAAAACCCTGTAAGTTTAGTTGATAAAATAGGAACCGTTTTATAGAAACCATTGGACAATTCTCGGCATCTCAAACTGCACGAGAAAATATCAAATAGTTAGGCAACTCACAGGATAAAATTACTTAAAACGATCCGAAGTTTACGAAACAGCGTAAGGATCATATGTTGGATAAGCAACGTGTCTATTCGTGACTAGATATAACAAGCATAAGGCCCATCTCAAATGTGGAAGAACTCTAGTCATTTGTACAATGGTTTCCGGGTCTTTTTCTGTGTTGATTGTTCTGAATGTTTGACGTATCCACTTCTTGTCGTGACCCTCTGAAGCGAAGGGAAAAGTTTAATGTTGCCCAGCAATATTTTGACATCATATATTTGCAGCGTATATCATTTTGTGGCTTTGTGTTAAAAAAATCGTTATTTTATATGTTTCAAATATCTAATGAACGATGAGAACTGACCATCAATCGCATCATAAAATGTTGAAATATCACCCACCCATGTCTCCCGTATACTTATAATAATATAGTAGCTACATGCTTCCTCGAAGTTTTTTTAACTAGAAGTACATTTATCTTTGTTTCATGCCTTAGTAAGTAATATTACTACTTTGCTATTGCAGGATAGGTGAGGTAGACCATCTTGTAAAGAGTGATCCAATCTTTCGTAAAGAAAAAATATATATGATACACCGTTAGTATTACTTTGTTTTTAATAAAAACTGCAACATTACTTTTTAAAAAAGTAGTTAACTACTGAGTACTTGTCAAAAATGCATTGTAATTGAAAAGTACTTTGAATTTGAAAGAGTAGTTTAACTACGGTTCTTAAGTTATATTTACAACTACTTTTGCACACACCATGATTTTTGTGTCGCGATGAAAAAAATTAGGTTATTAGAACTTGTGTACTTAGACATTGAAGCCTTTTTGTGTCACATGGTATAACCGGAGAGTCTAATGTACTTACATAATTTGTAAAACCGCTGCCCAAGGAATCACTGCTTCCACATCCAGATTTTCCATCCAAGTCTCTCACAACGAAAAAATTTTGTATGCGGAAAAAATTGTTTATGGAACTTTAAGATATTTGAAATCGTCTACCCCAAAAACCCATAAAACGATATCCCACATCGGTAGTGGAGTGGGGGTGGTGATAAGGGGGTAAAGTAAAAAAATATTTTGAGGTTTTTGGTTCTTGTACAGTCACTAAATCACAATTTTTCTTCACCCTCTTTATTAATGGGGTGGGGGTGGTAATGGGCGTGGCTAATGCCAAAAAAATGTTTTTGGGACCTTATAGCTTCTCTTGTATATACTAAATACCAATTTTATGGACTCTTACCTTCTTGATTTATCTATTTACCCCAATTTACCCCCCAACCCTTCAACGGAATAAGATGAAAATATAATCTAGTTCCAGATCACATTAAAAAACCGCTGCCCAAGGAATCACTACTTCCACATCCAGATTCTTTATCCAAGTCACTCACAACGAAAAAACTTTGTATCTGAAAATAATTGTTTATGGAATTTTAATAATATATTTGAAATCCTCTACCCCAAAAACCCATAAAATGATACCCCACATCGGTAGTGGGGTGGGGGTGGTAGTGGGGGGTGGATGAAGTAAAAAAATATTTTGAGGTTTCTGGTTCCTGTACATACACTAAATCACAATTTTTTTTTTCATCCCCTTTAATAAGGAGGTGGGGGTGGTAATGGGGGTGGCTAATGCCAAAAATTTTTTTGAGACCTTAGCTTCTCTTGTATATACTATATACCAATTTCATGGACTCTTACCTGCTTAATTTACCCATTTACCCCAAATTTACCTCAATTTACCCCCCAACCCTTCGACGGAACAAGATGAAAATATAATCTAGTTCTAAAACTCGTTAAAGTACATATGTGTACCAAATTTCAAGTCAATATCTTAAACGGTTCCAGAGTAAACGTGCGCACAAAAAAAAGTTACAGACAGACAGAAATTTTTTTTTCGCTCAAACTTAAAATCTCGACGTTTCATGACATTTTAAGCCTATTTGGACAATAAAAATTTTTAAAATTTTTTTGTCGTTACTATACTTCCACTGGACGTGGAAGTAATACTGTGTCGTGGATCCGAAAATTATAACACCAGCCTAACACTAAACACTAATTTATTATCTTACGTTACTAATTACAACAACAATTACTTTACTAATATTACACTGTGTACTATAATTCACTACTTCAGTCCCTTTATCACTTGGTCTACTACTCTGCTCACTCTCTGACCATCTGAACCGTACATCAACTAAACTCCAACTAAAACTGCTAACTAGACTGTCCTCAACTCTGCTGCTCCATGCCTTTATATACCCAAATAAGAGGGATCTAGATTGTTCTCTCCATATTCTGGAATTTTCAAGAAATGTCTCTACAATTTCCAGACTCTGACACCGCGCGCCATCTGAGCAGATTGCTGAACCAACCAATTGAATTCTGTGTTGCCTACACAGGGGATATCTCTGGGGGTATAAACATCCAACAATACATACGTGTACCAAATTTCAAGTCAATATCTTAAACGGTTCCGGAGTAATCGTGCGCACAAAAAAAAGTTACAGACAATACAAATTTTCAAAAATTTTTTTGTCGTTACTATACTTCCACTGGATATGGTTAATTAGTTTTAGGCTCTTGTGGGTAGTATAGTTAAGGACATTGTTGTTTTTAAATTCGCCCCAGGCGAATGGAAGTTCCAACTTACCATCCCATTATCGTTCTTAGCCAAACCGGACCTGCCCCGTCCAACCTGACTCACCACGACGCTACGCGCCGTGGTTGTTTGGTTGGCTCCGGGCTAGGTTTCCGGCTAGGTGCATGTATATTTTTTGAATTGAATTGGAAGTAAAATGATTGTGCCATATGCACCAAAAAGTCACAAAATGCTTTTTACGTCGCGTCGCCGTCGGTGCACAAGCAAAGTGTACCCACATACATCCCTAGCAGCCTATCCTACATGACGGTTATTCTGTATTTAAGAGAAAGTGGGCGGAGTTCTTTTGAAAATCAAAATAGCCGTATTCTCTAACTGTAGGAGCGCTCACATCGCGACAAAAATCGGGAACTCTCTTTGCAAATTATGAGATAATTGGGCTTTTCTTATATGAGAGAGTGAAAGTATGTCTGCACTTTTTGGCAAACTATTTTTCTTTTGTTACTAAGTATGAAAGTTAGTTAGGTGGTGGACCTTCCCAATCACCCGATCTTAACCATCTATACTTTTTCTGGGATTTTTTCTTATTTCCACTTTAGATGGCGTTAATTTGATTTGTAATATATATATATCGTTATCAGTATTATTAAAATCAATTTTTTTTTTTAATTTGCATTATTTTCTCTGCTTTCTGCAAATAGTTCAGGAACGGCGTCATCGAAAGGGGGTGATAGTTACATTAAACGAGGTAGTAGGTTTTTTTTTATCTTGTATGTATTGTAGAGAGTATGTAGAATCCAAGTTTTAGACCTCCAAACACTTGGCACATTTTTGTGATACCGAAAAAACCACGAATTTTTGGCACTTTTTTCAGTTTGTGGCCTATAACTTAAAAACAATGCATCCAATCGAAAAGTCATATATTCTCAAAATTAAAGAGCATTAAATTTCGCTTCGAATGAGTATCTCAAATTTCATCAAGAGGTATGGGCGTAACAACAATTTTTACCAACTTGTAAAAAATTCACACTGGGTAACTTTTTAAACGTCTTCAGCTCTGAAACGGCTAATCTAAATGAAAAAATCCGTAGAATGAAAGTTGCAGAGCATGTAATTTCAAGTTTTCTAATTTAAGGAAAAAAAATTAAAAATTAAAATCAACTTTGAGGTACTCATTCGAAGCGAAATTTAATGCTCTTTAATTTTGATAATAGATGACTTTTCGATTGGATGCATTGTTTTTAAGTTATAGGCCACAAACTGAAAAAAGTGCCAAAAATTCGTGGTTTTTTCGTTCTCACAAGAATTTGCCAAGGGTTTGGAGGTCTAAAACTTGGATTCTACATACTCTCTACAATACATACAAGATTTAAAAAAAATCTACTACCTCATTTATCGTTATTGAACTAAAACATGAATTTTTGTTATTTGAGTTTATTTCCGCACCACTCATGGGGTAAAGTTCTAGGAGCGTTATTTTAAGTTGTTTTCTCTGTGGATTTATTCCACTAAAATCCTGTCTTATTTTGTCCATTTATGTGGTCTTCTTCGGTTAATTTTTTTTCGGCTGCTAATTTTGAACACCCTCGTCGTGGCAATTGGAGCACATAGTTGAGCAGCGCAATCCTACTATGGTACAGCCGCACCACCGTTTTTCGCAACCCTTTACCGTTTTTTAATTGCAGGAAACGAGTTGGAATTAAGGAAATCGGAGCTGGTGCCTTCGGTGGACAAAGCAAGTGATCAAATGTTGCCGATTTTCTTTCAACCAACGTGGGCTCCATATTTTCTCCCCGCCAAGATTGAATTTGGTGAAGTACTCGATAAAAATATTGATATAAAACATCAAATGTGACGTAACCGTCTTGATAAAACCACGGAATAATTGGATTGGTTTTTGGTTTTTTAAATATTTATAATGAATCGAAAATAAATGTATGTTTCTTTCTCACTCTGCAAAATCCTATCCTTAATAATAAATTTGCAATCGCCAAAATCGATGGGTCGTTCTGGAACTGAGCTGAATATATCGTCGAAAGACGATTTCCTCGTCTCTCTCATTAAGCCCTGTTTATCAAATAAGGAGACAGGAAATGAAGCAATGTCTTTTCGCAAATGAAACAATTACTCGTGGGCCCCATGTCTCACGCACTTTTGACCAGTCTAAAAAACTTGTTTTTCATAGTTTATGTTTATATTTTTCCGCAAGTATTAATAAAGTTTTTAACGAAAAAAATTCAGTGTGTAGGGATCGAACCGTCGATCTCTCAGTTTTTAAGCCATGACCTCACTTTGATCCCTTCACAGAGCCATAAAACCCTTCAATATTAATGAAATTAAAAAAAGTATAAATTATTCGGTATGAAATTCTCTACAAAAAAACGTGTGATATATTTTTTTTTGTTAAAATTGAAGAAAAAAGTTTTGGCGCTTAAAAGAAAATTTTGTGACAAGTTTCTATCTTCTAGGGGTTATAACTTTTTAATTATTCAATTTACGACAAAGAGTTTCGCCGGCAAAGTTGTACAGAATTCGATTCTAAACAAACAATCTCTCTATAAATTTTTTGTAAGATGTACCGTTACGGAGATATAGGGCAAAAACTGTTAGCACCCTTTTTTCAAGATGGCGGCCAAATGAGGGGGGGGCGCTGACTCCGAGAACTCAATTTTAAACTTACACCGGCCTCCCCTACACAACGAAAAAAAGCCTTGTCCTACTCAAAATGCAAGGTTAGCCCCACTAACATTTCGATGGACTATTTATTATTCCTGTCCCTATTGAGAGTTATTAGAGATAAAAACTATAAGTTTCTCCTAAAAATTCTAATTGACCTGGACTGTTCTTACTGAATTTATAATGTGAGCTTCTGTTTACAAATATACTTGGATAATACACAAAGTTTATGCAAGCATAATTCTAATAAACTATACAATTCCCCTTTGATTGCTTACCATTAAATTCGAATATGATGACAACGCCAATTATTATTGCAAACGGAGGCTATTATTTGTTGTCACCTCTGTTTATCATCGGTTCTATAAATATCCCATTCTGGTATGCAAAATAAGACTTAAACAATGGAATCAACGTATTTAGATTAAATGTGAGTGATACCAGACACTCGCTAACAAAAAGTGCACACGCAGTTGAAGAGCAGATGTTCAAGCGTTTTAGGTCAGTCTTTCTTTTTAACACCTGACTTTTTTATCATAATTAGCACATAATATAAAATCCTTTTTTAATTAGGATATTCCCTTTAGTTATTATAATGACGAGTACAGCATGTCCAAAACTATGCCCAGATCAAATATTTTTAAGTGGTTTTTAGTGGAGTAAAAATATTAAATTTCTTGAAATGTATTAAAAAACTATACAGTGTATCCCCGGATGGGGTACCACACTCTTGTAGACTTATTTTTGATTTGCCGAGAAAAAGTCATTTTTTATAAAAAGTTTTGCTTGTCTTAGGAAAGTCATAAGCAGTTGTCAAACTTAAGATAAATTATATAGGGTATAATTTATCGAGATCTAGCTGGCCACAAAAAAGGACCATTATTTCCTAAAAATTAAACAATATCTAAACTACTTTGTTGTTTATTAATGTCCAGTTAGCTAAGTTAATCGTTAGTTATCAATTTAGTTAACTTAGCTAACTAGACATTGATAAACTAGTCCTCAGTGATATATAGATACTTATCCAATCCTTTCCAAATTGAGCATTTAAATAATTTCGTGTTTCATTTTACCTATGACCTAGGGCGCCATCGTGTTGGTAAATTAATTAATCTTTGAAATTGTCTTATAGGCATATTGTCTACAAAGGGCTCTATTTCTTGTCGTAGAATGTTAATAAAATTTTCGGTATTCAAATTACCGTTAAAAAAATGAGGACCTATTATTTGGTATCCAATAAAACCACACCATACACCAAATCCAAATCTTCCTTGACGATTAACTGTAGCGGTTACGTGCGGATTTTCACCCGTCCAATGGTGGTTATTATGCCGATTAAAAATTCCGGCACTGCTTATGCAGGCCTCGTTTGTCCATGTAATTATTCCATCAAATCCTGGCACTTCATTGCACTGTCGCAAAAACCACTGGCAAAAGTCGAGAAGCCTTTGAAAGTCGTTTGGGTATAGATGGTGACTAATCCTAATTACTACCACATCCAGTGGAAGTATAGTAACGACAAAAAATTTGTATTGTTCAGATAGGCTTAGAATGTCATGAAACGTCGAGATTTTAAGTTTGAGCGAAAAAAAATTTCTGTCTCTGTGGGTCTCTGTCTGTCTGTCGGCCTGTCTGTCTGTCGGTCTGTCTGTGTGTCTGTCGGTCTCTAACTTTTTTGTGCGCACGTTTACTGTGGAACTGTTTAAGATATTGACTTGAAATTTGGTACACATATGTACTTTAACGAGATCTGGAACTAGATTATATTTTCATCTTGTTCCGTCGAAGGGTTGGGGGGGTAAATAGGTAAATCAAGCAGGTAAGAGTCCATAAAGTTGGTATTTAGTATATACAAGGGAAGCTAAGGTCTCAAACAAATTTTTAGCATTCGCCACCATTATCACCCCCACCCCGTTATTAAAGGGGATGAAAAAAAATTGTGATTTAGTGTGTACAAGAACCAGAAATCTCAAAATATTTTTTTACTTCATCCACCCCCACTACCACCGCCTATCACCACCCCCGCCGCACTATCGATGTGGGGTATCGTTTTAAGGGTTTTTGGGGTAGAGGATTTCAAATATTATATTATTAAAGTTCCATAAACAATTGTTTCCACATACAAAATTTTTTCGTTGTGAGTGACTTGGATAGAAAATCTGGTTGTGGAAGTAGTGGTTCCTTGGGCAGCGGTTTTATAAAAGTCAGGGAATTTGAAAATATTTTTTCAGCCCCCCCGCTCATGAGAAGAAATTTTGAGTTTTGTACTTGTAGTTTCGTTCCGATTATTTTGTGACGCCACAGTGTCCTTGCCCCGCTCATCAGTTGTTAGACCCAGGAAGGTTATTTCCAGAAAAAACCTTCCAATTGTCCTGGAAAACCTGTAAAAGTCAAGGAATTTAAGTTTGAAAGATTGGTATGAACTCTGTAATTCCTTATTTTGCAAACTCCGTTTTTTAAGCTTTTCTTCACAACTGACAAAACTTTGTTAAATAAAATTTCCAATAAAAATGTAAAAAAGGTAGTTTACTTAAAGTCGATTTCATAATATTATCTAATTACTTCCACATCCAGTGGAAGTTTAGTAACAAGAAATTTTTTTAAAATTTTTATTGTTCAAGTAGGCTTAGAATGTCATGAAACGTCGAGATTTTAAATTTGAGCGAAAAAAATTTCTGTCTGTCTGTAACTTTTTTTGTGCGCACGTTTACTCTGGAACCGTTTAAGATATTGACTTGAAATTTGGTACACTTATCTACTTTAACGAGATCTAAAACTAGATTATATTTTCATCTTTTTCCGTCGAAGGGTTGGGGGGTAAATTGGGGTAAATAGGTAAATCAAGCAGGTAAGAGTCCATAAAAATTGGTACTTAGTATATACAAGAGAAGCTAAGGTCTCAAAAAAAATGTTGGCATTAGCCACCTCCATCACCACCCCCACCCCATTATTAAAGGGGATGAAAAAAAAATGTGATTTAGTGTGCGTACAAGAACCAGAAACCTCAAAATATTTTTTTACTTCATCCACCCCCACTACCTCTCCCTATCACCACTCCCACCCCAATATCGATGTGCGGTAGACGATTTCAAATATCATATTATTAAAGTTCCATAAACAATTATTTTCACGTTCGTTGCGACTTGGCTAGAAAATCTGGATGTGGAAGTAGTGATTCCTTGGGCAGCGATTTTTTTGGAATACCCTGTATAATTTATCTTAAGTTGACAACTGTTTATATCTCTCGAAGACAAGCAAAACTTTTTATAAAGAATTACTTTTTTTCGACAAATCAAAAATAAGAAAGTTTACAAGAGCGTGGAGACACAGAGACACGCGGTATATTGACTTTACTTTTGTTGAGGTCAAGTACATATTTAATGTAGGTCTCATATCTAGATCTATTCAAAATTTTATTGCGAACAATCTCCATTTTTGATTTTTGCAAAGCGACCAGAGATAGTTGCAAAAAATCTGGAAAAAACGATTTTAATTGTTTAAACGAATTTGTTCAAAGTTCGAAACTTGCACTCATATTTCTTTATATGTTGTACTTCAGATTCCAGCAAAAAAATCCCCTCCTCGGACACTTTATTTCTATTTTTAACTTTGTTTTTACTCCACTATAAAACAGTCGTTTTATTTGTTAACACTCATATCTGTTTCGGCGTTAATTAGAATAGTACTTTTTTAAATGTGTAAACATAAATATAATGAATGTAAATGTCTTATCATTAGAGGTCTTCAATTACATTTATTTAAAACAAAATAAGTGTAATGGAATTCTAAAATTTAAAACATCTTGCTAAAAATAGCACATACAACTTTTGTTGATTATTTATTTACATAATGAGCTGGCTTGGTATCTACTCATGGCTCCAGAATGTTGACATTTTAAACTGTTGTCTGATCAAATGGGCCTTGATTAAAGCAACAAATATATATACTGATGAATTATGTCTAGGACGCGTTTAGTTTCCTTTCAATAGCTACATAGAAAAAATTATGTTGTATCCACAGCTGAAAAAAAAGGATTACTCAGCTTTAAAAAAATTACAAGAACCTCTAAAACATTATCTTCCCAACTTGATTATTGTAATATTAAACTAAAAGTCTAGAATCACTGAAGAAAATACCACTTTCCACGATTAAATTGAATGTTGAATTATATTCTGGTTAGATTGTTTCTAATAGGCAGAGGGCTGGTGACCGATTTGTTTTATACCCGCCAAAATTTTGTAGAAACATAGTCTTTTATACCTGAAAATGGAAACGACGCTTAACTGGATAACCCCAGTCCGAAATAGGTCCAATTTTTTTGGTTAAATTTCAAAAAATATTGCTGAATAAAAGTGAAGTTGAATATACAATTTTAAAATTTGGTAACGTAGTGGACAAAAAGTGTACTCTGCTAATAAGTTATTATCAAACTACAGTAGTTAATCCACGTGTGAATAATTTATGAATTGAAAAGAAATAACTTATTAATAAGACTCAGAAATCTGAATGACTCTTGTACAACACTGTTCCATCACTTTACATTGCTATTTATTTTTATTAGTTTATAAACACTTTCACAAAACATTTTTTTTATTTATTTCATATATTTAATATCTTGAACCTAGAAGGATTATTTATACAAAGTGCCATTATTCTTTTAACCATAAAAGTTATGCACTACAGATAAAAAACAGAAAATTATTCTCTAAATGACATGATTTGTTAACATGAATAGTTAACGTTTGAAATGCCACATGGACAAAATATAAGGTCTTAATTTCTTTTTGTTAATTGAAGTCTTTAAATTTTGTCCAGATACTGAAACGAAGTTTTTGTTTCAGAAACCTAATTTATATTTCGATTTGGAGTGAGAGCTTATACACTTAAAGAGTTTGGATTTTGCCTAAAACCTGAATATAGTTTTAAAACTTCAATATCTTCGTATTTAACCCAAAAATATTCATCCGCATTACCGGAAAACACCTATATTTTAATAAATACTTGCCCATATCCCGCTTAAAAATAAAACAAAAAATCAATTGTTTAAAAACCATGTGGATTAAGAGGGAGCAAGGCGATCAAATCAGAGGGGAGCAGGCGGCAATGAGCCAATGTGAAGAGAGATCTTCGTAATAAACAAATTTTAGCTAAAAACTTTCTTCAATAGAAGTGTAGTATTCATTTACTTACAAGAATTGTTTGAGTTTAATAACGGCAGCCGTTTGGCTAAAAACTGCTTTTTCCCAGTCAAGATTTTTAGTACAGTGCTTTTTAATAGATGGTGCCACATACACCACTACAATAGACCATTTTAGGTCACGTGACTTTGACGCCGCTGTTTGGAGGGCACACAAAACCTCATCCAATAACAGGCAATGCAAATGAAAACAATTAGAGATGAGTTACTATTTAACAAAACCTATTATTTTATAACTGTTTTTTGTAAATGGCATTAACAGACTGTTATTTCTGTTCGAAAATAACAGATAGCAGTAGCCAAGATACCAAGATAATTTTCGGTTGACGTCACGCTGTCGTCGGCACCATTTTGCGTGGAGGGCAGACAACTCATTGTTTTCATTTGCAATAGTTACGAAATAGTATATTGTGTATTTAGGTGTGAAAGCAATACATTCCCGGACGACGATGCAAATTGTTGGCCGAGGCGCTAGCCGAGGCCAACAAGCATCGAAGTCCGGGAATGTGCTTTCACACCGAAGTACACATACTATTTTTTCTGAAATCACTATCAATATTATTACAAATTAAGGAATTTGTATTAATGCATAACATTTCTTCATTACAATCTAAGTGCTTACTAATAAATGCAATTTTAATGTGAGTTGGTTTGTCTGCGTGTATTTATTTACTGTCTAAAATATACATAAAAAACCGTACGGGAATGTTACTTTCCCGGCCTAGGCCGGGAAAGTAACATTCCCGTACGGTTTTGTTGATCGTTGCTTGGCAACGGATCTTTTCCGGTCTGTTTTGTGATAGTTTCTTAACAACGGACTAAAATACTGGAATTGTGCATTTTTCAATCTGAAATCGCGCCGAAAATCTAGACATTGCCGATCGATTTCAGAAAAATGCCTTTGTTCTGTTCAGTAGTGAACTGTAGTAATAGAGGAGAAAGAGACAACGTTAGTTTCTTTAGAATTTCTGCTATTTTAAAGGACCGTGGAGAAAATAACAACAAGCGAGGCATTATTGTCAAAATAAACATTTTACTTGAAACACTAAAGTAAACCCGAAACACACTCTGAAAACCTTGTGCACACAATAATAAACAAACAGTAAATGAGGTTTTGCATGCCCTTCAGACAGCTGCGTCAAATTCACGTGACCGAAAAATTTGCATACTACAAACTGCGCACTGCGATATGCGACTGCCAGTACTTCTCAGCGATCTGTTATTTTTAAACTGATATTACAAAATAGCAGAAGCAGTTTAAACCTATTATTAAAAAATAACAGCTTGTACCCATCTCTAGAAAACAAACTAATAAGTTGTGTGCCCTCCACGCCGACAGCGTGACGTCATCCTAAAATGGTCTATAGGACATCTGCATCATGTAACCAATAGAACCTTAAATTTTAAGTTTTTCAAGTTTATTCTCATTTTTAACGTTTGTATACACATTTTTAGCTTGAAAACCGTACTGGCTCCAAGCAATATTTAAAAATTCACGTAAATAATTTTTCAATATTGTTGATTATTAAAAAAGACTGCTAATTACAGGTTAGATTTCCAACTTACAAAAAGAGTCCTGTTTAATTAGGACAAAGTATTTAGAACTTCATAAACATTGCACTGAACTAGATTTTAGTTGAAAATACTGGAACCAGGCAGAAATTTTAATAATAGCTGCTTAACACTCTTAAATCTTAAGAAACATATTTTTGAGGTTAGCTGTGACGTCACGTGCAGATGCCTTATAATTAGGCAATCCATACTACGTGACATATAACATGGCGCGGAGGGCAAACATTCATTTTCATTCGTAAACGTATTTTTCTGTTGTCTTGGCTACGTTTCCGAAATTTAAGAAAAATAAACCCGTGTCCATATGGCCCATATGCCATATTGAAAAAAAACTCTGACAGGTCGTTGGATCGTTTAATTGCCACACTGCCTTAGCTCCACTTCAGCTTTAGCTTTAGCGATGAAACTTTGTGATTGGCGTTGTCTCCTCTTAAACATTACTACATATTTTATTTTAAATTTTTTGAAAAATTTATTTGTTTCGGATAATGTGTTGGTAGTCCAATCAATTAATGCCTTTCCACCCCCCCCCCCTCTCCCCCTGAAGCGGCGGGGCTAGGGGCGGGGACTTTTCTCCCCTCCTCAATGTTCTCTACAATTCTTTCATTGGCTGGACTATGGGAAGATATAGCAAATTTAAGAATTCGTCTGTCCGCCATCTTGACATAGCCGCCATTTAGTGATTAATAGGATCTAATTGACAATCTTTCCAAATACTATTAAAGCTCGTTTCAATTAATTATAGCGTCGATATAAACGAAAATAAAAATTGTTTCATATCGCCACGTAAATTAATGTCCAGTTTACGATTATAAATATTTTAATATTACCTCCATTACGTAATTACGGGGTTTCTGTTAATTAAACATTTTGATATTTTATGCTTGAAATAATTTATTTCTACTACTGATATTAAATTAACCAGTCCCTTATTCCTATTAATTTTGTTGTACTTATAGTTACTCACTTGAATTATATTATATTGTTTTTATGTATTTTTTTGGTGCTCTTAACTAAGATAATTCTACTGGTGCTAGATTTATCTTCACCCTCCGTACACTCGCTACTGTTCGTAGATATAAGGTCAGGCGTAGATGAGTCAGGTTCCTCGGTTATTTTGATTGGTTCGAATTGCTTTAAAGACGGTTTGATACTCCGAAGTGTTTGCCAAGCTCTAAATTTTTCCTTCGAATCATCTAAGAGCTGATTCCGTTGTGAAATTTGCCCTGAGGTTTCTAATTTGTTACGACAATTTATTTTCGATCCATTGCCTTTTGCGCCTTTATTTAAGTTCTCCTTTGTGACGACCATAAGTAAATCTTCATTGGGTATTGTTAATCCAATACACATTTCTCTAGGGACATTCAGTGATGCTAACACGATGAGCTCATTATCGCCATCCAAGTCCCTGTAAGAATATTTTGCATTCATACAATTTTCTACAGCTTTTGCTGAATGACTTCTGCGATTTTTTATAGATTGCAAATAACTTTCATATATTTCTCCGCCCTGGAGAAAATCGGCATCCGTGAACATCTCGCTGCTGGTATTTTCTAATGGATCATGCTCTCCTGGGCCGCGAAAGGGAGCTAGGGGAAACTCGGGGGGATTTTCTAAGAGCCTGCCAATATTTCGACGCCTAGTTATCCAATGGTAAGTTAAACAGAAGAAAAATATAGAACACATAATGCTTATAAAGAAAATTATGATGATAACGGCCGCTTTAGTCGATTCGTCTTCTGGACAATTTATTTCATCGAATTCCTCTGCGCAGTCTTGTTCCTGGTTGCACAGATGGTCTTGCGTGATACATTTTTTTTCGTTAGGACACTGAAGTGACTGCGGGCAAAATTTCGTACAACTCAGTTCGTCTTCCCCTGTAGGACATTGTATTTTGCCGTCACATCTTTGTGAAATCGGGTCGAAGCAATAATCCGAATTTTTGTTGCAAAGTGCTGAATTTACTGCACATTTACCACAATCTATTTTATCTGAGTGATCCTTACAAATAAAATTCCCATTGCAGTTGTCGGTTGAGTTGTAACATCCGGTTTTGTCATAGCACTGAAAGTGAGAATGGGGACACTCAGTGATTGAACGGGTGAAGTACTCAATCCATACATCAGCAGGTCCCTGGGTGGATTCTAGAAACACGAAAATTTTATTTTCTCTTACCGATAATACTCTGGGTTTTTCAAGTTTCACATTGCATAATTTTATATGATTTCGTCGAAAAGTGGAATCCGTAATAGATAAGCAACAAATATTTTTCGGTAAACATTTTTCTAGATTTGTTTGTATTATTCTTATCGTTGTTATCGTGTCGGGTGGCGGGTGAATAGTCCAAAAGCAAGCAATGTCTTTGTTAAAAGGTTTAGGGTTAGATTTTATCGTACCTCTGGTGCCATAAAGAATTTTATCGCTACAAAAGTTTATTGTATTTCTCAGTAATAACTGGTTTATAAAGATTAGTGAGAATACTACTTTTCGACACATATTGTCATAAATGTCACTCTTGGGGTTGTTAGTTTTTATTGTTTATATGTCAGAGCATATTTCTTTCACTTCGTAATAGTCCAGTCAACGGAGCGCTAAAATGATCAAAGTCTCTAATTTGAGTGCTAATGAATGAATTTTGATGAAACCTTGTTCAATGTGTTTGTAATGACGTTAATAAAAAAGTTAAAAAACGATTAGAGTATTAAATGATCGGAAGGGGTAGAAAACAACCTCTTTTATCACGGGTTCCGTAACTTGTAGAATTAGGTCAAAAATGAACAAATAAACAATGTATGTACCTTTCTTGGCCCAAAATAAGACGTTTTTACTCGTGATTTTTGTCGAAAAATGCATATTTTTCAAGATATGACCACTCGAAAATTTCTAAAAGTGGAGGAGGTGAAATGTAAAAGTTGAAAAAAATCTGAAAAAATTCAGGTTAACATTTTTTGACAGTTCTAACAACCAATTAAATTTCGTTATTTCTTGTCATGTGACACAAATCACCCAATCATTTTAACATTAATTACACTAATAACACCATCCAAGGAAATTTTCAATCACTATGACAATAAAATTATTTAACTTTGACAACTTCATAATAACTGCCAAATAAATTTCAAAATGTCACATACCTTTACCAACTGTACTTTTAATAAATAAATAATTGTTTTGTTGTGTTGCGACTTTTTGATTTTATTTTTTCAAAAAATGTTCTGACCGAATATCCCTCTGACATTGACAAATACCTCATAATTTTATAATAATCTCATAATCTCAAGCACGTTGCTTGCTTGCCTTCGGCGTCGGGCTATTACCAAGCAACGTGCTTTCGATTGTCATAAAATTATCTCGTACATTATCAATGTCCTAGGGATATTATAGCTGAAAATTTTTTGCTCAAGTAGAAAGCCTATTAAATTCGCCCATTTCTAATCACGTGTGCGGAAACAACCAATCAGAACAACATTACACTGATAATGTCCCTAGGGCAATTTTCACTTATGTCTTCCAGTTTGACAGTTCAATAATTTAATTTTTGACAATGTCACAATTACGAATTGGCACTACAAATAACGACTTGATGAATATAATAATAGAGAAAGACACGCCATATAGTACAATTAAAAGTAAAAAGTACATCTGGAATACATTTATGGACTTTTGCGGCACAAGAAATTATGAATTAGATAAAAATAAATAAAATAAATTGCAAAAAATTTTCTATCCAAATGCCCCTCGATAAATAGCTCATAATTTTATCACAACTGCCTCAAGCACGTTGCTTTTAGGTAATATCCCTCCACCTATGGCGTCGAGATATTACCAAGCAACGTGCTTTCAGAAACTGTGATATTTCGTATCATCAACGTCCTTGGGACATTATAGCTCAATGTATCATCGAAATACAAGACTTTTTTATTTGCAACTTTTCTGTAAAGTGCGTTTTCACCGAGTTTTTCCGGAAAAACATGAAAAACTACCAATATCTTTGACATTGTAGCGCTTTAACAATAGGTATGTAATTTAAAAATTTGAAATTCAGACATATGCATATGCGATTATCCATGTAATTATTACATGGATAATAATCGATGGCCCATTTGTTGCAGACGATTATTCTGGTAATGGTACACAAATGTATGAAATGCTTCGTGTTTTCCTGTAAAAATTCCATATAAATCATTTTATTATGTAATTCATACATAATTGTATGGAAAATTACATTAATTAAGTAAAGATACATGAATGTGTGTAGTTTTAATTTACTTTATGTAATAAACCATAAATATGTTTAACTTTACCTGAAAGTCCTGGTAAAAATAAATTAATTTGTATAATTTCATAGAAAATTGAATTATTTTACCTTAACTTTCAAAGTATTTTTACATCCATAATGTATTTTTTACATACACTTTTTACAGTGTAATTCTAAAAGTTACGGAACCCGTGAAAAACCATTTCTACCCCTTCCGATCATTTCCTACTCTAATCTTTTTTTAAACTTTTTTATTAACTTCATTACAAACATATTGCACAAGGTTTCATCAAAATCAATTCATTAGCACTCAAGTAGATGAAACCCCCCGTTATATTATAGTCCAATAATATAATTGAATTATTATACTGAAACCGTAATTTAAATTTTGCATCTTTAATAAAAAGGCACACCAGTTTAGCTACATGTGAGATTTAAGTATGCATACTCCAGCCAAATAGGAAAAAATTGAAGGAAAATAATTGATTTGAAACTTGGCAAAGATGTTCATTCAGTATAAACATACTGTAAGTCCTGAATTCACAGTACCTAGTTTATCGTGTGGTCTAATAAGCGTTACTATAACAATATTTCATCTGATATCGGCAACCTTAGAACGTAAAGACGGGAGATTGGTAAAATGTGGTAGTGCTCTATGTATTTACTCGTAATGTGATTGGTCGAAGCATGCCCGGGAACTCTTTACAGTGAAGACCAGTCTATGCATTACAATACCTATGGTGTAAGGTATAAGGTTTTTCTTGGTTGTCAATATTACATTTAAAATATGGCGAATTGCGTAGACTTTAAGTTTCTTTAGCCTCATTTGTTAAATATGTATACCTACTTTGTTTTTTACTAGATGAGTCGATTTGGAAATGCATTTTTATGTGATGTAAATGATGAAATTGAAAATGAAGGTCAATAAACTCTAAAAAATTACAAGAAAGCGCCTGAAGACAAATAATTACAAAAGATAATATTAAAAGTGAATTATTTATTCGTGAAATTTAATATTCTCCCCAAATACCACACTCGTGCTTTTAAATTTTATCAATAAAATTTTGCTCAAGCTAAGCTTCCAAAAGGTAATATATTCGTGAAAATTGGCAGTTTGTTATCAAAGATTGAATCTCGGGATTAATCGTATAATAATCTGTCAATTTACAAGTCTTATAACCTATTTTTGCTAAAATCTAGTTGTGTACATCTAACTTTAATTTTTGTGACATTGTCAGTTATTTGTCAAAATTCATTGCAAGTGTGCAAAAACTAATATGCCCCATATAAGCAATTTAGTTAAAGCTAGAGTTATTGATAAAGCAGAAAATGGATGGTCAATGAGACAAATTGCACTGCGTTATAATGTTAACAAAAATTCGGTGTAAAATTTTAAAAAAGTGGAGAATAAACGGTACGAGTAGTAGAAATCCTGGATCAAGGCGACGAAGGATATCAACTCAACAAGATTTGCAATTGGTAAATACATTAGTAGAAAATCCATTTTACTCAATTATTCAGGCTGCTGAAGAAACGAATTTTCCTGGATCGAGTAGTACTGGTCGCCGCGCGCCGGCGAGTAAGAGAATCAGAACAGTGTAGTTTTTACAGACGATGAAAAAACTTTCCAGTCAACACACAGCGGTCGTATTCGTGTTTACCGACCTCGGAATAGTCGATTCGATGAGAAGTATATATCTAACAATGAGAAAAGTGGTAAATTTGCCGTTAATGTGGGCTTGGATATCTGCACGTGGTCCTGGTGTTTTGTGGCATATCGAGGAACGATTTAATAGTGAAAGGTATATTAGGATTTTAAACAATCACAATTGTTTCCTAATAATGAATTCATATTTCAACAAGGTAATTGTTCCGTTCATACTGCTCAAACCGTAACAAACTGGTTTCAAGATAACAGCATTAATGTTCTTAACTGGCCCAGTCATTGTCCTATGGAAGACGTATGGGGACTACTCGTAAGAAGTATCCAAAAACTAAATCTGTAAGCATGGAATGCCCAAGAATTACTGGAAATAATAGATAACACAGGTTTACAAAAAAGAAAAAAAAATGTCCGACCAATAGGATTCCATTACCGTACCCCGAAGGTTTTTGATGTGCGCTTCATCTGACTGCACATTCACCACGACGCTGAGCGGCGTGGTTGTGCGGTCGGCTCTGAACCGGGATCCGACTCTGGCGCATATTTGTAAACAACTGTGAATAAATACTTTTTGAATTTGAATTTGAATTTGAACACGATGCCGTAGTCCGTTTTGAGCTATCATGTCAGGATTTCGAGAAAACTTAACCTAAAAGTGCTAAAAATACCTTTTTCGCCTTCGTTCGTGCACAAATTAATTCACTCAAGCGACCCCAAAAACCCCCCGAGTAATAAGTTTTGGGCCACAGTCCTCAAATTTTAATAAACTTGATTTTAGCATCTGCCATATTGGATCCGTCATCTGGATTTAGAAATTATCAAATTCTGACTTCAGGTTCGTGATCAGCGACCCCAAAAACCCCCGAGTAACAAAATTCGGGACAAAATATTGAGTTAATTAATTTGTGCATGAACGAAAAATGTATTTTTAGCATTTTTAGGTTAAGTTTTCTCGAAATCCTGACGGTGATAGGGGGTGGTAGTGGGGGTGGATGAAGTAAAAAGTATTTTGAGGTTTCTGGTTCTTGTGCACACACTAAATCACAATTTTTTTTCATCCCCTAGCTTCTCTTGTATATACCAATTTTATAGACTCTTACCTGCTTGATTCACCTATTTACCCCAAATTTACCCCAATTTACCCCCCAACCCTTCGACGGAACAAGATGAAAATATAATCTAGTTCTAGACCTCGTTAAAGTACATATGTGTACCAAATTTCAAGTCAATATCTCAAACGGTTTCAGAGTAAACGTGCGCACAAAAAAAGTTACAGACAGACCGACAGACAGAAAATTTTTTTTCGCTCAAACTTAAAATCTCGACGTTTCATGACATTCTAAGCCTATTTGAACAATAAAAATTTTTAAAAAATTTTTTGTCGTTACTACTGGATGTGGAAGTAATAAAATAAAAGTGCTAACTGTTTTATTTCGGCTACTCATTACATATTCAAATAGAGAATACATTAGAAAAAAATAGTTGTCCTATTTTTTTTACTCACGACGGTACATTAACCTTTCCTTTCATTGTGCTGGTTACTATAATCTCGTCCTCACTACCATTCTAGTAATTTTCCAACAATTCATCGATTACCCATATCAATTCTCTTATTCTTCCTAGATTAATCATACGGTCCATATATTGCACTCCACGATTGCACTACCTGCCAGAGCTTATGTCGAAAATCTGCACTCAGTGTACACTACACGAAAATAATGTTTCCAGTGGAACATAAGAAACTGCCAAAGTGCGTTTTAATTTCTCACTGGAATGGAATATAAAAGTTGCACTGTTTCATAAAGAGCAGCCACTGGGAAACGCTATTATAGTGATTAAAATAAAATTTGAATGGAATTCTCTGGCTACAGCAATTTTATTGTTTTAATTTGTTGTAGGTATAATAACAAGTAGTGCTGTGAGCAATTTTGTATTAAATCCGTCAATGGCTTGTAAAATTTTAACAATTTATTTTTCAACACAGCAATTTTCTGCTATTTTGCTTATTATCTCAGGTCGTAGAAATCGTATCGCAAAAATAAAAGTACCAAACTGTCCACAATAATATTATGAATAAGACTAGGCATATGAAAAAACTTTTTGAAAATGTGTTAATTTGTAAAAAAAAATAAAAACCACAAAAATTTGCCTTTTTTTAACAGTTTAAGAAATATGATGCATACTCCAGTCGAATTAGACATAATAAAAAATTTTGCGTCCTGTGGGTTTTTTTTTGTGGAAGTTGTTTAAGAGGGCATAATAAGCAAGCACAGAAAACTACACCCTGCTACACCTATTTTTAGGGGTTGAAACTTTGAAAACGTATGTGTCCATATCTTTTTCCCTATTGCCCGTAGGGTTCTTTACTTTTTGAAGATACATCCCTCCTCTACATAGTATATATATATTACATATTTGCCGTAGGACAAACGGTTTTGGCTGTACTAGGCCGGAAAGGTCGCGCTGTCCGAATTTGGCAGGACAAACAGCTATTATTTCCAATCTACAATACTACACATACCAATGCTCTTAAGGAGGGATGATGATTTGTGAAAAAACTTTCATCGAATACCGCGCAGTTTCCATGATACGGGATGTTGAAATTTTGAAAACCCCCCTTTTTTAAGTGAACCTACTTTTTTTCGCTCATTTTTTTTTCATGTATGTACGACCCTAATATAAGAAAATTTACGTTGGTTTCATTTTAATACATTCATTGGTTTGGGAGCTAGTCAGCAAAATATGCCAAAAATGGCTATTTTGGTATTGTTGCATTAAAAAAACTGAAACCAGTATAATTCTGGTAAATGTTTTTGTTTATCCTAAAAGTTAAATTAATTGCGCATAGAAAATGTGTTTTTGTATTTAAATAAGATCAACACTTATTGTATAATAACGATTTATGTCATGTGTTCTCCAGTCTCCCCTTTCACAATTTTTTTTTGCGGCTTTACGGTTCATAGCAAAGCAATATACACGTGGATAGGGCACATAATAGGGTGTTAAAATGCGATAGGAAGTACCGTTTTCGAGTAAAACGCACTTGTTTGCAAAAAATTACTTCAGATCACACTTTTCATCGACTGACTAGTGAATACTCACCGCTGACTATGAAAAAATACAACTATGTGTCGCTTCTTGCTTTTTCTGTTTATGAGGAACATTGTTAATGAAAAAATGAAGGAACTCATTGCAACTTATTTTGTGTTTATTTCGCATTAGTACTATTCGGTACAGAAATATAATATAATATATAATATATTCTGTTCTGAATTGTGACCTGATAAATAAATTCTACATTTTGGTGTTTTCTTTCCTAGGAGTTTGTTTTTATAAATCATTTTTCGATGAAATGGACATATAGCTGTTTCTCGAGGAAGGTAAAATTACTGTAGATTTTGTTATAGACACAAAATAAGTTGCAATGATGATTTCAGACAAGCCTCAAATAGGGTTCCCTTCATTTTAGTGTGTACAAGAACCAGACACCTGAAAATATTTTTTTACTTGTTCCACCCCCTCCCCACTACCGTTTTATGGGTTTTTGGGGTAGAGGATTTTAAATATTATATTAATGTTCCATAAACAATTATTTCCACATAAAAAAATTTTTCGTTGTGGGTGACTTGGATAGATAATCTGGATGTGGAAGTAGTGATTCCTTGGGCAGCGGTTTTTTTAATTTACATGGTGTTTTTTTTTCGGAAAATTTACAACGATCAACCCTTCAAAAACACGTTCACTGCTAAAAACCTAAAACGAGATACTGGGTAGTGAACATATTTCGTCTAGACTAGCACAATGGGTGCTGAAAAATCATTGGATCAGCAATAGTCCAAGGAGACGATGGCTTTTGTTGAAGATGCTAAGAATTTATAACATGAAAAATGAATTTGTATGTTAGCAATTATTCATAAAGCAACATTTAACTAGACAAGTATATATGGGAAAAAATGATTGCTCATTGATAACTAATTCTTACCTTTGCAACAAAAGCTTTTATCCTGTAAATTTCTTGGAGAGCACATCTTCCACCCAACCACAAACAGCGTCAAGAAGTTTGAACTCATCTTCCTCTCTGTGCATTTCTCTCAAAAGTCAAGTGCAATTCACAAAATCCCCATGTAATGTGTAATATTCTGAAATACATCAATATTTGTATTGAAATCTTCTTTTCTCAAAATATAAAGGATTTAATAACACCTTTTTCCGTACACTTAACCTCCACATCATGAGATGGTTTCGCAAAATGCTAATTAACTAATACTAACTAACCGCCATCTGGATGGAGTGAGATCGGGAAAGATTATTGGAACAATAGTAAACAAGTGACCAACTCCTTTTACAAAAAGTAAATTAAAAGGCAATTAAAATAAAAACTTATCTAACGATGTAAATTTAATATAGTTTGTATGAATGTATATGTAATATAATTAAAGGGCGTAAAAATGTATAAAATTAGTTTTGCGGGAAACTTATTAATCAAAAAACCCGTTTTAGGAAATTCAGCAGGAGCGAGTAGCTATGTTAGACGACTTCATTTTTTTGTTTGCGGTTTATTAAATCTTATGATTATATTAAACAATTTAGTTTTCAAACGCCACAAACAACAAAATTCACATTAAATTTCAATCGGCACGTCACTCGATGACGGCCGTTTGTTTTCCTCCAGTCACAGACTGTGACGAAAGCGCACACGACCTATTTGACTGGAGTATAAAGGCTGCGGTACCCATTTTGGTGTTCTACACGGATTTTCAAGTGGCTCCTTATTTGAAAAGTTACCTTTTGGCATCAACTATGACCACAGAAAGTGGTACATTCCAATCAAAAAGTGCAGCTTTCTTTGGTGTACCCGACGTACTACCATGCAGTACCTGATTCTAGAAATGGTGTTTGAGTAGTTCTCCAACGGCCACGTGCATTTATGTATTTTGTATATTTTAAACTGCAGCACCTAAAAAAAAAAGTGAGTAAAGATAATATACATATCCAGTTTTAAACAAGTGCATGGTAAACTACGCTATTTTTGCGTGTGCAAATATTTTAGGAAGTAAACAGTTTTATCTTTGTGGCTTTTTAAATATAGAATTAAAATGAATTCATGTTACAATTTAAGGAGTTAATCAGTTATTAGATTTAAAAATCTAAATTAAGAAATAACTGTTACTACGCATTTAGAGATGGCTATAACTAACTGTATGACAATTCATGTTTATTAAATATTTAACGCCACTTACCTAATTGTTTTCAGTCAATAACCTATAAGTTTTTTTTTACATTCATGAAATGTGATTAAATTTGATCGACTGCTTAAAAAGTATATAGGATGTACTATTTTAAACAAATCAGTTATTCCGGCAATTTTTGTTTTGTTAATTTTTTTATATTCGAGATAAACGTCGGGCAAATATATGCAGTGCAACAGTGCAACTCATAAGTTTCTAGTTTCTTCTGTTTTAATAATGTAAGCAAAAAAAATCTTATTTAGAAAAAAAAAACTATTTAAAAAATAAATTAATGAAATTAGTATTGAGGTTTATTTTAACATTTCCAGCAACTTTTTCTGATAATGTTTTGAGCCAAAATGAACTTGAACTTTATTATTAGGAACCCGAGCAGGTTCTACGATCCGCAGTACTCAGGCTTCTCGTCCCATTATACATTCGAAACATGTAGGATCTCCTAGAAAATACCAGTTCTCTCCACGAAAGATAGCAGTTATTCCAGGGTAGATCCCGTAGTTCCTATTGCCGTAAAAAATATCTTTCGAGATGCATATATCTTGACGCTCCTAATGGTGCCAATTGCAATTGCATAAAATATGAGTGATAGTTTCATCCTCCACTCCACACATTCGTCAAATAGGATCGTCATTAAACATTATTATATACAGTGGCTTCTTCACTTTCAACGGAGTCAGTTGAAGGCCCCTTTACATGGAGCCTTGACTACCTCATTCCGGGGCTTGAGCCCAATAGTTGTAGAACTGTCATGGCCCAGTCTCATACCTCTGATTGAATAAGCCTTCCTGGCAAAACGAAGCCAAGGAAAAGAGTTTTTGCTCTTTCTATCGTCAGTCTGCTCCTTCATTGCCCTCCACACCATTGTATCCGAATATTCGAGCACCGATGAGTTATCGATCCGTCTGTGTACTACTCCAAACTTCCGGGACTCGGAAGATGCCTTTTATTTCGTTCCCAGTCGTCTCGACTAGGAAGCACGACTGTATACGGAATAGTGAATCTATAGACGGTGAAACACCGGTCACCCTCTTGAATGAGTGATGACTTGGTGCCTTACAGGTAGAACTAGAAGCCTTGGTGTGCCCCAGCCCTTGGCCCGTCGCATCCAGCATTCCATTCTGGAAGAGTATGTTATTGCATTCCTGGCTTGCAGTTCCACTTCAACATGTAATGCAGGTAGTGCAAGCATTCTTGGACTACCTGCCATTGCCGTTATTGCAGCTGTTAGAATGGTCCGGATTGGTCCTGTTATTCACAGACCAAGAATCTTTCTGGGACATGACGGTAATGACCCTTTTTCTGGCCCTGGGTGAAATTTTCCGCCCACCCAGCTCATTTCAGATTCAGCCAGGGTCGAATTTAAACATGACAGGTCAAATGTGCCTCTAGATTATGACGGAGACTGAGTGTTACGGGCTCTCTTACTAACTAATCTTCATGGTTATGTGCGTCAAGTTCAACCCTTACAGTGAACTCCGCGATTAGTGGCAAGTGGCGGGGATGCTAATAAAACTTAGGAGCCATAGAAGTGAATCATGACCTTGGTCTGCGCTACATTTCCTCCACGCTTGCTAACATTTGTGGCGTTTAAGACTCTTTTACATGAAGTCAATAGTTAAACAAGTCAAATGAACAGGTTACTTTATTTGTCTTTTCTTATAGCAAGTGCTGTCTCAATATGACCAAGTACACGTGTTCATAATTTGAGGCAATGCGCTCTCCAACGAACAAGTAGATCTCCGCCCACAAGTAAAAAGGCTTGTTTACACGAAGCGAATTGGCGTGCGGGTTAATAGAGTCGGTGACTGACTACCAGTTACTGACTTCATGTAAACAAGGCGGGCGAGCTACTGACCATGTGAGCTAACCAGTAACTGGCATAGCCAGCTACTTCAAATATTTTTGTTTCTACTGTTCATTTGCTCTTCCTCCCCACACAAATAGGCCAGCCACTGACCGTTGTGAATGCACAGCGCACGGGCCAGTAGCTGATTCTGCTGATTAGACTACACAGTTTGATTCACGTGATTGAATACTTTTGGAATAATTATTACAATAATGTTTTAAAATGTCGGGAAAGTGGGGTGAGCAGCAAAGCGCCAAGTTTGTTGATTAGGGCTATTAAAGCTCTTCAAATTGTTTAGGTTTTCATAACACTGGTCTATTTCTACTATGATGTCTAGCAGTGCCGATTTTAGATATAAATTACCCCGCGCAGGCACGCTATGTCTGCCGCTACTAGTTGATGTCATGTAACGGTTTGTTGTCGGGTAGCTGGTTCGGAGATTAATCAGGGTCCAAATTAGTTAATAAGACAGCCCAATAAAAATACAAACAATTTATTTACTTCTTCAAACAGGTAATGTGTGGCAGTGTTACATAACATACAGGTACAGGTTATATATCCGTATCTTTTACGGTTCTTAGGACAACATTTTCTATTATCTAAGAGAGAGAGAGAGAGTGTGTGTAAAGATTGCGATGTGACGTTTATTGTTGCTACTGGAGTGACATCGGGCGTCGGGCGAATATCGTCGACTCAACAAGTTTCCCAGCTCAACACGCTGTAGGAGGTTTCCAGGTCAGGCTTATACGCTCTGGTTTTGGCGGCGAAACGGCGTCGGAGAATGACTAACGACTCGAGGGGTCCCAGCTCAACACGCTGCAGGATTCCCAGGGTCAGATTGCATTCGTTCCGTCGTGTTTGCGTTGGGAGATGTACAAAACTGTGATATGTCCAGCTCAGCACGCTGTAGACAGATTGTCAAAGTTGTTCACACTCTGAATTATGTTGATTTGGGGCTGGGCTTTTAAATGGAAAACAATAAGGGCCCTAGAATACTACCCTGCGGGACATCTCTAGTAATATTTAAAAAATTTGAAAGATAATTTTCAAAAAAAGCAATTACTGTATTAGAAAAACCAAAATATTTGAATTCAACACACAAGGTGACGTAATCTAAAAGAATTAAGCAAACGTGATTTTTAACGTAATTAACGCCCGTGTGTTTTAGCTCTAAACGAACCTTTACAGTATAGCGTGCAACGGATTATTAACTAACACAGGCCTGCCTACAGTTTTGTACCCCCATCGTTAAAGTTGCGGGTATAAATCTGTGTCTGCGCTAGTAGATAATTATTGTGTCAAGTTTAATTTAGAACTGCAGAGAAACCTCTCTTGCTATATGTGCCTAACTATTGGATTATTCATTCAATTTACCCAGTGGCAAGACACCACTCAAATTAGGGCTATTTATTTCTTCAAATCATAGCCTATGTAATCCAGTCAACAAAGTACAAAAAAGGCCGAATAGGGGAAATAATTCGTGTAGTGGCCAATTTTTGTACAATATTTTAAAAGTCCTGAGCGGGGGGTGGGGTGTGGTTTAAAGGTCCCCTTTTCACGTTTCTCTTGAATAACTCGAAAACTACGACCTCTAGCGAAAACTTACAAAATTAAACTAGATGAAATTTTCTACAAATAAGTTCCTATTCATTTTTTATGTAGGATCAATGCTTTACGAGATATAGAGGTAGTCCAGTCAACGGAGCGCTAAAATGACCAAAATCTCTAATTTGAGTGCTAATGAATGTATTTTGATGAAACCTTGTGCAATGTGTTTGCAATGACGTTAGTAAAAGAGTTGAAAAAAGATCAGAGTAGGAAGTGATCGGAAGGGGTAGAAAACACCCCTTTTATCATGGGTTCCGTAACTTGTAAAATGAAATAAATTTACCTTTTCTGGACCAAAATAAGATGTTTTTACTCTTGTGAATTTTTTCGAAAAATGCATATTTTTGGAGATATGGCCACCCGAAAATTCCTAAAAGTGGGGAAGGAGAAATGTAAAAGTTGAAAAAAAAATTGAGGTGAATGTGTTTTTTATTCGCAACTTTTCTGTAAAGTGCGTTTTCGCCGAGTTTTTCCGCAAAAACATGAAAAACTACTTCATTACTTCCACGTTCAGTGGAAGTATAGTAACGACAAAAAAATTTTTTTAAATTTTTATTGTCCAAATAGGCTTAAAATGTCATGAAACGTCGAGATTTTAAGTTTGAGCGAAAAAAAATTTTCTGTCTGTCTGTCGGTCTGTCTGTCCGTCGGTCTGTCTGTCTGTCGGTCTGTCTGTAACTTTTTTTTGTGCGCACGTTTACTCTGGTACCGTTTAAGATATTGACTTGAAATTTGGTACACATATGTACTTTAACGAGATCTAGAACTAGATTATATTTTCATCTTGTTCCGTCGAAGGGTTGGGGGGTAAATTGGGGTAAATTTGGGGTAAATGGGTAAATCAAGCAGGTAAGAGTCCATGAAATTAGTATTTAGTATATACAAGAGAAGCTAAGGTATCAAAAAAATTTTTGGCATTAGCCACCCCCATTACCACCCCCACCTCCTTATTAAAGGGGATGAAAAAAAATGTGATTTAGTTTATGTACAGGAACCAGAAACCTCAAAATATTTTTTACTTCATCCACCCCCCACTACCACCCCCTATCACCACCCCCCACCCCACTACCGATGTGGGGTATCGTTTTATGGGTTTTTGGGGTAGAGGATCTCAAATATTATATTATTAAAGTTCGATAAACAATTATTTTCACATACAAAGTTTTTTTCGTTGTGAGTGACTTGGATAGAGAATCTGGATGTGGAAGTGGTGATTCCTTGGGCAGCGTTTTTTTTTTTTAATTCGCGATTTTTGCACCCTCTGTATCTCGTAGAGTATTGATTCTACATAAAAAGTATTGATTCTACATAAAAAATGAATAGGAACTTATTTGTAGAAATTTTTCGCTAGAGGTCGTAATTTTCGAGTTATTTAAGAAAAACGTGATAAAGGCACCTTTAAACTACCCCCCACCAGTCAGGCCTTTTGGAATGTTGTCCAGGGCACTCCTCCCGACAACTATACAAACATTTGCAACTACACGAATTAATTCCCCTATTTTTCCTTCTTTGATTGGATTAATGTGTGGAAAGATTATTTTACAATAAAATCTTGGGCAAAAAATTACATGTCCAAAGTTACGTTAGTCATTGAAAATTAATTAACGTGCTTAGTTCCAGTTTAGAGGCACCTATTAAAGTTAAAGACGGTTTAAAAACTTGATATGATTGCGTTTTTAATTACACATTTTTAGTGAGCCGTAATCTTCAAGCCTATTAATTGCTGTGTTTATACTAAATTCATGTTATTGAAGTCGCATATTAAACATGTGTTAATGAGGTTTAACATTTGTTCAAAACATCTTTATTTGAACCACATTTTTCGAATACTTCAGCACTTTTGTAAATGCTTTTGATAACATCAAGACTACGTTCACGTTATCAGCCCACAAACACCATTGATACGATGGATGCAGTAACGTACGGGTTCAGGTAAAATGAGATTTCCGGCTTAAATTTTAGTTTTCTGAGAAACTGTTTGGAATGTTGTACGAAACAAGCGTTTTGTTAAAAAATCATCATAAACGCATCTCCATTGCACATTTAATAAAGTACACTGCACTGAGGTTGTAAATTATTGGGTTTAACGGGATAAAGTAAAACGTCTCCAGAAGCTTTGGGATCAAATTCGGTGTTAGTATATAACTACAAATGTTTTTATTTTTGCGTGAGAACCACAGTTCCCGCGCAAAATCCTTAAAACCTGCTAATTTCAGCTTCATTTTTTTACAGATTTTCATAAAACTTGACTTGGAGTAGGCCGATTTCGATGAAATTCAGAATGAAATGTCAAGCTTAGATAAATTTACCTGTGAAAACCCTATTCAAATTGATTTAGTAGTTTCTGCGTGATGCGCGTTTGGACAGACAAAAATTCCAAGAACTGTCTTAATATATTCTATTACCCCAGATCAATTTTTTGCAAATATTTTCAATGCACAGTCACGGCAACTTTACAGATTTATTGTATGTATAGATGTAAAAACGAAGAAAAATATTATGGTTGTTAATGTATTCTCACTTTTCTTTCTTTGGACTTTTATGATCATATCTATGATAAAGTTTATAAAAACTGAATAATATTTTTTCTCATTAACTGCCTCTTTTAAAACGTAATATATTTATGGTGCATCAACTGATACCGAGAACATTTCCTGTTGCCGTGGAGGAAAAATGATAAGATATAAACGACCACGAAAGATAGTAACCTGAAATCACGAAACGATATTTAATGTAAAAATAACTCCGGAATTTTGTGACAAATTAATGATGAACTACTAATCATAATATGATTTGTCCTCTGATTTGTCATTGTTGCCATGCGTCTATATATAAATGTCAAACATTGGGTCATTTAAAGTATTACTAATATTATATTAAACTTTGTTTATTCTTGTTTATTTAACATTAGTTGAAGATAAACAGTTGTTTTGTATTATTATAATCTATTTTATCAATAGAATGGAGATAAATATGTTGAACACCAAAAACCCAGAAGTTCTTCTGTTTACATAAAATTGTTGGTGTATATGAGATTCCAAAAAGACAATACGGAAATCCGTATTCCTGTCCCACCCCCATTTGATTAAGCGGGGATTATATTATTTGCCAAGAGATATTTTGCAATCTGGTAGTGACTTGGAAACTACTATTTTGTTTTATTTGATTTTGAAATGTTTCTAGATGCAAAACAATGTATTATGAAAAAACGTTATTTTTATTAAAAAAATTGTCGCAAACCTTGGACACCCTAAAACTGCTACCCAAGGAATCACTACTTCCACATCCAGATTTTCTATCCAAGTCTCTCACAACGAAAATTTTGTATATGGAAATAGTTGTTTATGGAACTTTAATAATATAATATATTTGAAATCGTCTATCCCAAGAACTCATAAAACAATATGCCACATCGGTAGTGGGGGTGGATGAAGGACTTTTGTTCTTGTACACACACACTAAATCACAATTTTATTTTTAATAATGGGATGGGGGTGGTACTGGGGGTAGCTAATGCCAAGACATTTTTTGAGACCTTAACTTCTTTTATATATACTAAATACCAATTTTATGGACTCTTACTAGTTTGATTTACTTATTTACCCCCATTTACCCTAATTTGCCCTTCAACAGAATAAGATCAAAATATAATCTAGTTTAAGATGTCGTTAAAATACATACGTCCACATCTAAATAATAATGAAAGCTTGTTTTTAAAAAGCTTTTTTTTTACATTTATTATACTCGTCGGAATATTAACACACGGTTGGAGAAATTCAAATGTTATTTTACGATGAAAAATATACATGCATACATACATTTTTAATAGCCGAGATGTCTAATGCTACCGCACTAATTTACGGCTAATAGAAATCTATAAAAACGCGTAATGACACAGTCTGTAGCGCATACAAGAATAAAATATTCTATCTACCTTGATAAGTGGTGGACTCAATAACTTACCAGTTTTATGAAAGTTATTAATTTTCTTCGTTTAGTGTTTTCTTCATAATGTGAAACTCTTAAAAACGTAATAGAAATGTTCACGGCTATATCTGATCTGTCGAATATCTGGTTAATTGAATAATCCCGGATTCTAATCGTAGTCAAAGAATTAATTTTTTATTTTTATTTAAAGCAATTGTTCTTGGTTTACTCCGTACTTAAACAAAGTTTATGAAAAGTTAAGCAACGGTAGTTGCGCTTAATACTTGAAAAGGTGACCTCCAGAGAAATACAGCGACCTCGCCTCACCTTTTAGTGGCTTGTGCATCAGCGTATACGCAGAAGTTATGCAGTTAAGTGAGGATTGCTTGCCTAATCGCACAAATAGGTCGTCGTTAAATAAACGATTAAAATAAAAATTATCTTGCCAAAAAAACTTTTCGTCTGCCGACAGCCAAGAACAATATTGAAAGAATGTCTTGTTAAAATTTAAGTTCGTTATCTCTATAGTAGGCGGGATACTAAGTGAGAAATGTTATACATATTTTTGTGTTTTTTGCTAGTATAGCTATTTACGTAAGCCCGGAAAGTGATACTTTTCTGGACGGAAATCTGCGAATACTCTATCCGGATGAGTGTCGTACAATATTTTTTCGGCGGCCGTCTCGAAATAAAAAAGTTAAACAAATTAAATCTTTTATATTACAAACTAATACCAATACCAGTTACATTACAATTTTTACATATTTTAATATTAATATTACAGTTACCGAGTGGATATAATTTATTTGAAACTCTGGGGTGCATTTTTTTGATCGTCTTATATTATCGTCCTGTCTTAGTCGTAGCTAAGCCACCACTCAACCAGGACGCGCACACACAGACCACAACATAACCATTCCCTACGACATTGCTATCTGCCACAGCTGAGACTCGAACTCAGGAGAGATAACAGCGACTAGCCAATCTAGCCATGCTATCTCACTCAAAAGCGGACTGGCTGCTGCTACCGTCTCGATAACACATTAAAAACGCCACTAAACATACATACCCTAGCTAGGATTCGAACCCAGGACCCCATGATCTCAACATTAACCATTAAAAAGCTTTATTCAGTGTTATCTATTTACAAGTGAGGGGCTTTATATTTCATTTTACAATCAATGTTAATCGAAACACTACATACGTCGCGGAAACGTGAGGCGTTTCGACCTGCCGGTGTTAGGTAAGAACTCGGGCAAGAACGATCTAGAGAAGTCGCGGGAATTATACAGGTTCATTGCACTCCGTGGAAGAAAGATTATGCAAATTATGATTCAGGTATACAAAAGTTTAAAATATTTAAAAAAAACCGCTGCTCAAGGAATCACTACTTCCACATCCAGATTTTCAGTCCAAGTCACTCACAACGAAAAAATTTTGTATGTGGAAATTTGAAATCCTCTACCCCAAAAACGCATAAAACGATACCCCACATCGGTAGTGGGGTGGGGGTGGTGATAGGGTGTCGTAGTGGGGGTGGATGAAGTAAAAAAATATTTTGAGGTTTCTGGTTCTTGTACACACACTAAATCACATTTTTTTTCATCCCCTTTAATAATGGGATGGGGGTGGTAATGGGGGTGGCTAATGCCAATTTTTTTTTAAGACCTTAGCTTCTCTTGTATATACTAAATATCAATTTTATGGACTCTTACCTGCTTGATTTACCTATTTATTCCAAATTTACCCCAATTTACCCCCCAACCCTTCGACGGAACAAGATGAAAATATAATCTAGTTCTAGATCTCGTTAAAGTACATATGTGTACCAAATTTCAAGTCAATATTTCAAACGGTTGCAGAGTAAACGTGCGCACAAAAAAAGTTACAGACAGACCGACAGACAGAATTTTTTTTCTCGCTCAAACTTAAAATCTCGACGTTTCATGACATTCTAAGCCTATTTGAACAATAAAAATTTTTAAAAATTTTTTTGTCGTTACTATACTTCCACTGGATGTGGAAGTAATAAGAAGTGTTAGAAGAAGGGTATGAAAAATTAAGTTTAAAAGAATGTAGGAAAATTAAATAAAAACCTTATTTTATAACACCTTTGTCAAGTCCTTAAAAAATAATAGGTTTGGTGTGTAGATGTGGAATTTAAATTTAATATTTGTTTTTATTTCTCTCTGGATTCCTCAAGGGGGGGAAGTTCGGGGAAGGATGATGATTTTTGTTTGGTGAGGTAAAGGATGTTTTATGTTATTGTTGTTGTCGTCTCGTATGATAAATGTCAAGTTTCTGATGAATAAGTCCGTGTGTATGTTGTGTGTTATCGAAATGTCTAATGTCTACAGTGCCACTCGTCAGGACAGAGGTGGAAATTTTCGCCGAGAAAAATTTTTCGGCTGCCTCTCTGACATGGTCCGTGATACGTTGCACGCCACAGCTCATCAGTGGTTACGTATCGATGGGAATTAATCAGCAGACAGAGGAACTTCTGTCGTGGTCTGGCTACGATTTAATTGTGTGTTTGAGGCTGCGTTCCAGACCATGCAGTCATAGGTCAATATTGTCCTTAAGATCACCTTATATAAGGTGATTTTCTAGAGTTAATTTGCTCCGTCTCTTGACCAATGAATACAACCGACTGAGAGCCGCATAAGTCCTGTTAATGGCCCCTGTTATATGCGGGACAGAATCTCTTGTCTAGATAGACGCGCAAATACTTAATTGTATTTTTCTCGGTGATGTCCTGACCGTGTATTTTTATTTTATTAAAGGTCTTAATATTCGTAAATTTTCTGTCAAATATTATTGTCTCTGTCTTGTCAGGGTTAATTTTAATTTTCCAGGATACGTAGAATTCTAAAATCTTGCTAATGTGGTATTTAACTTTTTGGGTAGCAGTCTGAGCATAAAAGGAGTGGACGTAAATTGTCAGGTCGTCGGCGTAAAGTTGGGTGTTTGTGTTAGAGTAAGTGGGAAGGTCTGCGGCACACAGATTGAAAAGGATTGGGGAGAGAATGGACCTCTGAGGAACTCCTGCGGAGCGCCTCGTCCTAATTGGAAGTACGTTGTTCATTCGTACCAGAATATATCTATCGGAGAGAAAGAATGCCAAAAGCGTCGTTAGGTATTATTTTATAAAATATAATTTTTGCATGTTAACTCAAATCTTAAAGGAGACTACAAAGATTCACCTGTAAAGAGGGAGTGAGGGAGAAAGTGCACGAATGACAACAACAAAGTGAATGTCTTAGGTAGGTAAACAGGAGCGTAGTCTAGTCAGTAAGTGACTGCAGCGAATCCACAACCTCGAGCCGAGGTAGTTTCGCGGGCGACCTGTCGATTCTTCGGAGGAAATGGGTTACCGCCCTACGTTAACAATACTACTTTGCGGAACTAACGTTTTGTGAGGGAGCGTTTATGTTGATAAAAAATATGTATACGTGCGTAACAAGTTTGGTCCTTTTACCTTCAGGAATTAAGATGTTTATTAAAGTATCATACACTTGCCAAAATTGTATTTTGTCCCCGTAGATTACGAAAATTCCACACTGTGCGATGCCGACGGTTGTCGAAAAAATACTTTTTCTCTAGTTTCGCAATTCCGAACAAGCTGACGAACTCAAAATTAAAATCGGCAGCAAATTTTACAGAAGAATCTGGTTTGTTTTTATATACCCTTCAGCCGGCCCCACCCCCACCCCTTATCGATTTTGTAACCATAGTTCACCAACTAGTAAGCGAGATCTACCTATTAACGTTCTTAAATACGAACCACCCTGTACATGACAAAATTCGTTTGAAATAACGTGTAGGAAAACGTTATTGTATAGCAAGGCTCACCCTTGTGTACCGAAACATATTCGTCATGTTACACACTATTATAAGGTGTATCAACGCCTATAACATTCAATAGCATTTCCTTTAGTACCTCCCTGATATCCTTGAAAACAGGTAGACAGAAAGCTTAGTGTGATTTGACAGGTGGAGATTATAAATAGTAGCGGCTGATTATTATTTATTGTTGTGATGTATTAAATATTTTTCTTGCTGGTTAACATGACAAAGAAAGTGCCCAGGCTCTATTCCTTCGCTCTTCACGGTGTATGGGAATTGTTTTGCTCCAAAATAAATAAGAGTAATGTTGCTTTGTATCAGTCGTATCAGTTATACACCCATTAATTAAAATGTGAAGTTTCAATCAGAGTTCGAAAATGTGACATTTATATAAAGAGCTACGATATCCGAATATATTAATATACAAGGTGTTTTTGAAATACATCTACGTTTTTATCGGTGGGTCCTTATGTAATGAGAAGACCAATGCTACTTTTTAAATTTAAAAATTCAAAACAAAAAAAAAAATTTTATATTCTCCTTTATCCCTTCAGTTTTGACGCCCACAACGTAAGTTGTTCACTTTTGTTACAGCTTTGTTAACGCTGCACGAAATTATCAAATTATAAGGAACACTGAAAATGAATACACACAAATTTGATATTTTATTTAGTTAAAGTACGTGATAGCTCTAAATTGAAAATGTCCACAGTCCCTTAAATTTTACGCATCCGACATAAAGGTTCGACCGTCAGGAATACGTATTATTAGGAACCGTCGCTGGTAAAAAATATTATACGAGCCTGACGTCTTTTTCCTGGCCACACCATAGCAAAGAACAATGTTTGTAAAATCCGTCATTTTGAAAACGTAAAATATAATTATTCATTATTACTACGTACGCATAACGACCACTACGTACTTTGACAGTAGTAAACACTACACTATTGCCACTTTCTGCTACTATACCTGTTGGATATCTTTTTGCGATTTGACGGTGCGGCGCGATGACAATATAGTCCAA
This sequence comes from Rutpela maculata, assembly GCA_936432065.2. Taxonomy (NCBI): domain Eukaryota; kingdom Metazoa; phylum Arthropoda; class Insecta; order Coleoptera; family Cerambycidae; genus Rutpela; species Rutpela maculata. The sequence goes on along the minus strand of OW386286.2, from coordinate 207,865,370 downwards.
GGTTACGATTAGATCAGGAAAGATCATCACATCATAAGCGTACTCGATATTTGTTTACAATATTCAAAATTTATTTTCTCGGTTATTTTTGGGTATTTTGCACAATAAATATTTTTGCATATATCAGGAAGATGTGAGTATTCACAGGTTTGAATATATGAATGTATTTCAAAAACACCCTGTATGTTCAGCAAATATCCAAAATGAGACCAACCAAATACCGAACTTTATAATTGAGTTTTCCACTGAATAAGTCGTAATGATATAATAAATGTTACGTTAAGAAAAACGATTTTAACATAAAAACGTGAAAGCAAATAAATAAAAAATAATTAATTGTAAAAATAAAAAAACAATAGAAGACATTTTCTTGTGAATATAACGAACTAAAACTATAAACGATAATTTAATTATTAATAAAATGAACAAAAATAACAAAGACTTCATCCTCTCTAACGCGTGTAGTAACTGATGTTACCTACAATGTGCCTGCTTTGTTTTACAGTGTTTTTATATTCAATCTGGTATATTCAGTCCAAATTTTCTGTCTTGGGTGAAGTTTGGTTAAAAGAATTGTTCCACAGACAAACGTGTTCCCTTTTTCGTTTTCTAAGTAATTTTTTAATGAGCTGATTTCATAGTCATATCATATAGTTCTTTTATTGATCGGGGCAGAGTTCTAGGTCATCTTCCATTTTTTTCAAAATTTCTACAGTGATAGCAATGGTTCTATGATCTCTGCATTCCCTCCAATGCAATTGAGATATGTCATTCTTGACATAAAGTTCATGGCATTCCCATTCATCATGACAAAGGTTATCACTCACAATCCTACATATATCTGAATTATTTTTGTCCTTATTGTCTTGATACATTTGAACTAAAATACCCCTCTTATCCAAGATATGCCATAATTCAAACACTTAGTGAGTTCCATCTTACTTCGAGTGGCACGGTAAGTTTTTCCCATTTATTATACCTACTAGCTGATGCCCGCGACTTCGTGGAACTTCGTCCGCGTGGAATTAAGAACATTGACAAACTAACCCACTACACATCCATTGCATTTAAGGAAACCCACTGCACAGCCATTGTACTAGAGGAATCCCGCTGCACATCCATAGTATTTGGGAAACCCACTGCGCATCCATTGTGCCCCACTACGCTTCCATAGTATTCGAGGAAACTCACTGCGCATCCATAGTACTCGGGGAAACCCACTGCGCATCCATAGTACTCGGGGAAACCCACTGCGCATCCATTGTACTCGGGGAAACCCACTGCGTATCCATTGTACTCGAGAAAATCCACTGCGCATCCATAGTACTCGAGGAAACCTACTGCGCATCCATAGTAGTCGGGGAAATCCACTGCGCATCGCAATTTGATAGCAATTGATTACTTTTTGTGTAAGAGCGAGTTAAACGAAAAAATAATTATTTTAATCGACAATAGAGCACATGGACGGGTATATGTCCAAGTAATAATATTTGAGATGGTTAGAGATAGATACCCGAAAAGGGTTTTTCACTTTTATCTTGTAAACCGTTCGTCGGAAGAGAAAAAAGTATAGGAAATAAAAAAATTGTCGTTAAATTCTGCATAAAAAATGTCTTATTAACCTTGTAGCTTATTCTCACCTATTTCGCGCTAACAGCGAGAGGAGCGCACAGGTAAAAATCAATCCTATTCGAAGTTTCACAGCGAATATCTTATCACTGTATGATACTTTCAATAAATAAAAAAAATAAACAAAATAAATAAAAATAAAAAATTCATTCCTGTGCATTTTTCTCGTTAAAGTAACCTGTTTTATGATATTCGCTGTGAAACTTCGAATTGGATCGATTTTTACCTGTGCGCTCCCAACTACCCCTCTGATCGGACGCTGTTAGCGCGAAATAGGTGAGGATAAGCTACAAGGTTAATAGGACGTTTTTTGTGCAGAATTTAACGACAAATTTTTATTTCCTATACTTTTTTCTCTTCCGACGAACGGTTTACAAGATAAACGTGAAAAACCAGCTTTAAGTCCCTGTTAGGGGTAACTTTTCTGGTATCTAGTTCTAACCCTATCGAGTACGCATCTCAAATATTACTTTATTAATTATTTGTTCAAAAATGTCTAATTTGGGTGGACTATAACTAAATTACGAATTTTCGCAATCATGGTGGAGAGGTTTCAGCCGCTTCCAGTAGTTGCTAATTTTTTTTCAATTAATCCTAAATATAAATTGATGTATTGCAATATATATATCTTCTGTATCAAGTTCAATTCATAGGGATATACAGGGGCCGTTAGAGGGGCATTTTTTAGGAATTTCATAACAACATTAAAATCACATTTGCTGCAAAATTTGAGAAAAAATTTAAAAAACCGATATTTTCATCGTTTTATTTTTTCTCGTTTTTGTTTTTGTGATTGTTCAAGTCTGAAAACAATCAACATTTTATTAACTACTCTTTAAATTTTTTAATAATCCTCAGTAAATATAAAATTTTATTCAGCTTGCTTCATTTTATATTCTTTTTATCATTTATCTTTTTATTACCAGATCACTCATTATAATAACATGACGCATAAAATTTTTACGGCATACCTGGTGGTACATAACATTATTTAAGTGGAAAAAGAGGAGACCTGCTTGCTTGAATATTAACATTCTCGTCTTGCTGACAGAATTACTGAGTGATATATTGCAGCTACTGTTTTTATGGCTCGAGTTACTGGCTTAGTTTTCAATCACTTCCGGTACCCTGCAAAGGATATCTTTCAAGTTATACAAAGAAGTACAAAATACTTTGTAGCTTTAAAAATATTTATGGTTGCTGATATCCCAAGAATGTGATAAAAAGCTTAGAGATGATATGTGTTCAGTATTTTATTCTGATGATAAAATAAACGCTTTAGAGGGCCTTCCCTCAGTTTTTTGTAACAGTTTTTTAAAAATACAAAGCAGGTTTTAAATGAATTATATTATTCCAAGTAAAAATATGCTATATCTGAATGTGCAAGTATTTCATCCAGCCTGATTACATAAATTTCAAGGTAGCATTAATGTCACGAACTAATCATGCCTCAATGTTTATGTTGAAAGGCAGTTTATTTTATTTTTGTAATTCACTGTGGTTGCAGAGTTTTGGTCAACGTTGGGAATTTGTTGTTCGTAATATACACATCAAGAGAATTTAGGAGATAAATAAATATAGTACTGTCGTCGATATAAAGACAGTCTCAAGCTCTACCCGAAAGGATAATATTCTAAGATCCAGCAGCTTATTCGGGCAAATATTTGTTTTTTTAATAAAATTTGATTTAAATGAAAGATTGATGATAACGTAATATATTACAGCCGTACAGTGGCCCCAAGGTGACTTTATTTTTTTCAAATCAGTCTGCAGGTCATAATACTTCAGCAATCGGAAAGTTTTTTTTTCAAATCCTAGTTTTTTAATTGTCTATCGATGTGTCAAACCAGATTTTCGATTTTTGCCCATGATTTTTCAAAATTTTTGATAAAAATTCAAACTTCTTTGGAAAATATTGAAAAATCAGGGACAAAAATCGAAAATCTGGCTTGACAGATCGATAGGCAATTAAAAAACGAAGATTTTAAAGAACTTTTCGATTGCTGAAGTATTAAGTATATAAAATAATAATAATTTATAATATTACACTTATAATATCCCCCAAAGCACTGCTATGAATTGGTAACAAAACTTACTAACATTATTTTTAAAAACACATTACCAAATAAAGAAATATAAAGTAATTATTGAATTATATCTTCACCCCGACAGTATAAGCTCGACTAAGTGCGGTCCTGAATTAAAAATAACAGTCTAACGGTTTACGCCTACACGCCAAGTCGGATGCCGACATCGATATCCTCTCTCTTACTTAATGTATGTGGAGTAAAGACGGGAGATCTACTTGCGGGCCTATTCATTCCTCTCCCCTCATAACGCCATAGCCCCTCACACTATTAAGACTGCTTATGCATATAGTAATTTTTTTTTACTCGTTCCAACTATATATTTTTTAAGTGAATTAAACATCATTAGAAAGAAAATGATGTAAATAATGTGAAAAAAAATGGTTGCCAACTCTCAGCCAGTCGCAACCAAGTTGCCAGGTGTGAACAGGTATGTTTTTGTTACTTATTTACGCTCATCGCGTTTTTCAAAAAAATGTGTATACCAAATTAAAGTTTAATTTTCTCTGTACACGATAACACATGGTTGCCTGTCAAAAAAGGGAAGCGCGTAGTGGTTGCCAGTATTTGAATTAACTACTCTCGCTCTGGATTAGCGTGAGCGAGTGAGAAGAAATGTGGGCGCTGCTTGGTGAGCATAAAGGATAAGTTTCCCGTGTAAGGAAGTAATCATGTTTTGTTGAAAAAATCGGTTGTTGATTGTTCGGAGAATATCGAAGTCCTTTTATCCGTTATTTAAATTTAATATCAATAGGCAATTATCTTTTTTTATTATTTTTTTGAAAACTACTCAACTATTCATTTATTAAATTGTTATCAAAACTAATAGTACCTCAGCTGTATCCATTGAAAAAAACAATTTATAAAGATCGGTCAATCAGGACAACAAAACATGTATTTCATCATAATGATATTCATTATTACAAATATCTATTACTTAGTTTTAGAAATTCTTCCCTTTCGCTCACGCTCATCCAGAGATTTGAAAGAGCGCTTTTTTTTTACATATAATGCGGTAAATATCGATGTTGATGGCACGAGGAAACTTTTATGAAAAACTTTCTTGAAATTTAAAAATACTAGCTTTACTAAAAAAACCACTGCCCAAGGAATCACTACTTCCACATCCGGATTTTCTATCCAAGTCACAACGAAAAAATTTTGTATCTGGAAATAATTGTTTATGGAACTTTAATAATATAATATTTGAAATCCTCTACCCCAAAAACCCATAAAACGATACCCCACATCGGTAGTGGGGTGGGGGTGGGAGTGGGGGGTGGATAAAGTAAAAAAATATTTTGAGGTTTCTGGTTCTTGTACACACACTAAATCACATTTTTTTTCATCCCCTTTAATAATGGGGTGGGGGTGGTAATGGGGGTGGCTAATGCCAAATTTTTTTTTGAGACCTTAGCTTCTCTTGTCTATACTAAATATCAATTTTATGAACTCTTACCTGCTTGATTTACCTATTTATTCCAAATTTACCCCAATTTACCCCCCAACCCTTCGACGGAACAAGATGAAAATATAATCTAGTTCTAGATCTCGTTGAAGTACATATGTGTACCAAAGGGCATAGCAGGATAAGCATGTGTTAGGTGCCCCCGCACCAATCGGGTCGAAATTTTTAGCACAAGTTGATAGTAGTGTTAGATGAAATTTCCCAAAATATTATTTTTGGAAAATCATTTTTACGGGAGTTATGGGGGTAAAAAGAAAAATGAAAAAAAATTTTTTTCTCGAGAACGGATAAACCGATTTTCATGAAAAAAATATATGTTATGGCTTTTGATGGTGCAAATGTGGAAAAAAATTATTGAACCCATTTGTCGAAAAAAAGTGGTAAAAAAATTTTTTTTTAGGGGATGTTCCAGAGGCACACCCACCATTTTCTTCCAAATAAATGCTTATATGCCCCTTTAAAACATATCCAATTTTCTAAGCGGTCGGAAGGGTACAACATACTCAAAATTGATCATCATTGGCAGACTGCGGGCGGCGCGCAGTCTATGTAATGAAGCACGACTTTTTTGTAAATATTTCATGCAAAGACGAGATTACCTTCTCCCCCCCATTTTCGAGGGTGCTGAACACGATGCAAGTGGTGGGAGAAGCTTTTGACCGCCGCAACCCCCTGCAAATTTTTTGAAAAATTTTTTCAAAATAAATTTTTTTTTATGGGATGTTCTTGAAGAATGAAGACTAAAAAAAGTCTCATCAATATAGAGTAACCTGATTCGTGAGAGGCAAGGGGACTCATAATAACCAAGCACCTCGACTAATGAGCGGCAGGGGAACTTACAATAAACAAACGACTATTTAGAGGCAAGGAGACTCACGATAAATAAACACCCCGACTCATGAGAGGCAAGAGGACTCACAATAAACAGGCACCTTCACTAGTGAAAGGCACTGTAACCTCCTCGTAGTGGACTTTGAAAACTAGTTCTTTCGTAGGCTGACTGCGGACGTCATCCTTGCAAAATCTTCAGATTTTCAAACTAGATTTTGTTTGACCCCACAGTTGACGTCAGAGAATTTTTGCACCACACTTCTTGAAGTTTGATACTGATTTAAATGGTAGGGTTGTAATGGCCGCCAGTGACCGTTGTAGTAAGATATAGTAAGATGTAGTAATGAACCGCTAGTCTATGTAATAAAGGCAGAAATAGTGTAAATATTTCTTGCAAAGACGAAATTACCTTCCTCCGTCCGTTTTCGAGGGTGTTGAACACGATGCAAGTGGTGGGAGGAGTTTTTGACCGCCGAAAACCTCCTTATGGATCTCTTTGTTTTCTATACGGGTCTGGAGAGTCATTTATCAACGGGTTATACTTGAAATAACATGGAAGATGATTATAGAGTAAGTTGAGTCCAGACAGCAGGTCTAGGGGGTTAATTAAACCCTTCCGAGGAGTGGAAAATCATTTTTTATCAAATAATTCGGGTTCAAACGCGTTTCCCTCGTTTTTGGGCTGATCATGGGAAAAATATTCATTTTTAGCTCCAACCCCTCTTCATCTCTCAAACGGTGAGTGAGAGGTGATTTCTGCCCGTTTGAGGGGGTTGGAGCTAAAAATAAATATTTTTCCCATGATCAGCCCAAAAACGGGGGAAACGCGTTTGAACCCGAATTATTTGATAAAAAATGATTTTCCACTCCTCGGAAGGGTTTAATTAACCCCTGAGACCTGCTGTCTGGACTCAACTTACTCTATAATCATCTTCCATGTTATTTCAAGTATAACCCGTTGATAAATCACTCCCCAAATCCGTTTATATATGAAAACATAAAGGGATCCATAAGAGGGATGACCGTTTCAGGGGGTTGCGGCGGTCAAAAACTTCTCCCACCACCTGCATCGTGTTCAGCACCCTCGAAAACGAAGGGGGGGAGGTAATCTCGTCTTTGTACGAAATATTTACAAAAGAGTCGTCTTATAATGCTTCATTACATAGACTACACGCCGCCCGCAGTCTGCCAATGATTATCAATTTTGAGTATGTTGTACCCTTCCGATCGCTTTGAAAATTGGATATGTTTTAAAGGGGCATATAAGCATTTATTTGAAAGAAAATGGTGGGTGTGCCTCTGGAACATCCCCTAAAAAAAATTTTTTTTTTATTTTGAAAAAATTTTTTCACCACTTTTTTTTGACGAATGGATCCAATAATTTTTTCCCATATTTGCACCATCAAAAGCCATAACATATATTTTTTTCATGAAAATCGGTTTACCCGTTCTCGAGAAAAAAATTTTTTTTCATTTTTCTTTTTACCCCCATAACTCCCGTAAAAATGATTTTCCAAAAATAATATTTTGGGAAATTTCATCTAACACTACTATCAACTTGTGCTAAAAATTTCGACCCGATTGGTGCGGGGGCACCTAACACATGCTTATCCTGCTATGCCCTTTCAAGTCAATATCTCAAACGGTTCCAGAGTAAACATGCGCACAAAAAAAGTTACAGACCGACAGACAGAAATTTTTTTTTTTCGCTCAAACTTGAAATCTCAACGTTTCATGACATTCTAAGCCTATTTGGACAATACAAATTTTTAAAAATTTTTTTGTCGTACTCTACTTCCACTGGATGTGGAAGTAATTAAGGAATCTCAAAAACAACTAAATTAAATGTTCGAAATTCACTTCATTCGTAGCCAAAACGATTGAGGTTTGAATGTTTTGGGTAATAAAACGTTAAAATCGTCGTCGTTGCAATGTTTTTTAATGTATAAATTTCAATGTTTGCTTGACTATCACTTTCACGTGTAATTGTGCGCGAGCAGTGTGTTTGAAGTGTTAAGTATTAATTTTTTTTCTAAAAATCATAAAATTAACCGATCGTGAAAGAATTGAAACTATTTCCATGATTGGTTTTGGTGACAAGAAGATGCTCACCCAAACAAAATTATTGAATTGTTCAATGCAACTCACCCTGATCGGTAGCCTATTAGCCAAAGCATGCCAAACAGAGTAGAGTCAAAGTTTAGGGAATCTGGGCATGTTCGCGATCTTCCTAAATCTGTTCGGCCATCACACAGTAGCCCCAAAGTGACTTTTTCAAATAAGTCTGCAGATCTTAATACTTAATCCGAAAGTTTTTTTTTTGCAATCTTCGTTTTTTAATGGCCTATCGATCTGTCAAGCCAGATTTTTGATTTTTGTCCCTGATTTCTCAAACTTTTTGATGAAAATTCAAACATCTTGGAAAAATTTTGAAAAATTAGGGACAAAAATCGTAAATCTGGCATGACAGATCTATAAGCAATTAAAAAACGAAGATTTCAAAAAAAAACCGTTCAGATTGCTTAAAGATTAAAACTTGCAGACTGACTTGAAAAAGAACAGTTGTCAGGCTGCAAATGGAGCGCAATTGAAACATTTAATTCAGTTGTTTTTTACTTCTCTCATCACCTTTGTCGTATTTTATATAAAACAATGTTCAAATCAAAATCAAATCCCCTAACAAACAATACATTAAAAAAAAACTGTATGTGAAAATAATTGTTTGTGGAACTTTAATAATATAATATTTGAAATCGCCTACCCCAAAAACCCATGAAACGGTAGTGGGAGTGGGGATGGTGGTAGTGGGGGTGGATGAAGTAAAAAAAGAATTTGAGGCCTTTGGTTCTTGTATACACACTAAATCACAATTTTATTGTTTTCACCCCCATTAATAATGGGGTGGGGGTGGTAATGGGGGTGGCTAATGCCCAATTTTATGGACTCTTACTTGTTTAATTTCCCCATGCGCCCCATTTACCTCCAACCCTTCAACAGAATAAGACCAAAATATAATCTAGTTCCAGATCTCATTAAAATACACGCATGTACCAAATTTCAAGTCAATATCTTAAACGGTTCCAAAGTAATCGTGCGCACAAGAAAAGTTACAAACAGACCGACTGACAGAACGACAGACAGATTTTTTTTTGCTCAAACTTAAAAAATATTGATGGCATAGCTTTGTGAACACATGTCGAAACAATTTAAAAAATATATCAAAAGGTGGCATTCAATATGAAACTTATGACATGTCCGATTTTCCCCAAAAAGATTCGTTTCGTATAGTTGTCTACACATGTATAGACAGCGTTCATAGCAACCTGGAAAACCTAGACAATCTGGAAAAGTCAGGGAATTTGAAGTTGCCTTAAAATGTCAAGGAAAAATAAGGGAATTTGGATTTATCGAGAAATCAGGGAGTTTTAGCAATTTTTACAAAAAATCAGGGAATGTGAAAAGTTTTGACGCTCATAATATAAAACTACGAAATATACTTTCGAACGTTTCATTAAACAGCAAACAGTATCCCTTTATTAGAACTGGAAAAAAAACTTCCAAAAATCCTGGAAAAGTCAGGGAATTTAAGTTTGAAAAATTGCTATGAACCCTGATAGGGCACATAAAAAAGGCCATAAAAATATCAAAGTCGGCGCTATTAAATGCTGTCAGGAGTACTACAGAGCCGTACTTCAAATTTTTGCGTATTAGAATGAACAAAATAATACTAGAGATTTAAGAATCGTGTTTTTTGGTAGAAACTTAATGATGTTTCTGGTAAATACAAAAATCTTACTCTGTTTTGCGTGATAGGAATATCTTAGGCATTGGTGGATGCATTGCCCGTCCTTCGCGACATTGGCAGATAAATGAAAAGTACGGCTCTTTTTATCTCTTACCCTGATATTCGCGTAACTATATCACAAGAGTTAGAAATCTTAGTTAAAAGAGGCGTGTTTTCGTGTATTTCTTATCTTAATCATGCCAGAACATATTTTACATACGAGTAATGATGCTTTATCTATTAAGTACTTAATACATTATATTTTATTATTCAATATAGTGTAGAAAAATAAAGCATGCCCCGGTCTCCCCTTCTATTAGCTCGGTCGGCAGCTTTTTATGTGCAGTATAAGAATGGAGTGAATTATACACTTTCAATCGAATTTATTCCGTACTTTAGGGAAGCACAATATAGTGTAGAAAAATAAAGCATGCCCCGGTTTCGAATTTATTCACTACTTGAGGGCAGCACTGTATGTTGTAAAACTAGTTTTCAAGAAATTAATTTATTATCGTTAACAGAATCATAAATCATAAATAATAATAACGTCAGAGACTCATTGTTGCATTCTATTATTAACATTTGTTTATTGTTATAAATAGTTAACAAAAATTTATTTTTTGGAATTAAAATTTTTTAACAGAAAATAATAGAAACAATACTTTTATTTATTTATTTTTTAATTTTAAAGGCAAAAGTCTATATTTTCTTATGAAAATTGGATAGAATACTTTGCATCACATAAAAAAAGTTAGTTGATGGCTAAGATTATAAATATTAATATTTTATCTATATCTACAATCGTAAAAAACTGTCATTATTACAATCGGCAAAATTAAAGTAAATAATTTTAAAAGAAGCTATTTTTAACTATAATTTGTTTGACTACCATTAAACAAATAATGTTATTCTGTCCAATAGATGCGGGCTAGACAAATAAATTGTTTATGCAAATACGGCTATAAATGAGTAATCCTGACCTCTGGTAGACTCAACTCGTTTATTAAAATGATGCCCGGGAGAAATTTGGAGCCACATTTTTTGAATCGTTGCATGTGTAGTAAGAACGAAGAACGGAGCTTTCCGGAGAGGGGAGGCACTTAACGTAAATATTGATAAGTACCTAATAAAAATGAATCTAAGAGAAGAAAACATGTAATTTAGCGAATATTAGTACATATAAATTAAACATACCAAGTTATGTAATGTATTGTATTAAAAGTATTTTTTGTACGCTCAGGTAATTTGACACCTTTACTGAACTGATTAGACATTTGTAAGTGACGTTTACAAATTACCGATCGGTAAGTAATTACTTACCGATCTTGTTACACCACACTGCAAATAGCTTGAAGGTTTTATGATATCTCTCCTTGGACTTCTCGAGAATTATGGCTGAGCATCTTACTTGCCAGGCATCTTCTAAGTCTGAATAGTCACTTTCTTGAATCATAACTTACAAGAAGCTTAAGTTGCAAAAATCTTATCTTGGAGAAATTTCTAATGACAGCAGATGTCACTTGACAATAAATATTCGGTCTTATAGTAACCAAAACGAAAATTTTTTCATGTATGAGTTGCTTAATATTTTAAAAATATTAAGGTTTTTAGTTTTAATTAGATTTTTTCAATATTTGAGCATGTAAAAAACGTCATAAGCACTGCGATCATTAAGTGTTTTACTGGTTTCGGATGTTTTGTAGTAGACTTTAATACTTAATATACTATTTCGTCATACCTCCCTCGTAAGTATACTCTAATTCCATTGTTCGATCGTAAGTGACGTTTATGTAACAAATATTTGTTGCCATTGTCAACGGGTCGTTATTTTTCATAATGTTGGGAAATGTAGGGAAATAAAGTAAATTTGGGAAAATTTTATCTTTTATATAACAAGTATGCAATTAAATGTTTTAACTTTGTTTGAAGTAAATCCAGATAAGCCTTACTTGCGATATATTCTATATCCGACATTATTTTCAAAAATGTTCAGAGCCATTATAACAATATGATTTAATTTATCTTGTTGACAGTTGCTATGGATATTCCAAGCATCGCTACCTTTACTATTTGCTTAGCAAATATGAAATCTTACTCAAATAATTATAGTTTTCCACTAGTTTTTCTCAAGTTTTTTTTCTAGTTTAATGATTCATGGGTATTACGAAAAATATAATATGCACCGCGGCACAGTGGCACGAGTCGTGATTTTTTCGTTCAAAATTATCTAGAGCACTTGTTTCGCAACCGATTGGGACAATTTTTTTTTAAAAGGACTCGTTAATTCATTCCAAAAAACGGCATAAACTTAAACAAAAATATTTCATTTTTCATCATTTTTTAGCATTTTTATAGCCGCCAATGATTCCGCCATCTTGCAGGTTGGTTTATGACAATTTGGATGTCAGATTCGTAATCAACGACGTCAAGAACCCCCAAGTAACAAGGTTTATGTAAATTGGATAAGAAAAAAAAGTTTTTATTTGTAAGTAACATGGTGATCACAGTGTAACATGGGCATTTTGGCTAAGCTCAATAATTTTGGTTAGCATAATTAAAAAATCGGCTCTCTTACGTTTTTTGGGAATTAAATAACGAGTCTTTAAAAAAAAAATATCCCAATCGGTTGCGAAACAAGTGCTCTAGATAATTTTGAACGAAAAAATCACGATTCGTGCGACTGTGCGCGGGTGGTACAATGCGATTTTTTGGTCTCGAATACTTGTATACCTCGGCCCTACGGGCCTCGGGTTGCAAACTGTATTCTCGACCAATAAAAGTGCACTTACGGCCCGTAGTACATAAATAACTGTTATTCTCGAAACATCTATGCAAATGATCGAATTTATAAGAAGACACCGCTGCCTCAGGAATCATTACTTCCACATCCAAATTTCCGGTGGGGATGGTCGTGGGAGTGGGGGTGGCTAATGGGAAAAACATTTTTTTGGTCTTTACTTCTTGCACACACGCTAAATCATAATTTTATTTTTATACCCCTTTAATAATGGAATGGGGGTGGTAGTAGGTGTGACTGATGTAAAAAACAACTTTAAGGCCTTTGGTTTTTATACACACGGTAATCAACATTTTATTTTTTAGCTCCTGTTAATAATAGGATGGGGTGGCTGATGTCAAAATACACACTAAATCTCAGTTTTATTTTTTCCCCTTTAATAATGGGTTGGGGTGCCGGGGGTGGTAATGAGGATGATAGTTAAAAATAATTTGAAGACCTTTGCCTCTCGTATACATACTACAACTCAATTTTATGGACTTTTGTTTGTTTTACCTATCTCTCCCCCATTTACCCCCCAACCCTTCAACGGAATAAGATCAAAATGTAATCTAGTTCCAGATCTCGTTATAATTCATAGGTGCGCCATATTTCAAGTCAATATCATAGTACGCACAAAAAAGTTACAGACCGACAGACAGAAATCTTTTTTGCTCAATCTTTAAATTTCGACGTTTCATGACTTTCTGAGCCTATTTGAAAAAAAAAATTTTCAAAATTTTTTTTCGTTGCTATACTTCCCACGATCTGGAAGTAATTACCGCCATTACATACCCTCAGTAGGATTATTGTAGTGTTAAGAATGGAGTTAAAACGAACTTGGCATTCTTTATATAGGAAAGTGAAACAATATCTGGCCGTAGTGTTATGTGATTTGATGGGCAACCATTTAAAAGTAGGTGTTTCTGTCAAAGAATTGCTCGACTTGGCGGATCACGGACATACAGACGTATAAATTGAAAACAATGTAATATTTAAAGTATTTCCACTAAGTGCCAATGAAAATTAAAAAAAATACTTTTAACAGTTTATGACTGCAATACCACCAAGAAAAAGAAACTTGTTTTTTTCCGTTAAAAAATTAAGATTAAAATGTTTCTGAGGAAAATAGTATTTCGGTTTTCCCTTTGGTTTCCCGTGTAATATGATATCTTCGAGAAGACGATCGATTTCGCGATTATTATACTACAATTTTTTGATAAAATATTTCTCAGGAAAATTATATGTTGGATTTCCCATTCTTATCATGATTAATTTGCAAACTTTAACAAAAACCCTAAATAAAAAATTAGATAGTGTCAGTCAATATATTGCATATAGATTATTATAGGCAGAGGCATATGCATGGGCAATTCGGGATGTTGCCCGAACTCCCAGATTTTTAAATAACAGAGAACATGTACTTTTTATGTTCATCAGTAAATAATTTTAGGTGATTCATTTTTCTAAATTGAATTGCTCAAATGAGCAATGCAATCGTTTCATTTTATTTTATAGCTGAGCCAGCGTAAACAATTGACAAGAAAATATAATTAACATATTTTAACATTCACATTACTAAAAGGATTATCACGCGCATTCTTGGAAAGAAACAACACATACAATATTAGCTTTTATTACATATATAGAAATGCTACTTAGTCATTGTGTAATTAAACTGCTTTAAAAAGTTCAAGACGCTGTCTGTGTGGAGATGAACTATGATTCCTTATTTAAATGTTTCTAGACCAGTACGTAGAACAAAAAGAAATGGAGTAACAAGGAATTTTTTTTTTATTTAAAAAAAACCACTGTCGCCCAGTTAATTGAAACTTATTACGTAATATATCGACATTATGGTGCGGGAGCTAAGTGGCTTTTTCGGACACTCATCGTTACAAGCATTTTCTATGCGCTGATTAATTCTATCGAACTTAAATAACGACAAAATAGACTTCTGGCATATGTCAGCCCGTCGAGTTGGCCATGGTTCAAGATATAAAAATCAGTGAAATTATATCATCGTTACAAAGCCATTTTTTTGTGTGTACACATTTTATGTTTAGAATGAATAAAATAAGATCGCCAGAAAGTGTGGGCCATCAGGGGCGCAACCAGAAAGGTCAAAAAAACGGAGTTATATAACATCATCGTTACAAACTTTTTTAAGGTTGAGCATGTTTATTTAAATGTTTTGAACACAGAAAAAAATTCCCAGAAAGAAACTCCCAGTAAGGCTAGCCAGAAAGAAAATGTTTAGGATTTTTGAAGAAAATTGGATTTTTTTTCGCATATATCATCTCAGAACTCTAAACTCATCGTTACAAGTTCTGGCTTCTTTTTAAAACGTAAATATAAGCTTCTTCAACAATAGAATAGCCTCCCCGTAAAGTTCTTAGTGTCAACAAAAGTACCATAAGCTCTTAAATATACAGGAATTTAATACTTTCGGCTAACTTGACTCCGTACCGTGCCTCAGATGTATTGTATCATTATTACCTTTCTGGCTGCGCCTCCTGACGGCCCACACTTTCTGGCGATCATATTTTATTCATTCTAAACATAAAATGTGTACACACAAAAAAAATGAGCCTTGTAACGATGACATGATTTCACTGATTTTTAAACAGTGTTCGTGACGCTCCTGACAGGAGGTGCCCCGCCCCGCCCCGCCAGAACTCAATTTTATGAATCGTTATAATCCATTAAACCATAAAAATATCTCAAAGTTCATAAAACGATGAACTGCCGAAAAAGCCACCTAGCTCCCGCTCTATTAGGTAATAAGGACCAATTAACTAGGCGACGCGACGGTGAAATTTTATTTCAAAATTTTTTGCGATTTTTTTGAAGGCGAAGACTTTTTTTCGACCTTTCTAGTGACCTCTTTATTTAGCTTCTACACAGTAAACTAACATATATGTATTATTTTGGATTTTAAGCTTTAACGTCAGATTCTTTATCAGAGAATCTTGAAATTCCCATATATCTTTCATGTGAATGTGCCATGATGCTACATTATGGCAACCGTATTGGGTTCACCGTTTTTAATCCTTAATTTTCGAGATCCGATTCCATAGAATACCTATTGGCTACCAAGTTTTATGCAATTCCGACAAAACTTGCGCGGCGCCTTCACCAAATATTGCAAAAATTTTAACTAAAGAAATCTTGTTTTCAATTTTTACTCACCTTGCATTTGGCGTGCAAATTCGACGACGAGTAGTTACCGTCTGCCAGTCAGTAATCGAAGAGACCATATAAGTACAAAATTTTTTTCTCTGGAACTTTTTGGTATGGTGGGGGGATAGGGAGGGGGGGGGGGGGGCATTTATTTTTAAATCGAATGATTATCGATATCTGTCCGCATAGGTAGTATATGTACTTCACATCCCCAAATAGAAACTAAAATTTTTTTTCTATTTTCGGTTAACGCGCGCGCCGATCGGAAGTTTCGTCTGTCAGCGTAATTGGAGTATGTGAAGCACATATACTAACCACCTATGCGGACAGATATCGATAATAATTCGATTTAAAAATAAACGCCCCCCCCCCCCTCCTTATCCCCCCACCATACCAAAAAGTTCCAGAGAGAAAAAAATTTTGTACTTATATGGTCTCTTTGATTACCGACTGGCAGCGTCGAATTTGCACACTATTTCCTAGACTAATTAGACGTAGCTTGATGATATTAATATGGGACTACCGCCGAACCATACCTTACAGTTTCAGAGTCAGTAAGGAATCATTTTTTAGTCCAAATGCTTATTTTTCATTGTTTTTCGTAATTATTGATTTTCAAACCCCCTCGTTAGGGGGTTAGTGCTGTGGGGCCCATGTTCGTTATTCAAGCAATATTTTGTTGCAATTATTATTAATAATAATATTAATAAATAATAATAAAAACATCGTTATTCAATGATACCTTGCGGTGTTAAACGAGTCAAAAAAAAATACAGTAGAATATAGTCTTGTATATAGACTAGTTATAAAAACATTTAGTTGGTATATATACAACTAAAACTAACAAAACATAAATTGACAAACAAATACGTATATATGCATATAAAACGAGTTAACAAACATAAATTTAAAAACACGTAACAAATAGTAACAAAAATTGCACTTGGTTAAAAAGTATCAAAGTAATATTCGTCCAAGGAATAGTAAGCTTTTTTTATTAGCAGATCTTTTAATTTTGATTTCATTAACTTAACATTTTTTATTATTAAAATCAGAGTTATAATAATTGTTTTATTTTTTAAATATCTATTGTTTAAATATCTTCAACCCTTAAATAGTGGTGATTTTAGCGTTTTTTTCGCAAAACGAAAAGATGCGCTCTCCTTAGAATATCCCAAAGATTAATTTGAGACTAACGGGATCAATTTCGCACCTTTCTTTCGCACTTCGCACCTTTCTTTCGCACTTCGCAAAAAGAGGAGAATTTTGCGGTCACTCTTTACAGCGCGCTACCTGGGCTCTCTAGCACAATTTCTTGCCAAATGCGTGTGATTTTTGGCAACATTTGTACCTTGTGGGATAGCTAACGGTACAAGGAAGTAATTTAATCAATTTGTACGGTAAGTCTCATACAATTTTTTTGAGAAAATCTCTTCCATGTAAACTAAAATTTCAGTTTTTCTTATCATTATGTATGAATTTAGACCCGCTACTTCAAATGTTGCGATAATTTTAAGGATTTATTTTTTTCAAATCGTTCACTAATTGTCAACCATCAGAAAACACTTAAATAAGTGCCCAAAAATGAGTAGTTTTTTTTAACTAAATTTTTTTGTTAAAAATCGGGCATTTAAAACAAAATTGATCCTGGATTATCTCGAAAACTACTCATTTTTGTGACAGGGTAGCAAATAATTAAAGGACAAGGCCATCGGCCATGTCATATGTCATTATATTTTCCGAGTAGTATATGTCTTGATAAGTAATAAAAAACAGTTCTTTGGAATAGTACATTGTATATCTAGTAGTAAAAGCAATTCATTCCCGGACGACGCGACGATGTTGGTCTCGGCTTAACGCCTCGGCCATCAAGCAATGGGGTCCGGGAATGTGCTTTTACTACGAAGTACACATACTATTTTTTTCTGAAATCGCAATGAATATTATTGTAAATTAAGGAATTTTTATTAATGCATAAAAAAAAAGAAAAGTTAGAGATTCAGTGCTTATTATTTCCTGTCTAAAATATATATGTATATATATATATATATATATATAAAAACAGTCCGGGAAAGTTACTTTCCTGGCTTATGCCGGGAAAGTAACTTTTCCCGGGCTGTTTTCTGATAGTTGCTTAGCAACGGACTAAAATACTAGAATAGCGTATTTTGGGATTTGAAATTGCGCCGATAAAGTAGACATTCTTGACCGATTTCAGAAAAAAATATTTTTATTCAATATACACGACAATATGTGGTTTTGAGCGCTGACACGTTTAAATTTGCACGTAAAGTCGACACCACTGAGTCCCGCGGAAACGATTTTTTATACATTGAAGCGCTTGATAAACCAATATAAATTGACCATTATTTTTAAGCTTAAATACTTAACAATTAAATGAGGTATAGATTTTCTTGGTTCATCGAGCGCATCCAACTGAAATATATATTGAAAGTTCGGAAAAACGTCAAAAGTTGCTAAAAAAGCTGCAAACATGCTTACTTTGAAATGCTGTTAGTACGACTTCTGTTGTTTTTCAAATGTAAAACGCATAGAAACATAAAAAAGGTCATATGTTCAACTATTAATAAATATAACGTCTAATGATTTTAAGGAGGACTTTTTATTTTTATGAAATTAGTGAGCGAAAATATATAGCTTATCTACCCTTGTCCTTTACTGCAAATTAGCCCTACTTTAACTCCTTCAAAGCAATACGTCCAATTTCCAGTCACCCTGTATATTTGCTACATTTACCTCGAAATATTTTTTGTAAGTCATGCTATCATGCCTCATACCAATACATTTTCTGACTGAAAAATAATTCCTACAAATAATGATTTAGTTTCAGTTTAGCAAACCAGTATTGGAAATAATAATTACAATTTGCTAGTATTGAAAGGGAAAAACTTGTCAATGCCGCATTCTACAAGAAAAATCATGCTGAGCTGCCACATGCATACTGCATAAGTATATTGGAGTGGCAGCGCTTTTGTTTTCAGTTTCTTTTCTATCATCAACTCGTCTCTCACTGAGTATTTTACACTTTATAAAAAATCATAAAAGTTATAACAATTCAAAATATCTGGTAGAAGAAAAAGGGGTTCTATATGGATATACTTCAGAGAAAAAAACAACCTTTAAACAGAAAACGAAATTAGTATTTCTCTATAAATTGTATAATTTGAAGTAGAGTAACCATTGACTCTTGCCGATTTATTGAACTTTTATATAATTGTTGCATATTCTATAAGATACTCTCCATAGATTTTTAGTAAATAATGTTTGTTAGTTCTAGACATTTAATTTTATGATGTCAACTTAGTGGGTGAAACATTCATCAGTATAAAATAAATTAGAAAAATAAATAAGTGTAATGTATTTCAACCCCTAGAATGTAGGCAACACAGAATGTGATTAATTGATTGAATGTCTGCCTAAATATAGAGATTTGCAGTATTTGCACCTACCAGAGAAAGAACATACTAGAAGATCTAGAGAGATGGCATATCTGTTCTGGAACCATCTGGAGAATGTGACATCATCACAGAAACTTCGAGATCTGTCATCTGTAGGTATATAAGGCATGGAGTAAACCAAAAGGAGAGAAGTTAGTGCAGTACTAATTGTCAGTTGAAATGGTCAGAGAGTAAACACAGTGATAAAGTGACTGAATAACTGAATTGTAGTACACAGTGTATTATTAGCCAAGTAGTTATTGTTGTAATTAAGTAAGTTAATAAATTAGTGTTTAGTGTTACCCTGCTGTTATAATTTCCGAACCCACGATACAGGGTGTTTACAAAAAGGGTGTAAGCACGTCACAATTGGTGTCAGAAGCGGAATTATAACAGAAGATTTCTGGACTGTTCAAGAAGAGGTTTCTACAGTGTTCTTCTTGGGAATTAGTGGTGACACTGGGAATTGATTAACGGGACATTGTTTAAGGACTATTTTTGGACTCGAAACTGTGAAAAAGTGCGTTTTCGGGAAAGTGACAGAGACACTGAAAAAGACTCATTTGTGCTAGTGCGTGAAAATTACTAGAACTACTGGATAGTGACAAAAGACTCTGGATAAGACTTTTTCGTGCTGTTTGAGATTTTTCTGGAAAGTTCCATTGACGTGATAGTTTTATTTTGCCAAAAACATGGCAGCTGAGAAACAAATACAGGACCTATTTGCGAAATTAATGAGGACGATGGCCCAGCAACGTCAAGAAGAAAAAGAAGAGTATGAAAGAAAACGACAAAAAGAAAAAGAAGAGTATGAAAGAAAACGACAAAAAGAAAAAGAAGAGTATGAAAGAAAACGACAAGAGGAAGAAAAGCGGCGTCAAGAAGAAAAAGAAGAGCAAGAAAAAAGACGACAAGAGGAAAAAAAGCGTCGTCAAGAAGAGCAAGAAAAAAGACAAGAGAAAGAGAAGCTTCGTCAAAAAGAAAAAGAAGAACAAGAGAGAAGACATCAAGAAGAAAAAGAAGAGAAAGAAAGACAACGTCAAGAGGAAGAGAAGCGGCGTCGAGAAGAAAAAGAACAAGAAAGAAGACGGCAAGAAGAAGAAAAGTGTCGTCAAAAAGAAAAAGAAGAACAAGAAAGAAGACGTCAAAAAGAAAAAGAACAGCAAGAAAGAAGACGTCAAGAGGAGAAAGAGGAACAAGAAAGACGCCAGGAAGAACTGAGGAAAATCCTGAACGAACAAATGAAAATCCAACATGATGCTATGAATTCAATCATTAACAAAATCAAGGAGGATATAAAGGCTGAAGTCAGTCAAATCAAAAGAAAGATGAGTGAGGTCGAAGGAGAAGTAGAGCGACTTAAGCGACAATTGGTTGAGAGAGGAAGCCAGCAGGTGGTATCATCAGGTCAGCGACTAAAACCTCCTTCTTTTGACGGCCAAAGTTCCTGGACGACGTACAAGAGGCAGTTTGAGGCAGCAGCATGTGCGAACAACTGGGATAACGAGGAAAAGGCCATGGCATTAGTTCTGGCGTTAAGGGGCCAGGCCTCAGAGTTGCTTCAGACTATCCCAGTGGACAAACAAAGGGACTTCAAAGTTCTGGAAGCTGCATTGGACTTGAGATATGGCGACCAACACCTCGTTCAAGTATACCAGGCTCAGCTAAAGTCACGGGTTCAAAAAGCTGGAGAAAGTCTGCAAGAATTTGAAGCTGCGATAGAGAGACTGGCACACCTGGCGTATCCGAGTGCACCTAGAGAATTTCAGGAGCAGTTAGCCGTGGGAGCATTTTTAGAAGGCATAAGGGACGAAGAGGTCAGGGGAATTCTGAGGCTGACGAGACATCAAAGTACTAGCGAGGCTTTGGTGCGTGCCCTTGAAGTAGAGGCTGCCTTTAAAGTCACCCAGCGGTCAGAAGTGCGAGCTGTGACTCTCGAAGAATTACAACCAGCAATGAACCGGAACCCCATGTTGACCGACATGCAGAAAATGTTTACCAAATTATTTGATAAACTGGATGACCTCGGAAAGCAGGAAAAACAGCAAAATAAAGGAAATCCGAGTGGTGGTATTAAATGTTACAACTGCGGCAAGATGGGACATATGAAACGAGACTGTCGACAGCAGAACTCAGAGAATCGAATAAATGCTGTGAATGTTGAAGAGAAGCAGGAAAACAGTACCAGGGGGGCGGTGCTGGCTGAAGAAAAGAATGCGCCCAGAGAAATAAAGGTTTGCCAGCTTCGAAGAATCACGAGTAGTCTACCATCACAAGGCTGTGTAAACGAAATGAAAGGCATTCCAGAGAATTGGACAAAGGAAGCTTTAAGACAAGAGCAGCTGAGTGATGCAGAAATTGGACCCATATTGCGAGCAAAGGAGAAAGAAACCCGACCAGAATGGAAGGATGTTTCAAACCAAGGAGTAGGAGTGAAGGCTTTGCGGTCGCAATGGGATTCACTGAGAGTCTTAGATGGGCTATTGAGGAGAGCATGGGAAAGCCCGGATGGGAAACAGGTTGCCATGCGTTTAGTGATTCCCAGGTGTCGTGTACCAGAAGTACTCCAGAAAGCGCACAATGAAACATCCGGCGGACACCTTGGAGTAAACAAGACGTTGAGTACAGTACGGGAACGGTTCTATTGGGTTAATAGTCGACAAGATGTAGAGGCTTGGTGTCTCAAGTGCAAGAATTGTGCTGCCAATAAGGAACCACTTTCCGTAACCAACTATGCGAATGAAAGTCGAGAAAAGCCGAAGAATAACCAAGAGCAGTTGACCAAAGCTGGTAACCGAATGAAGGCTCGTTATGATCGGAATGCGAGTACAGGAGGATTCAAGGTGGGAGATCGGGTCTGGCTGTACAATCCACAGCGGAAAGAATGGAGATCCCCGAAGCTTCAACCACCTTGGGATGGACCGTATTCAGTCATCACCCGAATTAATGATGTCATATATCGGATTCAACGAAGTAAGAAGTCAAGGATGAAAATCGTACACCTATATAGACTGGCGAAGTATGTGGAAAAGTCTGAATTGCCTGACCGAGACGTTCAGGCTTAAGGAGGGGGCAGTGTAATGTATTTCAACCCCTAGAATGTAGGCAACACAGAATGTGATTAATTGATTGAATGTCTGCCTAAATATAGAGATTTGCAGTATTTGCACCTACCAGAGAAAGAACATACTAGAAGATCTAGAGAGATGGCATATCTGTTCTGGAACCATCTGGAGAATGTGACATCATCACAGAAACTTCGAGATCTGTCATCTGTAGATATATAAGGCATGGAGTAAACCAAAAGGAGAGAAGTTAGTGCAGTACTAATTGTCAGTTGAAATGGTCAGAGAGTAAACACAGTGATAAAGTGACTGAATAACTGAATTGTAGTACACAGTGTATTATTAGCCAAGTAGTTATTGTTGTAATTAAGTAAGTTAATAAATTAGTGTTTAGTGTTACCCTGCTGTTATAATTTCCGAACCCACGATACAGGGTGTTTACAAAAAGGGTGTAAGCACGTCACATAAGTAACTGCATATAACCTATTTGGGTTTCGAATCCACGACTCTTCGATTTTGAATCTGAGTGTAACAACTAGATTACCATTCGTTACTTTTACATGCACAATGTCTACACTATAAAGTGGCTAGGTAAAAATCATATTTCGACGGTTGGATATTATAGTGAAACGTATATTAGTAAAATATATAAATAAATAATTATAGGAAATAACATTTTACCAGATTTCTATTCAATTACAAACATAAAAAGAGTAAGAAGACAATTTTTTAAAATTTAAATGATTTATAACTCTTATTTACTGATTGATTTTGTCAAAAAACAATCAAGGGCCGTGGAGAGAAAATACGGGACCGGGGGGATTTTTTTTTTAATTGACGAGGTGTGGGGGAATCCGGAAAAAAATTTTTGATGAGCAAAAACCGGGCTCCCAAAATAAGCCCGGGCCCGGGGGAATTCCCTCCCTCTCGACAGGACTGAAAACAATAGCATTCATCCTCTAGCTGAAACTTATTATCTAAATTTCAATACTTTTCTTTCCTAAGTTATCATACTTACAAGAAACGTAACGCGCAGACGGACGGGCGATTCTGAAAGTTGTTCAGAATTTGTTCGTTTACGCAATGTTTCGAAAATGTTTTCCCTACGAGCGGCATCTTCGTTTTCGTATTTGCGAAGAAAATAATAGTAATAATAATGATTTTTGAGCTATAAAATAGAGTTATAATAATAGTAATTTATGCAACAAGTACATAAAGTGAGTGAAAAAATAGTATATTATTCAACGAGCATACAATGATGGCTACTATTCACGAGGGTGAAGTTTATGTCGTAAATCACCACAGTGAATAGTAGTCATTGTATGCGAGTGGAATACTATACTTTGTCCACGACTTAAATATTTTTGATTAAATTGTTTACTGAAGAAATTAGTAATATGTAAAATTATTGTAAATTACGTTGATGTTTAAATTTAATTTAACGAGCCGTTCTTTTGACACATAACGGCATACTCAATAAAATTTAAAAACGAAATTATATGATAATAAAAAGGGTCTTGTTTCTTAAACGTTAAATAAAGTTATCTATCCATAAATTTCATAATAACAGAAAAATTGTTCATACAATTGTAGCTATGACAGTTAAATAATTCCATTTAACGTTTCAGAAACTGGCCATAAATTCTACTAAAAAGTTGGAAGATTGCACTCGAAGAAGTATCTGCGAGAGATTAATCATTAATCACTACTAGATAGTGATTAATGATTAACCACTGGTGGTAGTGAATAATGCTTATAATTGTGATTGAACAAACATTAGTATAATTGGTATATTACTCGGTATATACCGGGTGCCACAGGCTAGTGACTCCCCCCCACCCCATATTTTCTTTATTTTTTAGCTTATCCATCCTGTAAAAATAAATTTTTGGACATAAGAAACGGTATGCGACCATTTTCGGTTTACCCGGAAATGACCGCAACTTTCGATTTTTAAATGGAACACCCTGTATATTTTTACATATTTGGATTCAAAACAACATTCTGAGTATACCATGACATTTTCGCGAATTAATGAATCGATGTTCAGTTTTTATAAAGCATTTTAAGACACTCGCCTAGAGTGCTTTGGAATACCAAAATTTGTTCTACGATAGGTAAAGTCCAAGGGAAAAATATAATTTTTCGTTTAATTTCATTAATAACTATTTATGAAGCTTCCAAAATTGAACAAACCACTTTTTTTTTCAAATGGGAAGGTGGTGGCTCTTAGTGTTCAATGCATTATCGATTTTTTTCTGAATTCATTGATATCCATTTCAAATCTATGCTATTTGTTTTTCTATTTTATTAAATTTATTTGAAAATAAAAAATCACTTTCAAAATATTTTTTATTCATCCTTATACCTTGCACTAGTACTTATACCTAACAAGAAACAAAAGAGAGAACCAAAAGGCTATTATTCACAAAAAAGGTGGTTAGTTATTCACATTTCATTATTAGACATGATTTTTGCAAAGGCAACTACGTTAAAGTTCAAGAAAAATTATATTGAAAGTGATTTTTGTTTTTAAATAAATTCAATAAAATAGAAAAACAAAATGCATAGATTTGAAATGGATATCAATGAATTCAGAAAAAAAATCTATAATTTATTGAACACTATGAGCCACCACCTTCCCATTTGAAAAAAAAAGCTTTCGATAAAAAAGTGATTTGTTCAATTTTGGAGGCTTCGTAAATAGTTATTAATGAAATTAAACAAAAAATTATATTTTTCCCTTGGACTTTACCTGCCGTAGAACAAATTTTGGTATTCCAAAGCACTCTAGACGAATGTCTTAAAATGCTTAAAGAAACTAAACATCGACTCAAAAATTCGCGGAAATCTCATGGTATACTCAGAATGTTGCCTTGAATCCAAAATGTAAAAATATACAGGGTGTTCCATTTAAAAATCGAAAGTTGCGGTCATTTCCGGGTAAACCGGAAATGATATACCGTTTTTATGTCCAACAATCCATTTTTACAGGTAGCTTATGCAAATTTCAAATGGATAAGTTAAAAAATAAAAGAAATATAGGAGTGAGCCACTAGTTTGTGGCACCCGGTATATATATCCAACAGTCGTGGACAAAAAGCTTGAAAGTGAAGTTAAAAATAATTAAATAAAATTGCCTTACACTCAAAGAAATAGTATGGGTAAATTCAACAAAAAAAAAAAATGGTTAACTAACAATATCGTTAATTTTGTTAAACCAAACTATATTGATGGTATTTTTAAACAAGAGGTGATTGTTATTTTAATTAATAAAAAGTTGTCGTACAACAAAACAAACATTAACTTAAAAAAGAGATGAATAAGACTATTATTTTGTTCGTCTGACTATTATTTTGTGGAATTCTGTCAAATTAAACTAGATAATAGTATATTTTATTTTTAACTATTATCGAATTGTAATTCTAACCAAGTATTAGTTCGCTGTACCATTGTACTTGGTAGACAAACCAATATTATTGTCATCTTCTAGAAGTTCTAAAAGAATTACCATAAAATTTGCTTGCTTACCACGTAGTCTATTACAGAAATTATTCCCAGATGACGCCACATACAAATCACTGACAATAATCAACCATGCATTATCTTATACTTTTATGAATTTATAGAAAATTAATAACATGATTGCAATGTTCAAATTCTCTCAGGGATCATCGATATATTTGGATGGATCTTATAAACGATCTCTAATCTTTGGTTTGGGTGGTCTGATGTCTCAATACTGAGATTTTGGCTAACCAAAAAAAAACTTCATCATACAATAAAGCGTAGATCAACCTAAAAATTAGTTGGTGAATAAAAAACAAAGTCGTTGTACTATTTAATTGTAGACCAAATTGAAAATGGTTAGTGAACATAAAAAAATGTCATTGTACTATTTAATTTGTTACAAGAAGATATGATTATTAAACTACTATTTGTTTACGAAAACAAATAAAGTTGTATGACTATTGTTTTCTGATTGATTTAACTATGAAACTAGATAGGCGCGATTTCATATGCTCTTTTTGGTTGAATTTACCTATAACTTTCTTTGAGTGTAGGTTTAGATAGTATGTCTATCTTACTCTGTGAAAAGTAACAAGGAATTAGAACTTATTAGCTAATATCAGTTTGATACATCTGAATCGGAATTTGTTACAGTTTTAATTACATCTCCCTGAAAAAAAAACTTTCTTTTTCATTTTTTTGTTATTGCGTTATTGCGATACAATTTACTTGCAAACGAGAGAGTTCACATAAATCTAATATTGTCATTCGAACTGACTAAAAAAAAAAAAAGCCAATCCGACAAGCCCTCACAAATCTAGACCGGAAAATTAGAAAATGGGGTGGTTTTTCAGGTTTAGTGGTAGTGGGTGAAGGGTAGGTCGGGAAATATTGTCATCATCGAAAACGGGAGTATACCGCTTTCAAACTAATTTTCGTTGTTTTTGTGGTACTTTGTCATTGAGGGAGTAATTTCAACCCCCGGCGGTAGGTTACCTGTAATCAATATTTACCTATTTTATTCAAATTGGACAAAAAAGAACCGATCCGACAATCCTCGCACGCCTAGCAGTGAAAAATCGGAAAAGGGGGGTAGTTTTTCAGGTTTAGGGGTAGGTGGGTAAAGAGTAGGTCGCGAAATATTGTCACCATCATATTTCCCACCCTCGAAAACGGGGATACACCGCTTTCAAGCTAATTTTCGTTGTTTTTGTGGTATTTCGTTATTGGAGGTGGGGGTAGTTTCAACCCCCGAGGGTAGGTTAGGTCACCTGTTGTCAATATTTACCTATTTTATTCGAACTGACCAAAAAAAACCCGATCCTTTGTATTATTATAGCTTAGTCTGCTATACCTTGCAAGCCTAGCACCGGAAAATCGAAAAAAGGTGTGGTTTTCTCGACTTAGAAGTAATGGTTGGAGGGTAGGTAGGAAAATATTGTCACCATCGTGTTACCCGCCCTCGAAAACGGGGTCTTGCAGTCCAGTCCTTTTGGGATAAAAGCTTTATCCCAAAGGACTATTGTCCTAAGGTTCTGATCTAACTTTTCTGAAGTATTTTGACGTGCTGAAACCAATTTTGGGCAAAAAATTATCGTCCCAGTTTCCCTCGGTCACCCCTAGGAGTTAAAATGGTGTAATACTTAGAAAAGTTAAATGAGAACCTTAGTACAAGACCTGTTTTTTATTTTGCAGTCCTGTGTTATCGGACGTGGTCGTGGGTTCTTAAAAATTTTCAATTTTATTTGTTAGATTTTAGCTTGTTATTAATAACTTCACCATTTTTACTTCTGTGTTTCGAGGAATAAAAAAAGAGTTCAATCCATACAGCATAAAATATAAATATATAAAGAAAAAGAAAATATAGATGATCCATCACATTTTTGTTCACTTTATATGTTATTGACGTTAGAAACGGAGTTAGCATATTTGAAAACTATGGACAAAACACCAGGCCGCAATTTCAAATTAGATAATGTTTTGGATAAGTAGGCACTAAACATTCTGTTTAGGATGGCTTTGTAATGTAGAGCAAACATCCGGAATTAAAATAGATTATTGTGGTTCGGAATAAAATTTTAGTTAATTTAATTAATTTAAATTATAAAAAAGTCTATAACAGCTATATTTTCTCCACTCAATAATTGGAACCTCTAAAAATAAATTGAAAAAAATATATTTAACAAAATATCTTCTTTATCTTTTTGAGGCTAAAACTGTAAATAATTGTTTTAATTGCATCTTATTGTTCCTGATACGAATACATACATACATTTATTTTCTCTTTAAACTTTGCTACCAAATTTGCCTAAGCACTTACAAATATTTGAAATCTGTTATCACTAAAATACCACAGATAATAATCAGTAAATGCTCAATTTAGATATCTTCATCCCATCATCCAATGAGAACAGACGAAAGACCATTTAAAAGAGATTAGTCAAAACCTTTCTCGAACTTTTGTTGGCCAGTTTATCTTTCGCATATTTCCTCGTAGCTTTCGTATATCATTTGCGCCCGTCATAGTTTCCCTAAAAGAAACGTAAACCTTGGCCGGTGCCGGTGTACTCGGTTTGACACAGTTCGTTCCCCCTTTTGAGTCGGCCCGGACTAGTCCCCAGAGCCTACTCTGTCCTGCGTGTGCTTTAGTACCGGTAACAGTCATTTGTTTGAAAACCACCGTTGCTTGGAGTTTTAGTGTGAACGTTATTCATTGCTTTTTGTTCAGTTTTTAATTGTAGTGTGGTGACTGTGTCGTTGTTTTGGAATATATAGTTTTTTGGAGCGGATATTTACTGTCGGTTTCGATTCTAAGTGCCAGTGTAAGTGAATTTCTTGGATTAATCTGAAGTTTCGTAAATATTTGGATTACCTACCTAGTAATTTTTTAAAATTACGCCTTATGTTCAGAAGGTTATATGCCCCACGATGAGATGGGATTTCTTAAACTCTTCAAAGCGTTAGCACAATTAGTTTAATATACATTTTGCTAAAAATTGGTTGATATAACCTTCAGTAAATAGAAATTATAACTTTAAAGTTGACATTGATGATAAAAATGGGAAAAAGTTAGAAATTAAAAGAAGTCAATTTTTAAAATTTATCTCAAAGCAGTCAGAATACAGACATTATTTGTTATTGAATTTTAAAATAAACCCCATTTTCGTTTTGTCAAAAAATATATAAATGTTTTGTTTTATAC
The DNA here is from genome assembly GCA_936432065.2 of Rutpela maculata. Classification (NCBI taxonomy): domain Eukaryota; kingdom Metazoa; phylum Arthropoda; class Insecta; order Coleoptera; family Cerambycidae; genus Rutpela; species Rutpela maculata. The sequence continues at coordinate 207,836,377 of OW386286.2, read as the reverse complement.
CTACTTGGTGTTATATATGTGTACGTATTTTTTTATTTTTAGAATCAAAATAAAAACATTGGAAACATTTTTGAAAATTTTTTTAAAATTGTCAAATATTTTTAGACATGTTTCACAACGTAGGTACCTATTTATTCTCATAATATACCAAAAATTAAAATGGTACTTTGTAGTTTACCCGTTCTGGTTATGTGGGTTATAGGAATACGGCTCATTCAGGTAGATTCCTATTGTCTTGTGACCTGTCTATAGAGGCAGGTCACCACAATCTGTATTTACTTGAGTTTAGCTTGCACTGATCATAATCTGGTGAACGTAGGGTGGTGTATTAGTGATTCTGCAACTTCTATCTTTTGATAAAAATAAAAATACAAGACTGAGATTGAAATTTCGTGTTTTGTTCTTCTCGATATGTGATGCACATTTACGGGTCCCCTGCCATATTAGAAAGTGGTGGATCGGGTAAATTCCCAGGTTGGGTTAGGGGTGGAAGTGATCATATCATCACGCTTCGATGATGGAACTTTGTAGTGGAAATGATTTTTGTTCACGGCTGTTGAAAAATATTTTATGCCTTAGTATCTATTTGTTGCTTTTAAGCTTACTGTTATTACTAAAATATTGGTATATTATAATTTGCATACAAAAAAAAAATAAATTGTTTTTACAAAATGTTATGACATCTTAGTTAGCAATTTTGCAAATTGCATAAACAAACTTGCAAAAAATACTTATATATAATATATATATAATATACACATCTGCATTATTTATATATTTTTGTTATTAGTATTCGAGAACGTAAGTAGTATAAGTTTGTTGAACCGTTTTTGGAATGCATTAATAAATTTATAAAAAAAAATGTTGAAAAAAAAAATTGAATCATACGTTCGAATTCGTTATTTGTAAATTTTTATATAATATCAATATTAGGTAATATATTAACTAGGTGAAATTTTATTTCATAATTTTTGGCGATCCTATTTTGAAGGCGGATCTTTTTTTCAAATTTTTTTTTCAGCCTTTTTAGTGACCTCTTTATTTACTTTCTACACGGTTACGGTAAACTAACATATCCATTGAGATATCCAACATTTTGAATTTTTAAGCCTTAACATAAGGCTCGTTATCAGGAAATCCTGAAATCAATGTGTATCAAATTTCATGCAAATCAGCAAAAATATTGCAATATCGCAGCCATATTGAATTCGCCATCTTGAATTCCTAACTTTTGGCACTCGTTATCAGCTCCTCAAATACCTAACTACCAAATTTAATGCATATTCCGACATAATTTGAATTTTTTTTATCATAAAATTAAATTTAATGAAATAAACTGAAAAAATTATTACTAGCGACTTCGCCAAATTCTCGACATTTTTTAAACAATTTTTCCTCACCTTATGCTAGACGTAGCTTGATGAACATGCAACAACGTGCATACGGCTCAAATTGAAAAATCTCTTTTTTTCTTCAATTTTATGAAGTCTGTTAAAAAGTAATAGGAGTAGTGTTGGAAAAATATGTATTACAAAAAAATCATTAATGAATTGCTCACAACAAACCTGTATTATTAGCAACGATTATTGCAATTAGGCCATAAAATACTTCGTACTATGTACATGTGTTGGCTGATGGTTATTTAGGCTTTTGCAACAATATATGTCGATTGTTATTGGAATTTTGCTCCAAATTCACTTCGGAGCATTGTATACCATTCAGTCCCACGTTTTGAATAAAATTTTTGAAAACTGGGAAAATATCCCATTTTTTCGTAATTTTTTTATGGCATTCAATAGAATTCGATCATAGAGATATGTTGTTAAAATTTCAGCTTCATAAGTATATCCAATCATTAGATATTCAATGTTAAAGATTGAGTTCCAGTACAAAGAGCTTCGCCGACTCGTGACGTCATTCTGCATGAACACTACTCATTTTAAACCAGCTAGAAGATAAAACAGATATAATTTAACAATCAAACGCTGTTTCCATAGAGAAACCCAATAACACCCGCCACACGCTTGGGGCATGTGTATCATACAACTAACATAACCTCAATTGTTATGTTTTTTAGGTTTATTCTCATTTTAATGTTTGTATACTCATTTTTAGCTTGGAGCCAAACTGACTCCAAACAAATATTTAAAAATTCACGCAAATAATTTTTCAATATTGTTGATTCATACAAATAGACTGCTAATTATAGGTTAGATTCCTAACCTGCAAAAAGTGTCTTATTTTATTGTGACAAACTATTTAAAACTTCATGAACATTACATTGAACTAGATTTTAGTTGAAGGTACAGGAACCAGGCAGAAATTTTAATAATAGCTACGTAATACTTGTAAATCTTAAGAAATATATATTTTTGAGGTTAGCTGTGAAGTAACATTAAATCTCGACTGTCGCCTGATCAGCATCTGCAAAGTGACGTCACGCAAAGCTCCGCCCCGTTTTCGCGCGGTCCAACTTTGGTAATTTATTTAAGGGTTTACACGTCCTAATATAAACCTAATAATTTGGAAATTGCCTTAAGAAGTGTTCTACTTTCGATTTCTAAAATAAAAAAAAATGCTGAATGGGCCTATTCTACATTCTCTTGTATTTTATCAAATATAGATATAACATCATTGCTTTTTCTGGGTCTTTTAATAGCCTCTTATAGGAAAAAGGCAAAGATATTCAGAGATTTCATTGTAATTCTGTTTGTTTTACGGATTTTTCTTATTAAATCTGGAAAGTTAAACTCTTAAAATGTCTATAATTTAATACAGTGGTCCAATTTCTCCATAGGAAATTTATTTCTTTTATCAATTGAAGACCTAAGTGGATAAAGGTGTTATGTCACACTTTTAAAGTTTTGAATAAATTAAACAAAACGGTTTTGAGTTGGAACTTATTTATTTTGTCTTCAATTCATCATAAAATAGATAATTTTGGGTTATGTTCTTTTGTTTACACGAATATTAAAGAATAATATCAAGCTGTTATGAAACTAAATTTTTCTGTCCAAAACTGTGTACATCCACTAAAATTACTGATTGTATGTATGACATGGCGCCTTTATAATTAAAAAGTTTCTATAAAATATTACAAATTTAGAATTCTCCGTTTATTGGGTGTTAAATCTATATCAGGGGTGTTCAAAAATTGCATAAAGTAATTTTTTTAAAAAATGCGACATAACACCTTTATCCACTTAGGTCTTCAATTATAGAGTGTGTCGTACCTAAGTAAATTGACGCAAAACAAACGCTTAGAGGTGAAGTCAATGACGATTTAACGTTATTACCATACCAGGGAGGACATATGGACCTCCAAACTCTCAGCTACAACTAAAAAAAAATTGAAACTGACTTACAAGGTCAGGATAGCATTGAAGAATAAAGTTTAGTCTTCACAATAAAAAATGTAAATAAATGAGGTTGACCGGTTTTCAAATCTTTAACGATAACGCAGACACTTTTCCATCACCTAGTATTCTGAACATTGTTTTGGTGGGACGGTTCATTTTGTATTTCGACACGATATCTCGCCCTGAACCATTTTTCATTTTTGGCTTTACGAAAATGTGTTGTTGGATTTTCACTGTGCTCAAAATGAGCAATTCGATTTCATGCTCTAGCTTTACAGGGTGCCATTTGAAAAAAGTGTTGCGGATGGTTTCTCGGTTGCAAGAGGCAACATGGTTCCAGGTATGTTCTGTTATTAAATGGAGTCTTTCATTCCTTTTGCAGATTTCTTTATTTATATTTTTACCTTTTCAAAAAACGGAGATATCGCCTGTTACTGTAATTCTGGGATACCCGGTATATTAACATTCCCCATCATATTAACAGCCAATTAGTTGTTTAAACTATTTAATGTAAAAATATTCTGCCTCGAGAAAACGAACTTGAAATATTAAATATACCTAGCTATTTTCCAATTTTTTTTTTTCTGTTGATATCATTCACTTTTTACGTGGTAGTAAGTACAGACTGACTTGTTTGAACATTGAAATTATTGTTCTAAGGAAATTAAATGAAATACAGGTACTATTAGTCTGAGCTCCCATGGCACAAAAAGGTACCCCATCGAACACCTAAAATTTAAAAGGTGAAAATGATTGGAAAACATGTAATAAACATATTACGCCCATCAGACTAGTAACAATGTGTTAATTGCTATTTTTAATTAATCTTTAAAATTAACTAAAAAAAATGAATTTACATTTCAAAACACCTGCTTGATATTTACACAATTTGTGGTAAATAATGTATCATTTTTGAAAAAATTTGTCTGTCTGACATTTTTTATTAATTAACATCTGACAGACCTTTTGTCATAAATAAAATTTTCATGAAAGTACACTTCAGAACACCTTGGTTTTTGTTTAAACATGAAGTTTGATATTTCCCATGTCTATTAAATCCTATCTGGCTGGACATTTTTGTTAATTACCTTGTCAGACTGAATTTTGATGCGCAGCATCCATGCAAGATCTCGTCTATGCATAAAAATTGATCTGTCATCGAAAAAATGTTTTTTACTATGCTAGATGTAATTTGTAAGCACCGTGCCATCATTTTTTTTAACAAGCCTCTACGACGGCCGCGTCAAACCGCCATCTTCATTTTTTACTGAAATTAAGTTTGAAATCTCTTTTATGCAAAGAAATTGGTCTATCAGCAAAAAAAAATGTTTTTACTATGACATTTTTTAATTAAAAAATGAAGATGGTGTTTTGAAGAGGCCGTCGTAGAAGCTTATTTAAAAAAAAAAAAACGTTGACACGGCGCTTACAAATTAAATCTGACAGTAAAAAACATTTTTTTCGATGACAGATCAATTTTTATGCATAGAGGAGATCTTAAACTTCATTTAAAACACAAATAAAGGAGGTGTTATGAGATGCTAGCGGTTCAGCCTGACATCTCATGCATGGATGCTGCGCTTTCAAAATTCAGTTTGACAAGGTAATTAACAAAAATTTCCAGCCAGACAGGGTTTAATAGATACCAAAAAGTTACATTTAAATTTACCGTTACCCTCCTTTAAGCACTCCCGTGATGATGATATGACTATATCATATGATGACTTTCACTTACATACATCCAAATTTTATTGTCCTGAGATGACGCAGGCTCACACATAAACAAAGTGGTGTGTTTGTGGGACTCCATTGGTAAACCCGTAAAAAATTATTTTTTTAGGTTATTTTCGCGATTTACTAAAAATTGTTGGGTGGTGGAGCTAAACAGACACCTGATTCGTGTTCAGCACGTCAAAATACATGGGGTTACCCAATGGAGTCCCAGAGACAGACCACTTTTTTTTGGGTGTCTGTAATCATAAAGTGAATTTTAATCACCTCATTAAGGGGTCGTAACAACTCAGGGGATGATTTTGGAAAACGTGTTCATAATACCTAAAAATATCGTCGGAAATCAGCACCGTATGTTTGTAACATAGATTCATTGACACGCTGTATGTGTATGTAGATGGGACATGAAATTCTACATAGTATTATGTTGCATTCCAATATGCATTAATTTAATCATATTTATCACACATGACAATGTCAACAGTAGAATACTAATTTGTTTATATTTCCAGCTTACAATAGTTGTAGATCAATTTATTTTATCTACAAATGAATTTATAAATCGGTTTCATATGATAATTGCAGTAAGCTATAGCATAAGTGTGACATTAGTGGCTGTCTTTTGTTGGCATAGGTCAGAGTGCATCTAAACACAATTTTATCGCGCTAGGTTGCTTGGGTTTGTGGATACTTTTACCGTTGATAAAGTTGTTTGCATTTTAGAATGACCACAAATGTCACTTGTTAACCAAGAAGTAGCCTTTATAGCTCGATAAATTAATTTATTTACTACTCTGCAAGGGTCAATACACCTTGTGGTTATAGTAAGACACAAACTTTTTTCTACATAGTTAAAGACTCAAAATTGGTTTGGAAAATGTCCGCAACACTGCATGAATCTTACTGTACTTATTATATTACTTGCCACATTCTTTATTAAGACACTGTATGCAGACTACTTGATTTTGATTAATTAATTTAATTCAAAACGCAATAATAGATGACAGGCGTCTAATTGATATTTATTTTATTTTGAAATTTCTGAAGTGCGATTTTAATAAAAGTAAGTTCACAACCGTAGAATTAATAGTATAATGCAAGTGCTGAAATCCTTTCCACATTTGTATTGCAATGTACTATACATGTTAATGTTATACATGCAACTGTTCCATAGACTCAAAAACGAAAACACACCACATAGGTTAAACATCCCGAAAACACCAGAGCTGCCCGGAACCCGGAAGGGGTTACATTGTTGAAAAAACGCGAACAACCGTTTGCTTCGATATTGCTATCCGCTATAGCTGGGAATCAAACCCAGAAAAACAGCGGACTAATCATGTTTCAACACATAGCGCGTTTTTGTCCTCTGCGTGACATACCTAAACAACTTTTATTTGGATAATGCATTCTGATTCTGATCTATGTATATTAAAAAAATGCCACATGAAACCACAATTTACGACATATCTTCTTTCAATCACTTATTTTCTCGACCAAGGCCAAGTTCAGTAGTGCAAGCAGTGGTGCCCCTAATCCTGAAATTCACCACACCTCCCCTTGTTAAAATTATAACGTGCTCATATCGCAAATATATACGAATCACGTTTTACATTTCTTTCGAGATATAGTGGCGCAAGCAGATCCGCTATTATCTATATATGTCACTTACAAATCCATAATTTATATTTTAAAATTTAATTTAGACCGTAAAAGGACATAAATAATGTGATCTCACAGCAAATCGGAAGACTTTTGGGAAACAGACAGTTTTTTTTTGTTAATTTGAGGTTACTGATTCCGAATCTTTCTTTTGTTCAGATGAATTTTTCAAATAAGCCCAAAAAATTTAAAATGTATAAATGTCTAAATAAAAATATTTATTTTTAGTTAGGAGTATTTCCTCAAAAAATATAACAGGTACGAAAGAAATACAAGAAATCAAATTTCGGTTAGTATCGTGTAACAGAAGAGTGATTTTTTGACAGAAATGTTCTGTGATGAGTTTCGATTTTGTTTGAGGATCCACGGTAGACAAACTGTTCATTTTTAACTTTTAGGCTCACGGAATATGAAATTGCCTAAATAGACTGAAAATAATCGTTACAAAATGAAAAAAATAGTGAAAAAAGTTGTGCTGGGAGGTTGATTTCGGACAAAAATAAATTTATTAAAAAATTCTGAAACTTTGTAAATCCACCAAAAATAGGCCTTACGAATACAAAAAAAAAACATTTTAGATAAATATTATGTTTATAGAGTCACACATGGTTCTTAATACAACCCGATCTAATTGTAAGTGTTTGATGTATTTGTTTATATCCATGCAGCTTGGAAGTTGCACTATAGCTTAGCCCTCAAATAATTTATATTTATCTTTGAAAAGAATATAGAAGTCACACCTCTTGGAAAAGTATTTGTTTTATTTATTTATATATTGTAAAGTTATTCTGTGGCATATTATTGAACTGTTCGTCAATTAAAATATAGGGGTGTCCTCATTTTTTGTTCAGCCATTTGGCTAAATTGGACTATTGTCGTATCGTTAAGTGACTTAAATTGGAACACAGTGAAGCTAAAGATTCTTCCCAGCGGCTTTTTTGACATTTTGTTCGTTAATTGTAATACACTCGTGGGAATAACTGACGCAAACACTTGAAGAATTCTGAATAATTAAACTTTTTTACTGGCAGTTATTAAAATACCTTGCAAATTAGGTCCAGAAATACACAAATTATAAACCAGTATTATATAATTATTTAAGTCGTTTAACAAAATAAATACATTTTTGAAATCAGCAAACTCCACAGAAAGTTAAATAAATAGAAAATCCATCTGTCTAAATAAACGAAATTTTTTATTATTACTAAGATAAGATACAATAAATTAAACGATACATGATTAATAAAAAAACTGATGAAAACCGTAAGATACATGTCACTAAGGGGTGCCGAGATATAAAGAATATACATATTGCAGTTGGGGGAAAATCGGTCTTTGCCGACTGCAATATGTATTTGAATAATAAAATGAAAAAGATATTTGCTGTGTGCTTAATCTCAGTGGTATCACGTAAGAGTGAATTGTGCCGTATTCGAGCAAACTTTTTCTCGAATCGTGATAGTCTCATTAAAGTAACTTAATGACATTTTAAAATAGAATGTATGAATCACTTAATTTTTGATTCTAAAAGAAAAAATATGTCAGTTTACACGCCTGTGGCGATCACCCTGTACGACGAATATGTCCAATTTCAAAAGCGCGTATTTTACTATGCTGCTGTTCTAATATTGAGTCTAACAGTTTACAAGAAGCCTCTACATTCACACATACATTTTTATTCGATATTTGAATTCAGCATGTTATGAAACGAACTCGGAAAGGAATTACTATTACTACGGGAGCCCACCCTAACTGTACGTGCACCCCCACTCACCCCCTATCCTTGGTGACAATGTTTTTCATAAAGATTAAAGCCTAAGGAATAATTTTAGACATGTCCCAAAAAAAAATTGGCTGTACTCTCAAAATGGCGTCCGTTTATAAAAAAATTTTGCAAATATTGTTTTTGTTATTTAGCATAAAAACTAAAAAAGATGGAGAAAAACTTTCTGCACAAAAAACAAAGTGCGTACAATTTTCTACAATTTTGTTCCTACACAATATTTGGATAGGGGTTATCATTTTCCAGATAACTTATTCAGCTCTAAAAATAAAATATAGAATTCAATATAAAACGTAACACCTCATTCGCTTTCAATTCACTATCGCTGTCTCCCGATACATCGAATATTTTTTCCAAGTCTTCCTCTGTTGCTTCATTTATGATCATCCTCACATTGGTTTATTATGATTTGATTTGGAATCATCTGTAGAATTTCAGTGAGCGATTGAGGCAGTTTTTTATCTACTAAACACCAAAGAGGTTCTCCATTTTCTTGCCATCCATAATCATTCCCAGGCTTTGGAATATTGTGAATATCTTCGTCGGCTAATCGCCAAATACTCGTTTGGTAAAGACTCCTTTTAATATGCCCGATAAGGCAAGTTCTTGATAGTGGAATCGAAGAAAAATCAATTTTAGTGTCAATTGATAAAGACAAATCTTTGTCACCACATTTCTGTCTAATGGAAATTTGGCGAAGCTCGTCCACGCTAGAGCATTTCTTTGATCCATATATGGCACATGTAAACTAATGATCCGACTAATTTATCATCAATATTCCAACTGCTTCCCAAATCTTGAAATGTTCGGATATATTTGGTATATTTGGGAGAAAGTAACATTTTTGGGGGTTTTATCTTTCCTTTTCCTTTAAACGCGCTGACTGAGCCGCATCCAGTAAATGAATGAAGGCCTAGAAATACCCAACATTTTTGAGGTCCGTGCTCTTCTGCTAATGCGGATATGTTTAATAAGCCTTCTTTTATTGCCAAATCCGGTATCAGAGTAATTCACATTTAATTTTATTGGAATGGGCCAGCAGAATCCAAAAGATGTCACTATCAACACTTTTAACCCTAATCTATTCATAACCCATTGTTTTTGAGATAAATGTCTGCAAATTGTAATATTATTATTAATATTAATTTTTTTCAGTTTATTTTATTTTTTGTTATGTTAATGACATAAAGTTATATTATACGCCTTACAATAACTGTCAATAGTTATTTCCTCTAAATGATTTACCGATGTATGAATTTCCATGTTTTCTTAATTTTAGACTCATTTCCCTGGAAAATGGTAACTCCTATCAAAATATTGTATAGGAACAATATTGTAGAAAATTTTATGCACGTTGTTTTTTGTGAAAAATGTTTTCCGTCTTTTTTAGTTTTTCTGCTAAATAGACCGTGGGATAGTGACAGATTTTTTTAAACGTTTGGTTCCTATCTGGCCTTTTGGGAGCCTTTTGTGCCTGATTTGTACTAACCATTTTCGTGTTTATCAAACGGTTATCTAGGGCCCCTCAGCGGAAAACAAAAAAGAAAATTTCATGAAAATGAGCAATTTCAAACGTTTTGTTCCTATCTGGCGTCAAGTTAGACTTACGTTTTAAAGAAAAACATCCGACGGAAGCTTATCGCCAGACAAATTCCGTGGGCCGGAAGGCCCGAAATTTCAATCCGAAGTTGTATGAAAAAATGGTCAAAATCAAACGATTTGGTTCTTATCTGGGAATTGTATATATAGGTAAATAGATTATAATTATCGCGATATAACAAACGCCAGACAAATGCCGAGGGCCCAACAGTGAAAAAATTATTGTTCAAGTTGTCAACTATTCCGCGAAAATCAAACGACTGGTTCTCATGTGAAATGATTTTTTCTGTAAAAATTAACCAAAACGAAAATGTATTGTATCATTCACAGACATTTTTAGTGGGCCAAACATATTTTAAATCTTAAAAGAAGTGCACGAAAAAAAGCCATTTTTTCAAACGATTTATTCCTGTCTGGCATTTGGATTTTAAAAAGATATGGTAATAACTAAACCATATTTCAAGTCCCAGACAAAAAGCGTGGGCCAAACATATTTTAAATCTTAAAAGAAGTGCACGAAAAAAAACCCTTTTTTCAAACGATTTATTCCTGTCTGAAATTTGGATTTTAAAAAGATATGGTAATAAATGGTGATAAATAATGGTAATAAAAATATATTTCAAGTCTCAGACAAAAAGCGTGGGCCAAACATATTTTAAATCTTAAAAGAAGTGCAGGAAAAAAACCCATTGTTTCAAACGATTTATTCCTGTCTGGCATTTGGATTTTAAAAAGATATGGTAATAAATAAACCATATTTCAAGTCCCAGACAAAAAGCTTGGGCCCAGCCGTAGATATGTTGAGTGAAAGTATAGAAAAATCAAAAAACAGTCGTGTAAAAATCGATGCATTTTCAAACGATTCACGCTCGTCTGGCATTTCATTAGCTTGTCATTGTAAAACAGTATTATACACATTTAAACAAATTTGTTTGGCGTCACTACTTAAATGCCGCAAGCACGGATTTATGGGGGGTAACAGGGTAACAAGATTCCGTAAACAATCAACTTTCATTTTAAAATTTCATAATTTTTATTATTTTATTTTATATTTTTGAATATATTTAGTTGTGTTTATAATTTTTTTTTGAGATTTTTTCCCGAGGAAAAACATTTTTGTTATTTTCAACACGCGGCTACGTTACCCCCCCAAGCTCATGGTCCAGATCCGACCTTGAAATGCCGTTTTTTTTCTCACTTGAAACTCATTTGGAATTTGATTTTCTTTATCACTGGAATCAATATAACTGTCACTTTCACATTCATAATCCCTCGATCGAATAATATTTACAATAAATAAGTTACATACTAGCAAAAGGACAAATATAAATTATTACATATTAATATATAATTTACAACTCTGCACTACACCATAGAAACTGAGAGTCCTCGTAAGTCCGTACCTGTTTCATTCTCCCTTGGCGTAGGTAGTCAACCACACGAAAGTGATTTCTTCTCTCATTTTAATGCACGCGACATAAGACACGTAAGATGTGATGTGGTAGAAACATATATGGTATGCATTGTTTTCGAGCGACGCTGCTTTTTATACTCCCCGCTCGTCCCGGGGTGATTTTTATTAATCGTTTGCTAATGGGGAACTTGCCCATTTTTTTTGTATTTCATTAAAGTGTGTGTTTATGTATAAAAACACGCCACATCGAATATCAGCTCTTAAATCGCAGTACTTACTTTGCAATAAATAATTAAAGTTGAAATCCTCGCTACTCCTCACGAAAAGGACTGTGACGTCAGATCGAGAAACTAGTCTCGCGTGGGGATCCACAGATGGTGTACTTTAGCCGAGCGGTATGTCTTCACCCTAATTAATAGACTGGGTGGCGGTTGGCTTTGAGACGTCTGCATATTTGCTCTTTATGTTAGAGAAAAAATAAAAAAAAGTGTCGGAAAGCTCAATCAATTCTCTTTACATAAGCTATCTACAAATTTTTCGAAAAAAACAATAATTATCAAGATATTCGAGGAAATGTAGGAAATTACACGATTTCCTATAATGTATGTAAATCTAAAAAAAATATTTTTTCTCAGAAACCTTTGTTTCGACGGACCGAAATTAACGGAGCGTCAAAGTAGTACATGATATTAAGTGAAAATCATATATGAGATCGATTTCAATTAATTACCGATTAATTACGGTGACAAAATGGAGACATTTTACCGAAAAAAAAAGTCCCAAATCCCGCCCCCCTCTAATTCCTTCCTTTTTGTCGGAATTCAAAAAATTAAAAAAAGAGTTTTAGCAAATTTTATTCTATTTAAATTAGCTAGTCTTTTGGCGTAGGAGCCAGGATTAAAAAGTTGCCAACCTCAAAATTTGCGATATATCTACAGCTGCGCCCCAGATTTTTGTCTGTCACTTGAAATATGGTTTGTTTAATAACATATCTTTTTAAAAAAACAAATCCCAGACGAGTGTAAATCGTTTGAAAATGCATCGATTTTTACACGACTGTTTTTTGATTTTTCGATACTTTCGCTCAACATATCTACGTCTGGGCCCAAGCTTTTTATCTGGGACTAGAAATATGGCTTATTTATTAATATATCTTTTTAAAATCCAAATGCCAGACAGGAATAAATCGTTTGAAAAATGGCATTTTTTTCGCGCTTTTCTTTTTGTCTGGCTATCCAGGGGACCCAGCCAATTCGTCTGGGAATCTTAAATTGAAACTACTTATTGCCTAATATTAACAAAAAAACAAATGCCAGACGAATGTAAATCGTTTGATTTTCGCGGAATAGTTGACAACTTGAACAATAATTTTTTCACTGTTGGGCCCTCGGAATTTGTCTGGCGTTTGTTATATCGCGATAATTATAATCTATTTACCTATATATACAATTCCCAGATAAGAACCAAATCGTTTGATTTTGACCATTTTTTCTTACAACTTCGGGTTGAAATTTCGGGCCTTCCGGCCCACGGAATTTGTCTGGCGATAAGCTTCCGTCGGATGTTTTTCTTTAAAACGTAAGTCTAACTTAACGCCAGATAGGAACAAAACGTTTGAAATTGCTCATTTTCATGAAATTTTCTTCTTTGTTTTCCGCTGAGGGGCCCTGGATAACCGTTTGATAAACACGAAAATGGTTAGTACAAATCAGGCACAAAAGGCTCCCAAAAGGCCAGATAGGAACCAAACGTTTAAAAAAATCTGTCACTATCCCACGGTCTAAAATGACAAAAGCAACATTGGCAACAGTTTTTTTAAACATATGGCCGCCATTTTGAAAGTACAGCCAGTTTTTTTTTGGGACATGTCTAAAATTGTTCCTTAGGCTCTAATCTTTATGAAAAACATTGTTCTCAAGGATCGGGGGGTGCACATACAGCTAGGTTGGGCTCCCGACTATATACAAACATTTTTTTTCTACGGTAATAAGTATTGATAGGTACAAATATTTGAAAAAAAGAATTTGGAACCACCTTCAGTAAATTTCGCTAAAAATTATTAAATAAAATTTCACCGTCGCGTTGCCCAGTTAATTAAATTTTATTACCTAATATTGAAGTCGGTTAAAAATATGTTCGCATTCGTTATTTGTTTATTTTTACACCGACCTCAATATCAGATTAGGTTATAAGATTCAATTAACTGGGTGGGGCGACAGTGAAATTTTATTTCATAATTTTTAGCGAAATTTATTGAAGGCGATTATTTTTTTTTTAATTTTTGTCACCTTTATTAGTTGCCTCTTTAACAATATGCTCGTTATCGGAGAAACCTGAAATCACTATGTAACGAATTTCATGTAAAATGCAAAAATTTTCAATTAAGCACCCGTATTGGATCTTGAATTCTTAACTTTCGACACAAGATCAGCTACTTCTAAAACACCTAACTACCAGTTTTAATGCAATTTTGACGGAATTTGAATTTTTTATTTCAAAATTAAATTATGAATAGTGACTTCGCTGTATTCTCGAATATGCTTCACTAAAAAAAATCTTATTACCAACTTTTGCTCACGTTATACTAGACGTAGCTCGATGAAATTAATATGGGATCCAAGCCGAGCCATATCTTACAATTTGAGATTTCATAGAAATCACTTAAGCGAATCTAATAACAGATATTTATAATTCATTATTTGTGGTATATTCATGATTTCTTATGTTTGTGGGGTATTCTGCCACTGTAAAAATATTTAAAAATTTTGATGAAAAAAATCTATTATATGATGACTGATGGTTGAACAAACATAAAAAAATACGGGCCAAATTGAGAACCTCCTGCTTTTTAAAATTTTATAAAGTCTGTTAATAAAATGTAGATACTTGCTAAAAATTTCAAATAATCGTAATATATTAATAAACTTAAACTATGTAAACAGTTTCAAGTATTTCGTTATTGATTTGCTTTCAAAGTAGAGATTCTGATCTCTTTTTGACAACAATGTTTATATTGCTATGTTTATCGATTTATTAAAAACAAATAGACTATGAAGTAATAAATTAAATAATACATATCTATTTCTCAATTGTCAATAAAAAAAATACACGCAAATTGGAAGTGTTCTAGATTTATAAGAATGTTAGCAAATATTACAAATGTTGAAACACGACTATTATTATTCGGAAAATCTTATACTCATATAAATGACTTAGCTTGCCCATTGGAATTGCCCCTTCAAGAAATAAAAATAAAAATGGTCTGTAGATGAATGGTAGACAAGGAATAGGCAAGTTCGACTATTTTTTTGTTTTGATTGAACTCGACTGTATTTGCAATGAAAACAGCTGTGCCAAATTTAAGATAAAATTTTTAAAAAATAGTGCCGTTTTTGATTACTTGAAAAACTGGTAATCGATGCGAGGCTACAAAACGTACCTGTGTGCGAGGCTAGAACGTGTGACGTCAGCTACTAAGTAGACTCTTCGCTAGGTAACGTTAAATATACGTCTACTATAAATGTTTATTTATGTTTACGCGGTAAGTTCATGCGTGAAGCAAAATGCCATCAAGAAAGTGGTGTTTTATATCAAAATGTTCTAATAAATACATCCACTAAAACCCTTTTTAAATTTTTTCCGATAGCACCTGAAAAGGAGAGAAAAGTAGTTTACAGCAGCTTGAAGGAATGTTAGAGAAGTATCGCCTATATCCGCATGTAGTTTTACTTCTACATCCAGTGGAAGTATAGTAACGAAATTAAAATTTGTTATTTTTCAAATAGGCTTAGAATGTCATGAAACGTCGGGATTTTACCACCCCCACCCCATTATTGAAGAAAAAATATAGTGATTTAGTGTGTAATCAAGAAGATAACCAAGTCATCAGTGGAAGTATAGTAACGAAATTAAAATTTTTTATTTTTCA
Source organism: Rutpela maculata (assembly GCA_936432065.2). Classification (NCBI taxonomy): domain Eukaryota; kingdom Metazoa; phylum Arthropoda; class Insecta; order Coleoptera; family Cerambycidae; genus Rutpela; species Rutpela maculata. Next base: position 207,820,901 of record OW386286.2, on the reverse strand, counting down.
AATAGGCTTAGAATGTCATGAAACGTCGAGATTTTACCTCCCCCACCCCATTATTGAAGGGAGTGAAAAAATGTAGTGATTTAGTGTGTAATCAAAAAGATAACCCAGTCATCAAGAATTTTTTCATTTCATTCACCCCCACCACCACCACCACTACCGATATGGCATATCATTTTATGGGTTTTTGGGGTACCCGATTTCAAACATTATATTATTAAAGTTCTATAAACAGTTATTTCCACATAGTGGAGTGCAAATATAGTATTTTCGTTGTAGGAGACTTGGATAGAAAGTCTGGATGAGGAAGTAGTGATTCTTTAGGAAGCGGTTTTTTCAGGGCTGGCTCCAGGTATTTGGCCACCCCGGGCACAGTTTCATTTTGCCACCCCTCTCTTATATAAATAACATTAGGGTCAGGCGGGGTTAAAATGAGACAAAATGACATCTTTCAATTTTTAGGTTGCTTAGAATCGAGTCATATTTAATGAAAGATTGGTATCATATGTAAAAATGACAGGAAAACTATATTTCTATGTATGTTTTTACTAAAAAGTGCCGTTAATTGATAAACAAAAATAAATAGTGTCTCTCCTACCTCCAAGTGAGGTAAAAATAAGACATTGGAGGGCAAATGAAAGACACGTGATTTATTCCCATTCTTATTGACGTCGTACAAATAGAAGTGCAAAAATAAGACAGAGGAGGGTTTTTCTTTTATATGTAATTTATTCAGATTTTTTACTAAACAAGAAGGGGCTTGCAGAAGGGCTAACTTCTCCTAAATTAGGAAGCTGAAATGTGCCTGCTTCAGCCTGCCCATTTGGTCTCTTTAGTCTCTTTTTACCCCGCTTTTAATTTTTTTGTTAAAATCAAATTTTTGATGACTTAAAACTAGCAGATTAATAAACTTGATCACAAAATGTGAAGTATGACACTTCTAGTTGACGTCTGCCAAATACGGACAATGCAAATAGAGAAACTATAAAATCCCCAAAAAAATACTAAGAGTGCGTTCAAAAATTTTTTAAAGGTGAATTAAAGAGTTTACTGAATAATATTTTTCCCGCATTAACAGTAGGCATAGGACCTGATTGGATAACATAAAACAGTTCTGAATGTACAAAACAAATTTGAATAAAAAATTAAGTTTAATTTATTTCAATCTGGGTTGGATATCACCTTGTCTTTTATTTACCCCGCTACCTGCCTGTCTCATTTTTATCCCGCCTGACCCTATCTTTTCAGTCCGTTATTTTTTATTTATAAAATTTTAAGAGTCACCTACTGAACATTCTTGATGGTTTGTTTTTTTAGTTATAAGATTTACAGCAATTTTTGGATTTTCAGCAATATGATTACTGTATTTAAAAGGGTAAAATAAAATAATTGAAAAAATTAACCGTATTGAAACTTAAAAAAAATACCACACCACAGAAATTAGACAAAAAATAAAATCACATATATGAAACAGAACGTGTGTATGTAACCTACTTTATAGACAAAAAAACTAACAATAACAAATTATTTATATAAAGTTAACATTACTATTACTATATTAGTGAAACAATTGTTTCCTAGCTTTTTTATATTTTTTGGTAACTGTGGATTTGAAGAATTTGCGCCCCTAGAATTTTGCCGCCCCGGGCAGCCGCCCGCTTCGCCTCCCCCCCCCCTAGAGCCAGCCCTGGGTTTTTTACTAAACGCATTGCTAGTGTTAAAATACAATGACACAGAACGGGTGATGAAACTTATTCGAGATTTTCAATTTTTAAGTCCTGATGCGGTATTCAGCACAGAAATGGTTCGAAAACTTGACAGTGCAATGAAAATCACATGCGCTAGGTATAATTAATCTGCAGCAATCAATAATTAATCACTGGAATAAAATGCCTATATTCCTTCAATTATTATACAGGTGGATTATAAATAAGCAAATTGTATTTTTTTTTAATAACTAATATTGCTTAACTACATAATTAACACCTAGGTTTAAGTTCGTGCTGCTTGCTAGAAAATCAGAGACCATTTTCACGTTTACATGTGTTAAATTACGCAGCTAGGTACATTATATATATGTCAATTTTTGATAAACATGACAGATGTACTTGCAGTAAGTTAATAATATTTAATAATAGTCCAGTCAATGAAAGAGTTGTAGAGAACATTTTGGAGGGGAGAATTTTTCTCTTCAGGAATGTGTTGGGGGTAGTCAGGAAGTAAACATACTAAAAGTCCCCGCCCCTAGCCCCGCCGCTTCAGTAGGAGAGGGGGGTGGAAAGGTTCCTTTTTTCGATTCTTCGCTTATAACTCGGAAACGATGCGTCGTACGAAAAAAGGTAATCTATGCCAAATTAAACGTAATTAAATTTCCCACAAGAATGTTTATATTCATTTTCTTCCTATGTGTTATATTTTACGAGATATTCGTCAGCGAAAATTGATAATTAATAAAAAAAAATCAATTGTGTACCTTGAATATTTCTATCAAAGCGGTTTACCGTGGTCTGCTAATAAATCACAGTCACAAAACAATCTTTATTTTACAACACTCGACGTATTTACTAGCGTAATATTTTGTCGAAGTCTAGGCATTTCCTTAAATATGCAGTGTGACTCACTTAAAATGAAGATACCTTTATAACTTTTTCATTTTGTTTCCGATTTGAATCAAATTTTACTCAAGTATAGAACAAATTAGGATCTACTTATCTACCAGAAAATCATTCACCTGCTATAAAGGCAAAGCTACCTGCGGTACCAAAATATGAGGAAAAAGGTTAAAAATCATATTGATTTTTAATCTTACGAACGATGAATTTTACGTAGCCACCATAAATTGCGGAAGCTGAGGACCCCCTTTGCCAGATGATCTTATGTATGAAATATCCCCCATCAATAATCAAATCAAATTTTGGTGTATGTACGTTTGTGGCGCCGATTGGATGCATTTTTTAGAATTTCTAACATTCAAAATGTTTTATTTTTTTCAGCATATTTTGGTACCGCAGGTGGCTTTGCCTTTATAGCAGGTCAATGATTTTCTGATCATAAGTAGATCCTAATTTATTCTATACTTAAGTAAAATTTGATTCAAATCGGAAGCAAAATGAAAAAGTTATAAGTGTATCTTCATTTTAAGTGAGTCACACTGTATATTTAAGGAAATGTCTAGACTTCGACAAAGTATTACGTTAGTAAATACGTCGAGTGTTGTAAAATAAAGATTGTTTTGTGACTGTGATTTATTAGCAGACCACGGTAAACCGCTTTGATAGAAATATTCAAGGTACACAATTGATTTTTTTTTTATTAATTATCGATTTTCGCTGGCGAATATCTCGTAAAATATAACACTTAGGAAGAAAATGAAGATAAACATTCTTGTAGGAAATTTAATTACGTTTAATTTTGCACAGATTGACTTTTCCCATACGATGCATCGTTTCCGAGTTATAAGTGAAGAATCGAAAAGAGGAACCTTTCCACCCCCCTCCCCCCTGAAGCGGCGGGGCTAGGGGCGGGGACTTTTAGTATGTTTACCTCCTGACTACTCCCAACACATCCCTGAAGAGAAAAATTCTCCCCTCCAAAATGTTCTCTACAATCCCTTTTTGGGCATTCATTGATTGGACTATAATAGTTGTACCGCGGTTTGTAGGAGACGTGTGTACAGGGTGAAAGTAGAGCTTGTACCTAGTATCTGACGTCAGACACCGTTTTTGGACATGTGATAATCGGAGAATTTTAATTTGGCGACTACACACATTACAAATTTTTGTTTTATTACTTCCACATCCAGTGGAAGTATAGTAATGACAAAAAATTTTTTTAAAATTTGTATTGTTCAAATAGGCTTAGAATATCATGAAACGTCGAAATTTCAAGTTTGAGCGAAAAAAAAATTTCTGTCTGTCGGTCTGTAACTTTTTTTGTGCGCACGTTTACTCTGGAACCGTTTGAGATATTGACTTGAAATTTGGTACACATATGTACTTTAACGAGATCTAGAACTAGATTATATTTTCATCTTGTTCCGTCGAAGGGTTGGGGGGTAAATTGGGGTAAATTTGGAGTAAACAGGTAAATCAAGCTGGTAAGAGTTCATAAAATTGATATTTAGTATAGACAAGAGAAGCTAAGGGGTCAAAAAAATTTTGGCATTAGCCACCCCCATTACCACCCCCACCCCATTATTAAAGGGGATGAAAAAAATGTGATTTAGTGTGTGTACAAGAACCAGAAACCTCAAAATATTTTTTTACTTTAACAACCCCCCACTCCCACCCCTTGTCACCATCCCCACCCCACTAACGATGTGGGGTATCGTTTTATGGGTTTTTGGGGTAGAGGATTTCAAGTATTATATTATTAAAGTTCCATAAACAACTATTTCCAGATACAAAATTGTTTGGATGTGGAAGTAGTGATTCCTTGGGCAGCGGTTTTTTTATTTTATTTTACATGTATGTTGTATGAATCCTTAACTTGTAATCTGACAAAGAAAATTTATTTTTACTTGTATGTATAGAAAAATTTGCAGACAATTTAAAAAAGAATTCGAGCAGTTTGATATATTTACAAGATGATATGGGTACCTTGGAGCTTTTGTGGACAAAAATTTTGTTTTCTTCATCTTTCTTTACGCCTCTGAGACATAGGCCGTTAAGGGGGCAAACAGACGGGGTTTGATGCTTTCGAGATATAGATCTGGAGGCGTTTGTTGCGAATTCCCTGTAAAGCCCATCGCAACAACATCTCGATTCTCCATGAAATACGTTCCCTAAAGCGACTCTCCAGCATCGTATTCTCCCGAATTTTACCCTTTTTATTTTTGGCCACATCAACCGGAGAGAGGACAGTATACAGGTTACTGGTAACTCGTTCCTGTCAAGGGGTGTTAGAGGACCTAATTTGCAATCACTTCAACTCTTCATGTGTTGTATGCAAGTTTTTAGTTTTCGAGATATTTCAATTTTTCACTTTTTATTGAAAACCCATATTTGTATATTCAAAATAAAATTTAAAAAATATCACTAATTCAATAGCACTGATTTTAATTGTCGTACTTAGATAACTCTACAATGCATTACTAACAGTAAAATGTCAAGAAATACCCAATGGACCAAAGATGCAACAAAAAATAAAAAATTTCAATTTCTTTTATTTCTGTTACAATGACGATTTATTACAATAATTCATTAAAACACTAGACGTAAAAATCATTTAAAGTCTCTTTTTTATTAGTTTTCCAATTAGAGAAGTTAGAGCGAGCGCCATCATTGTTTCAAAGCAGTTTAATGCTGACAATTAAATGAAGCAATACGGTTAGACAAATTATTTTACGTTACAATACATTAAAAATTGAAAATAAACACAAACATTTTAAAAAGAAACAGAAAATCAGATATGACAAAAGCCGAAAACATAAAAAAATAAAGATTGTTGAATTTTTGATGAATAAAAACTTAACAAATTATATTTTGTTAAATAAAAGAATCAGAATATACGAAAACAGACTAAAAATGTTAAAAAGAAGACTCGATATGATGAAAATGGTGTGATGTATACCATTAATTAAGTTAGTTGCCAAGTTACAATATTCAAGGAGTGGGGAGATAATTTTTCCTCAAGGGTGCTTTATGCGATGTAATTTAAAAAATTTTAGTTGTGGATAATTTTCAACTAGCAGAGAGAGAAATATAAGCATTTTGGAACAATATGCGCAAATTTCAGGAAAAAATATCAATATGTTTATTTATAATCGTCTAAAACGCAAAAACTAACGTATCACGGATTCAAATGAATGCAAATAGAACATTATTTTATTTAAACGTTGGTTATTTCATATACTTTCATAACTCGTTTATCGTTTTTGGTTTCACAAAAAAATCACGTAGTCATTTGAAATTGTTTATACGCGCAATATCCATAATTACAATTAAATTCCAAAAAATTAGTTTAAATTTAATTTTTGTTTCTTTCTAAACACCACCGTAAAGTACATGTAAAAACCTACACTTTAAAAGAAAAATTGTCCTACTACGAGTCGATGCACTTCAACAAAATGCGATGGAAATTTCGAAATTATTGTTGATTTTTAGCCGTTTGAATTAATATTTTGCGCTAAAATTTGGCACAGAGGTTTAGTTCAATAAAGGGCATGGTTCCACCAACTTTCGGTAAAATTGATGGATTATTACATCATATTTCTTAAACTGTTAAAAAGAGGCAATTTTTGGTGGTTTTTATTTTACAAATTATCAAAAAGTTTCTTCATATGCCTAGTCTTATTCATAATTTTGTAGCGAAAAGTTTGGTATTTTTATTTTTGCTATACGATTACTATGACCTGAGGTAATAGGGAAAATAGCAGAAAATGTGTGTTGAAAAATAAATTGATAAATTCTACAAGGAGCAATGGACGGATTTAACATAAAATTGCTCAGAGCACTTGTTATTATAACTACAACAAATTAAAACAATAAAATTGCTGTAGCCAGAGAATTCCTTATTCACCTATTTTGATCCTTAATTTGACTCCACTATATGCAAATTTGGGGTTTTTCAATAAAAAGAAAAATTGAAATATCTCGAAAATTAAAAACTTGCATATAACACACGTGAGTTGAAATGATTTGCAAATTAAGTGTTCTAACACCTCTTAACAGGAATACGTCGAGTTACCAGTAACCCTGTAGAATGATAGTTCAGAGGCGACCAGACAGTAAGAGGCGAAGAGGACACGGGTTGATATAGCCAAATAGCTGTTTACCATGCATCTAACATGCAACCGCGACAGGTGGCGTGATGCTGTCAGAAGTGCCATACAGCAAAGAGCGGCCAATTAAAATAATGTCTGAATGACAAAACGTCTGTCAAGACGTTGTGCAGAAAAAAATGATAACTCCCGATTTTTAAAGTTTTTTTATTTTTATTGTATATTTGCCCCCGAGTTACTTCAACATTTATTTTTCCATTTTAGACGGTTTGTTCCACTCGTTTTAATGGTCTGGATTTTATTCGGCTGAAAATCCAATTTGAATATCTGATTTGATTGGCCCCTAAACAGATTACGGTAAAACATGTCAGCGCTGTGAACTAAACGGCAGTAACCATCGAAACAATGTTCTAATTATTTATGTGACGGTAACTAATTAGTTTATTATTTATCTACTTCACGAAGTTAACATAATAAGTAGTGAAAGTAGGCGTGGACTATAACGTCCGGCTGAAATAATTTTCAGTGTAATGACATTTTACATGTTTTTACTGTCATTATTATAACATCATATACAGCGTCAGTGTAGTGCAACAACTTTTATTGTCCCCAGTTAGTTCCAGAATAAATACGGTAAAGTGAGATTTTTTCATTGTTATTACGTTTATTCATGTTTATAACAATTAGGTACAAGTTAAAAGTTGCTTATTGCGAAAACCACTAGTTAATACATTAGTTTTTTTTTTATGTCAATGCTTAATATCTGCCCGTTTTATATACTTAATTGCAATCGTTTCCGTTTAGTGGAGATCGTTACTAATAACTAATAATGAATCACTGGAAGCTTACATGTTTTCGTGCACTTAGTGTTTCATATTTTACGTTTTCCAGAAATGTGTTATCTATGAATCAATGTTTTATCGAGAACCGAGTATTTATTACTGTTATTTTTTTTATTTAAGTAGTGAAATCATTCCTTTACAGTCAATTCGATTTTTAAATCTCAGGGCAAAATGTATTAAAACTACTTCGTATAAGTTTGTTTATTGTGTAAGAACATAACAATTATTTACGGCAGAGTTTACCATTTGCATAAAAACAAATTACACGTATTTTTCATGTGTATGGATGTAAATTTCCTCTTCAACAGGAAACGTATTAAGGAATGTGCATATTTATTTACGAATAAATATAAATGTAAAGCTTTGTTATATCAGTTATTGTCGAATATTTTTCATATTAAAAATGCGTCTAGTGCCGGTTCTTCGGCGCCTGCAATGTTAATTGTGTGATAAAGGTAATAATTTTTACGCAGTAAATGCGCCATATAGTAAAGTTTCTCTAGAAGAGTTCTTATAAAAAATTAATAAATTGAGTAATTTGCTTTAAAAATTGTTACCGTCAGTGGTCAACAATTCCAAGGGAAGATTGTGTAATATGGATTTATCGTTTTAACGCAATATTATTTCGCTACCGATATTTGCCGCTAAAATAAGTTTTCCACTTACCTACTGTCCAGTTGTCATGTTCTCAATCTGTCATTGATTGTCATGTCGTAAGAAACTTTGAACGAACAGTCAATATTTAACACATCCAATTATTCCACTTTTCTACTGCGAAAAAGCCTCAAGGTCCATGTATTTTAACACCTGAGAATGTGACTTTATTATATTTGATGTGATCTGATCGTAACTGCAAAGAAACGGACACCATTTTAAAGAAGGCAGGTAATTTGATTTGATTCGTTCACTACATTATTTCATAACCTGTCAAAATTATAGATTATAGGAGTAATGAAGTTCAAAGAAGATATTCATTAAATTCTGTCTTTCAACTAATCATGCTATGTAAGTTTATTACATTGTAAGTTTGCTGAAAAAATACCCATTAACCGCTCGGAGGTTATTTGCTATTTTTTTACTTTTTATTTTTTTTGCTATTTTTTTTACGTAATATATTTTAGGAAGCCTTTATGAGTATAAAAATACCGCTGACTAAGGAATCACTCCTTTCACATGTAGATTTCCTGTTCAAGTCGTCCACTACCACCCCCCACTCCATTATTAAAGGTGGTGGTAGTGGGGTGGTTAATGCCAAAAAATATTTTGCGTTCGGTTCGTATAAATCAATTTTATTTTTTTACCCCTTTAATAATTGTAATGAGGGTTATAGTGAGGTGGCCGATGCCAACAAATTTTAACACCTTCTCGTACATACACTAAATCCCAATTTTATGTACTCTTGCTTGCTTTACTTATTTACCCCCAAACCCTTCAACCAAATAAGATCAAAATATACATAATCTAGATCTCGTTATAATACAGAGGTGTACCAAATTTTAAGTCAATGCCATAAACCGTCCCAGAGTAATCGAGCGCACAAAAAAAAGTTACAGAAATTTTTTTATGCTGAAACTTAAAATCTCGACGTTCCATGACATTCTAAGCCTATTTAAACAAACAAATCAATTTATTTTTACCTTCACCACCACAATGTGGAAGTAATTATTTTATAGGGCATTTTCAGATTAAAAGTACTTTCATTGTTACAGTTCTGATATTTGATATTCTGATCTGTATTTATTTATTTTTATACATTATGCAACAGATCAATGACCCACTAACAGAATAGGAAAAAGCACATGTAAATACACATAATTAAATGAATTAACATAAATTAGTACAGGAAAAAAGGCAAAATAAAGTAAGTCATGTATGTCTGTCTGTGTGTTGATGCTATCTAAGTAATTATTTAATATTTAGTATAATAAGTGCCGTTCTGACGCAAATTAGAATACGCTAAAGAAAAGATTAATATTCACGAGTGAAAAAGCTAGGTTCGGTGGTACAAGAAGTACACTCGCAGTTTTGACAGAGAACCGATTTGGCATATAGTTGATGCTATTATCAAGGAAGAAACCTGATAAACTTTTAGTGAAAAATATACAGAGTGGACACTCTTAAAAATAAGGAGCAGAGTGTGACCGATGAAACAGGAAAAAGCGCCAATCCATTGTTTCTATATTCAGAAAAGTTCAAAGTTTCGTAATATCAAAGGTTTTTTTGGTTAACATGTCATTGTAGGTATTCACTTTTCGGGGACATTGCGTAATGCGATTGCTTGTCTCGTAACAGAAATTATACTTTAGTAGTGGTAAGAGGTGCGTTTTCTCCAAATTTCATCAAAATCGATCTACTAGAACCCGAGTAATAGAACAAAATTGTTTATTGGCTTTTTAAAGTTGTGTTAAACTGAACTTTCCAACTCATCTGGTTTTGTTGTCCTTTCAGAAACAAAGATTTTGAGATCTTACACGCTCTGAATTAAAAAAATTAGGCATGGCAGCCATTTTGTATAAAAGTGGCCCTATACAGTTGAGCGGCGACTTCCGACCACAATGAATAGCATTTTCGTAACCCATGGGGCCCGACAAATGAAGCTTCTTTCAGCTACATCCATTTTCAAAAAATTTCGGCTTAATATGACTCCACTACTAATTCCACATCTAGATTTTCTACCCAAGTCTCTTATAATAAAAAAAAAAAATACTATAGTTCCATTCCAGTATGTGGAAATAAATTGTTCATAGAACTTCACATCGGTTGAGGACTTTGGTTCTTGTACACTCACTAAAGTCACAATTTTATTTTCTACCTCCTTTAATAATGGAGTGGAGATGGCAATGGGGGCAAACTTACCTAAAGTTTAGAACGTTCACTTGAACGAATTTTAAATGAAAAAGAAAAGTTAATAAAAACCACACTGATTTAGGCGTAAACCTCGGCATAAACACTCGTTGTCACATTTGCTGACAATAATATCCACAATACTTAAGTTTTTACACATAGAATCGAAGTGTGGTTTTTATTTACTTTTCTTTTTCATATGAAATTCGTTCAAGTGAAGGTTGGAAATTTCAAGTACAATTTTATGGATTTTTACATGCTTTACCTATCTACCCTCCATTACCTCTAACCCTAGAACGGAATAAGATCAAAATATAATCCAAATCTCGTTTTATACATAGGTGTACCAAATTTCAAGTCAATATCATAAACCGTTTCAGAGCAATCGTGCACACAAAAAGATATCGACAGACCGACAAAAAGACCTACAAACAGACATTTTTTTTGCTTAAACTTAAAATCTCGACGTTTCATGAGATTTTAGGCCTATTTGAACAAAAAAAAACTGGAAATATGAGAATTAACAATGCCTATTTGTTGTCAGTCGACATTATATATTACGAACCGATTATATATAAAAATATGACATAAGTTTTGGCATGTCTATCTTCTATTAAATGTATTGTGTACCTAGCGAGAATATCATCTGAGGATATCCATTTGTAAATCCGTACCTGTGAATAATTTTTGTCTTAATGCGAAGAAAAAAGAATGGCAGCTACATACAATCTGCTCCTTGACAGCTGATGTACGCGCGGCAAATAAAAACGCAAGATTTGGTGACTGTTTGTAAAATGGATCAAGGAGATTTAAGCCCACGGTTTTTACCTAGCGACGAAAGATCATAAAGTTATTCTTGTTTTTTTTGTGACAAAATTAAAAAAAAAATAAAAAACAAATTTTTTTTGGCTGCTTTATTTTCAACAAAGTTTACATATACGTTGACAGCATTATCACCAAAGCACAACTATTAATTGATAGCGTTATTAATGTATATATTATTAAATATTACATTATGATAATCTCTTGTGTATTTTTAAACGATTTTTTATTTGTTTCCAGTACCACATAAGGCACACAAAAAATGGGCGGAAGACAGTCGAAGAGGTCAGTAGATATAACCACAACCCCAAAAAAAGGCGATGGTGAAGTAGTTGTAGAAGGCGAGGGAAAATTGGAAAAAATCGGTGACGCGGACATCAAGGCCACGTCAAATGGTGCTGTACATACAGAAATAGAGTTTGCGGTGAGTACTTCCTAATTTTTTTTACAGACTTTTATTTAACTTCCTTTGTATGTGTGTATGTATGCATGTATGTGTGTATGTAGTATGTATGTGGGTATGTATATGTTTAGTCCAAATCTTGTGGGTCAATTTTGAACCACTAAGGACGCGTTGTACCAACTAAGTTCAATTCAGTTTTGATCCAAGATCAAAATTCATGTTACAATTGTTGTAACAATCGTAACCTTGGCTTTTGATATTGGATCAAGCTGAACTTGGCGTGAACTTAGTTGGTACAACTCGCCCTTATGACGTCCAATTAAGCTGAGATTTTGCATATACCTGTAGTTCTAGTGACAATAATATGATTCCAAAAGTGTGGTTTTTAGTTTTAACACTAAATTTTCAGTTTTTGTTTTGATGAAACGATGTATTCTAAGATATTCTAAGAAATGGCGAAAGCGCTAGAATGCGTACAGCGAAGGTTTCGGTACTGTTTTATTATATGAATATAGAATAAACTAATTAAGATGTATCTAACAATTAAAAAATAATATTAAATGTGAAAAAAACAAGCTTTTATTATTATATTATATTAAAAATAAAAAAAATTAAATTGTCTTAAAAGCTTGTCGTGTGAATAGAAAAAAATACAAGCTTTTAAGACAATTAATTTAATTTTTTTAATTTTCTGTACATCTAAATAATAAAAGTTTTTTTTACATTTAATTTTACTAATATTAAATCACTTCCTGGCACCCCATTTGAATTACAATTGTTGGTAATGTATGCGCATTAATTACTAATACATTGTTGCTTCAGATGGAATATTTGATTCTTTAAAAGCCGGTAATGACGTCGCAGGTTTTCTAGTAAAGTGGAGGAAATGGATTCACTTAATCGAACAATTGTTTGTTAGGGTGGTATATGCGCGTTTGCATGACTTTCCTTTTCAGCATGAAATAAAAATAAGATATTTATACAAATACTATTTAAATACTAGACGGAAATATGTGTTTTTTTAAATAACGGGGATCATAATTGAGAACCGAACAAGCAATAATAGATGTTTATTTTGGAGTATTTTCAACTGACTGCCAGTTCCTGTTCAGTTTGATAAGATTAGTATATTTATGCATTTGGATTTAAACGCAAATAAAACCCCAATATACATTAACTGCAAAGTTGGTAATTTATGCAAACCCAGATAAATAGTCAAGTCATCGCTTCGTCAAACTTGGGGATGTAAGGAAATAGCTGAAAACCAGGGTTGGCCTGATTTAAATCGGCAGACTTTTTTAAAATAAAATTATAATTTACATCAAACACGACTCTTTTTAAAAATCATTGAATCTTTAATTATAATAAAATGAATGAGCATGCCAAAAGACACAGTAAAAACATTCTTACAGAAAACCTAGTAGAAAACTTAACAATACAAAAATATAACTTGAGTTTATGTTTCAACTTCATTTCCATTGCAAAATAATTTTAACTTTGTAAATAGAAAATCATGAGGAGCTCAGAAAATATTACTTCGTCTAATCATTTTGATTTACGTTTACATTTTATGAGCTCCCAATGGTTTTCTATTTACAAAGTTGAAATTATTTTCTACTTTTAGTGCAATTTGGTTTTAAAAGTAAACTGTTTAATAAATAAATACCTATTATTTCTGCTTACATCATTGTTGCTCTTTAAAAATTTTTTTTATTTATTTTTAACTTTTTAGTCTTTGTCACGTAACTAGTTGTATTCTACTCGTCAAACCTTTTCATTTGATGCCCATGTCAGGGGGGTAGTGAACAAAAAGGCTAATGCTTCTATCCGCCATCTTAGAGGGTCCTCCATATTGGATTTAGAATGACGTCACGTAGCTTATCGTATTTTACTCCTCAAACACTTATGTCAAAGGGGTTGTGAAGAAAAAGGTAAGCCCGCCATCTTGGGGCGTCCGCCATATTGGATTTAGAACGATCTCAGATACTATATTGCATTCATTGTCCTCAGAACGAAAGCTGTGTGCAAAATTTCAGCTCGATTGGATAACGGGAAGTGGGTGAAATTTCAATCACTAAATGCATAAATGACCCATACAGGCATACACACAGACTTCCATTGAAAAATCGGCAGCTACTTGGAAGCGGCTGGAACCTCCCCACCCGGGGGATCTTTAAAGCCGTTTTTTTTTTTCACGGAAACCAAATCGAAAGGGTGCAAGTGTGATATATCGTTGAAATCTGAATTTTTACTGCTTTTCAGTGGTTCGATTATAAATTGTAATCATAAAATAAACAACTTGTTGTGCCAAAACGGCACTAAACGTAATCCGATCTCAACCAAAACCTTTTCAGATCTTCTGGAGCACTAAAGAAACCCTCATGCAGTTTCATCCAAATAGTTTCGCCGCTATTGTGCTAACACGCAGACATTTTTCAAAAACCACTTTTTTGGGTTCCTGGGACCTCAAAACGTAAAGATTTGATGTTATTTCAATTTTCGATTTTGGACCAATTTTAGTAGCCTTCCACAATTTTGTGGAGAGGTTAAAACAACTCGTGTCTGTTACTTGTAATACAGAAATTTAACAATGAACTAATGCTTCTAAAAATATTTAGAAAAGATACATTTGCTAAGGTTACTAACTGCTTTATTAATTAAGCCACACTAAAGTTAAGCTGCTGATTCGTAAACTTGATTAGTTGAGTTAAACACTGTGTGGTGAGGATGTAGCATGGTGTTATGGAATGTTCATTTAATTTAATTATGTTTTAATGTGGTGACTATGCTTAAAGTATGTATATATGAATATGACATAGCTATGGAATGTTTTTAATGATTTGTCGCCTTTGTCTTTTTTGCCATTTTTATACCTCTTATGTGTTTTGGGACTTATTACAACACATTTCGGTGTATTCGGGTTCTGGTCCATTATTTTAAACTGAACTTAATGAAGATATAACAAAAATCATTAAAATGTCCCTAGAAGTGCAATAAAAATAAATCTTAAAATCGCAATAAAGAAAGTGTCTGAGGAGTGGGATTGTTTTTTGCTGAAATGTGTAGTACACGTATAAAAAAAGCATGACTAAGTTTTGGACTTCGGTCGAGGTGAGGACATACTCCTCATTTAATTAAATGAAATCGTAAAACTTCGTTTTTTTCTCGTTTTTTTGCAAATGTCTCCGCTCATATTGATCATATTACCAAAACAACAAACGAAGATTTTTGGAAATTAAACTTCGAACAGATTTAGATATACAAGACCTCTATTAAATATGTACTTAACCTCAAAAATGAAAAAGCCAATATATAACTTTTTTAAACAATTTGATTTAATATTAATTAATGTAATATTTTGGACAAGTATGATCTTAATGTATGTTACCAACCACAGAAAGTTAAAGTCAAGATATTCGTTTAGACGGCAAAAAACAAATTATTTAGAGGAACATTTTTTTTAACTCCAGGCTTTTAAAGATACTTTTGATTATTTTAACGCATTTTTTACTCGATTATCGAAGAAAATTTAGCTAAAATTTGAATATTATGACTATCTCTTTGCATTTGGCACATTGCTCTCTTTTTATAGAAACTAAATACACTACATACAACTCAAAGCCAAGGCTGTCCGTAAGGGGGTCACACGTTTGAAAAAGCGCAGACATAAATCCATACCCATCGACATTGTCAGTGTCGGGGCTAGGGCTTGAACCCAGTACAGTGTGACCAGCATATTCGCCACACAATTCGCTTTAGTCGGCTGAACTACCGTGCCATGCCGAACTAATCTAAGTTTTGCGTTTTTATTTGAGTTCCATTCGATGTAAGTTAAAAAATGTATCTAAAAAAATGTTAAAATAAATATGGGTGTACCATGAGCCTCTGTTACTGTGGTTTCTTTAATATTAATAGTAAAAACAGTTTTGAAAGAAATCGAATCCCCTTCAAAAAGGTCGCTTAGGATTATTAAATTTTATTTCAGAATTTTTAGCGACGTTTTTTGAAGGCGGAATTTTTTTTTCTTTCAAAAATGTTGTTTCGCCTTTTTTAGTGGTCTCTTTATTTAGCTTCTATACAGTATAATATTCGACATTTTGACGTTTCTAGTTTTATGAGGCTGGTTATCAGAGAATGTTGAAATCAAATGTACCGAATTTCATGTAAATTTGGAAAAATATTGCAATTATCGCATATCGACATATTGGATTCGCCATTTTGAATTCTTAACTTTTGACATCAGATTCGTTATTAGCTACTTCTAAAATACCTAACTACCAATTTTAATTCAATTCCGACGAAATATACATTTTTTTATCAACAGTAAAATCACAAGAGCTTTTTTTTATCGGATAAATTTCTCTTTGTAACGAAATAATTTTGCCAATCAGTGATTTTATGAGAAAAACTGACATGAAAAAATCGCGAGACCGGAGGTCGAGCGATTTTGTCAAATGTTTTTCGAGCAAAATTACTGATTGGCAAAATATTGAGTTAAAAAGAAATTTATCCATAAAAGAAAAGCTCGAGTGATTTTTGGCAAGATAAATTAACGACAGAATATGTGAACGA
This sequence comes from Rutpela maculata, assembly GCA_936432065.2. Classification (NCBI taxonomy): domain Eukaryota; kingdom Metazoa; phylum Arthropoda; class Insecta; order Coleoptera; family Cerambycidae; genus Rutpela; species Rutpela maculata. The sequence continues at coordinate 207,804,700 of OW386286.2, read as the reverse complement.
ACAACAAGTAAAAATAATTATAATTTTCTCAAAACGACTCATATCGTACAGTATAGTTTCCACAAGACTTAAAAATTATAGCCGACAGTACAGATTTTAAAATGACGTGCGACTACTAGATATACTCTGCTTTTGAGGAACAGGCATTTTTATCGTGACAAAAAACGATGCACCTTTTTTATCGCTGTCAAAGTGACAAAACGTGACTGTCAAATAGACTTTTTATATAGGAGTTAATTTATCACATTTAAATATTTTTATCGCTAAGCGACATCACCAAATTTTCTATTAAAAAATTTTGTTTCCAATTTTTGCTCATCTTTCACTAGACGTACCTTGATGAAATTATTATAGGACCACCGCGAGGGGCAAACCGCCGCCCAAAATTTGTACACCAGATTTCCCCTTTTACAAAGATTTCTCTGATTTCCCTTAGATTTCCTCCTGATTTCCTGCGATCTCCCCTTGATTTCCCGTGAATTCCTCGAGATTTCCTGTGATTTCCCCTTGATTTGCTCTGATTTCCTGTAACGTGTACACCAGATTTCCTCTGCGGTTTGCCCCTCGGACCACCGCTAAGCCGGTACTTTGCTACTTTCAAAATTTCATAGAAATCGCTTTAGCCAATCCAAAGTGATGATTGAATATATATATATAAAAAAAAAACATGCATGCGGGTCGAACTGAGAACCTCCCTTCTTTTTTAAATTTTATGAAGTCCTTTAAAACATCATCGGGTAAAAGGAAAAGTCTAAAATTTAAAATGCAAATTACCTCAAAGGACAACAGAAATGACCTACAATTACCTGCTCCATATGCGTATATCGGATATTTCCCCAATCATTCCCGTCATACCACATTAACGCACTGATATTAGGGAAGGAAATGGTCTGCGGTGCGGTGGGATAAATCTTGCAAAAATCCCCTGCTTGGTGCCGGCTCATGGTGTGGCATTTGCCACTTGGCCTTGTTATTCTTTACCGGATATGTTTTTATAATAATCCGTAAATTACAAAGATACCTATTAAAAGGTAACACGGCATTAAATACCTCAGTTGATCAATTTCTTGCATTTGATATGTACTAAATCTCCAAGCAAAATTAGGTTTTAATTTTATTGAAAAATGCAGGTAGTTTATATATTAGGGTGCATACTTTATTTTTAATTAATAAAACAAATTAGAATGTAGAATTATCTCCACCCACGTGTTGAAAACTTTCGCTGGCTATAAAACAAGAACATGAAATGCCTGTGTAATTACTTTAGTCACGGTTTCGATTATTTTATCAGTTATTGCAACATGTAACGTCAATTTTATATACAGTATCGAAACCAGTCCAAGTTATATATTTCTGATCCCGTACAAAATACGAAAGATATTGCCCGCACGTTCGTTTTTAATTATTGCATTCTTAGAAGCATGAATTTCCGCTGAATTTAGTTGATTAACTTTAGTTTATGTAAAAACTTGTTTGAGAATATTATTTAGGTATTAAGCAAATCACAACTTGCACACTTTTTTATTTATTATGAACCTACTTTCTGTATATTGTTGCCCTAATCTGGGCACCCTAATATGCCCCATCGGAATATTCTGTGATCGAAGTAGGGCATTCGACTGCGTCAATCATGTAAAACTGTTATCTAAACTTTATTCGTGGGGCAGCTCATGGATGGGTAGCTTCATATTTGGATCACCGTACACAATATGTTAGTCTATTATATTCTGACAATAACAATAGAAACACAATAAAATCTGAATATCTAGACATGAAGGTGGGAGTCCCACAGGGATCTGCACTGGGCCCGATATTATTTTTATTATATACGAACTAGCTTGATACTACTGATGCATTCTTTGTTATGTACGCTGGTGATAAATCCCTTCTAATATCGGATAAGGCAGATATTGGCAGATGTTGGAATCCAAATGTAACAAGGTATTACAAATTATGAGTTATTGCTATGTCTAACACACTTTACCTTAACAATGAAAAAAAAACAGGTAATAAGATTCCATAAAAGACAAAAATAGTGTTCTCCGTTAAATATTGGCATAAGATCAGATATAGTTGAACAACTTATTATGGTGTACCATGCTCTAGACATGGGCGGTCCAGTTCCTTTAGTGGATTCGGTCCGTGTGGACCCGTTCAGCTGGATTCGTTCCATCAAAATGTTCTCAGTCCTCACTACTTCCTAAGTATTAAGTATGCACGTGCGGTATTTGCTATTTATGACGCGATGACAGTCAACTCAAACTTCAAATCTATCTAAGCACTCAGTCATGGCAGGTCGGTCCGGATTCGTTCACTTGGAATAGGTCCGCCCGGACCGCCCATCTCTACCATGCTCAGGTCTCTTCTAGACTGCGATGTGTGGTATGTTTCTGGGGTAGCTCCACGCAATCATTGCGTGTATTTATTGCACAAAAACGTATTATATGTATTGCTAGTGTGTCTAATAGGTATTCCTGTAGAGACCTTTTTAAAAATTACAAAATTTTAACCCTTGTGTGCTTGTTAATATACGAAGTGTGTTTTTATTATAAAAATAATGGAAATTATATTTTAAACAAAAATTTTCACCAAATAAATACTAGACAAAAAGATCATTTTCATGTGTAATTTTGTAAATATAAAATAACTTAAAACTCACCAAATTATTTAGGTCTAAATATTTTTAACGAATTAGCGACACGTAAAAAATGCATCAAGTTTAAAATCTTTTAATCTTGTTGATAAGTGCTTTTATAGTCTGGATGAGTTCTATGAAAGTAACAGTTAGTTTGTAAGTAAGCGTAAGAAATATTCCTATACAAGTATACCACTTTGTCTGAGAGGAAAATAAAGTTTATGTATTTATTTATTTATTTACACTTTATAACACTCATTATTGGAGAATTAATCAAAACAACTACTCTTCCAGCTAATCCTGACGAAGTATTGAATTACATGATAGGTTTCCTAGCATTTTAAAGAAAAAAAAATGTATTGAAAATACTTAAATCATTTATTTAAATGCAGTCATTCACACTTTTCTATTTAATATGAATTTAATCTACTTTTGTATATTGATAAAAGATTTTCAGGATGAAGATTATCCATTTGACAATCCGAACTTAGATGATGAATATGAGCTCGGCGACACTTCTGCCACTATTCTTCTTGTTAATACTTTCGATAAATAATTAATTCAATTATATAGGTTTTTAGTAGGTTCCACATAGAAATTCTAAAAAGCATGAGATATATCGAGATTAATCAAAATTGTTGAAAATTAAGATTCAAGTATGTAATATAGTGTGTTAAAAGTTTATACAATTCATATAATATACTTATACAAATAATGGGTAAAATAAAGTTGAATAATAATAATAATAAACTCGCATGATAAAATCAGTATTTTTTAATAAAATGAAGTTTATTTTGCTCCATACTACCCCCTTTTATATGCTTAACTAGCACTATACATTCGGGGTTTAAATTTTGTTTTTAATACATATATTATTTCAATGTATTATCATTTCATTTACATGAAAAATCTATAATTTTTAATAAAATGTCGAAAACCATAAAACGTCCATTTTACATCATTATATTTCCAATTCCATTTTATTTTTATTTTCTCATTAACAGGGCAAATCATAATTTTTCAAATTTAATTTTACTACTACTAGAAATGTAAATGATGCATATGGTGCAATACAGAAGTAACAAATACATTTAATTTTTTATTTATGATTTATTGTTTAGAATTTCCTTTGTTTTTAAAGCCATTGCATTACTACGATAAAATTTGAAAGTCAATTAAAAGTGCATTAAAATCGTTCCGCTTGGCCGTGAAATATAATAATATCAACTATTTGTTACAAGTATTATTATCCAACTATGTACAGGGTGGTTGCGCGAACGTTAGAACCTCGAGATACGTAAAAAGTTCAAAAATAAAGTTATAGTAAATAATATGTATTTTCCAAAATTCATTTAAGAAAAACAATTCGAAGTCGCATTTCGAAGATATGAACTTTACTTTGGTTTTTAAATGTATGGTATATTTTTACACCATCTAGAAGGCCATAAAAGGCTTTTTAATGATATATAAAACATACTATTTTTCTTAAATACCATACTAGATATTTAATTTTATATTTTGTTATCATTAAGATATGATGGTCCGAAAAATATACAGGGTAGGGCAATGGTGAGTCGGACTTCGATATCTCAAGTGCTGCGATAGTTCACTTACTAGTAAAGTTCACTTACTAATAAATATAAGATTCAAGGACAAATAACCGAGGGGAATCAAGAAACAAAAAGAACAAGTTTTGAAATTAAAAATAATAACATGTATTATACAAAATGTTAATCTAAAACTTTATTTATCTTCCAATATATACATTATTTAACAAAATGAATTCTAAATACATATTATTTTCCAAACCCTAATATCTATACGAGCCAAGACGAAATTACAGGATCAAGTGCCTTTCTTTATTGGAATGCTGTGTATATCAATATATTTTTTTAATCCTCTTTCTAGACTCCATTCATTCCTATATTATGATGAACCATCTCCCAATCACTTGAATGTAATGAATTTTTTTGTTGAAATAATGCCCTCTGCAGCTGCATATTGAAAAAATCACCAAAGCCACAATTACGGGTTTTAAGAAAAACTTATGTGAATGCTAGGTTGCGAGACATCTAATTAATATTTTTGAATCATTCTTATTTCCTAAAAATGTACAGGGTGGTCAAAAATTATTTTTCAATTAAGAACTTTTTAAATTGAATTTTGTCAATTTTTTCAAATGGAATACCCTATGGTTAACCATTTTCGTTTTATTGAGCGATAAGTGTTAAATTCTTCCCGAAAGGATTCGAAATAGGATGTGGTTTCAGCAAGATGGTGCTCTACCACATTGTTTAAATGTAGTTAGAGACCACTTAAATAATACCTACCCACTTTAATGGACCCACTAAATGCCCTGCGAGATCCCAGATTTTACAAAAATGGATTTCTTTTTATGGGGATACCTGAAGGAAATTGTTTATAAAGACTCACCAACAACGGTACAAAATATGAAGGAAAGGATAATAACTGCTTTTAGGTCTATCACCGGCAATTTTAGAAACAGTAGAAACCTCATTTCAAGAGCGCATAGAGATATGTGTAGATCAAATTGGGTAACATGTGGAGCAATTATTATAATTTTTTCTAATGAATTATTTGAAGAAACCTCTATTTTTAAAATTTATTCTTGAATGTTGTACTTATTGCTCAATAAAACGAAAATGGTTGCTATTGGCCATAGGGAAGTACTTACAAAAAAATGTTCGTTTTTCATTTCTACATCACACCGTCGAAAAATATACAGGGTGTACGATTTGAAAAAAAAATGAGGTAATTCAATTTAAAAATTTCTTAATTTAAAAATATTTTTTTGCGGCCCTGTACATTTTTAGGAAGTAAATATGATTCAAGAACATTAATTAGATGTCCCGTAACTAGTATTCACATAAGTTTTTCTTAAAACCCATAATTGTGACTTGGGTGATTTTTTCAATATGCATCTGCAGGTGGCATTATTTCAACAAAAAAATTCATTACATCCAAGTGGTTGGGAGATGGTCAATAATAATATAGTAATATATAATAATATAGAATAGAGTCTAGAAAGAGGCTTCAAGAAATGTACTAATATGCATAGCATTCCATTTAAAAAAGGCACTTGATCCTATAATTTCGTCTTGGCTCGCCCTGTATATCCGAAAATAATTTTCGGTTATAGACTGTTTTATTTAGTTTACTTTTTTTTTTTTAATTTTTAGCTATCGTAGAACTTAAGATATCGAAGTCCGGCGCACTATTGTTCTACCCTGTATATCAATCATTGAAATTTTCCATTTTATTTAAAACAATTTGACATGTGATTTTTTAAACTTTTTTAAACTCCAAAATAACGAAGTTAAATGGAGGTTCTAATGTTCACGCGACTACCCTGTACAACTGTACATATTATTATATATTATATATAGATGTAGGTGTATGTGGAGATAACTTTGCGGATATATCGTCCAACCGTAAATAATTAATAATTTCTCAGGCAACACCCATGTAACTGTGGCAGGTCATAATAAATAACCGTATAATATTGTAAAACGAGCCATTTTGGGATAGTCAAAGAGGATGTCCGGTAGTATAGCGCGGACGTATGGAATATCGAATTCCTTTGTTTGTGCAGTCTGCAGGGATTTGCGCTCGACAAACTCATTCTTTTTACTGTGTCAGTGCAATAGCCTTTTTTTTCGATCAATTAACACCGTGGGTTGGTCCTAACGTGTACAATTATAAACCAGCTAATGAATAAATTATTACAGAACTAGTTCAAACTCACCTTGTGGCCTAAGGCTAGCAATGTTTAACAGAGAAAGATAACTGCAAGGGTAAGGTTTGCTTCCCCGTTTTCTCTTCTCGCATTTCAAGTGGAGTAATTTGTGAGCGGAAAAGGACATTAATCTACAATTTATTAAACGAAATCCCCGAACAAAATACTAGGTGTGAAGTACTATTAAAAACCGCTGCCCAAGGAATCACTACTTCCACATCCAGATTCTCTATCCAAGTCACTCACAACGAAAAAACTTTGTATGTGAAAATAAATGTTTATGGAACTTTAATAATATAATATTTGAAATCCTCTACCCCAAAAACCCATAAAACGATACCCCACATCGGTAGTGGGGTGGGGGTGGTGATAGGGGGGGTGGGTGAAGTAAAAAAATATTTTGAGGTTTCTGGTTCCTGTACATACATTAAATCACATTTTTTTTTCATCCCCTTTAATAAGAAGGTGGGGGTGGTAATGGGGGTGGCTAATGCCAAAAATTTTTTTGAGACCTTAGCTTCTCTTGTATATACTATATACCAATTTCGTGGACTCTTACCTGCTTGATTTACCCATTTACCCCAAATTTACCCCAATTTACCCCCCAACCCTTCGACGGAACAAGATGAAAATATAATCTAGTTCTAGATCTCGTTAAAGTACATATGTGTACCAAATTTCAAGTCAATATCTTAAACGGTTCCAGAGTAAACGTGCGCACAAAAAAAAGTTACAGACAGACAGACAGAATTTTTTTTTCGCTCAAACTTAAAATCTCGACGTTTCATGACATTTTAAGCCGATTTGGACAATAAAAATTTTTAAAAAATTTTTTGTCGTTACTATACTTCCACTGGACGTGGAAGTAAAATTGCAGCCCATGATAGCGTATGCCAACCGTTCATTAGACTAATACAAGTAATTTAGAAAAAGGGGCGAGAAAAGGGGCCAAACTCCCTCTCTAATTCGGATCCACGATAGCTTCCCAACCAAACTAATATTTGAAAGGCTATTTTACTGAGGCTAGAACTAATGTTCATAAGGCAATTAATAATTTGCTTTAATCATTGCAAATACATACTGGTGATAGCATTAGTATTCTATTTTGGTCATCAGTAGAGATACATTTTTTGGTGCGAGAAGGAGAGGGGTTAAGTTTTAAAATTGCATTATATTGGTTATGCATGGGTATGGTTGCTACACTAATCTAAAATCCTGTTTACGTAATACACCTAATTGCATGGACAATAAAAGTGATGAGCTACAACAGCTCTTCCACTCCACATGTGGATATTTGAAGGTGAGCGTCAGGGTACAATGATATCCACATATGGATACGACGAGTTTTGATGCTAATAACTTTATAGAAGGATGGTATGATGAGTTGATGAGTCATATTAGGTCCTGGTATGGCACCAACAATGCTAGGTTACCTCCACCAAAATGCATTTTACAGAATTCCACAAATAATTTTTTTTTCTTTTGTATTACGTTTATACAGGTGATTTACCATGACATGCGGAAAATTTATCAGTAGGTTGTCCCCACCGAAAGGAGTTAAAAATGGAAAATTAAAAAAATATGACCAAAAAATTACCTTATTTTTTGTAGAAATGCGCCGCCAATGACTTTAACCAATCTGACGCGGTACAACCATATCACTTCCCATCTCCCTTTATTGACACTATTGACAGCAAAGCTGGAGAGGGTAGAAGTGACTTTTTGGTTTTAATCAAATCACACTACAAAAATAGCGAAATAAATCGAAAAGACATTGACCCTATGCTAGTGCACTCTACAATAAGTAGATATAAGAGATATTTACTTAAACCCGTCAATAACACAAAAACACCAAACTTCGGTGCTTTGTACCTGCCGGTGTCCTGATTGTTCGACCGAAAGCAAAAAACGCGGCATTTTGACCGCACTTGCCAGCTTAACTTTTTATGCCAATTAATGAAATGTAAACATCTTCGATATGTTCTTTCACAAGTTCATCGCCCTATTACTGACCACAGACAACTCACAGTAGCATATCTTTGCAAGTTTTAATGCAACAAAAATTACTAAATTACCTAGGATCACTCTAAAATTTTGCAATGTCTTTCCCACATAGAAGACTAATTCACCATTTTATTTTCCGCATGTCATGGTAAATCACCCTGTACAAGAATACTTGTTTTTTTGTTTATTAAACTTCTTCATGTAAAATAATGCCTTTTATTACATAAAAAACTATTAAAATGTGAATTTACAGTAGTATCCATATGTGGATACGCTGGTATGCACCTTAATTTTAAGTGTTCGTCGCCATTTTGTTTTGATTTTTACTTTGTCAATTGACAAAATACCAAATAGGGGCAAGTACCCCAACATAGAATAGTGATTAAAACAAAAAGACATTTGGTATGGTACTTTTAAAATTACGGCTGGAGTAGAAGGGGTTAATATGGGAAATGTAGATTCATCTATTGGTAACGAAGAAAGAGTGTGAAAATTGTTGAAGTGGGTTTATTGCTTAGAAAATATACGCATTTCTTTGAAAGGGGACTTATTGTAAACAATCAGACATGGAAGTGTTTTATTTTCGTTAATAAATATTTCAAACCTTACAACGGCTCTACAAGAGCATGTATAATTTTAAAAAAATACATTTATGTACATGCTTTAGTGCTGTTTCGTTTACATTTGAACAGTTTTGACAGTCGACACTGACTTCTGATATATTGTCTATGTTGATAATAATTTTATATCTAATTTTTTTCCATTCAAAGTCGCATGTATCTAGAGTTTTCACATCCGCGAGGCGCGTAAAAACCCAATACTTGACCAATGAATAGCTGATGTTGAAGAAGAGCTCCTTGGGTCGAGGCATTTATCGGGATTTTGATGACAAAATATCTGCATCGCAGGCCGTTAATTGTATATGCTCCATCTCTATACACCTTTATAAGAAATATATAAATTGAGATACTATACTATACGATACTTGCTATATTCACCCTTTCAAATTCTCACATCTTATCGACATAGCCCTAGAAAAAAAATCAACATTTTCTACACTTATTAGAATTTGACCTTCATATTAACACATTTTGTTAAAAAATATAACATGGTACAAATTTGAGACCGATTCATTGTTCCATTCTTGAGTTAAAGCGAATTAAACCAAAAAATAATTACTTACTAGTAGACTACAGTGAATAGCCGAGATCTTAGAAAAGTGGCCAGAAATCTCCTTATAGCATAACATAAACATACCACATAGATATACTAACTTACTAACCAAATCCAGAGCCAAGTCTGTCTTGAAGGGGATTACACATTTGGAAAAACGCAGACATGCATTCATACTTACCGACATTGTCAGTGCCGGTTCTGGAGCTCGAACCCAGTACACAATAGCAATGTGATCAGTATATTCGCCACACAATATGCTCTAGCCGACTGAACTATCGTGCCGGTATTATGATTTTAATGACTCAGAAATTACGTACATATGACGAGAAAAATAATATTAAAAATTCAAGCACAGGGGTGGGCTCTTAATGTTTATTTTTTAATGATAATCTTTGTGTTTTCTGCATGCAGTCTGTTTAAAGTGACTTATAAAATATGAGCAGTTATGAAAAAAAATTCAAGCTTTGTTCAAGTTGTTAATTTGGCAAAATGGAAATTTATACGTTTTCTTCGGGAATATATTTTTTAGTGACTTAATATGAAAAAAATAGGAAAGTCTTAAGAGGTGATTGTTTGTGAAAATGACATTATTGCATGTTTTCGCGATTTAGTGGAGTTGCTAAGCATAACAATTGTTCACTTTGTGATACTAACATGAAATTTGGCACAGAGGTAAGGTTTTTCTTGGGGAACAAAATGTGATATAGTACAGGTATACTTAAATATATAATTTCTCCGCTACTGAGAAAACTAATGGAGTCACAAAAAAACTCATTACACGATTTTTGTAGAACTTTAATGTGTGTAATCACAAAAATATTGATACAATTCGCCGTTTTCGAGATAATGTCGTTGCATCTCTTAGAGATGCAACGGATAGTGTTTTGGCCGGATACCGAATACCGGATATCCGGCGTACTTCTTGTACCGGATACCAGATATCCGGCCAACTATCCGGCTTACATTGAAAGTTGGATTGAAAACACGTTTTGGCAACCTCGACAGGAAAAAATACTTCTGGCACTCTTCTAGACCCCAGATTTAAAATAAGTTTTTTCGATAAGAATCAGGCTGAAAAATCCCGTCAAATTATTCTGCTGGAGGCATAAAAAAATAGTTGTGATGATTCATATTCAAACAGTGATAGTGAAAGTGGTTCTTTTCTTTCCAGTAAACACAGTATAAGTAAGATAAACCCACAAGATAATGTTACTGCTGATATTCAACACTTTTTGGGACTGTTTTGAGGAAGTGGCGAAAATAGTAGTAGCTTTAATAAAAAGGTTGCGGAGAAAAGTTTAATGGCCAAGGAGATTGACTATTATTGGAAAGGAGAACGGATTCAAAGAAATAGTGACCCTTACGCATGGTGGTATACTAACTCCAATCATTACACATTTTTGTCAAAGTTTGTAAAAATATATATATATCTTTCATCTCCTTGCAGCAGTATATATGGTGAGATGATGCTCTTTTCAGAAGCTGAAAATGTATACGAAAAGAAATACTACCCCAAAACGCTAAAAGACTCGTCTTTATTCACCATAATTTACCATTGGTAAACTTTAAGTATTAATTTAGTAATTAATCTATAGATATTGCCAGTTTATAGTAATAATTGTAATGCAGGATAAGTGAAAAATAACAAAACTGTTTCATTTTTTTTATACCACTTTTTATTTTTTTAACTATCCGGTTTTCGCCGGATATCAGGTCACTATCTGGTGGTATAACGGCCGAACCAATTTTTTTTTCTGAGTGGCACTAAATCCCAGTTTGTTCGTCTCAAGAAACTCTATGCTCACCCAAATTCAGGTTAGGATCACAGTCTGAACGATTCTTAAGAAAATTCGAATTAAGCAACTTCACTAATTAGTCTATTCATAATAAGAATATAACAACGATATAAATAATTATGCCTCTAATTTTTTTACAAGCTTTTGTTTTACTTGCTTTGGTATGATAGTTAGTTTGTATGTTAGTTAATATGTTTAGGTCAAATCTTGCAACAATCACTCTAAGCACCCGTGTAATTTCACTGCATTATTATGGGTTTCAGAAATATCTTTTTTTTTACCGCTTTTGCATGCCTTTGGCTCACTGTAAGATGCCGAGGACAGAAGAGAAAAGTCCGCGAAAACTCGTGACAGTGTTAAATAATTATTTATGATAATTAAACTACTCTACAGATCATTCTGAAATTCAATAGGGTTCTATTCTGATAATAGGCGAAGTGATTAAGCAGGTAGATTCGTTCAGAATTGCGACCTGTAGAAAGTGTCCGTATGTACATAATACGTACTGTAATCGCCACGGATCTTGGCGAGCGGCAGGGACTGTAGGGGAACGTAGTCGCCTATAGGAGAACTGCGCGTCCTGTTTCTATAATGATCCGATTGTGCAACACCAATCATGGTAGCGGTGCGTGCGCTGAGCCTATACACTCTACATAGAGATTCCCCTTTGCTCGACAAGATCCGTGACGATTACAGTATGTACGTACGCACACTTAAATGTTCAATAGCAATTTTAGAACTTAATAAAACTTCAAATTGATCTGAAAATGGTACCATTTTACAGAGGAAAATATTCCCTTTTCGTAAAAATATAATTAAAATTTATTCCTATCAGAATTACCCATTAAAAATTGCTTTTATCAGCAAAACTGAGTGCTGGCGAGCTAAGAGCACACACCCAGAGGGGTGTGTGATAAACGTTTTTACTTCCACATCTAGTGGAAGTATAGTAACGACAAAAAAATTTTTATTGTTCAAATAGGCTTAGGATGTCATGAAACGTCGAGATTTCAAGTTTGAGCGAAAAAAAAATTTCTGTCTGTCGGTCTGTAACTTTTTTTGTGCGCACGTTTACTCTGGAACCGTCTGAGATATTGACTTGAAATTTGGTACACATATGTACTTTAACGAGATCTAGAACTAGATTATATTTTCATCTTGTTCCGTCGAAGGGTTGGGGGGTAAATTTGGAGTAAATAGGTAAATCAAGCAGGTAAGAGTTCATAAAATTGATATTTAGTATAGACAAGAGAAGCTAAGGTCTCAAAAAAAATTTTGGCATTAGCCACCCCCATTACCACCCCCACCCCATTATTAAAGGGGATGAAAAAAATGTGATTTAGTGTGTGTACAAGAACCAGAAACCTCAAAATATTTTTTTACTTTATCCACCCCACACTCCCACCCCCTGTCACCACCCCCACCCCACTACCGATGTGGGGTATCGTTTTATGGGTTTTTGGGGTAGAGGATTTCAAATATCATATTATTAAAGTTCCAAAAACAATTATTTCCAGATACAAAATTTTTTCGTCGTGTGACTTGGATAGAAAATCCGGATGTGGAAGTAGTGATTCCTTGGGCAGCGGTTTTTAACATAGTACTGTATTCTTTTGTTATGTTTTGGGCAGTAACAACTATTGAGGTACGCTGCTGAGCATTTCGATCACAACTTGTAGCATCATCGCTGTGGCGCTGTCACATATATTTGACTTCCCTTGCTTATAGGGAAGTATTTAGACATGAGAAAGTAAAAATAACCCACCTTAAACACGACACAGAAAAGACAAAGAGACTTCATTGCTAGTTTTATTTTTGTAATATATTTTTGTTGCTTTTAAGACGATGCATTTAATTAGATCGGATTACAAAGATAAGCAATAACCCGGTTTTACTGAGCATACTCACAAGAAATACTGAACAAACAAGACAGTTGTGCACCAACAAATTTTAATACAAAGACCTTTGAAAGACTCGCTTAGCATTCCTGCAACAACCCAGTAACCCACAACTTTGAAAGCCATAAATGTAGTCAAGTGAACATTTGCATACAGATTGTCCATTGTCCAAACTATTAGAGTTATTTGTTGCTCACATTCGACATTCAAAGCGAATACAAATTTTGCCCGGCCTGGCGCGTACGCAAATTCTTACCTGTGTGCATTTGTTGGAAATTATGCTCAATTCAGACTGAATTTAAATCTGGTGATTAGATTCTTACAGACTTTCTTGGACTGGTTTAAGGGCTTTAAAAGTAATACTCGGTGGGTGGCCTTTTTTATGGTTAATGCAAATTTATCACGTTTTAACAAATATTAGTTTTTATTTCGTCTACGCTGCTAACATATTCCTATTTTTATGTATATTTTGATGATATATAGACAAGAGCAAATAATCTGTAGATGATAAATCAAGGTGCCGAGCTAGTCGATTGTGATTTCCAAGAAACTAGCTGAGCCCGTCGAGATTCGACGGAATGGGAACGTTAAAAATGTGTCCTAGAAATTATTCTTTGGAGGCACACATTTGAACTTACTACCAGCACTCACTCACATTTTCGAGAAATTCGCAGCCCTGCTTCAACGTAATGATCTCACTTTTTCCTAGAGTAGTTCATAAAAACAAAAAAGTCTATTCTATACATCCTCCGTCAGATGTGTTGACGTCTTTAGTCCAGTTAATTATTTTATTCTTCTAGTGACCTCCTCGTATATATTTTTCACTAAAACTAAAATAGGTTTCTTCCTTAGCAATTGTGTTACTACATGTCAAATATTGTTTTCCGTAACATTTTTTCATTATTTTTTGGGGTGTTCAATCTCTATATGTTTCGATCAAAATATACCAGATTTTTTTAGATGTAGAGTAAGTAATCTGGAACAGTAAAGTAACTTATAGGGGGTGGCACTTAAAAAATATATATATATCTATTGGAGCTGAAATAGAATCAAATTTTAAGAAGGCTTTTGTCAAGTATTTAGAAAAGCATTACATTTATCGAAAAAATGTAACAGACCAATTACAGAAAGTACAAACTGGGAATTAATTATGTTTTTTATTTATTGATGTAGAATTAATAATTTCGGAGATATTTAAGTTTATATTTGGTATCCAAGTGTTTCGAAATTACCTTTAAAACGCATTTTTTTCTAAAGCAAGTGCTTCAAATGAGCAAAAACTTTGAGCATTTAGGCAATGCCACATCTTAACGAAAAACTGTATTTGAGATAATGTTTTTAAATTACCGGCTAATTAGAGTAACAAAATGGCGACCTTTTTATATAAAAAAATATAAATATGCACATTTTTCCATCACAACTTCTTTATTTCTTATGCTACAGGAACGAGTAAAAAATAATTTGAAAGCGCAATTAATTGTTTTTAATTTCATTTCTTAGCATGCGTGACGTAGGTGTCACAATTTCTTAGATATTTAACATTTAAACCGCATTTTTCGTCTTATAAACGTTCGGGCGCCATTTGTAAACCTTCATATCTCCGAAACTATTAAATCTATGTAAATAAATAAACAAGCGAAATTCATTATCAGTTTATGAGCTTTATTTTTGGTCTCTACTCATTTTTCAATAAAACTAATATTTATTGAGATATTTGGAAGAGGAAAAAAATTTACGTTTTATCGAAAATACCTTTATAGTTTAAACTGTATTTTTTTCTAAAGCAAGTGTTGTATACAAACCAAAGAATTTGAGCATCTACGTCATGCTATATATTAGTGAGAAACAGTGTTTGAAATTCCTTTTTTTTAATTACTGGCTAATTACAGTAACAAAATGGCAACGTTGTTATTAAAAAAATGTGAAAACGCACATTACTTCGGTCATAACTTCTTTGTTTTTTATGCTACAGAAACAACAGTTGAAAGCTTAGTTAATAACCTATTATTCCTATTAGTATCCTTGACGTAGGTTGTCACAGTTTCTGAGATATTTAACTCTCACTTTAAATAATTATCTTATGATCATTTGGATGCCAAATGTAAACTTAAATATCTCCGAAATTATTAATCCTACATCAATAAACAAAAAATATAATTAATTCCCAGTTTGTACTTTCTTTAATTGGTCTGTAACATTTTTTCGATAAAGTAATACTTTTCGAGATACTTGACGAAATCCGTTTAGAAATACCTTTTTTTTAAGCTAAAATCGCAATTTGGAAGTCATTATAACTTGAAAACTATCAATTTATGTGAAAAATTGCATAGAACCTTTTCTTCTTAAAATTTGATTCTACTTCAGCTCCAATAAATATATATTTTTTTTAAGTGCCACCCCCTGAGAGGGGGTGGCATCCACCCCCTATAAATTAGTAAGCCCCCGCACAATATAGAAACTTTTCTGTAAAGCATTTACTATTATACTGCCAAAAATGAACGAAATCCGTCCAATATGACATTATTCCGAAGTTTTGCATATTTTTTACCTCTAGGTACTGTACTATACAGCCAGACTAAGTACTAACAAAATTTTC
Source organism: Rutpela maculata (assembly GCA_936432065.2). Lineage (NCBI taxonomy): Eukaryota > Metazoa > Arthropoda > Insecta > Coleoptera > Cerambycidae > Rutpela > Rutpela maculata. The sequence continues at coordinate 207,788,838 of OW386286.2, read as the reverse complement.
GTATCTGAAACATGATAATATGTAGACATATCGGAAAGTGATTTTTTCACGATTATAATTAGCTACAAATATTATTTTCCGAATCCTAGTCAAAACTTTCTTCTTCGTTATCGTCCCCATATACTCTAAATAAATAATTAGAAAATAATTGACTAATGCAATGCAATTCAACATGACCAACGTATGCACCATATAACGATAACTAATTTTCATATTCAATTAAATTATTAATGGGCTGTGTATAAGATGGGTCACAAACAACAAAACACCTTCATAATATTAAAAAATAAACAAATTAACAACTAAACAACTGCCGTCACCTAAAATGGAAATAACATGTCGTTACATGGTGAAAACTCTTGACTGATTTACTCTGATCTCTTTGGTCAACTGCGGCCTCTACATGCGGAGTTTGATGTAGTATGGGCCATCGATACGTTATAGTTCGAGCTCCGAGGTTCATTTATTTATTTCAACCTCTATTTCGTTTTTATATATGAAAATAACAATTTAAGAAAATAAAAATTAGTGATGACACATCTGAGTCATTTGGATTTAACTCCTGTAGTACTAAACTCGTCGTCTATCTCATGAAGTGTCCTATCTCAAAAAAATCGAAATTTGAGATAAGTCGCGGCAAATATACTTCATTTGACATGTTCTTGCATCTCATAAACTCTCGTCAGTCAAGCGCGTATACTATGCGACAATGGGTACATGTAAATGTTGGTGTATCTCAATTTAGTTAGAATTAATTTCTCACGAACTGACGTATGTTGACTTAGGTCATATCGTGAGTTTTATTTTATCCATTCTAGCTCTCGAACATTATAGTAGTCAAAGATAAGCCAACGCAAATATTTTTTAAATCAAGTAATATTCATAGTGAATACAGTTCTATAACACTGAAACTAAAGTTAGATAACTTAAAAGACATGCAACTGTCAATTTTAAATTCTGAACCCAAGATTTCCAAGGACAAGTATAACGATTTCATGGCGCTTTGTAACGGTGCCACACCTGTAATTAGAATCTTAACACGTGCACAATTTTATAAAAATCTGCCACGTCACGATGGGTAGATGAATAATACAAAATTATTTTATTGTAGAGTTTTTAATAATTTTGTATCATATTTTTGTTATTTTTTAAACACAATGATATACGATAGATATTAAAATGCTATTATTTCGTTCAAAACTCACAATTTTTGTTTTTTCGCGAATGAAATGTTAATTGTGTTGTATATTTACGAATGTATCTTTATTTCAACAATAAAATGCTAATCACATAAGTTGACGTAACTCATTGTATTTAGAAAGTTTTATTTTTTATCTCTCACGTAATGTCGTATTTCGCTTCCAAATTTTTTCTGAAAATTTGGAAATACGTAATCTTAATATAGACCTCATGCCGGTAACTACATATTCCAGTACACAACATAAGCAAAAAAAAAACAATGAAAAAGCAAGTTTTATATGTTTATTATTCATTTTAAAAACCACCAAAATTTAAAACAGCTCTAGCGCTAAATCACCAAAAACTGAGATAGGACACTTCGTGAGATAGACGACAAACTGACGCCATCAAAGTTGCTACAATAGTACGAACCTGCATGCAGCCAAAGTCCACATTGTGTTAACATGCGTTCTAGAGGTAATGAGGTATTTGAAAAAATTTCATGATAATCACATACGATATGATGCTTTAAGAAAATTTTCTTTACGTTAGATATCAATTAATCAAAAATTCTATGAAGCCAACATGCTAAGCATCTTAGGTACACGAAGCAAATTCTGATATGTTTTTCTTCCAGATTATTTAAGTAACTTTGTCATATGAGAAAGCCAAAAGACCCTTGCTTCCGGTGAAACCGGAACTCGTAGAAACTTGACAAATGAAAAAAAAATGTTGTTTTGGTAACATATGACAGATACCGAGTTTCATCTCAATCTCTTAAAAAAGTAAAGAAAGTGATCTCGTTGACACCCGGTATGTACATAAAAGCAGTCTTTGGAATTTATCGCTGTGCTCGGGATTCTGCTTATAAACACATTATTGAAATACATTTTTTTGCTTTATTGTCATCGAATTTGTCGTTTGGAACACATTCTTGTGATCGTAAGAGCTGCTTTATTTCTATATTATGCAGAAATAAAATACATTTTTTGCATCGTATCACCCGTGAGCATTATGCTAATTTGAATATATCCGATTTCTTGGAATGGCAGTAATTTTGCTACTTGAGTTTGTGTTGAAAACACCACAAACAGATAACATCTGGAAAAACATGAACGGTACAGGACGGTAGTAGTATCGGAATCCTGTTTATACAAAGCGAGCACCACAAACAGTAATTTAGGTTCATGTCGTTGGCGGGTACCGCCGTTTCAGGGCTAATTAAACTTTATGCGGTTGTCTGTTGATTATTTTGCGGGGACAGTGAGCATTTACGTTAAACGGCTATTATTTTTTCTTGCTTTTATGTGAATTTCATTTCGAGAAAATATGTACATTATTATTTTCCAAATACCAAATATACTAATAAACGCGGGTTGTTTTGAATGGACCGATAATAATATAAAAACCATGAAATTAAACGCAGATGAGACATAAAAATCTACGCGGAGTAATCAAATTTCAATTACGCGCCCAATTAGCAATGACACATGTGCGGAAACTATGCTATGAGGGTTGTTTCTCCAACTTAACCGAATAAATTCGTGCGCGGTAGATCGCACACGAACGTTTCCGTGGACGAGGGAAAAAAATTCGATCCCGTTCGAATTGAACTTTTCATCTTTTAATATTCGCGTGACAGATTGGGCAACGTCGCACTTAACAGTGTGTACATATTAATGTAAGTAAAAACCCTATTTATATACAAATATATAAACGCGTCATTTTGGCATATATTAATTTTCAATTACATAAAGCACGTCGCAAAACCGTAACTACATGCGTAGAATTCCTAAAAGCCATAGTTCTACAAAACAGATTCACGTATGACTTGGAAGGTTTGGTAGTTAGGCAAACTTTTTTTGATATGGGCAGCAAAGAATTCAGATCATCAGTAATATTCAGGCAAGACATCAATCATAGAGCCATAGGCTGCATGTCGACAACATGCAAAGTCGCACGGAGCACATGTCGATCCGTCTGCACTCGCTGATCAAATGCATACCCGTGACATACATACTGCATGCAGATTTCTTATGGAAGTTGATTTCTTACCAAAAGCGTGCCGATCCGCGAAGTGGCGGTCTGTATTTGTGAAGGCATTTATACAGCACGTTAAAACATAGCCCTGCATAACTTCACCTTGTCCACAGTCGTTCATGTACTGGACCATCAGTAGTTGAATATGACGAAAACACTCGTCACTTCGTTTATCATAAACTTTTATTCAGCGACTTTCTGTTTTAATGGAATGTACATTTTTTTACCGCACCCCAGTTCTGAAATCGACCACACCGATTTATCATTGTAGATAGTATCTAGCAAACAATGTGGCAATAATTATGGAGTGAGTATTTTGGTATTGAAAACCTTTTTTGAGACATGGGTGTGTTGTAGCTCGCATCCTGGTCGGCGTATTAATTGATTTTTATGGGAGATCAAAGGGTGTGGAATTTATTTTTTCTCAACTTCGTTTTCAACGAAGCAACGATGAGAAGTAACAAAATACGGACACCTAATCTATAAAAGCTTGAAACTGTCGATAAACTATTTTTATTTCCATTTACCCGCATCTTTGCACAAAACACGAAGTAGAAACTTTCTTTAGAAACTGTATAAACATTGAATTTCCAGGCAGACTTGAAACACTATTTTTCCCTTGACGCAAGGAAAACGGCACGTAAAATCCGACGGCACTTTCTAAAACAGTCTGCTGCAATAAATGTCACATTTTAATCTGTTGCAGCCAGACCATTATACGTTACAAAGTTTATAATTGTCGAATTTCTATTAGATCTTCCTTACTAGCATTCCTTATTTTTTTCTTCCTGCAAAAATCTATTAAAAGCAAATTTGACTGCTGCTGCCATTTTTCTAGATTGAGATAAAGCAAATGTTTTAAAATATGTTTGTAGTATCAAACGTGCGCGTGCGTTCTAAAAATGTACCTGAATATTTCCACCAAAGGTCAAAGAATGATGAGTGGAAAATTCTTTAATTTAATTTTGATATGTATAGTTTTTTTATATTTAAAAATAATTGCATGCTTGTTGTACATGCTGGTACTTAATTGTTAGCATATCTAGGTTAGGGTGCAAGCTGGGCGTTCGAGGCACGTTCCAGTTATGGCGAAATAATTATATTATTAATTACTCTCAAGAAATGGTTTAAATTCCACTATAAACTTGTCATCTGCTTACTGAAGCAGATCTAGACTTTGGAGAATCATGGACGTGGCGGTAAACAAACAGTTTCTCCATCTTAGCTTCCAACTTCCTCTTGTTTGAAAATGAAAAATAATGGCGTATACAATCGATTTTTTTAAAAGGAGTAAAAATGTTTTAATTATTTTCAGTTCCTGACTTTTATAGTGTCTGGAAGTGCTTCTCGTCAACTTTAGGTGGTGATAGTTTTTGCAAAAATATGAAAAGTTCCTATAGGCATGTGTCCGGAGATGGTTCTTAATCGAGCTAGGGCCTTCGAAGATGGGGCCCTAGACTACACTTTTATTTAAAATTTCAGAAAATGTTTGTTCTACAGCGATGTTATTTAGAGCATAATTTAGTACCAATAAGGGCTATTATCTCATGGCATTACTCAAAATGAAATTCAACCAGTGGCATAAGGAAGGAGTCCCTGATCAAATTTGCATAAAAAATGCCCTCTCTGTTCGTTAAACAAGGTTCGGACTCCAATGTGGAAAACCTAAAGAATCTGTAAAATTCACGAGATTTTAAAAACCCTTAAAGAATTGTGAAAAAATCTGGGAATTTTGCGCTATAATATCGAAAACCGAGCCAATCTGTCAATTCTGACATCGGATTCAGCAGGTCAAAATACATAAGAATATCTGATCCACATTTTTTATTTGTTTTTTTTGGGGGGGGGGGGGGGGGGTTAGGGATGAAAAGTGAGCCAATCCGAAGAATTTCCAGATTGGCTCGCTTTTCATCCCTAACCCCCCAAAAAAATAAATTTAAAAAATGTGGTCTGTCTGATGGATACACTGGTCTAGCCGCCAGACAGACCACTTTTTTTTGTAGGCCTGTGTAATCTGGCTTTAATTTAAATTTATATGTGATTTCACCTTCGAATCATTTTAATGATCAGGTTTAAAATTGAGGGAAGGATTAATAGTTTTTTGCCTACAAGATTAATACAAAAACTAACTAATTCTTGACGGTCTCTGATGTCTCAATGAATCAAGTTGCGACAACGAAAATTTTTGATCTGCATTACGTAAACTTGAAATTTCCAGAGTTTTAGCCAAATCTGCCGGGGCCCATTTTCCATAAGATTTGTGCGGGGTCTTTCAATGAACTATATTCCTGTACCAGATTTAAAGAAAAAACGGATCAAATAAATTTTGGATGATAGAAATTTCATTTCATTTCATTACCATGAACTAATAGTCCGATCACATATTTATAGGACCTTTTTTTTTTCACATTTTTGCATAAACTAACATCACCTAAAGTTAACCACGTAAATTTCCGGATATTCCTAACACCTCACAATAATTATGATAATTTTGAATATTGCTTGGTTAAGTATCTAACAAGAAATTTAAAAATAAAAAAATACACAAATTAATGTTACTCGCTGAGCATATAAAAGCAGAAGTCCGTACCGGTCAATGAGGTGCCCATAGGTTATTTCAAATGCAGCTGCTAAAGCCAAATAGCAAGAGCAAGGTCAGAAGAGCGCTTGTCTTTTCAGATGGCTCTTGGGCTAACTCTTTATTTGGCTTATTTTTTGTTTGCTTGATCCTCGAGGATTTTGTTGGACAAAAGTTGTCTATCACCTATCAAGACCGAGCTAATTTTAGAACGAGGGTAGGAAAGGTAAACGTGCTGAGTATAAATCTCGAGAATAACTAAATTGCTTAACAAGGAATATCCTCCCAGTTGAGTGTTTCATCTTAAGCTTTATTAATAGGGGGTTTACTGAAAAAATATGCGTTAAACTGTCGCAGAGTAAAACGAGATATTTTTCAGTTTTAATCAATAAAATCTCACGGCTTTATTTGGTCTTTAAAAGAATACATATTTCTGCGTGACAGTGATAAATAGTGGTACCTAGATATACTGCCATAAATTACTATTTTCTTCTCCGGCTTTGTCAGTGGCTCCCACTAGTCCCACTGGACAGATTTTGATGATTCTTTTTTTAAATGAAGCTCTCTATCCACATATGTCTCATCACTGATTTTTATATTTTTAAATTTTATTTTCATACCTAAAAACGAAATACAAGTTCAAATAAATAAATCAATAACTGCGATCGGACTGTACGCATTTCATACTTACGACGCTGCTTGTTTGCAAGAAACTAAATATTTTGGGCAGTTTATCAGTTTCTGTTTAAAACTTTAACAGTTGACTGAGGAATCTCGAGCAGGTAAGTACACGCGACTAGCGATCTGGTCAGCATGTGTATCACGCATTGCAGTTGAAAACATCTAATTAATTTACGCTTTCTCACTTTTGTTTTCTTCATTTCTAAGATCTTTTAATCATGGAACGATATGTTATTCCCATTTTCGGTGACAACAATTGTTTATTTGGCGCTGTTTCTCATTGCTTATTTAATATTGACATTCGAGTCTTCGAGAAAATTTCAAGTGAGTAGGTATATTATGAAGATTTTGTTGTTAGTGACTCATGTTATACGCAGCCCATTACAAAGTGGTCAGTTAATAAAATAATTGATAAATAGAGGATGGCAAATAGGGAGGAGAGATTTTTACAAATAATTTTACTTATATTCCTCGCTTACCGAAGAGAAGTATTGTAATCGTGAAAAAATCACTATTCCAGTTAACTTAGGATTTTCACATTTCATTTTATATGAAATCTAGATGAAAATGTAGGTCGTTCAATTCAGGGCCGGTTTTATAGGTACAGATTAAACCTAAGTTTAACTAGAAGATTCTGTTGAGATCCGAAATAAAAGTAAATAGCGTGTTTAGCAAAGTGTATATTAAGCCACGGCCGACTGTTACTAGAGTCGGCCGTGATTAAGCCCATTCACGGCCGACTCCAATTCATCAAATAGGAAATTATTAATAAATTTGAATAAAGCTTCTGTGGTATTGATAGTTGTTATTGATAGTTATTATCGATAGTAATCGAATGATTTTTGTAGTAAAAAAACTGCTGTGAGAAACGTCTTTTTGAGTTCTTGTTTAAAGATTCTTCTTAATTTCCTGTTTGATGAATGTGCTTAATATACACTTTGCTAAATACGCTATTTACTTTTATTTCGGACCTCAACAGAATCTTCTAGTTAAACTTGGGTTTAATCTGTACCTATAAGGGCTGTTACTTTCGGTCCCGATTAAACCCGATAAAACGTTAACGGTGGGTCAAACCAATTCAGTTACCATGGAAACAATTGTACTTTCAATGATTTGGCCGACGGTTAAAGTTTAACCACGTTTAACGTTGACAGAAAGTAACGGCCCTAAAACCGGCCCTCAGTCATTCAGTCCGTCTATCGGTCGAGCTCTTTGCTCTATATCTAAAAAACTATTTGATTAAAAAAATAATATTTGGCATGTAAATGAGATGTGTATTACTATAGAAAATAATGGGTATATTTGAATCGAAAAATATAGAGACTAGAACCATAAAAGATATTAAGACAAGGAATGTTACGGAAAACCATAATATTTGACATGTAGTTAACATAATTGCTAAGGAAGAAACCTATCTAACAGCCGGTTTTACAATCGCAAGTTAACTTTCATGTTAGTTGACTTTTACTTGCAGGGACTACAATTTTACCGACACTTGCGTTTTTCAATATAAAGTTAAGTGATGATTTGTAAACAGGAGGTTGTGAATAAAATTTATAATGTTGGTAGTAGAAAAATGGGTAATATACATAAAATGTATGAATTTTTGTCAAAGTCACACGTCACTTACTGTCAAATATAAATGTCAGAAGCGATTTATGAGTTAAGTATTAAGTATGTAGTATTTAATGTTTACAATTTTTTATAAATAACATATTTATATAATTTATTCTACATTCTACATACTACAAAACAGAAACGCTTATTTTAACAATAAAAATGTATTACATCATGGATAATAAAAGATGCACAAATTTTTATGCCGATGAGGAGGATATTCTCGTAAATTTAATAGAAAAATATAGAAATATTATAGAGAATAAAAAATGTATTCTTCAAAAAAGTTAGGTCTATACCGGATTACCTTGGGCCTTCTTGGCCTCTCATCACTGCTATATGCATTTACTTCGTACGTATCCATTTTTAAACGAAATATCAAAACATTATTTTGTGACAGTTATTTTATAGTTTATAAATTGCTAGTCAACTACCAACTTCTAGTTTACTCACACCTCATCTGCTAGTAAAGTTAACTACTAGATAACTACGACCTTAAAAATAACCAGCTATTGTAAAACCCAATTTCTCTAATAACCTGAAAGTTAACTCTGACACTGGCCTTTAACCAGCGATTCTAAAGATTCAAAGGTGTGCCTCTAAAGAATAATTTCTGGGATACATTTTTAAACATCCCTACTCCGTCGTATCTCGACGGAGTAGGGATGTAATTTTTTTTATGGGCCTGAGGGGCACACTGTCCCTCTACCCTACCCCATTCTAGCTACGCCACTGGATCAAATGTTTTGAGTGAACAGAATAACTTTGGAAGTTTCTTTTTTTTTTAAGATAGGTTTTTTAAAATTTTTGACATTTTTTAAATTATCAGTGATTTTTTGAACTCCTTATCAATGTAAAAACATGTATTCAAAATTTTTCTAAAGAAAAAATATTTTTTAGTTCTGCTGATATTTTAAAGGACCCCGGAACAAAACCTATGAAAATGTTAATTCGGTGGAATCGGCTGAAATGTTGGTATTTTATAGTTCAAAGTTAGGTAATTTGCGTCATTTTAGACATTCAAGAACTTTTTACTCCTAAACTATTAACTTTAGTAAAAAATTGCAAGGGTCGAAATATTTTTGTTCTAGTCCAATAAAGCTCAAGAATTTTTTTCAGAATTTTTTTATCAATTTTTAGGTTAGGTGAAATATATATATGACATATTTCGGCATGCTTCGGTGGGATTGGCTGAAACTTTGCTATTTTGTAGTTAAAGTCATGCTGATCAAAAATTCCTATTGCACTGAATCTATCCTACGAGTGGTTTTCGCTCCAGGAGTGCCTGAAGGTCTAACAACGAGGTAACGGGTAATCTATATGTACGTGTTTATGAATGGCTTCCAGCGTGTTTGTGTACGTGCGTGCATGTGTGTGTGATTATTTTTATCAAAGAACCTGCTCTTACCGGCACTATGTTTCTTATGAGAGCGTTCTTATTGCCAACCATTTTTTTGGTTTCACTTTCTATCTGTTTATTTTTACTTTTTGTTGTTTTTTAATATTTTCTTTTTAGTTTTTAAATATTGAGAACATCCATAGGATTTTCAGGAACAAGTGCTCCGTTTCCAGCATCATGTATCGTTCGAAGAAGAATCATTGATGGATATTTTATGTGATTTTCATGCTGTGCCAACAACCATAATACGCTTGTGTTTTCAGCGGTTCCGCATCAAACTCATTAGAACGATTTTTCTCACACTAGTCCTACGACTAAAATGAAAGAGGACATTTTTTGTGTATTTTTATATAAGTGAATGAAATTCTTGTATCAAAGTGAAAAAAAAATAAAAGACAAGAAATTAATGCAAAATATCGACAGCCCCCCTCAATATCATCCACTTACGGTAAAAAATATTTTTAAAAAATACTGTAAAAATAAGCTTGTATTATTGTTCAATATGCGTATAAAGTCGCGTCCCTATAAATCAAAAGGTTTCTGAAATATAATAATAATAAATATAATAATCAATTTTTGGGTGCCATTTTCAAAGGGCCGTAGCTCAAGGTATTTGCGAACATATTTTTGCATGTAGAATCTGCACCAGAAGTTTGTTATCGGTATTTCCGGAGAACTCTGTATACACTGGCACATACATACACACAGTACACAAACACGCTGGAAGCCATTCATAAACACGTACATATAGATTACCCGTTACCTCGTTGTTAAGACCTTCGGGCACTCCTGAAGTGAAAACCACTCATAGGATAGACTCAGTGCAATGGGAATTTTTGATCAGAATGACTTTAACTACAAAATAGCAAAGCTTCAGCCAATCCCACCGAAGCATGCCGGAATATGACATATATATATTTTACCTAACCTAAAAATTGATTAAAAAATTCTGAAAAAAATTCTTGAGCACCATTGGAGTTGAACAAAAATATTTCGACCCTTGCAACTTTTTGCTAAAGTTAATAGTTTAAGAGTAAAAAGTTCTTGAATGTCTAAAATGACTCAAATTACCTAACTTTGACAAGCTGTATCTCAAGAACTGTCCATAGGATTGGCTCGATGTAATAAGAACTTTTGATCAGCATGACTTGAACTACAAAATATCAAAATTTCAGCCGATTTCACCGAATCAACATTTTCATGGGTTTTGTTCCGGGGTCCTTTGTGTAAATAAACTTTAGAGAGTTTTTTTTTTACTTTTCAAAATAACTTCAGTTTGCTTTCTTTTGTTTTTCTTTGTACAATAAAAACTGTCCGTTTTGCGACAAGAAGCTTCTAATTATGTCATTCTAATCGAAAAATGAATTAGTAAAAAAGGAGGGAAATATTTTACAAATCATAATATCTAAAAATCTACAACTGGTTGTTTAAAAACCAAGTTTAATTGTATGTGCAATTATTTTTTACGAATTATTTTGTCATTTTTTTTACGAGAAATTGCTTATATTTTTCAACCCTTTTTTTCTCACACTGCGATTAAAATTATAAGGATTTTTAATGTTTTCTTTATTTTGAAAGCATTACCTACGCGTGTGACTTTTCCCGTCACAGAAATGTTTTCCAATCCTTTTATATCCATATCCATACTATCCATACAATTTTAATGATCTCTCGATGATGACGATCTTGACTGTCGAAACATTGGTCGGTATACTATGCAGTATCTTGTGTTTATAGAATCTTATCAAAGGTGTTACAATACTCTTCACGTGTATTTTTTTCATAAAATCATAACCTTTTTATTTACTGATCGATTTTTTTCGTGACGGACATTTCAAAAGTTGTTGTGAATTCTATGACAACACAATATGATTTTTTTTCTTTACGAGCGATATTTACAATTTTTGAAATGTGTAGATGAAATGCAATATACTCTGCTTTCGAATATAATAATAGATACGAAAAAAAATGTATATATAACATTGTGTTGTAGAGAATTTTGTAAGCTTTTTTTTTATATAAACATAATTTCGATGACGGTTAGAGAGATATAAGCAAAAAACTGAAACGGAGCACAATTTTTCCAATATGGCGGAGCGAGCGAAACAGATAGAGTTGGGAACTTTCAGTATGTTTGACAGTGTGCCTTAATGAACATATCTGCCAAGTTTCAAGTCTAATCAGTTTTTCCCTCTAATTTTCCGTATTTGACTGGAGTATTAGTGCAATAAATGGACCAGGAGCCCGCCGACCACTAATTGGGTGTCATAGGTTTACTCCCGAAATGTGTGAATTGTTGTTAATTTGGGGCAGTAGGGCACAGAAATGGCCATGCCAACCTTTTTTTTTTGTACAGGGGCGTACGGCAGGCCCCCAAATGTGTAAGAAATATGACTTGTAAAAGTAAAAAAAAAAGTCACAAATAAGTCATAGGTTTACGCTTGGGGGTTGGAGGGACTTCTTAATTTACCCCCAAAAATCATGAATCTAGACTTCCATTCATTTTGGGTGGTACAAGGAAGCGCAACGCTCGCCCAAATTTGAAAAAAAGCCAGATAAAGTAAATGTTAAGTTTATGAATAGCAATCAGGAACCTGGTAAGTATGAACTTCCTGAGTGCGAAAAGACATTCGCCATCTTTGAAAAGTGGTGCGAAGGTCTTGCCATTCACGGCAATTCATGGTGTATCGAAGTTTCCTGCCGCATGAACTGATTACCCCTTGTCCGCCTTGAGAGGAAACTGTGTTCCGATTTACATGTATATATGTGTGCGTGCATGTTTGCGCGTGTGCGTGATTGTGTGTGTGTGTGTCACATGTACAAGAGGGTAATTAAAGAGAGAATAATTAAAACTAGAAGAGAAACTAATCAGAAAAAAACAAACTTTTTTAGAATGAAAATAAATAATTATAGTGGAACCAGGCGCTTAGACGTTTCAACCCATCTGGCCCTTGTACCACTTTTTTGTGTATTTTTAATTAGTGAATTACATTCTTGTATCAAAGTGAAAAAAAAAATAAAAACAAGAAATTAATGCAAAATATTGACACCCCCCCCCCCTAAATATCACCCACTTACGGTAAAAAATATTGTAAAAATAAGTGATTTCCGGATGTGCCTGTATACACTGGCACATTCATATACACAAATGCATGCACGCAGTACACAAACACGCTGGAAGCCATTCATAAACATGTACAATATAGATTACCCGTTACCTCGTTGTTAAGACCTTCAGGCACTCTTGGAGCGAAAATCACTCATAGGATAGATTCAGTGCACTGGGAATTTTTGATCAACATGACTTTAACTACAAAATAGCAAAGTTTCAGTCAATCCCACCGAAGGATACCGGAATATGACATATATATTTTACCTAACCTAAAAATTGATAAAAAAATTCTGAAAAAAATTCTTGAGCTTTATTGGACTTGAACAAAAATATTTCTACCCTTGCAACTTTTTGCTAAAGTTAATAGTTTAAGAGTAAGAAGTTCTTGAATGTCTAAAATGGCGAAAATTTACTAACTTTGACAAGCTGTATCTCAAAAACTGTCCATAGGATTTACTCGATGTAATAAGAACTTTTGATCAGCATGACTTGAACTACAAAATACCAAAATTTCAGCCGTTTCCACCGAATCAACATTTTCATGGGTTTTGTTCCGGGGTCCTTTATGATACTAATCGAATTACTGGAGTAACCAGTACATGCGGTAGGAAGAGCCGATACGCTGTCAATGATCGTGAAAACCAAGCCCTTCGCACCATTTTTCAAAGATGGCGAATGTATTTTCGCACTCAGGGGGTTCATACTTATCAAGTTTATGATTGCCGGCCGTAAATTTGTGATACTCATTGAATTACAAGGGTAACTAGTACATGCGGTAGGAACAGCCGATACGCTGTCAATGATCGTGAAAAGCAAGCCTTCGCACCACTTTTCAAAGATGGCGAATGTCTTTTCGCACTCAGGAGATTCATACTTACCAGATTCCTGATTGCCATTCATAAACATTCTCATCATCATTTTTTTATATGACTTTTTTCTCAAATTTGGGGTAGCGCTTCCCTGTACCACCCAAAATTAATGGGATTTTTGGGGGTAAATTAAGAAGCCCCTCCAACCCCCATACTCCATATATTTGTGACTTTTTTTACCTTTACAAGTCATATTTCTTACACATTTGGGGGCCTGCCGTACGCCCCTGTACCAAAAAAAGGGACTTGCATGGACATTTTTGTGCTCTACTGCCCCAAATTAACAACAATTCAGACATTTTTGGAGTAAACCTATGACCAAATTAGTGGTCGGCGGACTGGTCTAAAAGTCCCAAGCTTCTAGTCACAGTTCACAGTCCATATACAACACCTATATTAATAAAAAATAACAATAAAGAACCGAGTGGCTTGGATTCACTCTGTGAATCGTATCAGGCGTTGTAACCAGCACATATAACTATGTGTGTTGGTTCTTTGTTGCAGAAATGTATAACCCCTGATATGTGATAAGGAAGTTGCAGTGATTTAGAGGGTTTCAGCGGTTCCTTTCAAATTGAAAACAAAACATTTTTGCTAACAGTATTCTAAGCAGTGCATCAAAAAAATAGCTATTGTTTTCAAATAAGTTCGGCAAGAAATATCAAAGATTTATTTAAGTGTATAACCATTTTACTTTTTTTTATTATTATTTACGTTTACCAAAAGTTTGTTTAGTTAGTTAGTTATGAAGACATATTTAGAAATAGCCAATGATTTAGAAATTCATATCTGTTTTCAGTTTTCTAATAAAAGATTCAATAAAAACGCATTAGAGTGTTTTACTGTAAACTGATTAGGGTTTTCTCATTTTGCAATAAAGATCCACACATTTTATCATATTTTAACACGCCAGTATTTTAGTCATATAATATATTGAAAAACACTATTGATGCTACATGGAGTAAAATACTGCAGCTGAAAATCGACAGTGTGCTCTTGACAACGAACGAACCACACGAACTTTTATAGACCGTTTTCTTAGATTTGTCTTATGTGTGTATAACACGATTCATGTGTAGTTCTTTTTGGGTTAAAAATGCGCATTTACAAACAAAGAATCGATTTTGGTCAATTTTTATCGTAGAAAAAAAAAACAAATGAAAGTTAATTTTATTAGCTACAAAAAAGTATTTCAGTTCTCGTACAAATTAATATAATAATTAATTACAATAAAATTAACACAATTTTCACATTAGAATAACCGCCATTTAACATTTAATTGTGCCAATTTGTGCACGAAACCTTTCTTTTCACTCGTATTTAATTCTTTAATTTGCTAAATGCTTTTACGTGCGGGTACGTAGTAAAGTGGGCGTTGCATAGCGTTAAACCATATTAAAATATGCGAAAGATAAACATCCTCCAGTTACGGCATGTAATTCATCTGGGAAATTAACAGTAATTAAAACGACTTACTAAAGGCGTTTAAATGCCTCCTAACGCCACTCAAACCATCAACACAAGTAGGAGTAGAGAAAGGATGAGGCTGGAGTAAACAATATGAATCCCAAAAGTTTGCGGAAATTTTATTGAAAAATGTACCTGGTTGTAAATCATCATGTTGTGGAGACAACATAGTTGTAAAATTCTTGTGTAACAAAATATATTTATTGGACAGGTACTGACAAGTAAACATGATGTACGTTTGTTGAGTCAGGATTACAAATAAAATATACAATAAACTTGTAAACTGGGCATACCTAGTGAAGCGTTAACTACCGCATAAGTTTCGAATAGAAACGGTATAAACTTTGTTACATGTAACGAACGTTAAAAACCAAATCAAGTTTCCTATGCAAATGAAAACGCAGGGCTTAGATTTGTTATTATTTTACTATCATATTAGGTAATTATTATCTTATCTATCTTATGTATCAATACGAGAATTAATAACATTTGTTTTTAATAAAATGCACTATTTTTTTACAAAAGGACTGAAAGTGTCCACTATCTTGCTCCAGACTTTTCACGCAATCGAAAGCGTTTTACAAAATGCTGTCGATTCCATCCATTTTCTATGTAATTCTGAGTTAAAGATGGTCAATGCCAAGAATAGGAACTTGAAAGATTGATATTTTTTAAGAATGCCACAAAAATGCATGGAATAATGTCACGTGATCCTGTAGGTAATTCGTGCACGACTTAAGGTTAAATAAACGATCATGAAAATGGCTTGCACCATTTTTCTTTTTACACTGCTTGGCAATTAGACGAGTTGGTCAACATGTGCAATGACTTTTTATTAGTTTTAGTGATACTAATCTAGTTTTCGGCATGACTCTTACCAAACTTTCTAATGTTGCAAAATCCGGAGGGAAGAAAACAGATCCGTCGAGGAGGTGGCATTAGAACCACAGACCATGTTATCATGTGGATCCAACTCAACATTTGGGTCTTCCGATATACCACCATCACCACCAGAATACAACAAATTTTGGCAACTAAATTTTAGATACAGAAATTGCTATCAACGTTTCTCAAACAGAAATTGGTAATGCAGAATCTATTAAATAGTTATCAATGAATGGTGCCTTGATCTGACCAAGATCCCATCGACCCTAAATCTAATCACATCTCTGACCTTACCCATCGATAAATTCGTCATGAGAACTGCAAAGATCACAAAAATCAAAAACTACTGAAGATTTCTTCATCGTGATAAATTCTTTCGTCATCGACATATTTTCGATAATACCAAAAATTGAGGAATGTCAAATTTTCTTTTAACTTCAGTGATATTATACTCATCATGTGTTCACGCCACCAAAATAGAGTGACGTGATGAACGAATGAATTGGAATTAAAAATGCGGTGGTTTAGGGCCGGTTTTATAGGTACAGATTAAACCTAAGTTTAACTAGAAATAAAAGTAAATAGCATGTTTAGCAAAGTGTATTATTAAGCCCATTCATCAAATAGGAAATTATTAATAAATTTAAATAAGGATTCTGTGGTTTTGATAGCTGTTATTAACAGTTATTATCGATAGATTTTGTAAAAATGAAATATCTATAATATAATAACCATATCATTGTTTTCAGTATCTTTAATGTTAAGCTTAATTTAATAAGTTTAAGCTGTAGTTTTAAACTTACTTCAGTAACATTAGATATACTGACAACAACATACCCTAGTTGCACCTAGAAATCTTGGGTCGATCCCTATAATAAGATAGAGTGATATATAAATAGCAAAATTATATACGTGAAAGAAAGCGATATATTAACATTGATGCCAGGCACTTCAGCATGTTAAGAGTTCCGTCGACGGCTAAAAGTAGCTAAAGAGAAAGGTGGCAAAAGCGTAGATTAAATCTGTTCCTTTTCAGCATATTATTTGTCCATTTCTCTTCTCTTCTACCTTACATTGGCATCGACTGAATATTTTAAAATGTCACTCACTACTGTATATTATAATAGGTATTTCATTTTTACAAAATTTTGGAATTAGACTAGTTGATCAACATCAAATTTTCTAACGTGAATTAGGTCAATAGTTCGGTTCGCACAATTGATGATTATTCAAAACTACGAATCCTGAAGCTTTGGTAGTCACGTTTTCTTTTTTTTTTTTTTAAGCAAAATGCAGCATTACAAATACATAGTGACTGGCGATGTGTTTTCTATGAGAAATAGTAAAATTTTAAAATAAATGTTACCACAGTTGGTTTACTGTGCTTTTTTTTACTTGGAGGAGTTTTTAAACCTATATTCAATTAATCATTAAGAACAATCAAAAAAATTAGCTCAGTTAAAAAACATTTTTTATCATTATTTATATATCATTTATTTAAAGTCTGACAATTTCCGCGACTAAGACCATTCACCGACTCCAGGAGATGAGCTACCTCTTACCTGGCAATTTTACCGAACTTCTTCTCTTAACAAGAGAGATTTTTGATTTGCCTAATATTTAATAGACAAGGGACCGACTGATTTACGTCCTCTCCGAAGGATGGTATATCCACTACGCATCCCTCGCCTAATGTTACATAACCTCTGCGTATACGGTAAACCATTTTCGGGATATATAAGCAGTAAAATCGCGATATTACTGTTTCATGTTGCTGAAATCGTTAATAACTTTATTTCTGATCAAAAATCCGGGAGACTTACCTTTCCCAATTGTTAACATGCATCAGTCCCAATTTTTCGTTAGGACCCATTAAAAAGCTAAAATCTTGTGCGATTGGATTAATATATTATAATGAGTGGTTAGCAAAAATATTATTTCATAAAATTAAGTGAAGGCTCGTTCAGTCTTAACCTTCTTGTCACTTTTAGTTAATTTTTTTATTAATTTAGTGAAGATTTTATGAAAACACAAAGCACCCACCGTATTATACGAGTAGATGCGCTTAATTAGTGATAATTGCTGTATTTTGTCCCCGCCTATGTACAGAGCACTAATAAAGACTAATTAAATTTCGTCAACATTCAACCGGCAGATAATCGCGGTACTCGTGTTGCGAGCTCTCATTTTCCCAAGTGCATGTTTGCTGAAAACAAATTATAAAGGTAAAGAGTTATTGTCCTTACTCGACGACCTATTTGGCTTTTTTAAAACGTTTACGAGACGGCTGCTTTTATTCCTCGATTATTTCAAAGGAAATCTTTTATGACGCGTTTTGTAAAGGACGTGGAGAGTTTGTGTAACGTAACACGTTTGTAAAAGTAACCTTAAAATTGTATAAAGGCCGCCATTGTTCGCTCCGTTACGTTTCTTTTTATTTCCAATTAAGGATTTGTTGGGCACTTTGGAAGCAAAGCACCTAAAAGCAATTATTTGGTTTAACTGCTTTATCTGCTCTTGTGTTTTGAACGTCATTTGTTTCCTAATCCGAGATTTTATTTATCGTTTAAAATCTAGAATATTTCGTTAATTAATGTAATACTAGGAAATTTTTAATATACAGGGTGTGTTTAAAAAG
This sequence comes from Rutpela maculata, assembly GCA_936432065.2. Classification (NCBI taxonomy): domain Eukaryota; kingdom Metazoa; phylum Arthropoda; class Insecta; order Coleoptera; family Cerambycidae; genus Rutpela; species Rutpela maculata. The sequence goes on along the minus strand of OW386286.2, from coordinate 207,770,373 downwards.
TATGCCAATCACTTAACCACAGATTCAGCACTTCAAAAGAAGTTGATTGACCTGATTTACCTCTATCTAAAATCGTACTCCTATGAAGATACAGCCCTCTAGTTGGAAATAAAAAGACATATTCTTTAAATATTGTACAGATGGCTATTAATATTGTTTTCAATACTGGTACGTAACATATGTCAAAGGGTAATAGTTTAAAGTAAAAAAATATTTTAAAATAAAGTTTTTGAAATGACTGGTTTAGGGTTAAACAACTTTTCCCTCCCTTTTTAGGTGGTACGTCTATGACTTTTGGTATATTGTATAGAAAATTTCATTTTTACAACTTTTTTGTGTCTTGTTCTTTCGTTTCAGTGATCATTTTTAAATGAAACTTAGAATACTAAAAACATTGTCATGTGTTTTAAAGAGTGAAATGTTAAAAACTCTAGAAAAATCATTTATTTTATCAGTCACTTCTTGTTTGTTCAATAAAAATTGTCGATTTAAGCATTTAGACTCACTCTGTAGGCTTAACGGAGACTTCAATACAGCAGATTTTTCCAAAGTAAGTCAAAAGTATTTTTTAGAAACGACGGCATTCTCCTTAGCTTGACACCAGTAACTTTTCTTTGATTTTTCCGGTAATATGAACATGTAATATTTACCTACTTCGTCGATCCTCGAAACACTCATTTTAACAATAAATTGAACCTGTTAAGGTCCTTTTAAGGCCTTGTTACACGGCCAGTTCAGTTATCAGTTCCCTTTCCGTTTCAGTTAAATGATAAAGAAAACTGATGTGTAAATGTTAAACTGAACTGAAATGGAACGGTTAAATTAGAACTGAAACGGAAACCTAGCTCGAGGGCCTGGCCATCAGTTAACGAACAATATTCAGTTTAAATGATCGTATAAACAGACGTTTCAAATCAGACTACATTTTCGCGTCACAGAGCAAAGTGTAAACATATCCAAGGATCACGATTTTATTGATATATACCGAAGTTTTCCATGTCTATGGAAGGAAAGTGGTGTCATGTATCATAATGCAGTAAGAAGAGATCAGGCTTAAACATTTTATTAGAAAAATATAAAGAATATGAGTTAAGAGCTACAAAAAAATCTGTTTTGTCAAAAATAAATACAATAAGAAATATAGAAAAGTTAAAGCAGCAGAGCGAAGTGGTGCTGGAACAGACGAACTCTTTACTCCTTCGTTGTAGTACTATAGCTTGTTAGAGTTTCTCCACGAAAATGAAATACTTCGTATCCTGTTTCTTAATATAGTAACTAACTTTAATAGTTCCATATAAGTTTCTTCACTCATTCTCAAGTAGTTTGACCAATCACTTGATTCAAAATGAAGTTCGGGTAACAAATCAATATTGCCTTCGTTGTTTACTCCATTTTGAACTCTTTTTCCCTTGTTTTCTCGAGCGCAAATAGGAGGGAAACAACCAGCAATGTTTCCTCATCCGTATTTCACCTAACAGAAATGATAACTTACATGAATCGTGTAAATACAACCTATATGTCATTTCAAGAAATCATTTAACTGAAACGAAAAGGGAACTGATAACTGAACTGGCCGTGTAACAAGGCCTTTAAAGGGCAGTCCAGTTGTCAGTTCAGTCTCAGTGTCAGTTGTCAGTTCAGTTCGAATATGACAGTGTATTCAGACGTTAGTTGAGTTTTCATTCTTGCCGTGCACACTGCCAGCCTCCATGGATGACGAATGCTTAATTGCATTAGCTTTAACTTTATTACGAAAGAAACCAAGAAAGCAAACAAGTAAATGGAGCAAAGACTTGAGAGAGAAAATCGCTATCCCTTGTAAATTTAATTCGATATAAGCTGGACGCAAGCTATTAATTTCTGCTTTAACCATTTTCTTTGTCGCCTGTTTATCATATTCATTGAATTTCTCCAGAAAAACATTATAAGAAGCCTCTATTTTATTGTCGTTAAGCTACTGAGGATCGTTCTTTTTCCACAAGCTTGACCATTTCCCATAAATCTCAATAAACCTAGTAATGAAGTCGTGGTCTTTTGACATTGCGGGGGATGGGCGCTTGACCTGGCTATCACGAAAGGGGGACATGAACGGACAGGTTTGTTTACACATCATTTAGAGATTGTATTAAAAGTACTTATATCCAAAGTTGTTCCCATTTTGCGTTCCCCCGCTCGTCAAAAAATTTTTCCGCCCCCGCTCAACAGTTTTCATTTTCGAGCAGAGAAATGTTCTGGAATTTTTATTGAAAAGTCAGGGAATTTCAAAAGGACCTTTAGCGTCACTTGTGAATAATCATCATTGACAAAGCCATATGTCTCTTTTGAGATTGGTAAATAACTAATATTAGAAATAAATAAGTCAAGCATCAAAAATTAAAATCAGATCTTTTTAATTTTGTTGAGTGAAAACATTTTAATATGTAACTCGGGAATTAAGTAGTTCAAACCAGCCTCGGACTCTACAGTGTGTTTCACTTCTCGTGAAGACACGCCTGTATCTTTTTTATTTGTGGCCGAATTCATTTCAAATTTTTATCAGCCGTACAACTCCATAAGACGACTTTATTCAACACATAAATGCCGCCTAGATCTAAAGCGCCGGCCGACTGCGATAAAAAGAAAATAGCAATTTTCGAGAAATCATAGTAGGCTTAGAGATAGACAAAAATGTTGTTAATAAAAGTTGTTCAGAATCACTTGATATGCCCCCCCCCCCTGTAAAATTTTGTGAAAATCTGAATATTAAAAAAATTTTTTGTTTCACTTCTCGTGAAGACACCTCTGTATCTTTTTTATTTGTGACCGAATTCATTTCAAATTTTTGTTAGCAATACAACTCCATAAGACGACTTTATTCAACACATAAATGCCGCCTAGATCTAAAACGCCGGCCTACTGCGATAAAAAGAAAATAAGCAATTTTCGAGAAATCATAGTAGGCTTAGAGATAGACAAAAATTTTGTTAATAAAAGTTGTTCGGAATCACTTGATATGCCCCCCTGTAAATTTTTATAAAAATCAGAATATTTAAAAAAAAAATTGTTTCACTTCTCGTGAAGACACCCCTCCCCTGTATCTTCTTTATTTGTGACCGAATTCATTTCAAATTTTTATCAGCCATACAACTCCATAAGACCTCTTTATTCAACACATAAATGCCGCCTAGATCTAAAACGCCGGCCTACTGCGATAAAAAGAAAATAGCAATTTTCGAGAAATCATAGTAGGCTTAGAGATAGACAAAAATTTTGTTTATAAAAGTTATTCGGAATCACAGGGGTGTCTTCACGAGAAGTGAAACACACTGTATATTGCAGACCATCTTCGACTAGTAAATAGTACTTACCCTTGGAACATAAATAACTATTCCTCCATATGAATTCGTTATATAGTTTATAAGGTAAACACTATGTCGGGCACTATTGTCAACGATTCAATAAGTAATATTAGTTATTCGCTCTTTTGAACCCCGGCCTGCTATTGTATTGTCGATTGCGTTTTTTTAGCATTCATTTCGTTGCAGTTTTTCAGACATGCATTATCGACCTTCCATACACCGCCGGGTTAAAACTCCATCATTAGTTATGACACTGTCGCGTCAATTAAGTGTGCTCCTTCTCACTCCATTGAACCAAATCGCCACTCAGCGGCGTAACAGGGGTCCCATTGTGTTAGGGTTTAGGTTTAGGTTAGTGGCCGTGGCCAAGGTCACGGCGCACTCGTCGGCGACCACATGGCAACTCTCGCCTCTATATCCTCTACATTCGCCCCGTCATGGTCTATTCGTTGCTGTTGGACCCTTTAAAAATAGTACAGGCATTTCGTAGGAAGTTTTAATAATTGACCTATTTGGAAATAACCAAATCGAGCAAAAATATACTAAAAACTTTCTAGCATTGTGCTACAACAGAAGTCAGTATATTTGCCAATAGTGGAGTTAAAATAAATTTCGAATGGAATTGTTTAAATCTGGAAATATTTTAGTTGTCTTCAAGAATAAACTTTTTATGCCATAATAACAAACTTAAATTTCTGTTACAATGATGTTCCTGTGTGCACATCTACCAAAGTTCTAATAATTAGTGAATTAATGTCCCCTTGAATTATGCACAATGCAGATTTCGTCGTATTCCTCTTGATTTCCTAATATTTTTATTAACATGTGCGTTCTGAATGATATGTTAAGGTGCATATAGATGTGACAAGCCTGCTGGAGGCTCGCAGCGATGAAATGGTGCAACGAGCGTGCTGCGAGCACTCTGCGAGCTTTCTCTGATCCGTGGAGAGGAACGAGCTCACCACGAGCAGGCAACGATCGTTACACTTTAGTTTCAATTACATCATTTTTGTACATTTACAGTTCTAATGTCAACTATATCTCTTCAATTTTAGTGTTAATTGTTGCTCGACGTTTGGTAAAATAAGTTGGTTGGGTTTTAGCCATATTGGTAGTCTACTCCCAATTTTTATAGAAGTCGATTGTGATATTTGTGTTTCTAGCAAGTTTATCATTATGTCCGCTTCCTTGGAAGTGGACATAATGGCGGTATCTTCCGCAAATAAACACAGGGTAGTTCTATAGTTGTTAGGGGGTGGGATGTCGTTTGTGTATACCTTATACAGTTGAGCAATACATAGTCAGTGACTTTTGCTGCAAATATACTTTATATGGAGCCTCGACTAGGCAAATGTTACTAATAAAGCCAAATAGAGAAATGGTAGATGAATTATGCACAATACAGGGTTTCGTCGTATTCCTCTTGATTTCCTAATATTTTTATCTTTCGTCAGTGCGAAGCAGACTAGGACACCTTTGAACATTTACTTATTATGGAATACGAGAATACAATGAAACTGAAAATAAAGTTATTAAATAAAATCAAGAATATCATAAACACAGATTTATTCAATAACCAATAAAAAAGTAAGATCCTAATGTCCTCTAATTCCTTACAGACATGGGAAAGAATTTTTTAGAAACATATTGTTAATTATTAGAATGTTTATGGAGTCAAACTTAGAGACAGCGCAGATCTATCTTGTATATCGATTCGAAAAACTAAGCAACGTTAATGGCGGTTAGTATTTGGACCTCCACGAAAATACAGCGATCTCAGCCCATCTTCTAGCGACTTGCATATGCTTATACGAAGAAACTATACAATTTTAGATAGGATTGTGTAGTGGATATTTATACCATCCTTCGGAGGGAATGTAAAGTAGTCGGCCCATTTTCTATTAAACGCTAGGCAAGTAAAAAATACCTACCCTTCTAAGAGAAGAGTTTCGGCAAAGTTTCTAGATTAGTTGTAGCTCGTCTTCTGGCGTGTGTGATTGTCCTTAGTCACGGAAATAGGTCCATGGCAAACCTAATAGTAAACTGTATTACTATTTCGTTTTATTCACTTTCAAGTATTTTAACTTTTTTCAATTTAATGTGTAAATAATATATTTATTTTAGTTAGCATTGGGTAAGAATGAAATAGCTCTAAAGCAGCTAAATTCTCGTTTCATAATTGGTTATGTCTTGCAAAGTCTAATTATAAAATAAAGTATTTATTTTTTAAATTCAGGAATTATAAAAAATGAGTTAAGTGGTAAAACGTTACAATCAAAATAAACGGAAACTGTTGAAGAAACGGGGAACGTTTACCATATTTATTATGCACAACCGAACCGTTCCAATTTAGTACTATTTACGAGTGAGTTAATCTATATTAATTGGCTCCCCAAATATCCTTTTACATTTTTGGCATTTATGTTATTCAGAGACGGGTAGTAAGAGTTGGAGCAAGATGAAATGACATATTTGTGACATGAACATCTGGCCTTAAAGCTTCATCTCGCTGTTCCAAGCAATATAAGTTCGCAATGTGGCGGACAGAATATCGTTAAAAACGCACAAGTTGTGAAGCTTTTTTGCTTTATTAAAATGCCAGCCGTGATTTAATAGTGTCATTTTTTGCGTGTCGTTTGAATGCCAAATGTGTTTAAAGTTAAAAATTTAACATTGAAATAATTATGTGTTTGAGGTGGAATGCCACGTTGAAACTCATAACATTCTATTCTTTACGCTAATTCGGCAATATAACTTTGAACCTAGATGAGAATACCGCCCCGCAAGTTGTCTGATCCAGTGCTGTGTGTATAAAATTAGTTCATATTGGTCGAATTATTTTTAAAATTTGTGGTTAACTTCTTGTTATAAATAATAATTTACCGACACTGCAGGAGTGGCACTAATGGAATTGAAGACAAGGTAAAGCGGTGGAGGTAGGGTTGCCAAGCCTAAAATTCGAAAAGCCGGACTTTACTTATAAAGGGTATAGCAGAATAAGCGTGGTAAAATGGCCCCAGAAGCGTTTGGGCTTAATTCGGTGTCAGTAGATCGACAATAGGAAAAGAAATATTTTCCTCGAGTTTTAGCCCCCCGTCGCCACGGGTAACCCCTGTACCCTAATAAACATGACATTTCGTTTTCATTTTTTATCTCTACAAGTTGTGCGTTAATTATTATGAAAAAAATAGTAATAGTACATGTAATTTAAATGCATCGTAGGAAAAAAATCAGCTGATTTTGCTGCCTCCTTCGAATAAAAAAAAAAATTAAATATTAGAATATTTATTTTCTCATGAAATTAATGATTCGCATACACAAAACTTTTACCAAAAATACATTGTTATGAGTAGTTTATTGTAGATTTTTTTCAATTTTTTTGGAGCGGTGCGCCATAATTAAAAAAAATAAAAACTGTTACGACGCACTGTTTAGTGGTGCTTAACCATTGAAACTGTCCGGTGAATCTGACCAGTGTATTCGTATGTATTTGGACCTGCTGAAACCGAATCCGAAATCAGAATTGACAGATTGGTTCGTTTTTCACCCCAATCCACAAAAAATAAAAACAAAGTGGTCTGTCCGGCGGTGTATCCTTTTGTATTTTGATCTGCTGAATTCGGATTCAAAGTTAGAATTGACAGATTGGCTCGTTTTTCAATTCTGATTTCGGGTTCAATTTTAGCGGATTTAAATAAATCAGGATACACTGGTATGGTCCGCCGAACAGATCATTTCTTTGGAGGGTGTGTTTTTCGGGGTTAGGAGTGAAAAACGAGCCAAACTGAATCCGGATTTAGAAAGTCCAAATACATAAAGATGCACTGGTACAGTCCGCCGGACAGACCACTTTGTTTTTGTTTTGGGGCTGGGGGTGAAAAACAAGCCAGTCTGACAATTCGGACATCGGATTCGGTTTCAGCAGATCCAAATACATAGGAATACACTACACAGTGGGCCAGAATCCGAAAAAGTTGGCCAATAGTCGAAAAATGGAGTAATGGTTTTGAAAATTTTCACTTGAGGGTTTTTGAGGTCGCTGATTACGAATTTGGTAATAGTTTTTTTAAGAACAAAATGGCGGCTCCAATATGGCGACAAACGTTTAAGAAAAGTTAGTCATTTCAATTGGAATTTGTTATTCGGGGGTTTCCGAGGTCGCTGATTACGAATTTGATAATAGTTTCTCCAAGAACAAAATGGCGGCTCCAATATGGCGACAAATGTTTGAGAAAAGTAAGTCATTTTATTTGGAAATTGGTATTCGAGGGTTTTCGAGGCCGCTGAATACGAATTTGGTAATAGTTTTTTCAAAAGCAAAATGCTGGCTCCAATATGGTGACAAACATTTGAGAAAAGTCAATCATTTGGGTTTTCGAGGTCGCTGATTACGAATTTCAATTCAAATTTAAAAAATTAAATTAATTAATTAATTTAAATTCAATTTTACATACTTTTAGGTATTTTATAAATTCCAAGCAAAAAATAAATAATTTTTCAATAATTATTTTTGACATAACAAAATGCTTTAATTTTTTCAAAAATTGTTTATAACATAAATATTATAAATTGTTACGTTTAAATGGAATTTTTATGCAAAAACAACACTATAAACCAAAGTTAACGCGTCGCGTCGATGTATTTTGCACCGTGTCAGAAAAACGATCACAAAAACAATAGTGGCTCCTAGAGGCAGCCAATGTTTACATTTTTAAATTAAAATAGTAATTCGAAGCAATTACCGAGCGAGGGCTCGTCGTCGCGTCGTACGTATATTTTCAATTTAAGACCTCGTACTTGACCAAATTATTACTCATTACTTCCAAACCGGGTTGAATCGGGTTCTAAATTTTGTACTATAATTTGAAAAAACTATAAGAAATCGACCAGTAAAAGAATCATGCTTGGAACACGTTGCCCTTTTTTTGTAGCTCAAACAAAAGGTACCCATTAATTTTTATTTCTTTATCTTTAACACAATTTTATAACCGAATGTATCACATTTCACAAGCAATAAATGTATGCAAAATAAAATACTTACTTTATAGATTATCTTGCTAAAATTTTACTATGTTTTTGTTGAAATTACACAAATTACGGGAATATCGAATAGTACGTTCGAATGTGGCAAGCAACTATTCACAACAGAACGTTGTTTCCTAAGGTGTATCAGGTAAAAATGGGCAACAATACTGTTGAAATTTGCGGTACGTAATGAACTGAACATTTCTGACTACAAAAATATTACTTGGAATACAATTAAACCTCTTTCGAATTTTGAAATTTTGGCCCGCTTTTTCGGATTCTGGCCCACTGTGCACTGGTCTGGTCCGTCGGACAAACCGTTTTTTTGGGGGGTGTGTTTTTCAGGGTTAGGGGTGAAAAACGAGCCAATCTGTCAATACTACGAATCTGGATTCAACAGGTCAAAATACAAAAGGATACACGGGTATAGTCAGCCGGACAGACCATTTTGTTTTTGTTTTGGGGGTGTTTTTTGGGGTAGGGGGTGAAAACCGAGCCAATATGACAATTCTGACTTCGGATTCGGTTTCAGCAGGTCCAAATACATAGGAATATAATCTGGTCAGCCGGACAGACCATTTTTTTGGAGGGGAGGGGGTGTTTTTTGGGGTTGGGGGTGAAAAACGAGCCAATGTGACAATTCTGACTTCGGATTCGGTTTCAGCGGATCCAAATACATACGGATACACTGATCTGGTCCGCCGAATAGACCACTTTTTTGTGTGTGAATTGAAGTTTCAATGGTTAAGCACCACTAAACAATGCGTCGTAACAGTTTTTATTTTTTTAATTATGGCGCACCGCTCCAAAAAAAAATTGAAAAAAATCTACAATAAACTACTCATAACAATGTGTTTTTGGTAAAAGTTTTGTATATGCGAATCATTATTTTCATGAAAAAATAAATATTCTAATATTTAAATATTTTTTTTATTCGAAGGAGGCAGCAAAATCAGCTGATTTTTTTCCTACGATGCATTTAAATCACATGTACCTTGTCTATTCATAATAATTAACGCACAACTTGCAGAGATAAAAAATTAAAACGAAATGTCATGTTTATTAGGGTACAGGCGACCCCGTGGCGACGGGGGCCCAAAACTCGAGGAAAACATTTCTTTTCTTATTGTCGATCTACTGACACCGAATTAGGCCCAAACGCTTCTGGGGCCATTTTACCATGCTTATTCTGCTATACCCTTTGGCCGGACATTTGCTACAAAAAGCCGAACAGTATGCGTTCGCCATAAAAAAAATAACTAAAATACAAAACCAGTCTTTTAATATTTTTATTAAACTTGATTAAGTAATTTAAAAATAAACATTTGTTACATAGGAACAAAAACAATAAAATGTATCTACAGAAAAGCGACTAAAAACGGGAAAAAAACGAAAAAAAATCACGTTTTAGAGCCTCGGTAAAAAGCCAAACAGAGCCGGATAGGCCGAACAGGCCGGACGCCTGGCAACCCTAGGTAGAGGTAATATATGCAAAACTTGTTTAAGGAAATGGAAACGTGAAAGTCTAGTAGTACTAATTGCTGTACCGGATCCACCAATGACCAAAGAAGAAATCATAAAGGACTCCGCACTAAACCTAAGGGAAAATGGGTCCCAGTCGAATTGGATGAAAATTTGGTATATTGTAGTTTATGATGTCCTGATCAAACGTCTTAAAAAAGCGAGATAGAGAAATGGACAGTTTTCGAGTTACAGATGGCATTATTTCGAGTTGAAATAATGCCATCTGCAGATGCATATTGAAAAAATCACCAAAGTCACGATGATAGGTTTTAAGAAAAACTTATGTGAGTACTAGTTATGAGACATCCATTTAATGTTGAATCATATTCACTTCCTAAAAATGTACAGGGTGGCCAAAAATTATTTTTCAATTAATTTAAATTGAATTTTCTCAATTTTTTCAAATGGAATACCCTACCCTATCTTTCGACGATGTGATATAGAAATGAAAAACGAAAATTTTTTTATAACTTCCCTATGACTAATTGCAACCATTTTCGTTTTATCGAGCAATCAGCACAAAATTCAAGAATAAACTTAAAAAAAAAGGTTTCTTCAAATTCATTGGAAAAAATTATATATATATAAGTGTTCCACATGTTGCCCATTTTGATTGACACACATCTTTATGCAATTTTGAAATGAGGCCAGAACATGCAATAGGGCCACATTTCTTTGATGGTACGTTGACTGGAGCTTTTTATCTTCATTTTCTGGAAAACTATCTGCCACAGTTATTGGGGAATCTTCCTGAAAGGATTTGAAATAGGATGTGGTTTCAGCAAGATGGTGTTCCACCACATTATTTAAATGCAGTTAGAGACCACTTAAATAATACCCACTTCAATGGATTGGAAGAAATTGATCCACTAAATGGCTCGCTAGATCCCCAGATCTTACAAAAATTGATTTCTTTTTATGGGGATACGTGAAGGAAATTGTTTATTAAGACACACCAACAACAGTACAAAATATGAAACAAATGCTTTTTTTAGATCTATCACACCGGCAATTTTAGGAACAGTAAAAACCTCATTTCAAAAGCGCATAGAGATGTATGTAAATCAAAATGGGCAACATGTATAGCATTTATTATAATGTTTTCAAATTAATTATTTGCAGAAACCTCTGTTTTTAAGTTTATTCTTGAATTTTGTCCTTATTGCTCAATAAAACAAAAATGGTTGAAATTAGCCATAGGGAAGTACTTATAAAAAATGTTCGTTTTTTATTTCCACATCACATCGTCGTAAAATGTACAGGGTGTTTCATTTGAAACAATTGAGAAAATTCAATTTAAAAAGCTCTTAAATGAAAAATAATTTTTGGCCACCCTATACATTTTTAGGAAGTAAATATGATTCAAAAACAACTAGATGTTTCGTAACTAGCATTCACATAAGTTTTTCTTAAAACCTATCATCGTGACTTTGGTGATTTTTTCAATATGCATCTGCAGATGGCATTATTTCAACAAAAAAATTCATTACATCCAAGTGGTTGGGAGATAGTCAATAATAATATAGGAATGAATAGAATGAATACCAAATTTTCATCCAATTCGACTGGGACCCATGTTCCCTTAAGTTTAGTGCCGGGTTCTTTTTCGAAAACTGCTAATCCTAAAAAAAAGTGTGATAAATGATGATTAGGCAGTAATTTTTTTTCTTACGTCAACCTTCAAGTAAAGTCTTCGCTACAATAGCAACAATCAAATATTAAATCTTAATTAAATCCGAACTAATAAATAGGTAGTGCGCTATTAATATACGTGATATATTATTAGAAACACGAGGAGATCTGAAGATCCGCAGTACTCAGGCCTATCGGCTCATTATACTTTCGCGACATTTTGGATACCCTAGAAAGGACTAGTGCCCTCCAGGAAGGAGATCAGTATTTTCCAGGGTAGATCCCGTAGTTCCTCCAGCTGTAGAAACTGCCACACACACGTGATATAAATTTCTTTCTGGAAAATAATATCCAGAAAACACAAAAACAATGGACTTATTACAGAACGTAGGAAAGGAGACTCGCAAACTACTGGTGCAAAAAATTGATGGTCGCGCGAATTGTCTATATGAGCAGCACTAAGTCATTAGTTAGAACGACGTACACCAACGTTATGAAAAACTTACGAAAACAAGTAGCAAACTATGTTCAGAACAACATAACTACTTTACCCCGTTCATGCTGTCATCCATCACTGGAACGTAAGGACCATTCGACCGTTTATCGAGAAAAATAATCCACCATGGGACCTGATCAAGACAATATACGCCATCATACTGCCAACGAGTACATTGGAGTTACAAACGCGACAACGAAGAAAGCCCTCAGAACTACAAAAAAAAAATGAATATTGTGACATGTTTCCACCCCTAGGAAACCACCCTTGCAAATTCCGTGGGTTCCACAAATTATAACAAGAGATGTCCACTAACACACTTTATTAAATAATTTACTGGATACGTTACTTTACAATACTGTTATTAACTTAAATGTAGTTTTCTGACATAAAAATAACTATGTTTATCACTTTGTTTTCACTTTGGAGTCTTAACCTCACTTGTCACTTGTCAAATCCAAACCACTCTGAACTACCCGCCGAGAATGCGGTCTTTTATACCTAAAAATGACAGATCTCGATTTTTCTGTGATGACGCCACCATACTCTAGATAACTCTAGAACTTCTGGTAGGTTCTTTCTCGACTTAATGTTTGTTTTATATGGGGTTGGTTCCTAAAATCTAACTTGAGATCTGGAGTGTGAGTTGTTCAATCGCGTACTATATCATACGTGTTGCGTACAAAGTTATTGCAATAAAGCCGAAAAATAACACTTCTAATTAATAATACTTAATTATAATTGCAATAACTTGTGCCCAACAGCATGAAATCGTACGCGACTTAACAACTCGGAACAGATCCCAAGTTAGATTTTAAGCCGACTTTATGTACTTACTTTATTTTATTCCTTTCATTTTTTATTATCTCGTTCCTCGTAAAAATGAAAACGTAATAAAATGCAAATCTAGGAAACTTAACCTTAATAAAGACTTCCAAGTGATCGCACTTTGCCACTATATATTCCCTATTTGATAGTAACTTAGCGACCCTAGTTGCTATAGACGTGCTGGCGTTGTTATTCTTGAAAATGGCTCTGTCTAAAAAAAGAAAAATTTAATTTTGTGTAGATTTTCCATAACTGTGAATCAATATTAATTATCTTGTACATCAATTAGACAAAAAAAACTTGTTGGCTTTGGCTCAGGACTATCACGATGTGAACATAACAAGTTTGTAAATATTATAATCAAAGTACATTTTGTAACATCTACGTTTCATGTTTCAACACGTTACAATCGGTTTCTATTTACCTTCAGATAAAATCTTCAAATTCTTTGAGCAGAAATTCAAAAGCTGGCTAGATCTGACATCATAAAATTTCAATGTCAAATGTTGTGTCAATATCGAAATGGAGTATCCGCAAATAACCAACTGAAATTCTTTAGTAATAATCAGCAATCGAGTCTGATCATTAATGAGTATCATGATTGCGGAGATGTAATCCTGCAGAGTATTTTCCGCATATGTCAATAATTCCATCATAGCTACGCATTTTCATAAAATTACAGCGATTATTTCACTCATTAACGCTATAGCCAATGAGAGCCCGTTTTTTCAAAACATTGCACCAATCAAACGTCATTATTAGTGGTAATTCAAGCTAGATCGGCTTTTGACAGGACCAACATGCAAAATTTATCGCTCTAATTTTTTAGGTCGCTGCAGCGGCAAATATGCGAAAATTTTTTGACGTTTTTGTCGTGAAATATTTTTGGCAAATAGGGCAACTCGAGCTTTTAAGTTTTATCTATAAATATCTTCTCTAGCTTATTATTAATTGGTAACGTACTTACCTTGTAAATTGTAATATTGTATTATGTAGTAGCAAACAAAAACGCACCTCAATTCCAAAGCGAATCTTGTCTGAAATATATAGGCTGTAACTTTTGCCTATCTGTAACTATTTCAGTTTTCCTAGTGTTCAATCAGGTAACAATTACACACAAAGATTGTACTTAATATAGCTCATAATACAGGAACAAGTCAAGCACAGCTTTCAATAGCTTAATAACGTAGTTACAAAGGTAAGCAGATCATTTATTATAAATGTCAAGTACACATTCGCTCTGGAACAAACTAAAAATGTATAGTACTTACATATGGTAATCTATCAAAAAATAACTCGTTGAATCAAAGCTGTGCATCAAACATTATAATTTGTTGTATTTAAAATTCTCTTTGCTTAACAAAGCAAACCTCAACATAATTCATAAATTTCGTAAGTTAAAAGTAAGGATTAAATACGTAAATATGAGTCGATGAACATTTATTTATTATGGAATATAACTTGTAGCGCTAGATGGCGCTCTCTATGTCAATCTTGGAACCATGGGTGTACACTTTATTTGGGCGAGACATCGGTACTAAAGTAGTGCTCTCTCTATCGTTCCTCGTCGTATTGCACCTCAGAAACGCCTGAAAGGTGTTAAGCCAGTCTATATATTATAATATCTAAGGTTTCAACTCGTTTTATTTACTAGTTGCCATGGAAACGTCACTAGATTATTTTAAAATATAGCGAATCTCCGTTGTTTCTACTGCGTTTGTTTCAGATTTGCTGTTTTGACAATATGAGTCGGTTTGGAAATATTTCTGTATATCAAATTAGTGATGAAATTGAAAATAAAGGTCAGTAAACTCCAAAAAGTGACAAGAAAACGTCTGAAGGCAGTTAATGAGAAAACATAATATTGAAGATGTACTTAATGAATTATTTATTCGTGAAATATTCTCCTCAAATACCACTCGTGCTTTAAATTTTATCTAAAAATTTTTTCTCAAGCTAAGTCGCCCCTAGTTAATATAACTCGTGCAAATTGGCAGTTTATTATCAAAGATTAAATCCCTCCCGCTAAAGCGGTCGGGATTTAATCAGATAATAAACTGCCAATTTGCACTCTTTATATTACCAGGCAACACGCTTTCGAAAAAATTTTCGATAAAATTTTAAGCACTAGTGATATTACATACGATTATTTCACTCATTAACGCGATAGCCAATGAGAGTCTGTTTTTTCACAATATTGCACCAATCAAATGTCATTATTAGTGGTAATTCAACCTAGATCGGCTTTTGGCAAAACATGCAAAAATTATCGCTCTAATTTTTTGTGTCACTGCAGCGGCAAATATTGCGATAATTTTTTGACATATATGTCACGTTTTGTTTCGTGAAATGTTTTCCGCAAATAAGTTCACTCTTGCTTTTAAATTTTATTTTTGTATTATATATTATATATTAATATAAACATAACATAACATAACATAAGGCAAGTCAGTTATTTCATGTTAAACACAAATGTACTTACGTATGGTAATCCATCACTAATAGTCCACGTAAATTAGATATTTTAGAAGAAATAATTTATAGTCATAATATTTGGGATGCGTACTCTAGACAGGGTTAGAAATAGATACCCGAAAAAATTCCCTCCCAATTTGGGAGTGGAACGTCCTTTTTTTGCAAAAAACCACCCCCAACGGGTACTTAACGCAGGTTTTTCACTTTTATCTTGTAAACCATTCATCGGAAGAGAAAAAAGTATAGGAAATAAAAAAATTGTCGTTAAATACTTCATAAAAAATGTCCTATTAACCTTGTAGCTTATCCTCACCTAATTCGCGCTAACAGCGTCCGAACGCGGGCGCAGAGGTAAAAATCGATCCTATTCCAAGTTTCACAGCGAATATCTTAAAACCGGTTACTTTAACGAGAAAAAGGAATGAATTTATGGAGCGGAATTTTCTCTATAAGATGCATATATAACGGGTTTTGATGCAAGTGATTTTTATGTATTTTCCCCTTTTTTTTCACAAAGTTGTGTTTTTCAATTTGAGGTCGTTTCCACACCACCTACGGGATAGAGCTCTCGGTGTATTTTTTGTTAAAGGTGGTTTACCCTGTAGGCCTGCTCCACTAAAATTCTTTCCAATTTTACTCATTAAGGGGTTCCTCATCGACGCACTCTTCTTTGAATTCAGAATTGAAACATCCTTGCCCATGGCAATTAGAGCACATTGTTGAGCAGCGCAATCCCACCTTAACACAGCTGCATCGTTTTCCGCAACCCTTTTTGCAGCTGCAGGATATTAGCTTTAGCGTGGAAATTGGTGCTGGTAACTCGGTGGTATAAATGGGTGCTAAAATGTTGCCTACTTTCTTCCAACCCCATTCCGTTGGTTCCAAGTTTTCTCCTCGCCAAGCATAAATTTGGAGGAATACTCTGTAAGAATGTTGACGTAATGCCTCAGATGTTGGTGGTAGTTTTGGTAGAATTTCGGCAGTACTAGGTTGACCGACTAACTTATTGAAGATAATAAATCTTTGATTTTTTGAGGGCTTTGTATACTGCTAGCGCGAATTGCTCTCCAGCACTTGTAATTTCTTTTTTCGTTGAATATACGGACAACCTCTTCGAGATCTTTTTTTTTATTGACGCATTCCACCGCTTACACTTTTCCTTTACCAAAGAAAGCTAAAGTGGTATCGCACATAGTGAACGCGTTTCCTTATAGCTTTTTAAAACTTGCGAGGACTGCAAGTCACGAGAACTTTAGATTTATTTTTTATTTTTCCCTGAGCCCCTCTTAAGAAACGGATATCTTTATCTTCAGGTGCAAGAGCGATAATCCGTGCAAGAAGATCAATATCTTGCTCGACGATGACCACAGCAGTAATTGTTTTGATTCCCTCCTTTTTAAATCTCTCCACCAGTTGCGAAATAAACCATTCCTTGTTTATGAGATTGTTTATCATTTTATTTTCCGTTTCAGTCAGTGGCGTGTTCTCGTTGAAAATAATTTTCGGTGAAATGCGTTTCAAAAATCGCTGCTGTCTTTCGATGCTCTTCGTACTGCAGGCATTGTGGGCATATCCGTCAAACACTACAGTCACTTTTTGGCCGTAATGATTACAAATAAAGCGAACGTAGGCTGTATAAACGTCGTCAAAGGTACCCTGCTTCGGCCATACTACACGATGAATCAAATTTCTGCCATCAACAATGAACTGGCAATCAGAAAATCTATTGGCCTCTCTCGTACAGCATTGAAAATATCGTACAGAGACGATTTCTTAGTTTTTCTCATTAACCCTTTCTCATTGAAGTGAGGAATAGGAATTGAAGCATGCTCAAAGTTGAAACATGATTCCAAATCTTCTTTTGAGTGAACAGTACAGATTATTCTCTGATATAATTGCGTGGAGTCGAAAAACACAGCTTTGTAGAAAAAAGGGGAAAATACATAAACATCACTTGTGTCAAAACCCGCTATATATGCATCTTATAGAGAAAATTCCGCTCTATAAATTTATTCCTGAGCATTTTCCTCGTTAAAGTAACCGGTTTTAAGATATTCGCTGTGAAACTTGGAATGGGATCGATGTTTACCTCTGTGCCACAAACTACCTCTGTTCGGACGCTGTTAGAGCGAAATAGGTGAGGAAAAGCTACACGGGTAATAGGACATTTTTTTATGCAGAATTTAACGACAAATTTTTTATTTCCTGTACTTTTTTCTCTTCTGACGAACGGTTTAAAAGATGAAAGTGAAAAACCAGCGTTAAGTCCCCGTTGGGAGTGGTTTTTTGCAAAAAAAAGGACGTTCCACCCCTAAATTGGAGGGGGAACTTTTCGGGTATCTATTTCTAACCCTATCTAGAGTACGCATCCCAAATATTATTACTTATAAATTATTTCTCCTATTCAGTGTTTTTTAATCTAATTTGTGTGTACTATAATTACACTTTTCCGAATTCAACCCTCTCAGTATAAATACCCTCTGCTTAACTAAACAACCGTAACTTAATCTTTACCCGCTTTAAATTGAAAATAAGAAAGAAGTAAATATATACCAATAAACAGTAATAAACACTTTATATTATAATTCTTATATAATTACACTGTCTGTCGAAGGAATTTAGCGTTTAGCGTTACCGTTACTAGATGGCGGTACCAGAACCATATTCGTCTCTGATCAACTAACTAAAAATAGAACATAAAGCGAAACATTGGTAGTGCTCTCTCTGTCTTTACGAATAATATGATTGGTCGAAACATGCCTAAGAGCTGTTTACAACGATGAGTCTCAGATTCAAAGCAGTTTTGGACCAGTTACTAATCTATGCATTATGCATTCTAATACCCATATTCTAGGTATATTGGTTTATTGATTGTCATTACATTTAAAATGTGGCAAATTTCGTAAACTTTTAAGTTTCTACAGCTGCGATTGTTAAATAATAATACCTATTTTGTTCTTCATTAGATGAGTTATTAAAGATGTTTTATGTAATTTATTTATTCGTGAAATCTTCTCCCCAAATACCACTCGTACTTTTAAATTTTATCTAAAAATTTTTACTCAAGCTAAGTTGCCAAAAAGGTAATATAATTCGTGCAAATTGACAGTTTATTATCAAAACCCGTCCCGCTAAAGCGGTCGGGATTTAATCAGATAATAAACTGCCAATTTGCACTCTTTATATTACCAGACAACAACTCTTTCGAATAAATTTTCGATAAAATTTTGAGCACTAGTGATATTACATACGATTATTTCACTCATTAACATGGTAGCCAACGATAGCCCGTATTTTGAGATCATTACACCATTAAATGTCATTATTAGTAGTAAAACTAGATCGGCTTTTGATAGCACGGACATAAGATTTAAGAAATTCAATAGCGCTAACATGGAAACCAAATTTTGAGAGTTTGGCAAGTAAGATTCCATGATCTATCCTGATTATGAGCACATACTTGTAGGTTACAGTTTAACAGTTACCTCGACAGTTATAAATATGACTTGTTGCAAAATCATGACCGAAAAATGATTATGTACCTACCATATTAATAAGTTAAGAGATTATGCAAACAAAAATGTTCAAACTGGGCACCTCCGGCTTCCACACAGGCTTCCAAGCGTCGCGTCGCAGCAACCTCCGGCTGCAAACATAGCTGGTGTTACTCTGCGGCAAGCCTCACGAATCTGACCTACAAGATCATCCAAGCATATCAAATATGGTATATCCACGGTGTGTTTGAAGCAACGATAGGTATGAAAAAAATTGCACCAAAAACAAGTTGCGTGGTTTAATAGGTAAGTATTAGTAATTTCTAAATCCATTTTAATTGAAATCTTACTCATTTATATAGTCGATATCGCAAAATCAAGTTTGTACACAAAAAACATGATAAAACCATGTGTATTACTTTCCTATCTATTTTTATGGAAATGTTTTTCATTCTAAAGAGTTTATAATTTTTTATTATAATCATAGCCCGTATTTCGGATGACATTCCAGAGACGGACTCTGAATTACACGATACTATCTAATACTTTTCTAAAGTTACAATCAGAAACATCGGTCGCTAACAATAAGTATTAATGCCACACAAACCAAAAAATCTTTAAATACAAAATTTTTATTTTATAAACCTTAGTGAAAGTCCAGGCGAACGCTTATTGAGATGTTTACGTTTCTCTACAGATAAAAAGAGTCCCTGACCCTCCAGACAGGTAAAAAATTATTAGTCGTATTATATGGTGTCATTACACAGTAAAGTAATTATTCTTAAATATTGCAAGTTCTAAATATTATTTTTTGGTCGACCTAGACAATATCTAGATTTTAAAGATATAAATTGGATTTTAATATTATTATATAAAACATTAGTAGTTATAGTTGTATTGAATATTGTTCAATGATATGGAGTCCGAAGTATAATAATTATGTTAATAGACTCAAAAGTATTTAAAATAAATTTGTCAAATTCATTTTACATGCATAAACATTAACTCATCGGTTATAAAGCACTAACAGTAAAGGTATGAGTAGAAGTGTTGGGGCTATCAACAATGCGTGGCTCACCCGCCCGAAATCCAACGCACACTGCCAAAAGTGCCAAAGCCAAACTGGAGAATTATCCTTAATCTGTGCTAGAGATGAGTTGCTATTTAACAACCTGATATTTTATAACTGTTATTTGTAAATAGCATTAACAGACTGTTATTTCTAAATAACAGGTGAGAAAACAACAGATAAGAAACACGACGTAGTAAAAATGTTTTTGCTAACTGCTGTTAAACTGTTATTGAGAAAACAGCAGTAGTAGGTAATGAAATCGCAACGCAACCGCTAATGTAGTTGAATATATTATTGAAGTTGAATATTATTGTGGGTATCTTGAGTCATCGGCTTTATGTATACACTTTTTAGTTGTTATTTTAATCATAATATATCCAAATCTTTTTGATTTTCTTCTCCGTGTGTATATTTTCGATTAACGCACACCGAGTTTAAAAATGAAGGGCTGCCAGAGTTGAATATTTTTGTAGAGTCGAGTCATCCACTTTATGTACTGACTTTTAGCTGTTTTTTAAATCATAATATGTTCAGAGCTTTTATATTTTCTTCTCCAACTGTATATTTTCGTTTACCTGCATCTCTAAATTGTCATTGCATACGCTGTGTTTGGCGTGTTTCTATGCTGGTATTTCTTTATTAATTTAACATGAAACAATAAAATAATTAAATTCAGTGCTTCACTATGCGTCGATTATCCGCTGATATACTATTTCCAGACATGGGTAAGGGAAACTTTCCAATGACTAGTTCGGCAGTTTAGTATAATAATGGCGCGTCCATTACCGTAATACAAACGGTACAATCGTGGATTTGTGAAGACGCCGGGTTAACATTAAATGATGCAAAGCTCAAGTACATATCAAAGGTGCAATATTACCCTGTTATGATCGCGCAAGTTTTTAATTACATGGCATGTGTCGTCTAACTTCCATCAACAGGAAAATAGGGATTTACAAGTGATATTCTTAGAGAAACGGCACGCGGCGTTCTTTTCATGCCGAATATTTAGACTCATATTTAATTATCTATTGTTAATTACGTGATATTAATCTGCAATGTAATAGTTTGATTTAATGTTTCCAATTGGATGAGCAGTTAACTACAAAAAGAGATAAGAATTATTATAATTTTGTACTACCCTCCCATGCCGACTCTGCATTTTACGTCAATGTCATCCAAAATACGGGCTCTGATTATAATTCAAAGAAAAAAGAACATTCGAATCTAACTTGAATTCCTTGAAGGAAGCGTGTTGGCAACGCGTTGATCGAGGTAGTGTTCCGCATTTGGTTTCAATTGAACCTTGGATCTTCCAGTCAATAACAGATAAAACAGTTGCACATATCTCAATTAGCTCTTCTTCCGGCAGGTAAACAAAACTAAAAACCCAAAACACGGGCGGTTTATGTACTAAAGTGTAAACAATAAACCTGTGTTTTGGGTTTTTTGATCTGTTTACCTGCCGCGCGCGCAAATAGTTTTACCTGCCAGAATAACAGCTAATGGAGATACGTGCAACTGTTTTATTTGATATTGACTGGAAGATCCAAGATTCAATTGAAACCAAATGGGGAACACTACCTCGATCAACGCGTTGCCAGCTATAGCACCCTTCCTTCAAGGAATTCAAGTTAGATTCGAATGTTTTTTCTTCTCTGAAGTATAATAATAAATTAAAACTCTAGAATGAAAAATATTTCCATAAAAATGAAAAAGAAAGTCTTATACATAGTTTTATCGCGTTTTTCTGGTAAAAACATTGCAAATATCGTTTTTGTCATTTAACTCAAAAACTAAAAAAGATAGAAAAAACTTTCTGCACAAAAAACAAAGTGCATAAAATTCCCTACATTTTTGTTTCTATACAATATTTGGATAGGAGTTACCATTTTCCAGATAAATGATTCAGCTCTTAAAATAAAATATAAAATTCAATATAAAACGGGAGCCTACCCTAAGTGTCCGTGCACCCCCAGATCCTTGGGGACAATGTTTTTCATAAAGATTAAAGTCTAAGGAACAGTTTAAGACATGTCCCCCAAAAAAAACTGGCTCTACTTTCAAAATGGCGTCCGTTTAAAAAAAAATTGCAAATATTGTTTTTGTCATTTAACACGAAAACTAAAAAAGATGGAGAAAAACTTTCTGCACAAAAAACAAAGTGCATAAAATTTCCTACAATTTTGTTCCTATACAATATTTAGAAAGGAGTTACCATTTTCCAGATACCATTGTTGCCATTTTCGAGATAAATTTCCGCAAATTATAATTTTAATTTTTTTCAGTTTATTTTATTTTATGTTATGTTAATAATACAAAGTTTTATTATATGGCTTACAATAATTGTCAAAGTTATTTCCTCTAAATGATTTACCGATATATGAATTTCCATGTTTCCTTAATTTTGGACTCATTTATCTGGAAAATGGTAACTCCTATCAAAATATTGTATAGGAACAAAATTGTAGAAAATTTTATGCACGTTGTTTTTTGTGAAAAAAGTTTTTGTCCCCAAGGATCGGTGGGGAGGTGCACGTACAGCTAGGGAGGGCTCCCCGACTAACAGAGATATTGCCTGTTGACGTAATTTTGGGACACTCGGCACATCGACAAACGCTTTTAAAAATTTTCAATATGGCAATGACGTTAAATGAAACTGAAGTAAGCGATTGTTGTAAGTGATTGTTCTCGAGTTAAAAGTAAGAGGAACTTTAGTAGCTTTAAAAAATTACTATTTACCCAAGGAAAAAAAGATATAAGAGACACAAGCAACATTCTCTTTCTCCCTTGTCAGAAATTATGGTACTTTAGATGTGAATTACAGATCTATAAATATGAAGTCATGTTTATTTCCTACTGATCTACATTTCCAACAAACCACGACAAAATAAAGCGAACCCGTACATTTTTTTTCATCTCACAGTTCAGCTCAGATAAACTTGTTTTAATATAGGTTTATTCGAGTTGTAGTAAAACAAACTGCCATCTTTTCTTGCTTTCTAGAAACCACAAAATATCACCGTATCAACCAGCGTGGGAAATTGAATTTTTGTAAGCAATTAAATTTAAAAAAAATATTTGTTTTACTACCGTGCATAAAGTACATACTTTACTCGCACTGTGTAGTAAAGGTAAACTTTACTCCCTAAGGCGTAAAATAAATAAGTTAAAAATTGCCTATAAATATTTTATCTTTCAAGGTCAGAAATTATTCTATTGTATTATTTCATTTTATATACAGAGTGCTCCTTAATGACGTTCTAATATTTCAGGGTGTGATTCCTTAGATCATTTTATGAAAAAAAGTTCATATGAACATATGTCCGCAACGGCTTAAATTTTTTGCTACAGGGTAGGGTGTTGATTTTTTTTTTAAATCCTTATTTTTTAATATCTCGGAAAGTACTTTAGATATTATTTTCAATTTTGGTATGTGTTAATAGGATATAAAACCACATATAGTTAGAAAAATTATTTTACCTCTTCACCAGTAGGGTCCCTGCAAACATGCCCTCTGATATTTTTTACCAAAAAAGTGGTACGCCACTGACATTTTCCCATGTGGTTATTTTTTCTGATTAGCCTGGTCAATTCTACATGAAAACGGTCTCTTGCGTTTTTCTCATCAGACGTACACGAGGGCGGATCCAGAAAGGCTACTGGGGGGGGGGTACTAACATTTACAAAAAATTTTAGAAATCAGAAAAAAAAAATTTATCGTCTCATGGGGGGCGGATGCAAATGAAAATCAAAAAAAAAAATTTTCCACCTCATACAAAGAATGCTATTAAATGTAAAAAAAAATTTTTTTCGCCCGCCTCGAAACCTGAAAATTTTATCGCCTCGTGGGGGGTGCAAATAACAATCCAAAAAAAAATTTTTTCGAACATTTCGGCTCAAGGGGGGTACAAGAGAAAAAAAATCGTCGCCTTGAAAAAATAACAAATACTTTTCTCGGGGGGGGGGGGGGGGGCAATTGCCCCTACTGCCCCCCCTGGATCCGTCCTTGGACGCACAGTTCTTGATTCAAACAATTACATTCAAATCGCTTCATTTAGCAGTATCGACTAATAATTTTTGAACACAATAAATTAAGTTTTTACAAACATCATTTTCAAAACAATATTGCGAATGCGGAAATGGCGACAATAGATTACGTATAATGGTCTCGCAGATGGTAATGCAACAAAAGCCAGAAGTATGTATCGGGAAAGATATCCTAATCGTGCCTTGCCAGCTGGCCGATTCTTTTCGACTATTCATCGCCGTTTTTTGCGAAACTGGTAGTTTCTGAAAAGCTTCGGAAGGTAGATCTCGAAATATCAGAACACCTGAAATTTAGGAAGTGGTGCTGCAGGAAATCGACGAACATCCTGAGACGAGTACGAGGAAGATTGCTCTGAATATTTGTCATCAAATTATTTAGCGAATTTTGATTTTTTTGTTGTATCCGTACCATATTCTAACAGTGCAGGCATTACTTCTCAGGGATTTTTCACAGCATGTGAACTTCTGTCAATGGTACCTTCAGAATGACACACTAAATCCGAAATTTGAGTCACAAATTATGTTCACAGACGAAGCAAATTTTTCTAGGAATGCTATTCAAAATTTCCATAATTAGAGCGGGAGCTAGGTGGCTTTTTCGGGACGTCATCGTCTTATGAACTTCGAGATATTTTAATGGTTTAATGGATGATAACGATTCATAAAATCGACTTCTGGCGGGGCACCTCCTGTCAGGTACGTTACGAACACTGTCTAGAAATCAATGAAATTATGCCATCGTTACAAGGCTCATTTTTTTGTGTGTACGCATTTTATGTTTAAAATGAATAAAATAAAATCGCCAGAAAGTGTGGGCCGTCAGGAGGCGCAGCCAGAAAGGTCGAAGTCGTAAAAAACGGAGTTATATCAAGTGATCGTTACAAGCTTTTTTTTAGACTGAGAATGTTTATTTAAATGTTTTGAACACAGAAAAAAATCCCAGAAAGAAACTCCTGTCAGTAAGGCTATCCAGAAAGAAAATGTTTAGAATTTTTGAAGAAAATTGGATTTTTTTTCGCATATTTCACCTCAGAACTCTAAACCCATCGTTACAAGTTCTGGCTCCTTTTTAAAACGTAAATATAAGCTCCTTTAAGTACCATAGTCTCTTAAATACACAGGAATTTAACACTTTCAGCTAACTTGACTTCCTACCGTGCCTCAGATGTATTGTATCATTATTACAAGGTCATTTTTATATTTAAGAAGTAATTATAGGTCTCTTGAATAAGAAAGTATGCATCTTAAGAATAAATTCCCGTCAGAAAAATTTCTATACGTATTTAAAAACGAAGAAATGGACGATTTTGCGCGAAATTAACGTTACCGTCACGTCTCGGAGGTTATAAGTCATTGTTAAAAGTTTTGTCATTTTCTTGGCACCTTAATACAAGTCTCATTAACAAAAAAATATGCTCTGCAGAACAAAATGACCGTCAAACAAGTTTTTACGCTAAGATATAAGGACCGCATCCTGCTCGTTTCAGTCAATTTCCAGCTTCCGTTATATCTCAGGCTTTAAATGTCACTGATAGATTATCTGTCACTAACTTGTCATATTGACAAAACTCCCCTTAACAAATAAATATGCTTCCCAGAACAAGGTGGGCGTCAAACAATTTTTCACGGGCATATAAAAGGCACTGTATCCTTCCCATTTCACCCAATATATCCAGTTTCCGTAGTATCTCAGACTTTGGATATCATTGTTAAACATTCTGTCTCTCTTTCGTTATGTTAATAAAAGTCCCGTTAACAAAAAAGTATACTCCCGAGAACGAGATACCCGTCAAATAAATTTTTACCCGCAGGTAAAAGGTAACGCATCCCATTTCACCCAAATTAATACAATTTCCAGCTTCAGTGGTATCTCAGACTTCGGATATCAATGTTAAACGTTTTGTCTCTCTTTCGTTATGTTGTTAAAAGTCCTTTTAACAAAAAAAATATACTCCCCAGAACGAGATGTCCTTCAAACAATTTTTACCCGCAGGTAAAAGGTAACGCATCCCGTTCAAATCAGCCGAGTTAATGTTATTTCCAGCTTCTCTTTATCAGAGTTCAAATATCGTTATTAAATGTTCTGTATCTTCTTTGTTACTTTGATAAAACTTCTTTTAACAAACGGAAATGTTCTATAGAGCATATTTTTTTGTTAACGAGACTTGTATTAAGGTACCAAGAAAATGACAGAACTTTTAACAATGACTTATAACCTCCGAGACGCGACGGTAACGTTAATTTCGCGCAAAATCGTCCATTTCTTCGTTTTTAAATACGTGTAGAAATTTTTCTGACTGGAATTTGTTCTTAAGATGCATACTTTCTTATTCAAGAGACCTATAATTACTTCTTAAATATAAAAATGACCTTGTAATAATGATACAATACATCTGAGGCACGGTAGGAAGTCAAGTTAGCTGAAAGTGTTAAATTCCTGTGTATTTAAGAAACTATGGTACTTTTGTTGACATTTAGAACTTTCTGGGGAGGCTATTTTATTGTTAAAAGAGCTTATATATTTATGTTTTAAAAAGGAGCCAGAACTAGTAACGATGGGTTTAGAGTTCTGAGGTGAAATATGCGAAAAAAAATCCAATTTTCTCCAAAATTCTACACATTTTCTTTCTGGCTAGCCTTCTGACAGGAGTTTCTGGGAATTTTTTTCTGTTTTGAAAACATTTAAATAAACATGCTCAGCCTAAAAAAAAGATTATAACGATCACTTGATATAACTCTATTTTTTACAACTTTGACCTTTCTGGCTGCGCCTCCTGACGGCCCACACTTTCTGGCGATCTTATTTTATTCATTTTAATAGACTGGCGGTACATGACCAGTCAGGTGCAACGTTTTTAAAATGCATGCCAATCATATATATGAATGAAATTACCATGAATATGCCAGAAATGCAAATTTTAGGCAGTCGTCGCGTGCACAAGGGGGTGCAAATCGGTTTTTTTTGTGTCTTTTTTTTGGGTTTTATTTTTTTATTTTTTTTAATGGATGCCAATAGTGCCAAACGAAAAACCTTGAAAAAAAATCCAAAATCAAAATCATCCAAAATCAAGAACACCAAAAAATTTTACGATTTAATGTGCACTTTAACAGTTGTTTTGGGCGCGGAAACTGCATGCCAATGAATTTCCGCTGGATTCTTTTTCACGGCTTTTCGTTTGGCACTATTGGCATCCATTAAAAAAAATAAAAAAATAAAACCCAAAAAAAAGACACAAAAAAAACCGATTTGCACCCCCTTGTGCACGCGACGACTGCCTAAAATTTGCATTTCTGGCATATTCATGGTAATTTCATTCATATATATGATTGGCATGCATTTTAAAAACGTTGCACCTGACTGGTCATGTACCGCCAGTCTATAAACATAAAATACGTACAAACAAAAAAAATGAGCCTTCTAACGATGGCATAATTTCACTGATTTTTATATCTTGAACCATGGCCAACTCGACGGGCTGACATATGCCAGAAGTTCATTTTGTCGTTATTTAAGTTCGATAGAATTAATCAACACATCGAAA
The DNA here is from genome assembly GCA_936432065.2 of Rutpela maculata. Taxonomy (NCBI): domain Eukaryota; kingdom Metazoa; phylum Arthropoda; class Insecta; order Coleoptera; family Cerambycidae; genus Rutpela; species Rutpela maculata. The sequence goes on along the minus strand of OW386286.2, from coordinate 207,742,897 downwards.
ATACTTGTAACGATGAGTTTCCGAAAAAGCCACGTATCTCCCGCACCAAATAGTCATGTATGGGCGGACGAAAATCAACCCCCATGCTATAACCGAAACCCATTTCCAAGAGAAATTTTCGGTTAATGTATGAGTAGGAATTATTGGTAATAATCTATAGGCCCTTTGTTTCTGCCAATACGCCTTAATGGACAATCTTGCCTGCATTTTCTCCAAGAAGAACTACCTGTGTTGCTTGAAGATGTACCAATTAAGGAATCAAACGTGGTACATGCACGATGGAACTGCTGTTCATTTCAGTGTAATTATTCACGACCATTTACATGTGGTTTATCTTAATCGTTGGAGGACCTCAGCAATGGCCAGCAAGATCCTCCGATCTCAATAGTTTGGATTTCTTTTTGTGAGGTCATCTTAAAACCCTGGTGTATAAAACTCCCATTAACACTTTAGAAGATTTAAGAGAGCGAATAGTTTCCTCGTGTGAAACAATACGAAATACGCCGGGAGTATTTAAACGAGTGCGCAATTCGATGCGAAGACGGGCGGAAGCATGCCTATTAAGTGAAGGGTCCATGTCCAACCATTTTTATAAAACAAAATGTATCATAATCAATGTTAATAATAATTAGTTTCAATTTGAATTTAATTGTTTTAATCGGGAACTGTGCTTGCGTCGGACTAGAAAAACGCAAGAGACCGTTTTTATGTAGAATTAGGAAGTTTCCTATTTTAAGGCGGCTACAGACGTAACTGCATACTTGAACGGTATGCATGCGCAAGTTTATTGTACAAGTATACTGAAATCTGCGTCGCCGCCACACGCAAAAGTATACTTGAACAGTTATGCAGTGACAGTTAAGCGCGAATAAAGAATAAAAATGTCATCAACGGATGAAGACGACACGCTTGCTTTAATTGCGCTTGTTTTGATTCTCAAAAAACAACTAAAAAAACGTAGTATGTGGTGTTAGGAGTGGTTAAAAGGAAGGAGTATTCTCACATTAACCTCTTAAAATGAGGTGAGATTATATCCTCGTGATTGGCACAATTACTTACGAATTGATGAAGAAACTTCCTTAAACCTTCTATCACTTGTCACCCCGTTGATTCAAAGAAGTGAGACCAGCAATAACGGCACATGTTTACACAAGTCTCCCGACCTGTCGTACACACGCTCAAGTATACTTGCGCAAACACGACATGTACAAGTATACAATATAGAATTTCATCAAGTCTCATGTCACTTGTACAATCACAATACTTGTACAAGTGTTATAATACACACGTTCCAGTATACTTGTACAATAAGCTTGCGCATGCATACCGTTCAAGTATGCAGTTACGTCTGTAGCCGCCTTTAGAAATATCATGTACATTCAACCTCATTTAGTAGTCTTTCAGATAACTAGTCAAACAAACAAAAAAAAATCTCGATATCTGAAAAACTCACGAACTTATTCAATTTCTTATTTGAATACTTCGCCTCGGCTGAATTCCACCGTGACGTCACAATACATAACGTGCTGACTTGCCATGCCGGCGGCCCGCCGTATGTTCCCTTTATTTAGTGTATGTGCTTGATTTTCTGAAATGTCACAAAATGTCACTTTTGATTCGTTCGTGCCGAGCCGAATTTTCGAATTTCGCCGTGCAATTTACGATCAGGTTTATCTGGAAGATCCTCTTTACGTCGCGACATCATACGGCCGTCCCAATGGTGTTTTTCGAAAAATATGAACGTGCCAAAATTGCGTGTTTTAGCAATTTTTTAGGCTCTCAGATGCAAGCTGGCTATAAACTGCCGGTGCCTGCCAGCGAGTATAAAGATGCCCGCGCCCGTTCGCTGTTGGCGGAATCATGTATTGTGACGTAATCGAGCCTCAGCCCAGATGATCGCAGCATTTTAAACTTGGAAGGACCGACCATAACTTTTTTATTTATAGAGATAATTTAAAAAAAAAATTACAGATATTTTTTAGATTTTTACGACTATTTATTACGAGAAAATGAGAAAAATGGAAACTTCCTAATTGACCAGGCTAATAAAAAAAATATCCACATGGGAAAATGACAGTAGCGAACCACTTTTTTGGTAAAAAATATCAGAGGACTTGTTTGCCAGTGATGCAGCGATAAAATAACTTTTCTAACTAAAATATGTGGTTCTATACCCTATTAACACGTACCAAAATTGAAAACAATATCTAAAGTACTTTCTGAAATATTAAAAAGTAACGATTTAATAAAAAAAAAATTCAACACCTTGGCAAAAAATTTAAGCCGTTGTGGACATGTTCATATGAACTTTTCTTCGTAAAATGTCCTAAGGAATCACATCCCCGAAGTATTACACGTCACTTTTTCTGCCGTTTACAGCGTCAGAAATAGTTATTTAGGTACCAAGGGGCTTGTGTGTATTTTACAGGTCGAGAACACAGTTTGCACATCGAAGCCCGTAGGCTTGAGGCAAGTATTCGAGACGTGTAAATACAAGATACAAGGCAAGGTGCATACGACGTTTTTCGCAATATTATAATTTTTAGGAAAATTCATTCAAAATTATAAATTTATATTTCATGCTTTGTCTAACTCATTTAGCCAAAAGTCTAAGACAACTATGCTTAGACTTTTAATTGGAGTGTGTTTGCTATGAACGCTTTCTAGTTGCTAATAATTTCTGACATTCAAGTTATTTCCGTGAGTTTTTGCAATAAAAATATGGATTATGATGAAAGTATCGAAATTCAGGAGGCAGCCAAAAATGCGTGTGCTTCGTTGGTGTCGGAATTTCATTATTGTTTAACTTTTTTTATTACATTCTTTTTCTGTCCCAGGTCAAAAAAGTTACTTTTTTGCCCTAGGGCATAAAAGTAAACTTTGTTTTGACAGGGACTGCAAGTGACACTTTCATAATACTGACAGACGTCAAAAGATGACACTTGCAGAGCTAGTAGTACGAAAAAGTACTTTTTTCTTCAAGCGTATTAAAATGTTTAAATTATGTCACCAAAAACAGAAGTAGAAGTAGGACATTGTTTTACTAGTAACAAAATGTTAGTACCGAACGCCATCGTAGTGGACATTGTTTTACTAGTAACATAATGTTAGTTCCAAAAGCGCCACCGCAGTGGGTATTGTTTTACTAGTAACATAATGTTAATACCGAAAGCCACCGGTGGCGCGCTATCCACTAGCCACTTGTCATATTGTGTCAACATGTAAGACTGTAGTTTGAATATTTGTACATTTATGATAAATAAATGAATTTTTGCATTTTAATACGCTTGAAGAAAAAATAGTATATATTACACGGAGTAGAACGCTTTTTTTTGTGTTTCGCCCAGTTTGCGGCTTCGGCTTCGCCTCAGCCGCAAATCCTGGGCTCAACACAAAAAAAGAGTGCGTTCTACTCCTAGTAATATAATGTACTATTTTCTTCAATCGTTCCAAAAATAGGTAACTTTTGGTACGATTTTTTGTACCGAAAGTATCGTTTTCTAGTACTAACCCCGAAACTAGCTATTACGGGTACTAGTACTGTAAAGTCATCTAAACGTCAATGTCAATTTGCAGGTTATATTTTACTATGAATCGCATTAATCACATTCGTACTCGAAGCTAAACAGTTGTGTTGCTATGGTAACAAAATAATGACGCTTAAAACTGTCGGATAATAGTTATTTCAAAATGGACAGTGATGATGTAGAAGAACGCACTACCGGGCGTCAAAATGACGCGACACCAATCTATTTCTCAGGGGGCGCCAGTCGCGTATTACCCCGTTCTTCTACCTCCCAGGCGGGTTCGAGATAAGATGCACTTCGATAGCCGAGTAATGGACCAAGGCTGCACTACCACAGATCGGAAATGACGCTCTCTCTGGACCTGATTTCCCTCGTTAGGGGTTTAGGTACCTCTTAATTTCCTGAAATTTTGCATAAAAAAATCCCAACCGAAGAATTTCTCTGCGGAGGAATTAATTTTTGTACGTGGAAACCACGTTTTGGTCTGTTAATGACGGAATCTATTTCTCAAAAAACGCATAAAAAAATCCCTATCAAACCTCCGTAAAGCAACCAGAAGGTCGAACGTTAATGTGAATTAACTCGACACATCCGGCTTTCTATACGAAAGTTCCAGGGATTATAGACAGTCAACAGGCCTCAAGATCAATTAAGAAACAATAGTTCAAAGAATCCGTTTATTTAACAGAATTGGTTATACAAAATTCTCAAGATAAGAATCGTGCCTTCCCCAATCAAGGTAATGACTTTCAGACCATACAAGCGAGAGCGATCACGCTAACGATCGATTAGGTAGAAAAGATTCATGCATACCTTCTCAGAATTAAAATGCTAGCTTTTTAGAGAAGTCTGAGACTATTTGTAATTTATAATTACGGCTGACTGATATTAACTTAAAAAAGTTTTACTAAATGAATTTAGTTTCGCTAGAGACTACTTAGCTTTAAAGTTCTTGTATCGCGGAGATTCACGTACTCAAACACATTCATGAGGACTTATAACTGCATAAGTTTAATGGCGTTCGATCAGTCCACGATTTACTTGCTCCTATGCAGTTCTTCAATATTATCGATATGGCAGCAACCCACCTTCGAGCGACTTTTAGGCAAAATTGAATTTTTGGTTTTTTATGCATAAGGCGTTTTCCTCTATAACTTTGTCATTTGAAAAGCCTTGCTATTGGCTTTTCTACCATTGCTTTGTCTGGACCACTCAACGCGCTCGATCATATTGTGAGCCGCTGAGTCAATCCAAACTCTTTCTATGCGAGAAACCGGCCTTGTACATGTGCATTGATTTTTATCAATTTTTGCTTATCGGCACTACGCCGGCCTTGTCAAAATCTTCTATTTTGCCTTTTGGATGCAGTGCATCGCTAAAATGTTATGCTCATACTTTAGAATTGGGCTTTCAATGACCGTGCATCAAAGGTCAATTTCTTTGGTGGAGGAATAAAAAATAAAAAATATTTCAAAGTATATTTTCGTGGTACTTTTTAAACTGACTTTATGGTACTTTTGAAAAATCTATTTTAAGACCAATTTCGGCGTACTTTTGAAAAATCAATTTTCAAGCCAAATTTCAAGGTACTTTTGAAAAACTAATCTGCGGGTGAAATTTTGGCGTACTTTTGAAAAATCGATTTTCAAGCCAAATTTCAAGGTACTTTTGAAAAAATAATCTGCGGGTGAAATTTTGGCGTACTTTTGAAAAATCGATTTTCAAGCCAAATTTCAAGGTAGTTTTGAAAAATTAATCTGCGGGTGAAATTTTGGCGTACTTTCGATAAATCGATTCTTGAGCCAAATTTTGATGCCCTTCCAAAAATATTATTTTTCAAAGTCCAATTTGTGGTACCTTTGAAAAAGTATATTATTCATAAATCTCTGTCATTATATACTTCTGCTCTCATATTCTGAACCAAAAACATTTTTCCTAAGTGAAAATTCGGTGTTTCTTCGAATTTTCACCTGGTCATTTCCAACGCCTTATAGAACCCAAAACGGTCCTTATGGACTTATCTGTGCCTCTGCAGACTCTTAAAAATGTCTTTAAATGAAATTTCAACTTCAACTTAGGACGATTTTGGAGAGTTCTACGACAATGACAGTATAATTAATATTAATATTTATAAAAAGTCAAAGTATATCAATTTTTGGTTTCATTAAAAAGACGATTGAAGAAAAAAATATTGTACGTAACACGCCCCGAAAGTGCTTTTACTGGACTCACAAGCTTACTCGTCCAGTAAAAGACCACTTTCGGAACTTGTTAAATAACTATTACCTCCGTTGTTAATGGCAACGCACAGCCGTCTAAAAAGTCAAACTAATGTCATGAAATGTGTTAAGAAATGTCATGCTTTTCTGACGTTTGAAAAAAAAAATAACTGGGTGGTCATCCAATAAAATTAATAATATTTTTGCAGTGGTTTTAAAAGGTGGATTATTAAATCGTTAGAAAGCTATTCTCATTCCTTAGGTATTTGTATTCCGTACGAAAGATTTGCACATGGTAAAACTTTAAACACGTTCTCTCTGTTTGAGATGTCTTTGGAGAGACTTAGATTTCGAAATAGCCTATTAGTTGTGTTCTTTTAAAGCAATTCTGTGTAGCCCAAATTTCAAAGGCTGAGCCGGTAATTAATTTACTTAATTATCTCTATTTTAAGAGCAGCAACGTTTAATAATAATTATTCAAGTAATTATCTAAATGAAGCACTCTTGTTTTAGTTTTTCACAAGAACTACGCTACAAGCAAGCACTTGCAAATTATGTACCCATTATTATTAGAATAACAAGAGTCTGGCCCGATTCAACTTCAGTAATTATTACAAGAGGTTTTCGTGTATAGTTTCTCAGTAGTTACAATGCCTGTAATATATCAGTTTGACAGAATGATTGACTTGCTCTGTATCGGCTAATTTTAATCGTTAGATATTAATTACGAGCTCCGGTTTAACGTCAAGAAGTGCCAAACACAGAATACGTCATCAGCGTGAATAAATATATCAACATTAACCGATAATTCTTGGATAACCGTAGACTAAATGTTTTCGCGCAGAAGGTGGATATTTTCATGAAATATTTTTATAAAGTATATACACATTTTACTGCAGGTTTGATGTTTTAAAAGTTTTACGGCTTTGATCAGTTTGGAGGTAAATTATTCTGTTTTATCAGATGTACGCGTGGTGTGGATTTTGATTTTGTCTTTTGGAATATTCAATGCTTTGAGGTAACTTTATCATGCTAATTACCAGAAATACATTGACCTATATCATTTTGGGCGGCGATGAATAGAGAATGTAAATTTTATGAGTGGAATCCCAGTTTTTGCACAAGAATCGCACTGTTCAGATTTCTTGAAATGCCCTCATTGTTCGTGATGATCACACATAACAGTTTTCTAAAGATCACTTAAAGTTGCCATGTAAATAAAAAAAAAACAATAATAAGTTGGAAGCTGTGATTTCTCAAAGTAGACCCATTTTCTATCGTTTTTTGAGCTTGTTTCGCAGAATTGTAGTTATTGGAGATTTCTCCAATAACTAAATAAACTCTTTAAGTGCACCTAACGTAAAAATGTTTTAAATTAAAATGAAATAGAATAAAATTCTGCAAAAAACTAAAAAAATAATCATAATCATAATCAGTTTCCAAGGTACACAATTTCAAGAAGCCTCAATTTTTTGATATTTTTATTTAATTTTTCCGTATTCAGAAATAAATAACGGAACCCTGATAGGATGACTCATTGTCCCTCTGTCTGTCACAATGATTTATTATAGCTAGAAACGTGATATTTCACATGTAGTTACGTTATGCTTCCCTCCCTATTTCTAAAGGTATTGGGCCGAGAGTTCTGAAAAAAATTTTTTGCAAGGGATAATGAAGAAATTTGACTTACTGTGGTTATTAATATTTAAGTTCTTAATAAAAGTTCATATATTTCATAAGAGATAGTTATTTTTTAAGTGAGTATTAATTTTCGTTGTTATGCGTACTAACCCATCGTGACACTACTATACGACTAAACCAGTGTTGCCAATGGCGTGAGGTCAAAACATCCACCTCGATTACAAAAAAAGTCTGATTTTATCTGATGGACGTCGTAAAAACATGAAGACCTAGTTTCTATTTTTTGTTAGAAATTGTTATTTTTTAAACTTTAAATAAACAGTTTTGTTCTAATAATTATTTTATATAATATTTTTTAATCATGTATTAATCTGCTGTAATACACACGAGGTTGATTTTCTATTCGGGTAAATTTTTTTTGACACACCTATTTTCCATGAAAATTTTGCTCGAATTAAGGGACATAGGAAAAATTGCTCCACTTCGTGTCCCAATTTTTCCATGCCCTTAATTCTCGAATAATTTTCATGGGAAAACAGGTTTCTGTCCAAAAAAATTTACCCGGTAAAAAATCTACCTCTTGGGTATTAATACCCGAAAAGTTTGGGTGTACCTTATAAGTAACTAAAGAAAATGATTATTATAATAAAATGATATAAAGAGGACTTGTCGACGTATTCATATCAACATCAACGGTGTCAAAATTGATCTTGACGGTTTTTTACCATTGTGTTTACGTAATTGCAAGCTCACTTCAGCCACGATGCTTTAATGTCTACTTATTCTACTTCATGACTCGTGATTGGCAACAGATATTTGCCAACTTTAAAGGACCAATTAGGAATCGGCGTACAGGGGACGATGTCTTGTGTATGATGAGAACCTAATTCATGAAATGGAGGCAATGTATCACGGTACTTAAAGTGATCGTTGACCAATCAAATGACAATATTAAGAATTTGAATTTTTTCTAATTTTTTAAGTGTGAGGTTATGTGATTTTTTTTTCACCTCTTTCAATAAAAAATTGAGGGTATTCACAAACTTGGTATTTTTTCGATATATAAATAAACTGTGGAGTATTAAATAAGTTATTAATTAGGTCTACACAATCACTTTGCCAAAGCTCAAATGCGTAGACCAGTGACATGTTTGAAAATCAAACTCGCAATCAGTTACATTATTGGCCATATCCAATCTACTAATAATTTATAATACACTTTAGTACAGGTTTGACCGGAAGTAATATAAATAGTGATAAATTCTTCAGCATGTCATCAACTTGATCATATCAACAGAGGAAGTTACAAAACTATTTAATTTGCCATTAATATGTGAGATGTTCCTTTTAATTTCGATTTCATACCGACATTCCTAATAGATTCGTATAGGTTAACCAGTTTTAGTGCGCTTTGCCAATGGTTTTGCCACTAAATTTACGAACTGTACAAAATTAATTAGAAGTATAATGAACCCATGATGCAATTTGTTGCCATGCCATAGACTTCAATATTTTTTTCGCATATAAGTGAATTCCGTTGAGGTTCACAATTATTGTTTTAATGTTTACCTTGCATTGTTAAAAAGGTCGTCTGGTTGATTGTTAACTGTTACTCAACCAAAAACTATCTAATTAAACATTTTTCCAAACCAAAATGGCGAAATTCTAATTGCGCATATCAAGGCCATGGATGCTAGCCCGATGATCGGAAAAATACTATTTAGCAGGAAATACCGACTTGTCAGATTTATAACAAACTAGTATATTATATAAGCCTGTTTTCGCTAGTGTTGTGTGTTTACCTAGGATTGTGATTCCGATGATCTGGAGGAAAGCGAAATTAATTTTTTTTTTAACTCATTTACCTTACTGTTATAAGCTAATAGTTCAATCTGATGTCCTGAAATGATTGGTGTTAATGATAGATAATTTAATTCCATCCCATTTTGAGAGCTTGTAGAGAAAGTCTATACCCCGAGTGTGAATGCAAATTTCTTACCTCTGTTGTCCCGGTGAAAAAAATGGTTGAATTTCGTTTTTTTAAGTATCTTACTTTCTCCCAAATTTAAAAAAATACAGACGGTTTTGTAGAGCTTTAAATTCTTTATGATTTTGTACATTTTAACTTTTTTTCATAGGATTAATATTTTACGATTTATAGCGCGAGAAAGGTAATAATGAATGAGTTAAATAATGCTCTTCTCCTTTTTGGCGATTTGGTAAAGTCTTAAGCACCCTTTAGATGATTATTACTTCAATACAACAAGTAATACTGACAGTATAGTGGCTTCTGTGAGCCGGAAAAGACCTCGAAAAGTGTCACCAATTCAGAGCTTAAGGATACTATGTCTTCCCCCCGTTTTCGAGGATGCTGAACACGATGGCGATGGTTTAAACTCTTTCCGAGTTAACCCCATCCCCCAAACGGTCAAAAACTGCCCCCGGAAGGGGTTAACACGGATACGCCGTCTCATATCGACAAAACCTGCGTTACCCCCCGTTTTCGAGGATGCTGAACACGATGGTGATGCTGGATCTTCTCCCCGAAGCAAACTAACCTCTCAAACGGCCAAAAACTACCCCTTTGATACCCGGTTTTATGAAGTGCACCGGATAAGAGAAAATGAATTGAGAACCCATTGGAAAAAATTAAATATCACTATTTCGGAAAAAATGTATACTTTTCGAATGTTCAAACACAAAGTCGTTTATTTGTATGCATTTTTTCGAAAATATGGTCAATCAGATCATGATAAGAAGTTGAGATTTTCACGATCTCATCCTTATAATTATGAAAATATCTTTGATTGTTTTGAATATAAATTCTGGAACTTTTCCATCAGAAAGAGAAAAAGCTGTATTTATAATTTATTAGGATATTTTTTGTTCAGAAACACGTGGTCCATCCACCTGTATTCTTTATTTTTTCCTACCCTGACTTAATTTCAAAATTTTGAAAAAAATGGATAAAAAAAATTTTTTTTTCACTTTTTTTTATGTTCTGCATCCGAGCGAAAGGTAAACTTTTCAGGATATTATTTTATACACTTTCACAAACTCATAAAAAAAAAATTATTCAGTTTGCAAATTTTTGTGGGTTTCACTATAAAATGTTCTCTGTCGTCTGGGCTAATTGTATTTTTTGGATGGTCCTCGTTGGATCTCGTCAATATCTTACTCTGCACAACTTCATTGCAAATTTTTCATCTTCAATGCGCCCAGTGTGATTTTTACATTTTCTTCCATCATCGCAGCGAAAATAAATCAACCTACATCATTTAATTATTCTTAAGATCAATTTGTTGATGAATCTCTAATCTCGGTAATTCCATTATATGTTTCTTACATTGCTTTTTAAAAATAGATAAAGATTTAGTATTTTTCAAGTTATCTGGTAAGATAGAATAAATTTTTGGAGCTAGGTATGCATAATTTCTTTGCCCTACTGATTTTTTCATAAATTGAATAGTAAACTGTTCTCGGTTTTGTCTAGTTAAATAATTGTGCGGTATACGTGAAAGATTATTTTTATTTCTATATTTATGAATGCAAATAGCGTAATAAAACAGTTGTCTGATGTCAAATAAGCGGCTTTCTGAAAACAAGTCATTTGTCGGATAAATCATATCTTTGCCAAACATTATCTTTAAGATTCCTTTTTGTGAAACTTCTAAATTATACAATATTGTTTTGTTGACTCCACCCCAGCCAAGTATGCCATACATTAAATGTGATTCGACTATTGCATGATAAATTATTACTAAACTTTTTAGTGGTACAATGTCATGTAAATATTTTATATAGGGTATAATGCATCTTAATTTTTTTCCCATTTCAGATGTTGGTCAATGTATATGCCAAGATATTTTATTTTATCAGTTCTAATTATCTCTGTAGTGGTATTCATTTCTGTGATTAGTAAACAATTATAGCTAGGTAAACCAGATTTGTATGAAAATGGTACAAAGAAAGTTTTTTGTAAATTTAATGTTAATATCTTGCTATTAAACCATTTCTTTAGTATGGAGAAATCAGATTCAACCTTTTCTTTTAGTTCATTCCATGATTTATCAACATAGTAAACTACAGTGTCGTCAGCAAACGTAATTATTTCGCCCAAACTGCTTTGCAAGAATAAGTCGTTTATGTATAAGACAAACAGCAGCGGTCCCAGAACTGTACCTTGCGGTACTCCATATTCCGGCGTTTTAAAGTTACTTCTGATCCCATCTATATCAACACATTGCTGTCTATCATATACATAACTCTCCAATAGTTACTGTTCCCTTCCTCTTATACCTATGGATTCAAGTGATTCTATTAACAGTGCAAAATTAACAGTATCAAATGCTTTCGCTAGGTCCAGGAAAACTGCTAGTGATGGTAGAGATTTATCAATAGTGGAGTAGACTCTATTTGTTAAATAACTTATGGCGTCTTGAGTTGATAAACTTTTTTGGAATCCATATTGATTTTTAGCTATAATTTTGTATTTATTAATATAATTATCCAGACGTATTTTCAGAATTTTTTCAAAGACTTTTGAAAAATTCGTTATTATAGATATAGGTCTGTAATTTTGAGCTAGTAGCCTGTCACCTTTCTTATAGATTGGTTTTATAACTGATGTTTTAAAGGCGTTAGGGACATGACTTGTAGAGAATATTAAATTGATAATATAAGTTAAAGGTTCTAATATATAATTTGCTACTTCTTTTATTGTCTTAACGCTTATATTATCAATAGCTGTAGATTTTTTATTTTTTAAACTTTTAATTATATCATATACTTCGGTTTTGTCAGTATGTAACAAATAAAAGGAATTCATCAAAACTTTTTTTAGGAGTATATGCAACATCTGGAACTATATTGTTTGCTAGTTGAATTCCAGTATTTATAAACGTGTTATTGAATTCATTTGCTATATCTAAATTTGAAGTTAGAATATGATTTTCGGAATCTTTTATAGAACATATCTTGTTAGTATTATTGCAGTTTTTTATTGAATTCACTGTGTTCCACAAATACAATTTATTATGTTTGTTATTTTCAATTTTTTGTTTATAATAATCTTTTTTCGTCTTTATTATAATTTTATCTAAATATTTTTTGTAATTATTATATCTGCAATAAGTATATTAAAAAGAAGTGGTCCGAGGGGGAGATTCAATGCTTCCGAGGATAAAGATAAAAATAACCTTTGTATCTAAACTGAACTGAAGTGGTCCAAAAATAGATCCCTGCGGAACACCGGATGCAATTAATCTATTTTGTGACGTCGATTTCATTTCCCTCGAGCACGTTGGATATGTCTTGTACATTTTCACAAGTTTCTTCGCTGCAATTTTGGCATACCATGAAACACTTCATGTCTGATGCTTTGCGACAACCACAAGCTGCTCCTACTTTCGCCTTACATTCGCAAATTAATTTGAGAGCTAGTGGTGCGAATCGTCTGTGTTCAGTAATTGATTCGAGACCGCGATTGATTTTGCGCCAGGTGTATAAAACATCTAATGAAATTGTCTCTTGAGCGGCTGAAGATATCGAAGTAATTATTCTTTCACATTTTTAATGTCTTAAACTTATTCTGCACACTAATAATAACCAAAATAAATATTAATGCGTGATAAATATAACAATAAACACGTGGATGAGAATTACTAATTGTATTATAACAAACTAGTAGCAACAGTATGGCAGTAAAAACAAAACCAAGATCTTAAGGGCGCAGCGGTATTACGTTTTTATCAGAGATGGGCCTTGGAAACTTTCCACATTTGATAAAAGTCTGTAATAGTCTGTAAATAATATAATTGTATGCATTTATTTGGTATCGCTATCACAATCAGATTTGACCATAAAATAGCCTATTAATATACCCAATGGAAAGTTAGAAGGAAAACTTGGAAACTTTCCGTTTTGAAAACTATGAAAGTTCACCATTTTATGGTGAAATTTGATTCGTGATGATGCAAGTTTCATTTTGATACCAAATAAGTGCATACAATTATATTATTTACATGACTTTTACAGACTTTCATCAAATATGGAAAATTTCCTCGACCCATCTCTGGTTTTTATTGAGAACTGAGCACTTATTTGAACGTTGATATATCTCCTGAATCGCTGAAAATATCGAAGTAGTTAATCTTTTACAGTTTTTAATATCTGTTAACCTAAGCAACACAATAATAATGTTTTTGGTGAAATGAATATAGCTTATAGAAAAAATGAAAACCTCGGAACATACATCTGAAATGACCTAGACAATGTGTTGAATAAAAAAGGTGGGGAAAAATGCTTGCACAATCTCAATCTCGCATTCAAACGTCGAAGAATTTTCTTCTCGATTTTCTCCAGGTTTGATTTTAAAAGTTAATTCGGATCTTAAAGAAACCATTAAGCTAACAAAAATCAGAGGTTACTGGTTACGCCAATGAAACATGTTTGCTATGACTATGGATTTATTGCAAAAGACAAAAATCAAGTGCCTACCTCTTTTGGAAGGGGTCAAAACGTAAGAAGTTGGTCTTTGCTTTAGACTGCCATATTAAATTTGGGATTTTTTTCATCAACCTTAGGTCCGACGGGATGTCTGGTGATTTCTATGTAATCGGGAAGTACCAAGGAAAGTTCCGGACATAACCAGATGTCAGGGATTTTATGTTATAGATTATTTTATTCTTCCGCAAATAATAATCGGAATGAAAGTTTTTTTTTTATTGTTGTATATCTGACTATATTTGCTTTTAAATTTTGGACACCTTGCTTAGAGAAAACCCATGAAAATTACTGCAAAGTACTAGAAAGCACTGTACCTTCGTCATATTTATATCTTAAACATGATTGCGTGTGCCAAAAAAAAGCTCCAAAACAAGTGTGCATAAAATTACTGTACTACAATAAATTCCATTTAAAAACTTGGTAAGTATCTAATAAAAGTAAAGTCTTGTAAGTTGTAGAAAACATCAACGGCAAATTACCTAACCAAATTTTATTTATGGTTATAACTCCTATTCAACATGTAGTTTAAGAATCCCCAAAAATTGGAGGTGTGGAAATGACGTTTTTGGGGGGAGGGAGGGGTGAGAAATTTTGAAAATGTACTTTTTTGAAATTAGAGGGTGGGGAGTCGTTTTCTATGTTAATTTGATGCTGAATCGAATGAGACAAAATCAAGTCGATAGGATCAACCCTTAACGAATAAAAAATGATTCTAATAAAAATACGATAAAACACAAGAAAATCTTATTAAAAAGGAAAAAAGATACAGTATTAATGTAGTACTTATAAAATTTTTATATGAAGTATGTAATACTTGGTAATAAGTATTTTATTCATCGAACATGTTATACTCTTCGCTAGTGACGCCATCAAAGTCTGAATCTTCATCAAAGGCCTCTGTTGATATGGGTAACACGCCTGACGAAACTGCAATTTTGGTTGTTCATGCAGGCCACCACTTCACAAATTTTGCACAAAATTGAGCATTCCACACCGCTTTTTACACAGGACCACTGAGAAGTAGAGCAACTTCCCTTGCAGGCACAGGAAGTCAACTTAAAGATGACCTCTGGAGCAGCGTCAAGGGTTGTCCTGATTGGGTGCAAATCATTGCCACGACGAATCCAACCCCACTGTTGTGAATCCAGTTTATTCCCGAGCCACAACTGTACTTGATAGAATTTACGATATGAATGTTGTGCAGCACTTGCTGGTGTAGGAGGAAGTGATTCTACTCCACTGTGAATTACTGTAACTGTTTGAAATACGTGTATGGTGTGGCGCAGTCCAGGTTCCGTCGCAAGCAGCTTGATGATGTTCTTTTTCGCTTTTCCATAAATTGTGGTGTCGCAACTACTAAAAGAGTGAACGAGTAGGGTGTATGTGTTGATGCGCATATGTTGGTTCTGAAGGCTTACTGATGAAAAAAGTGATTTTTTGGATGATTTTATGATAATACTTTAGTTGCCTACATGTATCTTTTTCTCATTTTTCCACTATTAGAACCATTTTTATTCGTTAAGTGTTGATCCTATCGATTTGATTTTGGTCTCATTCGATTCAGCATGCAAAAAACATAGAAAACGACTACCCACATCTCTGGTTTCAAAAAAGTACGTTTTCAAAAATTTCTCCCCCCCCCCCCCCCCAAAAAAAAAATCTCATTTCCACCCCTGCAATTTTTGGGGACTCTTTGGATTCTTAAACTACATGTCGAGTAGCACTAACAACCAAAGTTTCAAAGACCGACCAATTTCTATGTTGTTTAGGTACTTTTGGCTGCAATTTTCACTGTACTATAACTAAATAGTTCGCCTTATAAACACGTTCGGCCGCCATCTTTAAACCAGGATTCGAAAATATCGTGATATTTATCATGAGTATCAAAATATCCGATATTTACGATATGTATCAACAATTCGTAAATAAGGTGTCCAACTTAAAACCCCGGTGCCATTTTCTCGATGAATAAAAGAGATATTTGAATTCTGTAAAAGGTATTCACTAGAATGTATAAATAATATCAGTTTTGAGTAAAAACGGTCATTTTACAAATTGAGGTATAGATGGCGTTGCGACGCAAAGATATTATTTGTAAATTGTAGACACATGAAAAAATGCGATTTTTGCTGGTTGAAAAATTACGTTGTAGTTCAAATATCTCGAAAACCAGTGATTTTTCGAAAATTGTATATCGGATGTTTTAATATTTTTTAATAAAATTATAAAAAAGGATATTAAAAAAGCCTTTATTTTAAAAATGTACCCAATAGTAAAAAAAAAACATTTTTAAACTATTCATACATCCGAAAAATAAACTCTGCGGACGGTCAATTGAGGAAAGTAACTGTGCAGTAAGTAGTGTTATATGACCGCCAGAAAAGTTTTTATATTTTCCACATGTATGAATGATACCATAATATACCAATTTTCTACTCCCATGCTTTAATTCGTTTATTAGACATTTCCTACCTGTACTTTAATGAGATTCATTAAGATGCAGATTTTCCATTAAGATACAAGTTTATAACCAATAGAAACGCGACAGACAGTCATTTGTCGTCATGTTTACCTAGCAATTTCAGAAATACAGTATTAATTACTTCCATATCCGGTGGAAGTATAGTAACGCAAAAAAAAAAATTAAAAATTTTTATTGTTCAAATAGGCTTAGAATGTTACGAAACATCGAGATTTTAAGTTTGAGCAAGAAAAATAATTTCTGTCCGTCGTTCTGTCGGTCGATCCATCTAACTTTTTTGTGCGCACGATTACTCTGAAACCATTTAAGATATTGACTTGAAATTTGGTACATGTATGTATTTTAACGAGATCTGGAACTAGATTATATTTTGATCTTATTCCGTTAAAGGTTTGGGGGTAAATAGGGTAAAATTAAGCAAATAAAAGTCCATAAAATTGGTATTTAATGTATATAAGAGAAGCTAAGGTTCCAAAAATTTTTTTTTTGCATTAGCCACCCTCATTACCATCCCCACCCTATTATTAAAGGGAGTGAAAGAAATAAAATTGTGATTTAGTATGTATACAAGAACCAAACGCCTCAATTTTTTTTTACTTCATCCACCTGAATATTTATTTTAATAGACCAGACAATTATGGAGAAGTCAGGGAATTGTATGTTTTATTAAGAATCCGAATCCCATAAAGCTATCCCAAAATTTTTCCGAGGTAATCAATAAAATCCACTATTTCGGCGCCATCCCTCATAAGGGCCTTAGCTCCCTTAGGAATCATTTCCATATTTGTACTTACTATTTCACGTGTAGAATCGTGGCGTTAAGTTCCTCAGAACCTGTATAGTATGTTGTAATTTCTTAATAAACCGGTAATATACACGTTATTATCATCTGAAAATATTAATTTTTTTGTAATGATAAATCGTTTTACATTTAATATGCTTTCGCTTTACAACATTTATTAACATTTCACACGTATAGGCAATTTGATAGCGATATTATCCTACTCTATGTAATTTAATATACTATTACATGATAACCTGTACAGCCCATTTTACAAATGACAACTCTCAACTACTAATTTACTAAAACGCAAGTACTTGCAGTGGACGGTAGATTTTTTAAATTTCCGTAATCGTACATTAACCCTGATTATCTGGAATAATATGACGAGTAGTAATTTTTTCTACGCTAATTGCAACATTCTCATAAAGGATATATTTAACATACATGAAAATGATTGACTGAAAAGATCGCTATTTATCTATTCATAAAACACCACTCCTCATCAGACTAATTCCTAACATGTCCAAGGTTATTCTTTTCAGTGGAGCCACTTCTTCCTTCGATTCGTATTTCAATAGTTATTATCTCAAAAATATTTATGAAAAATTAACCTATCCTTAAAATTGTATTATTTCACATCAGACTTAAAATACGGAAATGTACGTACAGATTGAAGAGGCAAAATGCGAAAACATTATAGGTACTCAACTTACTAACCAGTGACAGGGCATTTTTTACAAAGTTGCGGCTTGGATCAAACTTGTCAAAAACGTGTTGTGAAGGTACAGGAACGACTGTGTTTCGCAAGTAATTCAAGTAGTGTGTTAGAAAGGAAAAGCTGAATGATTGGTTTTGGCTACTCCCTGTGGACCCATTGTGGCACTGCTGGTTTAGTTTTTCTTCGAGCTTCTTATTCAGATTTGTTCTTGGTATCAGACTGAACAGCCTTGCTAAGGAGCTCTTACTATAGCTATCAGCCCTTTGTTTTTCCTCGCCAAATAGTTGGAATCGCAGTCTAGCTAGACCTTCACAATGGCATATAGCACATTGACTGAGATTTCTTCTTTCTCTTCACAGAATCTGCATACTGCGTTCGCTGCTAGACACTTTAGACTCAAGGTAATATACTTTAGACTCAAGGGTCGATTAAGCCGACAGTGTCTAGTTAGAGACCCACCATTATCCTAATGGAATTTCTATTTTGAGGTAGTGGGTCTTCCGTTTTGGTCGTTCTCTAATTAACTCTTCAGCCTGCCTGTCGCGGGATACTATTTCCTCCATTCCACTCCAGATTTATTTTGAACCCATTTATTAAAGGATGCTTGTATGTCTGGCTTAGCTACACTCAAAAGGGTTCGAGTCGTACTAGGACTTTAGATGCGCCTTCCCTGGCCAATTCGTCAGCCATTAGCCCTATATGCTATATTATTACAAATTAGAAATGAGATAATATATGTAATAGAGTTAGAAACAGTCTTTCTTGCATTTATAAATAGGTACCAATTGACACGTTTAAGACTTTAAGACATCAACTTTAGATATATTTTTTTTCCGTTTAAATAATGGCTTTTAAAATTTAAATTGCAATCAACAATGACACCTATATATTTAATTTCTGAAACTAATGACTTTATTTACTAATTTATTTTGTTTCACTTGGAAACAAGTTCTAAATCATAATTTGTTTTTCCTATTAACTTGCTAGAATCATTTTCATCAATGTAGATTATAATGCGTTCAGCAAAAAAGTGATATTTGCATTGTTTTTGAAGATTTTTAACATATCATTGATATATCTTACAAATACTAGAGGCCTAAATATGTCCCCATGAAGCACTCCCTATAGGAAAAAAGCGCACTTGAGAACACATGTCTACACTTCATCCTTAGTCTCATGTTTTTTTTTAAGTATTATTTCATATTGAAACAGTTTTTTCGGAGGCCTTGTTAATTAATACACGAGGCAGGGGCGGAGTGGCGTGGTGAAGCGGCCCGGGATTTGTCTTTCCATCAGCGGTCCACATCTAAAGGTCTAAAGTAGGTACCTAATTCTTTCTCTTGCAGTGCTGGCGGCCCACCGGGCATTTGCCCGGTGTCCCGCCGGCCCAATTCTCCACTACACGAGAACAAAATGCACCAACAAAACAAATAAAATTGAACTGGGAACCGTTTCATAGAATATCGTTCCGGCTTGCACAGTGGTGTGAATGCTTACATTTAATGGGATCATTTAGCATATTTTTTTATTACATTTTCCAAAAGAGCTAATTTTAGAGCGAAATACAAAAAAACAGAATATTCTAGTATCACTATAGGCTTTAAAGAGTCATACTGCAGATTCAAAATGTATTTCGTAATAGAAACATTAAAGAATCCGGCAATTTATCTTGAAAAAAAAAATTGTAAAAATTACTAAATAATAGAAAAAATATTTTTCATTCTTGATTCTTTATTTTCTCGAATTACGTTAGATAAATGCGTTGTTTCATTATTAAATTAATTAATGTAGTATATTATTTACTACTACTATTTATTGTGTTTAACGAGATTAATTAAAATTTGATATTAAGTAGAAACAAAATAGATAACTTAGAACCCGTTGAAAAATCAACGGTGCAAAAGATTATACGTGCTTGCATCAATTATGTTGAAGGTGTTTTCACCAATATTTAAACCTACAGCGGCCGAATTGCAAAATGAAAGAATGCTCACAAATGCAGTCTTTGAATTCTATGATATTAAAAAGTAAAATATCTCCCTGCAAATGTCAGCTTTCTAGGTCTTATGATTTTCGATGTATTTTTAGGCAGACATCGGACAGGTGGCTGCCGCAGGCTCGATTTGAAAGTGACTAGTGAGTGCCGCTATGTCAAAAACTGATACTCGTACTGAGCGTATCTCCCGTTTCATAGTATCGTGGGTTGTAATTCATGAAAAGTCGCTGGAGTAGTTAGTTATATTCAAATAAAAAAAATACATTGTTTACTTAATATAACAGGTACCTATATGTTATCCGTTCGTTAACGACTGAGAACTGAGAACTAGTTTTAATACAGACTGAATCTGTTTAAATAATGTTGCTACATTTCGTATCAAAGAATTCGTGCAATTAAAATAATTGATAAACAGAAAAATAATTTCCTTTTTTTTTTGTAGGATAAAGAAGAAATTTCAAAAGAACCAGTAGAGGCTATCGAAAAACAGGACGTGGAAGTCAAAGAGAACGGGTTACCAGAAATAGAGGAGCCAAAAACGCCGGACGCGGAATCCAGTGGTGGACAATTGAACGATTCAGCGCTGACAGAAAAAACACCAGAGAGTACGGGGGACAATAAAGGAGAGGAGACGCCGGAGTCGAAAAAGAGCAAGGATAAGAATAAAAAGAAAAAGTGGTCGTTCAGGAGCATATCATTTTCAAAAAAAGACAAATCGAAGCCTAACAAAGACTCTGATAAGAATGGAGATGTTAAAGAAGTTACAGAAGAGGTAAGCAATAAGATACTTTTTGAATTTTAAGTAGTGTTCAAAAATCAACACACGATTTATACCACAAGCTGCTGCGTAAATTGCTGAAATTTTTTTACGTTTCATTAAAAAACAACAACATACCTGTTTAGACCGACCAAAAAATCGAAAGTATGTGCATTGTACAACGTGCATGTGTCTATCTGTAGGTCTCTTAGTGTAAGATTAATAAAAAAAATACAATGATTAAAAACAAAGTTTGGTGTATAAATAAGCTCGTCAAAATATCATGATTGAGGCTGGAAGTCTGCTTAGTTTAATAAAATTAATTTTTTTGCAATAACGACCGAATAAGTTTAAAAAAATTGCAGTGATATGTTTATATCCGCTACTGGTTAACTGTAGAGTGTAATATGATCACATATTTTGGCATCCTATCTAAGTGTATTGTGTGTCGTTTGAATGGCTGTTCTAATAATAACAATATAAGAAAAATTCGATATTTTTTTTGGAAATTTCAACACATCTCCAAAACGAAGAATTTTTGAGCACTTGTTTATATTAACTTTTTTTTCTTAAAATTAGGCTAGAAATGACACCCTGGAGTATTTTAACAGTTAAGTTACATCCTATATATTCATTCCAGATTATTTTGATTTATTATCATTGACCTGAAGTTTTAACAACTTTGATCAAAGAAAACCTGGAAAAGTTAGTAAATTTGATTTGAATTTGAAAGAGGGAAACTTGATACAGTGTTATTATACAATTCTTTGTAATACAGGGTTTCCGAAAATACCGTTTACAAACCTCTGGTGCAGATTCTGCATGCAAAAATACAAAGAAACTTTCATAAAAATACGTCCGCAAATGCTTCTAAATGGAGCTACGGCCCTTTGAAGATGAAACCCGATGGTCTTTGAAATATCTCGCTTCGGGTGCCACATACGGCAAAAAATGTTCTTATGAAAATAAAAGAGCATTACATTTTCTACAGAATATGTCCTATGTATTTTTTCGACAAACTGAATAGTTTCGGTGCAGCAGCCGATCGAAGTCAAGCATTCTTGATAAAATTATGATATTTTGCAATTTCTCGATTTAGTGCGACTTTTATGAAGGAGTATTTTTATGTTGAGACAAAATTTGTTTTTATACCCGAAAATCGTCAAATATAGTTGATTTTACTTGTCTGCTACGCATAGCTCAATGTTCAATACTCGTTTCCACACCACCTTGAGTATATGGTAAAGTATATGGTGCTTTTTTTTACGTGGTTGTCCGCTATAGGCCTAATCCACGACTAGCCTGCTTCTTGAGGCGTTTGATGTGCTTGATGTCGAAGGTCCAGGTTCGTTGTAGTCTTCAACAATACTTTATTCGGAAATTGCTTCCGTTCAGCTGTCCACTGATTCTACATATTGACTGTTCTTCATGCTTGCGAGGAAAGTTTCGATTGGAGAGTCTACTTCCTCGTCGTCATGAAGCTCGTCGACTGTTGCATTGTCGCAACTTTGTCCGTTATAAAATTTGCAAATTACTGAACATTTTACCCTGCCTTTCTACAACCACTGCTGCACTGCACCCTTTCTTGCATTTACAGGAAAGAAATTTAAGTAGCTCTTCAGAAGCAGGACTTTTCAAACGTATAATCAGTTGACAGCGCAACGGAATCAATTTCCGGAGAAAGTATTGTTGAAGACTACAACGAACCTGGACCTTCGACATCAAGCACCTAAAACGCCTCAAGAAGCAGGCTTGTCGCGAATTAGGCCTATAGGGGGCAACCGCGTAAAAAACGTGCCATATACTCTATCTCAAAGTGGTGTAGAAATGAGTATTGAACATTGAGCAATGGGTAGCAGACAAGTAAAATTAACCATATTTGAAGATTTTCAGCTTTGAAAACAAATTTTGTCTTAACACAAAAACATTCCTTCATAAAAGTCACTACTAAATCGAGAAATTGCAAAATATCATAATTTTGTCAAGAATGCTAGACTTCGATCGATTGATGCACCGAAACTATTCAGTTTAACGAAAAAATATATAAGACATATTTTGCAGCAAATTTAATGCTCTTTTATTTTCATAAGAACATGTTTTGCCGTATCAGGCACCCGAAGCGAGGTATTTCAAAGAAGCTGTTTTTTTTTCTTATTTCATTCAGGGCATCGAAATATACAAGTTCCCAAAGTTTCAAAACTCCCGCACTTATTCGGATAAGAATCTACTTACCTATATCGATTGTGCTAATAATTGCCGATTCAAACGGGCAGGCCGACTTATTAAGTTGTTTGCAATAATGCCTACGTGCACGAAAATTTTTCCTGATGCTTGTATTGAAAAAATACACGCGGATTTTGATCCACCCACACATGGTTGTTGTGAAAATTTGCGATTACCTCACGGGTTAATCCTGCTTCATTTGTAAATGGATTTTTTTTTAGAAATAAATTATTTACTCTACATTTTCTTAATAACCACTGGCATAACATTAATCTTGGTTGCCGATTGTCAGGTTTTAGTGCCTGAACCCTTTGCAAATGATCTAGATAAAGTTCATGCAGTATTTTCCACACTGTGCTCTTTGAAATGCCTTCTACTGCTGCTCTTCTTCTGACACTTATTGCCCCAATATGCATACACAAAGTCGTCAAAGTCAAAGTGTTTCTGAGATACTAAGTAAAAATCATTTGTTTTGGTACCATCCTCCATTAGGTAGCATTCGCGGCCATATGTATATATGAACTTTTTCTTTCATGCTTTTGCATATGAAATCGGCACCAGAAGTTTGTAACCGATATTTCCGGACATCCTGTATACAGCGCTATTTACAATAACATCATATATAACTGTTTCAAAATGAAATGTGCAATTATCACTGGTTATAAACTTGAGTCAAATGCACAGAAATAAAGTTCATGTTAGTGTTCGGAGAATGGTAACAGAATACATTCGGAAGTTCAGTGACTGAAAAACAAACAATTGTAATATATAACGTATTGTTATTTGTTTACAAGTAATAGAAAGGCGAGTAAAATTTAAATAGATTCGTACTAATGTTTGTCAGTTTTGCAGGAGTTGTGTTACAAATACATCGTTCATATTTGATTTATCCATTTCATTTTACTGATTTATTCATTTTCTTTGGAACAATGAACAATTTACGGCGACTGCAGGATTTATTTAATTAGTAAGTAACTAGAATGAAATATTACATTGAATTAGTTTTCCTGGCTCTCGCTTTCCAGATTTATTAATTTGTGCAAAGTAGGTTTCATGGAAATATGTAATACTCATAATTTTGATTTACTGTCTTAAAGTCTTTATACAAATAGAACGAACTTCAATGTTTCCTTTTAATGTGTTCACGTTTAATAAACATACGAGTACATTAAACTCAATTTGCAAAAAATACATTCACAATATATTTATTACATACATTTAATATAATTTTTTTCTTATCGAGACAATTATTTCTTCTGTGCTATCTAATCTAGGGTCAGCGTTAAAGTTGTGGCGCAATTGAGCATACTTTGTAAATATTCAATGTAAGACGACTACTTGCAAGTCTTCTAACTTAATGTACAAGATGCCATTCTCGGGCGTTTACAATACCTTGGTACGTGCTAAATGTATCTATTACTGTTTAATGAATATTGCTCTGTGAATTATCCTATGTATCTTTGACATATTGGAATGAATTGGCATGACAAATTGAGATATTTTATCCATAATCGCTTCGCGATGTTGCCTTCTTTCGTTTCCAATTAATACAAAGTAGATAAAATATGAGTCGGGTGGTTTATAGATGGAGACTATGCCAGAACCACGCAGAGCGCTACACTATGTATGATTTATACGCTATATTCGCTATATCGCTACATCAAATGGCCACACTGGAAGCTACAAATTGTACAAGAGTCATCAGTCTTGTCCAAGATGTTGGCGAGCAGTTTGCCCTGGGTGACTAATGATAATGACCATACAGCTTTGTTGTTACTTCCATTGTTTAATAAACGTAGAAGAAAGTGAATACAGAACTTAGTTCAGTTAACTTTACCACTTAATAAAATAGTTACGTGAGGATGAAATTCAGTTCGAAGAATATGTTCTAGTACGAACCATTTTGTTCAGCTTTTGTCTCTTATCAAGGATGAATGTGAATGGTGACATGGTGAATGTGACAAATGTCAAATCGTGGATGTCAAAAAATCATTTTTTCTTCAAGCGTATTAAAATGTTTAAATTATGTCACCAAAAACAGAAGTAGAAGTAGGACATTGTTTTACTAGTAACAAAATGTTAGTACCGAACGCCACCGTAGTGGGTATTGTTTTACTAGTAACATAATGTTAATACCGAAAGCCACCGGTGGCGCGCTATCCACTAGCCACTTGTCATATTATGTCAACATGGAAGACTGTAGTTTGAATATTTGTACATTTATGATAAATAAATGAATTTTTGCATTTTAATACGCTTGAAGAAAAAATAGTATATATTACACGGAGTAGAACGCCTTTTTTGTGTTTCGCCCAGTTTGCGGCTTCGGCTTCGCCTCAGCCGCAAATCCTGGGCTCAACACAAAAAAAGAGTGCGTTCTACTCCTAGTAATATAATATACTATTTCGTACTGCTAGCTCTGTAAGTGTCATTTTTTGACTTCTGTCAGTGTTATGAAAGTGTCACTTTCATAACACTGACAGCCCATAAGCAAAAAAGTACAAAATTTACTTTTATGCCCCAGGCCAAAAAGGTAATGTAATAAGGAAGTTAAATAATGAAATTCTGGCACCAACGAAGCACACGCATTTTTGGCTGCCTCCTGAATGTCGATACTTTCATCATAATCCATATTTGTATAGGCGTCTGAAAATAAGGAGTACGCCACCTGGTGGTCTATAGTCAAACTAATTATGGGCTTTTCTGTCATTGTCTCTTTAGTGTACGATGATATCAACAATAAGTAAAATGATAAACTGAGATGCTAAGTTATTAAAAATATGATAGCGTTTAAAGGGGCTATACAAGATATAATTTGCTGGAGCCAACCTAGTCGGTATCCTTTGTAGATTGCAGGGACAACTCGTGAAAGTTGAGTTGCACTGCAATGTTCAAAGCATAGCCTCTTTAATGTAGACACCTTTAACCAGGCATTGAGAGGGGAAAAGCTGGTGCAAATAACGGTGGTCCGAGTAGAAATAATAATAACCTGGAAAATCACTCATTGTAAGTGAAATTTTTGAAATAAGTAAATATATGTAATTTCAGTATATTTATAAAAGTAATATAATATACTATTGCACCATGCACTATTATGTTTTACCCCTGAATATTTCTATTTCATATTTTACAAAATACTGTTTCATTTATTTTACTTAGACTTAATAAATGTCTTTTCAGTTATATTCACTGTACCACTAATTTCATAGGTATTTGAATCTGAAACACTTGTTTGTGAACATAGAGCGTACACCTTTATTAAATTTTGTGCTGAATACCACACAAAATAATATGTCCTGCATTTAAAACATATTCCCCTTCATACACACCCTTAGAATTTTTACATTTTTAGTGCTTCCCAAATGTTCCATACATTGCAGTATGCTTAACCTAAATGTCACTCATGTTTCCAGAAAGAAGTGATTTAAACTACAACTGTACATAAATTTAAAGAAATATTTTAGTTTTTTAATATTTAACTGGCCAGACACCGTTTATGTCGAAGAAACTGTACTTTTCAAGGGAAAAACTAGGTAACCTAAAAAAATATGAATTTTGCTGAATAATGCCATTAACATATTGCAAATCACTTACAACAAAATCTTGCAAACCTTTAGGTCATATATTATTAATGTTATTATTTTTAATGCCAAAAATAACAATAAACAGAAAGAAATCAATATGAGTATTCGCCACATAAATAAACAGAAAGCTTATAATTAGTTCACGAGTTCTCCACTTTGGCGCTGGCATCTTAAATTCAGACGCCTGTTGCAAAAACTCACGGAAATAACTTGAATGGAGGAAATTAGTCATCAATTTCACAACTTATTGGCAGTCACCATAGCAGAAAGCAAACACTACAATTAGTCTAAGCCAACTATTAAATGAGTTCGATAAATCTTGAAATATAATAATTTTGAATGAATTTTCTTAAAAATTGTAATATTGCTAGTAGTACGAAAAGCGTCGTATGCACCTCGGTTTGTATCGTATATTTACAGGTCTCGAACATTGTTAACCTCAACCCTACGGGCTTCGGTTTGCACTATCTTCTCGACCTGTAAAATACACTTACAAGCCTTGGTTCATAAATAACTATTTAACTTATTAACTGTCAAAACTTCTGATAAGAGATAATAGGCCAGTCATTAAAACATCGTAGGTCGCAAAACATTTCACTGCTCTGATTTTTTGGGATATTGTTAGGATACCAGTAGTGTTAAACCAAGTTTGCAGCTTCGAAAGACCTGTGCTAACTGCGTGGTGCTCGAAAAACTTTGAAATTTTCGTACTTTTTTAATTTTCGGGGTGATAACTTCAAAAAGGTGCATCCTACGGAAAAAGTCACAGTGTACACTTTTAAAGTAGACAAATTTTGCTACAATTTGAATGCAACTGCAGCTCTGTAGGTACAAATAGATCCCGAAATACGGCACTTCAAAAATTGGCCACTTTTTTGAAAAATTAAGGAAATCGGATTTTTCAAGAAATGGAGCTCCCAATGTAAATTGTTATTAATATTGCACAGTTACCTATAGAATGTTATAAAAATGACATTATATTTATAAATTTGATTTATTTATTGTATCACAGCTACATTAGAGTGAGATCCCAGAGCCGCCAGACCTACGTCATTTTAACAAAGCTAATATTTTGACAACAAATAGTGTAATATCTAGTTAAGAACGTATGCGTATTTTCTAGTTTGAATGCGGGGCCCTTTTGCAGAAAACAGATATAAAAAGTACATAAAAATTTTACGTCTTTCAAAACTGCAAACTTGGTTTTACACTATCCTAACAACTTCCCAAAAATTCAGAACAGTGCAATTTTTTGCGACCTAACGCGATTTTTGTGTCTACGGTGACTGGCCTATAACTATCCTAGGATTGTTTTTAGTTTTATATTATTTTGATTGGTTATTTTCTCACACGTGATTAGAAATGGCCGGATTTAATAAAATTTCTATTTACCCAAAAAAAGGCGATGATAATTATTATGAAGTCATTTTATCACCGTTTCCGGAAACACCTTGTTTTGTAAGAGTTACGGTTACCAAGTTACCTAAAAGTTGCGATAAAGTTATGAGTTATTTATCAGCGTTCGAGGGGCATTAGCTTACAAAATTTTTCAACTTGCAAATTTGACATTGATTTGATTTAGTTTGATTTGATTTACCAGCGTACGATACCTGCGTTGGATTTGGGCCATGCTTGTTGTCAGAAGCAAGAGCCACATAACTCCTGATACAAGGGAGTAAGATGGAAGTATAGGTGTTTGTTCTTTTTGTTTTTGCTTCAAGAATTCGTCTTCCAAGTCTTCTGCTTCCTCCGTTTTTGATTCCAGAGTATATAACATTGCGATTTCAGATATTTATTTTTTTCCTTGCTGTTCGTTGCCAGCGTGCTTGGCCCTTTCCCATGTTCCTCTTGGTTGTTATCCACATGTTCTCCATGTTTTTAATTTGTTGCTGTTCAATATTAGAGCTTTCTTCAGTGTTGGATCATATGTTTTCTGAAAGATGAGCTAGATACAGTTTTGGCGCGATATCTTAAATGTCTTGATTGATTGATTTGGATTTAATATAGATTCAATATCTCATTGCTGCTAGAGGAGACCTTACTTGAAAGATTGAGACAAGAATTCATTTCCGCCTAGCCATAATTTATCTGGATAACGGACTTGAGTTGTATTTATCTAAGATATTTATTAGACGTTCCTTCTATAGAAACACTAGTATTACCTATAAAGCAGAAAATTATATGAAAATTAAATATGCGTTGTTAATGCAAATAAAATAAAAACTTTCCCTTATCACAAAATAAAATATTACTTTTAACACGTATGTCATAATAGATATTAAAACCTCATGATATAAGTGATAACTACCTCAGGGTAGTTTTCAGTTTATTATTTTAATTGATTATTTCCCCACATGTGATTAGAAGTGGACGAATTTAATTGTATTTCTTTTGTTGAAATGTTCAGGAAAAAGACTTGTGTGATTTTTTCCACTCCCATTCTTTTTTTTACACATATGATGAGCCAAGCAAAGTTCAATAGGAGTAAAATCTTTCTAAAAATTAAATAAAATAAAAGCTTTTTCTTTCATTACATCACCCGCGACAAAGACAGACAGAAACACTACGAGATACAAACTAACATTAATGTCCTGCACTTTGTCTTTGTGAGCATTTGTTTTTCTTCTTTCTGAATAAAAATTGATTAATTTTTCTATTAAATTGTTCCTTTGTCTTTAAATTTTAGATGAGCCGGCTGCATCGATTTGTTTCCGTTCGCAAACACGCCTGCCAACCTGGCCAAGTGTACATCCTCTGTCCTGACGTGATGCCGATTTGATTTCCTGTCGTGCTAGTTGTCGCGTCATTTTTAATCGCGACATGTCGCGAGCACGGCGTGTACCTCTAGGATTAACCTTTCCAGTACCCCCAAGCGCCGCCACGTTCACATTCGCGAGGTGGAAGAATACCGCATTAACAGTTGAGCTTTCAACATCCTGTAGCGAAATAATTTGAATATTTTAGTTGGGCAATCAAAATTACTGTCACGATTGTTTACTGCGCTACTTGTTTCACTTGCCGGATTAAAATTAGAATAGAAAATCCGGTCGAGACGGGAAACTGCAATAATTTTGGATTACTTGTCTGAGTTCATATTTCATGACCAGCTTTTTTAATTGTAACAGGAAACAACTATTAACATGCATTTAGGCGGGCGTGAATTCTTTGTAAAAATGGATTTGCTTCTAAAAAATACTGAGTGAAATGCAGTATTCAACTTTCACTAAAAATTATTATTTATAAATGATAACTCGGCCAAATGTAAGCATTATTAACCTTAACCAATCGACGATGAACTTTTTGTACGAATAAGATCGAGAATGCCTGACTTTGCTTCCACATCCAGTGGAAGTATAACACAAAAAAAAAATAAAATTTTTATTGTTCAAATAGGCTTAAAATGTCATAAAACATCGAGAAGTTAAGTTTAAGCAAAAAAGATTTTTCTCTCTGCCATTGTCTGTAACTTTTTGTTGTGCGCGCGATTACTCTGGAACCGTTTAAGGTATTAACTTGCAACTTAGTACACGTATGTATTTTAACAAGATCTGGAACTAGATTATATTTTGATCTTATTCCGTTGAAAGGTTGGGAGTAAATTGAGGTAAATAAGGATAAATAGTTAAATCAAGCAAGAGTCCATAAAATAGGTATTTAGTATATATATGAGAAGCTAAGGTCTCAAAAAACTTTTTGGCATTAGCCACACTCTTGTTAGAGACTTGGGTAGAAAAAATGTGAAAGTAGTTATACCTTCGGCAGCGGTTTTTAAATAATTAATAAATCTTAATACGTTTGGTTCATGAAGTCATATTTTGGCATTTATTTGTCTAAGAACAATAATTTATAATACCATGAGTAAGAATACCTTATGATACCTATCCAGCATCGACCAAGGTCTAAGATGAGGCTCCTTGGTTTAGAATCTGAAGAGGCGAGGGAGTTAAAAGGTGAGGAATAGTTGTTGTCGAGGGGACGGCGGCATTTGAAAAGTGGGCAAATGGAACTTTTTTACCTACCTCCTACTACACTTCGACTATCTACATCTCCTCCTGCTCCCTTTGGGTTTTCCTCAATATTCCAATGAAGGTTAGAATGTCTGTCCATTCGAACGGGTTCATCTTTTCATGGTATTTACCAAGCATTGACTTCGGTCCAAGATAAGGCTCCTTAATTCCAGATCTGAAGAGGCGAGGATGTTGAAATGTAAGGAGTAGTAGTGGTTGGGGGGGAGTCGGGATCCGGGCAAGCAGGCTGCAAATGAACACTTTTTAGCTTCTCCCTCAACTACCTGCATCACCTCCTATTCCGTCTGAGATTCACCTCGATATTCGAGTGAACGTTAAGATGTTTGTCCATTCAAGGGAGTTCATCTGATGATATTTATCCAGTATCAGCACGGTCTGAAACTAAGCTTCTTGGTTCCTAGTCTGAGGAGACGGGGAAGTTTTTTGCGAAATTACAAATGCGTTGGATACAGGGATATGTTGGAATTCTTGAAACGCTGCGAGATGTTAGACTTTTTGAAGAGCAACTACATTAACTGATTTCTGCACCTCCTCGAAACAATATCAACAACTACAAGGTTCGTAGCAAACCATGATTAATTGGAACTGGTTCAGTTTTTTTTTAAGAATTATAACTATCAATATCCCTTGATTCATGATGCTATCGAGTTCGCCCCATTCCTTTTCCTCTGTACGTGTTGTGGGCCAAGACTTTATTGGTACCAACAATTAGTCCAGTGAGATAAATGAAATGAGGGGGAGTTGGCTAATGACGTATTTCAGGTTTGTTTATATTCATGATGGGAAAAGGTCACAAACACGAGGCAACAGATAATACTTACAAAGAACTGATAAGAGGTACAATATAAACTTAATTAAATACCATAGGAAATACACCCCAAACAAGCAAATAAACCATTTCTTCCGTCATCTTGAAGCAGAGGGGATATTTCAGGGCTTTGTATCTATATTTACTCGCTATCAATTTTTTGATCACTAATGCCTTCAGTACTGTTAGTGACACGTTTCGGAATTTGTTTGGCTACTAAACTGTAAATAAATACCAAATTAAATATCAAATAATTAGTTTTTTTTTTATTGTCACAGTTAATAAATAGGTCAGTACTAACTAGTTTTCACTTTAAATTTATTAAAAACATCAATATCCAAATAACCATGAAATTGAACAACGCAATTATTCGACGTCCTAGTCTTCAGGAGCTGTCAGCACTCCGCATCTACATAATATCCTTTGACGTTATCTATATAAAGGGTTGCCACCATTTGATTAATCGAAAAGTGATCCCTAACCCCTGAGAGAGGACACCTAGATGTTTTTCTCCACAATTTGGAGGAAGCTCTCCGCCCCAAACTCCAATAACTGAACTTCCTGAATTTTTTTGTGAATTTGAAGGTTATTAAGTGTTTTTCTTTGTTCCACAAAACAATAGGCAATACCCGTGCAAACAAAATTAAACAATAAGTTTTCTTTGACAAGTATATACGAACATTTCAACATATATTTTTGCGTTTGGTTATGAATTGAAGACAAAATAATATTCTAACGCAATATTAAACTTCTATCATATATCTGTCCGTCGTTTCCCAGGCTTGTTTTCCATCGATCTCATTATTTCGCCAGAAAACTGTTTGTTATTAACGCCTTTTTTCGCCCTTCTCTGCTGCCACACTGTATACCTGTTCTTCATATATGTGTTTGAAATAAAAATAAGATGTTTCATTTCTGGTAAAAGTGTTATTTTATTGGGTTATTGTTCCTCGAAAGGAAATAGTTTTTATAGATAATGAAAATACACAAATTCAAGTGCAGTTGTGCAGGTGTAATAAAACTGAGCGCCTGTTTAGTTAGTTTCGATCGTTTTATTTGTTTATAGTTATAACACTTCGCCTTTATTTCATGTTGACTTTACAATAAAGCCGTCATTGAAAATTATAGGGGCCTATTGAACAATCAATTTAGAAGCGATTATCATCGTCTGCTTTCCCCTTTCACTATGCGGTGTCGTTGTACGCTGACTCCCCCGCATACAAGATGTGACAACGCCGCTTATTCGTTCATAAATATCACCCCTTGAAGGGGGAAGTAATGCCGGGGTTCTGTGCAAAACTGGATGACCATTATTGACAACTTATGTTTAATTATGCTTGGCTGTCTCGTATGGTTTGTTTGTATAAGGCGATGATATATGGTCAGGCTCTTGAACGGATAATTTTTTGAAAAACAAACTGACCCGAGAGGAAAATGACAATTAGTCCGTAGGCCCACATATGATTCTTTTCCCATCATTATATACATTTGATAAGCAATATTTTTATTAATCATGTTCTCTTAAAGTTAATTGGCATACCAATACAGTGGATGGCCAAGTTTTTAAAACTGCAGTCAAAAAATATAAGCGTAATTTGAAATAAACACAAATAAACATTAATCAACTTTTAGAAAATGGAAAAAAATCCGGCGGAAGCTAATTGGCGTACTTCTAGCAGGGTTGGTATGTTTTAAACAACATATTTAAAACATCGCACTGTGTTTTAAACAAGTGTTTATAACATATTATTCATGTTTTAAACAACTGTTTAAAACGCAGTGCGGTTAGGTCGTCCGTTTAGGGTAAAATCGACTTATTATTGTTAGTAGACATTAAAAAAAACGTTTTCTGATTTTTTCATCTAAAAATAATTTGGGGCAAAAACCGCCCAAATCGACCCTCTTCCTTTATTTTTAATTTATAAATAATTTCTACATAATTGAGTTATCCGATAAACCTAACTGTCTCATTCATACTCGCTTTTATATACATTTGCCTTCCTTTGCGCTCATACCTACAGCTGACCTTCAACTATGTCTGGTAGGGGGTTGGAACCTTCGAAACTGTCTGGCTGCTTGGGAAACACCTTAAAATAGTTGCCGAAGTAACATATATAAAATTCAGATTTTATGAAATAACGTAAGTACAATTACATTTGTTGTAAAGGCTGGCGGGGGGTTGCCAACAAAGAAAGTGTCTGGTAGTGGAGGACGTGAATTATTATAGCATCTCGTAAACAATATCAAAAATCACTACTTCCACATCCAGATTCTCTATCCAAGTCACTCACAACGAAAAAACTTTGTATGTGAAAATAATTGTTTATGGAACTTTAATAACATAATATTTGAAATCCTCTACCCCAAAAACCCATAAAACGATACCCCACATCGGTAGTGGGGTGGGGGTGGTGATAGGGGGAGGTAGTGGGGGGTGGATAAAGTAAAAAATATTTTGAGGTTTCTGGTTCCTGTACATACAATAAATCACAATTTTTTTTCATCCCCTTTAATAAGGAGGTGGGGGTGGTAATGGGGGTGGCTAATGCCAAAAATTTTTTTGAGACCTTAGCTTCTCTTGTATATACCAAATACCAATTTCATAGACTCTTACCTGCTTAATTTACCCATTTACCCCAAATTTACCCCAATTTACCCCCCAACCCTTCGACGGAACAAGATGAAAATATAATCTAGTTCTAGATCTCGTTAAAGTACATATGTGTACCAAATTTCAAGTCAATATCTTAAACGGTTCCAGAGTAAACGTGCGCACAAAAAAAGTTACAGACAGACAGACCGACAGACAGACCGACAGACAGACAGAAATTTTTTTTTCGCTCAAACTTAAAATCTCGACGTTTCATGGCATTTTAAGCCTATTTGGACAATAAAAGTTTTTAAAATTTTTTTTGTCGTTACTATACTTCCACTGGACGTGGAAGTAAAATTACGCTCTATAGTATGACGATTTTGAGCAGCAATTCTATACACCTTTGCTACCTGTTACCTGTCAAAACCACCGCGACCGACTGTTCATAGTAGCCAATTCTTCTTACCTGTAGTAGTGTACTTCCGTAGAAAAATTTTCAGATTTTATAAAATAACGTAGGTCTGGCGTTCACGGGATCTTGCTCTATATTAAAGAACTCTCAGTTTTAGAACGAAAATTCCTTCGCCTCACTTCCGAGTAGTGCAGATAGAGCGTTGTGAATTTTAAAGTTTTATTAGATCTTTGTGCTCGTTTATTTGTTTATTACTGTATTAAAATTCGAGTTTTTTTTGCTTTGGAGGCTTCAAGTTCAGGTGTGTATTACATTTTTTCTAGTACTTTGTGATAAGCAGTAATATTTTTGTAAATGCCAATTTAAAGTCGTCAATGTAAAATATTAATTGTTCTTAGTAATAATGAAACATTTAGTTTCGTTCCAAGTGCGACCAAGGCATTTATTGGGTGTATTCTTTATTTATTAAATAAATACATTACGTTTGAAATTTTTGCCCATATTTTGCCCTTCACTTTTAAAATTGAAATTATTTCTAGCCTGAAACGCTTTTTAACAAATATATAGGTAATAATTATTATATTCGAATGTTTTTTTCGATGCTTGTAAAACCTTTATAAGTTAGATTTTGTAAAATATTGTTCCCATCACTTGCATTACAGAAGACATAAAAATACAAAATTTCGTAATTTTCTGTTGATAATTTTTCCATCCCCTATAACCCACCCCTTTTTGAGAAATGATTTTATTACATAATTTTTCTATAAACCCGAACCCATTTTTGGATCATTAGCCAAGTTTCATATTCTTGGCCTGATTTTTGGGTCTCCTGCCCCACTGTGCGCCCGTTGTAACGACATTGTACACTGCGCGTCATATTAATGTGGTACACTTCGATTTCATCAATGCAAAGGAGACTAGACTGGTCACATTTGACAGTAATAAAGTATTTCATCAGTATTTCAAACAATAACGATGTCTAGACAGTTAAGTAATATTCAGAAGCTTGAGAGAACATCACAATCTACCAATAAATTTAATTAATGGTTTTCAGTTCACAAGTGCTGTACCATATTTATATGCCGCGCAGTGTCCCACTAAAGGACTACATGAAAACAATATCACAAAAGTGTTATCAATTTAAACTAGATGATAGTTCGCTAACAAACAATTACACGAATAAGAGAGCATAATGCACCGTTTCGGGTTAAACACAAATTACCATACCAGGCGCTGCCCATTTTCGACAGCTCTTGTAGCCACTTCTTTTACTAAAACTAAACTTATTACCCCCATTCCCCACTTTTCTCAACTCTGCCAATAGTAAATTCGTGTTATTAGTGTTAAAAATAGGTAGTATACTTAAATATATTAGCACTATAAAAAAAATGACAACTTCCGGTCACTATGTTGACCTTTCACCCACTCTAGAGGTCAGGGTTGGAAAGAAAACAGTTTTTTTTTTCATTAAAAAAAAAGTTTTTTTCAATGTTTTAAATGGTATGTTTAAAACGGGTTTAAGACGTTTACAACTCTATCAAATGAAACTAATGGTGCCAAGTTACTGTGTCTGCTACTACTAATTCATGCCAGATGGCGCCCTTAATCGGATTTTACAGCACTCTACAAATAAAATGCTCAGTTTAGTGCATGTAACCACTGGCGATTTGATTCATATGAGTAAGACTACAGAGGCTATACTTTTTGTGAGTGTGTTCACTGTTTATATCGGAATTATTTATTGGAATGGACCATCATCGGCACTTTTCCTGCTTTTCCACAAACTCTAAAAGAATATATTTGTTTAAAACATCCCCCATTCCCCTAGCCCCCCCTCAATCCTGAATACGCCATCACTTCAGAGACGCCAAAAACGTATTTATCTATTTTTCTGGATTTTTTGTCGCCTTTTTTTTCAATTTTACCTTCAAATGACCTTATAAACTTGATGTGATACAGGTTAACGAACTTCAGGTTCGAAATCAGCCACCCCAAAAATCCTAGGATACTCTGGTCAAGTCTGGTGAGCAAGCTTAGATATTTTGCTATATTTCCCACAAACTAATAAATAGTAAAACCACCCTCTCCACCCCCCTTTTGTAAAAAGGGAAAAAAATGATAAATGAAAGCGGATACAGTTAAAAGGGAATTAGTGTGGTAGTGTGGTATTTAATCAAGCAAATATAAGTTTGAAAGCGATATATCTCCCCAAGAACGCTGTTAGCAAGTGATGGCATGTTCAGGATTGAGGGGAGGATCGTTCGTTTAGGGTATAATCGACTTATTATTGTTAGCAGACATTAAAAAAAATGTTTTCCCATTTTTTTCGTTCAAAAATAATTTGGGGCAGAAACCGCCCAAATTGACCCTCCTCCTTTGGTTATTACCATAATTTTATAGTTAGTAAATTGTTAAAAAATAAATTTAATAAATCAATAGCAAATTAATTTCCGTTTATAAACGTGGTTTTTTAAAATATATTTAAAAGTAATTATGAACCAAATTTCAATATTTAATTAAAATTTTATTGTTTACTATGAACCTAATAATAAAAAATAGTTTGATAATAAAATGTCTGATGGACAAATTGTTTATTTATAATCAGAGCCCGTATAATCATTATAACCATTTTTGACGTCAAAGTAGCCGTTTCGGAGATATTCGCTGTGAAAAATCGCGTACCACCGATTTTTCGCCGAGCGCTCCAAACTACCCTCTACTCTGAAGTCGATAGCGAAAAAACGGTGGGGAGTACGCAAATCGACCATAGAACTTTTTTTATGTAGAATTTAATGAAGAATATTTTTGTTCCTATACCCGTTTTTCGTGGGAATGACGGATCCGAAGAAAAATGAGAATAACCGTAAATAAGTCCCGTCTGTGGGTGGTTCTTCGCCCCAAAAAGGTGTTTCCATCAACGGATAAGGTGGGAACTCTTCGGATCCTTAATTCTATTCCTATGAACTATACATAGCCCAAATATAATTTGTATATGAATTTTTTCTCCTAAAAAGTCTAATTAGCGTGGACTATACAGCTGACTTTCAACTATGTCTGGTAGGGGGTTGGAACCTTCGAAACTGTCTGGCTGCTTGGGAAACACCTTACGGGTTTTTTCATTGAGTTTTTCCCGTATCACCAACCAAACCTTTAAAAACAGTGCGCGTGTGTTTGTGCGCGCGCCCCTAACCACAGTTTTTAATTTAGCTTTAATTAGTTATAAGTGTTTTTAAACTTCCTTTAGTTATAAATATTCAAATTGTTAGGTTTAAGTCTTTTTTTTCCTAGACAGGAGCCCTAACCGCATATTTGTAAACATAATTGTGAATAAATACTTTTTGAATTGAATTGAATTGGGAAACACCTTAAAATAGTTGCCGAAGTAACATATATAAAATTCAGATTTTATAAAATAACGTAAGTACAATTACATTTGTTGTAAAGGCTGGCGGGGGGTTGCCAACAAAGAAAGTGTCTGGTAGTGGAGAACGTGAATTATTATAGCATCTCGTAAACAATATCAAAAAATTACGCTTTATAGTATGACGATTTTGAGCAGCAATTCTATACACCTTTGCTACCTGTTACCTGTCAAAGCCACCGCGACCGACTGTTCATAGTAGCCAATTCTTCTTACCTGTAGCAGTGTACTTCCGTAGAAAAATTTTCAGATTTTATAAAATAACGTAGTTCTGGCGTTCACGGGATCTTGGTCTAATAGTCGTGAATGAGGCGCTGCACCACGCCAGCACTGGAATTATTATATTACTTATTTTCAAAGATCCGTTGATTCGAAATTTTTGTTCATTAACATTGTCCTTATTAAAATTACTTGTGATTTAGATACCTACGTTTAACTTTACTGATTGATTGATTTTATATTCTCGTGGCTGACGCGCTGCACCACGCCGGCACTGGAATTATTATATTACTTATTTTCAAAGATTCGTTGATTCGAAATTTTTGTTCATTAACATTGTCCTTATCAAAATTACTTGTGATTTAGGTAGATGCGTTTAACTTTATTGATTGATTGATTTCATATTCTCGAGATTGTTTAGTGGGTTAATTTACAATAAACTAGTGAACCATCGGCATATTGATGAAAACTGACGTTTCAAATAACTTTAAGTATGTATGAAACGAAATGAAGACGGTAGTGGCCCTATAATTGACCCTTGTGGCACACCAAAATTGATTTATAATTACACTGATTACGTTATTTGAGATAGCTTAACATTAACTGCGGTGAAGTATTTGAAAAGTAATGCAATTTTAATATAAGTGAAGATCAAGGAAAATTACTTGTTATAATGTTAAAAATTAATTAAACTACTTAGAATTTGACATTTGATTTGATGGTATATTACAACCGGACAAAAATTTTTAATAGTCATCGTAGAAAAAATTGCTCCCAACTGGGAGAGGTCTAGAATCAAAGTCCGTCAAAAACGAGAAGTCGGATTTTTGGACGATTACAATATTTTTTTCACAAGTACTATACACAGTTACATACATAGGTTATTTTTGCTTACATATTAACTTTGGGCCTAAAATATTAATACATTTAATTTATGTTTTCAATAATTGTTAAAGATACAAACGCTTGTGTGGATTTTTTAAATATTTTTGATGATTTGACTATTGATCTTTGGAATAGTTTTGCAGTATTCGTAAAAAAATAATTTTTATTCCATGTTTATTCCACTATTACTACTAAACTCAGTGAATTTTACCTGAAAAAGCTTTTGACCGTGCTATTCAAATGTATTTCAACATAATTTACATAAAGTTATTTTATTTACAATCCTTAAGAGCGACCTAAACTTTGAAGTTAAATATATTTTTGTAACAAATTTACCTGGCAAAGCTTTTCAGCTATGCTGTTTAAGTTAATTTCATCATATTTTACATAAGCAGCGTGACCTAAAACTAAATACAACAATATCCAAAGTCCTAACGTAGGTATGTGTATAAATTAAAACAATGTAATTTGTAATTCATCTGTTGACATTTTCTGTAAGAGAATTAGTTGTTGCTCAAGATCTAGTTTGCTTTTTATTACTATTGCCATTCAATACAAAAACGTGATAAGAGTCCCGTTCATATCCCACAAATTGAATTCTTAACTGTAATAAACGATCAAACCAATCTGGAAGTCATAACGTAAAATTATTTCGACAAGAGTTATTTAGGATAGTTTGATGTTCTGATTGTGTGGTGTTAAAAAAAAAGTGTTCGTAGTATAATAGCTTGTAAATAGTACAAGCCAAAACTAAATTGTCTTCACATAAGGACGAATGCTTAGCTGATAATTTCATTATTGTACTCTATTTGATAAAGACAGAGAAATAAAAGCTTATTATAGATGCAAATCCTCCAACAACGTGGTTACTTGGTCAGGATGCTATAGGAGATTTTAAAAATTCCGTTTTATAGGGATTGTATTTACACTCAAAGAAAATGATAGGTAAATTTAACCAAAAAGAGCATATGAAATCGCGCCTATCTAGTTTCCTAGTTAAATCAATCAGAAAAGAATAGTCATACAACTTTATTTGTTTTCGTAAACAAATAGTAGTTTAATAATCATATCTTCTTGTAACAAATTAAATAGTACAATGACATTTTTTTATGTTCACTAACCATTTTCAATTTGGTCTACAATTAAATAGTACAACGACTTTGTTTTTTGTTCACCAACTAATTTTTAGGTTGATCTACACTTTATTGTATGATGAAGTTTTTTTTGGTTAGCCAAAATCTCAGTATTGAGACATCAGACCACCCAAACCAAAGATTAGAGATCGTTTATAAGATCCATCTAAATATATCGATGATCCCTGAGAGAATTTGAACATTGCAATCATGTTATTAATTTTCTATAAATTCATAAGAGAATAAGATATGAGTATAAGATTGATTATTGTCAGTGATTTGTATGTGGCGTCATCTGGGAATAGTTTCTGTAATAGACTACGTGGTTAGCAAGCAAATTTTATGGTAATTCTTTTAGAACTTCTAGAAGACGACAATAATATTGGTTTGTCTACCAAGTTCAATAATACAGCGAACTAATACTGGGTTAGAATTACAATTCGATAATAGTTAAAAATAAAATATACTATTATCTAGTTTAATTTGACAGAATTCGACATAAATGTTTGTTTTGTTGTACGACAACTTTTTATTAATTAAAATAACATTCACCTCTTGTTTAAAAATACCATCAATATACTTTGGTTTAACAAAATTAACGATATTGTTAGTTTACCATTTTTTTTTTGTTGAATTTACCCATACTATTTCTTTGAGTGTAAAAAAATCACTCGAATTACCCGTACTACCACAGCTTTTGGATAAATAATACTACTTGCTTGTGTTTTAAAAACTTAATACTAGGCGAGCTGTCCTTATCTCTGCCGCTCTGAACTGTATCTCTGATTTTTCAGTTCCTAAAAAGTATCCACAAACATTTCCTTGAATATTTTTTTTACCTCGCTCTGTACATGAAATTTGTTAAAGCTGTTTGATAAAGATTTTAATTAGCTTCAATTTAAGTTGTTACATCATATGAGAAATTATTTTTGGTTTTCTAGTTAACGTAAGAAAGAATGATTTTTTAAATAATTACTTCCACGTCCAGTGGAAGTATAGTAACGACAAAAAAAAAATAAAAATTTTTATTGTTCAAATAGGCTTATAATGTTATGAAACGTCGAGATTTTAAGTTTGAGTGAAAAAAAATTCTGTCTGTCTGTCGGTCGGTCTGTCTGTAACTTTTTCTGTGCGCACGTTTACTCTGGAACCGTTTAAGATATTGACTTGAAATTTGGTAAATGTATGTATTTTAACGAGATCTGGAACTAGATTATATTTTCATCTTGTTCCGTCGAAGGGTTGGGGGGTAAATTTTGGTAAATGGGGGTAAATAGGTAAATGAAGCAAGTAAGAGTCCATAAAATT
Source organism: Rutpela maculata (assembly GCA_936432065.2). NCBI lineage: Eukaryota > Metazoa > Arthropoda > Insecta > Coleoptera > Cerambycidae > Rutpela > Rutpela maculata. Next base: position 207,701,652 of record OW386286.2, on the reverse strand, counting down.
GGTATTTGGTATATACAAGAGAAGCTAAGGTTTCAAAAAATTTTTTGGCTTTAGCCACCCCTTACCACCCCCACCCATTATTAAAGGGGATGAAAAAAAATTCTGATTTAGTGTTTGTACAAGAACCAGAAACCTCAAAATATTTTTTTACTTCATCCACCCCCACCTCACTACCGATGTGGGGTATCGTTTTATGGGTTTTTGAGGTAGAGGATTTCAAATATTATATTATTAAAGTTCTATAATAATCCAGGCAACGAATGATCAAAAAAGGGTGTAGAGGGAAATGTTAGGGACAGAAAATTTGACTTCGGAACTTTGTTTGGACTAGTCTGGAAATGATCATATCGAAAGTCCCCACTCCTAGGTGGTGAGCGGGGGGCACTTGAAGCTGACAAAATTTGCTACAAGAATCACTACTTACATTTGTTATTCTGAATCAAACTGTTCAAAAGTTATAGCCATTTTAGTATATTGTCCGAAATCCGAGGTTTCGCGAGAAAACTCAACTTTGGTATTTTTCACTTTTTCTTTATTCCAACTCCATTGCACGTGTCAAAATATTAGTAGTCATATATGTACTTAGTGTGTTGCCAAACTATTGTACAGCACATAGTGGGACATTTTCTACACCACTCAATACTTTGCCGGTGGTAACGCTTACAACAGTAAACAGTCCGCCAATCTATCGCGCGATGCAGAGTATCGTATGATATACGCGCTCTGAGACACAATATAATGCGATGATTACGTTGACGTTCTATAGATCCAATCTACGGTCGCTTCCAGCAAAGAAAATTATAGATTAAAGCTAAGTCCTCATATTTTGATAGGCTAAAAATGTTGAATTTTATTTTTGACTTCGGAACTTTGTTTGGACTAGTTTGGAGATGAATATATCGAAAGTCCCCACTCCTAGGTGGTGAGCGGGGGGAGGGGGGTACTTTAAAGGCCCCATTTGTTGGTTTTTCGCTTATATCTAGGAAACTATGCGTCGTAGCGGCTTGGCCACTCTATACAAATTGAAGCTGACAAAATTTGCTACAAAAATCTCTACTTACATTTGTCGATTTGTTGTTCTGTTTTCCGCAATGCCCGAATTTCGAGGTTGGATAACTCGAGAACAGAACGACAGACAAATCGACAAATGTAAGTAGTGATTCATTCTTGTAGCAAATTTTGTCAGTTTCAATTTTGTATAGAGTTTTCAAGCCGCTACGACGCTAGTTTCCGAGATATAAGCGAAAAACCAAAAAGTGACTAGTCCAAACAAAGTTCCGAAGTCAAATTTTCTGTCCCTAAAATTTCGCTCTATAATCATTCGTTGCCTGGTCTATAAACAATTATTTCCACATACAAAGTTTTTTTCGATGTAAGTGAGAATCTGGATGTGGAAGTAGTGGGCAGCGGTTTTTTGTATAATTGCTATTTGCGTTGTTAGGTAACTTAGAAAAAAGCAGTACAAATTTATTTTGGTATCGAAAAGTGTATTTTTTTTTTCTGAAAAATCAAAAAAAATTTCCTGTATGACGTAACCTTTATCAAACAGCATTAATAAATTTCATGGAACAATTTTTTCAAAGAAATTTTTTTTTCTCTAGATGACAAAATTTTCCCCGCGTAAGCCTGAAGTATTTTTAATGTGTTTTTGTATTTTTTTTTAGTACTAAATTTTCGATAGATTGCACTGTATCCATTTAAATCGCCCCCTTTATGACATATAAAGGCGTGTTTACAACCTTACAGGAGAGAATTTTAAAGATTTGTAATATTTTTCATCTTTAAGAACGGTAAGAATTCTAATAATGGTGTCATATAGGCTTATCTCAAGATACGCCTGTTAGTAGCAAATGTTTTAATTCATTGTTTAGATATGTTTGATTTCATGTCGATATCTACTAGAAGTCAAGGTATTGGGTTATACCTGTTAGACACAACATATCGTCCCTCGAAACACGTAGTGGCGTATCTTAATAAAATACAAAATTAAGATATTCCACTACATAATTCATCGATATTACGTATAAGCATAACCCGAAACAGCATTATTTTACGAGTATTTCCTATTACTTGCTTGACGTATCTCAATATTAATGGATTTTGTTCATCACGAATAGACGTTTGTCGACTTCGCTTATTCGTGATTTATTTTACTTCCACATCCAGTGGAAGTATAGTAACGACAAAAAAATTTTGAAAAATTTTTATTGTCCAAATAGGCTTAAAATGTCATGAAACGTCGAGATTTTAAGTTTGAGCGAAAAAAAAATTTCTGTCTGTCGGTCTGTCTGTAACTTTTTTTGTGCGCACGTTTACTCTGGAACCGTTGGAGATATTGACTTGAAATTTGATACACATATGTACTTTAACGAGATCTGGAACTAGATTATATTTTCATCTTGTTCCGTCGAAGGGTTGGGGGGTAAATTGGGGTAAATGGGTAAATCAAGCAGGTAAAAGTCCATAAAATTGGTATTTAGTATATACAAGAAAAGCTAAGGTCTCAAACAAATTTTTGGCATTAGCCACCCCCCATTATTAAAGGGGATGAAAAAAAATTATGATTTAGTATATGTACAAGAACCAGAAACCTCAAAACATTTTTTTACTTCATCCACCCCCACTACCATCCCCCTATTACAACCTCCACCCCACTACCGATGTGGATTATCGTTTTATGGGTTTTTGGGGTAGAGGATTTCAAATACTATATTATTAAAGTTCCATAAACAATTATTTCCACATACAAAGTTTTTTCGTTGTGAGTGCCTTGGATACGGAATTGGATGTGGCAGTAGTGATTCCTTGGGCAGCGGTTTTTTGAATTGCGATGATATTAATATGAAAACACGAACTGGTTTATCTCAAGTTTGCAAGTTATGACACGATTTCGGATGTAGTAGGCACATCGTTTCAATTTTACTCCGTGTAATTTTAATTTAACTTATTATGACATTGCTACCAAGAAATGTAAGTGCTTTACATGACATGAGGGTATTAGTTACAGAGGGTCGTGTGAAATAGCAACATGTATAAGTCCTCCAGGCCTACGATAATAATAATGTCCCGTTTGTCTCACTATACAGTGACGGGTGTGGTGGGCAAAATAAAAACTCTATTGTGGCAGCTATGCTACTGTTAATGGTAGTGCAAAGCAAAAATGTCGAACTTTGCGTTACTTCGAGTCTTACCACGGTCAAAATGAGGGCGATTCTGTAGATAGCTATCTGTATAGCTAACGCCGTATCACATGCTGGAGACCTTTTTGTGCCCTCACAACTGCATACTGTTTTCAAATTGGCCAGGCGTCAAAATCCATACGATGTCAATCCCTTAAAATTCAATGATTTTAACGATTTCAAAAAATTGTCCCAAGACTTGCGGATCTTACAAAGCAGAGAGGATGCTGTTAAATTTTTAAGACTAGTCATCTTCAAGAACATTATAGATCAATAAAACTGAAGAGGCAAAAGGTAAATTTAGAGACAGTCACGCTGCATTGTCTGAATCCAGAACCAAACAAGATTAACAAAAAAAAAGTATAAGGACCTGATGGCTCTATATCAAGGAGAAACCCCAGTTATCAAACTAACCGAACACAAAAGTTTTTAAGAATCTCTTCCACATCATTAGCGATGGTGATGATTGAGTTATTTTTGGAATAGATTTCCTTTTCCTCTATTTTTTATAGATTTTTAATATTCAGTAACTTTGTTTGATTTCTATTATGCAATTTATGTTATGTTTTTTCAAATAAAGGTTTTTATTCGATTCAAAACATTTTTTTTGTACTTAATTGAAAATTATCCACATGGCGTAAGTGGTCTTTTGTATCCTAAAATGAAAAAAACACGAATTTCTCAAACTGACGTAACTCATTTAACATGACTTTTTTCATAATCTGAGAGGCAGCCGCCTTGCAATCGTTAGCTCACATCAATTGATTATGCCACAAGTATTTGTCTACAAAGGAAAAATTACACCAATTGTTCTAGCTATTACCCTAAAAGACTTGCAAGCTCACTCTAAAACTTTAAATGCTTCTCCTGAAAAGTCAGAAAAACTGAGATAAGCCACTACGTGTTTCGAGGGACGGTATTATAGTGAATTAAAATATACAGTATATAGCATTTCTTGAGATACGTCCCTTTGTGATCATGGGAACGAAACGATTTATCTCTTTCAAAATAATAATCACTAAAATACTGACTAACATTAAAATTTTAAATCAGCGACTTCATCGTTGACAACACCATCAGTCGAGGGGTAGCTTGCATTAGGCACATAATCTATTACAATTTTCTTAGATCTATAATTAAAGAGAGTACCAACAGCAATACTGGCGTTGTCTTCCGTACGACTCGAAACAAAATGAAAATTAATTAATATTAATACAGATGATTCATTAGTGAAACTAATGATTGATTATTGTATTGTTATCGAGACTGCGTCATTGTGACAAATATCAAGGTTCTAGATACGCGGGAAGTGAGTGAAAACTGTAGATAGAATACCCTGCTGCCTTTATACATTTTCCACTTATGGAAGTTTCTTTCAAAAAGTATCTCACGACAAACCGGGGTCAGTTTAGTAATGTTTGATAAAATAACATTTTTCTAGGCTTATTCACAAATATTGGAAACATTCTTCCACAAAATATGTATTTATTTATCGTAATCAGATAGTAAAGGAATGTGTAAACATTAAAGAATGAATATAATAACTTCAAAAGATAATAGACACATTTCTGTTTAAATAATGCGCAGTACTATTTACAATTCAAAAGAAAACATCTTGAGAAAATATTGACATCCATATCATGTACTGCGACCTTGGTAGAGGCTTCTAACATTGGTTCATCTATGGCTTGATAAATAATTGAGTTATTAATAAACATTTGAAAGGCGACGCTATTTAATTTCTTATTTCAGTGTTGAAGGCCGTAGGTTCCTTGACAGCAAAACAACTGATAGCGGTGGCATGTAGCATACCGCTACCCAAGAAAGCTGTGAACCTAACGTTTATCTAAATCAATCTTATTCTCAGAAGTGATTGTCTATTTATTGTTGAGAGACAGATTTCACCAATGGTAAATAGGGGGCAAAAATCAAGTGCTGGCAATAATAGTGGCATGCTGGCCGGCATATTTTAACGTTTTATATATTTCGGCAATTCGGTAGCCGTGGTTATATCATTGGTTAATTTCAATTTATCCGACCAATAGTAAGCGGATTACCGAAATCGTCACCTAGTATGTTCCACGGTGCTAAAACGCTGGTTGATATGTTGGTTGAGATATTAATCGCATGCGAATATGTTAAATCTTCTAAAAGGTGTTCCCATGCTGAATTTTGAATATAAGAAAATAGATCGTAGTTTGATGTATTTTATGTGCATATTACTTTTGGAAGGAATTAGCAATGAACTTCCCACAGTACACGAGAAAGATTCCCATGAATATCACTTCTCAGGACATTTTTGTTTTGATATTTTTAAGCCTTTGCAAACATTTCTGACTGGATGAGCTGATGAGCCTCAAAAATCATTGTGATGTTATTGCATTAGTGTGCAGATTCAAAAGCGTCTAGATCATCTTATTCTTTTCATTATTTTTTTTTTAAATGTTAATGCGTGTTTTTCACTTGACAAATGCCCCTTTATTTATTTTAGATTGTAGCTTGTAGAAAAAAATGTTTGTGCTAACGGTTTTCTTTGGCAGTTTTGATTGTCATCTTACGGTAGTTGCCAAAAATGACCGATAAATATGTATCACCCCGTATTACTCTTCGTGATTCCGTAGTAGTTTTTACATTTTGAGTATCAACGATACTTGTGAAAGTATGAAGTGTTTTCTAATGAATTTGCTGCATGATAGTAGTATTTTACACCAGGTGAGGCCACTTAAGAACAAAACATGCTGTACCTAAGATAATACAACTCAAAACTATATGAAAAGGCGTTTGTAGAGTTAAAACGGGAATTAAAACAAAAAGCAATTATGAAAATCTAAATTACAGAATGGTGTTTTTTTTTTCTTATTGGATGCTGTTGGTATTTAGCGTGATCAGATTCGGATCAACAATATATGGAAAGAATTATTAATGTTTTTCTTTTTTAAGTTATCTGCGAATACTCAAAATAAAATTTTTCAAAAATTGTGCAAGCAAAAATAAAAGACATTATTTTTAAATATCACTATCATATATTTGGCGATTCATTGCAAACGTCCTCGGGAATATTAGCCCATTTACATGAACTTGATATACAGAAAAAGCTAAATACCCTAACAAGGGCCTTGCTCTATGAGACGTGTTAAAATAGATTTTATTCATTCAAAATTGAAACGATGAACAAACGAAGGATAATTCTGCTACCTCTAAAAATAACGCAATTTATCAAACTGTCAAGAAATGGAAGTTTCCCCTACCCTTTACTATACATAAGAATTGCTATTTAAATTATTAATAAGGACTTATAGGTCCCATGCATTTCCCTTGTTTTATCCGTAGTGAATTTCAGTTCATTAAATTAAAACAAGAACAGAGACACGAACCTGCTGTAAAAGCAATATTCCCGTTGCCAGGTTTAAATTGAATCTAGTTAGGTTCGTTACGCGATTCGCGAGCAAATTTGTTTAATGCCATCGAATAGAAAGTTGCATCAGGCAATTAGTTTCTCAATGAGAAACACTAGGATAATTTGGAATGGGGCAATTAAAGTCGAGGATATCAAATGATGACATTTATTTTGTCACACAGTCACTAATCCCTACTTCAAGGGATTACTAAAAAATTACAAAGAGTTTCAAAAAGTTTGTTCCGTACCCGGTCGCAGTGTCGTGTCCTTTTTAAGATTCGCTTCCTCTCCTGTATTACGGTAAGAATACCTAAAATAATGGCTTACCTCGGTCAAAATTAATATCTATCTAGCATATACTTACTTCAACTACGACATGGGAAGTTCACCCCAATAATAATCACTAAAGATAGAGTTTTCCAGTTTTTAGCTAATTACTAATAGTACAGTCAATCTGTTATTTAACTCACGAATAATAAATCCTACAAGAGATTTTCTTTTTTTACATTATAGAAACAAACGTATAGTTTACTCGGGCAGATGATGGTCGGTATAACGGTGTAGGGGGGGATGCGGGACAGTAGATTCTTCTACATGAAACCCCGCCACCCTTCAACACACTTGCTTGGTGTTGAGCTTGAATGTCAAAATAATATGCTAACTTTATTCCGCGTTTGTGCCTAAACGATACACGTGATGAAAAAAGTAGTAAAGACCTAAATCAGAGAATATTTTAGTATAGAACGATGTTTTACCAAAAGTTGATAGTTTTTGTGTTATAAGGAAAAAAACGGGGAAAAACCTTTTTTTTTTCATGTTTTTTGGCTATAACTAAAATTCCAGGAAAAATTTTTGTTGGTAAACCTCAGATTCGTAATCCGCACCTCAAAAAACATAAACGAGCAAAAAATCATAACTACTCCATGATTTGTTTTTAATACCCCCTTTCAGCACCTAATGACTGGACTATGATCTACAATAATGATATCACTTATTTCTACAATAGTTTCAGTTGGTATTAAAGAATCAACGTCGTTTAGAGCTTATCTTGTGAAACAAAGATTGCAGTTACCGCAACATAGAGCATTAGTTAGTTATACAATGAATCTACTTTTCTTCTTTAAAAATTCATTTTGTGACATTTAGTACAGTAAGCGAAGCAGTAAAATGGTAAAATTCCCGGCCCGAAAACGATGAAAGGAATTTCCTTAATTTTTTTTGCAATATACTTTATAACATACCTACATCAAAATCTATCTTACTATATTGTCGCATTACCTGCTTTTTATTTTGAAGAGTGGAAAGCATCCCTAGAAACTGAAAAATTAATAACTCTTCTTATTTTACGAGTAAAAATCCATATGCTTATGTTTTTGAGGTCACTGAATATGACTGTGAGGTTAAAACTTATGAGACGAAAATGTTAAAATCACCCTTAAATACTGAAAAATTAATATCTTCTAATTTTGCGAATAAAATCACGAAAATCCATATACTTATGTTTTTTACGTCGCTGAATATGATTATGAGGTCAAAATATAGGAAAGACGAAAATGTTAAGGGTTGGAACCATCCTTAACTACTGAAAAATTAATAATTCTTCTAATGTTACAAATAAATTCACGAAAATCCATATACTTATGTTTTTTAGGTTACTGAATGTGATTAATGAGGTCTAAATATATATAAAAAAAAAATGGTGGATTAAAAATGGTCACAAGACTAATTTTATTAAAAATACAGATTGTTATAAATAAATCAAATTAATACAAATAAGTAAACTAATTAAATAATATTTTTAATCTGCACTCTAAACATGCTAAAATGCAATGCAACCCGCTTTTTCTGCGTACTCTTCGAAAAAATAGACGGCTATTGCTCGTTTCTCTACCTACTTATGCGCGTACAAACTGAAAAGTTTCAACATTATGTCAAACTGTCATATCTCTGGAACAGTTTGTCGTGGGAAAAAGAATAAAAACCCAAACTCTTCGTTCTTTGATAAGCTTCATTTCATTCTCATATCGTTTTCATCAATCTTCTAGTTTTTGAAATATTTCAATTTTAAATACATAATTTTCTTGCATATGCTATCTGAAAAAATAAAAAAGAAAACAAAATTTTTTTTTATAAGCTTCATTTTTGTACTCTTACCATTTTTTATAAAAAAATATTTTCTGAGCAATTTCCAAAAACTCAATATTTTTCAAAAAATTATGAAAATTTTCATTATTGAAAATGGGTACAGCATGAAAAATAATTATTTTAGAAATTCTAAAAAATTTGAGCATGTTAGTAATAATAATTACTTTTCTGTTTGTAACTTTTTTAGTTTTCATTATAAAAAGTCGTAAATACGTCTCAGTCGAAAGAAAATTTCAATACTTACCTTTAATTTTTACAATTTTGCAATTTTTCTGACAGTGTAGATTTTGCGTAATTTTAGATTTTAACTTCGTATATTTTTTCTGAACGTTTCGGCGCCATTTTGAAAATGCCATATTTCCAATACTAAACATCAGAGAAAAAAAAAAGAAGAAACCATTCGATTTGTTTTCGTAAAAGCTTTCATTTTGTACTTGCATTTTTTAAATTAAAATCCACATTTTTCGAGTAATTTAAAAAAAACTTCTATCAGATTATGTGTATTTTTTGTTTTTTTTTTTGCGACAATTTCTAAGAAGCGGTGGGGACCACCCCTAACCAAAAAGCACGAAAAATGACAATATAGCTTCTTATCTACATACTTTATGAAGCACGTTGAAAAAAAAAAATTGGAAATTCATTACATCGTTTTCGGGCTGAGATTTAAAAGCTTCACTTACTGTACTAATTAACTGATCATGTAGAAACCTGTCGATGTGAATCGTAGCCCAGGTATAGAAAATCTACATACTTACCAAAGGTAGCTAGTATTATAAGCGCAATTACGCATCATACGTTAATAAGCTCGGCTATTGATGTAGTCAAGCACACTATTGCCATTTTGTGCGAGTTGCATACTATATTTTTTTATGACAGCCTACTACTCATGGTAGGAGAGCCAGCAACGGATTTACTTACGTTATTTCAGCAGTCATAAGAATGAGTAGGCATTCTAGGCCCTTCTTAACACGCTAGACATGGAATGGAACGTCTGGCACCCCGACACAGCCGGGTTTAGTAACCAATTCAAATTATTTTTTTTTCCATTTCCAACCTAAAAATTACTAAGAGTGACGTAGGCTGTCGAATTTAAATCTTTTCGTTTCAAAGACCTTCCTCGACCAGTTTGGTTGAAACCGGTCGAGGCCTCAAATTTTTCCCAAATGTTTATAAAATACTATTAAAATATAAGAAAGTGTGATATTGGTATTGATTCGTTACACTCTCTTATATTTTAATCGTATTTTATAAACATTTGGGAAAAATTTGAGGCTTCGATCGGTTTCAACCAAACTGGTCGGGTGAAACGAAAAGGTTTAAATTTGACAGCCTGCGTCACTCTTAGTGATGTTTAGGTTGGAAATGAAAAAAAAAATTGAATTGAAATTAGGGTGCCAGACGTTCCATTCCGTGTCTAGTGTGTTAAGAAGGGTATGCCTACTCATTCTTATGACTCTTGAAATAACGTAAGTAAATCTGTTGCTTAGTCTTAGTCAATCACGTTTAATATTCTAATAAACATTGATACAAAGAAATATGCAAATATCCGTAATGTAACTATTGTTATATAAAATTGTTGACAGAAATACTGATGACATATCAAATATCCCGTCGCTAGTGTCATATTCTCAAAGCCGCCGTCGCTCTAGTCGTCGCACTAGCCACAGCGGACTGCCCTCCTGACACACAATGGTTCATAATGAAACGGTTGCTAGGCAACAAATGCAGTATGAATCATAACGTGTCAGGTCCGTTATGCATTATGATAAGAGGTCTACAGACGATCCAACCAACCAACCGACCTTCTCGGTACACTTTGAAGATTGCCCTGCGAACTCGTAAAACTGCTGGAACCAACATTGTACATTTTGAAGACGCTGGAATTCCAGCAGACCAGCTCACTTTTACGAGTTGTTATAGCAATTTTCAAAGTGTACCGAGAAGGTTGGTTGGTTGGTTGGGTCGTTCGTCTGTAGACCCCCCTATATTCTGTGCAAAAAGTGTAACTGTTTATGATTGAATTTACGATCGTTTAATGGACATATTTCAATGTTATCGTAGAAAATAGTATATTATTCAACGAGCGGTAATGTAGGTAATAACTCACGCATCAAGTGAGTTTATTACCATTACCGCAAGTTGAATACTATACTTTATCTACGATTATAACAATAAATATTAAATTGAGAAAATTTTGTTTAAATTACTCAGTTTGTTTATTAATAAAATTAACTGTAAAATTTAATTTTTATATTTGTTGTCCTCATCTGTTGTCCTCAAAGATTTAGTTACCTTTAAGCGGAGGTAGAATGTGGATTTTTAATCGAAATAGTGCATAAACTGCTTGTAGACAAAAAAAATCAGCTTTGTAGATTAATATTACGCTGCAGAAAATGCAAAACTTCTCCACGGACTGCAATAGCCCGGAGCGCATATTCGGTCAAAAGTTTTGTTTTTTATGTTAGAGAAAAAATTTTAAAAACCGTCGGAAAGCTCAATCAATTCTCTCTACATAAGCTGTCTACAAATTTTTCGAAAAAAAACGATAATTATCGAGATATTCGAGGAAATGTAAGAAATTACACGTTTTCCTATAGAGTGTATGTAAATCTTAAAAAAACAATTTTTCTCAGAAACCTTTGTTTCGAAGGGCCAAGATTAACGGAGCATCAAAGTAGTACATGATATTAAGTGAAACATCGTATATGAGATCGATTTCAGTTAATTACCAATTAATTACGGTGACAAAATGTAAAAATTTTACCGAAAAAAAAAGTCCCAAATCCCGCCCCCTCTAATTCCTTCATTTTTGTCGGAATTCAAAAAATAAAAAAGACGCTTTTAGCAAATTTAATTTTATGTCAGTTAACTAGAGTAATCTTTTGGCGTAGGAGCCAAGATTAAAAAGTTGCCAACTGTAGAAGCTCAAAATTTGCGATTTTTTGCCGTACATGGCCAACATTTCAGTAATCTCCGAAACGAAAAAAAAAAATCAAAATTCTGATAGTAGCAAAAGATTCGTAATGGAAAACACTCGTTTGACCTTGTTTTTTATTTCAAGCTAACTCCCATCGTCTCGGAGATATCTGCGAAAAATAACAAAAAACAGCTTACATTTCGGAGTCGAAAAAATTGCAAAAACATGCAATCTTGACACGTTCATATTTTTCGAAAAACACCATTGGGACGGCCGTACGATGTCGTGACGTAAAGAGGAAGTCTTCCAGATAAACCTGATCGTAAATTGCACGGCGAAATTCGAAAATTCGGCTCGGCACAAACGAATCAAAAGTAGCATTTTGTGACATTTCAGAAAATCTTTATAGATATTAACGCGAATAATCAGTCACTACCTCCCTGGCTCCACCTTCGTGTGTTGCGCGTTACGTCGATTGGACAGGCTAGGCATGAAGTTAAAGGTGATTGGCACTGTACCTAGTGAGTTATAATAACTCACGCATTATAATTCACGCTGTTTGTTTATGATCAAAAGCAGTTCATTAATTAGTATATAACCTAATAAGAGTAGATAAAGTATATTATGTTGCATATTCCATTCCAATGAGAATTAAATTCTCTATTAATTACCAATTTTCATAATTACACCTAAAATGTTTAGATTCCATGTTAAACAAAAAAAAAACTGCATATATTTTCTACTAGATACCTTGGTCTAATTTTTTTATTTTCAATGTTATGGGCAGAAAACTGAAAATATGCCATTAAGGGTAGTTTTCGTATGAGATATCTTATGTGTTGTAACTAATGACAAAGATAATATCCTGAACATTTCAATTAGATATTAATTTTTTCCTACCGTAATTTAACTGGACCGCTGGTTCTTATGCAATCTCGACGAAATTCACTGCAGCGATTCGTCGAGTGTTAATAAATAACACTTTTATAAAATTCACCGGTTTCTGTAACGGTTGACCTTTCCATCGTGGGTTGTAGAGAAGATTATCTAGTTGAGTGAGAGTATACAAGCAATTGACCTAACCTAACCGACAAAAAGTTGACAATCCCAGGTTAATGTCAAGATTGAAAATAACACATGTCCTCGTTTAATTACATTTAATTTGTTTACATAATCATTGTATCTGTATGTCAAATGGAGAAGAGAATGAGAGGCTTTAAAAATATTTCCAAAGTATGATATTTCTTAATTATAGCCATACTGGGTGTTTCTCTGTTGCTGGCTGAATAATTTGGTGAACTACTGTAGAAACTGTAATGAAACAAGGCTATTTGAACATATTATGTCCAAAAAATAGTTGATAATGAAGCTACACCCATTTTTAGAATTGTTATTTATAGTGTTCTTAATAGAAAAGTTTATAGATTATGTGCAGTGCATGGAGACAAATAGCGCCGCTAGTGGCAATCGAGCACTTTGGACCCGTCGATTTATAATCCTGCAAATCTGAATCAATGAATTTTGTAATAATGTATGAAAAGGTCTTTTATAACTGTCAAATTCGAACTCTTGACATTTCATTGATGGATATTTTCTTTTGCTGTGTATCAGCTAAACAAAAAGGCAGCAAAAACCGTTGCCCAAGGAATCACTACTTCCACATCCAGATTTTTTATCCAAGTCTCTCAACGAAGAAAAAATTGTATGTGGAAGTAATTGTTTATAACTTTAATAATATAATATTTGAAATCGCCTACCCCAAAAACCCATAAAACGGTATGCCACATCGGTAGTGGGGGTGGATGAACTAAAAAAAAAATGGATTCCTTTGGTTCTTGTATACACTAAATCACAATTTTATTTTTTCACGCTCTTTAATAATGGTGGGGGTGGCTAATGCCAAAAATTTTTTTGAGACCATAACATCTCTTATGTATACTAAATACCAATTTTATGGACTCTTACTAGCTTGATTTACCTATTTACCTCTGATTTACCCCAATTTATCCTTCGACGGAATAAGATCAAAATATAATTCTAGTTCCAGATTTCGTTAAAATACATAAGTGAACTAAATTTCAAGTCAATATTTTAAACAGTTCCAGAGTAATCGTGCGCACAAAAAAAGTTAGACAGAACGACAGACAGAATTTTTTTTGCTCAAACTTAAAATCTCGACGTTTAATGATATTCTAAACCTATTTGAACAATAAAAATTAATTTTTTTTTGCGTTACTCTACTTCCACTTAATGTGGAAGTAATATAATATTCAATGACCTTCAAACGGGAACCCTGAAAATTATGGAATAAAATTTCAACGTCGCACAGTGCTGCCAAATGGACTGACTTTTTTTGGACATTTCAACTTCTGATGGCATGTTTGACCAAATAAGATATATTTTTTTAAATAATCGGAATTGATTTTAGAAAAGATCTCTCCAGCCTAAATTTTTATTTTTAAAATTCCCTAAAAAAACCCATTACCCATAAGGACAACTATATAATGAGATGAGAAATTGAAAAAAATGAAAAGGAATTGAACTTTTAGAAAAAATAGTTCCCTATAAAACAATTGTATATTTTTCTGTAGATATGAATCGGAACTATAAAATAAGGGTTCCCATTAAAAAAATCAATTACCCCATAAAATCTCCATGAAACTCCATAAATATTGAAAACCCATTGCATCGTCTGATGTCCCCCTTAAAATCCTATAACTTATCTGAAACTTTTTTCTGAAAATCCCTAGATTTATACATATCATATGTACAGAATATATATACCATATGTACAGAATCGGAAAGTCTTGCGTTTGGTATTGCGCTATTAACCGACCGCCCACAATAAAGACGTCAGTACTCTAGCAGAGGTAAACAGTGACACGCCCCCTCAAGAGAATTTATACATGATTGCTTGCTTCGCTCTCGCTTGCCGCTCTTGCTTGCTCTTACTGCCGTACCAAAACAAACACTTTCCAATACTGTATATCTACAACTGTATACGTATTTTTAGATACTATAATATTGATATGTTTATACCGGGTGTAAACGAATAGTGGGCCACTCCTGTAACTTCCTTGTTTTTAAAGATATCGAGATAAAATTTTGTATGGTGAAATTATGTAAGATTTTCAACTTTTTCAGACCTATCCGCCATATTTATCACTTCCGGTTTCACCGGAAATGGCCCCAATAGTCTTTTCTAAATGGACCACCCTGTATGATTTTACATTTTTGAAATAAAGATCACATTTTGGATACATTTATACTATTTTGAACAATTTTTACAGTGTTGCACGAAAAATAATTCGAATTTTAGTTGTCAATCTAGATGGCCGCAAATATGTTGAAATTATTTTTGTTCCAATGTAATTCATATAAAAAATACGAAAACGTCAATATGTCCAATAATACATCATACAGGATGCTGTAAACTCATTAAAATCACATTTTTCAAAATGACTCATTTGTTTTAAATGTTATATGGGCCACCCGAATATTCAGAAAGCTCTATTTGGTAGGGGTTAAACGGTACCAAAAGTTCCGTAATGTGTAATCGTTATCGGCAGGAATGACAATTTTTTTATGATTTATATCTAACTTCAATTAAATTTTCATCAACCCTGTATATTTGTGTTAATATTTTATGATATGCAACAAGAATGAGCCAGAGGCCGATTCTGTCTCCTGCGGAGGGTGGCATATCATAAAATATTAACAAAAATATACAGGGTTGATCAAAATTTAATTGAAGTTGGATATAAATCATAAATTTCTTAAGAAAAATTGTCATTTCTGCCGGTAACGATTACACATTACGGAACTTTTAGTACCGTTTAACCCCTACTAAATAGAGCTTTCTGAATATCCGGGTGGCCCATATCATAGTATTTAAAACATTTTGAAAAATGTGATTTTAATGAGTTTACAGCATCCTGTATGATGTACTATTGGACATATTGACGTTTTCGTATTTCTTGTATGAATTACATTGGAACAAAAATAATTTTAACATATTCGCGGCCATCTAGATTGACAACTAAAATTCGAATTATTTTTCGTGCAACACTGTATAAATTCAAAATAGTATAAATGCATCCAAAATGTGATCTTTATTTCAAAAATGTAAAAACATACAGGGTGGTCCATTTAGAAAAGACTATTGGGGCCATTTCCGGTGAAACCGGAAGTGATAAATATAGCGGATGGGTCTCAAAAAGTTGAAAATCTTACCTAATTTCACCATAGAAAATTTCATCCCGATATCTTTAAAAACAAGGAAGTTGCAGGGGTGGCCCACTACTCGTTTACACCCGGTATAGTTGGTGTTGTGGGTTAAGGGTTTTTTTAGGGAATTTTAGAAATCAGAATTTCGGCTGGAGAGATGTTTTCTAAAATTAGTTGCGATTGTTTAAAAAAATATATCTTATTTGGTCAAAAATTGCCTAATATCAATATTAAAGTCGGTGTAAAAATAAACAAATAATGAAGTCAAACGTACTTTTAATTAATTTCAATATTAGAT
This sequence comes from Rutpela maculata, assembly GCA_936432065.2. Lineage (NCBI taxonomy): Eukaryota > Metazoa > Arthropoda > Insecta > Coleoptera > Cerambycidae > Rutpela > Rutpela maculata. The sequence continues at coordinate 207,685,489 of OW386286.2, read as the reverse complement.
GCAATAAATTTCAATTAATTGGACGACGCGATACAACAGTGAAATTTTATTCCGTAATTTTTAGGGACCTTTTTTTTCTTCAAAATTTCTGTTAAAAATTATGGCAATTTATTATTATTGGCATAATTAAGGCTGTTTTAACAATTTTCAAGTTTTTTTTTTAAACTGCTTGTTTTGCATTTATCAACTTAGTTAATAATTCAGTCGTAAAATTGCCTGTTTTTTGTTATTTTTAAACAATTGCTTTCTCATACCTTTTAAGTTCATGTACGCTTCTCTTTTATAAATAACGTATTCGTAACATACATTCATTGTTAATCTAGTTATCGCTTTAAAAGTGTTATTTAGACATGTTAAAATGTTCACCAATTAACACAGCGACAACAAACAAACCAATTACACATTCCTTTTGTTCTTGCTGTCTACCACGCGAACGAATTTTCACATACATCTTCGTCATGAATGCTGCAATTAAGCCACAGTTTTGATCTCTTGTTCTGCACATTGCCCCACATTAAACGTGCATTCCTTGTTATTTTGTTTTACTCGGTGGGTCGCAAAAAGCGCACTTATTTTCCAGGAATTATTCATATTGCTATGCAATGAAAAAAAATATCGAAGGAAGACGTCCTCGATTAAGACACCAGCATTTCGCGCTCGTCCCTCTTAGGCCAATAGAAAAAAAGGTCCATAAAAATTAGTAAATAAAATTTCACCGCCGCCAATTGAACCTTATAGTGCGGGAGCCTGCGACATTCTTTTGAAAGATCTGCTTAAAATTAATTTCTTTTTTTTTTATGTTATATTTAGGCTGTATTTCCACAAAATCAGGCGCACCAGCGGATCAACGCCTGACAGGACTTTTTTTGTTCTTGCCAAACCCATGTTCCGTCGAATCGTCGGCAGCACAAATTTTTTAACAATTTCAGGTGATAAACTACTCGCAAAAAAAATTTCAGCTTTAAACATTTCTGGCAATTGACTTTATTTTAATTACTATTTATGTTAATGATAGGAGTCCGCCGGTCTACAGTGAAGGTGGCAGGACATCACAATATGATCGAAAAATAAAAATAAACCAAGTTTAAATAAATATATCGACTAAGAGTGTCGCTGTCTCCCGTACTGTTAATTAGTAATTATAATACTGATCTATGTTGACGTCGATTAAAAATACGTGTGAATTCGTTATTTGTTCATTTTTACACCGACCTCAATATCGATATTAGGTAATACGGATCGAATTAAGAACCTTCTCCTTTTCTAAATTTTTTGAAATCTGTTAAAAATATACTGAAACCTTTTTAAAAGTTGTATAAAATATATTTTCTTAGAGGTTTATACTGATTTACTTACTAATTATGTTAACATATTGAGTCGCGAGATAATCAGAAAGATCTGTTTCAGCTTCCATTTTTTCAATATGGCGTATGGCGGCTGAAGCTCACACGGAATTATTTAGGACTTTTAGTATGTTAAACTACTCGTCGAGCTAAGGATCTCAGTAAAAAATTAGCTTTGTTCAAATTATTTTTGTTAATTTTCCTATTTTCCTTGTACTATATTTTATATTTATTTTATTTTTTAAACTATTAAAATCGTGTGAAATGAAAATTGGTGTCTTTATTTCGAGAAAGGGAAACCATATTTCATCCATCATTGAGGACACCACACTGGCGGCGTTTTGGAATTATGGTTCCCCATCAGCGTATAATGTGGTTTAAGGTTCGGGATCTGGAATGCAACGATAATTAATCAAGACAAAAACTAAACTAAATATAGGTACACAATATTGCGCCGCACGATGATATGTTAAAATTATACCACACTAGGGGTACGAGGCGAGCTATAATTAGTATCAACAGCGACTCCCTTAGCTAAGTATATCGGGCCGCAGAGGGTTGCTTTGATTTGTTAAGTAAAAGCCCTCGTCGTCTGAAATTTATATAATTCTTTAAAACCAACGGTAACTTTAAGAATATGAATTTTTGTGTTATTTATTTACAAATTTGGGATAGAAACAGGCGAACAGTCTATAGATAAGGTGGCCCACCGAAAACGCAACGAGCGTGTTTTCTACTTATATGATAATTTTTTCGAAAAACGCTCAGACCCGTCCCGTTTTATTATCAAGGGAGACACTTTTATTGCAGGGTGGCCACTTTTCTGGAAAGCAGGGAAAACCGGGAAAAGTCGAGGAATTTTATTTTGGTCAGGGAAATCAGGGAATTTGTACTAATTTGAACGTAAAATCAGGGAATTTTAAGAAATAGGGAAAATTGTGTAAAACGAATTTATTTTAGTATATTATTCTAGCTTGCAACCAAAAATTTTGCATTCATTGCGAATTTTGCGCGAGTTAATCAAAGTTATTTTCCGCGAAAAATTGCACAACTAGGCAACATTGGCTTATTTTCTGAGATAAATTTTTGTTTATTGTATACATTTTTATATTTTATTGATATGTAATAGCCCTGTAAATGAACGTGCAATAAGGGGGTGTAGAGAGAAATGCCGAGATCACAATTTTTGACTTAAGGGCTGTGTTTGGACTATTTAGGGGGTAAACATACCAAAAGTCCACGAACATGGAGGTGCGGGGGGCGCGAAGAAGGTTGCGTATTTTGGTTTTTCGCTCATATCTCGAAAATATGCAAAATTGAAGCTACATTTTCTACAATAATGTTTCTATTAATTTTTGTCGTATCTGTTATGGTTCAGTAATGGATTGTATGTATATCTTCTAACTGTATTCCAACTTTATTATAAATTTATTATAAACTGGAAAAAAAAATTGTTGTACAGATATCCGTTTCATAGCAGACTGAACTGAACTGAAATATCATATAAAAAATGTCTTTGTGTCTGTAGGTGTGCTTGTGCATGTGCGAGTATATGTATGTGTGTGTGTATACCGTTTCTTGTAAACACGATAACTTCTGTTAGACTTAAAATATTTAATTACAATTTGGAACGTATGTAAAACAGCATAGTACAATAATCCCTATTGAAATTGACCCATATCTGTAATACATGGTCACAACCAGAGGCCTACAAACTCTCACAACATAATAATCTTATTAAAAACGCCAAATTTTAAGATAACATTGATATATCGTCTAATTTAAATGTTTAAGTTGGTTGCGCCCTCAAAAATTTACGCTGAGTTTAGTCGGTGAAACGTAACTCACTTGTAGTGAATTAGGTTTGTTTCGACAAGAAATCACAAACTAGTCAGAGCCAATAAGCTCTGTCTAACGCGGTCAGCTGATCAATCAGTAATTGTTTGCAACCAATCGTATTATGTCTAACTAGTCCGTGATTGTTGCAGAACCAGACCTACCATCAACTTGCTTTACTCCGTTTAGCAAACTCACAAACTGACTTAGAATCAAAAAGTAAGTAGGTTTAGCGATTATTCTCAGGGGTTGCATTCTCTAAACGTGCTCACTTTCCTTTTATTGTGTACCCATGGTTTTACGCATAGAATGGCTTTGTGTATTTGTGAACTTTCGCCTGTATAACCCGGAACACCCTGTAAAACAAAATCTACTTAAAAATGGAAATATATAGAGACAGCATTGCTGTTTAGTAAGCAAAATGTTTTAAGATTTACATTTACAAAATGACGACAACGTGAAAGATTTTAATATTGGAAAATTAATCATCAAGTTTCCCAGCACTCAAAAAACTTTTATAATTTAAGGGAATGTCGATAATTAAATATTACTTGGGTAAAGGTTGAGGATTAAATGGAGGAATAGCCTTTGGCTAAACTTCACCCTTTAATAAAGTTGCTTATTACTTAATGATTGTTTTCCATTTATCCCCATTCTGGCAAAAGATATTACTTTACTGAATGCGGCTATCCGTGCTTAAAAAGCATCTGAAAAGTTCATCTCAATATCGTTAATATAACAAAGTTAAGGGATGGATATATTTAAGTGGCTTACTCTGCATATTCGGACGTATGCCGTGATAATAGACACTATGGGAGATCTTCGTAATATGGTGGGTGTGCAGCAAGGCATAGATATAGTGTCCCGGTGCCCTAGTACAATCCTAATTGCGACTTGGGTTGTTAAATACACACGTTACAGTTGCTTGGTGAGTTTCACTTTTCCCTAATGGCTGTCAAATTGTATCGTTCCTAAGCTTCCTTTTCCTGAAGCAATAAAGTGAATATGATGGAAATGTCCAACATTAAACGAATGGCTGCTTTCTTGACAAGATGTATTTCGTACATTAGGCAAAAATTAATAGATGTGAATATAAACCGTTATACAGTTTCTTTACTGAAATCAATTTCTGTGGTTTATAATAGAATAACCACGTGGTGAATCTAGAATTTTTGATAAACATACAGTAACTACTCTGGAAGGTTGCTTGTTTTTAAAATTATGTATAACTTTTTTGAAAAAAAATTGAACCGCCTTCAAATAGTACGGCAGCCCGTTTCCAAAAACCCCTATCAAAACAGCGAGCTTTATCGCAGAGAAACTCTATAGATTATGAAATTCTAACACAACTTTTTCATACGACAAAAGTTCGAAAAACTATACTGGCGGGGCAAACGACTTTCCGTCTGTCGAAAAAAATGTCGTGTATCATCTACAGCAGAAGGTATAGAACGCGTGTATACGTAAATAAAAAAAACAAAGCTTGAAACTATAATAATAAACCTGACAATTTTAATCCTTCTATCATTACTGTATGTCCGGAACCTTGAAATCCAATTCCAGTTCCTTTTAAACAAATTCTCTGAGAGAGTTTGTGCTTACAAACAGCCTTAATTTGCTTCTTTTTTTTTGTCGGAATTCATTTTTCTCAAATGTGAACTGGGAAAAAGTTTAGTTCATATTTTTTTCGTCTTCTTAATGATATTTGGAATAGCCTGAAGTGGAGAATTGTCTCGCCACGATGACTTGATCAGCCCTCAAAATTAAGCAACGTGCGAATGTTGATCACTCGTAACCGAACTAGCAAAAAGTTTCTTGTGGTCAAGAGACATCGAAACTACTCGATAATGAGCAGAACTGCCTCGCCGCTTTGACCAGAATTTCGACCGGTGGCTATTTGTCATTACTTCGATCTTTGTAACTCGGCGTATCAGTCATAAGGGCAGTTGTCAATTTTTCCTCATCATATTTACTTACCTCGGCAAGAAGAAAAAATAAACTGCTTCGCTGCGAAGAACGAGATTACCGGTTTTTCTTTACACGTTCAAAGCTCGATTTGAACCCTTTAGGACAGGTAAAACGTTCCGTCACCCTGAACTTTTCTTCTCAGCTCTCCCAGAGTAACTTTTTTTGCGCACGATTACTCTGGGACGGTTTATGATATTGACTTCAAAAGTACACCTATGTATTAGAACGAGATCTGGTATTAGATTATATTTTGATCTTATTCCGTTGAAGGGTTGGGTGGTAAATGGGGGTAAATAGGTAAAGTAGGGAAGTAAGAGAATATTTAACAATATTCAGCAGCAAAAGAGATCATCTGAATCAGCTTTCTACATATTTCTAAGCCTGTAATTATAGTGCAAGCGATTTAGCTCTTGTTCTAGCGATTTCGCCAGAATACGCTGATTGAATATTAAATAGTTACATTAGAAACGAATTGAGAGCGCCTTTGTTTATTCCAAATATAATGCTGGTTCCGACATACGCTTAGAATGATTTCGAATTTGTGTTCACAACGTGAAAAGGACTGTAACTAATTTGTAAGTATACGATTATAGAACATTTTCAGTTTCGTTCCTTTGTTAAAGTTCTGATACGAAATTCAAAACACCCTGAATATTTGTAATACGATGAATATTAAAATTAGTTTATGGTTTTTTATGACACAACTACTTCACAATAATTATGAGTCTCCATAACTTCAATGAAATTAATTAATCTCGGAAAAGGCAGATGAAGTTTAAGAAATGTTCCAAACGACTGGGACTCTTCACGTGCACCAGGATTTTCTTATGAATCATATCCTATCTTGTAAGTCCGAAATTCCGAAACCAATTTGACAAAAATATAATCTAAATGTGATAACGGAAGCGTGCTTGTATCCAAAAACTGGGAATTTATTTCGGACAACAGCTGCTTGACAACATTTGTTCGATATGCAACGTGATCGTCTAATGTGATATCATTGTATGAGAGGGCAGCTGTTGGGCTCTTCTTTCAACAACTTTTATGTTTTTATAATAAACAGTAGTGCGACCTGTGATCTTTTAAAAATAGCCGATCTGGAATGCTACACAATGTTATACTAACATTTAATACAATATAGTGTACCAACCTCCGGTTTCCAGCCTCGTCGTTGTGTTATTGGAAATCATACGGGGTAAAGGAATGAAGTAGGCAAAATCGCATTATATAAACGAGACGCAGGTGGTGTAGATGGTTAAGAGGATAGCAGGGGGTAGGTAAAAATGGCCCGTTTGAGGCCTACTTGCGAAGCGCCAGCCACCCGCAACTAATGCTACTACCACTATAAATGGAAAGCAATAATTCAGACAACCGTTAAGAAAATTGAATTTTATTTAGCTGGGGATATATTGAAAACATTGTTTTTATAGCGAGTTTTATATAAGTGCGAAAATACCTTTTTTATTTTCATGGTTATACGGTAGCTCGTTACATAAAAAACGCAATCACTGCGTATCACCTGGGTTTAACCACATCTCCGGTAGATGGTAATGTGGGTGGGAATGTTTGCGCCACAGACTACTCGATTTACGGAGACGCTTAGTTTATATTATTATATTGGGTATTTTGTTACCATAATTTTTTATATACAGGGTGTCTCAGCTTCGTACTGGCTAAATATCCTGGCTCTCATACGAAAATTTCAAACAATACATATAGGAGTATAGTTTAAATATATTTTGAAATATACAGGGTGATCCACGTAAGCGGACGCCTTAAACATATCAACTTTGTGGTGAGCTCCCTGTGTTGTAACGAAGCAGCATTTTGGAGGTCTAGTTTGTGCCAAAAATTGTCGAATAATTTCTAGTTTTACGCTACTATTATATCAGCAGATTTAATAAAATTGGCCATTTTATACCAGTTGAGCCAGGAAACGCCAAATCTAATTTTATTCATTGTTTTCAAATGTAGCACCCTGAATGCTATAGTACCAAGGGAAAGCCCTTTGAAAGGGGAGTGAAAAGGGGGCCAAAATTAGGTAATTTTTAAATATCTATCTAAAATAAGTAAAGCTTCTGTAAATCGTATCATCAAGAAATACAAATATCAACCCTGTCACATTGAATGCACCAAGACCGTATTAATTTTTGCAATATCATTCTAAACAAAATTAACATAGATGCCCAATTTTTATGTCATATTAAGCGATGAAGTTACCTTTCTCATAAGGGGACAGTAAATGGCCATAACATGTACTGGGTTAGACAAGTCGCCAAACTCGATGGTGAATGAATGTTTGGAATGGTATAAAAACAACCATGTCTTTGGAAATCTCGAATTGTGCCTCTAGTTATTAAATATCTTGGCACCCGTGGCTGACTCTTAATATCTTATATCATAGGGAAACTCTTTCAAGAGGCTTTCCTTTGACACTATAGCATACATGGGTGTTCCATTTGAAAAAATTATAAATAGTAAATTTTTTGTTTCCTGGCTCACCAGCTACAAAATGTTCGATGCCATTAGGTCCGATGACAGTAGTGTAAACTAGACGCTTTTTGACAACTTTTAGCACAAGTTAGATCTCAAAATGTCGTTCCAAAAGGTCACAGTGAGCTTATTGAGTTGAAATGTACTTATAGTCTAGGAGATAGCTACATCTATGGGGCCTGGGATATAGCATGTTGGCATTGCTATTATGTTTTAGCAAACATTTTTCTGAGTATTTTATCTTATTTGAGTCGGACCTCCCCCCTGACCGTTTTGGCGCTAGCTGCCCCAGAAAATATTCAATTGTGGAACAGAGTATAACACTTTGGGGCTTGGTGTTGTTGAAGAGGGTATCTTGGCGATCAACATTCGATATATGCCAACATTTTTTCTCCGTGCAACTGGCAGCACTGGCGACATCAATTATGGCCAAAATTGGAAAGTAGTATAACACTTTCTGACCAGGCGGAAAATTTTCGTTGTCAGTGCTCATTGCTGGAAAACCATATGCCAACATTTTCTGCTTGCTCATTTTCCAGATTTTTGGCAAAAAATTGGACTTTTGGCCTAAAACGGGCTAAAACTTGTGCTTTTCAAAAAAAAAAATATTGACACCGTCTTAGACTTGTAGTTTTTGTACCAAAGACTCTGTGAGTGCCAATATTTTTTTCTCAATGGAACCACCACCACCACCCCCCCCCCCCCGAAAAAAAACTTGGGGGTGGAAGAGAATCCAAATATGTAATAATATACCGGGTGTTCCATTAATAAAATTAAGTTTATGGCGTCACGATTAAATGGATCACACCTTGTATAAAATATAAAGGAGAATCATCTACAAGTAGAGCTAATTGAAAGGATATATAAACATTGTGTACCTACCTACATTATTTCGTTTTTAATTTATTCAGAAGATAATTAACACAGCTCCACAAAAAAATTAATGTGCAGAGCAGCGAACCAGACCCATGTATCTCTATGTATTTTCGGTCGCTGAATCCGAATCCGAATCCAAAAAAAAAATCATTAATCAAAAATCATTAACTAGAGCCAAAAAACACCCCTGGATTGGGGTAAAAAGAAGATTAAACTACGAGAATAGTTACATCTGAATCAATCGAATTATACAAATTAAGGTTAAACAGCAGCGCACATACAATAGATATGAAACACACCCCCAAAGAGGGGCGAAAACTAGCTCCCATATATAGAAAATCGATCCAAAACAGCAATGACTGCTGAAAAAGCTCTAAATGTCTAAGTTTTGTTAAACCAATAAGAAACTGCATCGGGTCAGACGTAATCTGCCCCTATAGGGTTGAGAACAACCACCCCCAAATTTAAAGGACACGATAAAAACAAGAAAAAACGTAAAATCCCACAGGGTTTCTATTTTAATGGATGCTATGGTTGGCTGAAATTACGTAGTACTCTAAAATAGAACTGGAAACTTACGTACCATCAACGTCTTACAGTGGGAAAACTACCCCCCATGTAAGATTTAACTATAAAAGGTTACAGTGACATCTATAGAAATTCGAAACATCTGCGTTGTGTGGAAGAGAGAATAAACTATATTATGTTCGACGCTGTGCTTGAAAACCACCCTCACGAGGTTGTTAGGATGCTGGAAAAACAAAACGCAGACGTTTCCAGTTTTTCAGAAGTCACTGTAACTTCTTATAGTTGTTTCTCACACAGGGGGTAGTTTTCACCCCCTAGAGGAGTGGAATTTAATAACAACAGTGGTACGAGACAAGTCTAAGTCAATTTTAACATAGCATAAAAATGGAAATATTTAGATTTTCTTGTTTTTCTGTCATTTAAGACAGGGGGTGATTTTTGGCAGAGCTGTTGGGGTAGTTTTCAATAAGTCAAAACCACTGCCGACTCTTCTCACCTTTACAAACCTACGGAGTTTCGAGCTTTTTCGAGGGTCACTGCAGCTTTTTACAAGTTGAATCTTGAATGGGGGTAGTTTTCACACCCTCTGAAGGTTGACACTGGGACGTTGATGGTGCGTAAGTTTCTGGTTCTATTTTAGAGTACTACGCAATTTCCTGTTGGATTCTACGTGTTTTCTTGTTTTTCTCGTGTCCTTTTAAACTCGGGGGGTGATTGTTCTTTAGAAGCAGTTTATGAAGATTACGTCGGACCTGATGCAGATTCTTATCACTTTAAGTAGTCATTGCAGTTTTGGATAGATTTTTTTATATATGGGGGCTAGTCTTTGCCCCTCCCTGGGGGTGTGTTTCATATCTATTGTATGTACGCTGCTGTTTAACCTTAATTTGTATAATTCGATTGCTTAAGACGTAACAACTATTCTCGTAGCATCTTTTTACCCCATTTCAGGGGTGTTTTTTGGCTCTAGCTAATGATTTTGGGGGTGTACGATTTTTTTTTACCTCGGATTAGGATTCAGCGACCGAAAATACATAGGAATACATGGGTCTAGTTTGCTGCTTTGAACGTTTTTTTTTTTGTGGGGCTGTGATAATTAATGAAATGTGATATTTATTTGGAAAAACGATATTATGGAGCTAATTAAGCTTTTGTGGTTTGCTCTAATTTTGGCCCTTTGAAGTTTCAAATCTGAAAGAGTTTTAAAAAATTGACACGGATGTTTTGCCGTCATGTAAAGTGGTCGTTCGATTCGACGATTTTTCCTCGGTAAAAAACACAAGTGATATAGATATCATAGGTATTACCGAAGCAGTGGTAACAGAAGCATACGTAGCATTGAAACATGCAGCAAAGGAAATGGGGCTGGTAATTAATATAAACAAAATACATGCTAGCTGCAGCACAACTAGCAAGGGAGAGACAGCGGCCTCTAAACATCGAAAACGAGGAGATAGAGTCTGTGAGGGAGTTCGTATATCTCGGATCGCTAGTCAATAGCCAAAATGATACAACATCAGAAGTAAAACGCAGGGTCCTTATGGCCAACCGATGTTATTTCGGACTAGCCTCGCAGCTCAGCTCACAGAACATATCTCGAAGCACGAAGATTAAACTTTATAAGACACTTATAAGACCAGTGTTAACATACGGCTCGGAAACATGGGCCCTTACTAAGAGAGATGAGGAAATCCTGGGCTGTTTTGAAAGGAAAATATTGAGAAGAATCTATGGAGCTGTAAATGAAAACGGGGGGTGGAGAAGGAGATATAATTTCGAGCTGTATAGACTGTATAAGGACCCCGATATCGTAAAAACAGTAAAACTGGGGCGGCGAGATGGGTGGGCCATGTCATGAGGATGGAAGAGAGTGAACCGGCCAGAAAAACACTGCTCGGCAAGCCAGTAGGCCAACGCAGAAGAGGAAGACCCCGAATCAGGTTTATGGACAATGTAGATACTGACCTGAAAAATATAGGAATAAGAGCGTGGAGAAGGCGTGCGTTGAACAGGGACAGCTGGAAGGAAGTCCTAGAGGAGGCTAAGGCTCACAACGGGCTGTAATGCCAAAGAAGAAGAAGAAGAAGAAGAAAAAACACAAGTAGAGGGTTCATAACTAAATTTACTTAAAATTACAGAAAAATATGCGGACAATTAGGTTCGTAGCAATTGAACATGCAAAAAAAATGAGTTTACGTTTTTAAATAAAATCTGAACACTTTACCGCGTTAATATATTTAATTGAACAAAATCAAAGGTGGCACACTCTAAGTAAATCCGAAATAAAATCATTTTTCAAAAGTTAATTTCCAGTCTTGACTGCTTTTTCAGCTTTATCGAGTTTTGATGCATATATTTTATTATCAATTTTAATAAGACATCTGTTTCTTCTTAAATATAAATTATTTGACAATTATATCTAGTCAGTTTTCGACTTTTATGCGACTTTATTTTAATGGTTAATGACCCTGCATTCTAAAACAAAGTGAATAGTAATAGGGATATTTAACATTCAATATGTACAAATACAAATAACATATTGCCAGTCTGTTTTATTAATTTCATACTAAACAAGTTTTACTCGTATCTATTAATATAATAATTAGTTTTTTATGAAATCTATAAATATTTTATATATTGGTCCAGCTGCAGTACATAAATATTTCTTGTGTTTTTCGAATTCTTCAGCAGTTCTCAACTTTTTCTCAGTTCACAGTTCGTTACATTAGTTTCTTCATTTACTCCAATTCTCTGCAATCAAAAGAGCCGGGAACTAATTAATGAAAATGTATCTCAAAAGCCCAAGTTCACTGAAAAACAGTATCCAAATAATAAAACAAGGCTTTCAGGAGCCATAGACTCTTATATCTTTTCAAATCTTCAATATTTTCTAATTCTTGTTGGATTACAAAGTATATCTTTGTTTTACTGTGGATAACTCCTAAGATATGGTTCAATGGTAAGGCTGGGTTCTGGATTTCCAGCTTCATTTTTCTTTAAAAAATTTTCCCTAGCGTAAGACCTATGGTCATTTTTGTGATAATTGTATACACATTTTGTTGTCATGGTATAAACGATCGTCTCTACTCTGAGAATTTGTAATATTTAATCGTCCATTTTGATTAGAGCTAACAAGAAAGGCCATAGTCGGTTAAGATAGGCGAATTATCCCCAGCATGGATGGTGCTCATTTTTTTTTGCTTGGATTATCAATATCACTTACAATTTTGCCAAATTTTCGAAAATAATTTTTATCTTTTGAACCAATTCAAATAAAATTTTTAATCAATTATAGATACTACCAGAGTATAAACGTGGAATAAATTGGAACATAATCTGCAACGGGATATTTATTGGATTTTTTTTACCCCTATAAAGTTTCGGCGCAACTACCAAATATTTGTTGTAGAATCTTGGGATGGTTTTTTACCACACATAATTTTTCTAAAGCGATGAAATGGGTACTTGGTACTTGAATAAAATAAAATGTCGTTTTCTATTTTTTTTTTTTTAATCATACGTTGATGCTAAAATTATCAAATTTTTTTATAGCGTCTTGGTATAATATTCTATAATCGGCGGGTCCAAATATATAAGGATACACTGATCTGGTCCACAGGCCAGACCACTTTTTTGTTTGTTTTTGGGGTATTTTTTGGGATTGGGGGTGAAAAACGAGCGAATCTAACAATTCTGACTTCGGATTCTGTTTCAGAGGGTCCAAATACATAAGGATACATTGGTATGGTCCGCAGGCCTGATCACTTTTTTTGGGAGGGGGTGGTTTTTTTGAGTTAGGGTTGAAAATCGAGCCAATCGGACAATTCTGACTTCGAATTCGGTTTCAGCAGGTCCAAGTATATAAAGATACACTGATCTGGTCCGCAGGCCAGATCATTTGTTTTGTTTTGGGGTGTTTTTTGGTTAGGGGTGAAGAACGAATCTGACAATTCTGACTTCGGAATTGGTTTCAGAGGTTCAAAATTCATAAGGATACACTGGTGTGGTCCGCAGGCCAGATCACTTTTTTAGGGAGGTGTTTTTTTGAGGTCAGGGGTGAAAAAAGAACCAATCTGGCAATTCTGACTTCGGATTCGGTTTCAGCGGGTTAAAATACATAAGAATACACTAGCTGGTCCGCAGGCCAGCCACTTTTTTTGTTTTGTGTGGCTGTGTTATCAGCAGTGCTGTATATAATGCCGGGCCAATTTGATTTTATTCTTAGTGATTTTAAAATGCAGCAAAAACGAATTTACAGTTTTGTAACGTCTGACAACACCCTCAAAAAATTGACATCGCACTGGATATCGGACAGCGAAAAGTGAAAGTATAACTATTGTACTTTGTAAACTCCACCATTTACGCTGATGAGTGTCATTGTGACCAAGAATGTGCGCGCATATACAAAATGTTGTACAAAATACATATAATATTGCAGTCGTTTGTGAGACAAGCTGTATATAGATATGGCGTCGGATTTAGAAGGACTGGCGAAAAAAACCGGGCATAGTATCGCGCTGGAATAATGAGCGCAAAAAATTGTTTATTTAAGGAAAGACAAATATAGAAAGAAAATTTGTATAAGCCTTTCCATTAAATATGTGTATTTTATGTATTTTGGTTACATTTTATAATTGTACTCATATTAATAATTATGTATAGCCATTTATTTACTTATAATTATATATCAGGATCTGAGGGGAAGTAAATAAAATTAAAAAAAAATAATGCCATACGGTTTTTAAGTACAGTCTTGTACGTAATTATTTATCGATATCGATAGTTTTTATTGCCGTAATCCTTTCGGGTATAGCCTGAGGCCGGTACTGTACCTTTAATCTTCTTCCACACCTTTCTGTCCCTTTTACTTAGTGTATAGTGGATATCTGCGACAATACAAATATGTAATGGACGTAAATTTTCAATTAATTAATTGTATTCAAATTTTATGAACTCAATATTTTTGCATTGTAGTGACAACACAATTTTTTTGTCTTTTAAAACGTGAACAATAAATAAATAAATATTTGATCATTTGATGGCCAATGTATTGCATACGAAAAGATCTGCAAAATAAATCTTACTATATGGCGGACTTACTTGAACGTTGCGACAAATAATTGACTATTATTTTATATCGTGACAAATTTGTATTTCCTTTACGTGTGCGTAATTGGATGAGAAGTGAAACAAACCACTAGCATATAGGCGAAGTGGCGACTGTATGGCACCCTACCTGATCACATTTCAGAACGAAACATAATTAAATCAATAATATGAACACTGTATCTCGGGTTTTTTTTTTAATTACAAAAACTAGGCTACTCCCGGTTAGAAATTTGCCTTTAGGTTATTTACATAAGTCATTCTCATTTTTTTTTATGTCATTATGAACTTCAAACACTATCCAACTACTTTGGTATACGAATTTTGAAATGGCAGACATATTTTTGCGAGCATCCGGCCAGTCGCGAATTAAGAAGCATTGTCGTCATATAATATACGAATGCTAGTGGTAGTACGATGTATACTTTGACTAATTATTGCACATAATTATTATTATTATTATAAACCCACATATTCTGAAAACTGAGCCTTGAATACAAAATTTTTGTTGTGATTAATTTTTTCTTGACTAAAAATACACTTATCTGTAGTAATATATTAAGTGCATTAAAAATTATCGAAAATTCAGTGCATGAAGACGTGTTGCCTAGAAACTGCTTGAATTCATTTTGATGTGATTTGATAAAAAGTTCCCGAGACGCAGTCGAGGGTACTTTTTCAATGTGATACTTTTCGAGTTATTTGACGAAAATCGTTTTAAATACCTGTTTTTCTGGAATCGATCGGCACATTTTCGGCGCGATTTCAGATCGAAAAATGCACAATTTCAGTATTTTAGTCAGTTGCTAAGAAACTATCAGAAAACAGACCGGAACAGATCCGTTGCCAAGCAACGACCAACAAAACCGTACGGGAATGTAACTTTCCCGGCCTAGGCCGGGAAAGTAACATTCCCGTACGGTTTTTTTATGTACATTTTAGACAGTAAATAAATACACGCAGACAAACCAACTCACATTAAAGTTGCATTTTATAGTAAACAGTTAGATTGTAATGAAGAAATGTTATGCATTAATACAAATTCCTTAATTTATAATAATATTGATTGTGATTTCAGGAAAAAGGTGTGAAAGCACATTCCCGGACTTCGATGCTTGTTGGCCGAGGCGCTAGCATCGTCGTCCGGGAATGTATTGCTTTCACACCTAAATACACAATATACTATTTTAAGCTAAAATCCCAATGTTCAAGTCGTTATAACTTAAAGGCTATTACTACGGGAGCCCACCCTGAGTGCCCGTGCACCCCCCCCCCCCCGGATCCTTTAGGACAATGTTTTTAATAATAATAATAAATGATTTTATTGACAGGAAATTATACAAAATTTACAATATAACATGTTAGTCATTGCCTGTCAAATGGCAGAGTTCAAACGATCTGTCTGTGGGACAGGGGTTTGCTCTTCCACTCAACCATAAAGATTAAAGCCTAAGGAACAATTTAAGACATGTCCTAAAAAAAATTGGCTGCACTTTCAAAATGGCGTCCGTTTAAAAAAGAAAATATTGTTTTTGTATTTTAACACAAAAACTAAAAAAGATTGAGAAAAACTTTCTACACAAAAAACAAAGTGCATAAAATTTCCTACAATTTTGTTCCTATACAATATTTGCATAGGAGTTACCATTTTCCAGATAAATGATTCATCTCTTAAAATAAAATATAAAATTCAATATAAAACGTAACACTACGGAAGCCCACCCTAACTGTCCGTGCACTCCCCCCGATCCTTGGGGACAATGTTTTTCATAAAGATTAAAGCCTAAGGAACAATTAAAGAAAAAAAAAACTGGCTGTACTTTCAAAATGGCGCCCGTTTAAGAAAAAATGCAAATATTGTTTTTGTCATTTAACACAAAAACTAAAAAAGATAGAGAAAAACTTTCTGCACAAAAAACAAAGTGCATAAAATTTTCTACAATTTTGTTCCTATACAATATTTGGATAGGAGTTACCGTTTTCCAGATACCACTGTTACCGTTTTCGAGATAAATATCTGCAAATTATAATATTATTATTATTAATTTTTTTCAGTTTATTTTATTTTTATATTAATAATATAAAGTATATTATTCGCTTTACAATAATTGTCACAGTTATTTCTTCTAAGTGATTTACCGATATATGAATTTCCATCTTTTCTTAATTTTGGACTCATTTATCTGGAAAATGGTAACTCCCTATCAAAATATTGTATAGGTACAAAATTGTAGAAAATGTTATGCACATTGTTTTTTGTAAAAAAAAGTTTTTGTCCATCTTTTTTAGTTTTTGCGTCAAATGACAAAAACAACATTGACAACAGTTTTTTTTTAACATATGGCCGCCATTTTGAAAGTACAGCCAGTTTTTTTTTTTAGGACATGTCTTAAATTGTTCCTTAGACATTAATCTTTATGAAAAACATTGTCCCCAAAGATCGGGCGGGGGGTGCACGTACAGCTAGGGAGGGCTCCCCGACTATATCAGCTTTTATTAAAAAAACTTCTGCCCAAGGAATCACTACATCCAGATTTTCTATCCAAGCCATAACGAAAAAATGTGGAAATTTAATAATATAATATTTGAAATCGTCTACACCAAAAACCCATAAAACGATATCTCACACGGTAGTGGGGTGGGGGTGGTGATAGTAGGAGTGGATAAAGTAAAGAAATATTTTGAGGCTTTTGGTTCTTGTACACTCACATTTTTTTTTCATCCTCTTTAATAATGGGGGTGGGGGTGGTTAATGCCAAAATTTTTTTTCAAACCTTAGCTTCTCTTGTATACACTAAATACCAATTTTATGGACTCTTACCTGCTTGATTTACCTATTCCCCCCCCCATTTGCCCCCTCTTACCCCCCCAGCCCTGCGACGGAATAAGATGAAAGTGCAATCTAGTTCCAGATCCCGTTAAAGTACATACGTGTACCAAATTTCAATATCTTAAACGGTTCCAGAGTATTCGTGCGCACAAAAAAAACTTACAGACAGACAGAATTTTTTTTCGCTCTCGACGTTTCATGACATTCTAAGCCTATTTGAACAATAAAAATTTTCAAAAATTTTTTTTGTCACTATATTTCCACTGGATGTGGAAGTAATTGTATACAATATTTGCTTCTCAAAATTGTATTATTTTTCAGCTCCAATATTTTTGCTTTTATAAATAAGCAAGCCCCCTCATAATATAGAAACTTTTACTTGATACATTTATTAATTTGCCAAAAATGAACAAAATCTAATTAATATGACATTATTCCGAAGTTAAAACCTCTAGTTACTGTACTATTACTTCACTGTCAATACTGTAACGTGTTTCCACCCCTAGGAAACCACTCTCGCAAATTCCGTGGGTTCCAAAAATTATAACAAGAGATAACCACTAACACACTTTATTAAATATTTACTGGATACTTCACAATACTATTATTAATTTAGATGCACTTTACTGACTAAATATAACAATGTTTATCACTTTGTAGTCTTAACCCCACTTGTCAATCAAACTTCTCTACTTTCTATACTTTCTGAACTACCCGCCGAGAATGCTGTCTTTTATACCTAAAAATGACAGATCTCGGTTTTTCTGTGATGACGCCACCATTCTCTAGATAATTCACTTTAGAACTAACTTCTGGTAGGTTCTTTCTCGAGTAGGTGCAAATACATCTGAATTAATTGAATTCATTCTAGGGGTGGCAACACATCACAATACTTTTAGATTCGAGGTATAGCTACCAGCACTTTTATGTAGTTCCGGCATTTGCCTGGCGCCTTCTCCAAATTAAACAATATTCACAAATTATTGATAAACAAACAGCTACAAAGCTTTTTAAAGTCTTGGAAAAATACAGGCCTGAAACATCTCTCCAGAAGAAAAACCGATTGAAAGCTAAGGCTGAGGCTAAATTGGCAAAAAGGAAGGCCCAACTGAAAGACCAAACACTTTGAGAGCTGGTACTAATACATACGTAAAAAAAGTATATGCCGTTTTTACGGTTCGATTTGAAAATCTCCTTTTTTAAATTTTTTGAAGGGAGCAATATTTAAAACAACACCATAAAAAGTTGGGTGATTACCTATATTTTATATTAGTATGCTAAGTAGTAACGACAGGGTGGGGAAGCGCACCATGTTTTTTACAATATAATTAGTCAAACTTTGCCTCACAACTGGAAGTAACTTCTTTTTTTTTATTTATTTATTTCGGCCATAACAGTTTAAAAAACTTTAGCACAGTGTTCATGTACTGCTATATTATTGATTTAAATGTTTCTACCTGATATGTCAGGCATGGCCCCTTACGGTCGCCGCTTGAACTTATATGAAATGCACACCAAGGCGGACATTAGCTCGCAGATTATAAATATAAATTTTATTGTTTTTTTTTTTGTTGTTGTTTTAGACACATTCAATTAAAGTAGCCTAAAATTATAAAACTGGAGGATTGCGGTATAATTTAACCTGCTTCCAGGTGGTTTAGAAGATGCTGAACGCAGATATCAGGAATGTCTCCCGGAAGACCCGGAGTTGTCCGGAATCGCGTTACAAAAACAGCGGGCTCAGCCTCCGTTTTCCAGATTGACGTGTTGGCGTTGTGGCCCAACAGCGGCGCTGCATCGATCGATAGGACGCGTACGGCGGTCGCTATGGTTACCGCATCCCGAAACCGGACGTCTTTTGCCTGTCAGCTATCCAGCGTTGACACGTGAGCCATACGGACTTCTCTAGATTTTACTTGGAAAAAAATATATAGATAAAATAATAGCGGAAATTTCAACCGTTTGTATGTAACTATTATCGGTAGTCACCGCGTTTAAAAGCTACCTCAAAAAGCTTTTTTTGCTGCCAACGACTCGTGGTGATTTATGACACAAAGCAATTTAAAAAAACCGCTTATATTGTTAAGAGATAGGTTAGATCTATTATCTGTTTATAATAATAATAATACATAAACGTGAAAGCTCTCACTAAAAAATAATAGAATTAGACACACATAACGAGACAATAATAAAGTATGCAATAATTAATATTCAGTCCTGGAAGAGGTTGGTGTGACACTGACTTCTGTTGATTGAAATAATTTCTAAACACTCTACTACTATACCTGACGCTTTGCCAACCATGTTTGAATCATCAGAAGATGATCACCAAGCCAGTGCTTTTCTAACATTACCGATGCCAAGGTTCACCTGATTTATACCACTCGATTAAAATTATTCAAGTCAACCGATGTTTTTATTTTTACCACTAATTTAAATCAATAGATTTTTGCCACAATCACTTTATTCATTCAAAATAATAAAACAAGAATTCTAATGAAAAGAACCACAATTTTAGGCTGCATAAAAATAAGTTATTCATGATAAGAAATTTTGCTTTTCTTTAAAAGCAAGTTAATATGGTCAAAAATATATAAGTACCGAGTACTCAGAAACATGGAAAATGGAAAAATAGCTCAAGAAATAACTCCTTATTTTTTACTTTGGAGCAAAGCGTTATTAGAAAAAACTGTTTGGGCTGTTATAATAATGTAATATTACATTTTTCTAATAACGTTTTCCTTCCAAAAAAAGAAAACAGTCGTTTTAATAAAATAATAATATACTAATAAGATATTAAAATGTATTAACTATGAGTTATGAAAAGTAAGAAACGATAGTAAAAAGTTCTTCACGTCTATTTTATGTTGCAAGTTGTTAAAGTAGAACACTAGGATAATACTACGCGAGCCCACCCTAAGTGTCCGTGCACCCCCCCTCCCCCGATCCTTGAGGACATTGTTTTTCATAAAGATTAAAGCCTAAGGGACAATTTTAGACGTCTCCAAAAAAAAATTGGCTGTACTTTCAAAATGGCGTCCGTTAAAAAAAAGAAAATTTGCAAACAACATTGACAACAGTTTTTTTTAATATATGGCCGCTATTTTAAAAGTACAGCCAGTTTTTTTTTTAGAACATGTCTTAAATTGTTCCTTAGGCTTTAATCTTTATGAAAAACATTGTCCCCAAGGATCGGGAGGGGGTGCACATACAGCTAGGAAGGGCTCCCCGACTAGAAAAATACAATAATCTTAAGAGGGGAAAATGCCAATCACAAAGTTTCATCGGTAAAGCTAAAGCTGGAGTGGGGTGAACGGTAGGCAGTGTGGCTACTATAGGTCATCTGCACGTGACATCACAGCTAACCTCAAAAATAGTGTTTCTTAAGATTTAAGAGTATTACGCAGCTGTTATTAAAATTTATGCCTGGTTCCCGTATTTTCAACTAAAATCTAGTTCAGTGTAATGTTTATGAAGTTTTAAATAATTTGTCCTAATAAAATAGGACTCTTTGTAGGTTGGAAATCTAACCTGTAATTAGCAGTCTATTTTTATTAATCAGCAATATTGAAAAATTATTTACGTGAATTTTTAAATATTTGTTTGGAGCCAGTACGCCTTCAAGCTAAAAATGCGTATACAAACATTAAAAATGAGAATAAACTTGAAAAACTTAAAATTTAAGGTTATGTTGGTTACATGATGCAGATGCCCTATTGTATCTATTAAAAAGCACTGTACTAAAAATCTTGACTGAGAAAAAGCAGTTTTTAGCCAAACGGCCGGCGTTATTAAACTGAAAAAAGATATTCTTGTAAGTAAATGAATACTACACTACTAGTGAAGAATATTTTTAACTAAAACTTGTTTATTAGGAAGATCTCTCTTCACATTGGCTAATAAACAAGTTTTAGCTAAAAAATTTTATTTTTTAATTTTGTCTTTAATAAAAATAGATTTTTAAATTTCTATATTTATTAGTTTACTTACCACCTCCTGATCGGTAAGTACTTACTTACGATCGCTAATTTGTAAACGTCACTTACAAATGTCTTAATTAATTCAGTAAAGGTGTCAACATCATCTGAGCGTGCAAGAATACCTAGAAGAAGCTGTTTAGTATCAAATATTTCTTTCAACTGCAGTAAGGTATAATAACCACTGTTAATTTTTTTTCATATAGTCATATCCGTAGAACTCGAGATGAATTTTCAACATTGACAACGCTGGCAAGCTCGAGCACGAGAGCTTCAGCAAAACAGCGTGCCGCCCCCACGCTATTTAATTACAAAAATTCATTATAAATGAGGCACTTATGATTGTTGGTCTTTGCTCTTACTTGGTACTTTTTCTGCCGTTTACTGTCTGAAACGTAATAACTTGGTTGATATAAAAAATAATGAAAAATCTTTTAACCCTTATAGCTGAATGGGGAAGGGTCGTTCCGGGAATAAAAGGACCTGTTTGCCGGGATCTTTTCCATTAAATCATATCAAGATAAATAGCTGCCGCTATGCTCGTTCCTTATTCCTTGCACACTCTTACTCAAAATGGCAACGTGTTAGGCAAAGCTGTGCAAACTTTCACGTTTTAGGTAAATTATGTTTTATAACGACTTTCGAACACGTTACAAAGCCTCTTCAAGTTTTCAATCATAAAAGTGATATGTAAAATTTTAACATAGTGCCCATTCACGATTTTTTTACTCCACTCTTATAATAGTACAGTAAGTGAAGCTTTTAAATCCCAGCCCGAAAACGAAGTAATAAATTTCCAAATTTTTTTCTTCATCATGCTTCATAAAGTATGTACATAAGAAACTATATTGTCATTTTTCCTGCTTTTTGGTTAGGGGTGGTTCCCGCCCCTTCTTAGGGGTTCTCGCAAAAAAACACAATTGATAGAGAATTAGAGAATTATAAGAAAGAAAGGTCTTATACACTTTTTTGCAAAAATGGATATTTTTCGAGATATTACTGGAAATTGCAATTTTCACCCCCTAAAATTAGTATTCCTAGACGTTTTTAAATTACTCAAGAAATGTGGACTTTAATTAAAAAAATGCAAGGGTACAAAATTAAAACTTTTACGAAAACAAATCGAATGTTTTTTTTTCTTTTTTTTTTCTCCGATATTGTTTTGGAAATATGGCATTTTCAAAATGGCGCCGAAACGTTCAGAAAAAAATATACGTTATAATCTAAAATTACTGAAAATATACAACTATGAGAAAAATTTTTATTCCTGTAAAAATTAAAGGTATTAAAATTTTCTTTCGATTGACCTTTTATAATGAAAACTAAAAACGTTACAAAAAAAGTAGCGCTTACTGTACTATAATAGGTGTCGTATTTTTTGTACTATTTGTTAGCATTAACTTAGATCTGTTTAGATTTGGGTCGAGCAGATATTTAAAGAAATGGCGAGGTCACGTATTAACGTACATAAAACATTCTAGATGATAACGACGTATTGTCTTACGGTTTCTTTCGTTGTACCTACTTATCAGCATTTAACTTACACTTGAATAGATCCAATTTTTTCAATTAGAATTTGGCATGGACAAAATGATGTATTTTTGATTGTTATACTTTTTGCAGAAACGAAGAGTATACAGGGTTTTCGAAAATTCCTGTCTCTAACTTTAGGTGATGATAGTTTATGCAAAAATATGACAGGTGTCCAGAACTGCTTTTCCAGTACTACAACGTTGAGACTCGGTTCGTTATTTAGTAACAGTAGAGATTAGTCTTTACTAGCATTGGCCAAAATAAAATTTAATTGGAGGCGTAGTATAATTAGAAAAAAATCGATCTGTTAATTTTCAAAATTTTGTTACCTGATTGTGGTTGCCTGATCAAATTTACCCGAAAAAGGTCCTCTTTCTTTAAACACCGTAGGACCAACCGTTTTTTATAAAAATTAGTTTAAAATAGTTGTTGCAAGATCATTTCGCGACCTGAGTTTAGTTAATAATCTCATTTGTTCAATTTTTTAAAATTAAGATGCTGTTTGTGCACTGTTTCAATAATTGTCAAAATAGGACAGTTTGGTTTAAATTAAAGCTGGAATTTAGATTATTAATTGAAATCGGGCCACATAATTTTTCTGCACATTAGTCGCGATAATAACTTAAAAAAAAACCTCATAATTTAAGTTATTTTGGGATTTACTAAAAATTGGTGGGTGGCGGAGCTATGGCACATTATAGATTCGCATTCAGCACGTCGAACCGGGTTTTTTTTTGTGAATGCCTGTGTAATATATGAATATCACCGGATCCTCCGCCATTTTCTAAAAAACCGCGTATGCAGTTATATTACACAGACACACAGAAAAAAAAGTGAAAAGTGATCTGTTTCTGGGACTCCATTTCGACATGCTGAATATGAATCAGGTGTCCGTTGGCTCCATCACCCACCAATTTTTAGTAAATCGCGAAAATAACCTAAATTATCAGTTTTTTTTTTTTTGGTTATTTTCACGCTTTACAAAAAAAATGGTGATGGAGCTAAACGGGCACCCGATTCGTATTCAGCATTTCGAAATATATAGAGGTTATAGAGTGAGATCCCAGAGCCGCCAGACCTACGTCATTTTAGCAAAGCTAATATTTTGACAACAAATAGTGTAATATCTAGTTAAGAACATATGCGTATTAGCTAGCTTGAAAGCGGGGCCCTTTTGCAGAAAACAGGTACAAAAGGCACATAAAAAATTTTCTCATCTACGTTCAAATATGATAGCTGGTTTATTTTTCAAGTGACACGCTAACGACATGGTGTAAGCGTCAACCTCGAATCTTAAGGTAGATTTTTTTTTTGCGAAGTTTCTTGGACGTAGTCCGCTAGTGGGGTTATGTCGTGGCAACGTGCATAGAGATTTCTGAAGGATGTGTACTATGTCCAAGAAACTTCGCAAAAATTCTACCAGTTTAAACTGGACGGCAGCCCGCTTACCCACAACATTACCCGAATCAGACAGCATAATGCCATACTTTTCGATATAAGACACCCCCTACCATACCAGGCGTTGCCTATCTTCCGGCAGCTCCCCTAGCCACACTTCCTTCTACGATAACTTACCCATACCCTTACTCTTATCTTTCCTCAACTTTACATCTTTCCAATCCCTCTTTCTCCCCATTTATTTTTGTACAATTTTGTTCTTTTATCCTTTTTGTTATTTTCATTTCTTTTTTGTCTCTCTAAATCCCCTCTGGGCCGAAAACTTACGTAAATCCTAATTTTTTAAACCACAATTTTATTTCCACCCTACCTTCCTTGTCGGCGATCAGACCACAAGGTCGTCATTTGTTCGAACGGGTTTTTTCGTTTAGTTGTGTTCCCCGTATCAACAATCAAAATTACGAAGTGCGCTCGCCTACGATTTTAGTGTTCTCAGTGTTGTGTTTATTTTTAAGTTACTTTTAGGTCCATGTGGACACATCAAAAATTTTAATCTAGTTTTTAAGTCTGCCCGTGGCAGACAGGAGCTTCTCGAATTTATTTCCCCTCGAATTTATTTCCAAGCCGAACCGGACTTACCCCACCCACCTCGGCGATATTCGCCGTGGTTGTCTGGCTGGCTGGCTATTGTGCTTGAACTTAAAATAAAATATTATTGTTGTGTTGTTGTTGAATCTTAAGGTTCGATCCCTGAGCTTTTTCTTTTCAACAAATATTAACTTAATGTGGCGATTACCAAGAAAGAGACAACCGATAGGGAAATATTTAATATTTTTGGTCATAACTTTTTTCTTAGTACGTATATTTAAAAAAAAATAAGACTACCTAAGTAGAACCGTAACAAGACAATAATTGCTAAGAATTTTCACTCAATAATTCCAGTCGTTTCCAAAATAATGAGATTTAAAACTGCGAAATAGGAAGATTAGCATAATCTGGGGCACTTGGAAACACTGAAAGGGGGGAGTTTTAGCATGTTGAAGTCCCTAAGTTGATATTTATTGAAAAAAAAAAGCTGAGAACGCTCAAGGATCGATCCGCGAACCTCAAGATTCGCAGGTTGACGCCTACACCGTGTCGTTAGCTTGTCAGTTCAAAAGAAAACTAGCTATCATACTTTAACGTAGGTGAGTAAATTTTTATGTACCTTTTGTACCTGTTTTCTGCAAAAGGGCCCCGCTTTCGAGCTAGCTAATACGCATACGTTCTTAACTAGCTATTACACTATTTGTTGTCAAAATATTAGCTTTGCTAAAATGACGTAGGTCTGGCGGCTCTGGGATCTTGGACTATTATCCGATGGCGTACCAGGAACAGACCACTTTTATTTTGTGTGCCTGTGTTATTTTAAATTGGTTTTTGTGTCTAATAAACAGGACCTTTTTGTGTAATTTTGTTCATGGAACCATATTCCTGCTCCAGAATGAAGAAAAAATGAGGCGAATTTCGGGCTTATTTAGTTACTCTCTTATTTCATAATTTATAGTTATTTTCTGTAAGGCGCAGGCGGTTCATTAAAAAAACAATTTCTTTCTATCAAAGCTTGTTAAAAAAAAATAGGAAACACTGATGCGATTAGATTATAGTTATTACATTTACTGCATATTTAAAACTAAAGGAATGTATACTCGTTAGTTGTTACTTTTCGTTACGCCCATCAAAGTTATTAGTTACTGATTGATAGTTTCGCCTGGGAAAATTTGTTTTAACAATAGGCACTATTATAATAATAATAACCTCGGATCCTGATAACGGACTATTGACATGCAGGAATATAACTTAAACACATCAAATTTTACGTGCACACAAAAATAAAATCTACTTCTTTTTAATTCTATTGAAACGGAAACATTTTAAATAATCTATATTATTTTTGTTTTTATTCGCTTATTCTGCAACTGTTAGTAATGTTATTTGCGGAAGAATTAAAAGGCTTGGTAATCGCGTTCACTTTTTTGAACTTTATGTGGTGTAACATAAGGGTTTAATATGTCACGTGTGCTACGTGGGTTTAAGGGTTTAAACTAATAGGATTACCACATAATTTAAAAATTATGAAGGACTGTATTAATTGCGGGGGATTGCGGCAGTAAAACCACAGGGAGCAGTTCTGGTTAAACTGAAAGGGACGATGAATTTTCAAGTGACTGATTTGAAACCTGTTGTATCTCATTTGTGTCGGGAAGATACAGTGCGCCACGCACCAGCCCTTGTGAGAACCAAAGCATACTGCGTAAAAATGAGTATATTCCACATCCACGTAGTGGATCGTTAAAAAAAATATTTTTTTTGTGCAAATAGGCTTAGAATGTCATGAAATGTCGAGATTTTATTTTTAAACAAAAAAAATCCTGTCTGTCTGTCGGTCGGTCTGTATGTCGTTCTGTCCGTAACTTTTTCTGTGCACGATTACTCTGGAACGGTGTATCATGTTGGCTTGAAAGATACTACACGTTTGTATTATAACGAGATCTAGAACTAGATGATATTTTTTTATCTTATTCCGTTGAAGGGTTGGAGGGTAGCTGGGGGCTAAATAGTTAAAGCCAGCAAGTAAGAGTCCATAAAATTGGGATTTAGTGTATGTACGAGATGCCAAGGTCTCAAAAATTTGTTTGGCACCAATTGCAATATTCAATTTTATACTCCCTCTCTGGATTTTTTTTAAACAAAGGAAGGATATACATATCGATTTATGAAATATGAACAACGTCTTGGGGAAACTCGCAAATTTCGATTTCGATTTTTCTTCGATGGTAGGATAAGCTACCCTTTCTGTATTCTACAGAGACAAGATGGAACATTATAGATTCATTAGTGATATCCACTTATGAAATTAAACAAAATATGTATATCCTTTTTGAACAGCGCAATTTTTATACATCAGTAAACAGTATTTGGGGAGAATAAGAAGAAAATAAAAAACTATGAATCATTTTCAAATTTAATGTTTTTTTTTTTTCTTCTAATTCACGACGTTTTCCAGACGTCTTACAATACATGCATTATAATTGGCCTACATTTGCTGTACAGCAAGTCTGACAGGATGTCGTTGTTTGTCGCGGTTGCCTGTTAGGCGCACGACTACACCAAAGCTCTTTCCTATCAGCTCATTGGTGACATCAACTTATCCTATGCCAAGCATCAAGAAGATGGAAAGCCTTACGCATCTGCATACCCTAGCATGTTCCATAAATCTTTAGTTTCAAATTTGATTGCGAGGCGTTGAATAGATGGATATCTGAAACACGCCTTTTTCGGTAGGTATGTTGGAACCATGAAACGACTACATTTTCTTGTCATTACAAGACTTCCTTCACTTCTGTGGTGGAAAGAACAAAAATGGAGAAAATCGTAGTAAAATGTTACCTTTGACCAAAAAACAAATTAAATCAAATAAAACTTGTGAATCGGAGCGATCGGAAGTTCTACCCATAGATTGACATATTATCAAAAGAAAATACCACGAACGAAAAATATCACTATCAGAAGCTCGTTTCCAAGAGACGTTTTCTTTTTAATATAACAGTTACATATTCCGACATGCTTTCGTTAGCTATTATTCGCCATTATTTAGTCACATCTGAATTTTATTTTTCGGAAGTTACCGTAGACTTTTTATTAATAACTAACATTGCTGTATCGACGGCAAATATGGCTGTAATGATATTTATGTTGATTGATAAGTCAGCCGTGTAAATAAGATAAAATACTAGTCCTATCACACGACCTTGAGGGACTCACAATTGTCTACAAGATGGTTTTAACAAGCCAGCTGTTAAAACCTTCCTGCCCAAATTGCTTTTGGGCACTATTGGACCATTTTGGCAAGTTTTGGATAAAATGATTAAAACCACCGGTTTTAACTGAACTGAAGATTCCTTTATTTGTGTTGATTTCATGTTAGGGATATGATAGACCGAAATTAATTTACTAGTAATAGACCAATGGGTTTGTATGAATTTTTCTACTGGCTTGCCTAGTCATTATTATAGCAGCGTTCCATTGCCTTGGAAAATGCCCTACGTAAAATAACAGTGAGTTGAATTTGATACCTGGCATTCCTTCTGACACTATCTCAGTTATGAAATCATAGCCAGGTGTTTTTAGTATACACATAGTACAGTGTTATTTAAAACGTTGCGTCTCTCCCTTTACGCCGTTCTTGATTTTTTTTAATAGGTTTTTTTCCGTACCCGAATTTCTGAGCATATTTTGGGATGGGTACTTTTCGTTGATACACGCGGTATGTATCGATGCATCATTTAATTTCGGAATTGCGTCGGTCATTCCGATTCGACAAACTAATAGAATTTTCTACTGGTTGAGCAAATTTTTGCGCAATTTTACGGTGCCTCGTTTTCCTTTCACATTTTTTGGGCGATTTGAGCATTAGTTTGCAACAAACAAATTTATGACGCATCGTTTAATTGAAATAACATAATATAAATGATTAAAACTTGATTCCTAGGAAAGGCCTCATACTTTAACAATTTTATGTATGGGTGAAAATGTGAACTTTTCAAATTCTCATATATTACCATTAATTGAAATATTTCACCGTTAAATGAATATTACAATTATTATTATTTTGCTTTCCGTATACGTCTTACGTTTTCTTTTTTATACTTTACATTTTTTATTGGGGGAAAACAAAGAATTGTAGAAAATAACTGTGTCATTTAGGCTTTGCTTATCGATTTTTTGTGACTGTGGGTGTATATTTATTGGATTAGGTTAATGTGACAGATGAGACGGAGTTGGTAAGGGTTGGCCACTGGTCGCTGGGGAAATAACGATATTTTATTTATCTTTTTATACGTCGTAGGTTCTACATCTCTAATCCAATTTCAGTCTTATAAATAATAAAAATAATATACTGCCAAAAAATTGAGTTCTTACTCTCAATCCACAAATAGAAAATGTTTGTGTGGCCGCGATATGTTATTTTTTATAGTAGGTACACATTGAACATATTTTTTGATATTTATATATTTAAATATACCAAAGGCCATTTTTGAAGTACAGGGTTATTCAGTACATATTGATCCCCCCCCCCCCCCCCTTTATTTCTGTTGTAATTGGAAATTAAAAAAAAAATCATAAAAGTTTTTTTAAATGCAATTAAAAACAGTTGCTTGCATATATCACAATGAAGGTTGTTTTTTAAATGGAAAACCCTGTATGTTTTTACATATTCTTTTAGATCTTTTTTCCCTGATTTCAAATCTATAAAAGAAATTAAAAAAAAATAACAAAATAATTAAAAAATCCGGTAGACCAATTCCATGGCCACCGAACAGCCCTGATTTGACACCTTTGGATGCATTTTTGTGTGGGTATTTAAAGAACGAAGTGAATTATAACCATAAAATAGTTAAAATATTGTTTATCTCAGGACTTTATTTTTAATCTTTTAATATATCAAACTTTTAATATCCGATATGTCAAGAAATATTACAGCTAGACTTATCAACTCTTATATATTTGAAATCAGAGAAAAAAGATGTATAGGAATATGTAAAAACATACAGAATTTTTCATTTAAAAAACGACCTTGTTATATCACGTGGCCTATGCAAGAAATTGTTTTTTAATCCCATTTAAAACATATGTATATAGAACCCTACAACTTTTATACGAAACTTTTTTAATTTCCAATAATACCAGGAATAAAGGGGGATATATATTGAATAACCCTAACCCTGTACATACGTGAGTATCATTTCAGATTCAATTTTTGTATGTGGTTGTGTTCGATAAGGCAAATAATAATAGTAATAATAAATTTATTTACTAAGAAACATGCAGTATACAATAAATACATAAATATTATAAAAGTTACAAATAAAGTAAATAAAGAAATACACTCATAAAGGTAGTCCCTAGAATGTGGCGTGAACAATGGCAATAAAGAAGTACGTCAGGTATAGTTTTTTTAAGTTTTTTCAAATATAGGTTCAAACATAATTCTATAAAGCCGTAGCTTGTACAGAGAATCAGAATCGACCATATATATACAGGGTGATCTACCATGACATGCGGAAAATTTATCAGTACGTTGTCCCCACCGAAAGGAGTTAAAAAAATGAAAAATTAAAAAAAATGACCAAAAAAATTCTAAAAAAAAACCTTCTCTTTTTGTAGAAATGCGCCGCCAATGACTTTAACCAATCTGACGTAACGCGGTACAACCATATCACTTTATCAGGCTTGAGATTGACACTATTGACAGGAAAGCTGGAGAGGGTAGAAGTGACTTTTTGTTTTTAGTCAAATCACACTACAAAAATAGCGAAATAAATCGAAAAGACATTGACCCTATGCTAGTGAACTCTACAATAACAAGTAGATACCGTACGTGTAATGCCAAGTTGGACATAGGAAGTAAGAATTGCAACATCGCGTGTGTCAGTTGACTAAAATGAAATAACAGAGCTGGGTTACTTCAGTAGTCGAGTGCCGACAGGCAGGTTTTGCTGTTGTTGCGTATCTCTCGCGCTACGTGGATGTACATGTCTAATCCGCAATTACACGCACTGTATAAGAGATATTTACCTAAACCCTTCAATAACACAAAACACAATAACAGTAGTGTATCTTCGTAAGTTTTAACCATTTTTAATAGACTAAATTACCTCGGAGCACTCTAAAATTTTGCAGGTGCTTTCCCACAGTGAAGACTAGTAGAGTGAAATTACTTAGAGAAGATAACATCGTCATAGAATACGTAGAGACCGATATCGTTACCACGTGCTCGTTACCTAGGTAACGATGCTATTTTTACAGCTGCATGGGCGTTAAGACTGCCTACTACCATTGATTAATATTTAAATAAAAAATGGATGGCACGGGGCACTGATATTATGCCAACTTTTATACGCGATGTGCGACTTGATGTTATCTTCTAAGTAATTTCACTCTACACCATTTTATTTTCCGCATATCATGGTAGATCGCGGTGAATGCGTACATTTTTTCTAAATTTTTAAATTTTTTTAATCAAAAGATAATGTTTTAATACACAATGTTTAGATATGTTTTCATTGTTTTGTTCGTATCTTAGAGTTATGTTATATTATAGGTGTTTTTTTTTGTTATTATATGAATATCTATTTCTATTCTTGGAATTGGGTGCATCCGTATTATTTTGTTTTTATATAAATGAAATGAGTTTACTCTTTTTATCTCATCAAGTTGTATGGTTTTGGTCCTAGATATATAAAAAATCTCTGAGTTAACGTTGACTGTTTTGGTATTTTGGTGGTGTAAGATTTGTTTCTTGTTGGGAAACGATCAATGATCAATTTGTACCAGTTTATTTTTATATTGTCTCATAAGTATTGTGCAAGCAATAATTTGTCCGAGATCGACAAATCTAATTCATAATTCTATGGCTATAAGGTTCAATAATGAATTTAGCTTTGACTATGATATGTGGCGCCAAGGGCAATGAGATCACCACCTTCTAATGCCGCCAACAACTGGTTTCTTGCAGTTCTGTTGCCATTTTCGTATGCTCGTATCAGCTGTTTATGTTCGAAATTCATGAAGGAGTCCATCGCTTCCACGGCATAACAAACACGCCATTTTGTTACTCGCTTCACGTCGGTATAGATTCTCCACAGTTGTGCTGCCTCCTGAAGTATTTCCCTGCTTTTTAGCTCTAACCAACTTGAAATTGCTGAAATTAATGTAACAAGATTTGTGCCATGCACCATGGTTTTGGATCAGTTCATCCGCACTCATGTCGCTTCCAAAATTTAGTTTCACTGGCAATGACTCCAAGCTTCTAAACTCAAGAAAGACCGATATGGAGTCGTCTTGTCTTCGATTCCATAAGCATTGAGTGGACATTTTAGATTTTTTGAAGTTGTTTTCTGACAGATCATGCACTTGTTCTAATCCATCTTGTATTACAATTCAATCTGAAGCAAAATAAAAAAACATATCAGAAAATGTGGACACACCGGACAAAACAGTTCATCGGTGAAGAGTTTTTAATTGGTACATGTATTAGTAGTAAATAAATATATAGTGCGATACATTTAAAAATTGTGTAGTTGTATTCCTAATATGTATACTTAGACACCAAGTTTGTGGTCCTAAGTGATTTAGAAGCGGAGATATTGATAATATACCTATATTTCAAAATGGCCGCTATAAAATCCAAGATGGCCGACGGATGAGTTGGTTCTTATCAAAAATTGAAAGCTACGTACCTAACTAGTTCCTTTAAAAAATTTGGTGCTTTTGTCCGCCGTGTCCACATCGTCATGGTAGTATCTATAATTGGTTAAAATTTTATTTGAATCGGTTACCCCAAACGACCCCAGTGGAGGCGGATCGTCGTCCGTTCAGACTAGAAATGCTATATAGTTTCTTAAACAAAAATTCCACCAATCATGGATACTTACATTTTTTTCCCACAATAAATCATAAAATGTCTTACGAGCAAGGATTTGGTGTAATATGATTTTTGTATAGTGAGATATTTCTTCGAATTATATGCATTTGGTCTGTTATTGTTTTGATTTTAAAATGACTGTATTATGATGATGAATAATACCTTTCAATGATTATGACGTGACTAAATAATGTATTCAATTCCAAAATATTTTTTATAGTTGATAAAACTTATTGCTAATTGTTTTCAATTGAAAATAAAGCATTTCATCGCAGATAAGATAATTTCTGCCATTTATTTTATATCTTTCTGTTCGGTTATTTTAACTTATACAAACAATTGCAAATACAGCGATACAAATGGCGCATTACACCATTTAAAATAAACATTAAATTTTTTAGAATGTATAGATAATAAACAAAAACTGCATAGTATTCATTGATAATATTTCAGTCATCCGAGGACTGGAATAATAAAATACATAAAATGTCAAAGTAATGAGAGAATGGATGAACCAGTGAGATATGATGGGCAATACGGTTTTGTTCTAAATTAAAAATGTCAAAGATGACGTAGTAAGTAAAACCCGATATTGCAGAAACCTTAATTTGTAAAGTGAGTATAATTAATTCAACCTGTGTTAGTACTACAGGTTCATTGACAGATATCGCGTCGGATAATGTCCCGCGATTGTTAAAAATTGACGAATTATGCAGCTTATGTGACATTACCACTATATTGTAGCTCTTAAATTATGTACATGATCTACATAGTTAGTCAGCAAAGTTGTCGATTCGTTTATTTTTTATTAATTGTATTACATTACTGAGCACATCTGTGAATGAATTTCTGATTCAAACATACATGGTTTGCTCGTTTCCCTGAAACCTCAAATAGTGTGACGTCACTGAAAAGCTCGCTTAGTGGGGATGTTTCAAACATATTACAATCGTCACATGAATCCTCCTCAATATCAACATGCATTCTTATAAGTTACGAATAAAAAATACTTGCTCAGTTTTTAACAAATTTTGCATTTTTTTCGCATTTCGTTCAGCTTATCGAAATCTACAAAAGAATGACCAAAATCTCTAACTTGAGAGCTAATGAATGGATTGTGATGAAACCTTGTGCAATGTGATTGTAATGACGTTAATAAAAAAGTTTAAAAAAAGATTAGAGTAGGAAATGATCGGAAGGGGTAGAAAACACCCTTTTTGTCACGGGTTCCGTGACTTGTAGAATTAGGTCAAAAATGGAAAAAAAAACAATGCATTTACCTTTTTTTGGTCCAAAATAAGATGTTTTTACTCTTGTGAATTTTTTCGAAAAATGCATATTTTTCGAGATATGGCCACTCGAAAATTCTTAAAAATGGGGGAGGGGAAATGTAAAAGTTGAAAAAAAAATCTGAAAAAATTCAGGCGTATGCATTGAGGTCTTCTAAACATTTTTTGTCTCTTGGAATTTTTTTGTAACTTGCTAATTTTCCGAGTTACAGACAGTTTTTCACGATAAATAATGTACTACATTTTCAATTTAAAAATTGTAATGAACCTTTAAAAATGGTAAAACTATGTAGGTTTCATATTTTTTTTTTTTTGATAATGTATATGTTACGCTCATTTTTCGAATTTTCATGTATTAATGTGCAAAAAATGTAGTACATTATTTATCGTGAAAAACTGCCTGTAACTCGGAAAATTAGCAAGTTACAAAAAAATTCCAAGAGACGAAAAATGTTTAGAAGGCCTCAATGCATACGTCTGAATTTTTTCAAATTTCTGAATTACATATTATTAAGGTCTACAATTTCAAAGAAAGGGGTAGTTTTTCATGTTTTTCCGGAAAAACTCTGTGAAAACGCACTTTACAGAAAAGTTGCAAATATAAAAGTCCTGTATTTCGATGATACATTCACCTGAATTTTTTCAACTTTTACATTTTCCCTCCTCCATTTTTAGGAATTTTCAAGTGGCAATATCTCGAAAAATAAGCATTTTTCGAAAAAATTCACAAGAGTAAAAACATCATATTTTGGCCCAAAAAAAAAGGTAAATATATTGTTTTTTTTTCCATTTTTGACCTAATTCTACAAGTAACTGAACCCGTGATACCCCTTCCGATCATTTCCTGCTCTAATCTTTTTTTTAACTTTTTTTATTAAGGTCATCACAAACACATTGCACAAGGTTTCATCAAAATCCATTCATTAGCACTCAAGTTGACTGGACTAATCCCCAAATAAAACTTTCAAAACTTACTCGGATCGAAATCTACCTATTGACTGTATTAATTTATATTTAGAAATGAAAGAAATAAATATTTAAGATTAATAGTACAGAGATTAATATAGCTCTTGTTTCCAATAGGCTTATCTGTGTGTATAGGTCTGTATAGGTCTGAAACAGTTCTTAGTAAAAATTGTACAGTTACTAAGTTGAAACCGTTTCAGAGAAAGGACAATAATGCGACCCACTAAAATTTAGGTGGGGTTTGTTGACCAGCATTACGGCAACTGCTAATTTTTACTATAAAATACAGTTTTACTACACCTAACACCTATTCATTGTTAAAAGCGTTGGATGATTTGAAGCATATTTAATGGCTTCATAAGGTATCTTCATGACGCATAAAGGTTAAATTAAAACAAAGAATTTTCCCTGTTAGTTCGAGTTGCACTTCCTTGGTCTCGAGTGACTCACGTTCAGCACACATGCATCGTAAGGCACTCCCATTTGTCGGCCACGCCGCATGATGCAGTTGTAAAAGATTATCTCTAAAACTCGGTTATATTTATAATGTATTACAGGTATACGGTGTGTCCCAGCTAGAACAACCCGCTCATAACAAATTTGTATAGTTTATTCAAAAATATAATACAGTGACTACCTGTTTGCTATTAACACTGGTCATGAAACGACAATAAAATCCTATTGTTAAGGAATGATCCACTATCGATGTAATTGATAGTAAACCATTGTTTCTTTGAAATTTTATTCATTCAATACGGGACTGTTTGAACCATCTGCTGGGTTTAGGGTCAGTACTAATAGCAGATAGGTAGTCAGAATGTCAGTATACCTTTAGCTATTTAACTTGTCAACTGTCAAAAATTTACCGATGACACTAAAAAATTAGAGCATTTTTATGTACATCCCTATGGCTGTTGGTAACCATTTTCGATTTATTGAGCCATTGAGTAGGGATCGACCAATACCGGTATTGATATCGGTATATCGGCCATATCGGCGTTGTGGCCGATTATTGGTATCGGCCAATATTGGATTGTAATGTCGGCGCGATATCGGCGTCGGTCAAAAAATACTTTTCTTTTTTAATCTTTAAGGTTAAAAACAAGTCAAAACGTAATAATATTAGTATTTGTTTAATTATTTAATATTTAAAGTTAAGTTTCTGTAAATTATGATGTAATCAAATTAGATGTTCTGCACCATCTTGATTTAACCGGCTTCTTGCGAATTCATAAATGTTACCAGCTGAGGCAAATAACTGTTCGCTCTAAACGCTACTTGGTGGAGGTGCTAAATACGTTACGGCTAATTGATACAGGAAGGGAAACATTTCTTTTTGTTGGTCCACCAAGCTAAAGGATCTTCAGTTCTAGCAATCGGAAGTAGTTCTGTTATATTTGAATTTCATTTTCAGTTTTAATTAATAAATCTTTCTTTGTAATTTTACTTGGGCTTAATTTATTTATTTTATTTTCCACCTAAACTCTTCATAAGTGCGCCAAAACATGTCATGAGCAACACGATTATTATTATTCTGGTTATCGACGTTTTTTTTTTAGATTACTCTGAAGGAGCGGGCGATTGGCCTTCCCCCACTGCGACCTATAAGGTCTATTGTAGTACTCCTTTTTGTGTGCCTCAGGGCTCCTCATCCAAACATGATCTTCCTAGACTTCGAGTCTGTTGATAAGGGCCCCCAGGCACGGTTATCAGCCTCCGTCTTTCTCTCGCCGAGCCGCCTCAGTCCAGTCAGGCTTTTGCAGCTCAGCATATGAACTGAGATCTCCAGCGAGAACTTGGGTCACCATTCCAAGCGCTGGACGCGACCGACGTTATCGTTGTTTGAAAATTGTCTAGAAATTTTTGTCAATGGAAAATCGTCACTGTCATCCGAACTACCAACATCGACAATCTCTGAATCATCACATACATATCCATTGTCCCTCATAATCTCTAGTTCTATTTCTTTACAAGTGTTTTGCCACAAAGCATGTCAAAGAAACATTTCTTAAATCTAGGATCCAATGATATTGCAAAAACAAGAATATTTTTAGTAAAAGATTCCTTAAATCGCTTATTCAAATTAATTTTTAGCTCAACTTTCATTGTTTGGATTCCAGAAAAACTAACATCAGCTTTAAATGCATAAAAAATGCACAATTATGCACTTTTCTCGGGAAACTCCAGTCCGATTTTACTGATTTTTTCCGAATATAAAAAGAAAAATAACACAAATCCAACTTCCCGATTGCATCACTTTTCTTAACTTTTTTTTTTACTAATTCCTCTCTACTATTATATTTTTTAATCTTTCTAACTCAAGATATCGAAGATGAATACAGTATTATTGTCCCACACTGTATATTTCACAATTATTGTGATATACTCGTTTATACAATCAATTACTTCGGCGTAATATGTAAAATCATTTTTCTGGATGGGAATAACAGAGAAAATATGTTCTTGATATCAAAGTAATAGGAACTTCAACAGAATAGGAAGTTAAGGTCATTCTAGAGTTAACGCAATAGAGTTGCCGACCCGAGTATCGGTTCTTCAGCTTCAGCAAACGCACAAATCAGAAATTGAATATATCCAATGACTTTCATAAAAATGTATCCCGATGATTCACAAGATTGCAGTTGCACGAATCGCGTGACAACAATTGCACTCTTGCCCTCGCTTGTGTCTAACAAGAGTACAGAATACATAAAATAATAAACACTTTGTTTCTTTTGTTTTGCTCAGGTGATATTCTCCATATATATACCTTCCCGAATGTGTCAAATCTATACCTAGTTCGGTTCAGTCCATTAAATATTCCGAGAGTTTTATGGTCTTTATGGTATGACCAAAAACACAGCGTAAGTGTTTATGAAAAGAGTGCAAGATTCTGAAAATAACAGATTCAATTCAATGTTCAATTGTTTATAAAAAGAAGTTTTTATTTTATGACATTAGCTAGTTGCATAAATGAAACCCTAACCTAAACAATCTCTTCTTATTCACAACGTCTTGCCAGATACTTTGTGATTCATGAGAATTATTATTTTTGGCCTCCGCTTGCTGCATAATACGTCTGGCGTCATCACGTCATCTGTTGCGGTTGGCTGTTAGGAGTATAGCCTAACCTAAACAATATGAAAAAATTATATTACGTCTAACAACGGTACAAAGGTCTCGTCCAGGTATGAGTCCATCAGGACATTCATAAAAACGCATAGGTTAGAGACTTAAAAAATTTGATAAATAGTCCAGGAAAATTAGCATTTGACCTGGAGAAAATAGCATTTGACCTGGAGAAAATTAGTAAAAATCTGAATTTTTGCACAACGTTCTTTAAGGTGTCCCAAACCCAAATCCACAAAAATCGCAACATGGCTACCCAAGATACTGAAGGTCAAAATTATTTGCAATTATCTCGCGTCCTATGCATCGGGTGACCATGAGGTCAATGTGAAAGTTGTAGAGAATTAAATTATCTACAAGTTGATTTTTTAATTTTTACCCCCCCCCCCCAGATATTCAAGGTCATAGTTTCAAAAATATGGTTTTTCGCGAATATCTCCCGCCAAAATCGGACAGCAATAAAGTTAACATGAAAGGTAGGTAATTCAATTACTACAAGATCGGTATTTTGCATTTTTTCCCAAAACCTCGCCCTTTTCGAGATATTCTAGGTCGAAGTTAAAAAAAAAACGGTTTTCCGCGAATATCTCGCTCCCTGTGCATCGGATGTACATAAAGCATTATTATTATTATCGACAATATTCTCCGAGATATTCGCGGAAAACTTTTTTTTTAACTTCGACCTTGAATATCTCGAAAAGGGCGATATGGGAAAAAATGCAAAATACCAATCTTGTAGATAATTGAATTCTCTATAACTTTCATGTGAACTTTATTGCTGTCCGATTTTTTTGGCGCGAGATATTTGCGAAAAACCATGTTTTTGAAACTTTGACCTTGAATATCTCGAAAAAGGGGAGGGGGTTTGGTAAAAAATAAAAAAGACAACTTATAGATAATTTAATTCTCTACAATTTTCACATGACCTCATGGGCATCCGATGCATAGAACGCGAGATATATGCAAAAAACTTTGACCTTCAATATCTTTGGTAGCCATGTTGGGATTTTTGTAATTTTTGTGGATTTGGGTTTGGGACACCTCAAAGAAACATCTCACTAATTTTGTCCAGGTTTCCTTATTTTTTGTCTAATTTCCCTGCAGTAAAAAGGGATTTCAGAATTCGTTGATACCGAGCCTAATATTAAATCTTAGACATTTAAAATGATTCTTTTACGATGTATAAGCTAAATAGAGGGACACGAAAAAGGGCGACAAAAAAAATTGAACCGCCTTCAGAAAAGATCACTAAAAATTAGTACGTAATATCGATATAGAGGTCTGTGTAAAAACGAACAAATAACGAAACCAAACGCATTTTTAACCGACTTCAACAACAACAACATTAACCGGGCGACAATGAAATTTTGTTTCATAATTTCTTCTCTTTTTTTTTATGAAATCGATCGGCAATGTTTACATTTTCGGCACGATTTCAGATCGAAAAATGCACAATTCCAGTATTTTAGTCCGTTGCTGAGAAACTATCAGAAAACAGACCGTAAAAGATCCGTTGCCAAGCAACGATCAACAAAACCGTACGGGAATGTTACTTTCCTGGGCCGGGAAAGTAACATTCCCGTACGATTTTTTATGTATATTTTAGACAGTAAATGAATACACGCAGACAAGCCAACTCGCATTAAAATTGCATTTACTAGTAAGCAGTTAGATTGTAATGAAGAAATGTTATGCATTAATACAAATTCCTTAATTTATAATAATATTGATTCAGAAAAAATAGTATGTGTACTTCTGTGTGAAAGCACATTCCCGGATTTCAATGCTTGTTGGCCTCGGCTAGCGCCTCGGTTAACAAACATCGTCGTCCGGGAATGTATTGCTTTCACACCTAAATACACAATATACTATTGAACGCGTTTCAATGTTTTTCAAAAATTAAAACATAAATGTACCAAAAGTCGTTTCCTTTTAGTTAGGCGTTCCTCTCCCTCCAGGTAATGTAATACTAAAGCCAATATTAAATTTCCATCCGACCGGAGCCTATATTTACCAACAAAACATGGCGAATACATTAGTTGCCTCGGAAACGGTTTTTCTTTAATCCTTTACCAAGTCCACTTATTGACGCCAATAGATAAGCTCATCAACGCTCGTATAAACACTTACGACCCTAACTGCCTCTGGCCATGCTACCTTCCCCCATAACACGAAAACCGTAAAAAATAAAGTTCATATACATTTTAAATTGAAATATCGCGAGAAATCAGTCATTTGTTCGTGATTTTCATGGAGTATGAATGCGAATCAATTCACATCAAAATCAAACAAAAGAAAATGGGCGAAATTTTTGCGTAATTCTCTTGGCAAGACTCAGTGATTGGAGCAAACTGTCGATCTAAAAGAATTGTGCTCACTAAACTAAATTTCTGTAGATATATCAGATAAACAGAAGAGGGGACAAATGGAGAGAAATCGAGGAATCCCACATTTGAGCATTTTTTAATGTTTGCTTGAAAGTACGAGTATTAAGTCCTTCAAACGAAATATACTTACCAGCACAATTTCTTATTTCGCATTTTAAGAGTAAAAGTCCATCCTTCATAAAGAGTTTTGCTTACTCTGATAAGCCCTCAGCCATAGTTAGAATTTCAAAATAACGCGTAGGGTGGTTAAGAAATAGGGTAACGTGAAAGTGAGCCAAGGGCAAAGTATAAGTTTTTTTAAGAGGAAATTAAAAATGTTAAGTAAATAGATGTTTCTAATGTCAATGCAGATTCACATATGAAATTTAAACGTTGTACTACAAAGTTGATATTTTTGCCATCGTTATGATTTAACTTTTTAAATATGCTATAAGATGGCCTGCAAGCCTCCCTGAAATTACCCCCCTTGATTTTTTGTTCGGACACCATACCTTTTGTTTGTCTTCATCCTAAGAGCATTTCGTATAACATTTGAGCAACAAGCATTTTTTTTTTCTAATTCAATCCTGCTGAACAGTGTTGGAACTAAGGGTTGGCAGATTGGCGGTCGCCAAGGACGCCAGCCTTCAAGGGACGCAAAATTCAATTCCCCGAACTCCCTTCATTCTCAAATCTTAGATCAGTGTTCGGTGGGGGGAGCCAAAATCGAGCATGCGAAAGGCGTAATCTACCACAGTTCTAGCTCTGTTCCTGCTTCCAAAAATGAATGTTTCAAATCGGAATTCCAGAATTCAAGATTTTTCGATTATTTTTTGTGGTTTCTCTACGAATGCTTTTTTTTGTCGGTAAAGGAAATGCTGCTAGCTCAAAAAAGTCCTGATTGAAGAGTTTTGGTGAGGCAGCGCGCCTAACAGACAACCACGATATGTGGCGTGATGCTGTCGGACGTGCCATACAGCAAAGAGGGGCCAGCTAAAATAATGCATGGATCACAAAAAGTATGTCAAGATGTTGTGAATCACAAGAGATTTTTGTTTTTATGAAAAAAAATTAGTTATTCGGAAGCGTGGATTCCATTGCATCCTTATCCTGCTTGAATAATGCAAAATATATACTATCTAGGGATTGCAATTTACCGGAAGTTTTAATAACCGGTAAATCGGTAAATAAAAATGTAAATAACCGGTTAACCGGTATTTACCGGTAATTTTTAAAATGAATGATGGGGTGGCGAAAATGGCAATTGCCTTTTTTGATGTACAAAATTATCTAAATTTAACAAAAAACATTTTTATATACGTATATTTAATATAATGAACAAACAAAAGGTTTTTTATCAAAAGGAAAAAATATAAATTAAATAAATTTAAATAAATAATTATTCTGTAAATAACAAAAATATCAACTTAAATAACAAAAATTATAAACATAAACTCAAATAGCGCATTTACTGAATACCTAATCTAAAAATACAATATTTTTTAAAAATAGCCGGTTAAAAGGGTTAGTTTTTCAAAGCTATATCTGTTAGTCGTCTGATATTTGTGCATAGAATACCATCAGCTGAAGATGCCCTTCCTCAATCAATATTGGTTGGTCGATAAGGTAAAAAAAATTGGTAATAACATACTTCTAAATGTATTCCACGGATATTTGCGGCAGCGAAATATTCAATTTCCTGTCGCAAGATATTGTCAGTGTCTCTCTTGTATTCATAGGGCTTGGTGTGTGGATTTTACTTTTTATAATTTATTTATTTACGTATAAATACATTTACATATTGTGATACTAATCCTAAAAACTTGACAACTAAAATAAACATGAAGAGAAAATGCGAAATACAAAGATAAGATTAAAAACTGATTAACGACAATTACTGCGATATAGCGCGTTTAGCCTGGTTTTTAAAACCACCAAGAGATTTTCTCAATAAGTCAAGTTCAGTGCAGTATTTGTTGACTGTTGAACTTATTCTATTCACCGGACTGAACATAGCGTAAGTTGTTCGACAATAAGGTACAGACAGAATGGATATATTTCTAGTGTTAAAAGATGGTACATTAAAACGCATAGACTCCAAGCAATCAGGAGAACTGATGCAGTTGTTGATAATTTTGAAGGCGAAACAAACATCGTAATATTGGCGCCTGCTATATAAGGAAGTAATTCCCAAATATGATTTTGCTCCTCAGAGGTTAAGAATATACCCCTCATGCTCAGTTTATAGCACATAAATCGGACAAATTTGTTTTGTACAGATTCAAGTCTGTTGATAATATTATTTATTTATTATTTATTTATTGTTAAAAGTGCTCAGTGTTGGAACAGTCACTATGTATTTAGTGAATACTAGTCACTGACATAAATAGAAACGTTGAATACGTGACATATCGTAAGTTAAGAATTTACCGAAATAACCGGTAAAAAATTAAAATAACCGGTAATTATCATCATGTGTTTTTTGTCCTGATAACCGGTTAACCGGTTAACCGGTATTGCAATCCCTAATACTATCTAGTTTCTAAGAATTTTACATAGGTACGCTTTCAAAAAATTAAATGTATCCTATTTCTTCATATTTTTAAAACAAAATAATTCTAAAAAACTAGATAAACATTAGCTATTGCACTGGTGTGTAAAACTCGTATTAAATGTTTGCATTTTGAGATAGATAACTTATGTAATACCCGTCGACATGGAGAAAACTGTAATAATACTGCTATTATAAACTGTGTTGAAGAGTACGTAAATAAGTCAAGGGAACAACCTCGTAGACGAGACAGCGGCCTCCGCATGTAAACTTTTAGTGCCGAGGCACGCGATCCGAGGGCGGCACCGGACGGTTCCAATGAAGCGAGAACAAATCTCCGTCTCAAACTTTTAAATTAGCCATTTTTTACAATGTTGCCGAATGGAGAAAATAATAATAAAAATAGCAACTTCGGATTGCAGATTGCATTTCAACGTTGAGTTCCGGATTACAGTTTCAAAGAATTTAAAGACCCTATGACATTTAATTTAATCAGAATGTACAGGGTGTCTCAACCTCGCGGCGTTCAAATATTGTGGCACGCTTATAAAAGACAGCAAACATTTCCAAAAGCAGAGAGTACAAAGGTTTATAGTTTAGAAATATTTTGAAATATACAGGATAATTCATTTAATCGTAACGTCATAAACGTCATGTTTTTTAAATTTTATTACATGTTTAGATTCTCCCTTTAAAGTTGACTCAAACCATATGGGTGACTATGTCAAAAACATGTCAACTTTGAAAGCTGGATGTGACGTAACCGAACATCATTTGAGGTCTAGTTCGTGCCGAAAATTACAAAAAAAAAAAAGTCGGGAAAGTTGAGAAATGGGATTTTGGTAAATTTTATAAAAAGTCAGGGAATGCGAATATTTTTAACACTCATTATATAAGTTATACGTTCCAGCCTTCATTAAACAGTAAACAGTGTCTCTTTTCCTGGGAAAAATTTCCAAGAGTCCTGGAAAACCTCTAGTACAGCGGATTAGCTAACCTATTGTGCACTTTTTGATAAAAGCACCAAATTTGGCACAGAGGTAGAGCGATGTAATATGAACAATTTTGGATGTGGAGCCATAGGCCAACTGCCCCCTGGCGGCCGTCGTGACCATTTTCCAAAATGACCGCCAGTGGACACCCGAAAGACAACAGAAGTTAGATAAGTTTGCTGCCGAAGGTTTTAGTGAATGTTGATTGAAGTTATAATATAAGTTATATACAGCGTGTTCTCCGATTGACTTCGCTATAGGTGAAATGGACAAAAAATTTTCAAAATTTTTTTTCATTTTCGGAGGTTCACCTGTTACCTAAAAAGTAATTTTGGGTGTACTTTTGTTTTTTTAAAATCATGTAGGCCATGACAGTTAAGCAAAAAAGTACCTTTTCTGTAAAAGATACAGGAAAATGTCATTAAGGAAAGTTATTCAGATTAAAAAGTTATAGTCCTATACAAAATTTCAAGAATATACGCCTACTTTGATGTTTTTGATTTTCTCAATATAATTGCACTTTACGAAAAAAAAATAGTATGCCAGTTTACTAACGTGTTTGATTTAGTACATAAACACTTTGGTAAACCGGCAACATTTTTTTTTTCGTAAAATACGAGGTAAAATGCAATTACATTAAAAATATCAAAATCATCATAGTAGGCGTATGTTCTTGAAATGTTGCATAGGAGTATAACTTTTTAATAATATAATAATAATAATTTATTTTCCTTTTTGACAATACAGAATATCGTATAGGAATAGTCACATAAATCTTATGTATACATATGATATAAAATATACATTAAGATCGAAAGAATTCTGCTACTGAATAATAACACTTATCTAATAAAAACATTTTT
The DNA here is from genome assembly GCA_936432065.2 of Rutpela maculata. Taxonomy (NCBI): domain Eukaryota; kingdom Metazoa; phylum Arthropoda; class Insecta; order Coleoptera; family Cerambycidae; genus Rutpela; species Rutpela maculata. The sequence goes on along the minus strand of OW386286.2, from coordinate 207,640,978 downwards.
AATTTCCCTCTAAATGCAAACATTGTCTCTCTAAACCTTATTTCATCCGGTAAGCGGTTGAATATTTTAGGTCCCATCGACCTGGGAGATTCACAAGTAATTTTAAGTCGCATAAGGCACATGGAAGTCATTTTTCTGTCTAGTATCGACATTGTGGTATTCAATGTTTAAAACAAACTTATTCCTATTTTTAAAAACATACATACAAATTTCGAAAATATACAAACATGGCAAGCTAAAAATTCCAAATTATTTAAAAATACCTTTACAAGTGTGCGTGGCCGGTACGCCGGTGATACATCGCAAAATACGTTTTTGCGCAATAAAAACATTTGTTGCTAGGGTGGATTGTCCCCAGAAACAGACACCATACCTCAAGCGTGTATCAACTTGAGCATAATATAAATTAATTAATTGTTCTTTATTGAGAAACGATCTGATATTTCTGAACAAATAAGTTATTGATGATTTTTAGATATCAGGACTTCACATCAGTGATGTTTCCAGTTTAAGATTTCATCCAGGTGTATGCCTAAAAACTTTATACTTTCCTCATTCTTGATTTTGATACCATTTATATCAATATTTAAACTATTACATTTCTTTTGCCTGGTGTGAAATCTAATTAGGTGAGTTTTTTCTGCATTGAAATATAGAGAATTTTTAGAAAACCAATTATTCGAATTAGTCAATAAATTATTAGAATTATCTTCCAAAAGATTGTCCCTAGGATTAGATATTATAATAGATATATCGTCTGCATATATTGTAAAATGTGCATTTGACGCCAAAGAGTCTATATCGTTAATATATAATAAAAACAAAACAGGGCCCAATATGGATCCCTGTGGAACACCCATATTTAGTTCTAAATATTCAGAATCAACTCTGTAAACTGAATTTTGCGTTTTATGTCGTAAACTAACATACTGATTTCGTCCTTCCAGAAATGTGCCTTATTCCATAGGCAAACAGTTTAGATTTTAGAAAAACATGATTAACACAGTCGAATGCCATGCTTAGATCACAAAATATCCCAACAGGGGATTCTCCTGCGTCGAAAAATTCTAATATTTTATATAAAAATGAATATATAGCCGTATTGGTTGACATACCACTAGTAAAGCCATGTTGATTCTCTGTAATTATTTTGTAAGTCTCTAAGAAATTTAGTAATCTATCCAAATAACAGTATTCAAATGTTTTAGAGAGCCCAAAGGGCACAGTTACAGGCCTATAATTTTCCAAAATGTCTTTTAATCGGAATAACTTTCCTTAATGACATTTTGCTGTATCTTTTACAGAGATGGTACTTTACCTAACATGAAATTCGTTTTTGCTTAACTGTCATGCTCTACATGATTTAAAAAAAAACAAAAGTACACCCAAAATTACTTTTTAGTTAAGCAGGGGTGAACCTCCAAATATGAAAAAAAAAATTCGAAATTTTTTTGTCCATTTCACCTATAGCGAACTCAATCGGAGGACAAGCTGTATATAACTTACAAACTATCTGGCATGTTTTCATTCAAAACATTCAATAAATATTCACTAAAACCTTCATCAGCAAACTTTATCTAACTTCTGTTGTCTTTCGGGTGTCCACTGGAGGCCATTTTGGAAAATGACCACCACGGCCGCCAGGACGCAGTTGGCCCATATCCAAAATTGTGCATATTACATCGGTCTACCTCTGTGCTAAACTTGGTGCTTTTACCAAAAAGGGCACAATATGTTGAAATATCCTAGCTAAACTGCCGCACTACTAGGAAATTTAAGTTTGAAAAATTGCTATGAACCCTGTTAAGGACTTTTGGAAGAGATTTTTAGTTTCATTAAAAAAAAGAAGTTATATTATACTCCGAAAAATTGAATAAAGTAAAGTTATACACATCATCTCGTAGTCAATTAATGATACAGATAAGAAAATAAATACATTATTTCCGAGGATGTATGATTTTTTAAAGCTAGCTAGTGTTCAATCTTCATGTCATTAAATATGTAATAAATACTGGTTAGCATTGAACCACAAAAGTATTGTATAAAAACGTGGTATAATGGCTTCGTCACTTGGCAACATCGGCTTCCAATGTAAATCTGCCTGCCTATGTAACGTGGCCGTCGTCTGCATAATGCTCGACGTTCTTGCAGCCTGGTTTCACCACGTGGGCGAGCCGACACCGACAGCAGGCAAGGATAACGTCTATCTTTGTTCGTCTCGATGAAGTCGATGGCCAAACTAGAATAGAACAGAACACCGACCTGCCTTAACATTAGTCAGGTTGCTTTTACCAATGAACTAAGTTTAGTGCAGTCGTAGACGGAATCGATTTATTCTGTTTTTGAGGGGTGCAAGCAAGGGAGAATGAAGCAAGTAGGGAACTTTTATTTGTTTAGTATTCCGTTTGAATCCGAGTACCTTACTGAGAGAATTAAATGTAGCCTGGAAATCTGACGAAATACAAACACGTGTGACAGGAAAATACTTATCTGGCTAAAGGTTTTATTTTTGGTTGTTTCCATCAGTTCTAAAAAGGGTTGAACTAAGGACGTTCCTGTAATATACTGATTTATATAGTTTTTCTTAGTATGCCATTTGGACTACGGTTGTATAAAATTCGTCACTATTTTAGTAAAATCTGAGGAAAACTATAATATTCGTTAGAAAGTGGTAAAAGTTGAAAGTAATATTCTAATATCAATTTTTAAAATACACGTAAATCGAACGCCGATGACATCACAACGGTAGTCTGTAGAGAAGTTAGTCATAAAACCATGCACAAACACTGCTACCAAAACGTTCACTTAACTTCCTATGTAACACAAGTGTAACTCTCATTGCGCTCTTAAAGCTTTATAAATAATATATTATGGCAACTTATAAAGCTAATTGGTTCTATTGGAGCGTTATTTAACCATAAATTGCTTTATAAAGCAATCGGTGGAATGAGATTACTGGTGCACTGACATCATAAATATAAGGCTACTTTATGAAAGCATCTTACAGAGCTTATTTCATAAAAGGCTTAGTGGTATCTTTTATACAAATACAAACCGTATATATTTATAACAGCTGTATAAATTTTTATATAACCATTTTTAACTGTTTAACTGTTTTACAGTTCGGCTATTTCTTTATCGTGGCTATATGACATTGAGTTTTAAAGGCTTTTGAAGCAAAATTTTACAGGAATATATAGTTATTTAAGCCAAAAGCCATCTATGTCGGCCCTAATGTAGATTTATAAAGGCTTTTTAAGTGTAGTCAGGGGTATTTTGTAAAGTATTTATTCAACTGAATTTCCTTTTAGAGCTATGTAGCTGCAATCTTCCACTTTGCGAAGCTCCGTGCGTATTTCATGTGCTTTTTGTTGTTAAGTACTACACAATAATATGTATGTAAGTATTGGAAAATGACAAAGCGAAGTGGGAATTTCAGATAGGATTAAAAACAACATAACTATATATCGGTCACAACTGATGGGAATGTATGACGATGACATGGCGGCTAAATTATTAAGATTAAAACAACATAACCTTTTTTAATTTTTTGTGACAAAAGTGGCAATTTCAACGCTGAAATATAGCATTAACACAGCAATGAAATAATCATTAGAGGTTTTATATATAAAGGTTGTATAAAAGATATGTAAAGCCAAAGACTCTTATTAGTTTATAATTGCTTTATAAGTGGGCTTCTTCTAAAAATATTTCTTATAAAGTAAGTAGGACTTATATACAGCCAAGTGCTGTAATATAGATTTATAACTTCAAATTCTTACTTATTTTCAAAATACAATTAAGAGTTTCCTGTAGAATGTTAACAGTTGTATAAAAGCATCAATAAGCCATCTAAGAGTATAATGTTTATATCTAGTTTATTTGCTGCAAACATCTGTTAGTACAGTAACTAGAGGTTTTAACTTCGGAATAATGTCATATTGAACGGATTTCGTTCCTTTTTGGCAGTATAATAGTAAATGCTTCACAGAAAAGTTTCTATATTGTGCGGGGGCTTGCTAATTTATAGGGGGTGGATGCCACCACCTCTCACGGGGTGGCACTTAAAAAATATATATATTTATTGGAGCTGAAATAGAATAGATTTTTAAGAAGAAAAGGTTTTATGCAATTTTTCACCTAAATTGATAGTTTTTAAGTTATAACGACTTCAAAATTGCGATTTTAGCTTAAGGAAAAAGGTATTTCCAAACGTCAAGTATCTCGAAAAGTATTACTTTATCGAAAAAATGTTACGGACCAATTACAGAAAGTACAAACTGGGAATTAATTATATTTTTTGTTTATTGATGTAGGATTAATAATTTCGGAGATATTTAAGTTTATATTTGGTATCCAAGTGTTTCGAAATTACCTTTAAAGTTTAAAATGCATTTTTTTTCTAAAGCAAGTGCATTAAATGAGCAAAAAAAACTGAGCATCTAGATAACGCTACATCTTAACGAATAACTGTATTTTTTTAAGTTATTGGCTAATTAGAGTAACAAAATGGCGACGTTTTTATATAAAAAAATATAAATACGCACATTTTTCCGTCATAACTTTTTTATTTTTTAGGCTACAGGAACGAGTGAAAAATAATTTGAAAGCGCAATTAATTGTCTTTAATTTCATTTCTTAGCATGCGTGACGTAGGTGTCACAATTTCTGAGATATTTAACATTTAAACTGCATTTTTCGTCTTATAAACTTTCTGACGCCATTTGTAAACTTTCATATCTCCCAAACTATTAAACCTATGTAAATAAATAAGCGAAATTCATTATCAGTTTTGAGCTTTATTTTTGGTCTCTACTCATTTTTCAATAAAGCTAATATTTATTGAGATATTTGGAAAAGGAAAATAAAAATACGTTTTATCGAAAATACCTTTATAGTTTAAACTGTATTTTATTCTAAAGCAAATGCTGTATACAAACCAAAAAATTTGAGCATCTACGTCATGCTATATATTAATGAGAAACAGTGTTTGAAATTCCTTTTCTTAATTACTGGCTAATTACAGTAATAAAATAGCGACGTTATTAAAAAAATGTGTAGACGCACATTGCTTCGGTCATAACTTCTTTGTTTTTTATGCTACAGAAACAGATAAAAAATCAGTTGAAAGCTTAATTAATAACCTATTATTCTACCTATCAGCATCCTTGACGTAGGTATCACAGTTTCTGAGATATTTAACTCTCACTATAAATAATTATCTTATATGAACACTTGGACGCCAAATGTAAATTTAAATATCTCCGAAATTATTAATCCTACGTCAATAAACAAAAAATGTAATTAACTCCCAGTTTGTACTTTCTGTAATTGGTCTGTAACATTTTTTCGATAAAGTAATACTTTTCGAGATACTTGACGAAAGCCGTTTGGAAATACTTTTTTTTTAAGCTAAAATCGCAATTTTGAAGTCGGTATAACTTAAAAACTATCAATTGATGTGAAAAATTGCATAGAACCTTTTCTTCTAAAAATTTGATTCTACCTCGGCTCCAATAAATATATATATTTTGAAGTGCCACCCCCTGAGAGGGGGTGGCATCCACCCCCTATAAATTAGCAAGCCCCCGCACAATATAGAAACTTTTCTGTGAAGCATTTAGTACTATACTGCCAAAAATGAACGAAATCTGTTCAATATGACATTATTCCGAAGTTTTGCATATTTTTTACCTCTAGGTACTGTACTATATCATTATTATGAAGTTTATAATTTGACCTGTCTAAGAAATATAATTGGGGATTTATAATGCCAGTAAAAGCTTGGCGATTGGCACATATTTTATTTTAGTTAAATAAGTTATTACCTATGTAAAAAATAAAATTTTGCATGCTTGAACAACGAGAAAGATAAAAGAAAATGGTATTTGGTATTTTTAAACAGTGTGAAATTTGAGAAATTTTTATTTGCATTATTTCAATGAAAGGCCAGGATTATGTTGTATAAACCTTCCACCTATTTTTAAACAGTGTAGTTTTTGATATTTTTATTGTTACTGTTTCAATGAGAGACAAAAATATGTTTCATCCTTCACAATTAAATTTTAACTGGTTATTTCAGAAAATGTGATTATTTGAAAACTTGATTTTTACGGTGAAATCGCAAATGTTTCTATTTGATGGAATTATTTTGTAATGATGATTTTTTTTGAGACATTACTGTCTTTCAACAGATTCGATTAAATTGTGAACGATTGAGAAAAGCATTGATTTAAAAATGACTTGTATTTAAAAACATGTCTTTGATGTGCGTTAATGAAAAGTTAAAAAATAAAAATATCCGTGAGCGAGATTTTTTCTAAATCTATTACGTTAGTATCGGCTGTTTAATATTAATATCATTGACAGATTGATGATATTTTGCCAAGTAAGACAAGAAACTGCTTTTATCGACATTCACGTTACATTTTTTGTATTATTGCCCTGCCAACAAATAATTATCACTATCTATACAAGGTATGATATATAATATTAATTGCAGAAGAGTATATTGTATTTACTAAGCCCTTTTCTAAAATGTCGCTCACACGATAGTGTATCGTGGTCGCTCGTAGAAAAACATTTTTTACATTGTTTTAGCTATCGACTTCTGAAGAACAATCTAAATGACCGCCCGTCACGTTTGTTGTAAGCAGGTTAACTTTCTAACCAAAAGTCCAATTAAATACCACTTATTTTAATGTTTTTTAGCCGTTCAATACACTTTTCGTGTTCTTTTACGAATATTTTTTACATTTCGCAACTGTTGAAAAATAATTCTGCACAAGTTTGCCTTATTCTTGTACACATTTCTTCTCTGTTACCTGAGCGTGATTTGTCAACTTTGGCTTTAACTAATTCCCATAGAAAAACATCAAGTGGAGTTAAGGCCGGAGATCGAGTTGGCCATCTGGTCGATGAACTCTTTCGACATATGTAATGATTTGGAAAATTCAGTACTTCATTCCTTAACAACTTTACCCTTTCGCGTAATGCATTCCAAAACTGGTTTCTGCACCAAGAACTACACTCGGTTCAAGTTCTCTTCAAATAAGGGAGGGCCAATTATTCTTTTAGTGTCTCACACCATAAGTTAACTTTGGGTTTTCTGTAGCCCAATATCGTGAATTGTGGGTTGGTACCACTTCGTTTGTAGTAGTGGTGGCCTCATCGCTGAACGAAACATTTTGTTTTAAAACTTGTGTTAAAAGTACCTGCTCTGGGCTCTCAAAACAAAATTTTGTCTTTTATTACTTCTTATTACTTATTCTTTTCAATACTAAGCAATTGTTGACGAGACTTGGTACAAACCTATTTTGGGGATTTCCGAATCCAGTGGTCCAGATTTTACAGTATTAAAAGATCACTAATCAAACTTGTTTATTTTGACAGACAGTAAAAGATGCACGGTAAGAAGAATGAAAATCAAATCCCAAAATTTTGCACCAAAGTAGCTCTGCATATTTCAAAAAAATCCTTTCCAAATTGAATAGTAAACTTATTTTCTAGACGACGCGGCGGTTCCATTCTTAAGGAGTCATACTTTATATATTGTTTTTAGTACGAAACATTCGATATACCTGACTCCCACTTGACCATTTTTTCTCTAGATGTGAATAAGTAAATTGTATTAACAAAATTTATCATTTATGTTCGATAGCACTAGGAGTTCTAAATACAGTACTTGGAGGTAAGAAAATGCAAAACTTAGAAATATTGTCATATATGTAATGATAATTTGCTTGTGGGTGATTTTTGTAATAAAAGGTATCACGTTCAGTTTCTATGAGGTCCCAACACTTGCTCTTACTCCCAAGGGGTGCAAACCACTACTCCTAAATCCAAAAATTTAATATTTGGAAAGTATTGCTGATTTATTCTTGAAACATACTGTATTTATGTTTTTGGGGCACTGATTACGATTTTGAATTCAGAATAAAAACATTCAAAGGGGCGGATCCAATATGCCGAATGGACATTTTCTTTAAAGCAAATGCTTTATATGTGCAGAAAAATGTTAGCTTCTGGGTAATGCAATATATTAACGAAAAATAGTGTACAAGATATTTTAAAAATTACTGGCTAATTAAAGTAACAAAATGGCGACGTTTTTGTTAAGAAAATATGAATAGGCATATTGTTTCGATCATTGCTTGTTTTTTACACTACAAAAAAAAATAATTTGAAAATTTAATTAATGACTTTATATTTTGATCCTTAGAATTTTTGACGTAAGTGCCATAGTTTCTAAGATAAACCTATGTGTATCCTATAAACACCTGGCTGCCATCTTTAAACTTTCATATCTTCAAAACTATTAATCCTATAAAAAAGATCGAATCATCCTTCATTAAAATCACAATTTTCAAGACTTATAGACTCATAAACTATGAATTTATATGAAATATTGCATAAAATCTTTTTTCCAAAATTTTATTCTCTTCCAGCTTCGATAATTACTTTTTTTGGGTGCCATACCAAGCTCCTGTGTAATATAGAAATGCTTCTTTGGTGCATTTACTATTAAATTATCAAAAAAAAAAACACTAAATTTAATTCATATGATAATCTTAAATATGTAAATTAGAACCTCTAAAAGTTATTGTACTCTGCACTTTTGCATCCATCATCCAAAAGAGAAGCTGCGAAAAGAAATTGGTCATTAAAATGTTCACTTTCCTGCTGCACGCCCCTGAACAAAATTTATAAATAGTCCATTCTATTCCTGTCATCAGGATCGGATGTTGCAAAAGAACAAAAAAAATGACAGTAACCTTGTCGGCCGTAATAAACACATGGTACATACATGGTGGATTTTTTGCAAAGAACCAACCTCCTGAGCGTTACTATGTAAAAACCTAGTAGATAAGGCGTTCTCGCATATACATGTGTGCCCGCCGACCTCTTGCTCGTCCCACAGTGTCGCATTCCTGTTATTAATTTATTATTACAATTTATTTATTATTATTCTCGGTGCAAATTGTCGGTGCGGCCGAGGCGATGCGGGGTAGAAATAAAAAAAGGTTAACCCGTTGGACGGGCTTGGCTCGCGAAGCAAGTCTAAGCCGACTAGATCGCTGCTTTCTTTTATTTTTTCTCTTTTAAATTCTAACCGTAACGCAGTGTAGGTAGGGATTCTTTGATGCTGCGAATACGCAAAATGGCAACTGGAAAGTTTTAGAGGCGCCACATGAGTTTTATTTTTGGAAACCATTTCAAATTAACGTTTATTAAAAGAGCGCCGTGTGTACTTTAACACTAGAAAGTTTTTATTTTTAGATTTACGCAGACAAAACAAACACAAATGTGTGGTAATCTCATTTATTTCTCATTAATTTTAAAAAATGACCGATGATATTTTTTGTTCGTCATATTTCAACCAATTAACGTCGAACTGTACGATAATTTTACGCCTGTACAAATGATGGCTTCATTAAAAAAATATTGTGAAAATATAAATTCAAGTTTTAGAACTTCGTACACAGCCAATCTTTTTTATTTTTATTGTTTCATAGATATTCGCAGTCGGCAACGCCCGATTTGTTCGTAATAGTCTCTTTGAAAATAGCTCATTGACGTTTTAATATAAAATTAATATAGCACCTAATCTACATAAAGTGGCAACCGAACTAGCATTATTGCTTTAACATTCAGTTGTATTGTCATAATTTTTAGCGGTGGAAAAATATTCTTTTATGTTTTATTAAAGTTTTGTTGTGAATTAATTTGCTCTCTGCGACAGTATTCTTACAACATAATTATAAAACCAGTTCATAAATGTTCTGTTATCTCCTTGTAAAGGTTCTCGATATGTCTGTTATAGAACTTCAAGTAATTATGATAATATTGTTATTTTATGCCGATTACCTACATAAATGTTAGTTATAGAGCTATTAGAAAACTTTTGGATTGCTCGTTTAATGCCATATTAGCAGGTACAAACGCTCTTACAACTACAATTATAAAGTAGTTAGATTTGCACAGATAACAGTTAACAGATAACGTAATTCGACAAATTTCTCCTACATCCCTGAACAGATTCAAACAAATTTTTAATAGGCTCTTAAAAACAACTTTATATAATGATCCTAGGCTATTGAAAACTAAAGGAAGAAAAAAAATTCTCTTGCGCGAAAATAAAAAAAAAATGTTGATTTCAGTAGTCTGGTATCATTCTATCAAGTGTTCTAAAAGCCTATCAAAATATTTTTTCAAACGGTTCAGGGATGTTGGAGAAATTGTCGAATTATGAAATCATTTTTTAAACACGGCACCGCTACACTTAAGGTGTTTTAATGGATTCCAGTGATAAAGAACTTTTGTACAGCCGAAAGTTTGGCGTTGAAACAATTCACCTGCCTGCAGCTATGATACGTACATAACTATCACCAACCTAACCAACGAGCTGTATGATTTTATAATGGCTGTGTAATACACCGAATCGTTTTATAAAATAACCCACTGTACTACTACGCGAGCTTCATGGTTGTATAATAGGGTGGCCCATCTCTATAGGGGGTGAATTTTTTTTGCGTATTTTTAGTCTCACCCCACGAAAATATACTATTATACTAGGAATAATTTATGTCAAAGTTTCAGATAATTCGGTGAACGGTAACCCGTGCCGCATTCAGGTAGAAATTTGTAGATAAGATTTTATTACGGTAACCCGTGCCGCATTCAGGTAGAAATTTGTAGATAAGATTTTATTACGGTAATACACTTAAATTTCACTTAAAATACAAATATCTACCTCTTTTCTCATAATGTTTTATTGGTGTAATTATTTCCTAGAAATTATTTGTTTTGGAAGTTTGGAAATATAATGCACCTACGGTAGGTTTTTATGTCAGTTTGCAATTGTGTTTTACAGTGGTGACATTATAAGTTCTAGTATACGTTCCTTTTTGAAAAAACATTTAACGATGGCTGATGTTAGATCCTTACGAAAGGATACTTTCATATACTTAGTTGGACACCATTCGTCACAAATCATTGGCAATAAATTGCCATCTAATAGACAAGTATTACAAGTGCTCTTTTATAACATTCGTGAAGTGAAGCTAAGTGTACATGAAAGTGCTAAATTAACAATAAAAGAGGTGTCAGTTTTTTGGGATAAAGCTCGCATTCCGACACGTCAGGATTTTCATTGTGTTAAACAACTAGATAAACTTTATGCAGAGTGGAGGAACTTACAAAAATCGGCTAAAAGGGCCAGTAATTTTGTTGAAAAATTGGACGATCTTTTTGACATTTCTCATGCAAATGCATTGGAGTTGATGAAAATAGATGAAGATAAGCAGTTTTTAATTAACCAAAGAAAAAAGGGACGTCCTGGATTTATGCATGGTATTGATTACCAACTTGCTTCTCAAGAAAAATCAGCTGAGGAGAAATTACAGAAATTATACGAACGAATGCAACGAAGTCAACAAGAAAAAACTAGATTAGAGGAAACAGTCACCTGTCCATCATCAAGTAGTAATTCAGCCGACTCCAACGAAAATGAAGATGAAATAATCGAAGCCCAAGAAGAGTTGTTACAAGATCAGCCTGGCCCGTCACAGCCAAAAAAGAGGAGATTGTATGGAACATGTAACATCATCACACCAAAAATAGCCGCTGCATTTGATGCTTGCAAAATAAGCGACAGGTATGGAGTCCATATTTTGACGGCAGTAGCAGAAGCACTAGGACATGACACCACATCTTTGTTCATCAGCAGAACCACACTTCAGCGCTCTAGACAACGCATCCGCGAAGAAAGAGCTGAAATATTAAAAACTGCCTTCGGTAATTCTGAATTGCCGGCCCCAGTCAACCATTGGAATGGAAAACTTTTACCTTCTCTCACTGGAATGGGAAATATCCATAGACTTGCTATCTTAGTTACTAGTGGAGGTATTGAACAACTACTTGGAGTACCAGCTTTGCCCAATTTAACTGGAAGAGAACAGACTGAAGCAGTTTATGATGTGCTTTGTGAATGGAATTTGGACGAAAAGGTAATAGCTTTGTATTGTGATACAACAGCATCAAATATGGGTTATATAAATGGGGCAGCCACACTATTGCAACAAAAATTAGAAAGAGATATTCTATATTTTTCTTGTAGACATCATATTTTTGAAGTGGTTTTGAGAAGTGTGTTTGACACAAAAATGCATTCTTCATCTGGTCCAAATGTGCCACTATTTAAACGTTTTAGGGAATTTTGGCCTAAAATAGATCAAAATAAACTAAAAACTGGATTTCAGGTATCAAAAATTAAACACATTTTACAACCAGTTAAAGCCGAAATTGTAAAGTTTCTAAATGCAGCTTTAACTTTGCAACAGCCTCGTGATGATTATAAAGAATTTTTAATGCTTTCTAAACTTTTTGTTGAAGAAGAGCCCACTCACACGACATTCTATCAACCAGGGGCATTTCATCATGCACGTTGGATGGCCAAAGCCATTTACTGTCTAAAAATATTTTTTTTCCAAGATCAGTTCCAACTAACTAAAAAAGAAAAAATAGGTATTGAAGATATATGTCTCTTTATTGTAAAGGTTTATGTAAAGGCCTGGTTCACAGCGTCATTTGCTAGTAAAGCACCGCTTCATGACTTAGACTTTTGTAAAGAACTCATTAATTATCAAAATATTGACAAAGAAATATCTCAAGCCGCAAGTAGGAAAATAGTGAACCATTTGTGGTAGAGTGAAATTAAATAGAAAAGATAACATCGTCATAGAATGCGCAGAAACCGAAATCGTTACCACGTGCTCGTTACCTAGGTAACGATCCTATTTTTACGGCCGCATGGGCGTCGCACTGCCTATTATCATTAATATTTAAATAAAAAATGGATGGCACGGCACTGATATTATGCCAACTGTTGTACGCTGTGCGCGAACCCGTGACGTATGTTATCTTTTCTATTTAATTTCACTCTACCTTAATTCAGTAAATGTTGGCTTATCTTTCTTTGATGACGATATTTCAGTTACCACTAAAAGAGAAATGGTTAAAGCTTTGAATAGGAAAGCACCAAATCAAGAGAGTATTAAACGACTTATGATTAGTAACATTACTGACGTTGAAAACAAGGAAATTCAGGACTTCATATGCGAGAACACTAAACAGTTTTTTCAAAAATTAGGTTTGTCTATGGAATTTTTGGAAAATGATCCAACAACATGGAGGGAAAATGAAAGTTATACCCGATGTTTCAATATTGTAAACAAAATTAAAGTTGTAAATGATGGCACTGAGAGAGGAATCGAACTTATTACTGACTATAATGACATTTTAACAAAAAATGAAGACCAAAAACAGTTTTTACTCCAAGTTGTAAATGATTATAAATCACAGTTTCCAAATGTAAAAAAAGAAACCCTGTCGCATGCTTTGGCCTAGTGCAAAAAATATTGTTTTTATTACTGTACGTCTTGTAGATTTAGGATAATATTTGGTACTATGTATGAAAAAAAACGTTTCATAATAAAATACACAAGGATAAAACGAGAGTTTTATTTCAAAAACTTCTAGTCTAGTTTTCTTAGACTACGAATTTACAGTAGTATGACACATGTCATAGTCACAACAGATAATGTCTTTGATATTTGTATGACTTGATTAGTCATTCTAAAGATAAATGTTGCTGATTAAAAAAAAAAACAATGCATCAACCAAAGAATGTAAATAATTCCATTTACTTTTATTATTGCATAATAATGCATTCTGCGGCACCTCTTGCCTTCAATTTGCCTCAATAATATTTTGAGGGGACTGTTTTTTCTTCAAATGGAACCATTTGCAGGGGTGAGAAATAAAAAATTTCGATTTCGAAAAAGATGGGCCACCCTATTGTATAATGCCTAAGTAAGATCCTAAATTGTTTTCTGCGGCCTATCTTTATGAACTAAAAGTGCTTGTGGCTGTATAGTCACTGCATAACGAGCTGAATTGTTTTATAGCAGTCTTTACACAACAAAAAAGAACATGTAGCTATATAATAACTGTACGATGAGTTAAATTGTTCTATAGGATTATTCTACACTACATAAATACTTTGTCGCTATATAATAACAAATACAGCACACACAGTAGACAATTCCCAAATCCAAAGGAAAGGCTGCCAGGAAGGAAGTTACACATTTAAAAAAAACGCACACAACATCCATTACCCACGGACATTGCTAGTGCCGGAGCTGGGGATCGAATCCTGTACACAATGGACAGTGTGACCAAGTATGCTCGCCACTAACACACTTTAGCCCGCTGCGCTCCCGGGCAAATAAATGGCTACATAACGAATTAAACAGTACTATCAGCATTTGTACCACAAAAATTTGGAAAATGTACAGTTATCGCCAATAGAACCAAATTATTCTTTAAAATACGTTGCAGCAGTCTCTATGTAACTAGAAGAGCTTTGTAACAGCTGTTATGAAACAAATAGTTTTGTAAAGTTCTTGAAAATTTTCAACAATTTCTTATAAGGTTCTCGTCTCGTATAAACTGAATTTGCTCTATAACAGCTGTCACTGCTAAGTATTAATTCAGCCACCATATTTTTCAAATATGTAATATGTTAGGTGTGGCATCTCTCACAAATTAATGTTCTATTTGCACACATTAAAGTATTCCGCATGTACTTTTAATTACATATTATGGTTTAAATAATTAATTTATGGAAATTAATAACTGAGTAAATAAATTTGAATATCAGTTTTTTCATAAATCTTAATCAGCCACTTAATTTGCAGAATTTCAACGGCCTATTGTTATTTCGTGATGTATCATGGCATATATCGACAGTAAAATTTAAATCGCAAATTAATTTTAGCTCTGATAATCTCATGAAAACTGAAATTTCAATATGCACGTATCTATCCACAAAACGGATGAGTCGAAACAACGATTGAATATGTTTCCATATTTTACAAGTTCATAATATCCAACTATTACGAAGCTCTTTAACAGGAACAGTTATACAGTAATATAACGTCAATGAAAACTTAAAAATATCTTATTTGGGACCTTGTATAAAAGAGTTTTTTCGACTGGTACGATCGGCTTTACACAACAACTATAAAACTGATTTATAGGAGTCAATATAATCACAATAACAAAAATATTTAGTAACTGATGCATCGGTAGATTATAAAAGCGCATTATTGTTATATAGAGTAGAATAAAGAACCTCTATTCGACTCTGCATATTTATAAAAGCTTCTTAAGATACTTTATAGATGCTGTGAGAATGTTACTTAATGTTAAAGAGGTGGTAAATAGTTGTACTGTCTTTTTTGACCTTTAAGCGATAAAATGGCTTTATAAATCTGCGCCTATTCTTTGTATATATCGTGGTTGTGTAGATTCTAAGAGAACTTTCCCAGACCTTATATATAAAGCTTTTACTGTTGTTCGATATCGATATGAATGTTTTTGTAGCTATCATAAAATAATTAGTGTTAATTAGGAAGAGACACACTGTTCAGTTTCGAAATCTTTTACATCTTCGTATGTTCATGTGCTTAAATAAAAACCTTAGTAACATTTTCCTCTAATATTATAAAGAAACATTCTCTAATACATGACAGTTCGCGCACCTCTGGCGATCACCCTGTATGAGTATAATATCATGCTGTTTTACATATGCATCAAATTTTAAGTATAATTTACAAGGAACAGTCTATGCACAGTCTATGCACCCACTCATACACACGAACATTATGTTCGATGTTTGAGTTCAGCACATTATGTTCTGTACAAAAAAATCGTTTTCTTCGATGACTATTTTAACATTTACGTTCGATTATAATTGATTAAATCAAATAATAATAACCGAATATGAAATGGTGAGGATCGAATCAGAGGCAATCGTATGGTAAACAGTTTTTAAAACGTTCTCTGTAGTTTATGTATGGAGACAATTTGGACTGTTGATTAAAAGCCCTGTTATAAAATAATGTAACATACACGGGGTTCTTTTTCTATTTTTTATATGCTCTGGCCTCCATGGTGAGTACTTAAAGAGGACCGGTTTTCAAACATGTATTCCTACACACCTGTCATATTACACTATGGTTTTAATGATACTACCGGCAAGAACACTGGCAAACCACAAACTCCACCTCAGCTATATATAATAATTATAATCTTGACATGTCGATAATAACGTCGGTTCCACACGGGCACTTATCGGAAAAGACTTGTCTTTGACAGATTTTCTGCGAAAGTCTTCGAGTGTGGTATTGTTGCACGATGTACGTGCATTAGACATTCCGTTCTGTCGGTCGGCGAGTTAATTTGCGTAAAGTGAATAATAAGGAAATTCATTCAGTCGTCGTATTTGCTGCCAGTGCTTGTAAAGTATCTTCATTAAATTATTTAATTCTGACAAACAAATTGTAATGTGCTTAATTTTGCAGTTATTTGCCCGTATTTGTATCTAGAGCCACCACACCCATTTATTACTGGTTATAATCCCCGTTGGAAGCTAATAATTACAGTGGCGGGTGGCTTGGCAACGAATATATACGTCGTATATTAGGTTAATTCGCTTCATAAACTGTGGCTGCATACTTCGCGATTTAACAAATATAATAATTAATCTTTACGAAGCCTGTTGCTTTTGAAAGCTTAAAAAATAATACTGAATTGGTCTCGTGGTCATTTAACATGAACGCATCTACATAATCAATGGGTGTCCAATATTTTTTCACACATTTTGATTTTAATTACGTCACTGAAGTCAGCATGAATTGCTTTATCGTACATTTTATATAGAATTTCTGATGAACTTGGACGGATATATCCGTCAATGGCATCCTCACGTGTGATACTGTTGCACGATGTACGTGCATTAGATATTATAGTCTGTCTGCTGACGAGTTAATTTGCGTAAATTGAATAATGAGGAAATTTATTCAGTCGTCGTATTTTCTCCTAGTGCCTGTCAAGTATTATGAATAAATTTTTTAATTCTGGCAAACAAAATGTAAGGTGCTTAATTTTGCAGTTGTTTGCCCTTATTTGTATGTGGAGCCACCGTACCCATTTATTATTGGTTATAATCCCCGTTGGACGGTAATAATTACAGTGGCGGGTGCCTGGCAACGAATATGTAGGTCGTATGTTAGGTTAATTCGCTTCATGAACTGTGGTTACATACTTCACCATTCAACAAATTAATAAATATAATAATTAATCTTTACGAAGCCAGTTGCTTTTGAAATGCTTAAAAAATAATACTGCATTGGCCTCGTGGTCATTTAATATGAACACATCTACATAATCAATGGGTGTCCAATATTTCTTCACACAAATTGCTTTATCGCACATTTTATATAGCATTTCTGATGAGCTTGGACGAATATATCTGTCAATGGCTTCCTCGCGTGTGGTATTGTTGCACGATGTACGCGCATTAGATATTATATTCTGTCTGCTGACGACTTAATTTGCGTTGTGAATAATAAGGACATTTATTCAGTCGTCGTATTTGCTCCTATTACCTGTCAAGTATGAATATTTTCTTTAATTATGGCAAACAATGTGCTTAATTTTGCAGTTGTTTGCTGGTATTTGTATCTAGAGCCACCACACCCACATTTATTACTAGTTATAATTCCCATTGGACGATAACTGCAGTGACGAGTGGCCTAAGAACGAATATATACGTTAAGTATTATATTAATTCGCTACATGAACTCTAGTTACATGCCATTTAACAAATGAAAACGAAGCTAATTTTTACGAAGTCTGTTGATTTTGAAATGCTTAAAAAATAATACTGCATTAGCATCATGGTCATTTAACATGGACACTAGGTTGGACAGTCTACGTAATCAGTGGGTGTCGAATATTTCATCACACATTTTGATTTTAATTACGCTGGAGTTTGTATAGATTGTGGGTTTGCTTTATCGCATATTGTATGCAATACTGTTTCTGCTAAGCTTGGACCGATATATCCGTCTACGCCATTTTAATGTGAATTACTTAATACCGGATGTAACCAACTGTAATGCTAAGTTTAAGGAATTTGTTTGTCGCTGAATGTCTGTATGTATTGCTACTTTTTGTAAATGCGAATAATTTTTTACAGAATTTGATAGAACTACAACTTCTAAATGGTCAAATAAACAATACGTTGGCGGTAATTTTGTTACTCAAAAGTACAACTTTAAGCCACAGGTTACAGCATGGCCATGTCGACGACAAAAATGGGATGGGAATAAGGAAGTTTGCGCTGATTTAATAATTGACTCGGTGTTTTCAGTATTTGTTGTTGTTTTATCATCGCATTTATAAGTAAGTAATCGCAATTCTCCTGAACATTAAAAGTCAAAAATAGAATATCTTGAAATAACATAATATAAATAATGATAAGTATGGCAGTAATGACTAGCTTCAAGTATTTAGTGCTGATATTTTATTACAATGTACCCAAATGTATATGATGTATATGATATGTGTTTATACAGTGTGTCTGATTCACAGTCCACCATTTAAGATAACCAGAACTGGTTAGAATGAATTATGATAAGCACTGTGCACTGTCATAGGTGGACATACCCAAAACTTCTTTTAGTGGTTTACCTGTATGCCCTGGGTGAATATTTTGTGATGTAAAAAAGGGCTTCTAGAAATAGAATATCTGAGTAAATGCCCTGAAAGGCGTAGTGTTTCACCAAGATCAAGGAGTCTTGATTTCTAATCTCGTTCTTGCCTTGATTTAAAAAAAAATCAAGGGAAAAGTAACTTTAAAAAAAATGTACAAGAGCTTATTCTTGTACATCTCTTGAGCTGTATCTCGGAAACTAGACAGACTCGAGTTAGGCTCATGAGAGATTTTCATCAGAAAGTCGAAATCTACAAAATATTAAAATCAGCAAGTTTGACCGGAACCAAGATTAGTGCGGGATTCTTTGGTTTTGGCGGAAAGGCTTGCTTTCGCCTCTGGGTAGTTACTTAATCTGTGGAAGAACCATAATTTTCAGTGAATAGGCCCTCATCGTCGAACTGAGAACTATAATATTTTGTGTATTTGTTCAAATTTGGTGATGGATTCTTCTGAAGTCTGATCCCTAGGTCGTAAGTTTAAATATTTCTTTTTTATGTCGAGGATCCAATATTATAGACACAGACTGCATTGATTTGGCTCACAGTATGTGACTTCTATAAGTATACTTAACCTTTAAACCGCTGATACAAATAGTCACCCATAAATAGCTCTGCGATATGCTAATTCGTATCAAAATCAAGAAGTATCAAGACTCTTGACATCGGGACAAGAACTTCAGCAATAAGAAACTGTCAAGACAAGAAGAAATTGTCACCTAAATCAAGAGTCTTAAAAATCCAGAGAGAAGTTTGCATTTCTTAATATTACAGAAACACAAAAATCGAACAAGAAATTTTGAATTCCGTAGACATATCTGTCATAAAAATTCTGTTTGCATATTGATGACAGATATGTGTAATATCTGAAATAAAAACCAAGTGTGTCTTGAAATATCATTAGCGTCCTGAGAAGTCGCGTCAGTCTTCGAGACATAGTAGGAATTGATATATACATCTAAAATTAATCATCGTCTTTGTCTAAATGACTACAAATAACGATTTTTTTTAGTTATAAGATTACTATCAAAACCGTCAGGAAGGTTTCTTTTTATTGTTGAGGACTCGCATGAGATTTTTATCGCTGAGTAGTATTAACAAACAGTACATCCGACAACTCGATATATCATGATTTCTTTATGTGAAATATATAAGTAGCCCAAAAACTGATCCTTGTGAAACTCTATTTCTGGCTTATTATTATTAATAGATTTAAATGACAGCCGTCTAGTATTTTATACCTCCCGTATATATCAAACTCCCCGTGGTGTATTATTACCCATTACCTATTCATTACCTATTCAGTAGACAGTCTCATTTCAAATCCACGAGAGTTTTTGCAGAATACCCAGACTAATAGATATTCTTTAAATTATCGATTAGGATTTTTTTTATAATCCAACATTCTGTTTTATTTTTATGGTTTTTGTTCAGTGGAGAACATAGCTCTTTAATCTTGATCCTCTAGATAAATATACGAATGTCAAGGTAATTTCATCTGGAAATAAGTCATCACGGCTCATATACCTACCGTGTTGAAGTTCGAGTCGAAGCAGAAATAGACTCGCACCTTCCCGTGGGAGTAAAACTCGAATCATAAAGTTTGAAGTACTAACTTAAATTATTTGCTAGAGTCTCTTTGCATGTTTTTGTATTTGTTTGAAAACTTATGTCTGTGTGCCGCGGCAAGACGGGGGCGGAAGACGCCACAGGATCCCCGTCGGTAAACATTTTTCAAATTCTTGATGATGTGTTATTTCTGTAAAATGTACACAGGACTAGTACGAGATGGCTAGATTTGAACAGTCACTTCGCTCTACTTAAACAAACGTTTTTCAAAATGTAATTCATTTATTAACCTGAGGTAGAATAAGTCACATGATACATAAGAACTGTAAATATCGACGTGTCACTTGTACTTGGAAGGGTGACCCTCGAAGGAAATACAGCGACCTCACATCACCTTCTAACGGCTTGCATATCAGAGTATACGCAGTAGCTGTGCAATTTTAGGCGGGGATTGCGTAGTCGATATACCACCCTTCGGTAGGGATATAAAGCTGTCGGTGCCTTGTCTATTAGATGTTAGGCAAATAAAAAGTCTATTCTTCATCAATCACTGACCGTCACTAGATGGTCAGCAGTTATAATTTCACTTCATATTCCATATATTCTTATAAATAAGCGTAACTATGTGGGGATTTTTTACTACGTAAATTTTCAAAATTTAACTTAGCAAGTTTTAAAATTTCAAATAAAAATAAACACTACACACTTTCTTATTTTTGATTTGCAGAGAAAAAGTCATTCTTTATAAAAAGTTTTGTTTGGCTTAGGAAGTCATAAACAGTAGTCGAAGATAAATAATACAGGGTATTCTAAAAGTTAGAAAATATGAAATCGGCTGAATTTTTATTGAAAAGTTTATTTAACAAAGTTTTTTCAATTATGAAGAAAAGCTTAAATACGGAGTTTAGTTGCAAAATAAGGAAATAATAATTAAAAAAGGAAAGTACACTTTATTCAACTAAGTATTCAACTATTCCACATGTAGACCTCCTACTAGTACACATTTTTCTAATCTTTTTCTAAATTCGTCATCGACAGATGAGATCATATCAATTATGGTTACAACAGCATCCAGAATTTTTTGCTTTAATAAATCTACATCGTCTTCGAAATCGTTTGCAAATACTTTTTGCTTTAGATTCCGTCATAAGAAGTAATCCAACGGGGTTAGACCTGGCGAACGGGCTGGCCATGCTGTTGGCCCATAGCGGCCAATCTACCTGTCGTGGAAGTGATTGTCTAATTAGAATTGAAGAGTGTGCTGGGCATCCATCTTGCTGAAAAATTATTTTTCTTCTAAATTCTAAATTTTTATTATCCAGTTCGTCCAAAACAAAATTATTCCCCCATCCAGGGACACACTGTATAAGAGTTTTTTGCTAAGTAATATTTTAACGTGACTGGGATTTACACTAAACATCTATTCCACAACATTTAGTTTTAAAATACTATTTCTATTACGAGGTCAAAGTTAAAAGAATTAGAAACAAAAAATTCTTTATACAACGTGATTTACCATGATATGCGGAAAATAGAATGGTGTACTAGTCTTCAATGTGGGAAAACCCCTGCAAAATTTTAGAGTGCTCCGAGGTAATTTAGTGTATTAAAAATGGTTAAAACTTACGAGGATACCCTACTGTTACGTGTCTGTGGTCAGTAATAGGGCAACGAACTTACTTGTGAAAGAATATATTGGAGATGTTTACATTTCCTTAATTGGCATAAAAAGCGAAGCTGGCGGGTGCGGTCAAAGTGTCGCGCGTTTTTTGCTTTTGGTCGAACAATCAGGACACCGGCAGATCCACAACACCGCCGAAGTTGGTGTTTTTGTAAATATCTCTTATATCTACTTGTTGTAGAGTTCACTAGCATAGGTTCAATGTCTTTTCGATTTATATCTCTATTTTTGTAGTGTGCGGCTGGCCCCGCCAACTTGACAAAATACTCGGAATGAGCCCCTGAACACTTTAAAAAACAAAATTGATTTATGCTGTTTTTGTTAAAAAAAAAAGCATTTTGTGATTGTCCTATTAGTGAATAACTTATTGTAACAGTTTTTAATTGTGTAAAAATGCAGATAAATTGCTATTCAGATCGTTGAACTACGAAAGAAATAGTAAAGGGCCCAAAACATTACCCTGTGGCACGTATAGACGTGCTGCAAATCTAATCTGTATCTGTTCAGACTTATACAGTACAATTTTTGCCAGATGAATTTCAATCGATGTATAGCCAAAAACTTCGACAGTTAAATATTAATGCGACAATTTATTATGATCGAGATTTTTATAGAAATTAAAAAAAATATTTAAAACTGTTGTTAGTTGGTTTATTATTTCGAAACTCTTGTTAGTTTGACTTGACTTCATTGAGATATATATATTTTATCGTCTTTTAATAAGAAGACTAAAAGCTAGTTGTTTTATAAATTCCTGATTACGATTTTCAAGCAAATATACGATGGAAAACATATGTTCTCCTTCATGAACATAGTAACTCAAAAGATCGTTGTCCGAATAACGTTATGGTGTAATAAATCTTCGACAGACATTGTTTAAAAACAGTATGCGGGTTTAATTTGTAAACAGTTGAAATATGTTTCGGATACAATTGTCTGTTGGCAGCAATATTTTGTTTCCAAAGCAGTTGCAGATAAAATAGTAAGTGGAGGTGTGGCTGGTATGTGACAGTTTTTTATGCTTTAATTTCAGAATTTCAGACAGACATTATAGATTAAAAGTTCAAAGACCCACTGACAGTTCTGACACATTGCCAAAGATAATATTTGCAAACGGGCTCACAAACCCCTTCTATGTGGATTGTTTGATATCGATTTATGAGCGATATACAGAATGTTGGAATTCGACGTGGATCCGTATCTAGAACCTTTGTATTTTCATTTGTGGATAAGGATGACTTTGTATTAGGCAAAAAATTAGATATGAAAAATATTGAATTGTATTTAATGAATCTAGTCGGCGATAATGATTTGGTAGGTGTTTTCTGTTTCAAACGTGTCACTTTTCCGACTCTTCAACTTTTCCTTTTCCGTCAAGAACTGAATGCTGCACATTCAGGACAACGTGACATCTCTGCCACGGAGTATATTTTTTAATTTACTTGCTCTCTCATTTTGTATTTTCTAAAGAAATTTTATGAAAAGTCAAGCTAACCGAGCACCAGTCGCTTCACATTCAGTAAATCTATCTGGCAATGCATCGTAAAACCATTGTTGAATCATTGTATTTATCATCTAGGTAAATTTACATCGAGATGAACAAAATTTGTAAGAATATATTTTTGTAAATATTTACGCTACCTATTAATTTGTGTTTGTTTACCTTTACTAGTATGAATAATAACTTTATTATTAGATTCTCCACCCGGTAGCAAATAAATAATATTGACACACTGCTACTTTTGTAGACGAGGGGTGCGGAGGTGTGATCGAGTTGTTGGTGGACACATATCCTCGGCACCTGTCCAGTGTTAATATGTTTGGCATCCCCTCTAAAACATTAATAAATAACCTTGTAGTAAAATTAAATTTCTGCTACGAACTTAACGTTTAGTAGAAAAATGCATGTGTAATGTCACCCGCGACTACGCAGTTTGTCGCATTTACGACTGAAAATTAGATGTAAATAAAGGATACGTTGGACTATGCACGTGTCTTAATAGAGTTTTATATGTTTTATTTTTAAAAAGTTTTTGAAAATTATGACACTGACGTATAGTAAAGCTACAGATAATTGGGGTTACAGAAAATTACTATACCTTAGTTGGTAAAGGATAGTAGCATGAGCTCGTTATCGGTGCGTGCGACCAGATCCTATTGGGGTTTAAATTTGGAGGGGATGTAATTCAAAATAATTTTTACAAGAGCTTATCATCAAATCAACGTCGCTCAATGACGTGCCGCTTGACACTATTATCAGTTCCAATTCATCGCTATTCTCCTTTCCCGGCTAAGGTATAATGTAAACAAGGTCGTGCTTTCGTCTAGCTTTATTATTGGTGATTTAATAGTTAACGCCTCTGTAGGAAAACAAGCAAAATCGGGAAATGTACACTTCAACATTATGAAATTAAATGATTTGTCTTTAATATTAATAGTTTTCGGAAGTATAATAGACTTATAATAGATGTAAATAGGGATAGTAAAAAATACTGGATAGTGAATAAAATCAATGAAACAAATATTTTATTCATTTTATTTATTTACTTACATACTTGTTACTCCTACTGTGTAAAATGATCTAAAACGTTAGCAAATTTTACTGACGAAAAAATCTTTCAACTTCCTTGCCTCACTGATCGATAACACAGGCCCACAAAGCAAAAAGTGGTCTGCGCCAGGGTACTGACCAATGACCATATCTATTCCTTTATTTTGAGCCGCTGAACACGAATCTGACCTTAGTTTTTCTCCAGCACGTCAGGTTTTTTTTAACGGCAAATAAATATATAAATATTACGATTCAACAGACTTTTTGCTGTTCAAAAAAAAACCAGACGTGTTAGCTGTCTGCGCTGGGGTACTAACCACACCTATCCCTTGTATTTTGAGTCGCTGAACACGAATATAACCACTTTTTTTTTTGTGAGCCTGTGTAATTATATAAGCTCCACATCACGGATTTTTCGACTCGTATCATTAAATAATACATTTCTTATCGATATTTTTTAACAGTAATCAATCAGGAATATTCTCCTATACTCCCCATCCACCCCGGTATTCCCCAAGGTTCATCCATTGGTCCCATCATATTTATCATATTCATTAACGGCTTACCTTCACCTGCTGACCACCATTCTACACTCTGTTTATGCGCCGACGACACTGCAATTCTGGCTACATCAAAAAATTTTGACGTAACGACGATACTCTTACCAACACAGACCGACATCACCACCAAATTTTATCACCACTCTCGGCTTAAAATCAACTCTAAATCTATTCAAATCTATCTGTACTAAAAATAATCACCAGACTCAACTTCGACTTCTATAAAAGTTGATAGACACAACATTCAATGGCAAAACAACATCAACTAGACTACTTTTTAAACAGAACTATCCAACTAAATAAAACAAAATAAACAATCTGCACATTAGCCTATTCTCCAAAACACCCAATACACATAAAACCAAAGCAACTAAATCTAACAATTAACTATAAAATGGGCTAATGTTGGGTTGACACGGCAACGAAGGGTTTAGGTTAGGTTAGAGGTTAGAAAACTTGGATTTAGAAATATGGATTTATATTTTCATGCGGGGACCTCTGTAGAGTATGGAACGAAGTAAAGTACCTTATAGAAATAGCGCTCAGGTATTTAAAAACGATGTAGATATATTACTCAGTGCTATATTTTATATTTGATGAGTAGTATAATTTTGTTTATGACGCCGATTGCGTTATAGTCCAGTAAGTAAAAAATACACCAGAAGCTCGCGAAAAATGTTGTCTGAGATTTTCCTTCAGTAACTGTTAGTGAACAAAACCACAAAAATCCGTTCTGGGGGTGTCGCGCAAAAAATTATAAAAGTCACTATATTTTGACTAATTTTGAGATTATGTCAAAAGTAACAAATTGAAACACTTTAGTAATGAGTTTTGATCTGAGTTTATTTACAAATTTTAGAAAATATATTTTACAATAGCATTTTTTCCCTGAGAAATATAGTATAATTTTAAATGGTATGATCAATTAATATGAAGTCTTACCTTTCTTTTTAGACCGGGTACATTCAAAAATATTAAAATACAAGGACGCTAGATTAATTAAAAAAAAAATCTAAAAAAAGGCTGCATATTCAATTTTTTGGTGATATTTTTTTTATGCAATTTATTAACTATTAAATGATTAGAAACAATAGTTATATGATATATAAACTAAAAAAAATTGTTGAGCTAAATTTTCAAGATGTTTGGGTTTTTTTTTATTTTCAGGAAGCAATACAAAATTGACCAAAATTTGGCTAACTTTCAACATGCTGGTAAATTTGTAAATGTGAATATTTTTGTTCCTAACTTTTTGTGCATTGACATACTACCTTGATCTAAAAGATAATGCATTTATAACTTTTATTAAATTCAGTTATTTTTTATGGGCCTGTGAATAGTTAGAGGAGCAAAAAATTGAGAGATAACTATATTATATTGTTATTTTTATATTCTAATAAATATCAATTTTCAAAAATGGTAACACAAGAGATTTTTTTATATCCCCTTTAAAATCCATTTTGATTTTTCTTCCTAGCTTGTTTGGTTTTCAAGCAATTCAATTTTTTCTATAGGCCGCACGCAAAAAATTTCAAATAAACGAAAATTCGCGCTCGTTAAAAATACAAATTTTGATTTTTTTTGTCAATATCGATTTTCTCGAAAACCATGGCATATACAGCAAAATTACAATAAGACTTGTTTTTCGGAAATTAGTCAAGCTTTCTTTTTTATTATGAGCAATTTTTTTATATCTTCAACGGTTAACGAGTTATCAGTAAAATAAGGATTTTTTCACTGAAGAGATGGTTTTTTGGGGGGTTGCGCGGCACCCCCAGAACGGATTTTTGTGGTTTTGTAATGTATAACCCCTTCACTAACAGTTACTGAAGGAAAATCTCGGATAACATTTTTTGCGATGGAAATTTTTATAATTATTGAACTATTATGGTTCACGGTCGTTTAAAATTGATTTAATCCAGATTGAAAAGATCGAAATGGTGCGCTAGGCCAGTTATAAGGCCAAGGCTCATCCCCTAGAGACGCCACTGTTTATTTCTATATATGAAGGATTAGTTGGTATTTTTTTACTACTATATACATAATGTATATTAACAATAGGCTGAATCTACAATCTAACTAATAGGCTGAAGTCAACTTTGTTAAAGCCTTCACAATTTAAAACCAACATTTTTGGTAATAAAACAAAGTTTTTATATTTTATCATTTTCATGAAGTTCAGCCATGGTTTTCGTTTTTTATTTGTCAAGAATACACGTGCTGGCAAATATTTTGTTTGAAATGGTATTACAAGTTTGTGGAATTTGTCAATTACCGAGGTACTCTCTGCTGCATTACCAATGCAACTCAAACTAACGTTATTTTAATTTAACCGCAACTGTACTTCTCACCGCTCACGCTGCATATTTCTGCATAGTTACTCGATACTGCTGCAAAAACCTAAACCGGCTGATACGGTCTAGAGATATTGATATATTTGTTTATTTTATGTATCATTTATTATTAATCTTTCGTCTGATGCTTGGGAATCCATTTAAATCCTTTTGTTTGCATTTCGAAGATTACTGGTATCTGCTGATTCATTTATTTAAATTCATTTGTAGTTACTCTTATCGGGGCAATTTATAGTTTTGTCACAACAAATCTATTTATATAAAGTGCCTATTAATAGTACAGTTTAATCAAAAAGATTCCTCATTAGAAAAGTTAATTTATTAGAAAGTTTACATTTGGAAGGCACATTGTCCTAATAATGGAGTTAGTTATCAGCATTGGTAAATTTCTAGTTTTATTTCAGTTATGTAAAAGTTTACTTTTTGGTATCATCTTGGAAATTGAGGACTATATAATTTTGATCCGAATGAACTGCCATCAGCTAGCTCCCTTGGGATCTACGGGGGCATCTGGGGTTATTGTACTGGTAATAAGAGAAACAGTAAATTTAAAAAATGTACCAAATTTCCGAGAGGATAGTCCGATTTTGACAAAATTTCGTAGCACTACTATGTTGATTACCTTCAGCAGCCAAGGTTGTCGTGAGGTCAATTATAAAAAGTGACTGTGCAACACTTCAGCAATAAAAAAATATGTTTAAAACAGTTAACTTCCCCTATTTCTGTATGAAGGCACAGGAGAGCAACGAGACCCAACAGGCAGTTAACGCTCACAAAAAATCTCTAAGCGATTAATTATCGGCTAAACTATTTAAAATGAATTCGGTAACCGTCTGAACTTAAAATCATTGTCATGTTCTAGAAAATCTTTACGTAGAATTGATGCTGTCAAGAGTAATGTATGGGGGGTGCTTCTTTGGATATTTGACTTCGAAGATGACCTCCATTATAAGAGAAAACAAGGAATATTCGATGGTAGATTCTTTTATTCTCAATCAAATCTGGGATGGATTCAAGTATTCTGTCAAATGCACGTGATTCACCGCGCCTTCTCTATGCCACACTGGTCTGATATGTCTATTATCATTTCTGTCAGGTAACCAGAAAATGCTGCGTCCTCCTGAAACTTCTTTTGTATGAATTAGAGCAGCTTATTTTCAGTTTGAACTAGATTTTTGCTTTCTATCGTCTCACCACAATGGCGATTGAATCCATAGTAGCAGTTTCTAGGATACTTGGGGCTTCGATAACCAACCATCAGAATCTCATTCCATATAATGTACATATGGTTCTCTCGTAATAAAATTCCTTTATAGCGAATATCTTTGGTGACACTTGAGTTTCTGGAAAGAACGATCTGAGTTTCATCGTAACAGCACATGCATATATGGCATTGAACAGTGAAGTACCTTTTTGAAGACCAGTGCCAAACCGGTTTCCAGAGGCCAAAAATCTGAAAAATGTACATTTTCACTGATTTGCTTCAAAATTTTTGAGGTTATGTAAAAAAATGGTTCGAATAAAAGTTGTAGATTTCTCAATTATCTACAACTTTTACATTAAACTTTTTTCGATAGGAGGTCTACTTTTGCCATAAATCGTACAAAACCACGTTTTACCTCTAAAAACACACATTTTCGCACCCCCACTTCCGGTTATCTGTTGAGGTCCAATCGATTTTTCTCCATTTATATACCATTAACCTTAAATTTTCCCACCATCCATATACTGCTAAGATTTTTTTTTCAAGGTCTATTGGGGGTGGCGGCAGTTTCTGCTCCCTTACGAGCGATCATCTTATAATGCTGAAATGTTTTATGGTAGGATACACTTTGACCTTATAGTCTGCCAATCTGGAGGCTACAGGTTTCGGTGGGGTACTAAGCCATAATTAACCTGAAACGGTCATAAAGTCGTTACTAAAATAACTTTATTAGAGATTATTACTAATACCAACAAAACATTCATAGTTGGAGCTGAAATATGAACAAAGAGGGATGATGAAACTTTTGATACATCTGTCGAAATCGGATTATCCATTCGAAAGTTACAATATTTTAAAATGTTAACGTTCCTCTTATTATGCTTCAGCTGTTTTGGCGGGCCCCAATGGGGACTAATGGATTATCCACTCGAACTAGAAATGTTACGCAGCATTCAAACTTCACGACCAAAATGTAGTATAGTTGGTAGTAATTTTATTGAAACTAACACCATGCATTAAATTGGACCAGTATGTGGAAACTGTGACTTGTATTGGCTTTTGCTATAGGAGTGACGATTTACAGAGGCAAATAGGATCTAAAATTAATTTACAGATATTCTGGAAATTTTTTTATCAAGATATTAGTTATTTATTTTTTTGTTTTTACAAAAATGTATCATTATCTCTGTCCGCTCTGTAGGGGACGGCGAAATTGTGGAATTTAGCGTAGTAGTAGGGGAGAAAGGCAACGAGGCTGCCAATGTGACAGGTCCCAACGGCGAGCCGGTCCGTGGCTCCCCCTATGCAGCAGATCGCAGACGCGGATACCGTCAGTGGTATTACCCGAGGGGAGGCCGCAGGCCGAGCAACAGGCGCCCCCCGCAGAGAGAGCCAGAGCGAGGGCGACTGGCGAAAAATCAAAAGTATTTGCTGTGAATAACGTTGATCAAGTTGTTGTCTCTTAGGACTAGGGTGAGAGAAGGATACATCGGTAATTTTTTTAGTCCACTCCAAGTTGACGAGTACCAAGAAGCTCGAAACCAATCCATGGATGACTGACCATACTTGCTGATACAAAGGCTTTTAGATTTAATATAAAGGGTATAGCCGGAAAAGTTAGGGAAATGTGCCTCCGCACTTACTTAGTTAAAATGGCTTCCAGATGATGCAATTTATAGAGTATATTACACGGTAAAAATTTTAACCCGCTACTACCCCTACGAAGGTGGAAAAAAAAAATAATATGTCTTTAATTATTATATATTTTTTTTTCGGTTTCTATGCAACAGATCGATTTGAAATTTGGCACGAGTATTGCTTGCATGGAGATAACTTACTACAAAGTAGATGAAGAAAAAAATATTTTGAGGTTTTTGGTTCTTGTACACAGTACACACACTAAATCACAATTTTTTCTCATCCCCTTTAATAATGGGGTGGGACTGATAACAGAGATGGCTAATGCCAAAAAATTTGTTGAGACCTTAGCTTCTCTTGTATATACTAAATACCAGTTTTATTGACTCTTACCTGCTTCATTTACCTATTTACCCCCCATTTACCCCAATTTACCCCCCAACCCTTCGACGGAACAAGATTAAAATATAATCTAGTTCCAGTTCTCGTTAAAATACATACGTGTACCAAATTTCAAATCAATATCTTAAACGGTTCCAGAGTAAACGTGCGCACAAAAAAAGTTAGACAGACTGACAGACAGACAGAAATTTTTCTCTCTCTCAAACTTAAAATCTCGACGTTTCATGACATTCTAAGCCTATTTGAACAATTAAAATTTTAAAATTTTTTTTTGTCGTTAAACCACTGGACGTGGAAGTAAAAAAATAAAATTGGGAAAAATAAAATATTTACACATGCCTCTTAGTTGTAACAGTTAATACTTATAGCCTTACAAGGTATTATTGCATATCTACAACCGACCGCGGGTGCCAGTGCGATGTTGCCAAGTCTACTTTTTCCCCAGACGTACGGAAATTCGGCACAATCTGGCAATACCACTTCTGGAGGTCCCAGGGGCGAAGTATTAACTCCCGGGGAAAAGTTTAGCAACGAATGATGTTCATTGTAATGTCTCATTACGACATCTAAAAAACGGGATCCATCAGGGCGACTTAAGTTTACACATAGACTGGACCACGGATAGTAGGTTAAACCACAAAGGTTATAAAAACAAAGGCATATTTGGAATCAATATCAGTATTGACAAACGACAACTAATGTTAAACAACTGTACCATACTGAGATAAAAAATTATCCATCTGCGTAGCTGGCTGATGGAACCCATCCAAGGCCAAAAATGAGGGGGAAAAAATCAAATACATTTTACAGCAACGATTGCCTCGGGGGATGTATATTTGTTTGTTTCGATAGCACTGTAGTCTCGCAGTAGTGGGTATTACGGTCAGTTCTTTACCTTCACCACATATGCAACAGTATTTATGTGTAGCAACGAGTCTTTGCAATGGTAGTTCCATTATATCATCAGTCACTAATCGTAGTGCTAGAAGATGTCGAGGGCACAAAAGGCTGGTCTTCTTCGATCGTTCCCTCACTTTCTTCATCTGGTTCAGTAAGTCGTTTTTCAGATGTCGTAATGCGACAGTAATTACAAAGAATATCATTCGTTGCTAAACATTTCTCCAAGCTCCTAGAGAGTTAATACTTCGCCCCTGGGAGGTAAACCGTGGAATCTCCAGAAGTGGTATTGCCAGATTGTGCCGAATTTCCGTACGTCTGGGGAAAAAGTAGACTTGGCAACATCGCACTGGCACCCGCGGTCGGTTGTAGATATGCAACAATACCTTGTAAGGCTATAAGTATGAACTGTTACAACTAAGAGGCATGTGTAAATATTTTATTTTACCCAATTTTATTTTTTTCCATATTGTTCCACCACAGCAAAAAATCTGACAATTTAGTATGATAATCACGAAGTGTCAAGACATAATATATCATAGAATGGTGATGGTGATTGTACCACGAAGGGTAGCCACCCTTTTGTCCTCTAAAAAAAATGTATATTTTTTTTTCCGATGGTTAAAATGGTCATAAAATGACCTTATTTTGGAGTAAGTTATCTCCATGCAAGCAATACTCGTGCCAAATTTCAAATCGATCGGTTGCATAGAAACCGAAAAAAAATATAATAATCAAAGACATATTATTTTTTTTCCACCTTCGTAGGGGTAGTAGCGGGTTAAAATTTTTACCGTGTAATATACTCTATAAACTGCATCATCTGGAAGCCATTTTAACTAAGTGCGGGGGCACATTTCCCTAACTTTCCCGGCTACACCCTTTCTCTTCCATATTTGTTTTCGTTTTTTCAAAAATGTATTATTTTCTCTTTTCTGTCTGTCGAAAACTTTTTACAGTAAATAACGGTAGATGGAGTTATCGGTGTGATTTTCAAGTAGCTGACTTAGGACTAGAGCGAATTGAGGCCATATCGGCGACTTTGTTCAGTCTACTCCAAGTTGACGATAACCAAGAAGTTCGAAGCCAGTCTGAGGACTTCTAGCCCTCTTCGATATTTACTGCAGATACTTTACAAACGTCTCTTGTGATTATTTGATATACTCCAGAGCGCCAACACTACCAAAGTATATAGAGTATAGATGTGTATATAGATTATATATGTATATGGAGAATTGATGATAAAAATTGTTAATTTGATAATTATTTCATGAATTATGGGGGATAAGAAAATTTAACAGGTGTATAAACATTTGTCAGAACAAAATTTACAACTTTTAGATTTCAAGCTAAAAAATTGTTTAAAATTAACCCCGATTATTGTTTTACCGAATAATAGTTTCTTTGAATTAAGTGTACATTTTGTGCAAAATAATTTAAAGAGAATATACAATTTGTGGATTCCACATTCGGAATTTTATTTAAAAATTACACACAAATTGTAGAAACTAACGTAATCTGTTCAGACATTTGTTCCTACTGTTTTTATGCAGTTGTAATCCAAATTTGCAGTGTACGATTTATGTGTTTTCAAAGATTGTACAAAAATTTCAATTATGTTAATGCATAAACTGTACAAGATCATAAAACATGAACATACCACATATAGTGGACAACCCCCAAATTTAATGCCAAGGCTGTCCGGAAGGGGGTTGCACATTTGAAAAAACGCAGACATTTATCCATACCCACCGGTATTGTCAGTACCGGGGCTGGGGTTCGAATCCAAAATGCGATAGACAGTCGGTCAGCATATTCGCCACTCTTAACCGACTGAGCTACAGTGGCATACCATAACTCCAAGAATATTATCACTTATTTCCAAAAAATGTTCCTGTCACTTTTTTATATGGTCAATTTGGAGCGTAATTTTTTACAATTGGAAAATGTTAAACACGTCTTTCTCTATTATACGCTTCACAACTAATGTAACTTTGAAAAATACTCCAGTTTATCGGCCATGAATCAAACCAGGCACTCCTCGCCGCGCTGTGAAGGAAGAGCTCTCTCCGACTAAGGTGACATACAAATAATAAGGATTCAAAATTCATTTTTTGCAAGGAACAATCGGATGGAGGTTAGATTATGCAAACAGAAAACCTTGTTTCTCTGCCGCCACAGCTCCATTTTTAGCAACTGGATTTGCCAATATCTGAAATTGGACCCTTGACATCTACTTCGACAAAATTTAATTTAAATTGCTTTAATTTGTGTTTGAGAAAATAATTGACCATTACTCATTTGCACAGAACATTACTTTATATCTGCAGGTAAAAATTTCACTGCATAAATAATAATAAAATGTGGTATAACTTCAATTCGATTTTACTATAACTAGTTTATGGAATGTCAATTAACAATTAATTACGTTACTACTATTTTGCACGTGAAGAATAAATTACAATTCTAGTCTGCGAGAAGGCGTTTATATGTTTTCTAACGCCTTCTGCCAACAGTTCATTGATAAATCGACTTGTTGCATTCATTACGTACTAATTTATTTTGAAGGAAATATGTAAAAGACATTGCTCAAAACTAGGAAGTCTGAGGTTGGATAAAAATCGACACCTATGTGGCTACGTTGGCTGGTACTATTGTATTCTAACCCATAGAGCAATAGTTAAGCCCACTGGTAATTTTCCCTCTGACAAGTATAAGTTCATTATTATTATATATATAGGGTGTCCCAGGAAGCCATGTCAATAATTCAGGAGTGTGTAGATGGTCAAGAGTATTAATTAATTTCCATCATTCTAATTTTTTCCACAATTCCAATTTCCACAGTTACTGAGTTAAATTAGGAGTTTTAGTAGAGTTTCTTTTAATTTGTTATCTTGATGTACTAATACATTTTTGGTCACCTAGGCCCGGATATAAATCTCTGATAGAGGAATTGCGTAAATTGGCTTTTTAAAATTATTTAGGATACTATCTAATTTTGTTGTGCGTGATTAGTAGTATGTAATTCATTGAAAATTGTAATTTAACGTGTTCTGTTGCAAAACACATTTCCACTGAAGATTTCTTTACATTTTCAATATTTCAAGTCTTCGTTACTATAATGATGAGATGATTTTATCCATCCAAATTGGTCTTAGAAAAGCGTCAGTAACAATTTGTGCAAATAAGTAATATATTTTTTGAGTAATGATCTTGTACAGATTATTAATTAAATATATAAAATATAGTATGCTTCTATTCTTACTTCACTTGTGGAACAAGTACCCGAACAGATTCAGTTAGTTTGTATTAAAATTTACGTGAAATTTTCAAATTGTAAATTTTCTTCGTCAATTTTGTAAATCACGGTGTGTTCACTTAATTCAAAGAAGCTGTTATTTTGTAAGTTTTATATATTCGTCTGCCAATAGTACAACTTATTTTACACAATGTCTATACTCCTGTTAAAGCTGTTGTCCTATTGTTTTATAATTCATGAAATGCAATTATCATATTTACAATTTTTATAGTAAATCATCTATACTTGAATTGCTTCTTCTTTGGTAGTGCTAGCGCTATGAAATATATCAAAACATCACAGAGACGCTTATAAAATAACTGTAGTGAATGTCGGAGAAAATTAGCTAGCCCTTGCAACGGTAAGCATGGTGAGTCTTCCACGGACTGGTTTCGAGCTCCTGCCTCTTGTCCACGAAAATCGCTGATACAGTCCCTATTCGCTCTACCAGGCTAATCCTAAGACAGCAACGTGAAAATCAAGTTAGCTCCATCTACCATTATTCACTGCAAATATTTTTGAAAATTCTGATTATGATGATATCAAACGATTATCTATGTGACAATTATTCAAACTCTTAAAATAATGACACCAAACTGGTTGTAAATAGTGTCTTTAAACTACACAGTTTCTGGTCAGGGCATTGATAAAATAAAATTAGACTTTGCTTACCACTACTATTGTACAGCGAAAATAAATAAGTTGGGACTCAAAATTGAGTCTGGCACTTGGATGGGTGACCGTATTTCATCTCGCCGGTAATATAAATATAGCAAACAAATTTTTTGAAAATTTGTTAGCAACGTTCATAAAATTACAATTTTGATGTTACACAATTTGTGCAAACCCTTTATATATTTGTTCAAAACTATTTATATTACTTGTACATATTGTTACATAAAAAGGAATACTATTTCTCTATGCACCGGATACTTATAAGTTTCAAATTAAAAATTACATCAAATATTTATCATTACTTTTTAAGATGATTTAACGCCTGTAATATAATATCCCATAACTCTTGCAGTTATATTTGGGATTTAGGTATCAATTTTAATGTTATTGCTTGTATTTTATGATAAGTAGTAAAAACACGGACGCATGCAAGCATATTTTTAACAATGAAATAATTTTTCTTACAGCGCAGAAAGATAAAAATACTTCCAATAAGTTATAATTACTGCACTAATTTTATTGCAAATCTGATAATCTATAGTAAAATTATATCGTGGGAACAATACCGAAAGCAATCATATTTTTCAGAGAAGTATTAAAAGATGGAAATATTTTTTAATCTTTCCTGTAGACAAGTCATTGCGTCTTTTTTGCTAAGTAGGTGATTTTTTTATTGAACAAAGCAATAAAAAATAAAACGCCACCGTTGTTCCTACGTGAATCTAATTTTTTCTTGTTTACATATGTATCCGGAATGCGTCAAAATAAAATCTATAAATAACAAAGCTGGTTTATACGCAAAAATAAGCTGTTAGTAAGCGTATAAAAAATATATTTTCAGTGCATTTCCCCATATCGGAACAAGGAAAATATTTACGGACTTTCTAAAATTATTGAACTATGTATGTAGTAGGTTCTATTTCTCTACTTGCTTGATTACTTCCAAATCATGGAAGTATAGTAACGATTATTTCACTCATTAACGCTGTAGCCAATGAGGGCCCGTTCTTTCACAACATTGCACCAATCAAAAGTCATTATTAGTGGTAAACTAACCTAGATCGACTTTTGACAGTACCAACATTCAAAAGTTATCGCTCTAATTTTTTGTGTCGCTGCAGCGGCAAATGTTGCGATAATTTTTTGACGTTTTGTTTCGTGAAATGTTTTCGGCAAATAGTGCAACTCGAGCTTTTAAATTTTATCTATAAATATCTTCTCTAGCTTATTACTAATTGTTAACGTAAATTGTAGTATTGTATTATATACGTAGTAATATAATAATAACCTAAAAGCACCACATAAGTTGACAACTCCCCATTTCAAAGCGATGGCTGAACTTTTATAGGTTCGGGACAAGTTATACACAGCTTTCAATGGCTTATAATATCTAACGTAAATACCAAGCAATTTTCACAACTAACATTAAATATAAATGCCTACCAAGCAAACAAATCAATTATTTCATGTTAAATACACAAATGTACTTACGTATGGTAATTCATCACAAAACAGGTTAACACCTTATTCGGAAAATTAAAACGATGGCTCGACTGAGTAGCAGATATGTTATAATTCGTTGTACTTAAAGTTCACTCTACTTAAACAAGCAAACCTTAACTCAATTATTAAACTTCTTAAATTAAAAATAAGGATTAAATACATAAATATATATTAATAAACACTTTAATATAATAATTCTTGAAAAATTCAATGTTTACTAGTTAAGTTAAGCTAGCGTTACTAGATGGCGATACCATTTCATGTCGGCAACCTTGGAACGTAAAAGCGGGAGATTGGTAAAATGCAAAATTGTCTGGCTTTACTCGTAGTGTGATTGGCCGAAGCGTGCTAGGGGACTCTTTGTTGGGAATACCAGTCTATAAGTTACTGTATGAATACCTATGGTTTAACGTATCTCGATTGTCATTGCCGTTACATCATTTATACCTACTTTGTTCTTTATTAGATGAGTCGTTTTGGAAATGCATATTTATGTGACGTAAATGATGAAATTGAAAATAAAGGTCAGTAAAATCTAAAAAGTGACAAGAAAATGTCTGAAGGCAATTAATTACAAAACATAATATTGAAGATATACTTAATGAATTATTTATTCGTGAAATATTCCCCCCAAATTTTACCTATAAATTTTTTCGCAAGCTAAGTTGCCAAAAGTTAATATAACTCGTGCAAATTGGCAGTTTATTATCAAAGATTAAATCCCTCCCACTAAAGCGGTCGGGATTTAATCAGATAATAAACTGCCAATTTGCACTCTTTATATTACCAGGCAACAACGCTTTCGAAAAAATTTTCGATAAAATTTTAAGCACTAGTGATATTACATACGGTAAAAAAACATTGTGATTTTACGGGCACCGTAATTAGAAAACCAAAAATCAAAATTTTGTTAAATTTTGGATATAAAAGTTCAACAATGTTGCATTGGTTTTTCAATAAAAAAATGCCTAATATGACTTCTCGAAAAATCGACCCCCTTTTTTTGATACTGATCCGAATTTAGTTGAAATCGGATGACTAATAACTGAAATATGGAGGGGGTGGCATTAAAGGACATATCTTTAAGTTCCGAGGCCTCAGAAACACGAAAAAGTGGTTTTTACGTTCGGTCATTTTATTTTCATTATTTGAAATATTTTAAAAAATATTCGAGTTTGATTTAAATCGTGATTTAAAAGAGGCCAACCCTGATAATAAGTATAGTAAGTATCTATCAAAAATGTTGCTGCCTTAAGAACTCATATTCATCACTAATTCCTTGACGCCATTTTCTTTTTGGTCCTTAATTTTTTTCTACGCGAGTTACTGCTTATCACCAAGCCAATTCGTAACCTAGGTTTCTGTACGAAGATATTGGTACCAGTTCCATACCTGTAGCATTAAAAATCCCACGGGACCAGTTTTTAACACATTTCCATATACTATATGTTCGAGGCTTTAGTAAAAGCATGATTTGATCGTATCTAATATTATAAACAAATATAAGCAAAATAAAAATAGACACAACGTAGATTAAAAGTAAATATTAAGCAACTCTCAATGAACTTAATGATGTATAAATAAGTTTTCTGTTTGACAACTGAAAACAAATCATAAATTATATCCATTTAATTTCTCTACCTTCTATTTGTCGTTTGATGTTTATGACCTAAAATATTACAAGTGTACAAAGCGTAAATTTGTCTTTTTAACCCCAAAATAATTATTGATTACACAAGTTAGTAGTCTTGTGTTACTTCTTATCGGCCAAATCTTCTAACGACCTTTAATTTGTACTTGTTATTTGGAATTTTTATTTTCAAAATGAGATTTTGTTGAAAATTTTACTATCTATGGTATATTTAATGGACATAATGTGGTCAACATTAGGACTTCCGCAGCTTCTTCTGCATCTTTATTGAAGTACTGTACCTTGGCCCTGTCGAGTTCAGAATAAAAACATTATCTTCATTCCCAGACGACTCGGTGGAATTCGCGATCTCCTTCAACAGCGAGAGAGGCTTACTCGTGTGGGCTCTCCTCGAACCAGCATATGGGGTGTTCGAGACGGGACCAAGCCTAAGAACACGCTATAAATACAGTCAACAACGTCGACTCCCATTCAGTACTAACAAATTGCTAATTTCGAACAGTTAAATCTCACCAAAGAGTTCGAAATATAACAATCCTAGTGCATTGAAGAGGCAGCGCAGCGTAGTTCGACGTCGTCTTGGCTCACGACTTCACGTGTGGTAGTTTTCGAATTCAGTTTCAATTTTTTTTCTGTCCGTAATGGAGGCCCAGGTAACTTTAGCTAGAGATGGACTTTCGGTGTTGTATTACGGTTTCGTATCGTTGGTGATTGCCCTTTTGGTTAAAGTTGTCGTGAACGCTTACGGACGCTTGGACATTGGCAGGGTATTATTCAGTCAATTTATTAGTGTTCATTTTTGTTAATATGTACCCGGGATTATTGTAGACTACTAACAATTTTTGACGAGATATAATAGAATATTTTTCGTAATAGTAAAGTGTAATTTGAATTAAAAGAATTAATTGCAATTTTTTATAATCGCCCCCTGAATTAGTGATATGCAGAATATATTTTTTCTTTATTACAGTAACTGTTTGTTCAAAATATTATTCAAAATTATTTTGCGTGAGGTTATTTTCGAATATTACACATATTTCTTTCATTAACATTTGACATATTATAGTTTTATACAAATAAATACCTTCAAAATATGAAGCTATTAAGTAATGATCTAGAAATTTAGACCGATGGCTCTTCATAGAAAAATCATAGACCATTTTTTCAATTAATTATATTGCTTTTTGATTTTCGCTCGATTTTTTTGTACCATGGATATGATGTGATATTTTATAAGAAAAAGTTTATTATAAGTTTGTAAATGACAACCATTACATTCCAATCTAAATTAGCTTGTCAACAAATATCATACAATATATACAGTGTGTCTCACTTTTCATGGAGCCACCCTCATATCTCGCTCATCTGATTTCCGAATATTTTGAAATTTTGGTGGTGAATATGTACCTAAGTAGACGTAACCATATTTGATTTTAGTCAGAGGCGCCCGATTCTAGGATGGAAAAGGGGGTCAATTTAAAAAGAAAGTATTAGCTATTTTTCTTTAGAAACCTCTTTGTCCAAGATTACATCGTAGTGGGTTCAAAGGTATTTAGGGGCTGTTAAAAAATCATTTTTTTCGACTAAAAATAAATTTTATCTGTAAAACGGATTCTCAAATGAAAAAATGTATTCTTCATTTTTTTGTTCAGAATAATGTATTGTATTGGTTTGCATTGATTTTACAACAAAATAATTATTTATTTAATAAGGCAAAAATTAAAAAATAAAATTAATTAAAATAAAATAATTAAATTGACACTTTCATCACTTACTTAGGCCTTTATTGAAGATTATTTGTCAGAAAAATGGTAGGCATGTACGAATTAGAATCTGCCTTATTAAATAAATAATTATATTGTTTTAAAGTCAATTCAAACTAGTACAATACATTATTCGGAACGAAAAATGAAGTATACATTTTTTTTCATTTGAGAATCCGTTTCATACATAAAAATTATTTTCAGTTGAAAAAAAATTTTTTTTGACGGTCCCTATCTCAAACACCTTTGAACCCACTATGGTGTGGTGTAATCTTGTATAGAAGGGGGTTTCTAAAGGTGCCGATTAAGAATATCTTACTAGTTTTTATCTAAAAAAAATCACTTTTATATATCGACCGACCGTCTCTGACTAAAATCAAATGTGGTTACGCTTAAAGACTCACTTTATAGGTAATACTACCAAAATCTCAAAATATTCGGATGTCAGATGAGCGATGTGGCTACATAAAAAGTGGGACATACTGTATTGCAGTAATGTCTGTTAGTTTTGTTTTCAATGTTATAAACTTATATCATAAACGTCTTGTTTGTACGTAGTGGCTTGTCGTCTATAACTTTATACAGTAGGCCTATTTTACATGAATAAAAATATGCTATTTTAGGAAAAACAGAGGGGGGGGCGGGGGTGGGGCTCATTCTACTAATTTACACAATTTAATAACATACAAGTCTGTTTTCTTCCTGTCCAATTTCAGTATTTAGCAGAAAGAGGAAATTAGATGTAAACATTGTATTCTTAACAGGTTTTTTTTTATAATTATTGAATATTGAACATTTTGTTATCTATATAGGAGGCGCTTCATAGTTTTTTGATAATAATTTCGTTGTTTAAATATAAAGGCTATATTTTTCATTTTAATTATCTCCCAAAGATGCCAGCTAGGGTGGCGAAACGTATACTCTACAATATTATTGTTTTTAGAATCTTACCGAAGCGAAGGTTTTGAAATTAAAATGTTTAATAATTTTTATATTTACTCACGATATTTACTTAGCGAAACAGTAGAGCTCTTCCTTAAGTTAACACTGGCTTACCATTCAAATTTCAATACAATCTGACTTGCTTCTTTTAGGTTTTGTGATTACAAATAACGTGACGGACGGGCAGACAAACGATCGTTTTGTGTGTTATTCAGAATTCGATGGCTAAAGCGGTAATATGAAAAATATTTCTGAGCGATATATACGGTTTTAGAACAAACGGAATATTCCCTTCGTATTCGTGTTTACTAAAGAGGATAATGATCTTTTAAATATGGCAACCATAAGACTTTCAAGACTATTTGTGCTGACAGGTGTAATCGCTGAAAAATAAGTTAACTTTTCTTTTGGTAGCTAAAAATAAAAAAAACAGCTTTTGATTTTACAGGAATAGTGAAGGTTAATTTTAGAATTTATTGAACATTAGGTTATAAATAAAAGAAAAATTGAAGTTTATTGAACAATTTTTGCAATGAGAATTGTTTGGGATTAACACCACTGGGAATTTAAACGCTAAATAAGGCAAAAAACCTACCAATCTAACTAACAATAAAAATGAACCTACATACTTATCCACTGCATATTCCATTTGATTGTACTTATTTTAATCATGATATTAGCTAAATTTTCATTTAACACAATTTTGGAAAATGTTTGAAAATCATGTTTATTATTTGTTACAATTACGAATATTACGTCAAGTAATTTTAAACGCACAAGTTTTAAACCTAATACGGTGTATACTTTCTGGAAAACAGGGAAAACCTATAAAAGTCAGGGAATTTGATTTTGTTCAGGGAAATCAGGGAATTTATAAATTTATAAAAAAGTCAGGGAAAATTTATTAAAACTACTTATATGCAAAGTTGTTCCCATCTTCCCCCCGCTCGGCAAAAAATATTTTCCACCCCCCACCCCATCGATTTTCATTTTCGAGCAGAAATATTGTCTGGAATTTATATTGAAAAGTTCTGGAAAAGTCAGGGAATTTCGAAATCGTGAATTGGTATACACCTTGCCTAATATATTAAAAAGCCAAAAGTTGGTATAATTGATCGATTTTAATATGGTTTAATTGTACCTTACAGAAAAGTTCTTTGAGCCTCTGAACTCGGGCTGTCATTTTCAATTTTCGTACAGTGTGACACTTAAGATGAAGACACTCTTATAACTTTTTTTCCGATTTGAAACAAATCTTACTGAACAAACTAGTATCTACTTATGGACAAAAAGACATTGACCTCCTACAAATTCAAAGCCACCTGCGGTACCAAAATAAGCCGAGAAAATCTATAAATCATATTAGGTATTTTTTTACCGGAAAATTTTATTAATGAACGTTGTTCAGAATTGCCCAAAAACCATAAGTCCAAAATTTCATCTGAATAAAAAAATTTTAAACTTAAAAACATCGATAGAACTAAAAAAATATTAAAACAAACTACCTAACAGCTTGGGTTTAATTTGAAACAAAATTGTCATGAATTAAAAAAAAACCATTAAAATTATATTTTCGGACTCTATTTTAAACAAAATTTCAATATTTTTTAAATTTTGATTACATTTTGGACTTTTGGGAAATTCTGAACAATTTTCATTAGCAAAATTCTCCGAATGGTTTATTCGGATTATTTTAGTACCGCAGGTGGCTTTGAATTTGTAGGAAGTGAATGTTTTTGTGTCATAAGTCCATAAGATACTTCAGTAAAATTTGGTTCAAATCGGAAAAAAAAAATAAAAAAGTTATAAAAGTGTCTTCATCTTAAGTGGGTCATACTGTATAAAAATAAACCTTGATATTGGAAAATCCTATTTATCCTGGAATCTCGCTTATTATTGTTTCTTGAAAATGGTTCGTTTCACAAAATTCATTTAAAATATTGTAAATACCTTGAGTCCACGGATGGAATTTTGT
This sequence comes from Rutpela maculata, assembly GCA_936432065.2. Classification (NCBI taxonomy): domain Eukaryota; kingdom Metazoa; phylum Arthropoda; class Insecta; order Coleoptera; family Cerambycidae; genus Rutpela; species Rutpela maculata. Next base: position 207,597,694 of record OW386286.2, on the reverse strand, counting down.
AATTTTTTTTTATTTTTGGTTTTCTGATAAAAAATCATTCTTCATAAAAACTTCTGGTTATTTAGAAAAGTCCTTGGCCATTTTCAGGATTACGATTTGCTATACAGGGTGTTCAGAAATGGGGGAAATATAATATAAAATCAAGAGTAAAGTACTTTTCTTTAAATAAACATAATAAAATCTCATAAGATTTGATTATATTCATTAAAAGAAAGGTACTTTACTCTTGCTAAAATTTTAGATTTTCCTCATTTCCCCAGCACCCTGTACAGTAAATCGTAATCCTGAGAATGGGTAAGAATTTTTTAGAAAGAACCAAAAATGAAAAAGTTTACAAGTGTAGTTAAGTCCATCCGTGGACACCGGACACTGTAGTGTATTATGTAAATTTATCATTTTCATGCAAATTACGGTCTCTTCTTATTCATAACATCTTGGCAGACGTTTTGTGATCCATGCATTATCCTAGTCTGCCTCTATTTGATGTGTAGTACGTCTGACAGCATCACACCATGGGGCGCAGTTGCCTGCGCAGCTTCGTCAAAGCTTTTGCCCACCAGCCCTTTGCCAATATCAGCCTAAAGTTTAGAAGGACCTAACTTGAAAATTAAGCGAACGTTATTACTTCCTTTTTCTCTTTAAGAAACATTATCATGATGATCTCGTAAAGACACGTTGAAATGTCGGTCATAATTAATACACGTAGACGAACATCTAAATCATTACGGTTTGCACGAAAAACAATCAATTAATTATTAAAAATCATGTTCCACGCGAAGGAGTTCTCTAAGTGGAATTAGGGCGTAATAATAAGGCATGATCATCTATATTAAAATCAAATGTTTAATCGAATTGGCATGCCTCTCATTATTGACGGTAATTTATAATAATTACTCTATTATTAGTAGCAATAATGCGTGCCCGTATTCAAATTTGAAAAGGTTGTATTTTTTTAACCGAGGATCGAGGCCGATGTGGGAGTCGTAAAATATAAATCAGTGTTTCGGGATAAATCATCAACAAATGTTTAGTTCACATACTGGTACTATTTGGTGACACCTTCATATTTCATTAGTCTATTTAAAAACAACTAGGCGGGAGAACAACGATATTTTTGTATAGCCTAGTTCACAAATTCAAAGCCGTGTTAATTCTTGATAAAGCTCGTAAAAATATGAGTGAGGGCTCATTCGATTAGGAATGACGTCTAGAAAAATGCGCAAAAGTTTCAAACCCGCACATAAACAATTGCAAAAGTTATAAACAATTGAAGATTGCAAATTTTTGCAAATAACTCGAAAACTATTAATATTTAAGGCATTTTAAAGAAACATTCTTAAATAGGAAGAAATTTCCAATAATAAAGTCCCGACGCCCGAAACTCTATCTCTATTATTAATAATTTTAATTTAATGTTGAAAATAGACACTAAGCCGTTACGATGCTCTGAAACCGGCCGTAATAAGTAAAAATATTTTTTTATGTTATTAAATATTAATTTAAAACTTTTTAAAAATTATGGTGTTATTTAGACACTTAAAGGAACAATATCCCATCCCGTTGGAAAACAAATTTTTTAGAGTTTGCGTTTATACTTTAAGTTGGATAATTGTTAAACAAAAGCCACTAAAATGATTTCGCTTCGTGGAGATCTTATGTCAACTGTATATATACTTTATGGAATTATGACATTGCGATGTTTTTAATTGTTATAGTCTATTAGCTATTAATTATTTAATCTAACAAAAAGCTAAAAAATGAAAAAGAGAGGTTGAAACATTTTTGTAATTAATTTTAATTATTATTACAGTTTTTATATTAAAAAATACTATGAGATTACATACACTTTAAATTTTTATTGCTATTTGTTTAAGCAAATTTTATAAACAAATAGATAAAATATGTATTTTTGAAAAAATGTTTGCCATTTTATTCGTTATAAAATATCATTAAAAAAATTTTTTTTCTTAAAAAATTTGTTTAATTATAATCATTTTTTTCTTTTTTTTGTTATGTAAACAAATTATTAAGAAAAAATCTTATTCTTAAAAATTTATTATTTGCAATTCTTTATAAGGTGGAAAAAAGAAAATTTTTTGTTGTTAATTTATTTGTTATTAACAACCACCGAATGTGTTTATATTTTTTTTAGATAGAAAAAAAATAACAAAAACAACCGTATACATAAACATGTCAAAAAAAAATTAAATTTAAAATTCTATAAAAAATATTAAAAAAATTTTTTGACATGCTTATGTATACAGTTGTTTTCCTTATTTTTTTTTATCTAAAAAAAAAATATGAACACATTCGGCGGTTGTTTATTAAATAAACAAATAAATTAACAACAAAAATGTCTTTTTTCCACCTTGTAGAGAATTGCAAATAATGAATTTTAAGAATAAATTTTTTTCTTAATAGTTTGTTTAAATAATGAAAAAAATAAAAAAAGGATTATATACAATTAAAAAAAATTTTTAAGAAATTTTTTGTTAAAATCATAATATTTTATAACAAATAAAATGGCAAAACAATTTTTTTTAAAAATACATAATTTATCTATTTGTTATAAAATTTACTTAAACAAATAGCAATAGAAATTTAAAGTTTATGTAATCTTATAGTATTTTTAAATCTAAAAACAGTAATAACAATTAACATAATTTAAAAAAAAATTTCAATCTCTCTTTTTCATTTTTTAGTTTTTTGTTAGGTTAAATAATTAATAACTAATAGGCCAGTCCAAGACGCTGTCACTTTGCTTTGTTTGTACTACAGCAACCATCTTTTGTTGGTAAGTTAGGGTTTTCGACAGGCCTAAAGGGCACCATACACGTTCAGTAATCTCATTACCTGAATTTTCGCGTTTTTTCAATCATACTTAATTCAATAATTATAGCTAGATATGCTTTTTTCTTAAATAATGGACGTGTAAGGTGTGAAAAATAATGACAGGGAATGACGGGAAAATTTTTGTAATGATGTTTCTGTAATGATCTGCTGGAATTACATTATTGCTGAACGTGTATGGTGCCCTTTAGGTGTGACAAAAACCCTAACTTACCAACAAAAGATGGCTGCTGTAGTACAAACAAAGCAAAGTGACAGCGTGTTGGACTGGCCTATAGATCATTTTCGGTTGACGTCAGCTGCCGGCATGGAGAGCATCCAACTGATATTGAGATGGGTACAAGCTATTATTTTTTAATAAAATGATAGGTTGTTAAATAGCAACTCATCTCTAATTAATTGTTTTCATTTTCATTGCCTGTTATTGGATGAGGTTTTGGGTCCCTCCAGACAGCTGCGTCAAAATCAGTTGACCGAAAATGATCTATAACCTATAACAATTGACAACATCGCAATGTCATAATCCCATAAAGTATATATTTTGACACAAGATCTCCACGAAGCGAAATAATTTTAGTGGCTTTTGTTTAACAATTATCCTACTTGAAATATAAACCCAAACTCTAAAAAAAATTGTTAATTAACAATAGGCTCATTTTATGAAAAATCGGTGAAAAAGTTGTTTTCCAACGGGATATTGTTCCTTTAAGTGTCTAAATAACACCATAATTTTTTAAAATTTTTAAAATAATATTTAATAACATAAAAAAATATTTTTACTTATTACGGCCGGTTTCGGAGCATCGTAACGGTTTAGTGTTCGCCGCGCGGAGCTCTATTTTCAACATTAAGGATAGGATTTTGCAGAGTGAGAGGGAAATATGCGTTTATTTTCGGTTTATTATACAGTGTGTTTCACTTCTCGTGAAGACACCCCTGTATCATTTTTATTTGTTGCCGAATTAATTTCAAATTTTTATCAGCCATGCAAGTCCATAAGGTGACTTTATTCAACATATAAATGCCGTCTAAATCTAAAACGCCGGCCTACTGCGATAAAAAGAAAATGTCAATTTTCGAGAAATCATAGTAGGCTTAGAGATAGACAAAAATTTTGTTAACAAAAGTTGTTCGGAATCACTTGATATGTCCTCCTGTAAAATTTTGTGAAAATCGGAATATTTTCAAAAAAAAATTTTTTGTTTCACTTCTCGTGAAGACACCCCTGTATCTTTTTTATTTGTGGCCGGATTAATTTCAAATTTTTATCAGCCATACAAGTCCATAAGGTGACTTTATTCAACATATAAATGCCGTCTAAATCTAAAACGCCGGCCTACTGCGATAAAAAGAAAATATCAATTTTTGAGAAATCATAGTAGGCTTAGAGATAGACAAAAATTTTGTTAACAAAAGTTGTTCGGAATCACTTGATATGTTCCCCTGTAAAATTTTGTGAAAATCGGAATATTTTCAAAAAAAATTTTTTTGTTTCGCTTCTCGTGAAGACACCCCTGTATCTTTTTTATTTGTGGCCGAATTAATTTCAAATTTTTATCAGCCATACAAGTCCATAAGGTGACTTTATTCAACACATAAATGCCGTCTAAATCTAAAACGCCGGCCTACTGTGATAAAAAGAAAATGTTAATTTTCGAGAAATCATAGTAGGCTTAGAGATAGACAAAAATTTTGTTAACAAAAGTTGTTCGGAATCACTTGATATGTTCCCCTGTAAAATTTTGTGAAAATCGGAATATTTTCAAAAAAAAATTTTTTGTTTCACTTCTCGTGAAGACACCCCTGTATCTTTTTTATTTGTGGCCGGATTAATTTCAAATTTTTATCAGCCATACAAGTCCATAAGGTGACTTTATTCAACACATAAATGCCGTCTAAATCTAAAACGCCGGCCTACTGTGATAAAAAGAAAATGTTGATTTTCGAGAAATCATAGTAGGCTTAGAGATAGACAAAAATTTTGTTAACAAAAGTAGTTCGGAATCACTTGATATGTCCCCCTGTAAAATTTTGTGAAAATCGGAATATTTTCAAAAAAAAAAATTTTGTTTCACTTCTCATGAAGACACCCCTGTATCTTTTTTATTTGTGGCCGAATTAATTTCAAATTTTTATCAGCCAAACAAATCCATAAGGTGACTTTATTCAATACATAAATGCCGTCTAAATCTAAAACCCCTGCCTACTGCGATAAAAATAAAATGTTAATTTTCGAGAAATCATAGTAGGTTTAGAGATAGACAAAAATTTTGTTAACAAAAGTTGTTCAGAATCACTTGATATGTCCCCCTGTAAAATTTTGTGAAAATCGGAATATTTTCAAAAAAAAATTTTTTGTTTCACTTCTCGTGAAGACACCCCTGTATCTTTTTTATTTGTGGCCGAATTAATTTCAAATTTTTATCAGCCATACAAGTCCATAAGGTGACTTTATTCAACACATAAATGCCGTCTAAATCTAAAACGCCGGCCTACTGTGATAAAAAGAAAATGTTAATTTTCGAGAAATCATAGTAGGCTTAGAGATAGACAAAAATTTTGTTAACAAAAGTAGTTCGGAATCACTTGATATGTCCCCCTGTAAAATTTTGTGAAAATCGGAATATTTTCAAAAAAAAAAATTTTGTTTCACTTCTCGTGAAGACACCCCTGTATCTTTTTTATTTGCGGCCGAATTAATTTCAAATTTTTATCAGCCAAACAAATCCATAAGATGACTTTATTCAATACATAAATGCCGTCTAAATCTAAAACCCCTGCCTACTGCGATAAAAATAAAATGTTAATTTTCGAGAAATCATAGTAGGCTTAGAGATAGACAAAAATTTTGTTAATAAAAGTTGTTCAGGATCACTTCATATGCCCCTCTGTAAAATTTTATGAAAATCGGAATATTTTCAAAAAAAGAGAACACATAAAGAGAACTTTTTCCAACAAATGAAAGTTGTGAACAAAAATCAGCATTCAATAAAACACTAAAAGGGCTTTTTATTTTTACATATCAAGTTGAATGTAATATCTTTTCTTTTTTTCTTTTTGTTATCTCTCTTCTGGAGGAGTAACTCTCCATCATATCCTTCCTCCTTATCGGCTCAGAAATTTAGGAACATGGACGGTTTTATTGCGTTGAATGTAAAGAGTGCCGTGAAATTAACTGTCAATATGTATTGTTTTATTTATTTCGTCATTGCTTTCATGACAGAAGTGATTGTTGTTATTTTCTGTGGAGTTTGTTAGTTTTTCTTGTTTTAATAATTTTATTCATACTAAAGTTTCCTTATTTCATATCTTTTCTCATAATGGTTAGAATACTTTTAACTACTGATGAAAAAATTGAAATAATAAAGATAGTCGGTGAAAATGTACGGTCTTCAAGAGAAGCAGCAGAAGAATTTAATTTAAGACATCCTCTAAGACAACCAATACACCATGGTACCGTAGCAAGAATATGTCACTTGTTCAATACAACTGGCAATGTGCTTAAACCGAGAGTACATCTTAATCGAAATCACGGAGATGATAATCTTATATTAGCGGCGTTTAACGCCAATCCCACTACCAGTCTTCGAAATATGGCTCGTGACCTTAATTTGTCGGCATCAAAAATTTGGAGATGTTTAAAACGCCATAAGCTACAACCGTTTAAACCAAAATTTTTACATACCTTGGAGGAAGGTGATGAAGAGAGAAGATTAGAATATTGTTTATGGATCCAAGGTAATTATTTAAACAATAGAGACTTCTTGAAGAAAGTAATTTTCACGGACGAGGCAACTTTCTCCACCAACGGGGTAGTGTCATCACAAAACTCTAGGTTCTGGGCAGTAGAAAATCCTGATTGGATAATAAATTGTAAAAGGCAATATTCCCAGAAAGTAAATGTGTGGTGCGGATTTTTTAACGAAACAATAATAGGGCCGTTTTTCTTTTTTCAAAATATAAATGCGTTAAATTTGCTAGAATTTTTAAATAATGATCTTTGGAATGCAATTGTTGATTTTCCTTTGGAACAATTGTATTTTCAACTCGACGGAGCATCTATCCACAATTCCGTAGTAGTGAGAGCATGGATGAATGAACATTTTCCCCAAAGATGGATAGGACGAAATAGCCCTTTAATACATTGGCCACCCAGATCACCTGATCTCACTCCAATGGATTTTTATTTTTGGGGTCACATTAAAAACAAAGTTTATATGACCAGACCTCAAAATATAGAGCAGCTTTGTGAGAGGATAAGGCAAGCATGTTTAGAAGTTACAGCTCAAGAACTGCGAAGAGTTGTAAAAAATAACAAAAAACGGATTGAGAAGTGTATTACACTTGAGGGTGGGTTAGTGGAAAGGGGCGCAATATAATAAATAACTAAAAAAAACCATTAACTTCTTTTATTTTTGAACTATTCTAACACTGCGGCTTTTGCTTTATCTGTATTTTTTTTTCCGACAATATTATCATTCATTATTAGTAGTCTTCTCTGTAAAAACAACGGCCCTTTTCAGGGCCACCAATTTAATTCAAAAAGAATTCGTTATATGACAGCATCCTACCAACCTACATATTGTTGACAGATGTTAAAACTCATTAAAGTAATTAGATTTTAATTTTAATTATTCTAAGGCCGGCATTTTAGATTTAGACGACATGGGGCGTATGAAGTGATCCTGAACAACTTTCATTAACAAAATTTTTGTCTATCTCTAAGCCTACTATGATTTCTCGAAAATTAACATTTTCTTTTTATCGCAGTAGGCAGGCGTTTTAGATTTAGACGGCATTTATGTGTTGAATAAAGTCACCTTATGGAGTTGTATGGCTGACAAAAATTTGAAATTAATCCGGCCACAAATAAAAAAGATACAGGGGTGTCTTCACGAGAAGTGAAACAAAAATTTTTTTTTTGAAAATATTCCGATTTTCACAAAATTTTACAGGGGGGCATATCAAGTGATTCCGAACAACTTTTGTTAACAAAATTTTTGTCTATCTCTAAGCCTACTATGATTTCTCGAAAATTGACATTTTCTTTTTATCGCAGTAGGCCGGCGTTTTAGATTTAAACGGCATTTATGTATTGAATAAAGTCACTTTATGGACTTGTATGGCTGATAAAAATTTGAAATTAATTCGGCAACAAATAAAAAAGATACAGGGGTGTCTTCACGAGAAGTGAAACACACTGTATATATTTAAAATATTATAAATGGTATAATCTTTAAAATAATTTCAGATACTTCCCATTGCTCTAAGGAATACAGCTATATACAGCTTTTATCATAAATTTTGTTTATAGCTAAATGCCATACTCTAATAATGAAATTGGGAACTATTTTCATTGACAAACTACGATATTCAAGTACAACAGAAATTTACAATAAAAAAAATATATAGGTATGGTTGTATTCGTTAGAACAATAGCAATTATTTAAAACAATTTTAAAGATTATACCATGTTTGGTTTTTTAATTATTTATAATAAATCGAATATAAACGCATATTTCCGTCTCACTCTGCAAAGTCCTAGCCTTAATTGAAATTATTAATAATGGAGTTTCGGGAGTCGGGACTTTTATTGGAAATTTCTTCCTCTTTAAGAATCCTTCTTTAAAATGTCTTAAATATTAATAGTTCTCGAGTTATTTGCAAAAAACGAGACTTTTGCACATTTTTCTAGACGTCATTCCGAATCCAATGAGCCCTCACTCATATTTTTACGAGCTTTATCAAGAATTAACTCAGCTTTGAACTTGTGAACTAGTCTAGTAGAGATATCATCGTAATAATATGTAGTGTTTTATTAAATTTTCCAGAGGTCTATAAAAGTTTTACCTAGTAGGAAAGAAATTGTGTAAAATTTTAGTCGATTTTATTGTGTGACATTGTCGTAAAGTCGTATAAGGATTTCACCGTCTTATTTTCCACTTATGGAAAAGGTTATGCGCCGGAAATTTTTATAGATGCATAAGTGGTCCCAGTCCTTAAATATATTTTTAAAGAATACAAGCAAGAATGAAAACGTTTATTTCTTATGTTTATTATTCGTTTGTATTATGTGGTTCATGAGCATCTAAATATATGTAAATTAGATCGAATGTAAAGTAATCGTTTCAGATAACCTCAAAAGGCAATATGAGCTACTTGTAAGATCAGAAAATTGCATTTAATTATACAGATAAGGTTGCATGTGGAGAAAGCACGGTAATAGTAGAACAAGCCATATCCACTTTCAAGAAGGTTTTTAAAAGTACGTTAAAGAAATTGCGTTTAAAGTTACTTGGCGTATATAGGATGAATTTTGATATTTATACGAATGTATAGGTATTTATATTTATATTTATAGGTATTTTCAGTTAATTTGTCAATATTTAGATTATTATTACGATGTTTAGCTATTGATTATTGATTGCTAAATAGACGTAATTGGGATTTATTTTACCATCTTCGAATATTTTTCGCGCTGTAGATCAGTGGCATCCGCACTTATACAGGGCGTTTCATTAATAATTGGACATACGCTAACTGGAGAATCTTTAGTCCAAAATATGAAGATTTAACCTGAAACACTTAAATAAAATGTGCCTCCTTACTGAGATACAAGGTGTCAAAGTTGTAATTTTTTTTCCTTTTTTGCAATATCTCAACTACCTCTTGACCGATCTTCTTCCAATTTGGCAAGGAAACATTTTTTAAGCTAAGAAACATTAATTTATATATTACATCACGCTAGCCCGTGGAGAGCGCCTCATGAGCTATACCTGATGATGAATATTTTTTCTCTTTTTACTTTTGACTAGAAAATCTCATGCAGTAGTCATTTCTACGTAAAAAAGGTACACTTGATAATTCCAACCGTTTTCGAGAAAACTGCCGCATAGATCTCAAAAATTCTTTGAAAACCAACCCAATTTGAAAAGGAAAAATTGTATTCATTGAAAAGTGTGCTTTGGTGACGTCTTAGTTCTGTCAAAATGTCAAACTAATGAAATTATACGTAAATAACAGAACTAAGACGCCACCAAAGCACACTTTTCAATAAATACAATTTTTCCTTTTCAAATTGGGTTTGTTTTCAAAGAATTCTTGAGATCTATGGAATTATCAAGTTCTATCAAGTGTACCTTTTTTTACGTAGAAATGACTCCTGCATGAGATTTTCTAGTGAAAAGTGCTACTACGTTTCGTAAAAAAGGAAGAGAAAAAATATTCATCATCAGGCGCCCTCCACTGGCTAGCGTGATGTAATACATAAATTATTGTTTCTTAGCTTAAAAAATGTTTCCTTACCAAATTGGGAGAAGATCGGTCAAGAGGTAGTTGAGATATTGCAAAAAAAAAGTAAAAAAAAAACTTTGACACCCTGTATCTCAGTAAGGAGGCTCATTTTATCTAAATGTTTCAGGTTAAATCTTCATATTTTGCACTAAAAATTCTCCAGTTAGCTATGTCCAATTATTAATGAAACACCCTCTAAAAAAATCGAAAAAAATTGTTCGTCCGTCTATGGCGTTTGTAAACCAATCGTGGGTGTAGGGGATGCGGTGAAGGAGAGCGAGACGTTAAGTTAGTACAAAATAATATAAAACAGGGAATTAAAAATAACTAATTGCACTTTAGAGCTAGTACCCCTGTAGGTAATAAGATAACTTGACGTTTGGTAACTAGCCCCAAGGTTCACTACAATGAAATTGAGCGAAATCTCCAACGGAACCGAGTGTTAGTCGCCACTTCCATACTTATTTTATCGAAAACTTTATGTATGATTTGATAATTGAAAAACAGAATTGATTAACATTAAATTAACATTAAGAAGCATCGAAATAAAACTTGATTATAATATTGTTTTTTGGCATTTGATGATCCGATTCTCCCTATAGGCTAGGCAGTACCTTTTTGAAAAAAAAAATTAATAGGCAAGGACCAGCCGGAGAATTTAGTTAAGGTTATAAAGAGAAAAAACAAAAATTAAACACGAGATAAAGTGAAATTGTGAAATGTGGTGCTGTTTAGGGGTTGAAAATGGTTTTTTGCGATTTTCGACGAAACGTGACCTTGACATTTAATCCATTATTTACATAAATAATAAAAAAATATTGAAAATAATATATAATATCGAAAAATTCGTGATCCAAAAAGTCATTTTTTTGGTTTTTCACAATTTTAAGCGGTTTCATGAAAAATAAACCATCAGCATGTATAGACCATTTTAAAGTAGACATCTCAACGGTTAAAATGAGCCCAGATAGAATATTGAAATCGAAAAAAAAAACACCAATATAGTTTTCCGTGAAAGATTTTGTTTTGTTTTTTTTTTTCGAAAAATGTAAATATCTCGGAAAATACTTTTGTTTCCCAGATTCCAAAAAGATCATGCTTATTCAATGCTAAAAAATGTATATTTTCACAAAATTTCATGTAAATTGAATTATTTTTACGAGAGAAAAATAAAAAACCGAAAAATTGATTTTCCGCCATTTTCTCGGAAAATTTGAGGTTATGATGAAAAATGCCCTATATGAAAGTTTTAGATTTTTTTGTTATCTGCAACTTTTGTGAAGGATATTTTCCGCTAGGAGGTCACGTTTCGCCGAAAATCGCAAAAAAATCACTTTCAACCTCTAACAGCACCTTTATTTCACAATTTCACTTTATCTCGGTTTAATTTTTGTTCTTTCTCTTTATAACCTTAACAGCCTACTACAAATTATTTAGAATAAGGTGTTTGCATTGTATAAAAAAGTATGTTTTCAATAAATTCATTGTATTCTAAATTTATTAATAAAATACGCTGTCCTATGAATTTGATGTCGTAGATAGACTTGTAGCCTTTGCGTTGGATCCTGGAGATAAAACTCGATTTTACAGAAATGTTAATAGATAAACTGAATTATTCATTCAAAGTGCGTTGTTAGTGCTGGAAGTTCACTGACAGATGTCATGTTATTATGTCGCAGTTATTAAAAATTGACGAAACTTGCAGCTTATCTGACTTTAACCACGGTCAATAGCTGGTATTATACATTATGGAAATATTTTTGCAGTCTACTACTTGTCAAATACAAAAAAAAATCTGTGTTTCTTGTTGTCATCCTCTGCCACATGCATTTTCTTCTAAAACAATGTCCGTGAAATCTACAAAATAATACAGTTATCCAGTATTTTAATGGAAAATAATTTCTGCGTCATAGGAGCAGTTAGAGGGCGTTTTTTTAAGAAATAATGAATAATAACAAAAATATAAAAATAACGTATTTTTCTGACGTTTCGGAAACCGTTTCCTTTCTCAAAGCTTATTATTATTATTCGGTTTCCGAAATGTCAGCAAATACTAAAATAATATTATTTTTTTTTATTTGTGTTGTTATTCCTTTGTTAAAAATGCCCTCTAACTGCTCCTTTGATGCAGAAGTCACGGACGTAGAAGTTATTTTCCAGGAAAATACTGTATAATTGCATTATTTTGTGGATTTCACGGACCATGGGTGCGTTTAGGGAATGCAGCAGTTGGCAACAGTTGCGAGCAGCGGTTCCCTAAGCGACAACGCTGAAAATGCGCTAATTGTCAACTGTTGGATGTTTTAGTCAGCGACAAAATTTCCGCTGAGTGTGGTTAGCGGTGAAACTTAACCTCATTTTCTCTCATCAAGCAGATCAATTTCGTCTTCCAAAAAGTAGTTCAAAATAAATGATTCAGTCATAATCGCATGCACCAAATTAATTAATTATTATTATTAAAGTAATTTATTTAACCGTTTTAATATTATGATATTCATTAGATAACGTAAAGATTTTCTTTGACAGCCCACTCCTAAGATCGAAGAACCCAAACCTGTAGAATTGACCCCCGTTTTCGAGGAGACCAAAGAGGTGCGTAGCGAAGAGGCCTCCCCTTCCTTACCCTCCTCCATTCCCCCTTCCCTGGTGACGGTTTTTGCTGAACCCACTAAACCTACCAATCAGGTTCCATTGGAAACTCCCGTGTCAGCCCCCGTTGTTGAGACAATTCCAGAACCACCTATTTCGGAACCAGTTATAGAATTAACTCCCGAGCCAAAATCCTCGCATGTTATTGAACATGTTCCTGAGCATGAATCTGCTCCAGTTGTTGAGGGCAAGATAGAGACAGTTTCTGAAAGCTCATTATTATCCGAAATTAGTAAAACTTCAGAGGCTGATTTTCAGTCATGCAAATTTGATGTTAGTAGTCCACCTCACAAAGATGTTTCTTTACAACCTTCAAATACAAGTGTAGCTTCTTCAGTTGATGAAGTTTCTCGCAGCAGTCGCGTGCCAAGTGAATCTGAAATTGAAAAGACTGAAAAAGAATCAACCAAAGAATCAGAGTCAGGCCCATCCTTACAACACGAACACGTTCTGACAATCCCAGAACCGCCTATTTCGGAACCAGTTGTAGAATTAACTCCCCAGCCAAAATCCTCGCATGTTATTGAAAATATTCCTGTACATGAATCGGCTCCAGTTGTTGAAGGCAAGATAGAGTCGCTTTCTGAAAGCTCATTATTATCCGACATTAGTAAAACTTCAGAGGCTGATTTTCAATCATGCAAATTTGATGTTAGTAGTCCACCTCACAAAGATGTTTCTTTACCACCTTCAAATATAAGTGTAGCTTCTTCAGTTGAAGAAGTTTCCCTCAGCAGTCTTGTACCAAGTGAATCTGAAATTGAAAAGACTGAAAAAGAATCAACCAAAGAATCACAGTCAGTCCCATCCTTAGAACACGAACACGTTCTGGATACACCAGAACAACCTGAACGTGACTTACCACAATTCCCTGAAACTGCACCTGAACCACCTAAATCGCCTGAACTTCCAGTAGAATTAAAAAAATCTCTACCCATAGCAGACCTTAAGTTTCCTGAAGTTCCAGTCGAAACTCCCGACACTCCCTCTGAAACTTCTACAATTTCGGATGAACAATCACAGAATTCAGAAATTCCAATGCAAGAAAAATCTTCTGTAAGTACAGTAGAGTTCTTGCCAACTGAAACCTCCACAGCTTTCTCCAAGAATCGTAAACGCCAGTTTGCGGTTCTTGAGCTTTCTCTACACTTATAGCTCTTCTTAGCAATTCTCTTACAGCCATACTAGAGTCTCTAAAATCTACAGCTTCCCTAACAGATATCCCAGAAACTTCTGTAGCGGCCAACATCTTGATGAAACTCGCAGCTTATCTGACTTTTGCCACGGTCTATAACTGTTATTATATATTATGGAAATATTTTTAGCAGTCTACTACTTAGTCAAATATAGAAAATTTGCCTGTGTTTCTTGTTGTGATCCTCTGTCACATGTATTTTCATCTAAAACTGTCCGTGAAATCTACAAAATAATACTTATTCAGTATTTTACTGAAAAATAACCCCAACGCCTGTGACTTACACGTCAAAGGAGCAGAGGGCGTTTTTGACAAATAATGAATAAGAACAAAAATATAAAGATAACGTATTTTGCTGACGTTTCGGAAACCGTATGTTTACTTTCTCACAGCTTATTATTATTCGGTTTCCGAAACGTCAACAAAATACGTTACTTTTTATTTTTGTTCTTATTCTTTATTTGTCAAAAATGCCCTCTAACTGCTGATTTGACGCAGAAGCCACGGGCGTAAAGGTTATTTTCTAGTAAATACATCGTGTTTAATGTTAGTATCTGAAGAGATAATATGACTGATTTTTAAAAATTTTGGTAAAATCGCTGCCTTCTATGATTCAAACTAACAATTTAAAAATTCATATTTTTTGAAAATCAAAATAATATTTGTGGGTCAGATCATATATATTTTGTCCAGAAGGATCCAAATATGCACAAATATACAGATTGTCCCGTTTAAAAATTTGGTTTTCATGTCAATTGCATCGAAGTCGGCCACACTGATTCTTTACATCATATAATTGGAAATTTCCTCCTATATCTCTACACCAAATTTGAAAAAAAAAAATCCATTCGCCCATTCAAAAGTTACAAGAGTGTCCCTATCGACTGAGCCACCCGGTATACCTCACTTACCTTTGACCTGCCTCCCTTTGCAGCGCTAAAAAACCCTTAAAAATAGTCAAAATAAAAAAAAATAGTAGGTTACATTATTTTTTGTTATAAATTGCTTTATAAAAAAACCCGGATGTATTTTTTTCATAAAATAAATAGAATTTTTTTTTAACAATAATAGTTTTTCATCCCATAAGTTTTCAATAATTTTTGCTTATAACTTTTTAATTATCGAAATTCCCCGAAAACTCAAATTTAAACTTATGTTGGACCCCCCCACATAATAAAAAAATAAAATTGCATCCCACTCAAAATGCAGGTGACCTTTTTTTTAACGCCGGATTGAGTGGATTAGATGTAAAAAGAATGGAGCTATAATAATAAATATAATCAGAGTTACTATTCATCGAGTCATGCATTAAATTCATAGAGTTTATCATCCATTAAAAGCATTTTTATTACCTAATAAAAGTTATTACTTCAGTGTATGGATCATAGTAGCGCTGCTGACAAAGCAATTACTTTTTCTTAATTATTAGCGACACAATTGGGTTTATTAAAAGGTATTATTAAATGTTGTGATAACTTTGTTAATAGATTTAGCCGCATAATGTATCTCTTGGTAATTATGAAGAAAATTTCCGCCAAGCCGAAGTGATATTATAATACGGGAGGCAGCGCTGATTTGAACAAGTCATTTCATACCGACTGAAAATTATAACAATAATAGTTTTCCCCTAATACATCAGCAATCTGAGCGTCAGCTACTCTGATAGCGGTGGAGCTAATGGTGAGCGCATGTTAAAGTTGTTAAAAAATCGTTTTCCATCGATTTCTTTGAATATCTCGAAATCTATAAGTTCTATGAAAAACAACAAAAAGAAAGAAAATGTTCGTTATGAGCTGTACCATAAAAGTACATAAACTATAATTCATTCCAATTGTTATTATTAAAAAAAATAAAATAAATAAATCACCAAGTATGTCTACATGTCATATTCCGTTCTTACAAACCGGGACTTAGTCGCCAGATAGCGGAGTGGTTAAGGCGACTGACACTATTTTTTCAGGGTACGTACGTCTCGGATTCAAATCCTACTCGCGAAATATTTTTTTTCCTGTACCAGTGATATTAAAAGTTTTACAAAGCTGTATACATGAACATAAGCGTAGTTGTTCAATTTAGGTTGTTTTTTTGAGTATGAAAATACTCGTAACATAATTTTTTTTCAACTTTAACATGCTATCACCTCTAGCTCCACCGTGCAGGTGCGGCGACTGACGCTCATTTTGCTGATTATTGAATATTAATCAACTGATAAAAATGAAATTTATTCGGTATAAAATTCCTCGAAAAAATGCAGCGCTGCCTCCCGTACTACTACTTTATTGTGGAACTATTGCAGCAGCTGAATAATTTTTCCTGTTTCGCTTACACCAAAAGAACACCCTTAAATCTGTGCAGACACATTGGTTGATTGATTCTTTCATGCTTTTTTACCGAACAACTGTGGTAGCATTGGCTTCGGGGATTATTATTAACGGTCCTGTCTGGCCTCACAATGTTGATTGAGACATGTATTTAATGAAATAGCTTTTAACTCATTTTTTTCCTGATTTGCATTTTTCTAAGATAATTTCAATTCAGTAACAGAGAAGACATTACTTCAGAATACCTAAGGAACGGCCCTTATGGAAGATGATTTATTGATTGGGGGAAAAATCTAATTAATAATTCCTAGTGATGTTAGTTGAAAGAAAATTCAGTAAATGTGTGTCCGAAAATGGACTCATTTCAAGAAGTTGTGGCTCAAATGATGATTATTTGTTGACAAATTTCAAAACGTCCCGTATTGTAGGTTTGAAATTCATAAGAAGTAACTAAAAATAATTATATTTTTTGTTAATGACTCATGAGAGTCCATGTTTGACGGGCTTTTAGCACCTTTAGGACTAATTTTTGTCTGACTATATTTTATGTCCAGGTTTTCCAGAAGTAACGAATCATAGCTGTAGGACTTTTACGGGCTTTTTTTTTTAAGATTTTTTTTTTTTGCCATTGAGAAAACTTTCTTTACGTACTTTTAACCCACCGTTCCACAAACACACCACCCATAATCCCACGCCATTATACTCACATTCCCTCAATCCCTTTTTGACCCTCGCTGAAAGTACCTCTCTCCACTAATTCATGCACAGTTTTTGTAACAAAATTTTTTACACTGGACAACTGAAGTGGGGTTTTTAGATTAATTTTCCCTATATATTCCTCTTATATGACAAGCAAAAACAAAGTACAGCAACAAATTTAAATGTCTTAATTGTTCTTTTATATAACTAAACAAACACGATTGGTCTTTTAAGAAAATCGTCAATTCATATGTTCGTTCATTATGTCTTGGAAGTTATGCGCCGAAACATCAGGCCGCTGCGTGACTCCGCGCATTTCTCTCGCCCTCCAGAAACGTTGTTATTGTTAGTTATTTTATATATATTTTTTTTATATGATGGACGATGGTACAGTGCAAGATGATTATAGAACATAGCCGGAGGTTTTTAAACATTTTCAGTTTTACTTGTTTTTCATACAATCTTTAAAGTCTTTAAAAAACGCATGCTTTTATTTCTAAAATACCCACGGTAGCAGTTGTTTAAACTTATGCGGCTCTATTAATATCTAAATAATGAATCGTCTTTATTAAAATAAATATTATACATTGAATAAATAAATGCATTTACTTGCATTTGCAAAATAATCAGTTTTTGACAATTAAATATTACGATAAATTGTTTGTAGGATTTGACTATCAAATAATTTTTTATAATATGTTTTGTAATACGACCCGAGGTTATTCTTAACAAATTTCATTGGCCTTTTTATTAGTCATAGGGGTAGGCAGCTTAAATTACTAAGGCAGACTGAAATTAAACATTCCGGTCCGCCATATTGGCATTTCCGGGTTTACAATTAATTACCCTTTGAAATTCTTACGACCGTCTGTTGAAGATGTTTAATCTATAAATAGACTGACTGATATGTACGAATACTTGTATTCTTAATTGTTTTGCGTAACACAAAATTACATCCAAATAATCATAGCAGTGAACCAATTTGATTACATTTTATATGTTCTCTTCAAGGAGGGTTTTAATGGCCATATTTTAATATTGTTGGATGACGGCCAATTCTATTTGACGGGCGATTAACATAGTTCAACGTGTAGTTTGTGTGCCTAGTTCAAGATACCTAACTCATACATTTTCTCACGTGATCTAAAATGGATTTATTAAATATTATTTTGTTTTTGCCTGGCTATAAGTTATTTATTCCTTGTTAAAATATAATGAATATTGTGACATAAATTAACGTGGTTTATCCAACGATATATCATATGTCATATTTATCTTTAAAGAAAGTGGTTAATTTTCGAAAAATATAATATATTTGTGAGGCCATGGAAAACTATTAACAACAACGATGCTTCTTATAATATAAAATAATTTTGCCAAAAATAGGAAAAACTAAATTATGGACTAAACCTAATTTTGTAGGGTTTGAATTTATTTTTTTTTAAGCAGTTGTTTGTGGGATACCTAAATTTCCCTGTATTCCGCGAGACGGTATATTAGGAGTTTACAGTTTCTCTTACAGTTTCTAAAACAATATTTCCTACAGCTTCTCCACCTGCTTTATTATATATATTTGCTCGAGATTTTACAAATGATCCAAACTCTAAATTTTGTTGTAGCCTTTTGAATATTTTTATGGCTGGCTGTCTCTTTTCTGGATATCTAAAAATATTGTTTAGGCAACACTTTTGGCACAAAGTTTTGCTCACCTATTAAAATAAAGCTCGGAAGCTAAATTTGAATGTTGTCCGCATTCTATAAAACACTTAATAATATCATATTTTTTACCATTACTAAATTGAACCATTTTTAACAATGCTCACTCACAATTAACTCACAAATTAATTTTTGACATTTATTATTATTTATTATTTCGATTTTCTTTTTTTTTACCATGTCTTTCTCAATAAATATTAGAAATGCGATAAATACATAGATGTCAATGGAAGACAATTCGAACATTGTAGTTTAGTTTTTCCTACATTTGGCAAAATTATTTTATCTTATAAGTGTTGTTGTTAATAGTTTTCCCTCACAAATATATTAAATTTTTCGAAAATTAACCACTTTTTCTAGAGATAAATATGACATATGATATATCGTTGGATAGCTAATTTAAGTTGTGATCGAATAAGGAAATCATGTACAGGGTGTTCCATTTAAAAGCATAAGTTATGTTTATGATGCATGATTTTCTTCTTATCAAAAACGAATTCTACTCAAAAAAGTGCCTTAATAAAAGTGGTACTCGATTTTTGATTCGACTCTTGGTAATTATGAGATATAGAGGTCATCCAAAAATGTCAATTTTCCTAAAACGTCTGTAGTTCGGTAGTCGAAAAAGATAGACGATCGCGGTTTGCGCCATTGTTTGTTTCTCGAAAGTCGAGCTCAGGACACCTATATTGGTTTGTGTCTATCTGCTATAGTTTTAGAGAAAACCCCAAATCCCATCTAATTTGGTCCACCCTATATACACACTAGGGTGGCCCATCTTTTTCGAAATCGAAATTTTTTATTTCTCACCCCTGCAAATGGTTCCATTTGAAGAAAAAACAGTCCCCTCAAAATATTATTGAGGCAAATTGAAGGCAAGGGGTGCCACAGAATGCATTATTATGCAATAATAAAAGTAAATGGAATTATTTACATTCTTTGGTTGATGCATTGTTTTTTTTTTTTTAATCAGCAACATTTATCTTTAGAATGACTAATCAAGTCATACAAATATCAAAGACATTATCTGTTGTGACTATGACATGTGTCATACTACTGTAAATTCGTAGTCTAAGAAAACTAGACTATAAGTTTTTGAAATAAAACTCTCGTTTTATCTTTGTGTATTTTATTATGAAACGTTTTTTTCATACATAGTACCAAATATTATCCTAAATCTACAAGACATAGTAATAAAAACAATATTTTTTGCACTAGGCCAAAGCATGCGACAGCGTTTCTTTTTTACATTTGGAAACTGTGATTTATAATCATTTACAACTTGGAGTAAAAACTGTTTTTGGTCTTCATTTTTTGTTAAAATGTCGTTATAGTCAGTAATAAGTTTGATTCCTCTCTCAGCGGCATCATTTACAACTTTAATTTTGTTTACAATATTGAAACATCGGGTATAACTTTCATTTTCCCTCCATGTTGTTGGATCATTTTCCAAAAATTCCATAGACAAACCTAATTTTTGAAAAAACTGTTTAGTGTTCTCGCATATGAAGTCCTGAATTTCCTTGTTTTCAACGTCAGTAATGTTACTAATCATAAGTCGTTTAATACCCTCTTGATTTGGTGCTTTCCTATTCAAAGCTTTAACCATTTCTCTTTTAGTGGTAACTGAAATATCGTCATCAAAGAAAGATAAGCCAACATTTACTGAATTAAGGTACCACAAATGGTTCACTATTTTCCTACTTGCGGCTTGAGATATTTCTTTGTCAATATTTTGATAATTAATGAGTTCTTTACAAAAGTCTAAGTCATGAAGCGGTGCTTTACTAGCAAATGACGCTGTAAACCAGGCGTTTACATAAACCTTTACAATAAAGAGACATATATCTTCAATACCTATTGTAACGTGTTTCCACCCTTAGGAAACCACCCTCGCAAATTCCGTGGGTTCCAAAAATTATAACAAGAGATGTCCACTAACACACTTTGTTAAATATTTACTGGATACTTCACAATACTATTATTAATTTAAATACACTTTACTGACTAAAATCACAATGTTTATCACTTTGTTTATCTTTGAAGTCTTAACCTCACTTTCTATACTTCTTGAACTTTCTGAACTACTCGCTGAGAATGCGGTCGGTCTTTTATACCTAAAAATGACAGATCTCGATTTTTCTGTGATGACGCCACCATTCTCTAGATAATTCCAGATGTCACCAGAACTAACTTCTGGTAGGTTTCTCGAGTAGGTGCAAATACTACTACTTTTTAGTAACCAACATAACCTTAAATTTTAAGGGGTTGCAACATATTACACTGCCCCCTCCTTAAGCCTGAACGTCCCGGTCAGGCAATTCAGCCTCTTTCACATACTTCGCCAGTCTATCCAAGTGTACGATCTTCATCTTGGACTTTTTGTTTCGTTGAATACGATAGACGACATCATTAATTCGGGTAATAACAGTATACGGTCCATCCCAAGGAGGTTGAAATTTCGGGGATCTCCATTCCTTCCGCTGTGGGTTGTACAGCCAAACCAGATCCCCCACCTTGAATCCCCCTGTACTGGCATTCTGATCATAACGAGCCTTCAAGCGGTTACTAGTTCTGTTCATCTGCTCTCGATCATTCTTTGGCTGTTCTCGACTTCCATTTCTGTAGTTGCTCATGGAAAATGGTTCCCCACGGGCAGCACAATTCTTACACTTGCGACACCAGGCCTCCACATCCTGGCGACTATTAACCCAATAGAATTGTTCCCGTGCTCTACTCAATGTCTTGTTTATGCCAAAGTGTCTGCTGGACGTTTTATTGTGCGCTTTCTGGAGTACTTCTGGTACACGACACCTGGGAATCACTAGACGCATGGCAACCTGCTTCCCATCTGGGCTTTCCCATGCTCTCCTTAAATGCCCGTCTACGACTGTAAGTGAATCCCATTGTGACCATAAAGCCTTCAGCCCCACTTCTGTGTCGGAAACATCCTTCCATGCTGGACGCGTTCCCTCTTCTTTTGCTCGCAACATGGGTCCGATTTCTACATCACGCAATTGCTCTTGCCTCAGAGTTTTCTTTGACCAACTGTCTGGAAGATCGACCTTGACAGTGTTGACTTTAACCATGTTCGGCAATTTTCTCACCTGAGGGTAGCGCTTGCAATCTTCTTTATCTGGTTTTCTGGATAATGCAGGAGTCTTGACTGCCTGCGTTGTCAACAGCCTGGTTTTCTCGTATTGGTCGTTCACTTTTGACAAAATAAATTGTTCGTTCCCAATCCTTAAGACTCGCTTTCCTACGTCAACAATAAATCCATACTGTTCCATAATGTCCAGTCCCAAAATGAAGTCATCCGTAATGTCAGCCACGATGACCCTGTGGTCGAACCTCAAATGCCCAATCTGCAAACCCAGGTCTACTTCTCCATGAACCGTAGCCCTGTCCCCCGTAGCTGTCCGGACGATCACTTCTTCATTTTGCCTCTTGGTAATCTTTATGCCCGATATAAATCCTGGCCGTACTATTGATGACGTAGTACCTGTGTCGATGGTAAACAAAAATTTTCTTCCGTTCACATATCCATGCAACAACAGACTGCTTGCGATTCTTCGAAGCTGGGAAATCTTTATTTTTCTGGGGTCACTGCATTCCCTAGCCAGAACAACCCCCTTGGTACTGTTTTCCTGCTTCTCTTCAAGATTCACAGCATTTACTCGACTCTCCGAATTCTGCTGTCGACAGTCTCGTTTCATATGTCCCACCTTGCCGCAGTTGAAACATTTAATACCTCCGCTCGGCTTTCCTTTATTTTGTTGTTTTACCTGCTTTCCGAGGCCATCCAATTTATCGCATAATTTGGTGAATATTTTCTGCATCTCAGTCAGCAAGGGGTTCTGGTTCATTTCTGGTTGCGATTCTTCGAGAGTCACAGCTCGCACTTTCGACCTTGGAGTATCCCTGTAAGCGGCTTCTACTTCAAGTGCACGCACCAAAGCTTCGCTACTACTTTGGTGTCTTGTCAGCCTCAGAACTCGCCTGACCTCTTCGTCCCTTATGCCATCTAAAAAGGCCCCTACGGCTAATTGTTCCTGAAATTCTCTAGGTGCACTCGGATACGCCAGGTGTGTCAGTCTCTCTATCGCAGCTTCGAATTCCTGTAAACTTTTTCCAGCTTTTTGTGTCCGTGATTTTAGCTGCGCCTGGTATGCTTGGGCGAGATGTTGGTCGCCATATCTCAAGTCCAATGCAGCTTCCAAGACTTTGAAGTCCCTTTGTTTATCCACTGGGATAGTCTGAAGCAACTCTGAGGCCTGGCCCCTTAACGCCAGAACTAATGCCATGGCCTTTTCCTCGTTATCCCAGTTGTTCGCACATGCTGCTGCCTCAAACTGCCTCTTGTACGTCGTCCAGGAACTTTGGCCGTCAAAAGAAGGAGGTTTTAGTCGCTGACCTGATGATACCACCTGCTGGCTTCCTCTATCTCTCAACTGTCGTTTAAACCGGTCTATTTCTCCCTTGACTTCTTCTTCGAACTCACTCATCTTTTCTTCAAACTGATTTACTTTTCCTTTTACTTGACCGACTTCGGTCTTGACTTCACCTACTTTATCTTCGACCTTGCTTATCTCTTCTTTGACTTCACTTTTGACAGAAATGATTGCGTCCTGTTGTATTTTTATTTGATCGCTCAGGATTTTCCTTAATTTCTCCTGGCGTCTTTCTTCCAAGTCTTCCATTATTTTTCTGAGTTCGTCTTTTTCCTCTTGACGTTGTCTTTCTTGTTCTTGACGTCTTCTTTCTTCATCCTCTTTTTCTTTCTGACGTCTTGTTTCTTCATCCTCTTTTTCTTTCCGACGTCTTGTTTCTTCATCCTCTTTTTCTTTCTAACGTCTTATTTCTTGATCTTCCATCATTTTCTTTAATTCGTCCCTTTCTTCTTGACGTCTTTTCTCCTGTTCTACTTTGTCTTCCTGGCGTCTTCTTTCTTCATCCTCTTTTTCTTTCCGACGTCGCTTTTCTTGCTCTTCCTTTTCTTCTTGACGTTTTCTCTCCTGTTCTTCTTTGTCTTCTTGACGCCGTTTTTCCTCCTCCTGGCGCTGCTGTGCCATCATTTTTTGGAATTGTTCAAATAAGTCCTGTATTTGTTTATCGGATGCCATACTTCTTGTTGTTAGGGGCATACGATGAAATTAAAATAAAATAAATTTAACTGTCACGTCAATATCGGTAATGGAACTTTCTAGACAAATCTCGAAATAGCACGAAAAAGTCTTATCCAGAGTCTTTTGTCACTATCCAGTTCAGAGAATTTAATAATCTCCACTAATGTCCAAATAGAAAAGTTCTAGAAATTTTCACGCACTAAATGAGTCTTTTTCAGTGTCTCTATCACTTCTCAGTTCAAAGGATTTAATTATCACACTAATGTCCTAATAAAATGTTCTACAATGTCTCAAAAATGCACTTAACACTATTTTCCTATTCGAAAATAACCCTCGAACAAATGTCCAGTAAATGAGTCCTCCGTGTTAGTACTAAACCTCGAGAATACTTCTCGAACACTCCAGCACAACTTCAGAGCTCCTCTTGTCATAAAATTCCGCTTTCTGACACCAATTTGTAACGTGTTTTCACCCTTAGGAAACCACCCTCGCAAATTCCGTAGGTTCCAAAAATTATAACAAGAGATGTCCACTAACACACTTTGTTAAATATTTACTGGATACTTCACAATACTATAATTAATTTAAATACACTTTACTGACTAAAATCACAATGTTTATCACTTTGTTTATCTTTGAAGTCTTAACCTCACTTTCTATACTTCTTGAACTTTCTGAACTACTCGCTGAGAATGCGGTCGGTCTTTTATACCTAAAAATGACAGATCTCGATTTTTCTGTGATGACGCCACCATTCTCTAGATAATTCCAGAGGTCACCAGAACTAACTTCTGGTAGGTTTCTCGAGTAGGTGCAAATACTACTACTTTTTAGTAACCAACATAACCTTAAATTTTAAGGGGTTGCAACATATTACACTATTTTTTCTTTTTTAGTTAGTTGGAACTGATCTTGGAAAAAAAATATTTTTAGACAGTAAATGGCTTTGGCCATCCAATGTGCATGATGAAATGCCCCTGGTTGATAGAATGTCGTGTGAGTGGGCTCTTCTTCAACAAAAAGTTTAGAAAGCATTAAAAATTCTTTATAATCATCACGAGGCTGTTGCAAAGTTAAAGCTGCATTTAGAAACTTTACAAGTTCGGCTTTAACTGGATGTAAAATGTGTTTAATTTTTGATACCTGAAATCCAGTTTTTAGTTTATTTTGATCTATTTTAGGCCAAAATTCCCTAAAACGTTTAAATAGTGGCACATTTGGACCAGATGAGGAAGGCATTTTTGTATCAAACACACTTCTCAAAACCACTTCAAAAATATGATGTCTACAAGGAAAATATAGAATATCTCTTTCTAATTTTTGTTGCAATAGTGTGGCTGCCCCATTTATATAACCCATATTTGATGCTGTTGTATCACAACACAAAGCTATTACCTTTTCGTCCAAATTCCATTCACAAAGCACATCATAAACTGCTTCAGTCTGTTCTCTTCCAGTTGAATTGGGCAAAGCTGGTACTCCAAGTAGTAGTTCAATATCTCCACTAGTAACTAAGATAGCAAGTCTATCGATATTTCCCATTCCAGTGAGAGAAGATAAAAGTTTTCCATCCCAATGGTTGACTGGGGCCGGCAATTCAGAATTACCGAGGGCAGTTTTTAATATTTCAGCTCTTTCTTCGCGGATGCGTTGTCTAGAGCGCTGAAGTGTGGTTCTGCTGATGGACAAAGATGTGGTGTCATGTCCTAGTGCTTCTGCTACTGCCTTCATACCTGTCGCTTATTTTGTAAGCATCAAATGCAGCGGCTATTTTTGGTGTGATGATGTTACATGTTCCATACAATCTCCTCTTTTTTTGGCTGTGACGGGCCAGGCTGGTCTTGTAACAACTCTTCTTGGGCTTCGATTATTTCATCTTCATTTTCGTTGGAGTCGGCTGAATTACTACTTGATGATGGACAGGTGACTGTTTCCTCTAATCTAGCTTTTTCTTGTTGACTTCGTTGCATTCGTTCGGATAATTTCTGTAATTTCTCCTCAGCTGATTTTTCTTGAGAAGCAAGTTGGTAATCAATACCATGCATAAATCCAGGACGTCCCTTTTTTCTTTGGTTAATTAAAAACTGCTTATCTTCATCTATTTTCATCAACTCCAATGCATTTGCATGAGAAATGTCAAAAAGCTCGTCCAATTTTTCAACGAAATTTTTTTCTTTACTCCCGCACTGGCCCTTTTAGCCGATTTTTGTAAGTTCCTCCACTCTGCATAAAGTTTATCTAGTTGTTTAACACAATGAAAATCCTGACGTGTCGGAATGCGAGCTTTATCCCAAAAAACTGACACCTCTTTTATTGTTAATTTAGCACTTTCATGTACACTTAGCTTCACTTCACGAATGTTATAAAAGAGCACTTGTAATACTTGTCTATTAGACGGCAATTTATTGCCAATGATTTGTGACGAATAGTGTCCAACTAAGTATATGAAAGTATCCTTTCGTAAGGATCTAACATCAGCCATCGTTAAATGTTTTTTCAAAAAGGAACGTATGCTAGAACTTATAATGTCACCACTGTAAAACACAATTGCAAACTGACATAAAAACCTACCGTAGGTGCATTATATTTCCAAACTTCCAAAACAAATAATTTCTAGGAAATAATTACACCAATAAAACATTATGAGAAAAGAGGTAGATATTTGTATTTTAAGTAAAATTTAAGTGTATTACCGTAATAAAATCTTATCTACAAATTTCTACCTGAATGCGGCACGGGTTACCGTAATAAAATCTTATCTACAAATTTCTACCTGAATGCGGCACGAATTATCTGAAACTTTGACATAAATTATTCCTAGTATAATAGTATATTTTCGTGGGGTGAGACTTAAAAAATACGCAAGAAAAATTCACCCCCTATAGAGATGGGCCACCCTAATACACACATTCTACAGCGTGCCATTGTCGGCATGGCAAAATTTTCCCCTCCTCCACGCAAAAAAACTGACATGCCAACTTTGCGGCGCGTTGTAGGGTAAACTATTGTTCGAAAATAAAAATTATAAAAACAAAGCTGTAGGTTTTTTCCTGTTCTACAATTTTCATATAGAACAATTTGCTCGCAGGAATTACCCATATCGAGAAAAATGTGAAAAACCGCGAGTCGCGTCCTCATTTTAAACTTTCTTTCGCAATATAGAAAAAACTATCAGTCCTACCAAAAAAAATTAATAGCACATAAAACGTAAAATGTTGCGCCCTTTAAAACCCGTATTTGTTTTTTATGTAGCCTTAACAGAAGCCAAGATATTTGAAAAAAAAACGGATCTTAATCATTTTTTCATGTCGACTTCTACATAGTGATTTCATACTAATCTAATGTCAGCAGAGCTGCGTTGACGTTTTTTTAAAGAATATTTATGTGCGGCCGTTACATTTTTTTTTTATTGAAGTAAACGGATACGCGCTTTTCTATGCGGCGTTTTAATAGCGCAGTTTGTCTGTAAAATATAGCACATAGGAACTGTTTTCTTACCATTCGCGATCGGTCGAACGTAAAAACCACAATATAACAGTATGCTCGATCGGGCAACATATATGTTGCGGTTTTTCCGTCGCCGCTAAGACAGCCCGGTGAGAAATTCTCCTAAGTCTATGTTACTTTGAAATTAGTACCTATTTAATACTAATTATAAAAACAAAGCAAAGTATTTTCTTTCAGCAAATTTTATAATCAAACGACATGTATTTTTAATACAATTGGCTATTACATGGCCAATTCCGTACCAAGAGTGAGTACGGGGTATTTTTGTAAAAAATGTGCTATTTCGTCACTTAAAAGATAAAACAATGAATTAATTAACGTGAAAAAAAATGTAATACTAACAGTATTTTTAGTTTATCTGTTCGTTCTATTTTATGTGTGACAAGTTACATTACGGAACTAAAATTGTTATTTACCTAATTAAATATCTGCCAATTAAATTATTGACAATTTCTCGCGGGGCGTTGACGCTATTTAACAAGCCGGGAACTACTGTCGGGGGGAACACGAGCAAATAAAAGAAAATTGTCTCAATTGAAAAATGTTTGCGTCGGCCGTAGACAGAGCGAATTGTTTACGGTAATAATGGTGTTGACCTTTTGTATTCCCATTCTGCAGTCTTCATCAGTTAAATTAAATTATATTGGAGAATATCAGTTTTTGTTTGTGGGATGACAATTGACGGGATTGCTGCAGGTCATACATTTTAGAGTTTTAGTTTATTCGGTAAAACGCTGGTATAACTAATTGTTTAAAAAGTTGGTATTAGACGCCAAATTGTCTTCGATTAAATATTAATTAACGTGGGTATTAAAATTGGTTTTGCTGGCGTAGAAAAACAATTATAATTAATGTAAAAAAGCCATCTGCAATAACCACAACATATTTAACGTAACACTTTTAGCTAATAATTTTGGTTATATGTAATTTATTAGATTTATGTATTAAATAAAATTTTCTTTTCAGAATGTGGAAGAAACTGCATCTCCAGTTGCCGAATCACCAAAAGCTGAAGAACAAAAAGCTCCTCAAGAAGTCGAGAAAGTAACAAATGGTGATGCATCTGCTGAGGAATTAATTAAGCCTGCAGAAGCTGAGAAGCCAGCTGTAGAGGCAGCCAAGCCTGCCGAAGAACAACCTAAACCAGCTGCTGAAGAACCACCCACCAAACCAGCCGTAGAAGAACCCAAAGTTCCCGAGCCTGTACTTGAAAAACCTGCTGAATCCGCTCCCTCCCCTGTAAAGGATGATGTCCCGCCAGTTGAGGAGCCCACTCCTAAGATCGAAGAACCCAAACCTGTAGAATCAACCCCCGTTTTCGAGGAGACCAAAGAGGTGCGTAGCGAGGAGGTCCCCCCTCCCTTACCCTCCTCTAATCCTCCTTCCCCGGTGACGGTTTTTGCTGAATCCACTAAAGCTGATGCCTTACCTGCCGATCAGGTTCCATTGGAAACTCCACAGTCTCCCGTGTCAGCTCCCGTTGTTGAGACAATCCCAGAACCGCCTGTTGCGGAACCAGTTGTAGAATTAACTCCTCAGCCAAAATCCTCGCCTGTTATTGAAAATGTTCCTGAACATGAATCGGCTCCTGTTGTTGAGGCCAAGGTAGAGTCAGTTTCTGAAAGCTCATTATTATCCGAAATTAGTAAAACTTCAGAGGCTGATTTTCAATCATGCAAATTTGATGTTAGTAGTCCACCTCACAAAGAGGTTTCTTTACCAGCTTCAAAGATAAGTGTAGCTTCTTCAGTTGAAGAAGTTTCCCTCAGCAGTCTTGTACCAAGTGAATCTGAAATTGAAAAGACTGAAAAAGAATCAACCAAAGAATCAGAGTCAGTCCCATCCTTACAACACGATCAAGTTCTGGATAAACCAGAACAACCTGAACGTGACTTACCACAATTCCCTGAAACTGCACCTGAACCACCTAAATCGCCTGAACTTCCAGTAG
Organism: Rutpela maculata; assembly: GCA_936432065.2. Taxonomy (NCBI): domain Eukaryota; kingdom Metazoa; phylum Arthropoda; class Insecta; order Coleoptera; family Cerambycidae; genus Rutpela; species Rutpela maculata. The sequence continues at coordinate 207,568,387 of OW386286.2, read as the reverse complement.
AATCTAAAAAGTCTGAACCCATAGCAGACCTTAAGCTTATTGAAGTTCCAGCCGAAACTCCTGACACTCCCTCTGAAACTTCTACAATTTCGGATGAACAAGCACATAATTCAGAAATTCCAGTGCAAGAAAAATCTTCTGTAAGTACAGTAGAGTCCTTGCCAACTGAAACCTCCACAGCTTCCTCTACACATATAGTTCTTCCTAGCAATTCTCCTACAGCCATACCAGAGTCTCCAAAATCTACAGCTTCCCCAACAGATGCCCCAGAAACTTCTGTAGTGCCAAAATCTCCTCTACCATCCCCAGCAGCCGCTCCAGATACAATTTCTTCAGTAGAAAGTTTGCCAGATCCAGTAGCTGTGCCTTCTCAGGAATCCACTCTCAGTCTGAAATCTGAATCAGTCGCATCCCCAACCCCTGAAATAATTCCGGAAACTGAACAGCTTGCTGATCCCATTTCTGAACCGGTGGTAAATGCAGATTCACTGCCTGACATTTCGACAGAGTCACTTCCCTCTCTACCAGAGCCCATTTCGGAAAATCTAGCCGAACCAATGTCATTACCACCCGTGGATTCAGTTCCTGAGCCCATAGCAACTGATTCTATCCCAGAGTGTCCTGTTTCTGATATCCCCCCTCCCTCTGACAGTCCAGTACTCACGAACGGAAAAGCCGATGGACTGCCATCACCAACTGACGAAGTTTCTCTGCAAGCAGTGAAACAAGGACCATCGAAACAGGTGAATAGTGAATCCTATTGGAACGTACCTTGAATTAACCTAGACAAATCTTGTTTCTCTTCGTTTTTGTATTCATTATCCCCAAAAATGATTGGTTATTTTTGTGCTAACAGAAAGCTGTGAATGCCCCGTAAATTACTAATATGTTGGACCTTACTAAAGCCTGTTCTTAATTGTTGTTTTCTTTGTTTTCCTTCTTATCTTGTTTTATTGTTAGTAGGCCAAAGTTTATAACAATTTTGTGCTCTTGCTGATTTAAAATAGTTTTGTTTACTAAACCGAAAACAATAAATATCTGTGATTTTACTGACTATTTATGTTCACAGTTCATAACGACATGTTACTTTTGTCTTAAAGATTTTGTTTTCAGGTTCCTGCTAAGGATAACGAGAATGAAGTGCGACAAGAAGGTGGAGACAAATCTAGTGAGGAGAAAGTGGTAAGTCTTTATTTTACTTTTTTTCTTAAGGAAATGTGTAGTAGAAAAGTAAAGGAAAGCGGTTATTAAAACAATTGGGTTTTTAATTAGAACATTTGAAAGACTAAGAAATTGAAATTCTACTTCTCATTTCAAGCATCCTTCATATGACAATTCTATAATATTGTTGGAAATGCTTTTCCAAATGACATTAGAAACATTAATAATTATAAAATGTTTAAAACAAAGTAACAAAGTTTTTAATTGACAATAGAAATGAGCAAAACATTATGTTTTTTTCTGTGATAATGAATTACCACATAGTAAAGGCTTCCTCGATCAACTTTTTTAATTGGGTAGGTTACAGTATTATAGTCTGGGAGGTAGTGTCAATATTTTATGCATCATTTCAGCATGACTTCTTTGTTTTTTTTAATGTTAGTTTTTGTTCGAAAAACAACTAAAATAGGTGTCAGCTGACGCGACCGTGGAGATTAAGAGCGTGGGAGGCTGCGCATTTGGTAAAATAATTTTGTTTTTTGCGTCAATCCAACAAAGCTACAAAACTATAAATAGTTTATTTATGTAATATAGATTTTAAAAAAATATGTCAGCTGCATAGGGTAGGGTGAGAAGGTTGTCAACTGCCCTAGTCAATATGTATGAAAAACACGTGAAAATTCGTTATTTTAACAAAGCTGAAATTCATTTATGTGATAGTTTGCGATAAAAGAAACAATTAAAAAGTGTCAGCTGATAATACCATGGGACAAAACCTGTCAGCTAGACCTTTTAAGTGTACCGCAGCGTCCAGGTGCTCACCGCACGCGGTATCTTTAACGCCCAGTTAACATATGAGACTTGAAAGAAAATCATATTTTTCTGAAATCGATTGGCAATGTCTACATTTTCGGCGCGATTTCAGATCGAAAAATGCACAATTCCAGTATTTTAGTCCGTTGCTAAGAAACTATTAGAAAACAGACCGAAAAAGATCCGTTGTCAAGCAACGATCAACAAAACCGTACGGGAATGTTACTTTCCTGGCCTAGGCTGGGAAAGTAACATTCCTATATGCAGAGACGAACCCAGCTATTTTTTTTGGGGGGGGAAAGCTACAACTAATTTGCCAACTGCCCATTTTTTTTACAACTTATATTTCCTTATGTTCTTTTTTATTTCAGACTTAATCTATAAGTAGCCTAGCGATACAAATATTATGCAAAAGAAGTTTAACTAAATTACTTGATGTAGGCGCTAGATAAGGGCGGATCCAGAAAGGTTACTGGGGGGTACTAACAATTACAAAAAATTTTTTCACCTCGGAATCTAAAAAAATTTTATCGCCTCATGGGGGGGGGGGGAAGGGGGGTTGCAAACGAAAATCCAAAAAAAAATTTTTCGCTCGTCTCGGAATCTGAAAAAATTTTATCGCTTCATGGGGGTGCGAATAAAATTCCAAAAAAAATTTTTTTTCGCCTCATACAGAGAATACTATTAAAAATGTAAAAAAAAATTTAACGCCTCATGGGGAAGGGATGCAAATGAAACTCCAAAAAAATTTTTTTCGAAAATTTCGGCTCCAAATTAAAATCTGGACAAAAAATTTTTCGCCTCATACACAGGAATACTATTAGAAATCCAAAAATTTTTTTTCCCACCTCATGCGAAAAAAAAAATTATCGCCTTGAAAACGTAACGAATACTTTTCTCGGGGGGGGGGGGGGGGGGGCAATTGCCCCTACTGCCGCCCCCCCCCTGGATCCGCCCTTGGCGCTAGACCTAAGTTGACCCCGCACTCTCCTTCGTCTAGAAGCTACTGGATGAGGTAACCGTTATAGTTTAATGACCGTGGAGAAAAACAAGATAAAATACGATTACGCGCAAGTCGGGGCGCAAGCTCGTGAACGTCCGCGCTAGTACGGCTACCGGCCACTTCCCACTTCACATTGTGATACGCAATAGGTAGCATTAAGGGGTCTACACACGATCCAGCGGCAGGGAGCCAGCCTTGCCGCATGCTTTGAACTCATTCATAAAAGTGAACTGGTCCGCTGGAATTCCAATTATCTTCAAAGCGTACCAACAATGTCGGGTCCCAGCAGCTGGATCGTCTGTTTAATAGTTTCAGATTCTGATTCAGTGTCCTCTAAGAATTTAATATTTTAACAATTTCTGACCGACAACAATTTGTTATTATTATTATCTCTCGTTGAGAGGTTGGTAACTGATATTAGTGATACTCAGTATAAACCAACAACAAACGACTTTATAGCTAGGACAAAGCATTGTATTGATAAAGGCAAAAAGGAGTAATATTCTAATATTTCTAATGTAAGACAGTCTTTGAGAATTGTATGCTCTGGCCGTGCCGTCTACTGAGTCGAACGTCGAATTTCCGCGAGTTGACGAGTTTATTTTGTTGGCCCGTCGCGTAGGCCCGTCGGCGTTGTGCGTTGCCCTTCGACTATTCTGTGGCTCTCACAAGTCTCACATCAGTCACATCTAAGTCATAAATAATATCAATTAAAATTATTAAATGGTCATAGTGACAGTGTCATTTAATTTTTATCAACTCATTCGTTTTTTTGCAATTATACTCAATAAAGATTTTTTTACATTTTTGGTGATTTTCCCAACTCAATCAACATTGCGGGGGGAGCGTACCCCCCCATAACCCCCCGTGGGTTTGTCTCTGCCCATATGGTTTTTTATGTATATTTTAGACAGTAAATAAATACATGCAGACAAACCAACTCACATTAAAATTGCATTTATTAGTAAGCAGTTAGATTGTAATGAAGAAATGTTATGCATTAATACAAATTCCTTAATTTATAATATTGGTTGTGATTTCAGAAAAAATGTATGTGTATTTCAATGTGAAAGCACATTCCTGGACGACAAGCATCACACGTAGACATACATATTAGAGAATAGTTAGAGATTGCAATCATTGACTGAGAATAGTGAGGATTAAATAATAAGAATCAATATAGAAATCTTAATATCCCTATTATTTTGGCACATTAAATACGAATAAAACAAATCAATTCTCATCCGAATCACTCTCACTGCTGTATTCTAAATTATCTTCCTCTTCGGAAGTGCTATCTGTATGGTCTTCCAAATCTAGATTTTCCTCAAATTCTCGAGCATCATCGTTCTCATTTTCGTCTTCACAAATATCTGCCGAAAAATATTGAAAATCATTGAAGTGAATAAAAGAGAATTCATGTAGAGGTAAAAGATTATATGCATAGAACACCATTTATGATATTTTCGATTTTTGGCAATTGATCGCCTTGAAACCACTTGACAATATACTTCTCATCGTTTTCTTCCCATCCATAATCAGTTGGCAAAGACAAACTTGGCATATGAAGATGTGCATGACTCCACAATTGAGCAATGTAAGAAATTCGCAAAAAATGCTATTTCAATTATGTCTTACATGGAGATAACGTAGTCTTCGAAATTCTGGTCAATCTTCAAGACATCTTCTTTCTGATTGACATTATACGCCTTCATGAAAGTAGCTACGCGTACGAGATTAATATTCTAAATTCTTTTAGAACCATACATATGACAAACAAATTCCTTCAGAATAGTAAAATTCTCTTCCAAGTTTTCAGGTGCGTGTTGAGAAATGTTATGTATTAAAAATCATGCCTCCTGTTGTTTCAAATACAGAATATCGACATTTGAGCATCGATAAATGTATTACTTATACTTTGTTACTATTTGTGCATAATATGATTATCTAATATTTCATACAAATATGATTTTCTTTCAAGTTTTATATGAGAAAAACGATATCCACAGGTGTGAAATAGAGTATTTCATTAGTTGAGAGAAACTTGAAATTGATCATCAGGTGGTTAAAAAAAATGAAATAATACGTTAGCTGGGCCATTAAAGACACCGCGCGCGGTAAACGCCTGGACGCTGCGGTACACTTAAAGGGTCTAGCTGACAGGTTTTGTCCCATGGTATTGTCAGCTGACACTTTTTTTAAATATTGTAAACTGTCATAAATGAATTTCAGCTTTGTTGAAATAAGGAATTTTCACGTTTTTCATACATATTGACTATAGTCTGTTTTTAAACCAGGAGGACCGTTTCAAATTTACCGCGCTAAATCATACATCTGTGATTGGATCCGCCTTCGCCAGTTTTACACAGGGCAATAGTCGTAAATTTTGACATATAATAAATTTTAATTTCATGTCATCAATTATTTTGTTTTAATTTCTATTTTATTGTTTGGACGTTATATATCAGTTTTTAATCCCTTTTATATAAATCTGAAGGTAAAGGTGGCTAATTACTTGATGCCTTTATAATACATAAATGGTATGGATGGTGTATCAAATACATAGAGGTCAAATAGAGGTCGATGCATTATATAATGTAATAAAATGCACACAACTATACTATAGTGGTGTATTGTTGGTTGCTAAAAACGCCAAAAAGGTTCTAGTGTATTTTCTGGTTACTTCTATGGTTACTTCTATGTATGGGACTTCTAAATTCAGTCCTGCTGGTTTAAAAACAGACTATAGGACAGCTGACAACCTTCGCTCCTTACCCTATGCAGCTGACACATTTTTTTTTCCATTTATATTACATAAATAAACTATTTATAGTGTAGTAGCCTTGTTGGATTGACGCGAAAAACGAAATAATTTTACCGGATGCGCAGCCTCCCACGCCCTTAATCTCCGCGATTGAAGTAGCTGACACCTGATTCTTCGATAAGCAATGAAAAAACAACCTGTTCTGAAAAAATGAGCTTTGTTGAAATTATGTGATTAAATTTGACGCTACCTCCCGGATCATTATAAAGGCATGTCTTTATTCGTTCGTGGTAGGTCGCAGACTGTTTAATGGCGGGTCTTCTTACCGGAACTGGTCAAGAATGGGAAGAAACCGTTTTTTTTTTTTCGTTTTCTCCTAGGAAAAAACCCATTTTTGGGAAAATTGCCATCACTGCTTATAAATAAACAAATCTATATTTCTTCTTGAAATTTGGCTGTTCTCCAATGTTTATATTTTTGTTTCTGCTATTTGAAAATAATCCAAAACTACAATTTTTAAAATTACATCAAATAAAGCGTAACGCAACTTCAATTTTTTTTTAGATTTCTTAATTTTTGTCACGAAAAGAGAAAACCAATCTAACCTGAACAACAATCCCTATGTCTATTGTAAAACTCTTAATATTAAAAAATGTTAGTAGATGTTTCATTTAGTTTCATAATTCGTTTGCCTTTTCCGGTTTGATAAAAAATCCAATTATTTGAGTTTGTTTATAACAATAATTTTGAAAGTTATAGACAAATTTCAAAAAAAATGGTAAATGAAGATATAAGTTTTAACTCACCAACCTTAGACTCTTTATTGTTTACTGACTTACCTTAGAAACAATGACAGTGGAGTGCCGTTAGGCGTGAAAACTAAAAAACCTTGGAAGCTTGGAACCCGATTCCTATGAATCAACTTTAAAGAAACTTTTTGCATTGTGTTGCTAAAACCTAATACTAAAATGTTTATGGACTAGGAATTGACGTTTTTTTTTTTTTATTTAAACATTTATCGAGATCTACAAATTTTTTGAAAAAATACTCAATTCACATAAGTGTTAATAGTTTCCGTTCTGTAGACAAAAAAATCGTACCTGAATAGTATTATAGGTAAAAAGGTAAAAAATTACAAATTCAAAATGTGGGACCCAAAATATGGCCAAAAAACTTTAAAATAAGACATCATTAATACAAAAAACATTAGAATTTCTGTAGAAACAAACTTATTGTTAAATCACATAATTCATAATAAATTTTAACATCTTCGATATCTTGGTTTTCAACTTCGCTTATTTCTATAATAGGAAAAGGGCTCGAGCAATTATCACCATTGCATTTCGAACAAGCTGCAGTGCAAAAGGTAATCCATGCTTTCTGCATCCACAAGCAGCTCCACATTCTGTTTTACATGTACAAAAAATAATTTTAAGTAGATTTTCAGGGGCTGATGGCTTATTCAACGAGACTGATTTTAGCAGTGAAACTATAGCAGCGAGAATAAAAATTTTTTTGTTTGCATTTTTGAATACATATATTCGTAGGTAATGATAATATCACTATTTTTACCTACAAATTTTGACCCAGGAGCTAATAAGAAGGTTATTAGCCTCAAATCCTCGAAATAATTTTGATGACCAACGCGTATTTTTCAGATAAAACTCGTATTAAAAAAAAATAGTATCCTGGCCCTATTCGGACCGATTTTAATCGAAAGGAGGGCTCTTTAGCTTTAATTTAAAAAAAATTAAGTCCCCCAGTACATCTAACATAGAAGTTAATCGGGAAATAGACGTTAACGGCGTTTCCACTGCTAGCGCATTTTTTATGTTAAACTAAAGTAGAATAAGATCTATTAACCTGGCCCTTTTCGGACCCATTTTAATCTCTTTAGCTTTAATTTAAAAAATATTGAGTCCCTAGTACATCTAACATAGAAGTTAGCCGCGAAATAGACGTTCACACTGCGACGTTTCGCGACTAACTTCTCTTAAATGTACTAGGGACTTAATTTTTTTTTTAATTAAAGCTAAAGAGCCCACCTTTCGATTAAAAGGTTAATAGATCTTATTTTATTTTAGTTTAACAAAAAAATGGCCTAGCAGCGGAAACGATGTCAACGACTATTTTGCGATTAACTTCTATGTTAGATGTGCTGGGGACTTAATTTCTTTTTTAAATTAAAGCTAAAGAACCCACCCTTCGATTAAAAGTGGTCTGAAATAGGCCAGGCTATTCAATTCTTTTTTTATTAACAAATTACTTGAGAAATTATGCTCTAGCAGTGAAAACGCTGTCGTCTCTTTCGTGGCTAACTTTTATGTTAGATGTGCTAGGGACTTATTTATATTTTTTTAAATTAGGTAAAGAGCCCACCTTTCGATTAAAATGGTCGCGAAACGTCGCAGTGTGAACGTCTATTTCGCGGCTAACTTCTATGTTAGATGTACTAGGGACTCAATTTTTTTTTTAATTAAAGCTAAAGAGATTAAAATGGGTCCGAAAAGGGCCAGGTTAATAGATCTTATTTTATTTTAGTTTAACATAAAAAATGCGCTAGCAGCAGAAATGCTTATCAGAAAATTGCATACTGTGGTTTGAATCATATTTATACAATAGACAAATAATAATTTCAGTCAATTAGAACAATATGTCACAACCAAAGGAAACTAAAGCCGGAGTACCACAGGGTTCCGTTCTTGGACCTACATTATTTAATATCTATATGTCTGACATAAAAAACTTAAATATCAATTTGCCGCTAAATAAATATAATGTATATGAACAGGTGTTGCAATTTAACAGGGACTTACTCACAACAGAGCGGTGTGGGAATAGAGGCCTATTGTTAAATACTAGTAAGTGTGTGTACCTCTACCTAGGAACATCTAATAGAGTACAAAACATAAGGAGTTTAAATTTGGAAATTAACATTGGTAATGCAGTAATTCAAAATGTGGATTCTGCTAAAGTACTGGGCATAATATTTGATGAAACACTATCTTTCACACAACATGTCAGTAAATTGTGTTAGTCATCATTTTTAAGGTTGAAACAACTATACCAATACGGTGAGTACCTTAATGAGTCAAATAAAATTATGTTGACAGAATCCCTTGTACTGTCAATTTTGAACTATGGAGACTGTATATATGGTCCCTGCATTACTCTATCAGACAAAAACCGTTTGCAAAAAATTCAGAATTGTTGTATTAGGTATATTAAATATATTCCCAGAAGAGAACACATCACTCCACACATCAGGTGTCTTTACAAATGTTAAAACTAACAGAGAGGCGCTTCATTCATTATGTTAAATTAGTTTGCATGATGCTAAGTAATAAAATGCCATTGTATTTATTATCAAAAATTGAGTTTAGAAATATCGGTAACGCAACTATCCCACGGCATAACACTACAGCTTTTGAGTCTTCATTCTCATATTTAGCTTCCAACATAATAAACAATATCTCAGTAAATATTAGAGGTAGGAGTACAGATAGTATAAAAAAACAGTTAAAATTTGAACTATTACAAGAAAATAATTTAAATATTGAATGTTTTAATATGTTTGAATGATAGGATAAGGTTGTAAAATCATTGAAAAATGTATCTTGTCCTTTTGTGTTGCACAATAAAGAGTATTTTATTTATTTATTTATTTATTTATTTATTTAAGGACTATTTCCCGATCAACTTCTATGTTAGATGTGCTGGGGGCTTAATTTTTTTTTTTAAACTAAAGCTAAAGAGCCCTCCGATTAAAATCGGTCCGATTAGGGCCAGGTTACTATTTTTTTTAATACGAGTTTTACTTGAAAAATTACGGTTGGTTGTCAAAATTATTTTGAGAATTTGAGTCTAATAGCCTTCTTATTAGCTCCTGGGTCATAATTTGTAGGTAAAAATGTTGATATTATCATTACCTACGAATATATGTATTCAAAAATGCAAACAAGAAAATTTTTGTTCTCGCTGGTAAAATCAGTCTCGTTGAATAAGCTACCAGCCCCTGAAAATCTACTTAAAATTATTTTTTGTACACGTGAGACAGGTAGGGAGCTGTTTGTGGATGCAGAAAGCATGGATTACCTTGCACTGCAGCTTGTTCCGAATGCAACGGTGATAGTTGCTCGAACCTTTTTCCTATTCTAGAAATAAGCGAAGTTGAAAACGAAGATATCGAAGATAAATAGTATATTTTGTTAAAATGATTATGAATTATGTGATTTAACAATAAGATTGTTTCTAAAGAAATTGTAATGTTTTTTATGTTAATGATGTCTTATTTTAAAATTTTTTGGCCATATTTTGGGTCCCACATTTTGAATTTGTAATTTTTTACCTTAAATTTGTAATCACAAACCTACAATACTATTCAGGTACAATTTTTTTTGTCTACAGAACAAAAACTATTCAAACTTATGTGAATTGAGTATTTTTTCAAAGAATTTGTAGATCTCGATAAATTTTGAAATAAAAAAAAAACGTCAATTTCTAATCCATAAACATTTTAGTATTAGGTTTTAGCAACACAATGCAAAAAGTTTCATTAAAGTTGATTCATAGGAACCGGGTTCCTAGCTATAAATCTAACGGCACTCCGCTATGATTATGATAGTTTTTTTGTAATATTGTATATGATTTTTTTTATTTACAGGCAACAGTAGCAGCGGAAGAGTAAATTTTTCATTCAGTTTAAAATGTTTTTTATACATATACGAACATTTATTACAAGTTAAAATGAAAAGTTAACGGATCATTCCTGGCAGTGATCGTAGTTTTCGACCAAAAGAAGAAACACCAAAACTGCCATTTAAATTAGATTCTAGAAATATGGATGTCCACCGCGCAACAAAAATGAAAGAAAAGTTGAAAAGTTTTAATACTCCTATATTAAATATTTTATATTGTCTTTAGTGGAAGTTTTTGGACAATTTTTTATATGTCGTCTAGGCGACTTTTTTATCATATACAATTGTAAAATAAAAAAGTTAGAGTAGTTTTTAGTGATTTTTTAGATGAGCTTATTAATTCTCATTTAAAAGAAATCTCCTGTACTTTCATCACCTTGTTTAATATAGAAAACCAAAATGTTTTTGATTATTAATTATCGCATTTGTAATTATATATTTCTATTTTATTTTAGCTTTTTTTAGATTAGACACATATCTATTGAGAATGTATATTAAAAATTTTGTAATAGTTTTATTTGTAAATCTAATAAGTGCTTTAAAAAAGCATCGGGACTATTACATTGATTTTAATAAGAGCGCGATTTGTCTGATTGTATAAAAATGGTAAAGATTTTAAATTATAAATGTGTAGATTAGCAAGTCGGCTGTCCTAAAGTTAATTACAATATAGTATACAGTGTGCTTCATGTATTTTCTGCTTCTGGCAGCTAGCTCACACTTGTTTGATATTCTCTATACAGGGTGGAAAAATAACTGTTATGGTAATTTCAAAATAACTTCATTGTCGTCAACCATTCAAAATTATTGCCAAATGTGTATTAAGTTATCTTACAGAAGAAATATCAAAAGCATTTTAAAGTATTGTTTCCAGTCTTTCTAAGGTGACCACCTACAGGGTTGCATTGTTTGGCATTTTACAATATGATAAACAAAAAAAAGTTAGTTGTGTAAGGAGGTGGCCCATTTATTACAACCTCCCTAGTAACAAACGACTGTGAGATCGATTTTAATGTATAGTTGGTTCTAAAATAAAAAAAAAATTGTACATTACACAACGAAATTAATTTTAAACTTGTTTGGTGTCTCAAAATTTTAATATGTTAGTATAGTTTTAAGCAAAGAATTTAGTTTTGATTTTACCAACTTGAAACTATATTCTCCATCCACAGCTCTTTGATATTTCGCCATTATTATTCATCGACTTATCAAAAAGGCTGTGTGTAGGTAAATAAATAAAAAATCTCCATGTAATGTGTGAATGTTTATAATATAAATATATAAATAGGATGTTTCCTACTTGTAATTGTTTATTTATTGTACTCCCTTCCCTATGCTCAGATTTTTTTGTCACTTGTGGGAATCGAATCAGCTTCGAAAAGAGGAGCTGGTCCCGGTGTAAGCATGGCCTTGAACTCTTCAGCCATTGGGCTCTGGAAATTGCAGGTGGAAAATGTGAAATAACCTAAAAAATCTGAATTGAGTGCCCTATACAGGGTGTAATCAGTTTCATGTCATTAAAAAAACTGGTAATGGGGACCGACTAGACAAACAAAAAACCTTTATGACTTTCCCCTAGGGGCACTTTGAAAAAACTGACCTAGGTCAGGGTAGGAAACATTTGAGAACCACTGCCTTTTTGGGTCAATGGACGTGTACTAGGTATAATTCTACAACTTTCAGATTGTAATAAAAAAGTGCCGACTCGTCGCCGGCCGACGCGGCGGTTCAAAGCAAAGAATGGCGGTACCTTTGATGAGCGCCTCAACCAAACCAATTATAAAAATGTAAATAATTCGTTATCTCTTTTTGCAGAACTGCAAGCAATTCATAGGCGTAGAAGAGGTTTAAACACAGCATTTCTTTACATGTGTGTTTTTTTAATTTAGAATAAAATATTGGAGCTTTTATTGTTGTTTATAATTTATCAGATTTAAATGTGGTTTATTAACATTTGTAACCTAAATGAGTGTTCTGGGTTAGGCTTAAAAAACGAGTAATTATTTCATGACATTGGGAAATAAAGAGTTAGACATCTGAGATAATAATAATAATAATAACTTTATTGTCGTATCATCTTATAAAGATATTGACAACGTCATATATTAGGTATAAAAGATGGAATAGCAATAATTAATAGGCAAGTATAACAGTAATAAACACTAAATGTAAAATCTTATGAATTAAATGATTAAAATAAACAAATAAAAATAAAACAGAGAGGTAACATATTCAAGGTGCGCAGCTAAAAATGTAAAAAACAATGCAATAATGCAGTTTAAACTACTTATTGTAGTATTCTTGGATAGAGTAAAAACAGTTGTCGAGAAGGTAGCCCTTTATATATTTTTTAAATTTACTTACCGAGTTAATGTGCTTAAAAGAGTTAGGTAGGTGATTGTCAGAGCTGGGCAAATATGTACTTACAAATACCTCATAAGTATTTAAATACTAGAAAGTATTTAAATACCGAGTATTTAAATACTTCTTGCAACAAGTATTTGTATTTATACTTGCAAATACTTTATCTGAAATATTTACTACTTAGTATTTGTGAAAATGATCCTAAAGTATTTGTAAATACTTAAACTATTTAAATAACTGGGAAGTATTTAAATACTTCTAAAAAAGTATTTAAATCCTTTTCTGGCAGTATTTAAATACTTTCAGAAGTATTTGAATCTTAAAAGTATTTAAATAAATACAACAAATATAATCAAATACGCCAGGGAGACAGGCAGATACTCGTCAAGAATCAAGATATGTACTATACTATGTAGTTAATAAATACATTGCATCATTCAGTCTTCAGTCATTCATGTCTTAATAATTCCCAGAAAGTTAGTTGAGAGCAGACATAGACAGTAAGTGTTAACTGTTAATGTCAACACACGTTTTGTTATTGTGACAGAGAACAGTTGAACTAGTCTCTGTGCTTTATTTGGGTATTTGCAGAAGTCGCAAAGGTCTAGCTCTACGAATAAGTAAAAGCTCAATACCCAACTAGAACTGATTAAGTATAGAGGTATTAAAATAGTGTTGTAGAAGTTCATGAAAGTCATGAAACCTAAAATTTTGACACCTCAAATAGTCAAATAGTATTTAATATAATAATGATAATGATAATAATAAGTCTTTATTGATTTCTACAAAAATAGAAAATACAATTTGGTAAAGTAGCCCAGACGACAGAAAACATTTTATAGTGAAACCCACAAAAACTTGCAAACTAAATAATTTTTTTTTATGAGTTCGTGAAAGTGTATAGAATAATATCCTGAAAAGTTTACATTCCGCTCGGATGCAGAACAATACAAAAAAAAGGGAAAATCTTTTTTCATCCATTTTTTCAAAATTTTTAAATTAAGTCAGGGTAGAAAAAAACAAAAATAGAATAGACCACATATTTCTGAACAAAAAATATTCTAATAAAATTTATCGCTAAAGCCACGGTATCCCTGGAAAAAAATTATGAAGTAACTTTGCCACTCTGCGCGGCCAAGCACACGGTTAAATGCATACTACGGAACCTCTAAAAATTCTTAGCAGTTCTAACGAGTAAAATAAAGCTTTCTTCTCTTTCTGATTACACGTTTTTAACATTTCTCTTAGTGACGCCATTTGGAAAGTGCAGCCAATTTTTTTTTAGGACATGTCTGAAATTGTTCCTTTATGAAAAACATTGTCCTAAAGGATCGGGGGGGAGGGGGGTGGGTGCACGGACACTTGTGGGCTCCCGTAGTATATGCTTCAAAATATTTCAGTGTTATCAAAGTATTTAAATATTCAGAAAGTATTTAAATACTAAGTTTAAACTATTTAATTACTTTTATTATTTATTATTTAAATACTTTTATCTTTTGAAAATACTTTCAATTTTCTGAAAGTATTTAGTATTTAATATTTAAATACTTTTTCAAAGTATTTGCCCAGCTCTGGTGATTGTATATATCACTACAGAAGTAATAAGGGCTTTTTTTATACATAGACAAATTAATGTTTGAAACATAAATGTTACTATTTGACCTAGTGTCATGATGATGTACCGAGTTATTTTGTGGAAACTTTCCTTTGTTCATTTTTACAAAAATTAGCGCTTGGTAAATGACTATACAAGGGAGTGGCAAAATATGATGCATTTTGAAAATGAGCTTACATGATTCAAGTGGACCCATAGAAAAAAATCTTGCGTATTATTCTTTTTTGTATCACAAAAATTCGATTAAGTTCAGTTGTCTGACCCCAGTAAAGTACCATATAGTTTAGTTGTGAGTAAGCCAAGGCATAATAGACATTCATTAGGTTTTTAATATCTAAGATGTTTTTAAGATTAACAATAGCAAAGTACGCACTATTTAATTTACTGACCACAAAGCCAACATGTTCATCCCAAATTAATTGATGGTCGATATAGAGACCCAAGAATTTGCAATTGTCTACTCTTTTTAGCAAAGTGTCATTGAGTTTTAGTGTAAGTTCTGGAATTTTACGTCTTTTAGAGAAAATCATATAATGCGTTTTTGATGGATTAAGAATAAGCTTGTTTTTGTTGCACCAGGTTGCAAATTCAGAAAGCAATATTTGTGCATTGTAGGCGAGTTCATTTTCTGACGAAGCCGATAAAGCAATAGTGGTGTCATCTGCATACAAAATCAATTGCATATTAACTGTATTGCCTATATACTTTTCCAGATCATTGATAAATAGCGTGAATAGAAGTGGAGATAGAACGCTGCCCTGTGGTACACCATATTTCAACTTTCTCAAATCCGATAATTCTTGACCGATTCTAACTCTTACTTTACGGTTACTTAGAAAAGACTTAATCCAATCATTCGTGCAGCCTCTAATGCCCATAAAGTATAATTTTTTCACCAGATATTCAGCATCCACACATTCAAAAGCACGCGTGAGATTAAAGGACAGGGCTAAGGTGTAATTATGTCTGTCTAATGACTTATAGACAAATTCAACAAGTTCGAAAGCTGCTGTGTTCATTGAAAGATTTCTCCTAAAACCATGTTGGTTTATTGACAATATTTTATTTTTAGTTAAAAAGGATTCAAGTCGGTTACCAACAATTTTTTCAAGAATTTTTGAGAACGTCATTAAGCCAGTTATAGATCTATAATTTTCTAGTAATTCAGGTTCTCCTTTTTTATAAACTGGTGTGATTTCGCCCATTTTAAAGTTGTTTAGAAAAATTCCTGTTTTCAAGGAAATGTCAAAAATAAAACACGGGAAATTTGATATAATCCCAGATAAACTCGAGGGCATAAATCGGTATATCATCTAGACCACTGCAAGCAGATTTGTTTTTCAGTTGTGACATAGCCAGGGATAACTCATCAATTGTTAATTCCTCGATAAAAATAGAATTAACAATCGAATTAGGAAGAGTGCAGCCTGTGGCACCTGGATGTGGGTTTTGACTTAGTAACTGCTCGATACTGGGTATAATAATCACAAAATGCATTACTAATTAATATCCAAAGGTTCACTAATATTGATTTCATTTGAAGTTATTGTGGAGGGAGTAGTTTTTTTCTTTACCCTACCAAGATTTGCATTTACCACTTGCCAAATAGTTTTAGTGCAGTTAACAGAGTTTATAATTTTGTTCTTAAAAAAGTTGTTCTTAGTAATTTGAATCCTTTCAGAAAATACCTTTTTTGCCATTTGATATCGTTTTTTATGTTCATCTGTGCCCGAATTTTTGCTAATCCAAAACAGTTTTTCCAGTTCTCGGCTTTCCTTAACTATATCAGAATCTATCCAGTTGTGGCAGGGTACATGGGAAACCACAACATTTTTGATGGGGCAGGTTAGTTCCAGACAGTATTTGAAATTTGACCAAAAGTAGAGCCAAGCTTCGTTAACATCGGTTAGGCTATATAAGGGAATTAGATCAGTTCTAGAGAGAAGGTTTTTCAAATTACGTAAGTTTTGTTCTGAGAAGTGTCTCTTTTTGATACAAGTTTTCAGATTTTCTGATGCTTGTGTTGGGGGCATAACCGCACTAATAAGTTGAGCTTTGTGATCAGCAATACCCATATCTAAATTGATAGCGCTAATACCTTCAGCATTAGTGACAACATAGTCAAGAGCTGAGGGTTTATTATTAAGAACCTCCCTAGTAGGTTCAAAAGGTAAAATATATTTCAAATTAAAACCATCTAAGATATCAATTAATTGTTTTTTTTCCACAGAACTTTCAAGATAATTGATAATTGATACGATAACAGAAAATAATTATGTGTATTTTAAGTTAGGAAAAAATCTGATTTATTTAACGAATTGCCAATCAGGTATCGAAAACTAAAATATTCAATAAATCTAGAACTTACCAATAAATTATTTTTGATTTACATAAATTGTTCGAAATGGCCTCCATTTGCATCAATACACTTTTCGGCACGTCGAACTAAGGACATACGCACTCCGTTCAACACATTTGGTAAATTAGGATCATTTTTTATGGTTTCTATGCACATTTAAATATGCTGCTGCAATTGTTCCAAAGTGTCAATTGGATCACGGTAAACCAGAGATTCAAGATAGCCGGGTGACCTAGCAGGCCATGGTACTGGTCCGCCACGCCCAATCCATCGTTGAGGAAACTCCGTGTTTAAAAAATTTCGAACAGCCAGACTAAAATGAACTGGCTCGCCGTCATGCATATACCACATTCTTCTACGCCTTGCCAAAGGTACATCTTCCAACAAATTTGGCAATGTTTGTTGTAAAAAGTTTAAGTATACATCACAATTTAACCTAGCAGGTAATTCTATAGGTCCAATTATTTCATTACCGCAAATTCCTGCCCACAAATTAACGCTGAACCGTCCTTGAAAATGCACCCTTCTTATTACATGTGGGTTTTCGTCTGCCCAATAGTGCATATTTTTAAAATGAAACACTCCACTCCTGATAAAACACGACTCAGCGGAGAAACAGAGAAAGTTTAAAAAATCCTCATTTGCCGCGTGTTTTCTAAAAATCCACCTACAAAATTCCATTCGCCCTGCATAATCTTGAGGTTCTAGAGCTTGCATACGTTGATAGTGATAGAGATGTAAGTTCATATCTCTTAAAGTCCTCCACACCACAAAATGAAATACTCCCACACTGTTCGCGATATCACGGATGCTTAAAGTTGGATCCTCTTCTACGAGTTCCAAAACTTGAACCTCCGCTTCAATTACCCTGTCTTCGCGTTGTTGGACCTCTTTCTCCTCCATGTCCATCGAGACGACCCGTTTCCCGAAGACGCTGAGCAATCCTTACAAATGTACGTGCACAAGGATGACGTCAATTAGGAAATCTTAAACGATAAAGCTGTTCCGCAGCTGCTGCATTTCCACGACGTTCTCCATACATCAAGTGCATATCCGCGAGCTCTGGGTAAATGTAATCTCCCATAGCGTTCAAAATCTGCGTTTTAAAACACCACTAAACTATCAACTAACGTTATCAATAAAGAAAATGAAAATAAAAACTTGGTCCAAAATTCAAAAAGTAACACAAAAAGAACGAACAAGTCTCTGTACGTAATCAAGAACTTAACGACTTGAACGGTAAGTCAATAAAATAAATCTTAACTGTAAATACGTGGCCTAAAATTCAAAAAGAACGAAAACAACGAACAGGTTCGACGTGTGTACTTAACAAAGTGTCCACAGAAACTAAAATATTGCATAAGAGGTAGTATAGTTTTCTTCAGATCTACTAAGCACTCAGAAAACGCAGACGTCTTTCACTTTTACCGCAACACTGAAGACCTTAAACGGGTCTACACACGATCCAGCGGCAGGGAGCCAGCCGTGTCGGCATGCTTTGAACTCACTCGTAAAAGTGAACTGGTCCGCTGGAATTCCAATTATCTTCAAAGCGTACCAACAAGGCTGGCTCCCTGCCGCTGGATCGTGTGTAGCCCCCTCAAGGGTTCTACAGAGGATCCAGCCAACCGTCCTTCTCGGTACATTTTGAAAATTGCCATGACAACTCTCATAAAAGTGAACTGGTCTGCTGGAATTCCAGGTCCTCAAAGCGTACCGACAATCGAGCAGACCAGGTCAATCCAGTAGACCAGCTCACTTTTACGAGTTCGCATAGCAATCTTCAAAGTGTACCGAGAAGGTCGGTTGGTCTGCGCTGTACCTTACCTACTTTTAAAAAGTGTGATTATCAACTTGTATCCTCGGCCGACGCGCGTCTCTAACAAAGGAGCACGATACTTTGAAAAAGCCGTATTAGCATATTTGATGGTTAGAGGTGCCAACATACGCGAAAATAAAAGCCTATCCCAACATTCCAGCAGTTCTCAAACAATTTTACTGAAAATTTCCGAAGTTTTTGTTTATTTTTTTTTTTATAAAACTGGGTTTTAGACCCCATGTTATATAAGGTTTTTTTGTTCGTTTAGTCGTTCCCCACCACCAGTTTTTTTAATGACATGAAAATGATTACACCTTGTATATGAGTTGATTTAACCTTTTAAGGACGGTTGCCTTATATTAACGGCTTTCCTAACTTTGTCCCACCGCCGACTGCCGTATATAACAAACAACATTAATCAAGACAATACTTTATATCTGGAATCATTACGAAAAGACCGGGTAACCTTTTCTTTTTACTTATCACCAGTTACTGAGACAGAAGTTGCAAATCTTATAGACTCGCTAACAGAGCTGGGCGGTACTCGAGTGAATTGTACTTGCAACTATACTGAGTACCCAAAGTATTCAGTAACAAGTACTCGCGAGTACTTTTATTTGGATGGTACTCTGTACTCTAAATTTTCAAGTACTTTACATTATTAGGTACTCGAGTACTTTTGGCGGCCACAACTTACGAGTAACGAGTACGAGTACCGACGGGCAACACAGGTAGATTCGATTAGATTTTGGAAAGGAGTTGGCTGATTGGCTTTGACCACCGCGACCCCCATGGATCTATTATAATAATAATAATAATATTTATTTGTCCAATAGATCATTTTACATGATATAGGATAAGTCTAAAAACATTAAAATGTAACTATTTAAATATTAAATAATAAATTAAGTTAAAAGTCATCAGTAAAATATTCGTTCAAAGAATAATAAGATTTTTCCCTCAGTCTGGACTTGATCTTATTTTTAAATTCCTTATCACTAAGTCCTTTGTAAAGATTCGGCAATTTATTAAACGCCTTTATAGCCATGTACTTGGGGCTCTTTTCATATAATGTTAAATGATGGGTAGGAATTACTAGGGTAGCTGAATTTCTGGTGTTATAGTTATGATTATAGTTAAGGGTGTCCAGATTACTTAATTCTGACTTTGCATAGAGTAATAAATTCATTAGAAATATGCTAGGGAGTGGTAGAATTCCCAATTGCTTGAAAATGTTCCTACAGCTAGTTCTCTTATTTATACCTACTATAGAACGCACAGCTTTTTTCTGTAGTTTAAACACTCGTACGGCCTCTGGTGATGAACCCCAGGCAATAATTGCATAGGAAATTATTGAATTGAAGTGAGCATAGTAATATGTTCGCAAAACTTGTTGGTTTGTTACATCTCTCAACTGATTTAAGCAATAGCAGACCGGAGCAACTTTTTTACAAATTTCATTAATA
This sequence comes from Rutpela maculata, assembly GCA_936432065.2. NCBI lineage: Eukaryota > Metazoa > Arthropoda > Insecta > Coleoptera > Cerambycidae > Rutpela > Rutpela maculata. Next base: position 207,548,326 of record OW386286.2, on the reverse strand, counting down.
TGAATAGTCCATGAGAAGTTGTCAGTAAAATGTAGACCCAAGAATTTGGTTGACCTAACTTGTCTGATTGTACTTATATTTGATTTAATTAGAAAGCTGTGATCAAAGTCCACATTACCAGTATTGAAACGCATGAAGATAGATTTATTATTGTTTAAGGCTAGTTTATTTTCAGTGAACCAGGTGTGTGCTTCACGTAATTGCTGATTTGCCATGTTAACTACCATTTTTGTATCAGTTGCACTAACAAGGATGGATGTGTCATCTGCAAACAGAACCGAGCTATTGATATTAAAACTATTTACATAAATGATGTAAAGTAATGGTCCTAAGACGGATCCTTGCGGAACTCCCACTGACAATTCTAATAGATTTGATTTGCATTGTTCAATTTCTGTGTAGTGTTTTCTCCCACTTAGATAACTCCTAAACCAATTCAACGTTTGACCACGCACGCCGTACCTCTCCAGTTTGAATATTAGAGACGCATGGCAAACCAGGTCAAACGCTTTACTCAAGTCAAGGAAAATGCCAATGCATTTGTTTTTATTATCTATATTATCATACAAAGTTGTTAAGAATTTAGTAATTGCAGAAGTAGTAGAACGTCCCTTTCTGAAACCAAATTGATTTTCGTTAAATAGTTTGTGTTTTACAAAAAAACTAATTAATCTCGATGCTATACACTTCTCAAGGATCTTGGAAAATGAACTCAAAATAGATATAGGTCGATAATTTTCAATTTCAGTTCTGCAGTTGGATTTGAAGATAGGTATTATTTTTGCAATTTTCAATCTCTCAGGAAAAATACCCTCAGCCAAAGATAAATTGAAAATAATCATTAACGGTTTACTTATCAGATGTGCACATTTTTTGAGTATATTTACGCTTATTTTGTCATCACCTGCAGAGTTTGAATTTTTTAGGCTTCTTATTACGTCAACGATTTCTAACTCATTCACAGGATAGAAGAAAAAGGAGGAGGCATTGTAGTTGATTTGATCAGTAGTATTATATTGTTGGTGAGCATCATTGACTAATGTTTTGGGAATGTTATTAAAGTAAATATTAAAACTATTGCATACTCTTTCAGGGGACGTGATTATTTCATTATTTATTTTTAAAGTAAGTGATTTGCTATTACTCTTAGTATCTTTGTCAGGGTCAATGATTTTCCAAACTGCCTTAGACTTATTTTTTGCATTTAATATAATATTATCATTATACATTTTTTTGGCTTTTTTTAATAATTGCCTATATATCGACTTATATTTATTGTAGAAAGTTTTTATTTCAGCATTATTGCTGAGGGTCAAATGGTAGAGGTCTTTTAAATGTTGAGAAGAAATTTTGAGTCCGTTAGTCATCCATTTCTTGGGAACAGATAAATTGCTATTAATTTTTTTACTTTTGAGAGGAAAAGCTAGCTCAAAGTAATATAGAAAAAGATTACTAAATTGATCATACTTTTCATTAGTATTTAAAGTAGGATCATTTAAGAAGTTCCAATCTTCATTTGCTAGTAGAGTACAAAAGTGAGAAATATTTGTGGGATTTTTTAGCGCTCGATATTTAAAAGTTTTTGAGGCCTTTATTTGAGTATCCAAAGAAACAGATAGAAGCTGGGCGTTATGATCACTGAGGGCGTTATTAATTGTAGTGATAGTATTAAAATTGCTGTCAAAGTTTACACATATATTATCTAGACAGTTATGTATTCTAGTCGGTACTTTAATAAGAGGTATAATGCAGTAAGAATTTAATATATCCAATAGATCGGTTAAATTGTTAGATGGAGTTAAAAAATTAATGTTAAAATCACCACAGATGATTATTCTGTGCTTTTTAGTATTTTCAATTAGCATACTAATGGCAGTATTTAATTTATCCAAGAAGATTCCAATATCACCATTTGGACTTCTGTATAATGCTAACACTAAGACATATTCCTCTGCATTTAGAAAATATTTTAGCCCTACACATTCAAAATGTTTCTCGACAGAGAGATCTTTAATGTAGCTCAGTTCTGAACATTGTCTATTATTTTTTACATAAATACATACTCCACCATTTTTAAGTGTATTTCTACAGTAATAACTTTTTAGTGTATAGCCATCGATGTTGATTGATTGAATTTGCTCATTTTTGGCCCAGTGTTCAGATACACAAAATATATCACATTTAGTGTCTGATAGAAATACCTCCAGATCTAAGAGTTTGTTGCTAATGCACTGAACATTTTGATGTACTATACGCAACTGTTCTGGTCAGTGTCTCTTATAAAAAACCCTGCCTGATTGACTCTATTTTCTAGATCTGAACTTATATCTTTCATACCCAATGAATTGCCTTTCATATAATGATATTTATTAGTAGTAGTAACAATTGTTTTGAGGATGGCTTGTGAACCTACCTTAATATGCTTATCGTCTTTTATGTAGTTAAAAATATTTTTACATAAGTTAATCTTGTTTGTATTGAAACTTTCTGACTTGAAACTATAGATATAGTTGACTGAAGAATTTTTGTTCACTTTTTTAAAATTTAGAACCAGATTGTCGATGAGATTTCGAATCATCCTATGCTTTTTTGTATATTCAGTGATTATAATAAGATTTGTAAATTTACCAACATTTAAGACGTTTTTTATTGCCTTTTTCATTCTACTAATGTTATCTACCTTATTAGTTTTGAACATGAAAATAACGGTATCTTTTTGTCCATAGTTAATAGTGTAGTTAAAGATATTATTGCTTAATTCTAAAATATTTGCATATGATTTGATGATACCTTCTACAGAATATTGTGAGTGATATATAACATTTTTTAGATTTTGTGCACAGGCTTTACCAAGCTCATCTCCAATAATTAAAATTTTGTTTTTGTCATTATTTAGATATTCCTCTTTGAGTTCGTTATTAGAACTAGGTGGATCGGGTAATATACTTGTATCCACCACGTCTATTACATTAGTTAGCTTATTACTATGAATTGAGTCCTTATCTCCTTTGTCTTCTGCCGTAGTTTCACCACCAGCGGACTCTGTCTTCCTCATCTTTCTCACTTCGTGATTGCTTCGATCTATTACTTTAGGTGTTTTTTCATTTTCAGTCGAGGTGTACCTACCTTCTTTCTTCTTCTTTATAAGTACATTACTCATGATTTCTATTGCTTTCCTATTGTTTAACTCCATTGCTGGTTTCTCCGCACAAGGTTCTGTGGTTGTATTCCATATAGTAGTACTATGCTCCTGGGTGTTCTTGACTTGATCTTTTGTTAACTGTTCATATTCATCTATTTTTTCCAACAGTTCCTTGTTATCTTTTAGGATAATACTGTTTCTTTCCCTTAATTCTTTGACTTCTTTCTCATAATGTAATGACTTATTTAATTCTTTAGAAATATTCTCTTCAATTTCGCAGTTCTTTAAAATTATTTGGTTTAAGTTTGCTTTTAAATTTTCAATGGTTATTTTATATTCTTCTATTTCACTGACGAAATTATGCTCGGCTTCAAAAACTTCATTTTCAAAATTTATTGAGTTTCTTTTTATAGTTTTAATATAGTTATCTTTCTCCTTAATTTCAGCCTTCAATTTATTTATCTCGAGATGTAGTTCTTCCACCATCTCTTGGTCGATATTTGTTTTATCAGCACATACTTGGGAGCAATATATTTTTTGCTTTTCAACTATAAAGAAATCTTTCCTCCTTTGACAACAACTTTTGTGAAAGATGTTGTTGCAAGTAATACAGCAATAATTTCCAAGATCTTTCTTACAACACATAAATTTCATTTCATTATTTCTTAGTACAGACCTGATCATTTTTTATTATATACAAGAGCAAGAGATAGCTATTAGAACAAAAAGGCCACTTATAGGTTTTTAGAACACTGATAGAGGATTTTTTGCCTTTATCTTGGTTTATTAACACATATATTTAGAAACAATTGTTCTAAAGTTTATAACAACATTACACCAACACTTGACTCCATTAAAATTAAAATGGGTAACTTTTTAGCTTTCTGATGATATAACACTCGATTGTTATTTGTACTTTGGACAAGCCAAAATTAGTTAAATTTACAGAGCACAAGTTCACAAGTTAACTCTGTTAATATATTTTTTATAAACCATTGTGGCACTTCTTGTCTAATTTTACTTAGAGCTCCTTATCCAGCTTTGTCTTTTGTATCAGACTCCATAGCCTCGATGAGGGCACCTTGGTTTCTCTTCGCCAAGTAGTTGGAACCTCAGTCTGGGCACAGCACATGTACTGAGGTCTCCTCTTCCTCTTTACAGAATCTGTATGTTGCATCCTCTGCCAGGCCCATTAGACTCGTATGTCTATTAAGCCTACAGTGTCCAGTTAGAAAACCTACCATTATCCTAATAGCTTTTCTATTTTGGCCTAGTAGGTCTTCCGTGAATTTGGCCGATCGTTCTTTAATGAACTTTTTGGCCTGTCTCTGTCGTGGGAAATTCTTCCATCACTGTAGAGATTTATTTTGTACCCATTCATTAATGGATGTTCATATGTTTAGCCACACCGCCACACAGGTAAGTCTCAGCTTGTCTTTTTCCATACAAGTGTGCAGGGCAGTCAGTGTCAGCCAGGCGAGAAGCGAGCGTTTGACGTGTGAAACATCACGAAGTGGTAAGTTGGTGCTTTAGGCTTTGTTAACTTTTATAATTCTTCAGATTTGTAATAATAAATGCGGATTTTTAAAATAAGAACTGACAAAAAAATATCAAAAAGTTGTGGTGATTCATGTATCACGTTATAGCTAGGGAGCTGGTGGCAGAAATTTTTATATGATCTTATTGTGCGACTGAAGTTGAAAAGTGTAAAGACATTATAATAAAAAGCCGAAAAAACCATTTCAGTCATAATGACGTTGATTTTTTAATTAACAATTAACTAAAAATGCAGCAAAATATACAAATCCATTTGCCGGCCTCTTTTAGATTATGGACATACTTTATACCTGAACTGCCGTAAATCAATCACAAAAAACATCTAAGTTGCTGAAACCTTTGTTTTGAGACTAATTACGAAGATGTGCCATCCGAGGAATCCACTCCACAAGCCTTCTAGTAATTATCTTTATAGCAAGTTGAAAGTCAATCATATCCAGGAGATACTAAATAAGCTTTCCCAGAGATTCGCATGAAGTACTCAAAATTTAGAGATTATAAATCCTCTCCTGAGATCACGAACAGTTCAGAGGTCAAGGTGTCGTTTTTCCGAGAAAACTGTTCAAGAAATTTTGATTTCCTTACAAGTAACTAATTAAACACTTCTTTTTGATATTCTCCTATTTGTATTTTTGCTTTCAATCATCATATAAAATTGTAATATGAAATATTCTTTTTTTTTTCTATTGTATTATGAAATGTTCTTTTTTTTTACACTGAAATTGGACGTAGTTATGCAAAATGGAACCAACCCACAATTTTGTGAAAACAGGTTTATTGCACAAAACGGTACGTAAATACCAAACTTAAATTCTGCAAAAAGGATCCAGCTAGCTGGAGACATAGTGTCTATTATAATAATGCAAAGAACCAAACCGAAACGATAGAAAGAGAAAAGCAGTTGTACAAAAAAGATCCAGGCGTGTTGGTTCCTTTTTGCAATTTATTGTTCGACCGTTACAGTGGGTTGGTCCTTTTCTGCGAATTTTAATACCCTAACGGTGGAAACATTATCACGAATAGAAAGAAGAGTGTCAGAGGAGAAGACGTAAGTTGGCTTAAAACTAGGGAAATCGTACTGAAAAAAGAAAAGCCTTTTTCTTTATTTATGAAGACAGATTTCAAAACTGATAGAGTTCGAACTTAACATTGCTAAAATTATTCCCAAAGCCACCAACAGATGTCGTGCTGCCAAAGGTTGTTGTCCGCCCAAAGCCCCAAGGGATCATTCTGCTTATTGTTGTTCCAAATCTGATCTGAATCCATTATGGCCCCAGGGCAAACCAATAGCATTGGAGAAACTGAATGACCTTAAATCTATATGGCATTTATTACCAAAGGATTGTATTCTTTTCTACACAAAACTTTATGCTAGTGATGATGTAGAGGATGACCTAGAGAGTTTCGGAGGAGAGCTCGATTTTCCGATTGAAGAGCAGTAGCTTCCAATAATTCGTAATAACATATATTTTAGCGTTAAATGTATTTGAATATTTGAATAAAAAAAATCGCTGCCCAAGGAATCACTACTTCCACTTCCAAATTTTCTACCCAAGTCTCTCACAACGAAAAAATTTTGTATGTGGAAATAATTGTTTATGGAACTTTAATAATATAATATTTGAAATTATCTACCCCAAAAACCCATAAAACGATATCTTACATTAGTAGTGAGGTGGGAGTAGTGGTAGGGGTAGAAATGGATGAAGTAAAAAAATATTTTGAGGCCTTTGGTTCTTGTACACACACTAAAACACAATTTTCTTTTCACCCTCTTTTATAATGGGGGTAGCTAATGCCAAAAAAATTTTTTGAGACATTAGGTTTTCTTGTATATACTATATTATATACCAATTTTATGAACTCTTAGCTGCTTGATTCACCTATCTACGCCCATTTACCCCAATTTACCCTTCAACGTAATAAGATCAAAATATAATCTAGTTGCAGATCTCATTAAAATACAAACGTGTACCAAATTTCAAGTCAATATCGTAAACGGTTCCAAAGTAATCGTGCGAACAAAAAAAGTTACATACACAGACTTTTTCTGCTCACACTTAAAATCTCGACATTTCATGACATTCTAAGCCTATTTGAACAATAAAAAATTTTAAAAAAATTTGTCGGGATGGCGATCTTCCCCTCAGGGTACTCACCACTACTGTTAGTAGAAGATTTGAGAATTGCCCTGCTTGCACGTCGCCTCCGAAATGAACTCTCATATCTTGTCTCAATTTAAGCTTGCTCACTAATGGCCACAATGAAGATCTTTTCACACATGCCTTTATCACATCTGCTCGCGTTTTTCTGGGCACTACTGGTAGAGTTTGGCAGAAATCCCCTGCCAATATCACTATGTAACTTCCTCCATCACCTGATTGTTACCGCCGCGGTTTTGTAGGATTCTATTCAGAGCCTTAATACCTCCTTTATGCGACATTGTGGCTTCGTCCCAAACAATGAGTTCGGTTTTCCGTAAGACATCTGCCATGTTGCTTTGTTTAGAAATGTTGCATAAAGGAGTCTCTGCGTGAACCAGGTTAAGGGGAACTTTAAAAGCAGCATGGGCAGTCTTGCCACCTTCCAGTAGCGTAGCGGCAATCCCAGAAGATGCGACAGCTATGGCAATGCTCCTGACCCTTGCTAGGAGCAGATTAATAAGAAATGTCTTACCTCTGCCACCAGGAGCATCTAAGAAAAAAATCTGTCCCCCACTTGTCTCCACGCTGGCAACTATGTCTCTCTGTACACAGCCATCTGTTCAACAGTAAGTGTTTTTTCATCTTTTTCAGTTATTCTCTTCGTGTTGAGATATTCTTTGTTGCCCAGATATTCAGACCTATTTGGTTGAGGTAAGCCATACTCTTGAAGGTATTGACCTCCTAAAGCCAATAACCATCAGCCATCTATTATGCACTTCATTTGCAAGCTGTTCTGCATTACCAGACAGCTGTCTCTCCACTTGACGTTTAAAATCTTCTGAGAAACTGTCTTTGTGTTTTTCCCAAAGACTAATTGAATCAGACAACTGACAAAATGCCGGCATTATTATGAACAGTTCGCGCATCTTAAAAGGTGAGACATAGGGCAGCTTCCTCCGCCTCGTCCCATTGCGTATCGTCTTTCAACAAACCGAGAGCCTTGCAAGCCGATTGGAAAGTGCCGTTCACAGTTTTCATCACTTCGTACGATGTCGGACCTTTAACTTCATGCAGAAGCAAGCGCAGATGATAGCACTCAAAGTTGTTTGGGTGAATGGTGTACACCCTCCCCAGTGTACGTTCTCTCTTTACTCCGGGCCAACCTTTAACATCCCTCTTTTCCTTCTTGCAAATGTGTTATTTTTCTATACATAGTACGAAGGAACTTCAGGATACAATAATGTTTTGGCAAAATCGTCTTTTCCACAAAGCTCAAAAAAGGCCATAAGTGTTATCTGTGGCGGATTGCTGACTCTTTCGGCCAAGTTATTAGGAGTAAAGTAAACGCGTTGGCCATTTTCTAAGTCAACATTTAAATGGGATACAGTGTATGAGAAATGACAAAATCCTCCACACCGTTTCGGAACTGCTTATATAACGGCCACTCTTGTATATTTTTATCTCATCTTTTTCATTTTCGAGATCAAATGATGCCTGGTCACTGCCCTTGTTAACGTATTTACATATGTATTTAGTAGATTTCACAGAGTTGCAATATTCTGCATTAATGTGGGCATTAAACGTGTATTGAGAGTATCCTTCGTCACCTTGTGTGTCTTTAACCCTTTCACATCAAGCGTTTTTTAGGCGACTGGCCTCACAAATGGGGATTTTTTGCGTTCGCGCAATCGTGCGTCTCCCGTTTATTATTTTTTCACATTAATGCGCTTCCCGACTCCAGTGATACACGTGCTTATATGCGCATGCAAGTTGAAATAAATGAAGATAGAAGATAAACGTTTTATTTAATAGGTATGCAAACATATATATAATCGTTAAAAGTATAAATTTTTTTTTTTTTAATATTGTTTGCATGCATTTTTATTTGGTATATACAGAATTTGTATGCTGAAGAACTAATGCAAGTTGCATCAATATTTCAACACAACATATTTCCCCCACCATAACATCCAAGCCTTTTTACATCTATGAAAAATTTTTTCAAGCTCATTATCTGCTAAATATTTATTTTTCCTGTTCATTTTGTAAAAAATACAATTTATTTTAAGAAAAATTTGCAGCTGTTATTTACACACAATAGACTGTCTGACAAACTCAAGAATAAACTGCGAGTATACAACTGTTTTTCAGACCACAGCTTCACTGCAACTAAAAAGCTACAGCTTGAATATGCTTTTAAGCGAATATCAGACCACAATCTTGCGCCTCCCGATTTTAAGTAGTATTCACGGCATTCGAAAATATGCGTCTCCCATAGATATGTCAATCAGAGATTTACGTGTTTTTGCGGCTCCCGTCGAGAAATGGTTAAGAAAGGGCCTAGGATATCTTTTAGTGCATGTGTTATCTTTCATGCAGGGAGAATTACAATTTAAACTACCACACGGGCCGTGCATCATGTTAGATTTAACAAGTTCGTACAGGACAGGATCTTGTAGAGGTATTTCTGCACAGATCACATCGTCAATCCTATCGGGAGTAATACGTGTCGAAAGCCACAGAAGGATATGGATGTGCGGGAGACCATGTTTTTGCCATTCAACAGAATACATAAAGCAACGAACTTCCCCAAATATTTTGCCTTTGGTTAAAAGAGCCATCATTTTTTTTACCTGAAGATGGAACACCCTTGTTATAATATAATGGCGATCATGTGATTTTTGAGCGGGTAAAAGTGCATCAGTTATATCCTTCCATCGAGGGTTGCAGGTGAAGGTTATAGATAAGTCAGGGCGGCCATAATGACAAACATATGTCATAGCGTCTAATTATTTACAAAGCGCTACTGTGACTCTCTAAAATAATATCCTGTTGTTCGAATTGCTGACCGACCATCACTAAAGCAACTTTGTTCGCAGTTGGAGCATTAAAACGACCTCTATGGCTATTAACTGGTTTTTTTGTCAGCATGAATGGCAACTTTAAAGTTTTCACAATATGGATCAATCTTGTCCATCGTAGTTTTCAAATCTTTTACGTAAGAGTTAACTTCATGAAGCATTTTCTGCAGCTGTTTTACCGAGTCTAGTTTTACGTCTGGGAAGTTGGAACATCTTAAATTTGCTTCTCTTTCATCTTCACCTACGAAATATATTTGCAAAAATCGAGCTTCCTGTTGAGGTGCGGGTAGCAAACTTCCAATCAAATGATAGACTTGCCCCTGAACTTTAAATGTAGGCATATATCCGTCTTTCAACGCCTGCTTTGCTCCGAAAAGGTGTCATCTGAAAGCAGCTATTATATTTTCGGATATTATTCATAAAGTGGCTGTGCTCTGGATGTAGATCCACAACTAAATTATAGAGAGGTTCAGGCAAATGATCAAAACGTTCAAGCTTCACCTTTTCAGCGCTGAAACACATATCAGGTGTCTCATCTTTCTACTTAAGAGCTTTACATCACTGGCATTCGTGGCTCATGGTACCCAAAGCTACACCAATATCAGTCATGTATGCTATATCAGGATCATACCCCATACCTGAGAGAGCCTTAGTTTTCCATGTCCGCTGCGCTCTGTTTTGCATGAGCAATATGAATCGAGACTGACCCGCTCTATGCACCTCAGGATGTGTGTACTGGTAATCTCTGACAGCCTGCCTGTGCATTTCAGGATTCGCCCTCTGATAATCAGCAACGGCTTGCCTGTTCACTTCAGGTTTGGTTTGTGTATAATTTTTCTGAGCTTTCTTAAGTTGTTTATTCCTTGTGACATTAGTATATCTTGACCTATGTTTGTTATTTCCCTTCTTAGTTACTAACAGTGGTGAAACAGATGGAGCGTGATCAGATAATTGGGGCGAAGATCTCTGAATCGGACATAGCGCAGCGCTCAGAATCGGGTACCTCCATACGACGCCTTTTGGTAAAAATCGCCGAGTTTGTTTTGGGTAGAGTCGAAGTCGGTACTTCGGGTGGTTGCAGATGAGAGTCATGAGGCAGATACGCGTCAAAATGACCATTTGACAGATCTTGTGTAAACCGCAATCTTCTCTCATTTAGTCGACCATTACGAACAGACGTCCTGCTGCTACCAGCTCGCACAAACTCCCATAAGTCGAAGATTTGAGCATATCGGCAGAATACTCAGCTGATGTGGAGTAATTGTCGCCCTCATTGTTATGGGACATAATTAAAAATTCGTTCCAATTGTCTACCACAAAGCTGACTATTTGTTTACGAACCTCCAACGATCTTTCTTGTGAGCCGTACATTAAGAATGAAAGGGAACGGAATAAACAGGCTCCGTCACCTACAATTGGGACAACAGTATGTTGTACAACTTCCCCATTTATACTTAGATTTTCTTTAGCCATTTCTTTAAAAAGGTAAAAATTCAGATTTTTCCTGACTTAATGACTTAATTATAGACATCATTTTTAGTGTCAAAATGATATACTTTATCGAGCTGACGGCTGTTTGCACCATATGTGTTTAAACCATCCACCACCCCCGTTTTCACCCCTTCAAAAAATGAAAATCGAAATTTAGTCTTACACGTTTCTAATAGATTTCAACAAAAAATATTTCCGCCAAATTTCATGCATCTAGATATAACCGTTTCCGAAAAAGCCTAAAATTTCAACCCCAAGATTGCATGTTTTTACAATTCTTTCGACGCCAAAATGCAAGCTGTTTTTTGCTATTTTTCCCAGATATCTCCAAAACGGTCGGAGTTAGCTCAAAATAAAAAATAAGGTCACTCAAACTCAAATGAGTATTTTCCACTATCAATCTGTATAATATACAAGATATCTTGATATTAGGTCGATTCAACCACATTTATGCACAAAATAAAATGCTTCGTTTGAGTGATTGAACTTTTAGAAAAACTTCTTTTTTAACATAACCAACTTAGTTTAAATAAGAATAATGTATTTTGATATTAATATAGTTAAGTATAGGGATACGATCATTTTTTTTAGGGAACCCATTACAGCTCGAAAAAAATCAATGATAATTCCCAACAAACACCGAAGATCGGCCCATCAGCGGGCCATCACTGGGCCAGAAGTTTTATTTCTGGCCCAATGATGGCCCGCTGAAGGGCCAACCTTAGGTGTTTGTAGGGATACCATCAATAATAAGAGTGAGCAAAAAAAAAATAAAAATAATTAAAAACAATACCACACAATTTTCTTTATTAAAAAGCAAGCATAAAACATTAAAAAAGAAACTTGAATGTTTCATTGTTATAACAAAAACTAAGGACAAACTTTAATTTTTAATAGTTTCGCTCGGGCTTATTCATCTTGGGTGAGGAAGAACAGTGCTACCGGATCTTGCTTTGTACATATTTCCTAACTTATTACAAATTAGCCGATCTGCAAGTTTAAAAGTCACCCACACGGAAAAAACACTACTGTATTCTGAATCACATACCCGTTCAGCCAATGGTACACTCTATTCAGTATTTCTCGGACATAGTTATAATTAATGTAAACAAAGACTTATTATTGGTAAACAAGATACATATCTTATTACCTTAAATATAAACTTCTTTTGGAAACCAAACAATGATTTAATGACAAGGACTCTTTCATTACAATAATATTCTGTTACTATTTCTACACTATATTTTTTTTCATGGTACAAGATAACTTTTTGGAAGGATAATATAACAATTTGATACAATAAATTATTTCATTGTCCTATTATTACTTAGGTTAATTTCAAGTGTAGGTATCATTGAATGCATATATTTTTATCGTAATTTTATTCTGGTATGTTTTCCTACCTAATGTAGATATAATTATATTTCAATAACAAGGATATAATACCTCAAAAATATATCGATATAGAGTCAATTTTGAGATATAATTATTGGTAGATTATTACTTTAATTGATTGCCAGTATATAATTAATTATTCATTTAATATAGTGATAGTATTGACTGAAAATATCAATTAAAATTTATTGTATTTTTGGTTATAGTTGGGTATAATCTGAAATGGGTTTGGTATGAGTTGATAATTCTGTCCTGCTACCCATCATGGTAGCAGGACAGTCCTAATTTCAAAATATATGAGTAATCCAGAACGTGGGAGTATAGATACAGGTGTAGGAATCTGTTTAATCTGTATATTCTAAAAAAATAAATTATTTTTTAAAAAGATTTTAGCTGAGATTTTATTATTAAAAATTATTAAAATTCTTTTTGTAATTTGGTTAATTCACTTATTAAATTATCAACTTGTTCTAAGTTTGTTTCAAAATTAACGACATTTTTTTCCTTCTTTCTTTCACCATTTCTACTACAATGTAAATCGACTTGAAGTAAAGGTTCCCTCGCCGTAGCTAAATCTGAAGTTCCCAAAATCCACTTTAATTTCCAATCAATGTTATCAACTAAATTATGTCCATTTTTTAAAACGCACTCTTTTGCTAATGATTGAAATATTTCATTTTTTCTAATTTCGTAACACTGTTTTACTGCTTCTTGCAAATTCGGTGCTAAATCGTTAGATAACTGAAAAGAATTTTCTATAACACTTTGGCGGTAAAAAATTTGTATGTATTTCCGGGCTTCATCACAATCTTCTTTTGTCCACTCGATGTCGCCACCGTTGTAATAATTATCAAAGTTGGTATTCCGTTTTTCTAATAAATCATCCACACATTCATGTAAAAACTAAACAGAAGATCGTTTAATTTATTTCGTAGACAAACGGACATAAACATACCTGCTTTAAAACTGAAGAATCGGATATTTTTAGAAGAGGATACGCCTCCAATACAATCATGTTTATCAATCTTCGACCATTGACAGCGACCCAAAGATTGAGACATAGACTGAGCATTTATATTTATGGCATTTATACAGCGGAGGCCCGAACATCAAATATTTTAGACGTTAGTGAGTGGAGGTAAAATCAACATGTAATGTAATAGACTGAGAGAGCAATAGTTCAAAGGGTTGCTGTGTGTCTCGACGTACATACGTCGAGTCTCGACGGTCAAGACACTTTACAGTAGAGGGTTTTCTGTTTCATTCCCGTAAGGCTATTATCCAAAATTCTCTCAACTTGATGCTTGAATTTTCCAACTCGACCATGATATTGGGGAAGGTGGCGTACCCCCCTGCCAAAAATTCCACATAGAAACTTATAAAAAAAAAGTGATGCGGTTTTATCGTTCCTATAAGTTATATTAGTATTATACAGACAGGATTTTATCTGTTTTATTAAGTTTTAAATCGGTTATGAAACAGTAATTCCGAATGAGCTATTTGGAATTATATGTTGCCCTTTCATGAGTACTTATATGAAATATACATCAACAAATCTACAGTTTAGTGTCTGCATATGCACCCTTGCCCTTATATCTGTAAACATATGGAATTACAGATACAACTTTAAAGAGATTCTAAACTTTTCTATAAGTAATATCATAAGAGTTCCAGTCCGTCCTTTCTCCAGTATCTATCGTATGTAACACACCATTTATCAACATGTTTTTATTGTAAATTTCAACATTGTCTTTTTATTAGTATTAATGTGGATATACATGTCAACAAATGTACAGTTTCAATTGTATATTTTACAGATGTATTTTTATTGTAAACTTCCATTTTGCTTTTTTATTAGTATTAATTTGGATATGCATGCCGACAAATGTACAGTTTAAATTGCATATTTCAAATAGAAATACTAATATTGTGGTAAACACAAAATACTGCAAAGTCCTTATTTCCTCGGGTGTTCTTGTTCTAGCCTAGAAGCAATGAATGAGTTAGCAGTGAAAGAGACTGCTTTACTTTTAATTTAACAAACACACGTCAGTTCCTTAGGTCACATTAGATTAGATATGAATTTGCGACACGTATACACCTCCCTCTACTGGAGCCTGGAGTTAAAGTTGCTGCTGAAATTTCTATCAGTTTCTACCAGAATGGAGCAGCAAACATTTACTTATACCACATCAATGAGAATTTATGCCAACAGTATCTAAGGTAAAACGTGCGGCTTTCCGTGGTTAAATGGCAAGTGTTTCTATAAGAAACGAGCTGCATTAGGTTAGGACAGTTTTGACTTGCAATTGAAGATTACTAATTATAATGTTTGAATAGGGATTTATGAGATCAGTTTCTATGAGTATTAATGTTTTTTTTTCAGTAATATATTAAATGTGTTTTCATTTGTTTGAATGGGTAAAAAGAAAGGTCAGTTTTCAACTGCAATTACAAATACAAGTTTAATCACTTTGAATGGGGTTATATGCGATTAATTTCTAAAAGTATTTATGCTGTTTTCCGAATATAATTGTGATGAGGTTTAATCAGTAACAAATTGTTCACTACTTGTTATGATATGGTCGGAAATTCCAAGTACACATTTAGTATTCCTTCAAATGGATTGATGAGAGCAGTTTCTACGAGTATCTATTTGTTGTTCCTCTAGTAAATTATATAAGTCTTTACATTTACTTATACTATCTCAATGAGAATTTATGAGAACAGTATCTAATCTAAAACGTACGGCTTTCCGTGGTTAAATGGCAAGTGTTTCTATAAGAAACGAGCTGCATTAGGTTAGAACAGTTTTGATTTGCAATTGAAGATTACAAATTATAATGTTTGAATAGGGATTTATGAGATCAGTTTTTATGAGTATTAATGTTTTTTTTTCAGTAATATATTAAATGTGTTTTCATATGTTTGAATGGGTAAAAAGAAAGGTCAGCTTTCAACTGAAATTACAAATACAAATTTAATCACTTCGAATGGGGTTATATGCGATCAATTTCTAACAGTATTTATGCTGTTTTCTGATTATAATTGTGATGAGGTTTGATCAGTAACAAATTGTTCACTACATGTTACGTGTGGAAATTCCAGGTACATATTTAGTATTACTTTGAAAGGATTGATAATAGCAGTTTCTACGAGTATGTATTTGTTGTGCCAATAGTAAATTATATAAGTCTTTATCAGTATGCATTCGATCTAATTTAAATATGAAAATTATATCAGAATAAAGCAACTAAATATTTTAAACAGTATCTATTTGTAAATCCAGACATTTACTTATACCACATCAATGAGAATTTATGAGGACAGTATCTAATGTAAAACGTGCGGCTTTCCGTGGTTAAATGGCAAGAGTTTCTATAAGAAACGAGCTGCATTAGGTTAGAACAGTTTTGATTTGCAATTAAAGATTACAAATTATAATGTTTGAATAGGGATTTATGAGATCAGTTTCTATGAGTATTAATGTTTTTTTTTTTTCAGTAATAAATATATTAAATGTGTTTTCATTTGTTTGAATGGGTAAAAAGAAAGGTCAGTTTTCAACTGCAGTTACAAATACAAGTTTAATCACTTCGAATGGGGTTATATGCGATCAGTTTCTAACAGTATTTATGCTGTTTTCCGAATATAATTGTGATGAGGTTTGATCAGTAACAAATTGTTCACCACATGTTACGATATGGTTGGAAATTCCAGGTACATATTTAGTATTCCTTCGAAAGGATTGATGATAGCAGTTTCTATGAGTATGTATTTGTTGTTCCAATAGAAAATTTGTCTTTATCAGTATGCATTCGGATCTACTTTAAATACAAAAATTATATCAGAATGACACAACCAAATATTTTAAACAGTATGCACTTGTAAATCCAAACATTTAAAGACATATTTTAATGAGAACCAATCAGAACAGTATCTAATGTAACGCGTGCGGCTTTCCGTGGCTAAATTTTAAAAGTATTTTTAATAAATAGCTTTAACGGATTTGAACAGTTTTAATTTGCAATTCCAGATGAATAATTTTAATTGTTAAATAGGGATCTATGAGATCAGTGTCTTTGTGTAATGTTTTTTTTCCCAATAAAAACACATTTTATTGAAAAAAAAAACGTTACACTGACCTCATAGATCCCTAACAATTAAAACTATTCATCTGGAAATGCAAATGAAAACTGTTCGAATCCGTTAAAGCTTATTTATTGCAAATAATTTTAAAATTTAGCCACGGAAAACCGCACACGTTACATTAGATACTGTTCTGATGGATTCTCATTATAATATTATCTTTGAATGTTTGGATTTACAGGTGGACACTGTTTAAAATATTTGGGGTTTCATTCTGATATGATTTTTGTATTTAAATTAGATCCGAATGCATACTGATAAAGACTTATATAATTTACTGTAGGAACAACAAATAAATACTCATAGAAACTGCTCTCATCAATCCTCTTTAAGGAATACTAAATATGTACCTGGAATTTCCGACCATATCGTAACATGTAGTGAACAATTTGTTACGGATTAAACCTCATCACAGTTATATTCGGAAAACAGCATAAATACTGTTAGAAATTGATCGCATATAACCCCATTCGAAGTGATTAAACTTGTATTTGTAATTGCAGTTGAAAACTGACCTTCCTTTTTACCCATTCAAACAAATGCAAACACATTTAATATATTACTGAAAAAAACATTAATACTCATAGAAACTGATCTCATAAATCCCTATTTAAACATTATAATTTGTAATCTGCAATTGCAAATCAAAACTGTTCTAACCTAATGCATCTCGTTTCTTATAGAAACACTTGCCCTTTAACCACGAAAAGCCGCACGTTTTACATTAGATACTGTTCTCATAAATTCTCATTGAGATAGTATAAGTAAATGTCTGGATTTACAAATAGATACTGTTTAAAATATTTGGTTGCTTTATTCTGATATAATTTTCATATTTAAATTAGATCCGAATCTTTACTGATAAAGACTTATATAATTTACTAGAGGAACAACAAATAGATACTCGTAGAAACTGCTCTCATCAATCCTCTTGAAGGAATACCAAATGTGTACTTGGAATTTCCGACCATATCATAACATGTAGTGAACAATTTGTTACTGATCAAACCTCATCACAATTATATCCGGAAAACAGCATAAATACTTTTAGAAATTGATCGCATATAACCCCATTCGAAGTGATTAAACTTGTATTTGTAATTGCAGTTGAAAACTCTTTTTACCCATTCAAACAAATGAAAACACATTTAATATATTACTGAAAAAAAAACATTAATACTCATAGAAACTGATCTCATAAATCCCTATTCAAACATTATAATTTTGAATCTTCAATTGCAAATCAAAACTGTTCTAACCTAATGCAGCTCGTTTCTTATAGAAACTCTTGCCATTTAACCACGGAAAGGCGCACGTTTTACATTAGATACTGTTCTCATAAATTCTCATTGAGATAGTATAAGTAAATGTGTGGATTTACAAATAGATACTGTTTAAAATATTTGGTTGCTTTATTCTGATATAATTTTCATATTTAAATTAGATCCGAATCTGTACTGATAAAGACTTATACAATTTACTATAGGAACAACAAATAGATACTCGTAGAAACTGCTCTCATCAATCCTCTTGAAGGAATACTAAATGTGTACTTGGAATTTCCGACCATATCATAACAAGTAGTTAACAATTTGTTACTGATTAAACCTCATCATAACTATATTCGGAAAACAGCATAAATACTTTTAGAAATCGATCGCATATAACCCCTTCGAAGCGATTAAACTTGTATTTGTAATTGCAGTTGAAAACTGACCTTTCTTTTTACCCATTCAAACAAATGAAAACACATTTAATATATTACTGAAAAAAAACATTAATACTCATAGAAACTGATCTCATAAATCCCTATTCAAACATTATAATTTGTAATCTTCAATTGCAAATCAAAACTGTTCTAACCTAATGCAGCTCGTTTCTTAAAGAAACACTTGTCTTTTAATCACGGAAAGCCGCACGAATTACATTAGATACTGTGCTCATAAATTCTTATTGATGTGGTATAAGTAAATGTTTGGATTTACAAATGGATATGGCTTGACTCATTTTGCTGGTCAATTCGGATATAAACTGATAACAATTTCAACAGCAACTTTACCTAACTCTTATAGAAACTTATTGACCATATAGGTTCTCATAAATACTTATTAATTTTTGATAATTTTCAATACGAATTGATGAGATTTTTTTGACAGGGCCCCCACCCCCCATAGCGATACCCCTGAGCAGCGGCATACTGAGCAGTGGCACAATTCCCTTCCTATCTATATTTTGCCGCATATATTCCCGCCATTAATCAGGGTAAGATGAACCGCAGCACCTTGGGTCTATTTTTTACTATTTATTTAACGTCGCGTCGGCCTATTTCCGCTACCAGGGCCCATCACCGACGCCAGGAGACGATCTACACCCAACCTGGAAATTTTGCCGAACCTCTTCTCTTGCGAAAAGTAGGGACCTTTACTTGCCTAACATTTAATAGACAAGGGACCGCCTGCTTTATATCCTCTCCGAAGGATGGTATATCCACTACGTAATCCTCTTCTTGAAATTACATATCTTCCGCGTATACACTGATATGCAAGCCGCTAGAACATGGGACGAGATCGCTGTGTTTCCCAATATGGATTTCACCCATCCAAGTACTAACCGCGCTGAACGTTGTTTCACTAGAGTATCATAATACAGCACAGTCAAGACGCCTCTACACTCGCCCCCACCCTGCGTCTGATTTCTTTCTTCCCCTTTTACGTACAAATTGAAAGCACTCCGTCTAAATTGATATACCTTACTCCGCCGCATGAACGCCCAGCTCAGTCTAATGCCTCTGGATCTATGATATTACTTTTTCCATAGTGCACAGTTGTACTACGTTTATATGCAACTCTCCAAAGAAGTCAATTATATTTTAAGATATTTTGCATTTATATAAATACAGTTTTGAAATTGAGGTGAAAATGTTTAACTATATTTTTATATACGTGCATATATTACATATGGGTGCAATGATATTTTAAATTTTTAAATAAAAATCACAATGGGGTGAGCGTAAAGTATAAACGTTGACAGAACACATCAAGAGTTCTCGATTGGCAGTTGGCAACGCTGACACTGCTGGGAACTTAACAAACTTAAATTTAACTGAACTGTCAGAAAAGCGACGCATTCATTGATTGTGTTTACATTTTTCTAATTTTTGCCAAAAATGGCTGAGTATCTGGCCTCAATTTTTGGTACAGAGAAAGACAAGTGAGTATTATGAGTTATTAATTTAATTAATTCTAAAGTATTCATTTTTAGGGTAAATTGTTCATTTTACTTTAAAATCGGTGCGTGTCGACATGGTGATCGTTGTTCCAGAATACATAACAAACCAACTTTTTCCCAAACATGTTTGTTACAAAATTTATACGTGAATCCTCAAAATTCAGCTAAATCAGCCGATGGAAGTCATTGTGAGTAGAATCAAATATTATTATTAAGTGATATGTATCTATTTAATTTTTTTCCAGTGGTGGCAAATGTATCTGATGAAGAAATGCAGGAGCATTATGATAACTTTTTTGAAGATGTATTCGTAGAATGTGAAGATAAATATGGAGAAATTGAGGAAATGAATGTTTGTGACAATTTGGGAGACCACCTAGTCGGCAATGTATACATAAAGGTAGGTACCTATTTTAATTTTAATTATATTATCTTGCGTTATAACATTTTATTTTTCTCCAGTTCCGTAGAGAAGAAGATGCAGATCGTGCAGTAAATGATTTAAATAACCGTTGGTTTGGAGGTCGGCCAGTATATGCCGAATTAAGTCCAGTAACTGATTTTAGGGAAGCTTGTTGTCGCCAGTATGAAATGGGAGAGTGCACGCGTTCAGGTTTCTGCAATTTCATGCACTTGAAGCCTATTTCAAGAGAACTAAGGAGGTAATACAGCAATTAATTATTTATTAGAATAAGAACATTTTGGTGTCATGGGATGAGGATTTTTTTTTTAAATTTTGGCTTGGCACAAATATGGAAATATGTTCTAATTACATTCGTTTTTTGAGAAAAGTTTCTAACTATAATTTAGCCGGGAAAGGAGGATAGCGAATTGAACTGTCAATAGTGTCAAGCCGCACGTCTTTTTTTTTTTTTTGGCGAGGAGGGGAAACCCACAAGGGCTGCCTATCCCAACTAGGAATAGGTCTGAGTGTCAGCCTCATCTGTATAGAATACTCCGAGGGCACTACAGCCTCCTGGGCTTATTGTGCTCCCGCACATGTCATAGAATAGAGTGGCGTTAATTTTATAAGCCTTGCAAAAATTATTTTGAATTACATCCCCTCCAAATTTAAATGCCAATAGGATCTTGTCGCACACACTGATATTGTGGTCGTACTACTATCCTCCTTTCCCGGCTAAGGTATAGTAAGCTTTATTTTAAGATGCAATAAACCTAACATTTACACTGAATGTTCTCATTCAGTTCATGTTTCTCAAGCATTCAATAGTATTTTTGAAAAGGATAATAATTCTTTTGTTAAAATATCAGTAGATGAAAACAGTTGATTATTTCTGCCTAACATGACCTCCATCTACAGTGAAGTTTTAAAATTTGGAAGCATAGATATCTAAGAAAACCTTGATGGGTATTAGTGCAGGTGCTCAGAGTATTTTTGTTTGCAAAATATGAGTGACGCATTGTCTTTTTTATTGTCTAAAAAAATAATAATAATAAACGTGATTTATTGATTAACAAAAGGCCATTGACCGCAGTCCTTCAGCCCATAGTATTTTAACAAAATTAGTTTTTTAATACATAGATACAGAATAAAGATATGTAAATAACTGTGTGTAAAAAAAAAAAAAAGGAAAAAATTACTCAGGGATGTCTTCAGCCCAACCTGTGATTGTTTCATATAGGGTCTGTTCGGGAAATTTATATATGGAATTGATTTGTTGATCCCGTGTTCTACAGTGTGGCTGCAACAGTTGCATGTTGTGTTGCTTGGTAGCGAACTTCTTCGATAGGTCTTTGATCCTTATATTGGTGGGTTGTATATGTGTTCGTACGTACAGTAACTCATTAGGTGGATTATGGAGTGGATTGAGTGGGATGTCTCATCTTTGTAATGGTTCTCAATGAAGTAGTCTCTGTTACTCTGATGCGATCCAACACAGGCTTTCTACAGTTTGAAAATAGAACATTTGCGTACTCTATTAGTGGTCTGCAAATTGATTTGTAGATTTTCGAGGCTGACTTTAGTGAGATTCCTTCGTTTTTGTAGGTGAGTGACCGAAAATGTTTTGCCCTGCTTATTACTTTTTTCTTTGTTAAGTTAGTGTGTTCGTTGAAGTTGAGTTTTTGGTCTAAGGTTACTCCAAGATACTTTGCCGATGGTGAAGGTTTTATATTCTGGTTGCCCATTATTATTGTTGGAGATGAGTTAGATATAGTGTGGTTGAATATTATAAATTGTGTTTTGGAGGGGTTAGGAGTAAGTCTCCACTTATTACACCAGATTTCTGTTTCCATTAATTTCTGCTGTAGATTAGCTGCGACCTTTGCTAGCGTTTTGTCATGTGCTAATATGGCTGTGTCATCTGCGTACTGTATAATATAGGTGGGGTCTGCACTAGCGTTTTGTTGTAATACAATATCATAGCTGTAAATATTGTAGAGAAGCGGAGATAAAGGCGAGCCTTGGGGTAATCCTTGTTTCATGGAAAATTCTCTTGACGTTATTTCGTTAATTCTCACACATATTTTTCTATTTTCTAAAAATGATCTGACAAAATGTATCAAATAGTTGGGACTTCCAATTTCTTTAAGTTTGAATAGTAAGCCATTGTGCCATACAGAATCAAAAGCTTGTTTTAATGTCTAGGAATAGTGCGGCAGATTTGAGGTTTTGGTGTTTGGCAGTCTGAATGTTCGATGTTACAATCGTTAATGGATGTGTAGTAGCGCATTTTTCCCTGAAACCAAATTGGTGTGGAGGAATTTTGTCCCTAATAGTCATGTATAACTTGTTTCGGATTATTTTTTCCAACAATTACTTCCACGTCCAGTGGAAGTATAGTAACGACAAAAAAATTTTTATTGTCCAAATAGGCTTAAAATGTCATGAAACGCCGAGATTTTAAGTTTGAGCGAAAAAAAATTTTCTGTCGGTCTGTCTGTCGGTCTGTCGGTCTGTCTGTCTGTCGGTCTGTCTGTAACTTTTTTTTGTGCGCACGTTTACTCTGGAACCGTTTAAGATATTGACTTGAAATTTGGTACACATATGTACTTTAACGAGATCTAGAACTAGATTATATTTTCATCCTGTTCCGTCGAAGGGTTGGGGGGTAAATTGGGGTGAATTGGGTAAATGGGTAAATCAAGCCGGTAAGAGTCCATGAAATTGGTATATAGTATATACAAGAGAAGCTAAGGTCTCAAAAACATTTTTGGCATTAGCCACCCCCATTACCACCCCCACCTCCTTATTAAAGGGGATGAAAAAAAAAATGTCATTTAGTTTATGTACAGGAACCAGAAACCTCAAAATATTTTTTTACTTCATCCACCCCCCACTACCACCCCCCTATCACGACCCCCACCCCACTACCGATGTGGGGTATCGTTTTATGGGTTTTTGGGGTAGAGGATTTCAAATATTATATTATTAAAGCTCCATAAACAATTATTTTCACATACAAAGTTTTTTCGTTGTGACTTGGATAGAGAATCTGGATGTGGAAGTAGTGATTCCTTGGGCAGCGGTTTTTTCCTAGCACAGGCAGTAGGGTGATTGGTCTGTATCCTGATAGTTTTTTGTGATCACTGTTAGGTTTTGAAATATTTACAATAACACCGTTTTTCCAGTCGCGTGGATAGTATTTATTTTGAAGACTGAATATGAAAATTTTAATGATGTAGTCGTGGATATCTCTATCCAATTGTTTGATTATGCTCCATGGGATGTTATCAATACCTGGGGAGGTGTTCTTCTGTGCGTACAAAATATCAAAATATTCATCGTCATCGATTGTTGTTTTCTTCATCTGTATTGTCGTTGTTAAAAAATTCCATGTACCAGGTATCAATAGCTTGCTGGTGGTTTTGACTAAAATTTGGCTCTGTATGCACCTCATAGAGCTCTTCATAGTATTTTGAAAAAATGTCAGCTTTTTCTTCGTCCGTGTCATAGATATTTCTGTTCACTTCTATATCTGTTATTTTTGATTTTGATTTGTATTTTGACAGTTTGTTGATTTGTTGGTAAAATGCTCGCCCCCTTGATTCGTTTATAGATTCACATGCTTGAAGCCATTGGTTAGATTTGTATTGCATTATGAGTTTCTGTATGTGTTTGGTGAAGTCATTGATTTGTCTCTTGGCTTCAGGATTTGGGTTTGACTTGTATTCCTGGAATATCTTTCTTTTTTCTTTAATTAATTTTATAATGTAAGGTGGTAGTGTATGTGCATAATAGCGTAGCTGTGCTGTTGGTGTGTTTCTTTCTATTGTTTGTTGTAAAGTTGTATTAAAAAGACTTATATCCTCCATACTGTTTACCATATTGTTCTTGCTTTCAATGAAATTTCTTAACTCATTATTTATTTTTGGTTTTATTGTCTACCTTCATAAAAAACGATGTTGCCCTTGACCATCGCGGTCCAGTTACTCTGTACAACCCCTCCCCATGCGCCCCTTCCAGACCATTCTGGTATGTGGTTCGTCGGGCCGGGCGGGCGTTACATTGGTTAGTTTCTAGTTTAAATGTGATATAATATATGTTTGTTGCTCTTAATTGTTTTATTTCTAATAAAAATGTCTGTATGGACCTCTGAGAATTTGGTTTTTTTGTTTGTTTTGTGACTCATGTGACGGTATTGTAAAGAATCCACAATCAGAAACATTTAAAACCATTCAAAGTGCTTATCGGAGACATAAAGACGAAATAACGGATAAAGTTAATATATTTTTTGACTCCGATCGAAGTTCTATTTTATAATTGGAAACATACAAAAAAAAACGTCAATTTCTAAACCTGAAACAAAATTAGATGAATCGAAGGAAGTTGCTCAAGTTCACCAGATATTTTTATTGGCGACTCAGAGGGGATTTGATTTACGCAGATTGTCAACATTTGAATTACTAATTTACCCTAAATATCTATTTAACAGAGAAGGCTTTTATCGAAAGTCTGTAAAATCTGCTTTTGAAAGCCAACATAATTGTAAAAGTGAATCCAACTTAAACTGTATATTAAATACGAATAATCCGGTAATATATCTTATTGATGGCATGTCGCTGATTCGTATGTTAGATTTACAAAAAATTAGTACTTTTGGAGATTTCGGAAAAGTTTTTTTAATAAAGTTATTTCTTTTTTTTCACATCAGGCAGTTGTGCAAATTCATATTGTATTTGACAGATATGACGATATATCTATTAAATTTTTAGAAACTACGCTCTAATAAGGTCACAACAGGTGAGAATGTAGTTATATTAGGACCACGGTGTATTAAATAGGTGGTCCGACGTACGGCACTTTCCTATTATAATAATGGCTTGATAAGTGCATGGTTTCTATTTACTTTAGTAGATGGCGCGAGCAATAAGGTCCTGCAATTACCTGGGCATGTGCATCGTATAACTAACATAACCTTAAATTTTAAGGTTTTTTCGTTTATTCTCATTTTTAATGTTTGTATAGGCATTTTTAGCTTGGAGCCATACTGGTTCCAAGCAAATATTTAAAAATTCACGCAAATAATTTTTCAATATTGTTGATTAATAAAAATAGACTGCTAATTATAGGTTAGATTCCTAACCTGCAAAAAGTGTCTTATTTTATTGTGACAAACTATTTAAAACTTCATACACATTGCGTTGAACTTGATTTTGGTTGAAAGTACAGGAACCAGGCAGAAATTTTAATAATAGCTATGTAATACTTGTAAATCTTAAGAAATATATATTTTTGAGGTTAGCTGCGGCGACACGTGCAATGCTGCATGTAGTGTTGCATATATTCTTTCAATGTTTTAATTTAGCTACTTAATGTCTGATGTCACTGGACTCTCGTTTCACTAAACAAAAGCAAAAGGCCGGGAATGTATGCAACACTGTATGCACGTATGCACAGAAGTAATGAGAGAACTTATTTGGTCCTGCCATCTATTACATTATGTACAAAGTAAGCACTTATGAAGCCACAGTGAGGGTTGTCGTCGCATCACCTATTTAATACACCCTGATTAGGACCTGACACACAAATTCCGAAGAATAGCAAAAGTTTCTTTGGTACTGTAGATACAAACAAGTAAGATTTCTTTGTGAAAAGTTTCATTTGTATGCCAAAGTTCCATTACAAAAAGAATTGATATTGCTGGCGGCTTTGATGATCCAATTCAATGCTACAAATTTTGTAATTCTGAAAGAAGCGAAGTTACTGACTTAAAATCAAATCATTTAGAAGCCGATAGTAGATTATTTAGTCATATGTTTTATTATGTTAAACATTTAAATAATTGTGTTTTAATTTTACAAGCAAATGATACTCATATTTTTATACTAGGAATTCATTTCTGTAATGAGCTATCCTTAAATTGTGTACCTGTGTGGTTTAATATGTGCTCCGCAAAACGTGCTCATGTCCTAGATTGCCACTTAGCTGCTGTATCGCTAGGTAATAATGTTAGCCAGATGTTGCCAGCATTACATGCTTTAACAGGATGTGACACTACAAGCCGCTTGGGTTCTAAAATGAAGGCTCTAAATCTTTCATGTGCGCCATTGGTACAATCAGCATTTTCATATCTTGGTAATGGTGACATTATAAAACCAGAGAAAACGAAAGAATTAGAGAAAGCTTGCACCTACATCACATAAAAATCAACAGCAGATGAGTTACGGCATAAAACAATCACATTAGGCTTTGTAATTAAATTGTCCCAAGTATTTTGCACATCTGATGTTCTACATTTACATATTCAGAGAGCTTCAGCTCAAGTTTACATATGGAAAAATGCAAATAAATCATTTTATGAACCATTAAATTTCGAACACTTCGGCTATGAATTAAGAAATTCGCATCTCTACCCAAAGCAAATGACAAAAGACTGTGTATCTTCTGAGTTAATCAGCCCTTATAAATGTAAGTCGATTTGCAGTACTAATAGTTGTAGTTGTAGAAAGTTGGCGTTGATGTGTATAACTTTGTGCAAATGTGACACCAGTAATCGTAAGAATTTTGAATCTGAATGAAAAATATTTTTAGTATGTCGTTTTTGTTTATTTTCTCCAATAAAGACCTTCAGATACAAAAAAAAATTGTTTAAATTTATAACAGTTTGGCGTTTACTATTAATAAAGTAAGTATTTCAAAAAATTCAAATGGACCAGAATCTTCGAGGGCAACACGAGTTTTAATGTTGTTGCAGTAGTAGAAAACTCATTTCCGAAGTCAAAAATCGTCACTCACATTTTGCATACGATGATACTCTTAGCACCTTGTCTATATAGTGATTTAAATAGAAAGGTTCTTTTCAAATCCATTTTTATAATTCTTCAGATATATTCAAAGTAAACTGCGCTACTAAGTATATGTGGTGTGTTTATATCAGTATTTTGCAGGGATCGAAAATATGATATTTAAGTATAAAAGTACAGTGGCTTACCCAGCTTCTTGGGGTGGAGGGGGCAGTCCGGTTTAAAGGCGGTATAAAAAAAGTTGCAAATAAAAATGAAATACGGATTTTTATCTACAGCACAGAGTTCATAGCAACAACTTAAATTCCCAGACATTTGGAAATTTTTTCCAAGTCTAATAATTGATAAGCGGGGAGGCAAAAAATTGTTTTTTTTTTTGGACGAGGGGTGCAAAATGGGGAAAAAATTTTTTTGAAGAGCGGCGGGTGCAGGGTGGCACATAATGAAATTAAAAATTTCCACTTTTCTGACTTGGGGAAGGTGGTCCTCGCACTCAAATGCAAACTTACAACGGTGATATCTCAATTATAGACTACAAGCCCGTCATAATTTTTAAGCGGTCATGAATTATATCCATTACAATGCTGGTATATGTAACCAGAACTTTAGGCACTATGCCGTCACTTTTGGGCGGTACAAGTGAGTACATAGGTAAATTGAATTTTCCATCTGAAAGTGCGCTCTTCAGACAAAATATTCTTGTACGGCATATTTCGTGTTGCTAGTTGATAAAAAAATAATCACCCAGAACCTACTGCCGTACAAAAATAATGGGACCGGAAGCCAGAAGAATTTTTTATTTTCCGAAAATTTTTCCAGTAATGCTGTACGGCGTTTGTACAATTAGATTTGTATGCTTTCGTATATTCATTATTCAGCAATGCCGTACATATTTGGTGGTTACAGGATGAGAAATCCTGGGCGCAACTCTTTCTAGAGTGCAAGATCATTGCAAAATGTATGGCATCGATTCTAAAATTTTATTCAATACCTACGATAATTTTTAACAATTGTGCCATCTAAAAACTATGGTAACTATAAATATAAATAAACAATTACCTGCGTTTGGGGTTGAATTCATAGAACATTTTTTACTTGGAATGTATTCCTCTATCGACGTCTGCGGTTATTTTGAATGTAATAATTTACACCCACGAGAAGGGGTGGCATCCACCCCCAGGGTATTTGCGCCACTTGGGATGTTTCTGATTTTGAATAGTATTAACCTTCCCAGAACGGTGTGGGGTATATTTCATACCCCAGGCATGATTTGTTCTTATAACTTTTGAAATAAATTTTTTAACAGTTTGAGCTTTTATGTATTTGCCTAAAACATATTGATACATTTAATTTCAAAATTGCACGCAAAAATATCCAATACTTTTAAAAATTTTGGATAATTTTGGACTGGGGTATGAGATATACCCCCCCATCGGCTTCCATGTACTGCTTTGCAATTTACGAATTTCTATAAAAAATCGAGCAGTTGCATTGCTTTCAACCCAGTTCAATAATGGGGAAATTGATCATGCAGATGAAAAGAAAAAGCCTGAGATTATAAAGCACTATAATGAAACGAAAGGTGCGGTAGACACTGGGGACAAGATGACCAAAGAATACACTTGCGTCAGAGCTACAAGACGATGGCCCTTCCGGATTTTTATGGAAATGGTTGATATAGCTGCACTGAATGCTTATATTATTTGGACCAAAAAAAATCCAACATGGAGGAATAAGGATCGAAGTCGTCGCAGTGTTTTTGAGGGAATTAAGGCTTAGTTTGGTAAGAGACAACATTGAGAGCAGGAAAGAAAGTGGCACTCATTTCCATAAATACCAAAAAGATGCAATGAATCTTATTTGCCCAGAAGCCGAAAACCCGACTGGAGAAGCTGAAACCACTGAAGCAGCTAGATAAGACAACAAATTAACAGGGAGATACAGCTTCTGTCCTAGAAGGTAGGACAGAAAATAAAAATTTGCTTGTAATTCATGCAAAAAATTTGTTTGCGTACTCCACAGAGAGGTTTCATCAACAATTTACTGTGTGAACTGCAAACCCCAAAACAGAGATAACTGAATGATTTTTATTCAATCATTACCTATAATTCGTTAAAAGTTTTTTATAGTTTTTGTTAATATTAGTATTTTATTAATGATAGAATTGCAGAAAGTTTTATTTTGTTACCTAAAGATTAGAATTTATTGTTTTTGTTATATTTTTGTATTAAATTTAACTAGCAATAACCTGCTTTAAATCTCTCACCTTATTCCGTAGGCTAAAACCTACATTTAACAAAAATACTGATTTTAGAAACAAGAAAACCGCAATTTTAACTTGGGGTATCACTCATACCCCCAACGGAGGATTAGTGTACCAAAAACCCACCGCTTTGGGAAGGTTAAAAACACATTAAAAAAAAAAGATCAAAATCGAAGCTGTTGTTGAGTATTAAGAAGTGAAAACCATTATTGATTCGACTAGAAGGGCCGGTTTTATAGGTACAGATTAAACCAAAGTTTAATTAGAAGTTTCAACTAGAGTTTCACTAGGGGGTTTAAACTTTAGATTTTGGTATTTTATAAAATGCAGTTTTATAATGTTATCACCATTGGTTGATAGTGGTAAATATGGGTTGATAGCATAGTGACAGATTGGCGATAACTGTTACTTTGACTTTTCATGATGAATAATAAATATCAACGACAGTGAAATAAAATTGTTAATTGAATTAATGAAAAAGCATCAAGACAGAATCGAGTGCAAGAAATGTGCTTCTATTATATTGATTACTCCTTCTTTATCATGATTTGATTTGATTTAATTTTGAGTTGAGTGCATCACCTTTTGAAATATTAGGTTTGTTTAAAACCCTGCACTATCTGCACCAGTGCAGATAATAGGAGAATATAGAGTGAAACTATACATAAGTTGAAGGGAGGTACGTTTGTACTGGTGCAGATAGTGCAGGGTTTTTGAACAAACCTATTGCTAATTGAATGTACACGTCCATAAACCTAAGTTTGTAGTTTAAGTGGTACCACATCCACCGTTTGAAGACTGGCAGTTTCTGATATGGGTATAAAACATACTTTTCGACAAAACTTAGAGTTAACTATCAGATCTAAAATAAACGGAACCTGTAAAACCGGCCCTTAGAATGCTAGGACAGCTGGAAGAATTTTGTCTCTTGGAAAACAAGACTTTCACTCATTCAGTAAAAACTGAGATAAAAACATTAGGTATTGTACTGGATTACATATTAGACTGGGTATCACCATGGTCTACGTAAGTGATTTTAATTCTATTTCTTCGTATAATTTGTTTAGTATGAAGTTGAGTATGGGTTAGTGCCAACTAATTGTTTCAATTTCTATTGGAGTCGAATGAAAAGTCAATTATTTAAATATTTAATGTGCCTAACACAGTAATAATTCAAATAGATCTCTCCTAATACTTAATAATCATAACAGTTATTGAAATTTGATCTTGATTTATTTTTGTATTTTTATACTGTCAACATTACAAAAGTGCCCCTAATTAATGAATGTCAATTAAAAGCAGGTAAGAATGCCCCGTCGATGTTGTGCGCCAGGATGCAAATCAAATTACAATAAACAACGATATACTACTGTGTTTTGTTTTCCGTTGGACAAGAACCTGGTAAAAAATGGTCTCACAGCATTCACCGAAAACATTTTATCACGAATAAAAATTCAGTAATCTGCGTTAATCACTTTAGAAAGCAATTTTTAATTACTGAAGATTCTGTCAAAAGAAATGAAACAGAATATACAGAAACTTGTGATAGTTGTGGCATGCAAAGACTGCAACTAATTCGTATTTGTTTGACATACTTTTCTAATATATTGTTGAACAATTATTCTAAAGTGAAAAATAACACAGATCTGCGAATAAAGAGGTCATGAATGTTGTTGGGCAGCTGAAGGTCATTTCCGAAGTAATTTTTCGTGCTGAATCCAAATCTGGCCTCAGAATTGGCCCATCACGTCAGGATTTTGAAATATTTGAGGTTAAGTATTTGAAAAAAATGGCTATTTTAGCAACTTTTGAAGTTATGTATGGAAATCAAAAAAATTTCAGCTTATTTTTAATAAATACCATCCTTCCTCTTTAAAAAAATAAGCTTTCGAATGGTCATCTACGATGTTTCCTCGCAGTTATAGCCATTTTAAGGTGACATGAATTTGAAATCATGATCCTCTACAACTCAATAATCTTAACCAAACTTTTGTTTAAGATTGTTGGGTTATCTTCTGTTATATTAAATCTTGATTCATTTAGAGTCGTTTGGTTAAGAATGTTTGTTGAGTTGTAGGGAACATAGTTTCAAATTCATGTCACTTTGCGAGGAAACATCGTAGATGACCATTCGAAAGCTTATTTTAAAGAGGAAGGATGATATTAAATTATATATTTATTAAAAATAAGCTCAAAAATTTTTTGAGTTCTATACACAACTTCAAAAGTTGCTAAAAAAGCCATTTTTTTAAGTACTTAACTTCAAATATTTCAAAATCCTGATGTGATGGGGCAATTCTGAGGCCAGATTCGGATTCAGCACGAAAAATTACCTCGGAAATAATACCCATCTGCCCAACAACAAAACCTCGCAGACCTGTGTAATCATATCAGGAAAGAAAAAAAAATGTGGTGTAATACGAAAAATAAATTACTAGCAACGAAGAGATTAAAATAAAGTCTGTTAAAAAAAGAAAAGTTGATAAGCTGTAATCTCTGTGATAGGGATTAAATTTAAAATAAATATGTTGTACAAACTTGTGTATGTGCCGATCTTTTAATATTTATAACAATAACTGTTGTGACTTATTATTAGAGGCATTTTAAATTTTTGTTACCCACAATTTATTGCAGTTAGAGTTTAAAGAAATAATAATTTTTTATTTTGTTTTAAACTATTATTAAAAGTGTTTATTTTTTTTTTAATCAATAATGTATCAAGTGTGTATTTTAGTTTTATAGATATATTTTATTTAATACAATACAATACTGATTTTTAATCATTTACAAATTGCTTATTTATTTATTTTTAGAAAACTCTGTGTTTTTATAATATATTTTATTATTAATTATATAAGTAAAACATTTTCAAGCATACACTTACATTTTTTGTTGTATTCGATCATATAATTTTGTTAGAAACATTCAAGAAAGCGTTAAGAGTTTCAGTATTATACCATAATGCTAAGGACTCCGACGGCCGCCATTAAAATTGAATGCGGTGGCCTGATGAAATCATTTACGTAGGCCACGGTATCACATCTTGATGCATTGTGCATAAAATTGCAGAAGAATTGCTATGCCTTTAAACTACACGTCAAAATATTGCAGTTCAAATGGGTAATGGGCTTGTTACCGATAATTATTTTTTCGTTATTTTTTTATGGCATTTAATAGAATTCGATCATCTAGATAAGCTGTTAAAATTTCAGCTTCATAAGTATATCCAATCATTAGATATTGTAATATGTTGCACCCCTTAAAATTTAAGGTTATGTTACTAAAAAGTAGGCAGACTTCAACAGATCGAATGTCTGAATGAATGTAGTGTATTTGCACCTACTCGAGAAACCTACCAGAAGTTAGTTCTGGTGACATCTGGAATTATCTAGAGAATGGTGGCGTCATCACAGAAAAATCGAGATCTGTCATTTTTAGGTATAAAAGACCGACCGCATTCTCAGCGAGTAGTTCAGAAAGTTCAAAAAGTATAGAAAGTGAGGTTAAGACTTCAAGGATAAACATTGTGATTTTAGTCAATAAAGTGTATTTAAATTAATAATAGTATTGTGAAGTATCCAGTAAATATTTAATAAAGTGTGTTAGTGGACATCTCTTGTTATAATTTTTGGAACCCACGGAAATTGCGAGGGTGGTTTCCTAAGGGTGGAAACACGTTACAATATTCAATGTTAAAGATTGAGTTCCAGTACAAAGCGTTTCGCCAACTCGTGACATTCTGCATAAACACTACTCATTTTTTCGTTTCCATAGAGAAACACAATAACACCCGCCACACGCTTGAGGCATGTGCATCATATAACTAACATAACCTCAATTGTTATGGTTTTTAGGTTTATTATCATTTTTAATGTTTGTATACTCATTTTTAGCTTGAAACCAAACTGGCTTTAAGCAAATATTTAAAAATTCACGCAAATAATTTTTCAATATTGTTGATTGATATAAATAGACTGCTAATTATTAGGCAATCCAGCGTCAAAATTGTTTTTTAATATGGCGAGGCGGGTTTATTTCTATTGTTTAGATTGTGACCAGTGCAGCATTTTTTCATTTAGTTTTTACATATTAAAGGTTTTTAATTTCCCTCATGTAAATGATCTGCGACGTCAAAGATGGATAGCCGTGATTAAAAGGGATGATCTAACACCTTCCATCTCGATTTTCCAACATCAACTTCTCGAAATACTCACTCTGCATAATTAAATAAAGTTTATTACTTGAAAACAATCAAAAACACCTTGCCACAATCCACAAAAAACACTATATTGTTAAAATTTCAAGATACTTAGCCAGGCCAATGGAAAAACACAAACTGTTTTGACAAACTTTTAACGACTGTCAACAAATGTTGACCGCCATGTTGGAAGTCGTGGTTTGGATTGCCTAATAGGTTAGATTCCTAACCTGCAAAAAGTGTCTTATTTTATTGTGACAAACTATTTAAAACTTCATAAACATTACATTGAACTAGATTTTGATTGAAAGTACAGGAACCAGGCAGAAATCTTAATAATAGCTACGTAATACTTGTAAATCTTAAGAAATACATATTTTTGAGTTTAGCTGTGAAGTCATATTAAATCTTGACTGTCGCCTGATCAGCATCTGCAAAGTGACGTCATGCGAAACTCCCCCCGTTTTCGAGCGGACCAACTTTGGTAATTTATTTAAGAGCTTAAATGTCCTAATAAAAACCTAAAAATTTGGAAATTGTCTTAAGAAATGTTCTACTTTCGATTCCTAAAATAAAAAAAAATGCTGAATGGGCCTATTACTGCACTGGAATATCATCAGTCATGACATTTGAAGATATTAACAATAGTTACATTCTGGAAATTTGTACATATGCCTACAAGAACTTTACATTATTATCGGAAAATCAACAAGCCCGTGTTCATGAAACTGGATCAAGAGGTTACTAGTATCAAGCAGTTTTTTAAGAACATCGTTTATAAAAAAAAATTACTTCAGTGGACATAAACTCTAAAATGTATCTATTCTGAAATTAAAAACTTTTCCAATGTTTATGGTTTAAAAAATAACTTTCACTATAAGGTTACTTTCTGAGAATTTTTTTTCTCTTGGTTAGTTCTGTTCTATTTTTATTGTATCTATTTACAATTGTATATTTAAGCCTTTTCTTCTGTTGAACTTGTACTTTTAAACGAAAGAAAATATTATATTTGTTGTTTTCAGGTACTTATATTCAAGAAGGAAAGGTGGCCGCAGTGGAACTCACATTGGCGGTGGAAGACCACGTACCAGGTCTCGTTCTCCAAAACGTGGTAGGTCTCGTTCTAGGGAAAGGAAGGGATCACGGTCTCCCAAGCACCGTTCTGGCCGTAGTGGCCGTTATTGATAATCTACTGTTACATAAAAAAAAGTTCCATACATATAAACTGAACTCAATTACTTATTCTTTCTTATAAATGTCAATTTATTACTGATATGTTGCGTGTATAAGATTTATATTTATAGACTTAAAAAACTACATAGGTATAAATAGTTTCTATTCTTTACAAAATTAAACATATTTCAAAAATGTCAACTTTCTTTCTTAATAAATTTTTTGGAATTAAATTGTTATTAGTGTGTGTAAAATGTTTATAGTTTTTGTAAAGAATCTGTGCTATAGAGGATTATGTCAATATAGGTTGAATTAATACGTAGTGGGCTTATAATCTGACCCTCTACTGATTGATGTACTGTGGCTCACACCTAATTATATTTCACGCAATATATTTTATTTTCTGATAAAGTGATAACCTTTTTAGCCAGGCATACACGAGAGGAATTTTTAATGGAATGGATTCAATGGATCAGATCCCTCGGTCCATAAAGGAATTGATCTGTCTGGCTTGGCCCTTTATTTCGCCCATTAACGTAAAAATCAAAACGTCTTGTGAATTGACGGACCATCTCCGTTTGTGGAACTCAAATTTACAACTTTTGAGGGATTTGTCACAACAGGTGCACATTCATGGTCTTTCAAACGTTTGAAAGACCACCCGTATAATCAGACTGTATATAACCTGTATCAGTTCTATATTAAAATCTTCACTCGATAAAGATAGCCTGTATCCTTTTGGTACAGCGACGATACGGGTTAAAATACATTATGGATTTAGGTAGAATAAAGTTGGTATTTATCGGTTCTCTATCGCCACGATATATTCTGGATATAGTTCGAATAAAGTTCAATTCATCGGATCGTTATCGTAACAATACAGGTCAACTGGTCAACTATACCTATATACGCTACATAGGCTGTTGCAACTTATTTCTTTCACAGCTTTATGGGATACATTATTTATATTATTTTCACTGTCCTAATTAATTTTATGAAACCTTCTGATTACCTACCTTACATCGGCGGGAGTCAAACCTACGCAGATCTAGTCTCGACAACGGTTGCTGTGCGGCTTAACACTTTCGGCTACGAGACCCTGTGCTGTTGAACGGATCTTGCTTGTATTATATATGTTTAGGTAGGTATACTGCTGATTATTCTACAGACGATGAAATTCCTGAAAAAAATGCCTCTTATCTCCTAGGGGCGGCAGAAGGAAACTGACAAGATAGAAATTTATGTCAAAATTAACTTGAGCGCATCAAAATACTTCAGAAAAGTTAGATGGAAACCTTAGAACAAAATCTTTTTTTGTGGACCTGTGTTATTTATTAGAATTTGTTGAGGAAATGAAAGATTTAATGGAAAATGGATTTTTGTAGAATGGAGTAAAATAAAAACCGCTGTGATGCGATATATGGTGCCCCATCGACGACTTTTGTAAAAGGTATCAAAAAACATATACTCTTCGCAAAATATTGCATTTGATCGGCACATTTCTAAACCAGTAAATATCGCTTGTAGAGAAAAAAATTTCATATCATTATGCTAATGAAGCTTATTTTTCAATTCTTAGTATTTGGGAATATATTTTCTAATCCATAAAGGATGCTATTTTTGTTATTTAACCATATATTTTTTTATAATTTTAACAACAAAAAAAATAAGTGACGATATTAGGGAAAGCCACAAGAGAGACTACGTCGTCATAAGTGACGATAAAAGGGTTTTTACATGAAAGTTTCAGTTCAATAAAAAATATATTGATATTGCCATGAAAGTGTTTTATTTTTTAACGGCTATACAAAGGTAAAAAATTTTCGGTACCTAATTATCGTCACCCACTTTTCTGAATAGTTTGGCTACAAAAAAAATATTTCAAAGGGTGACGTTATTATGGGCTATCTATGACAATAATATGATAGATGAAAAAAACACTACTTAATGAAAATATTGAACGAAAAATTAAGCAAGTTTCTTGTCATTTTACTTAAAAATGAGAAAAATAGGATCAAAAACAAGTGAAGAAGATAAATTAAAAATAAATAATAAAGTTAATATTAATAATTACAATATAAATAACAATCTTCTTTACCAGTGAAGGCCTAAAGTGACCCTGTGCGAGAAGGGGCTGCACACTTCGAGACAAGAGACAGCCACTGAGTATCCTAGTATACTAGGACAAAGGACCCCGGAACAAAACCCATGAAAATGTTGATTCGGTGGAATCGGCTGAAATTTTGGTATTTTATAGTTCAAGTCATGCTGATCAAAAGTTCTTATCATATCGAGCACGTACACAAACACACTGGAAACCATTCATAAACTTGTATGTACATATAGATTACTCGTTACCTCGTTATTAGGATCTTCAAGCACTCCTGGAGCGAAAACCACTCATAGGATTGACTCAGTGCAATAGGAATTTCTCATCAGCATGACTTTAACTACAAAATAGCAAAGTTTCAGTCAATCCCACCGAAGCATGCCAAAATATGACATATATATATTTTACCTAACCTAAAAATTGATAAAAAAATTCTGAAAAAAATTCTTGAGCTTTACTGGACTTGAACAAAAATATTTTAACCCTTGCAATTTTTTGCTAAAGTTAATAATAGTTTAAGAGCAAAAAGTTCTTGAATGTCCAAAATACGCAAATTACCTAACTTTGACAAGCTGTACCTCAAAAACCGTCCATAGGATTGACTCGATGTGATAAGAACTTTTGATCAGCATGACTTGAACTACAAAATACCAATTTCAGTCGATTCCACCGAATCAACATTTTCATGGGTTTTGTTCCGGGGTCCTTTATTTTCCATAAAAAAATCTCAGTACCGCGATTGAAATTCAAAAATGTGGATTGCTTGGACTATTTATAAATTTAATATGTAGAGACTACAGTGTTAAGAAAATTACATAAAGTGGAATGAATTGACAATGTCGTCTATAGGAAATTATTGGAGAATATGAAGAAAGTGATACTGGAAAGAGGGCTATTAATAGGAAATAATATGTGTACGAAGTGCTCGATATGCCAATGAAAGAGAATATGTATTTCTGTTTAAAAAAAATTTTACGTACACATTCTATTTGTTTATAGGTATAATTTGATTTATTTCTTGTTCAGTTTATAACTATTCTAATGTTATGAATTTTAAATGCTTTAGTTTTACAATAATTTAAAAAATATTTTAAATTAAATTTC
The DNA here is from genome assembly GCA_936432065.2 of Rutpela maculata. Lineage (NCBI taxonomy): Eukaryota > Metazoa > Arthropoda > Insecta > Coleoptera > Cerambycidae > Rutpela > Rutpela maculata. Next base: position 207,510,305 of record OW386286.2, on the reverse strand, counting down.
TGATATCAACTAAGACTGTGATGATATTTGGGACATGTATATGACGATATATAAAGCGTCAAGTGACGATTATTAGGACAATCGGTTTTTATTCCCTATTGCACTAAAAATATAAAACAACGTTCTTTTTCTGTTAAAAATACCTTATTACTCTCATTTAAAAATAGCTCAAGTATCTGAACATTAAAAAGCTATATTAATTTTAAGTTTTCATTACAGAATTATTAAAGTCAAAAGTTAAACTTTTGCTTAACATGACGATAATTGGTACATTTACCTTATACTTAAATAGAAATCTTGCGAAATTTTTTTCTGTAATTTTTTTTGTTTATACATTTTACTAATATATATTTCATAATAATATATTTAATGCATTGAAATATGATTCTCGTAAGATATATATTACAGACATTCAATTTTCGTAGCAATCTGTGATGGTCCAATGTCTAAAGCCAGATTGCTTGCTTGCTTTGTCTGGCAATCCTAAGGTCTTGTTTTCGAATCCCTGACGGCGTTTTTTTTTCCATTTTTTTTTCCATATATTTTTGTTTCACGACAAAGTTGTCATCACAAAATTTAGAATGTACAAAAACTAACATTATTTACAAGAAAACTGCGAAGAGTATCCTATCGAATGTGTAACAATTATATAAAAAGCTCAGTAAATCGGGGAAGAGTATAATGCTTCCACTAGTTATTGTTATGCAAAATGTTATATCACAGGTGAACTGGTATTATCTTCTGGAAATAAACCTAAAATAGTCTGGTCTTCAATCTGGACAGAGAACTGATGAATCTTTTAGAACTAGAATACGATTTATACTGGTGCGTTTTATATAACCTACAATATAATGACACTTTATATGTGCTATAAATGCAGAAATTTCGGTATCGATTACGTAAAGATTCAATAACTGTTTAGCATAGAATACCCACAGCCATTCGTATAGATTTAATAAAGTAGTAATACATGCTCGAAAACAGGAAATATCTTTATCTGAGAAGTTTACAGGATCTATATAGATGAATTGTTGATAATATAATGATACTTTATATGTGCTATATATGTAAATCATATATTATACCGTGTGTGTAGTCGCGGGCTAGGCATGGGGAGTAGAATTGCAACATCGCGTGTGCCAGCTGGCTGAATTGAAATAACAGAGCTGGAATGCTCCACCGATGGACGAATTTACGGCTGCCGGTGTTGTCATATTTCTCGCGCTACGTGAATGTACATGCCTAATGGGAAATTACACGCACGGTATATAGGAAATATTTAGTTATACTATAAATATTCTATACAGTTGAAATCTTTATCGACAGATCTTTATTAATATATTACGTAATGAGTGTAGTAAGAAGCATATTACACAAGTTACGACGCCGCGTAGCGGCGAGTGTGTATTTCCATGAGTGCGTAATTGCTTTACAACTCGAATTATGTACTATACTTTACCTATGATCATATTTATTTATTTAGTAAAATCTGGATTTAGTTTACTAATCAACAATATTATTCAACAAATATGTCAGTTTTGACAGCGTTTGAAAATTACGTAGGCGCATTTGTTATAATTGCGTGTCCCGTGCGATTTGTTTACAGTGCGTTTTGTTTACAATATGTAAAATTCAACTTACATGGATGGCAGGTAGTGTGTTTTTTACTATTTACTGTAGTGATCGTAGGTAAAGAATATCATACCATACTGAAAAGATGAAATTGACGCAAGTGGATAAAAAACTGGATTGCTAGAAGGAATAATTTCGGGGACTAAAATAAAATAAATACAAGTGATTATTTCCCTCATAAATTATAGACGAATGACGTTTTAGAGCGGGAGCTACATAGCTTTTTGGCAGCTCATCGTTTTATGAACTTCGAGATATTTTTATGGTTTAATGGATGATAACGATTCATAAAATCGACTTCTTGCGGGGCACCTCCTGTCAGGAGCGTCACGAACACTGTTTAAAAATCAGTGAAATCATGTCATCGTTACAAGGCTCATTTTTTTTGCGTGTACACATTTTATGTTTAGAATGAATAAAATATGATCGCCAGAAAGTGTGGGCCGTCAGGAGGCACAGCCAGAAAGGTAATAATGATACAATACATCCGAGGCACGGTACGAAGTCAAGTTAGCCGAAAGTGTTAAATTCCTGTATATTTAATAGCCTATGGTACTTTCGTTGACACTAAGAACTTTACGGGGAGGCTATTCTATTGTTGAAGGAGCTTATATTTACGTTTTAAAGAGGAGCCAGAACTTGTAACGATGAGTTTAGAGTTCTGAGATGAAATATGCGAAAAAAAATCCAATTTTCTTCAAAAATCCTAAACATTTTCTTTCTGGCTAGCCTTACTGACGGGAGTTTCTTTCTGGGAATTTTTTCTATGTTCAAAACATTTAAATAAACATGCCCAAGCCCAACCTTAAAAAAAGTTTGTAACGATGATGTTACATAACTCCGTTTTTTACCTCTTTACCATAAAATGTGCACACACAAAAAAATTTGCTTTGTAACGATGATATAATTTCTCTGATTTTTATATCTTGAACCATGGCCAACTCGACGGGCTGACATATGCCAGAAGTCTATTTTGTCGTTATTTAAGTTCAATAGAATTAATCAGCCCATAGAAAATGCTTGTAACGATGAGTGTCCGAAAAAGCCACTTAGCTCCCGCACCATTTCGTGAATTTTTAAATTTCAACCATGACAACAGTTTTACACTGAATAAATGCAAGCTAGCTTTTGCTAAAATTTAACAGCAATTAAATTATGTCTAGCTTATTTTAAATGCATATAATAGTTGTTTATATTTGGTTGTAATATAATAATAATAATAATTGTCACTTATATAAAAAAAAGTGTATGTATCTATAAATAAAAACCTAAGTATAAAAGTACGTAAGGAATCAGTTCATTTGGTATTTAAATAATTATGACATGTCTTAATGTCACTTAAAATTATTTAAAAAAGGATCAGACTTATCATCTTTTATGCAAGTTGTGAATTGAAACTGAAAATTGACAAACTGCTGGTTTGAGCTTAGAAGTAATATTTAATCTTTAAATTAATACAGACATGTAAAAACATCCCAGCTGAGGAACTGAATCTGAAAACCGGAATGAGAATTTCTGGTAAACCGAAATTAATTTCAGATAACCGAAACCTAAAACGAAATTAAATTACAAAATAATACGTTGAAGTATAATTAGTTGGATAAACTAATTTGTCTTATTCAATGCAGTCATGCAAGTCATAGAAAACATTTTTTAAAACTCTTTTAAGATTGCTGATTGGTATTAACGAAATATTTTTGATTGTTTATTTAACCATTGATTTTGCATTTAAAATTTTTTAATTTATTTAAATGCATGTAAGTATTTTTGTGATTAAACAATTTGTTTTTTTGGTCGTTTAAACAAATAATTTGTGGTTGTTAACATCCGCAAATATAATATTTTTTCAAAATTTTATCTAAATTGACATGTTATTTTTGAAGCTGTATTAAATTGCTTAAAAAAACTGTATATAGATCATTTTCGGGTGACGTCACGCTGCCGGCGTGGAGGGCTTCTAACTGATATTGAGATGACTACAGCTGTTATTTTTTAATAAAATAATAGGTTGTTAAATAGCAACTCATCTCTAATTAATTGTTTTCATTTTCATTGCCTGTTATTGGATGAGTATTGGGTGCCCTTCAGACAGCTGCGTCAAAATCAGCTGACCGAAAATGATCTATTAGGCAATCCAACGACCTGTCAAAATTATTTTTCAATATGGCGCTGAGGGCAAACATGGGGTTTATTTTAATTAACTCGCGGAAACGTAGCCAAGGCAACCGAAAAAAAACTCATTTAACGAATGAAAATAAAGGATTGCCGGATGTTTGCCCTCAGCGCCATGTTGGAAGTCACGTGGTTTGGATCGCCTAATTGGTTTCTTCATTTTTTTTTTTGAGGTTAATTACATATTTAATAATGGTCTTATATACAGGGTGCGCCACTTAAAACTCACCAGACTTGTAACTTTCCTATTTTTTAAAAGGCGACCATGTTAGGCACATCAAATTGTAGATATTTTTAAGGCATTTAAACGTGTACAGAGTGATTTAAAAAATGTTTTTTTGAAGAAATTGTTAAGAGAGAAAACTTAATTTCCTTGAATATTTTTTTACCTCACACTGTACATGGACTGCGTTAATGTTTTCTTATAAAGGTTTTAATTAGCTTCAATTTATGTTATTAAAATAAAAAAATTTGCAATTTCCTATTTAGTACATTTTAATATAAGTTTATTTTTAAAAATATTTATATTTTTTGTTTCTTGTTACTGCTTTGTTACGCTGAATATTGTTTGTGATACAAGTAAAGCATAAAATTATTTACATTCTTTTCAAAGTTATTTTAAAAAAATCAGTTTGGAATCGGAAAGAGTGTTTTTATTTATTTCTGTAAAACCAAAAAGAATTTCGAATATGATGTAATAACATAAATTGAGGCTAATTAAAACCTTTGTAAGAAAACATTAACGCAGTTCATGTACAGGCTAATAAAATATACAAGGATATTAAGTTTTCTTTCTTAACGATTTTTTCAATAAAATTTTTTTTACACATGTTTAAATGCCTTAAAAATATCTACAATTTGATGTGCCCAACACGGTCGTCGCTTAAAAAATAAAAAAGGCTGGGGAGAGACGCACCCTGTATATAGGACTTTTCAAAATTTTATTGTGAACAATCTCCATTTTTTTATTTTTGCAATAAGACTAATATAACCGGATATAATTGAAAAAAACGAGAAAAATGATGTTTTGAAATTTAAATTGATCAAAAGAATATATTCCCGACCTCGACCCAAGTCCAAAACTTGCTGTCATAATTCCTTAGATTTAAGCAAAAAATTGATCCTCTTTAAACACTTTCACGACATTTACCACTTTTGTAGAAATGTACAAATATAATAGTACAGTATCTAGAGGTAAAAAATACGTAAAATTTCGGAATAATTTCATATTTAATGATAATTTTTCTTTATGGGTTATTATTGTACTAATATGTATCGTCTTCAGTTTCTATATGGTCCGGATACTTGCTCTTACCCTCAAGGGGTGAAAACCACCCCTAAATTTGAATATTGAATATTTGAGATAGTGTTACTAATTTATTTTTGAAAGGTAGGATAGTTATGTTTTTGGGATCGCTGATTCCGAACCTGAAATCAAAATTGAAAAATTGAAAATTGCAGCAATATGGTAGATGGATTTTTTTTTTCTAAAATAAGTGTTTTAAAGGGACAAAATAAATTGAATATCTAAGTGATATATATTAACGATAAACAGCATTTCTGAAAGAAAAGTTAATTACTGTTCAATTGCAATAACAAAATGGCGACATTTTGTTAAAAAAAATGTGAAAACGCACATTGAATCGGCCATAACTTCTTTATTTTTTCTTATGTAGAAACAAACAAAAATCATTTTAAAGATGGATTAATCATCTTTAATTTTGTTCCTTAGAATTTTTTATGGAAGTGTCGGTTTCTAAGATATTCAACATTTTAAACAAAATATTTCATCCTAAAATGGTCGGATGCCATCTATAATATTAAATATCTCCGAAACTATCAACCTTCACAAATATATATAAAAAGTAAATTCATTCTCAGTTTATAAGCTCCATTTTTAACGTCCACTATATTTTGTCTAAAACTAATATTTATCGAGATATTTCCAGAAAAACAAAAATGTTACGTTCTTTTTAAAATTCCTTTGCAGTTTAAAATGCATTGTTTTTTTTAAGCAAGCGCTGTATGCAGACATTTTTATAAAACAAAAAATTAAAAAGTACATTTTTTCTGTCATAACTTCTTTGTTTTTTATGCTATAGAAATAAAAAAAATATATTTGAAAGCCTAATTAATAGTCTTTTATTTTGACTTACCGCTTTTTCCATAGTTTCCGAGATATTTAACATTTAAACTAAATACTTCATCTTATAGATGTTCGGACGCCACATCTTAATTCGGCCCTGGCATGAACTGAAAAATTAAAAATTTTTGTATTCAATTGTTTAGCGTGATATACCTATTTGAGATACTTTTTCCTCAACCTCTCTTTTTAGCTGAATTGTAGATATGCTACTAAAAGGCGCATGTTCGTATTTGCACGACCGCGCTCAAAAGACTTGGCACGGCCCTGAGGGGAAATTTGATGGTTTTTTGAAGGCTCGTTACTCGTTACTTATATTTATTAACTTACTTAACTTCAAACTTTCACACTAAGACCTCATAGGGTTTATGTTTAAATTTTAAGCGGTCAAAAGCGGTGCCATTATCTTATTGCTACATCGAATGCATTGAAGTTTCGCGCGGAAATTACCCAAGATTGACGCATGCGCCGTTCACGGAACGTGTTCCTTTCATTAGTCGCTCGGCAAGTTTTGTACTCTACCAATCTTGGCTCGTCGTTACTCTATATGCCTTGTGCCTATCACTGTTAGTCAAGTCAATGAAAGAGTTGTAGAGAACATTGAGGAGGAGAGAATTTTTCTCTTCAGGAATGTGTTGAGGTTTAGTTAGGAGGTAAACATATTTAAAGTCCCCGCCCCTAGCCTCGCCGCTTCAGGGGGTGAGGGGGTGGAAAGTTTTCTTTTTTTGATTATTCGCTTATAACTCGGAAACGATGCGTCGTACGGAAAAAGGTACCTAATCTATGCAAAACTAAACGTAATTAAATTTGCCACAAGAATGTTTATATTCATTTTCTTCCTATGTGTTATAGTTTACGAGATATTTGCCAGCGAAAATCGATAATTAATAAACAAAAAAATCAATTATGTACCTTAAATATTTCTATCAAAGGGGTTTAAACGTGGTCTGCTAATAAATCACAGTCACAAAACAGTCTTTATTTTACAACACTGAACGTATTTACCAACGTAATATTTTGTCGTAATCTCCGATTAAAGAACTTATATCTAGATACATAATGGCATTGATTTATTTGTCGCTGAAAGACTCACAATCTAAGGCACTTCTTCCCATAAGTTGCTGATTGGCCCATCGGCGTATTCGCGGCCGCTCGTGCACGATCGGCTTCAGTTCGATTATCATAATCTCAGTTGACAGTTCGGCCATTAATGTCAATAAATGTTTTTCGTGTTCTCCGACCAAAAACTGGTGAAAAAGTAATTTTATTTTAAGTTGTGATTTGCTTAATACCTAAATAATATTCTCTATTCATATTTACACAGTTTAGTGACAATATATTTTGTGCAAATAAATACTGAAGTGCTCTGCCGTTTGCAGAAAGCAGTTTAGAAAAGAAGAAAATCGATCGTTCCATAGTCGTAACATGATGAAGTTCAGTTTACAGTTATAAAGTAAATAGCAATTAAATTTTAATATCCTTTCAATACATATTTATCTTACTGTTTTATCTTACTGTAATATCGTATGTCTACATCACGTTATATAAAGAGCCGGTAATGCAGGAATTGCAATAATTCATTTTATTGAAAATATTTACCATTCTACACATTTTCTACACACACAACGCACAACGCCACTGTTGCCTATGGGATGTGATGTTCATCTATCCATTTTAATGGACATATAATGTGACTATGTTAGGAGCAAACAAGGTATATAGTGAAAAGATAGCCTGTTATGTATCTAGATATAAGTTCTTTAATCGGAGGTCGTAATCTATACATTTCCTTAAATATACAGTGTGACTCACTTAAAATGAAAGTACCCTTATAACTTTCTCATTTTGTTTCCAATTTGAATCAAATTTTACTCAAGTATAAAACAAATTAGAATCTACTTATGACCAGAAAATCATTCACCTGCTATAAAGGGAAAGTTACCTGCGGTACCAAAATATGAGGAAAAAGATTAAAAATCATATTGATGGGTCTTGACGAATTTCACGAAGTCCACCACAAATTGCGGAAACCGAGGATCCCTTTGCCAGATGAGCTTATGTATGAGAAATCCCCCATCAATAATCAGTGGCGGATTTATACTTCTGCCGCCTAGGGGCTATCAGAAACTTGCCGCCCTCCCACCCCCTTCCCACTCTGCTCCTTGCCCAGTGGCAGTGCAAGAGCACCTTGGGCCCCTAAGCAAACATGAAAAATGGGTCCGGATGCGGCACAGGACAAAACTTCCGACTCATTCCAAGTACTATCCGGGGCCCCTAAGCTTTCGGGGCCCCTAAGCTTTGCTTATACTCGCTTATACATATCACCGCCACTGTCCTTGCCTCAGCAGTAAAAAAATGATAATCCCCCTACACCTCACCGCCCCTTTTAAAGGGTCATAGGTTTGTCAATAGCACAAAGCACAAAATCAACACTAGCAACAGTGGTTTTGGATAAATTAAAAACCAGATCGACATATTATAATATTGTTTATTTTATCATATGAGAACGAGAACAAAATAAAATTTGAAATAAACTTTGGTACGCATTTAAAATGTTATTAATTTAGACATAGGCCAAATAGGCCCAGGCCAGATAGGCTTATCAGCAACCAGCAAAACAACTCCTACTAATTTAAGTTCTATAACAGATATTGAGAAAATTCTATGTACAGGGTGGTCGCGCGAACGTTAGAACCTCATTTAACTTCATTATTTTTGGAGTTATGTAAAAAAGTACAAAAATAAAAGTTATAGGAAATCACATGTATTTTCAAAAAATTATTTCAGAATAGCAATTGAAAGTCGCATTTCGAAGATATGAAATTTACTTTGGTTTTTTTAAATGAAACACTCCATATATATTTAGACCATTTGAAAGGCCATAAAAAGAACTTTTTAATTATATACAGTGTTTCCCCGGGTTGAGTTTGCGATAGGTGTAATATACAAAAAAAAAAAAAAAATAGTACGGATTTCATTTTCTGCAGTCTTGGTCTGCTTGACGTAAAATGAATTTTTACCAAATTTCAGTTAAAATGGGATCTAACTCGCGGAGTTAATCTAAGAAGAAAATAAAGTAAAATAAATCATTGTAGGTAAACCTGTATTTCTGTTAATTTTACGGAAAAATTATATTTGGATAAAATATTTGGCATTGAAAGTTAGAGCCATATGCCAACTTTCATTGCATTTGAACAAAAAATAATAATAATAATACCTCTTGAAGAAATTAGAAGAAGTTACAAAGAATTAGAAGAAGGGTAGAATTATGTAGTAATTTAGGTGGGGTACGAATTGAATAGGTTTTTAGTTCAATTCGTTTAAATTGTTAATTGTGTTAAAAAATAAAAAACTATTTACTTAAGTAGTATTATTTTTTTTTGTTTGTTCAAATGCAATGAAAGTTGGCATATGGCTCTAACTTTCAATGCTAAATATTTTATCCATATAGAATTTTCCCTAAAATTAACAGAAAGACCAATGATTTATTTTATTTTATTTTCTTCTTAGATTAACTCCGCGAGTTAGATCCCATTTTAACTGAAATTTGGTAAAAATTCATTTTACGTTAAGCAGACTGAGATTGCAGAAAATGAAAGCCGTAGGTACTAATTTTTTTTTGGTATATTACACCTATCGCAAACTCAATCCGGGGACACACTGTATAATACATGGTATTTATCTTAAAAAAATTTTGTCTAATTTACTATAAATTTACAATTTATCAAATTAGCCATGGAAGATAAAAGTATGTAAATTAAAATAAACAATTTGTTAGTTCTATCAAAATACCTGTTAGTATCTAATTTCACTTTATTTTAAATAAAATGGAGAATTTCAATAATTGATATATATTTTTATTTCGGACTACCATGTCTTTGTAAGAAAATATAAAACTTAATATCCACTATAGTTTTTAATAAAAATACTATGTGTCATACATCATTGAAAATATTTTTCAATGGCCTTTCAAACGGTGTAAAAATATATGGGGTGTTCCATTTAAAAAAACCAAGGTAAAGCTCATATCTCCGAAATTCGACTTTTAATTGTTTTTCTGAAATGATTTTTGGAAAACACGTGTGATTTCTCATAATTTTTATTTTAGCACTTTTTTACGTAACTCCAAAAATAACGAAGTTAAATGAGGTTCTAACGTTCGCGCGACCACCCTGTACACTTGATTATAAAAGGAACTATAGTCTAGTGAAAACAAAAAACACGTTCTGATAGAACATACTAATAATATTAATTTTTTGTTTTTATGTGCCTTTGGTATTTTTCAAAAAATTTGCCACCCTGGGCTATAGCCCTTACAGCCCCCTCTAAATCCGCCACTGTCAATAACTAAATCAAATTTTGGTGTATGTACGTTTGTGCCGCCGATCGGATGCATTTTTTAAAATTTCTAGCATTCAAAATGTTTTATTTTTTTTCAGCATATTTTGGTACACAGGTGGCTTTGCCTTTGTAGCAGCCGAATGTTTTCCCGGTCATAAGTAGATTCTAATTTGTTCTATACTTGAGTAAAATTTGGAGTAAAATTTTTCAAATCGGAAACAAAATAAAAAAAATTTATAAGGGTGTCTTCATTTTAAGTGAGTCACACTGTATTTAAGGAAATGTATAAATTTCGATAAAATATTACGTTAGTAAATACGTCGAGTGTTGTAAAATAAAGATTGTTTTGTGACAGTGATTTATTAGCAGAAGCAGACCATGGTAAACCGCTTTGATAGAAATATTCAAGGTACATAAGTGATTTTTTTATTAATCATCGATCTTCGCTGGCGAGTATCTCGTAAACTATAACACATAGGAAGAAAATGAATGTAAACATTCTTGTGGAAAATTTAATTACGTTTAATTTTGCATAGATTACTCTTTTCCATACGACGCATCGTTTCAGAGTTATAGGCGACAAATCGAAAAAAGGAACCTTTCCACCTTCCTCCTCCCCTGAAGCGGCGGTGACTTTTAGTATTTTTACCTCCTAATTACTTCCAACACATCCCTGAAGAGGAAAATTCTCCCCTTCTAAATGTTCTCTATAATCCCCTTTTGGGCATTCATTGATTGAACTATGTTTACGAATGCATTTTAATAAATGGTATGGGCAGAGGCATAGGTTGTCGTGAGTTATGCAACTTTAAACACTCATCAGTATTTTACGCTGTATTATGCGCCAGATGTGAAATGTGAAGAAAAAGTTCTCTGCAACTGCTGCCACAAAATGAAGAGTAAATTACTCTTGTTTCCTATAGATGGCGCGAGCATGCACAAATTGTAAATAAACGGTAAATGTTTAAATTTGTACTTATATTAGTCAATTTATATTTTGGCACTTTATGTAATATAATACCGACGTCATATATCACGAGTAAAGGGACATGGTTCAATGGCAGGAGATACCGGGGTTAATCAGAATCACTCATAGAAAAAGCTAGTGCCCCCATGCTGAAATACAGGGTGTTTTATATATTTTTGCCAAAATTTCTTTTTGTTTTTATTTTATAAAGGAATGGAATAATAAATTCATATTTGATACATGTGATTCAGAATAAGTACCTATATGACACAAAAGAAATCCAGCTACTTGAAAACCTGTATTTGTGGTTCTTCAAGAAAACAATACCCTGTATATATTTTCTTTAAATTAAATTTCAAGATGTAATTCGAAAAGTACATAAAGAATCAAACACAAAATGACTTCATTAACTTTTTTGACACACTTTTGTCGTCTTCTAAATAACACAATATGAGACTTAAAGAAATATCGATGTGTCCGCAATTAAATTAGGCATTTTCTTTTTTTTTTTAACTATAATTATTGTGCTATAATTACCAATTTTTATGGAAGTGGTAAAATAAATAAGATGATAAATGTTAGAGGCCACCGAATCAAAAATCTATTTCAGTCCCTCATTTATGAAAAACCAATAAAACATCAACGTGCCATACCTATTAACAACAAAGATAACGGTAGAAATAAAGTTGCATATCAATAACGTACATATAGTAACAAAATGGCAACAAAATAATTGTACGAAAAACAAAAGATATTGTCATAAAACGTATTTAGCAATTAGAATTACAATTAAATTTTATGTTCAAAGTGCCCTCCTCAGCTTCACTCAAGCTTCAGTACATTTTCTGGTGCAGTTCACGAGATGACCGATCGATCCTCTTTTCACATATAGACTGCTTCTAATTTGAAAGCATTTTTTGCGCGTATCGTCTCATGTTATGTTATTTAGTGGAATTTACTTCGAAAGAGGCAACAGTGTAGCAAAGATGTTCGATTTTTTATGTTCTTTTCGAGTTACATATTGAAATAAAAAAAAAAAACATAAACAGGGTATTGTTTTCTTGAAGAACAACAAAAATATATTTTTTTTTCAAGTCCGGACTTTATAATATTTTTTGTGTCGTACATATACTTATTCAGGATCACTAATTATCTCTTCCTTCTATTACGTTATTTTAAAAACATAATTATTTGTGGATATTTTACTTCCACATCCAGTGGAAGTATAGCAACGATAAAAAATTTTTATTGTTCAGATAGGCTTAGAATGTCATGGAACGTCGAGATTTTAAGTTTGAGCGAAAAAAAATTTCTGTCTGTCTGTAACAACTTTTCTTGTGCACGCGTTTACTCTGGAACCGTTTAAGATATTGACTTGAAATTTGGTACACATAATATGTACTTTAACGAGATCTAGAACTAGATTATATTTTCATCTTGTTCCGTCGAAGGGTTGGGGGGCAAATTAGGGTAAATTTTGGATAAATACGTAAATCAAGCAGGTAAAAGTCCATAAAATTGGTATTTGGTATATACAAGAGAAAATTTTTGGCATTAGCCACCCCGATTATCACCCCCATCCCATTATTAAAGGGGATGAAAAAAAATGTGATTTATTGTGTGTACAAGAACCAGAAACCTCAAAATGTTTTTTTTACTTCATCCACCTCCACTACCACCCCCTATCAGCACCCCCTATCACCACCCCCACTCCACTACCGATGTGGGGTATCGTTTTATGGGTTTTTGGGCTAGAGGATTTCAAATATTATATTATTAAAGTTCCATAAACAATTATTTTCAACATACAAATTTTTTTCGTTGTGAGTGACTTGGATAGAAAATCTGGATGTGGAAGTAGTGATTCCTTGGGCAGCGGTTTTTTAAGTTGTTTCGCATATGCCCATTTATTGAAAGTGGAAGTCATGCCGCGGATCGGGTTTTTTAAAGTGGGGCAGTAGAAGTTATAAATTACTTGTATTTGCTGTAAATAGAGTTTGAAATCCCGTAAAATGGGATTTCGCAATCTCGTGCCATTTTCTTGACTCCGCAAACATTGAATTAGATCTGTGGAATCCTACAACATTTGTGGGATTACGTGTACAGTTGGCAATGGGAGGAAATTAATGATCTAGCTTGAGGTACTCTTTGTTGAAATTGCTAAAGTAAATAGTTTTGGAAAAAAAATGAGTTAAGAAATAAAAGTCTCCACAGATAAAAATCTAGAGGATTCGAATCAGATGATCAAGGAGGCCAAGCAAGTTTTTACAGAAAAATCGCTTTTCCCACCCTTCTGTGATGAATATCTCAGTAGGGGGTGAATCGTATCGAAGAAAGTTATATAAATACATGACAATATTTTTATCTAAAATTTACGGTTCCGACAGATTTTCCAAAAGTTCTGGGGCACCCTGCATATTTGAAAATATTGCTTTATTAATAATATACCTAAATATATTTTTGAAAATAAATTTATTTTAAGATACCTAAATCCCGCATTAATCCCGCGTGTTTGAAAATGGCGCGGGATTGCAAATCCTAGCTGTAGTCTAAACAAATGGCCAAGGAACGGGTGTTTATATAACCTTTTTTAAAATTTTATCTAGCCTATTATCTATTCTAGCCTATACCCTTTAGTGAAAACCACATTCAAATCGAACACAACCAAAATGAGAACCTTCTCTTGGAAGTCGGTTAAAAACTAAATATTATCTTGTCCTATCTCGGTGTTTTAACAAACTCTACAGTCTTATTCAGAGCCAATGCGGTATTAGGTTACCAATAATAATGCATTTAAAAAATATAACCATCTTAAATTACACAGCCCCACAAAAAAAAAGTGGTCTGTCCGGCTGACTAGACCAGTGTATGTATTTGGACCTGCTGAAACCGAATCCGAAGTCAGTATTGTCAGATTGGCTCGTTTTTCACCCCTAACCCCAAAAAACACTCTCCCAAAAAATGATCTGTCCGGCGGACCAGACCAGTATATCCTCATGTAGTTGGACCCGCTGAAATCGAATCTGAAGTCAGAATTGTAAGATTGTATACCAGTGTGTATACCAGTGTATACCAGGATACCAATCAATCAATCAAATAAAATTTATTTTAAATTAGTAGTTACAATTATGCGCCTGAATCAGATCCCGGTCCAGAGCCGACCACACAACCACAGCGCGCAGCGTCGTGGTAAGTGTGCGGTGGGGTGAAGCGAGTCTGAATTCGGCCAAAACGACAGATATTGGGAGGGGGTTAGAATTCCTGCTTAACGTGAAAAGCTCAAATCTAACAATTTGTGAACATAACTAATGGGGAAGTTTTAAAATACTTAAAGCTACACTTGGTGGTTTTTATTTAATGCGCGCACATCGCGCACTGTATTTAGAGAGCTCTGGTTGTTGATACGGGAAAAAGCTCAACGAAAAAACCCGTTAGAACCAGTGACGTCCTTCGTCCGGTGGTCAGCCTGCCTCTGGAAAAGTAGGGCGAGAAGGAAGTTGTGGTTTAAAAGGTTTTAATTTTCAAGAGGTTATTGGTCGAGAGGGGATTTTGAAAAGGAACAAATAAGGACAAAAGAACAAAAATTAACAAAATTAACAAAAAGGAGATGAATAGAGGGAATGGAAAGGGGTTTGAGGGTAAAAGGTGGTGAAAGGGAAGTTGTGGTATATGAAAGTTTTAGCTAGAGAGGTTGCCGAAAGATAGGCAATGCCTGGTATGGTAGGGGGTGTCTTATATCGAAAAGTATGGCATTATGCTGTCTGATTCGTGTTATATCGCTGGTTAGCGGACTATCGCCCAGTTTAAATTGATAGAATTTCTGTGATATTTCCTCGACGAAGTCCGCTAGTGGGGTTATGTCGTGGCAACATGCGTAGAGATCTCTGAGGGAGGTGTACCTACCGGAGTCTGAAATGAGGCGCATAAATTTATGTTTTATTGTCGTATTCGCATTGTCGTAGCCGGGATGCTGCACCACACTGGTGCCGCGTATTGATGGCCGGCCTGATCACCATCGTATACAACAATTTCTTATTAGTCCTGTTTAGTCCGCTACTCCGCGCCAGGAGTGGATACAGACCCTTGGACATGGAGTAGACCTTTCGTATGGTTTCGTTAACGTGAGTGTTGAACGTCAGTCTTCTGTCCAAGTTCACCCCCAGATACTTCACGTACCTTTTGATATTTTGATTGGAATTTGGCGACCCCCGATCGAAATTAGTGTCAAAATGCGGTTCTCTGTGAACCGGCGCGTGAAGATTATTGCCTCCGATTTTTCGGCGTTAATCCGAATCTTCCACTTGCCGTGGACGGGCCATGTACGCTTTCAGCAGCATGTTCGCCGCTTGTGCATTGTGCGAATGCGCGTACATGGCCGTGTCGTCGGCGTACTTGGCAAGGTTCGTGTTCGGAAACTCCGGAAAGTCGAAGACGTACAGGTTGTATAACTTGGGTGACAGGCACGACCCCTGGGGGACGCCCGCGCGAATATCCCGTCAAGTTTGTTATTCACTCTGACTTGCAGTGATCTGTCTGTCAGGAAAGAGTGAATTAGTTTTGCGATATGCGTAGGAAAGTTCAGTGAATTTAACTTGTGGAGTAAGCACGGGATCCACACTGTATCGAAAGCTTTCTCAATATCGAGCAGCACCATGACGGTGCTTTTTCCGCGGTTGCACTGTACTTTGACGTCATTCACGATCCTGACGACCTGGTGCACAGTGCCCCTGCCATTCCTGAAACCAAACTGGCATTCATCATCGATGTGGAGTTCATCCGGGGCAGCGTCTAGTCTGACCAGGATGACCTTCTCCACCAACTTGGAAATTGCCGACAGCAATGAGATCGGTCGATAGCTGCCGGCGAGTTTGGCGTCCTTGTTCGGTTTCAGGATCGGCACGACCAAGGCGCACTTCCACTGGCTGAGCCAGTGTTGTAGCCGTAGAATCGCGTTGACAATGTACGTCAATTGTACAATGCCTTTCCGCGGAAGACATTTGAGCAGCTGTACTCGATACAGTCTGCCCCCGAGGCTTTGTCTTTCGGTAAAGTCCGGACGATGCCAGCGACTTCCGAGGGCTTGGTCATGACTTTTAAAAATTCTCTTCTAGTCAATTGGATGTCATGACCAATTAGTTCGTTGACGTCGTTTTCAATGCGGTCGTGTCCCGGATCGTTTGGTATTTGTGCCGTGTGTATGTCTGCAAAATGGTTCGCTAAGTCTTCCGCTTTCTGGGCGTCTGTCCGTTGGCGTTGGTCAGCGCAGGTATGGCCTCCCGCGTATTTCTCATGGCCCTCGATAGTTTCCACAGCGAGTTGTCCTGAGGATTGAGCGCTTCCAGCCTATCCCGCCATTTCCGGTTTTTAGCGGTGCCGATGGCGGTCCTGATATGCCGTTGCAGCCTTCCCATCTCGGCCTTAGCGTCGACATCACGATTTCGCTGCCAAAGCCGTCTGAGTCTGTTCTTTTCTCGTATATCCTGTATGACCGCCGCGTCGAGTCGGTCTGTGTAAGGATTTATGGTTATTGTAGTTGCAACACTCTGCTTGGCGCCCTGCACTATCCTTGTGAACTCCCCCACTACATTTTCCAGTTCGGCGGGTGTAGTGATATCGTTTGTGAGTGTAAGGTATGTGTTAATATGTGACTTGTAGAGACGCCAGTCGGCGTCCCTATAAGAGGTGACTTTTCGTGTGATGTGTTCCCTCGTTATTAAATTTTAACAGAATTGGATTGTGGTCGGATGTGAGTTCCTCCAACGCCACTGGTGGCGTGGAGTTCCTCACACCCTTGTTGGCCACATTGTCAAAGGTGGTAGGTGTTGTACCGTTATCCGGAAAATGTGTGGGATCATCCGGATACTGCAGCACGGCATTATGATTACTCACGTAATCGTACAGAGTGTTGCCGTTGGCGTTGTTGCGATGGCAGTTCCATGTGTTATGTCGAGCGTTAAGGTCGCCTATAAGCAAGCAGCGCGGGCTCGCGTTCAGCAAATTCTCAAGACAACCCGCCGTAAACCCGCTCGAGGGCCGGTTATACGCGGCGACGATACTCATGCCGCCTTTCAGCGTCACACACACGTTCTCCACGGAAGTGTTCCGTAGACAACGATGCGTGTGCGCAATATCCGACTTTATGAATACGGCCACATCGCCCCCTCTGTTGATATCTGCCCTATCCTTTCTGATGGTCGTATACCCTCGAACGCGTAGCCTGTCCCGTCTGTCGAGTTTCGTCTCGTTCAGAAGCATAATGTCGATTTTATGCCTCGTCAAGTAGTTGATTAAAAATGGAATTTTATTACCTATACCGTTGGCATTCCATGAAGAGATCTTCAGTCTAAAAGGCATCAGCAGGCAAATCACGGAAGAAGGCCGTCACCACCTAGAACTTGTCGAAGGCGCAGGTGCAGCTCTCGAGTTGTTCGTTGAGCTGGTCCATCCGCACCAGCAACTGATCAATATCAACCAACGAGGCCATCCTCATCGTCGAGCCCCGGAGCCGACGGAGTTTATCCATGCCGGATCCGGAAGGGTTTGTGGGTGGGGGGCTCCGTTGGTCCGTTTGCGACGGGGAGAACGGTCTCGCCAGTTGTTGTTATTGTGACTGCTGCAACGGCGGGTTTCTTCCTGAGTGGGGAGGAGAAGGTCTCACCTGCTGTGGTTCCAAGTGGGGTAGGGGAAGGGGCTGGGACGCCTGAATCCTCCTCTGGGTCCAGGCATTCACCTTGGGTTGTGGTGCCGCCACATACCTCGCCTGGGGTGGGGAGGAACTCGTATCGCCCTGAGGTCCATAGCTGCCATCTTCCTCCTATACACGATGCAGGTGACGCTATTGGCCGTGTGGCTCTCGCCACAGTTCACGCAGACCGCTGGCTCGTCCCGCGGCTTGGTGCGCACCTTCGTCAGGTGGGCGCCTGCGCATTTAACGCAGTGAGGGTCCGCGTGACAGTTAGATGTCGCGTCATCTCGTTTGTGGTGACCACCATGTATAGGGGGTTTCTGGTGCCCCTCATTGTATGAATCTCACGGACTTGTATTTTATGAACTGTCTCTAGTTCCTCTTTCAAGTCTTCGATGTCTACCTCATGGTAGATACCCCGGAGGACGAAGGCGTGGGATTTTTCGTCCTTCGGGGTGTAAGTATGGAATTTGATTTTACCCTGATCGAGGTACTCACTCATGGTTGTCCAGTCGTTTTTATTTGTCAATTGTAACATCGTGGAGTTTGTCGAGTGCTTCCACATATGGTTTCCTTTCAGTCTATCTTTTAGGAATTCGTTCACTTTTGTATGATTGTTTAGTCGGCCATGTATCACAATTGGGGGTGGTTTCCTCTGGGCAGGTTGATAAGGTGTGGCTGACTTCACTTCTGCAATTGGTTCCGCTGGTTGTGGCGGCACCACATCCATATCTTCGTCAATATTTACTCCTCCCGTGTGACGATTGTTGGTCTCGATTGGGACTGCTTGTAGTGGTGGTAAAGCATGCTTCCATGAACCGGGGTGTGTGAATGAGGAGTTACTTTCGTCCCGAATGGCTATTTTTCGTTTTTTATTTGTGTTGGTGAACAGTTGGAAAACCGATGCTATTTCATTCGATCTTTGGGGTTGTCCGTTATGTCTGGTGGTGGTTTTGGGGGTCGGGCGTATTGGCGCTGCCTTAACATTGTCCTGGGATTCTGATTCACTATCATTATCATCTTTTCTGGTTACTGTTGTTGTGGCTGATCTTTTTGTCAGTGTCCTCCTCATTATGGTCCTCCTGTCTAGAGATACTATGGAAGCGTCACTGTCGTTACCAGATCTCCTGGTAGGGGGGAGCGATGGCCATCCCTTAGACCAGCTACGCAGCTTCTTTTGGATGTCTTTGATTTCTGTTGCATCCATAGTGGATTTCCCCAATTTCAACTTATAAATATCTTTTGTTTTATGCTTTATTAAATAAATAATGTCTTTATGAAAATCCTCGACCAGTTTTGGTTCAAACCGGTCGGGGGAGGGGATTTTGCGAATTTTTCCTTTTTTTTATGTCAGTTTGATGGATTTTTGATAGTTGTGGCAGAAATTTTAAGTTGGTATAGTTTATAGGTTATGTGCACTTAAGTGTTTGTGAGGTTAAATCCCCCGGAAGTGTTTCCGGTGGGGTACCGGAAACTCGTTTGAGATTATTGACGTTTATAAATGTCACTGTCACTAAAATTACTTTTGAGAAAAAACTCACATGAGACCTTGTTGAAGGCTATCCGCGGCCGCTATGGGCGCTTTGGAGGTTTATGAGTCTTGATATGGCTACCACACACTTTATTTACGACTTTTAAACAGAAAAACAGTACTTTGATGTTCACGACGAAAAAAAATGCTGTATACCCGGTGGCACAGCAACGGGAACTTGCCAGGATACCAGTGTGTTTGTATGTATTTGGACCCGCTGAAACCGAATCCGAAGTTAGAATTGTAAGATTGGCTCATTTTTCACCCCTAAAGAACACCCCCAAAACAAAAAAAAGTAGTCTGTCCGGCGGACCATACCAGTGTATCCTTACGAAATACAAAAGGATACACTGATATAGTCCGCCGGGCAGACCATTTGGGAGGATGTTTTTTGGGGTTAAGGGTGAAAACGAGCTAATCTGACAATTCTAACCTCGGATTCGGTTTCAGCGGATCCAAATATATAATGATACACTGGTATGGTCCGCCGGACAGACCACTTTTTTTATTTTGGGGGTGTTTTTTGGGGTTAGGTGTGACAAACGAGCCAATCTTACAATTCTGGCTTCGAATTTGGATTCAGCAGGTCAAAATACATAAAGATACACTGGTATGTCCGCCGGACAAATCACTTTCATTTTGTTTTGGGATTGTTTTTTGTGGTTAGGGATGAAAAATGAGTCAATCTGACAATTCTGACTTCGGATTCGGTTTTAGCGGTTCTAAATACATAGGGATACACTGGTATGGTCCACCGTACAGATCATTTTTTGGGGGGGTGTTCCTTGGGTGTTTTTGGGGGTTGGGGGTGAAAAACGAGCCAATCTGTCAATTCTAACTTCGAATTCGGATTCAGCAGGTCAAAATACATGGGGTTATACCGGGATAGTCCGCTGGACAGACCACTTTCTTTTTGTTAGGGATGTATTATTTTAAAATGTTATTTATCAATGCTATCAGTGGGGTATTTAAATGAAATATTGAAGGGTTTATGTACACTCAAAGAAAATGATAGGTAAATTCAACCAAAAAGAGCATATGAAATCGCGCCTATCTAGTTTCATAGTTAAATCAATCAGGAAAGAATAGTCATACAACTTTATTTGTTTTCGTAAACAAATAGTAGTTTAATAATCATATCTTTTTGTAACAAATTAAATAGTACAATGACATTTTTTTATGTTCACTAACCATTTTCAATTTGGTCTACAATTAAATAGTACAACGACTTTGTTTTTTGTTCACCAACTAATTTTTAGGTTGATCTACACTTTATTGTATGATGAAGTTTTTTTTGGTTAGCCAAAATCTCAGTATTGAGACATCAGACCACCCAAACCAAAGATTAGAGATCGTTTATAAGATCCATCCAAATATATCAATGATCCCTGAGAGAATTTGAACATTGCAATCATGTTATTAATTTTCTATAAATTCATAAGAGTATAAGATAATGCATCATTGATTATTGTCAGTGATTTGTATGTGGCGTCATCTGGGAATAATTTCTGTGATAGACTACGTGGTAAGCAAGCAAATTTTATGGTAATTCTTTTAGAACTTCTAGAAGACGACAATAATATTGGTTTGTCTACCAAGTACAATAATACAGCGAACTAATACTGGGTTAGAATTACAATACGATAATAGTTAAAAATAAAATATACTATTATCTAGTTTAATTTGACAGAATTCAACAAAATAATAGTCAGACGAACAAAATAATAGTCTTATTCATCTATTTTTTAAGTTAATGTTTGTTTTGTTGTACGACAACTTTTTATTAATTAAAATAATAATCACCTCTTGTTTAAAAATACCATCAATATAGTTTGGTTTAACAAAATTAACGATAATGTTAGTTAACCATTTTTTTTTTGTTGAATTTACCCATACTATTTCTTTGAGTGTATTATGCTTATTAAAAGCGATCTTTCAATAAATACAAAAAATTGCTAGCTAAATTTATTTATTAAATGTTATTTATTCACAAATTAAGATACGATGGGGTTGGGCGCCATGCTACTGATGACAAAGTTATTAGCAACAATTTATTAAATAATGGCTCAATGATAAAATAATAAAAAATGGCTTAACAATAATAATGCAAGTAAAATATTTTCAATGGTGTGTTCAAATGACTTGACCTAAATTAATTGTAGACTTTTCACTTAGAGAAGTAAAACTAGGGAATTCCTTTTAATAACAGTATATTACGTAAATAAATTTTTTGTTATTACTGAATAACAAAATTAAATACTAAAATAAGTTGACTAAGACAAACCAAATTAAATACAAAAAGTGATATGTAAAGTTGATATGCTTGAAGGACGGTGGTGGTAGTGTTTAAATAATTAGTAGACGCCTAATAAAAAAAAAATATATAATAAGGAATTTGTCATCCGCCCACGAGCGGCCTATATTTACATTTACGTGACTAACTGGTAATAAATAACAACTTTAAGACCCGATGAGTTTAAAATTTGTTGATAAATATAGACAGACGGATGGTATACCTTTCCTTCCGTTTCCTCAGAATTTACCCAATTTATATGGCTTATTGTACCCATTTGATTTAATCAAATGGGTATATTATAACCGGACAAAATTTTTTAATATTTCCACCTCATTCCACCTCCCTTGATATCTGTGCTCCATCTCCCTTATGTACTGATGAAATCGCTCACCATGCTGCTCACTGAAATCTCCTAGATTTGCCGGGCAGTCATATCAAGGGAGGTGGAACGCCCACATGATGGCCGACTATTGCTGGTCATTGAAAAGGGATATCCCTTCATTAGCTAAGATCATTTGAAAATAAAAGAGCAAGGTATCATAGCAAAAAAATGTAGAACAATGGGAGATTAACGATACAGTAAAAAGGCGAGAAGAAATTCGTGATATCGTTATGATAGCTTTTTATCTGAAAATTTACTTTACGTTTAACTTTACAGCCATCTGGTGATCGTTTTTGATAAAAGAATTGCTGATTTTACGAACTTTTGATGAATACCCGTTATAATTCGTATCGCAGAGCTTTTTCAACATCAAATTCGGATTTAGCGCGTCAAAATACATGGAAAAACATAGATCTGGATTTAACTATCATTAGTTTACATTTTGTCTTCCACCTGGTGATCGTTCTTGGCGATAAAATGGTTGAATTTGTGAGTTATTCGCAAATACTCGTCAGAATTTGTCTTGTAGACCATTTTTAACATCAAAAAACATATGCCTGATTAAAAATTTTATTAGTTTCCAGTTCAGTTCCCCGAAGTGGTCATTTTTGGCGATAAAATGGCTGAATTTGTGAGTTTCTGGCAAATACTCGTCAGAATTTGTCTTGTAGAGATTTTTTAACGTCAAATTGAGGTGAGGTACGGTACCGGTTTCAGCGACCTCGATCGGCAAAGTTAAGGCATGCCGGACAAGTCCGGTACTTAGATGGGTGACCGTATCTCATCTCGCCGTGCTAGTTAAGTTGTGGAGTAGCATTAGCTAAACTTCGCCAAGGCGTTAAAAAAAACGGATTTAACTCGTCAAAATACATGGAAGAACATAGATCTGAATTTAATTTATATTAGTTTTGAGTTTATCTGACATCGATTGGTCGTTTTCTGCGACAAATATGCAATTTTAAATATAAAAATCTAAGATAAAAAAAACCCAACGATAAAATTAAATCCTTATGGGCGGCATGGAGGTCAAAATACATAAAGATTGGTAGGTCTAGTTTTTTGTATGGGTGTGTAATCTAATCTAATTTACTAAAAGTTCTTGTTTTATAAATGAAGTATTCCTCAAATATTTCATCATAAGTGTCAAAATTACTTTGCATTTTGATTGTATCGACAGAACTATGTAAAAAAAGAAACGCATATTTTACTTCCACACCCAGTGGACGTATTTTACGTTTTAATATCGAAAAAAAGTACTTTAGTGGGAGTTCAGGATAGTCTATGGATTGAAACAATAAATAAATATATGGAGAAAGTCCATTATGATAATTTATCGCACTCAAATATATCTAAAAAGATAATATTATCTTTAGGGGCAAAGAGATGAATCACGGATACTGTATTATTAAATTTGAAATGTGGTAGAGTAATCTAATAAATTAGGTCTCCACTGATTTATGAGTCTTCCTGTAAAGAGGGCCATGACTTGCTAAAATCCGTACCTATACAAGAATATCTTGATATTTCCACTGTATACTCGCAATACAATGTAAGCTGCCATAATTAATACCCGGCAAACAACAATGGACCTGATTGCGGGTCATATGCCCAGAGTGTTTGATTTTAATGGATTGTTTGATTAATTTTATTCGATGGTGTAATCAAATCGCCATGCAAATGTCGGTGATTGTGCTGACCGAGCCGCTGCCTGTTGAAATACATCTGTATTTGCAAAACCCTCCAGTTATCTTGTAGTTGATAAATAGGCCTAATATGCAAACTACCAGACCTAGCAGAATCCTAATGACAAGTGCTAAATTAACTTGGTAATCCCTAACATTATTTCATATACACCACACACTCATTTATACTAAAGGGATTGTGACGGGTCGGTTTACCCAGGACGGTTTATTAGGAATAAAAATATCATGGATGACCAGATTAAAAACAGATCATGATTAATGGTTGGGTCTCTAATGGACTTTCATTAGGGAATGACAAAATGCCATATAAGCAGAGCTCTATTTGCGGCTAACTTCGGAAATGTTCGAATTGGATTCTGCTAGTTGTAAAAAAGCGTCAAAAGAAGAGCAAATTACTTAATTGATGTTTAAGGGTCAACGTTAAACTAATTACTTAACAGGTTATTTGTTACTATTGAAATGCAAATAGTTTTATGCGTTAATAAACCGACTTTGTAAAATGTAAATATTTTAAAATTTATAGTTCGTAGTTTATAACTCAGTTCATTATTTTTAGTTCAAGAAATTTGTGTTTTCAAGAATTTATTCTCACGCAGCAAAATTGGATTAAAAACCAGTTCGTCCATAAGAATTAAGTTATACTGGATGTTAGTCTAACGCTTCCAGACTCATTTTAATAGTAGAAATTATGTTAGAAGGGGATAATTCGAGAAATCAAAAAGGACCCCGCACACAATACATGGGTTTTGCGGCTCCGGTCAAATTTCGTGAAACTCTGGGAAATAGTAGTTCTCAATGAGTAGAAAAAAAGTCTAAATGGGTGCGAAGCTCCAAACCCCATTGATTCCGAGATAAGGCCAGCTGAATTCGGACCAATCGATATGTATATTTTTTTCACAGAAGCCTTCAAAGTAGCAACTTTATACCCGGGGTGGGCATAGAAAGTTGCTATTCTATACCCGCCCCGTGAAAAAAAATAGGGAATAAAGAAAGACAGCCCATAGCCCGTGTTTTTTACACGAGCTATGGACTGCCTTTATCTTTATTGCCAGTAGTAAAGAAATGACAGTTCTGTGACAATCCCCCCACCACTTTTCAATCCCCCCACCACTTTTCAATCCCCCCTCCATTTTTCCCCAGGCCCCGCCCAATCTCCCCACCACTTTTCAATCCCCCCTCCATTTTTCCCCAGGCCCCGCCCAATCTCCCCACCACTTTTCAATCCCCCCTCCATTTTTCCCCAGACCCCGCCCAATCTCCCCACCACTTTTCGATCCCCCCTCCATTTTCCCCCAAGCCCCGCCCAATCTCCCCACCACTTTTCGATCCCCCCTCTACTTTTCTCACAATCCCCCCACCAATTTCTCAGAAACCCCCTCCATTTTTTCATAAGCCACACCCATCACCTCCCTACCTCATCGGAAATGTTATAGGTTAGGCAGTACATATTTTACCATTGCTCCAAACATTTAATCATTATGCCCGTCTGTGTATGAATATGTATCAGATAAGAGTGTATTAAAGGAATACATGAAAATCTTTCTCCCACCATAATTCAAACCCCCCACCTCACATCCCTACTATAATTCCCCCCCCCCCCCCCCATAATTACCATGGAAGAGGGTAATCTGAGATGTCATAGGTTAATCAGTACATATTTTACCACAATTCTAAACACCTTAACATTATTATACTAATCGTGTATGAATGTGTCGGATGTAAAAGTTTACTACATCACACTGTGTTCTTCGTGATTAGTTACCAGATCAATTGTAAGGATTTTTCGGAAAATATGGATTCAGCACTGAGCTGCCCACACTGTCAAAGAAGTGAATTAATAAAAGAGCACCAGCATGGTAAAAATTTGTATGATTTTACTGAGGAAGAGTTACAACATTTCCCATTAATATATCTGATTGAAAAAGTCAAACCCATTGAACTTCTTTATGCATGGTCTAAATTACCAAGAGTATATACACAAGATTTTAAACTAATGGTTCAACTACCTTGCTTTGTACACCATAACCGACCAGAATGGCATAGTCATGTGGATGGCCCACCAGAGTCGCAATCCAGATGTAATGTATGTAAATGGGGGCTTCAAAAATGTGGGTGATTTATGCTGTGTTAAATAATTGTAAATATTTATGATAATACCTTTTTATGTGGTGAAATAATAAAAAAACAAACAATAATGTGTGTCCTTTTATTTAAGAAATAAATTAATTTTTCATTGAACCACCCTGTATAATTAGAGTTGTAATAAGAAAACAAAAATACACATTTAATTTTATACATTTATTTTTGTAAATACAATTTATGAATATGCATATATTAATGAGTATTAACAATAATAATAATAATAATTAAAATAAATTTAAAAAGCAATAAAAAAATACTCTATTTAAATGGAAAATTTACTACAAAGTCTCTCACATATTCCAAACTTCCTTCAATTTCATTTTGCTTCGTTTTTATATGGGAGTGTAAATCGGCTAATTCTCGTTGTTTTTTTTCAATTTTTTTAAGTTCCCTATTTAAAGTATTTTGCTGATTTTGGCAGTGTCGAGTATACCTCCCTGACTCAACAATTAATACCTTCCGTACCTCGTGCAGGAATTTAGTTCTAGCTCCCTTCATTTCATCATCATGAGCATCACATTTCCTCTTAACTTGATGAATATAATTTGTGAAGAGCTCATCTTCCGAGTCATCCTCATTTTCCTCAGAACTACGACGAGCAACCTCACTTCTTTGATGTGATGCAGATGGGGCTGATGGAGCTGATGGGGCTAATGGAGCTGATGGGGCTGATGGGACTGCTTCAAAAATGGGGCGAAGAGTTCCAAGATCACCTTCAGTAATGCAGAACTCAGAATCTACAGATTCAACTGAACGAATTGAGTTCATTCGCTGACACACTTTTTCTTCAAATGATATGTCTTCATATAATTCATCAGGAGTTGCCGAACGTTTGTTACTTGAGAAACTTTTTTGTGCACACATTTTTAATGATTTTTTATAGTAGATAAATAACGCAAGAAAAGTGAGACTGAAACTAAATGTATTTCTGATAAAGTCAAGCTTTAAATATGGAAATAATGTGCTGAAATTGCAAGTGGATATTGTTTGTGAAGAATTGATAAGAATAGATGAGTACGGTAATAATTTACTAAATGAATTCATTGAAATGAAAAAGATATGTAAGCGTCTTTTATCTACATTGTTATTTATCATAATAATGAAAGAAGCATTGTCAAGTCATACAGAAACTATAAACACATACTACAAAGTAAGGAAATAATGTGCTGAACTTGCAAGCGGGTATTGTTTGTAAAGAATTGATATGAATAGATAAAAAAATATGTAGGCTCCTTATTTATCTACATTGTTATTTATCACCTCTTTCGAGGCATTATCAAGTTATATACTTTGATGGGAATGAAACAAACATGTAACGTTCGTATAAATAGAAGTAGTCAGCAAGTATTGAAGTACCATAATTTGTATTATTCATTGATATGACTCACTGTATTTACACTATATACCACAACCCCCCCAAATTACCCAATTACCCCCCCCCCCCCCCCCCAAAGTCCCCCCCTCAAAATCACCCCCCCCCAAAAAAAATTGCCCCCCAAAAATTACCCCCCAAAATTACCCCCCCAAATACCCCCCAAAATTACCCCCCCCAAAAGTCCCCCCAAAAAGTCCCCCCAAAAATTCCCCCCCCAAAAAATTACCCCCCCCCAAAAAAAAATTACCCCCAAAAATTACCCCCCCCCAAAAAAGTCCCCCAAAAATTACCCCCCCCCCCCCAAAATTCCCCCAAAAATTACCCCCCCCAAAAAAAGTCCCCCCAAAAATTACCCCCCCCCAGAAAAATTACCCCCCCCCAAAAAAAGCCCCCCCAAAAATTACCCCCCCCCCAAAAGTTTCCCCAAAAATTACCCCCCTCCCCCAAAAAGTTCCCCCAAAACCCCCCCCCCCCAAAAAAATACCCCCAAAAATTACCCCCCCCAAAAGTACTTACCACAAATATGTATACTACCTACAGTCCATATACCATTCTTATTACACAATTTATTATAATAACATTCCTTTATAAAATTATCAAGACAATAAAATATAACACCGTAGATAAAATATCAAAGCACAGTTGTGTAATCATATAACAAACAAAGGCTTCTTCATTCAAGATAATAAATACTTCCTCATTATAAAAACCAGCTATAAATAGAACAATGGGCTATTATTTTCGCAATTTATCAGTTACTGTTCATATATTATTTAAATAACACATAAGTAAATAAAAAGTATTTTATTATGATAAAACTTATTTTATTACAGCATAAATTTATTATTAATTAAATGAAATTTATTTACAATGAAATCTTAAATGATTAATATAACTTTATTCCACTATGCAATGAAGCGTTTAAACAATAGATAACTTCAGATGCACATCTTTTACACGGTGACCTATGTAAATTTAGTATGCTATTGCAGGTACCCCCACCACTTCTTCTGAGAGATATAAAGAGATGTGAACATTTCTGATTTTTAATACTAGAGTTTTTCTTGTATCGGAACGTACATTTCAACAATGCAGTGTCCTCAGTGCCTGAAAATGTTTACTTTAAAAGGTAATTTATTACGTCATCAACGGGAAAGTTGTCGCTATAGAGAGATCAGTGAAAGTCATACAACCAAAAAAATGAAAGTAAAAAATTCACAATGTGTTGAGGATAAATCAGTAAATCAACCTGGCCCTTCTTCCTCATCTAGCATAGAGTTTCCTACAAATTCACAAGAGACTCGTTGTCCAGTATGTGATAAAAAAGTGAAAAAAAATGAATTAACTGGTCATCTAAGAAGTTCTGCACACAATAAAGGGATTGATATGTCTGGAGACGGAATTGAAAAGCTGCAGAATGCGTTTAAGAATCGTATTGCAAGTTTTCGTTTTTCTTCAAAGGAATGCAGTGTTGATATATCCCAGTTTTTGGATGAAATAAAAGAGAAAGTTTTCCGTTTGATTGAGGAATATATTAAAATGTACTCGAGCTTAAAAATTAATGTGGAATTATTTGGGTTATATGTTATTGAAGAGAAAGAATTGTCAGAAATAAAATCATTCAATACAAGAAATAAAGTTGTAACACTTTCAACCGATTTATTAAACTTATATAATGACTTTAAGGAGGAGATACTAGAGAAAGCCTCAACATTTCAGGAGCGAGACTCAGGATGGGCTTTGAAACATGTTAGTTTTCTCGAGGTCAACATTAATAAGTATAATCCACTATTTGCATCATCATACATTAAATTGCCGAGGCAAATAGAAAATAGAAAAGCTGTTTTAAATATCGAGAGTGGGGATGAAAAATGTTTCGCTTGGGCTGTCAACGCCGCCATCTTCCCAGCCAATGGAAATCCAAGGAGAGTTTCATCTTATCCTCATTATTCTACATTATTAAATTTTGAAGGTATAGATTTTCCTGTTAAACTTAAAGACATTCATAAATTTGAAAGTTTAAATAATATATCTATAAATGTATTTGGAATAGATACTCAATTTAAAAATGGTGAAATGGTCAGTGAGATTGTAGGTCCCTTATATTTTACACATAGTCGACAAAATACACATGTGAACTTATTACTAATTACGGATAATAAAGGGAACAGTCACTACACACTTATTAAAGACTTATCGCGATTAGTTTCTTCTCAGAGATCAAAACATGATGGTAGAAATTATATTTGTGATGGTTGCCCATATTTTTTTAACTCTCGTGAGAAATTAATGACCCACCAAAGCAATGATTGTAACCATTTATGTACCATATTACCAAACCCAGAACCTCTAATTAATAAGTGTGGTGAAAGGCTTGCTGGGAATATCCTGAAATTTACAAATTTTGAAAAACAATTACCCCTTCCTTTCGTGATATATGCTGACTTTGAAAGTTTATTAAAACCGATTCATCACAACGAACCATGCGATAGTAAATCATTTACTGTTAAAACATATCAGCATGAACCATATTCATTTTGTTTCTATATAAAGTGTAATTTTGATGATAAATTTTCCACACTTGAATATTATCGAGGTACTGATGTTGCGGAAGTTTTTGTTAAAAAATTGGAAGAACATGTTTTACAATTGTATCAGAATCATTTGAAAAATATAGTCGAAATGAAGCCATTGACAGAAAGTCAACAAACATTTTTCGACAACAGTCAAATTTGTCATATTTGTGATAAACCATTTGAGAATGATGAAGGAAAGGTCCGCGATCACTGCCACGTTTCTGGTAATTTTAGAGGAGCTGCGCATTCTTCTTGTAATCTAAATTTCAAAATTCCTAAATTTATACCAGTATTTTTCCACAACTTAACAAATTATGATTCTCATCTATTTATTAAGAAATTAGCCTTAAAGAAAGAAAAAATACAAGTTATTGCACAAAATAAAGAAAAATATATTACATTTTCCAAACACATTCTTGTTGATAAATCTAATGATGAAAAACCGAAAAATATTTACATTAAATTGAGGTTTGTGGATTCATTTCGCTTTTTACCCGCTTCATTAGATAAATTAAGTCAAACATTGGAACCACATCAATGCCTCGAAGTGA
Organism: Rutpela maculata; assembly: GCA_936432065.2. Taxonomy (NCBI): domain Eukaryota; kingdom Metazoa; phylum Arthropoda; class Insecta; order Coleoptera; family Cerambycidae; genus Rutpela; species Rutpela maculata. The sequence continues at coordinate 207,479,809 of OW386286.2, read as the reverse complement.
AAAAATATTACAGTGATGAGAAACAATTCAATTTAATAAGACGAAAAGGTGTTTTCCCATATTCATACGTTGAATCCATGGATAAATTGAATGACATTGAATTACCATCACTTGAACAGTTTTTTAATATTTTGAGTGGTGAATCAATTTCTCAGGAGGATTATAATCGTGCTTGTGATGTGTGGCAAACCTTTAATTGTCAAACTCTTGGTGAATATTCAGACATTTACTTGGTATCGGACGTGCTGCTTCTTGCTGATATTTTTGAAAATTTCAGACAAATATGCATGCAAACATATAAATTAGATCCTGCACAATATTTAACGGCTCCGTCATTAAGTTGGGATGCTATGTTACGAAAAACTGGTATTCAACTTGAACTTTTAACTGATATAGATATGCTACATTTTTTTAGGAAGGGAATACGTGGTGGTGTCAGTCAGTGTAGTAATAGAAAGGCTGTGGCAAACAACCCATTTATTTTAAATTATAATCCATTAGAACCAACATCATATATATTATATTTAGACGCCACAAACCTTTACGGTTGTGCGATGAGTCAATGTATGCCCACAGGAAATTTTAGATGGTTAAATGATTGTGAAATTGAAAACTTTGATTGTACTAATCTTGGTGATGATTCACCAAAGGGTTATGTACTTGAAGTAGATTTGGAATACCCACAACATTTACATGATAAACATAATGATTTGCCTTTCTGCCCTGAAAATATTATACCTCCAGACTCTAAAAATTCAAAATTACTATTAAATTTACATGATAAACATAAATATATAATCCATTACAGAAATTTAAAACAATGCATTGAACATGGGTTAATACTTAAAAAAATACATAGAGTCATTGAATTTTCACAATCTGCTTGGTTAAAAACTTATATAGATTTGAATACTAAACTTAGAAATTGTTCAAAAAATGCATTCGAGCGAGATCTTTTTAAATTTTTTAATAATGCAATATTTGGCAAAACTATGGAAAATGTAGACAATAGAACTGATGTGAGGCTAGTATCGCATTGGGCAAATAGTATAGGCAGTGTTGGTGCTGAAGGATTAATTGCAAAACCAAATTTCAAATCCTGTACAGTGTTTTCGGAAAATTTAGTAGCAGTGCAAATGTCTTTGTTAAAAATACTATACGATAAGCCGCTCTATGTAGGTTTTACCATTTTAGATATATCTAAAACTATAGTTTATGATTTTTTTTATAATTTCATAAAAAAGAAATATGATGACAAAGCTTCTCTATGCTACACCGATACAGACTCTTTAATTCTAGAGATTTACACTGATAACGTTTACGATGACATTAAGAAATATATAGATTTATTCGACACATCAAATTTTCCTATTCCAAATATACACAACATTCCAAAAACGGAATCAGTTGTAGGCAAAATGAAAGACGAATATGCAGGTGTACCAATAGATAGCTTCTTTGGCACTGGAGCAAAAGCTTACTGTGTTCAAGCAAATGGTGACGTCACAAAGAAAGCTAAAGGAGTCTCAAAAAGTATTGTAAAAAATCAATTACATTTGATCGATTATAAACAAATTGTTGAGGATGGTGGATTGATATTTCGAAAAATGTATGTATTCTCATCACATCTGCATACTCTATATACCGAACTAAAAAATAAGGTTGCACTCTCAGCACACGACGACAAACGATATGTTGTACCCGGGAGTACAAAAACTTTGGCGTGGGGGCATTACTCTATCAGTAATTTACACAATAACGCTGACCATAATACCGCTGAAGATAACCTCACAATTCTTTTAAGGCTAGCCGATGAAATTATTGAACAGGAAAATTTAGCAATGGACTTTGATTTATTGTAAATAATATGAATAACATCACTAACTTTGTCTAATAAAACACTATTATAAAAATTTTGTGTTTTTTTATCGTTTAATCATCCCATCTTATTACAGTTAAATCATATATGAATTGAAAGTGGATGTGTGTGTACAATATAATGAAACAACTTTAATACTCTGATTATGTTTTTTATTAGATTTTGTGTATACATTCATAAGCTATTAGGTACAGTGTTTTGGGCTGAGTGATAATCGGTTGCAGGAGACGATCTTTATATTTTTCTTGTCGAAAAGGAGTTCCAAATTTCACAGGACCAAAATTACAGTCAACAAATAAAGCACTTTTTAAATGTAGGGCTTTCCTAACCAAGACACAATCAAAACACCACAGCAATTGGAATATTTCATGGCTCAGATGTATCCCTGGTATTACATTTATAAATTCTATAATTTGTATATTATATTTTCGATGGTTGAATACATTAAAAACATTGCGGTAGCTTGAGGATGGATGCCAATCAGCTTTGTCACATTTCTCACTAAATTCGTTGTTGAAATAAAATATGTCCATACCCCCACTGGTGTTAGTTAATTTTAATAGCAAACATATAAAACTGCCAGCTATTACCCAACGTTGACCTGGTAAATTTCTCAAAACTTCATATTCTTCAGGGAAGCGTTCTTTAATTATTTGCACCAATTTATAATTCCACGTGCAATAATTTACTGCAGGACTCCTGAACATATTACATACACACACTGTACTCATTTCAGATATTAAATTTAATTTGGGTTATATAAATTTTATTAAGCAACTGCCATTCACAAGCTTAGGTTTCCTTTTATAGTTGTATATTTTCTTTAGCTGGGTTAAGTGGAGGAATAGTTTTGCTGAACTTGCAATAACATTTATGTCTAGACTGTAAAGTGTCAACTATGCAAATGCTGATTTGGTAATTAAAAATAGAACTGCTGACTGTGTGGATAGATAATACAATAATAACATTATTCTGATTGTAAAGTGTTAACTATGCAAATGCTGATTTGCTAATTGAAAATAGAACTGCTGTCTGTGCAGCTGGGTAGGTAAATCAAGTGATAAAATTGTTTTCTTTGTATAGACATTTAAGAAATAGGTGGGGTATATGGTTAGGTGGGAGTTTCATTATAAAACTGGAGCATTAATTTAACACTTTAGTCACTATCAATTTAATTCGGGGGGGGGGAAATAAACAGTAAATTTCAAAATGTGGATGGCGTATGTGAAAGAAATCGAAATTGTTGATTTACAAAGTGGTGTGAATCATTTAAGACAATTATTTTCAAATTTGAGATTCGATGCGGAACATGAAGCGGTTTATGGAATGGGTAGATTTTATACAGAGGAAGAGTGTAACGAGGTAGCCAAGAAGTACGATGAAGGTCTTCAAAAATGTGACAAGTTTCTGGATGAAGAGATCTGTCAGCACTGCTTTGTACAATCTTTGATAGATTTGAATCTGTGTGTGTATTTGGATCGGATAAAACAATTTTTAAAACCGGATCTTGCCAGCAAGGTGATTGCTTATAATGGGGACTCTGACAGTGACAGTGGTGAAGATGTGTAGCTAAATTGAGTATATGCAACGATAAAATTATATATTTAGGTGGGAATTTCATTATAAAACACGGACACTTTAGTGACTATCAATTTAGTTCGGGAAGAAATAAACAGTAAATTTCAAGATGTTGGCGTATTTGGAAGAAGAAATCAAAATTGTTGATTTAGAAAGTGGTGTGATTTATTTAAGACATATATTTTCAAATATGAAATACAAAATAGTTTATGGAATGGTAATGTACGAAGAGGATGCGTGTAACGATCTAGCCTTGAGATTTGATGAAGCATATAGAAAATGTTGCAACTTTCTGGAGAGGGCGATCTGTCAGCACTGCTTTGTGCAATCTTTGATAGATTTGAATCTATGCGCATATTTGGATCGGATAAAACAATTTTTGGAGCCGGATCTTGCCAGCAAGGTAATAGCTTGTAATGGGGATTCTGACTGATAGTAGTGAAGATGTGTAGCTAAATTGGAATTGTATTTGTTAGTAGTTGTATTGTTATAAAATTTTTTAAATAAAAACAACAGAAATTCATTTATAGTTTTTTTATTGTTTTACTCATGACATTATAAAATTTTCATACAAATAATATACATTAGAAAGTGCACACATACAATTAGTATTTAAATGATAAAAACATTTTGCACTAGATTTTCGTAAAGGTGGCTGCTCCTCAAATTCAATAACGGGTTGTGAAGTGAACTGTCTAATGTAGTTCGCCTTTTCTCCTCCTTTTATGTAAACACAATCATCAGATGTGACCAAATTATCAATAATCTTTCCAAACATGTGTAGTGGTGTAAAGCCATCAGACCACTTAATGCAGTGATAATTTCCTGTTAACCAGCACACTTGTTTTTGTAAGTCTGGTGAAAGCATCTTAAATGGGTAGGGTGGTTTAAATATATAGTGACACGTTTTCATTCCATCATATCCTGCCAGTTCTTTAACAATAAACTTATTGTTTTCGATTCGAAATCCTTGAACATCGATAATAATTTTCATATCTTTAAACGTTGTAGTTCTCTTAGCATCTTCTCTTTTATACAGTATAATTCAATCGCTCTTCTTAAGTCACGTAATTTTTTTCTGTGTTCTTTTAACTTTTGAATATAGTCTGATCTCATATTCATACTAATAATTTACATTATAATTTTTTTATATATAGGTAAAAATATGTCATGCGCATTTTACTGCTGACGAACGATTTTTGTTAGAGGATTATAGGTGAAATGCTTCTCGTGCAGAATGAGACAATATGCATTAGTATCCGTGGTAGTAGGGGTGCCAGTCTCAAACTCTATTCTCATAACCACCGATCCTGTTTGTAAAGCTTCTTTTTGACGAGAACAATCAATATGAGCTATTGGTGCAAAATCTTTGAATTCAGTGGGATTGAAAATGGGTTGATTTATTTGGTGGGGGTAATAGGATTCTTGAAAATCGGCAAACATTTGATAGAGAGTTGCAAATTTGTTATTCTTGAAGTCTAGATATAAATCATTGTATGGATATCTTTCAGAATTCAAGAAAACTCTAATGCTTCTAAGATCACAATCATCAAATTTACTCATATCAGCCCTAATATTTCCTTTCTTATTTTTTTGGAATGCTATTATTACATGCCTAGGAGTTTCAACTTTAGTAGATGTCTTGACAGGCCACGTATGTCTGCTTGAGGCCGGTAGAGATGGATATTCAATCAGTTCCCTACTTCTAAATGTTATAGGAAGATCCACATTCCTACTTATAATTTTATTTAATCGAAGCTGCTCTGAAATACCCACGGTAACATGTGGAACTCTCCAAAATAATTTAGAAATCGTGATTTTCGGCTTTTCATCTATAGCAACACCATCTTTATCTACTTCATCCTTAGTATTTGTAATGCAGTCAAAATCATTACTATTACGTACCAGTACTAATTCTTGTCGCATGTTAATGATTATTTTTTGAAAATCTTCAAAGAAACCAACCAGGAATTTTAATGGAATACAGACGTTGAAATTTCCACTTGTATCTATCAAAATTTTAGGTTTTTTACCTTTTTTCTGTTTTGGGAACCATCCAGCATTTTCCATACAAACACTTTCATTTTGATTCAGTGATAGATAATTAAATAGAGTTGAAACTAAGCCAACATTTCTCACGGAATCTATTACTATTCCATTTAACTCATATCTAATTTCTCGAAATAAAAACGCAACACCATTATTGATAAACTCTAAGTTGGTAGGTGAAGTTCCATCCTCATTTGTTAATTTTCCTTCGATGTATAAATAGCTATAACATGGTGCTGTATAGGTATCTAAATCCTGAATGGTAATTCTCGTTTCATCATTATAATCTAGAGTTCCAGATATATTGGGTTGATATGAATGATACTGATATTCTACTACGGAGTTGTCAATTATGGGTTGCTCGGTTATATTAAGTAATTCCATTATACTAATACTTCGAATCCAAGTGATTTTAAGAACCGTCGATTTGCTGATGTTATTCTGTTGAGAGTGTTTTTAGAACTGTTGACTTTTTTCCTACGTATCCTTTTATAGTGTGGTTTTTGTGTATGAATGGGAGACCTTGAATTAAATATCAACACCATTTTATTATCGAATTGATTTTCTAAGATGTAGTCTAACAGTTATCGTTTCTTTTTGAAAATTGACAAGATGTCCTTCTTGATCAATCACTTTAACTGTGATGTTGTTGATGGTTTTAACGCTCACTGGGAAGTAAATAATATTTAGAGGTGATTCTACTATTTTATACCCAATTGGAACTGTTGGATAGAACTGATGAATGATGTGAACAGGTTTTCCATTAAAAAAAGAACCAACAGCAATGTTACAGTCAATGCAGATAGCATTCACTTTGGAAACCTTTACTGGATCATCGGAAATATTAGTATCATTAGCGTTTAACTCTCTTTTCTTGAAGCCTAATACTGGACCTATCGAATCCTCCACGTTAAAATTAATTATCCTGTTTGTTCTTATAATAATTTTGGATGTGTTAATATCTATATCAATCCTAAGAACTGCTTCATCATCTTCTTGAACTATTTTATTTGTCATGATTTTTAAAATATCATCGATTTCATAACACCCTACAGGTATTTGAACTATATGTTCATTATTTCTTCCCCACGCAAATTTATTATTGTTGTTGTCAATATTTGGGATAATATTATAAGTATCAAAATTAGTTAATCCAATTTCATAATCTGCCTCATCATCTAAATATATCGGTGGATTGAAATTGTAATTTAATACAGAAGATTCTCCACTGAGAGCGAATGTAAAAGACATAGTGATACTTTGAACGTTTATTAGAAAATGAATAAGAAAAACTTATTTACATTGATTATATAAAAATAATAGACATAAATGTCCACAGACATATGAATCATAATTTTGTACAGAATCATAATTATATTTTATTTCATTCAGGCTACCATCACTTAAAAAATATTTTCTCAACTCATCTGGGGGTCTTAAATTTCCATAACTGTCGAAATAAACTATTTCCTTATTTTTCTTTATATATGCAATCCAGTGAGTTCCATCTCCATCATTGATATCCAGATTTACTATACCAGATTCTTTTTTCCTAATTTTTTTGGGGAGTGTATCTCTCATGAAAATACCTCGAAAATTTGGAATTTTTAGAATTTTCGAGTATTTCATTAAATCTATGTTAGTAAGTGGACGGTGAGGTAGCCTAATTAGTTTTTTTTGCTGTTATACGTCTTAAGATATAATCCAGAACCTTTCTTATGAGGGCCTAAATATAAACCCTTCCCCTTAGCGGCCTGTTCCATCGCCAAATTATGCCTCAATTGTTCAGCTATCACCTTACCATTTGACTTGGAATCGTTAACTGCTTTCACAATACCGGCTACACCCCCTCCAACAGCTCCTAATGCTCCCAAAAGAGGTAACAGAAGTGGAAGAACCCCCCCTCTTTTTGGAGTGTTGAGAATTCTTTTCCCTCGCTTCTTTGATTTTAATGTTTTTTTTACAGCAACCTTTACATTTATTTGTCCACCTCTCTTCCTCTTCTTCGTTGAATCACGATTTTTTCGTCGCTTAAGACCCATTCCCAATTTACTCTTTAATTTCATTACCCCACCAACTCCCAATGCAGCGACTTTTTCACCAAAACCAGAGTCGGGTGCTTTTACACGTTTAAATGCAGCTTCAGCTAATTCCCTATCTGCTTGATTCCTTTTTTCAACCTCTTCAAATTTGGAATATGCTATATCGTGTTCTCTACACGCTTCATCTAATGGGTTAATTCCTCTATCACCTCGTTCTAGGCGTTTTGTGAGTTTAGTTCCTGGCCCACAATAATTATAACCAGGTATATGTAGTTCCACGGGAAGTTTATTTATTATACTATTGAGCAGACCACGTCCTCTCTTTTTAGAGTTTCTAGTACAAGTAAGCTGTGAACTTTTGGTTCGACCCATTATATCCCAAATTATGGAATAAACTGATTCTTGGTTTTGTAGAATACCCTTTTATATAGAGTAGAGGGTTATGCTTGATCAGTTTTTAGCAGTTCTCTTTCTAATGCAGTTCGATTTCACACTAGTGTGATGTGATTATTTGAACACAATGCAGATTCAACAGCAAGCAACAATTTTACCAATAGTCAATCACGACAAAATTTCCAAGACAAAGACTTTTCAAAAACATGGTATTTTATTTGGTGGACAGTCGAAACGGGGACTTCTAGTTGGAAGTTCTGGGTCTGGAAAAACAAATGTAATGCTTAGTTTGTTGGAACATCCTAACGGTTTACGTTTTGAAAATATTTATTTATATTCTAAATCTCTATACCAACCGAAATATGAATATCTGAGGATGCTTGTGAAACCTATGAATGAAATTGGATATTTCGAATATAATGACGGGGATGCAGTGATACCTCCAGAAGAAATAAAACCGAATTCAGTCATAATATTCGATGATTTGGTATCATGTGATCAAAGTATTATTAAAAGCTATTTTTCTTTTGGGCGTCATAAAAACACTGATTGTTTTTATTTATGTCAAACCTACGCTGCTATCCCTAAACAATTATGTAGACACAATGCCAATCTTCTTGTGATATTTCCTCAGGACCTTACCAATCTCAAACATATCTATGATGATCATGTAAACGTTGATATGAGTTTCCAAGATTTCAAAGAACTTTGTGCATTTTGTTGGAATGATAAATATGGATTCGTTGTAATCGATAAAGATTGTCCAATCAACTCTGGGAGATATCGAAAAGGTTTTGATCAATTTTTTCATATATAAAATAGAGACATTAATATTATCAACCATTCACCATGGATAGTAGAGTGGCAGCAGAGCTGTTAAAGACGCGAGATGCCTTAAGGCAAAAGTATAGAAGTTTGAAAACTGATATTGCTAAATCTCAGTTAGCATTGGAGGAAACTTATAAACCGATAACGCGACCTCTTCGTGAATTAGTAACAACTATCGTTAATAATGAAAGTGATCCACGTAAATCTTTTTTGAAAACAGAAATAAAAAATGAGAGTTTAAACAGGCGATCAATTGATCCAGTCCCTCTTGAATTTTATCACACAGCACCCACTAATTTGGAAGATGAAACATTTCATTTTGACTCTACCCAAGAAAGACCTCAATATGTAGGGAGTTTCTTTGATGAAACTTTTCCATCACAGGTAGTAGATCCATCCGTACTATCAGAAAATGAGAGATACTTGCAACAATTTAATGCACCTCTACCGCGAGCATACATACAAGATAAAATTGAGGATTCACAAAACGAGTTTGATGATACCTTTGGTATTTACTTCGACCCATTTAAGAAGAAATTCGCTATTGGCACTGCAACTGTTGATTTTGATGGTGCTAATTTTATTATTGATGATCAGTTTCCATACAAAGGTACGCCAGGATTGTATGAATTAATGTTCAAAAAGCATCCAGCAGGGCATCGAGCATCTGATGTGGATCAGTATATTGATATAATTAGGAGGAGTAATGCTCATTACCTAGGTTATGATCCGGAGAGAGGTCTATCTACATCAAATGCGTCTAAATTTATAGATATTATTAAACCACGTGTTTCTACCTTGCACTCGATGAGTCAAGAAAGGGCTAATAAAAAAAGTGCATCGGCAATACCTGCTGTGGTAAGACCAAGAATAAATACATTTTCTTCAAAAGCTAAGCCACCCGTGACGAGATCGAGAGTGAGTTCACTTTCTTCACCTGAACAAATGAGAAAGACAAGGGAACAAATAAGGAAGGCAAATAATGAAAAAAAAAAAGGTGGTGCATTAACACTGATGGAACTTGATAATAAAAAAATTGAATATAAACATTTTGATGATTATAATGAAATAATAGACCGATTAAGACTACTCATAGCTTCACAGTTGGCAGGAAATACGGGACATAATAACGAGATAATTTCAATAATAGAGGAATTAAAAGAGGCTAAAATAATAAGATAAATAGTGTATGTGGGAAGTTAAGGATTCATTTACCCTATCGATAAGTAAAGATGAGTAACATTAAAAAGGAAATAGTAAATGAACTTCATAAACCAGCTAGAAAATCTTTTAAACGAAGAAGAGTTATTGTTAAAGGTATTAATGATCTTTTTCAAGCAGATCTTGTACAGATGATCCCTTATGCTAAAGTAAACAAAGGTTATAAATATATTTTAGTAGTTATTAACGTATTCTCAAAATTTGTTTGGTGTGAACCTGTGAAAACTAAAGGCGGAAAAAATGTTACGGAAGCAATGAAAAAGATCTTATCAGATATCAAAGCTGTACCGAAAAATTTGCAAACAGATTTGGGTAAAGAATTTTACAATAAAGAATTTAAAAAATTAATGGATGAGATGAAAATTAACCATTATAGCTCTTATACAGATCTCAAAGCAAGTGTTGTGGAACGAGTTAATAGGACTTTAAAAAATAAAATGTGGAAACTTTTTAGTCTAAACGGAAACTATAAGTGGTTAAATTTGTTACCGGATATTGTTGTTGAATACAATAACACTAAACATAGGACAATTGGGATGCAACCTAAAAATGTTAAAAAGAAAGATGAAAAACGCTTATTAAAAACTGTCTATAACCACCCGAAAACAGTCGATCCAAGGAAAAAAAAATTTAAAGTAAATGATTATGTGAGGATTAGTAAATATCGACAAGCTTTTTCAAAGGGATATATGCCTAACTGGTCTAATGAAATTTTCAAAATTAGGAAAGTTCATAAAGGTAATCCTAGAACTTACCTTTTACAAGACCAAATGGGAGAGGAAATTTTAGGGAGTTTTTATGAGGAAGAAATGCAGAAAGTAAAGTATCCCGATGTATATCTCGTGGAAAAAATTTTAAGAAAAAAGAATAACAAGCTCTATGTTAAATGGTTAGGATTAAGCAATAAGCATAATTCATGGATTTCAAATAATAGCATTGTATGAATATAATCTATATTTTATTACTTTTTTCATGTATTATTTAATTTATAATATATTTTTACCTAATAAAACAAATATTCAAGCATAAATATGTTTTATTTCTATATATCTATTTCACATACATAAATACAAAAATACTACCTATGTGGTTATATATGATTAAGTATCATATAAATTACAAAATCTCTCATTATATACATTATATCTATGAGTACTGTCTAAAATGGGGTTTATAATATTTGAAGTTTGTTTTATTCTTCTATTAAACCGAACTCTATCGAGGGCTACAATTTCCCAATATCTCTTTCTTGATAATTTATACGCAAAATTCCACACCACCATAAAATTAATCTTATTGTCTCTTAAATTAAATGTCACTTTCTTCATCTTTAGATCCTACCACAATATTCAGCTTCCAATATATCTGGATAAATATAAATTAACTCCATAAGCATAATGGTATTTTCATTATAGCCATTTTTATTCTTTTCAATAAGATTTACTGCATTTTCAAATACATTTCCTTCTTGATGTTGTAGTTCTCTCACCACATTCCTGAAATAACTTTGGAATTGCAATCTTTTTAAGGTCTCAATGTTAGCCTTAATGAGTGGTAATGCTTCCCACAACTTGCAAATCGATTCATATCCCAAGTAAATGTAAGAGTTATTTTTTATTATTTTTATAACTCTGGAATAGGAAATTTGCTCAAATTTTATAAGAAAGTTATCAGTCTCTACTGGTTCAACTTTATCATTGGAGTATACATAATTAGTTATTACACCTTGATACGTGAGAAAATGAAGCCACTCCTTTTCGTTAAAAATTATTACATCAAGTTTGTTTCCACTTAGCTTCACACATGGGTTATAACAGAAGTCATGTGATAATCCCGTTGTCACATATTTACTTCTAGATTTATTCAGTTGGTACCTTCGCTCACCAAGTACTACTATTTCATTTTTGTCTTGCGGTGCTGGAGGTAAATTATTAATTAAATCATTAATACTCAGTTCAGGTAAACTAAATAAACTACCACTGTAAGCCATTGTGAACACTTGAATTTCTTTAACTAGTTGACACAAAAAACTTTGTTACAATGCCTGTGTACGTCTCTTTTTATAATCAGAATAATTTGATATAGTGGGGGTGCTGAATTGCGGTGGGAGGTTTTGAGTTGTGGTGGGAGAGATGGGAGGTCCTCACCATACATATATATGATGATGATCATATATATGATATGAAGGGAGGGAATGATCCTAAATTATGGTGGAGGGGAGGTTGAAAATCCGCCACTACTTTCACTTATTAGTATGAAATGTGAAATCAATTATGCAGCAGGTGCCTTGATAGGTTGTATATCACAATTGTCACACACGGTGAATATTTTTTCATTTTTGAACGTACTGTATTCCTTTAATACACTCTTACATCTGATACATATCCATACACAGACGGGCATAATAATTAAGTGTTTGGAGCAATGGTAAAATATGTACTGCCTAACCTATAACATTTCCGATGAGGTAGGGAGGTGATGGGTGTGGCTTATGAAAAAATGGAGGGGGTTTCTGAGAAATTGGTGGGGGGATTGTGAGAAAAGTAGAGGGGGGATCGAAAAGTGGTGGGGAGATTGGGCGGGGCTTGGGGGAAAATGGAGGGGGGATCGAAAAGTGGTGGGGAGATTGGGCGGGGCCTGGGGAAAAATGGAGGGGGGATTGAAAAGTGGTGGGGAGATTGGGCGGGGCCTGGGGAAAAATGGAGGGGGGATTGAAAAGTGGTGGGGAGATTGGGCGGGGCCTGGGGAAAAATGGAGGGGGGATTGAAAAGTGGTGGGGAGATTGGGCGGGGCTTGGGGGAAAATGGAGGGGGGATCGAAAAGTGGTGGGGAGATTGGGCGGGGTCTGGGGAAAAATGGAGGGGGGATTGAAAAGTGGTGGGGAGATTGGGCGGGGCCTGGGGAAAAATGGAGGGGGGATTGAAAAGTCGTGGGGAGATTGGGCGGGGCCTGGGGAAAAATTGAGGGGGGATTGAAAAGTGGTGGGGGGATTGAAAAGTGGTGGGGGGATTGTCACAGAACTGTCATTTCTTTACTACTATTGCCCTCGGGCGTAAATATACTATTATATGAAACGTAGCATATGCAGACACTTGAACACATGAAGTGTAGGTTATGTAGACAATATTTTTATAATATTCCAAAGTATTATGACACAATAGGGGGTGGGGTTGGGGGTAGGTTGATTTTTTAATAACAAATGATTGTAAATAACAAGAGCAATCGAACTACCCCACTGCCAGGGTGTCCGGAGGGTGGGATCCAGATTTATGATCACTATATTTCGAAAACCCTCTGATACGAGCTTCGGCTGTTTCTTAGAGATATCGGAAAATTGATCCATTTTGGGAGATCCTTGATTCATTTTAGGAAACAAATGACCAATTATGGGTCACCATATCGATAATCTGACCTCAGATTCGTGATCAGCGTCTTCGAAAATTCTTGGTACGAGTATAGGCGGATTTTGAACCATGAAAACGGTATTTGAATATTCGCGATTTTTAGCGAACAGAATATTTGCTGGTCGCAGCGTTCAAGCAGCTCCAGCTCAAAATCAGTATATTTTTGAGCTTGGCGCCCATTCAGACTTTTGTACTACTATTCCGAGAGTCATGTGGATTAGCCTACTGGTGGTTTAGTAGGGGTGGTTTCTAGGGGTTAGGTGGGTTAGAGGGTTGGTGGTCAGGTTGTTTACCCCGCTTGTGGTCTTTCAAGAAAAATAAGCGATTAAACTCGCTGTTCCCAGGGTCAGGTGGGTTAGCCTTCTTGTGGTTTAGAAGGGGAGGTTTCTAGGGATTATGTGGGTTATGGGGTTGGTGGTTAGGTGGGTTATGCCGCTTGTGGTATGGAATTCAATAATTTCAAGAAAAATAAGCGACTAAACTCGCTGTTCTCAGGGTTAGGTGGATTAGCAAGCTTGTGGTTTGGTAGGGGTGGTTTCTAGAGCTTCAGCTGGTCTTATCTCGGAACCAAGGGGTTTGGAGCTTCGCGCCCATTTAGACTTTTTTTCTACTCACTGAGAACTATTGTTTCCCAGAGTTTCACGAAATTTGACCGGAGCCGCAAAACCCATGTATTGTGTGCGGGGTCCTTTGTGTATACGCGTAGGATAACAATTATTATTATTCAACGAAACTCCGCGAAAATTTAGAAAAAATAAAACAATAGAACTAAAAACAACTTCCGGAATTCGCTGTTATTTTGTTAAACAAGGATGAAGTTATTCCGTAGATTTTTGTGCCAGTTTGTTGACGATCCTCACAGTCAAGGTAAGCAAGAGTAAAATAAATAAAATTTAATTATATGAACACGAAAATGAATCTAAGGAAAAAGAGCTCCGGAAAAATAAGTGGAAAAAAGTCGCGAAAATAAAGCTATTTTAAGCAAATCACATCAACATAGGAAACTATCAACTATATAAAAAGATTCTACCCTGAAAATGAAAAAAGTAAAATCCGAGGAACAAACATCCGCGCAAAAAGTAGCGTAGAAAAACTGCGGATAGAAAGGCTACATTCAAAACTCATGAACGATGAGATAAGGGAAGCAAAAATAGAATTATAACAACAGTAAAGACTCGTAGGACGAGTTTCTTAAGGGGACATTTTTAACCCCCGTTCCACATGCATAATTAAGAAGTTTGTGCGAAATAGTGGGGGCTCAGATTCGATGTTACTACAGTTTTCGGCTAATAGCACCCAAATGCTTCCATGCTATTCTTCAAATTTGCCATACATATTCACGTGTATTTGTAAAGTTTTAAAATTTTGTGAAACAAATTAACCGAGCAATTTTGCGAAATTTGCAAAACTTTAGCACTTTGTCCCTATAAAACCGGATTCTAATATGGCTTTATTATATTTGAATGATTTATAACATAATTTCTTTTTATCACCCCCTACAAACTAATAACACAGGACCAGACCCAGTGTAGCATATGTTTTTGGGGTCGCTGAAACAGAATTTGAAACTTATTTTGCCTTGTCACGTCAGGATTTTTTTTTAAATTAAGAACAATTTTTTACTTCATAATTCGAAGATTTGGCGAAGTCGCCGGTAACATCAATTAATTTACAAACATGGTATTATTTTTATAGTAACATTCACATCGTGCCCAACATAAACAGAATTTCACAATAGTTTCCTTCACTATGTAGAAGTTAAATAAATAAAAGAAGCTACTAAAAAGATTGAGAAGAAAAAACATTTTTTTAAATCGAATTGCCTTCAGTAAATCTTTAAAAAAATATCTCTAAAAAGTAAGAAATAACATTTCACTGAGTTTTACAAATATCTGTCTGTGGCAAGGAACTGTACCTTATTATCTAATATCAATTTGAATTCGGTGCAAAAATATCTCATTTCAAAACTTGTTGTAGGTACCCAAAAAATACGTCTTTTATCTTCATTAGAATTTTCAGTTACGAAATTGACATTATACAGGAGCAACACTTGCACCGAATGCAGCAGACAATAACCACATAACTCAGAGGTTAATACAACAGACAGCTAGAGCTCTACTTGAAGCTCCTGGACATATTTTGTTTCCTTAATATATTTCATAAATATGTCTCGGCTTGCCTGAACTAAGGTTAGAATATTCTTACGAAAGAGCTTTCGTTATGGCTTTGCTATTCTAT
The DNA here is from genome assembly GCA_936432065.2 of Rutpela maculata. Lineage (NCBI taxonomy): Eukaryota > Metazoa > Arthropoda > Insecta > Coleoptera > Cerambycidae > Rutpela > Rutpela maculata. The sequence goes on along the minus strand of OW386286.2, from coordinate 207,464,177 downwards.
CAAACATATCCAAGGTGTTTGAGCTTGTGCTGTATGACCACATTTATGTTCACGTAGATAATAAGTTATCCGATTTTCAGCACGGCTTCAGGAAAAAAAAGATCAACTTGTGGCAATTTAATAAATTTTGTTGATGCCTTGGCAAATAATAATCAAATTGATGTTATTTACACCGATTTTGCCAAGGCATTCGACAAAGTTGACCACTATGTAGTTATGAAAAAGTTAAGACAATTTGGATTTTCTAGTGACTTATTACAATTTTTTCTCTCTTATTTGTCTAACCGAAAACATTATGTTAGGATAAATAATTACGAATCAGATAATTATTTTGCAAGCCCTGGTGTCCCTCGGGGGTCACATTTGGGTCCCTTACTATTTCTACTGTTTATAAATGATATTGTTTATTTAGTCAAAAATTGTAAAATTTTATTATTTGCAGATGATATAAAAATGTATAAAATCATCCGTAATTGTGACGATTCTATGTTACTGCAACATGACATTAATAACATATTTAGATGGTCTATAGATAACCGTTTACCTTTTAATATTCAAAAATGTAAAATATTAACTTTTTCACGTAACAAACGAACTATGGATTTTTCCTACTTAATGGACAACTTGATTCTGGAAAGAGTAGAATTAAAAATTGATTTAGGTATTAAGTTCGATTCTAAATTATCATTTAATGAACACGTTCTCTATGTTTCTAATCTTGCTTACAGAAATCTTGGTTTTGTAATTCGCAATAATTCTAAATCTTTTAAAAATATTAAAACTTTGTTAACGCTATATTTGAGTTTTGTTCGGTCTCGGCTTGAGTATAGCTCTGTAGTTTGGTGTCCTTTCTACATGAAGTATATACAGGCTTTAGAGAACATACAGAAAAAAAATTATTAAACATTCAAATTTAATTTTGGATGGGGTATACCATGGGAACTCCGAGTATTTGCCAAATTTACCACGTTATAATTTAATGACCCTGTACAACAGACGGATATATTATAGCATAATGTATTTATATAAAGTAATAAATAATTTAACATACGATCCAGACACCCTAGAAGAGATTTGTATTGGAGTTCCTAATTTAAAGACGAGGTCCAATAGGACATTTCACATACCCATATTGAGGTAAAATTATGTAATGAGATCACCCATCTTTACTATGATGATTAATTATAATAGCATGCAACAATACTGTGATATATTTGGTGACCCGTTTCAGCTGTTTGTAAAAAAATTGAAAAGTAGATTGTATGAAGTTTCAAACAATATTGATATTTATCATCGAATTATGTAGTTTGTAGTACGTAGATATAAGTTTTTTTGTGTTTTTTTTAATAGTTCCAGAGTATTCTTTAAAAAGAATAGTAGTAGTAGTTTTCATTATGCTTAACTTGCATACACATTTATAATTAATTTAATTCCGTAAGTCTAGTGTCATTTTAGTTTAGTGTAGTAATTTAAGTCATTGTAATTTGAATTCAATTATTGTTGGTTAAAATTCAACTTAGACAACTGTCTGTAATTGGGATATTCATCCTGTAGATGTGTTTACCTAAATAAATAAATAAATAAATGAATGAATGAATGAATGAATGAATGAATGAATGAATGAATGAATGAATGAATGAATGAATGAATGAATGAATGAATGAATGAATGAATGAATGAATGAATGAATGAATGAATGAATGAATGAATGAATGAATGAATGAATGAATGAATGAATGAATGAATGAATGAATGAATGAATGAATGAATGAATGAATGAATGAATGAATGAATAAATAAATAAATAAATAAATAAATAAATAAATAAATAAATAATTAAGTAAATAAATAAATAAATAAATAAATAAATAAATAAATAAATAAATAAATAAATAAATAAATAAATAAATAAAATATCTCAGAAGTAGGGATTAACTACACGAATTTAGTAGACGCTAAATTCGTGTAGTCAATCCCTACTTCTAGATATTTTCTAAGCCATAACGAAACAAAGAGAGACAAAGAGAGAGGGAGTAAATCAAAAGAGGGTCTTGTGGAATCACAAGATCCGGAGTGCTTCTTATCGTATATTGCAAAAGTTCATGTGTCCTCTTTTTTTGAGTAATAACGAGTCCGTTTAGTTGCAAACGATCTCCGAAGTGCTTTCCTTTTATGAGGATTGGAGGTGTCTCTCTTCAAAGACCAGCAGTAGTCTGTCAACATACTAATATCCCAAACACCCTGATATCTTTTTTCGAAACCTTTCAAATCCTGGTGAAATCTTTCACCTTGTTTTTCACTGAAATTCCCCAGATTTTCTGGAAAGTAAGAAATATGTGAATGAAGTAAGTGAATCTTCAGATTCATTAAGCATCCAATTTGTTTTAAATTTTTTAACATCCTTTGAACGATATTCACGTAATCGGGGTCTTTAAAATTTCCTAGAAATTTTTTTGTTACTTCCCTAATACATTTCCAAGCAGCTTTCTCCTCACCAGTCATTCTTCTCTCAAATTCTTCATCTTTTAAAAGTTCTCTTATTTGTGGTCCATCGAAAATACCTTCTCTTATTTTCAGAGATGGGTCGAGGAAACTTTCCATATTTGATAAAAATGTGTAAAGTCATGTAAATAATATAATTGTATGCACTTATTTGGTATCAGAATGAAAATTGCATCATCCTGAATTAGATTTTACCATAAAATAGGCTATCAATATATCCAATGGAAAGTTAGAGCGAAAACTTTCTGGAAACTTTCTGTTTTGAAACACGAAAGTTTCCAGGAAGTTTTCCTTCTAACTTCCCTTTGGGTATATTGATAAGCTATTTTATGGTGAAATCTGATTCGTAATGATGCAAGCTTCATTTTGATACCAAATAAATGCATGCAATTATATTATTTACATAACTTTTACAGACTTTTATCAAATATGGAAACTTTCCTTGACCCGTCTCTGCTTATTTTTGCATCAGACAGTTTGGGAAATTTCTCAAATATGTACGTAAAAGGATTGCTCTCAGCCTTTTTTATTGCTTTGACGAACTGTTTTACCAAACCCAGCTTTATATGTAATGGTGAAAGGATTACTTTATTCGATGGTATCAGACTCTTCTCTCTTATAATATTTGTAGAACCTGAAACTAAATTCTGTCTAAGTGGCCAGTCCTTTCTCACATAATGTTCATCTCTTATAATATTTGTGGAACCTAAAACTAAATTCTGTTTAAGTGGCCAGTCCTTTCTCACATAATGTTCACTTCGGGCTCGGCTATCCCACTTACATATGAAGCATGGATATTTCATAAAGCCACCTTGTTCTAATAAAGTCGTCATTATTTTCAAATCCCCACACATTTCCCGTTTGTGAACATTATAACGCAATTTTTCTAGTAAGTATTGGAGGTTATGGTATTCCTCATTCAAGATTACAGAATGACCAACTGGTAAAGGAGCATATACGTTACCATTATGTAGCAAGACTGCCTTCAAACTTCTTGTTGAAGAATCTATAAAAAGACGTCAGTCACTGGCTTTATATGCAATACTCTTGTATTCATTTATCAAACCTTTAATATCGTTGCAGTAAATCAAATTGTTTTCTTTGGAGACAAATTTTCTAAATGAAAGATATCTGTTGCGATAAAAAAAGATAATAGTTCGGAAATCTCTTTTGAAACTCCTGCATCTCGGACTAAGTCTTTGAGTTCATCTTGATTAAAACCATTAGGATTATCGTCATGCTAAGCTCCTGAACCTTCGGATGCCTCATCAGAATTTGCATTATACTCATCACCTGATTCTTCTGGAAATCCATTTTGCATCTCTATATCCTCAGCATCTCTATCAATAAGAATTCCATTAATCGACATCTCAAGTTCCATTTCCTCTTCATGAGTATGAATATAATTTTCATCATTCTATCGAACGCCGATAAGTACAGGAAAAGTTACAGATTGTACAGATGCATATGAAATCTAAGATTTGTTTTTACGATTGACCCCAGAGATGTTAGTCAAGCAAAACTAGCATCTGTCTCATGATTTATTGGCTCCCGCCAGATCATCAGAGAAGAAAATGTCAGACTTTGTCTTTTATCGAGTTTCAAGCGACATATACTGTATATAATTTTGAGAGTCCAAGGATTGTCCATTTTACTAGTATCTATTCCAAAACATTCTCTATACCTACCTTTAAGCCTAGTTCAGGCAAGCCGAGACATATTTATGAAATATATTCAGGAAACAAAATATGTCCAGGAGCCTCAAGTAGAGCTCTAGCTGTCTGTTGTATTGGCCACTGAGTTATGTGGTTATTGGGGTCCTGCCTGTCTGTTGCATTCGGTGCAAGTATTGCTCCTGTATAATGTCAATTTCGTATCTGAAAATTCTAATGAAGATGAAAGACGTATTTTTTGGGTACCTACGAACTATAAACAAGTTTTGAAATTAAATATTTTTGCACCGATTTCAAATTGGTATTAGATAATAAGGTACAGTTCCTTGTCAGTTTTCACTAATAAATAGACAGATATTTGTAAAACTCAGTGAAATATTATTTCTTACTTTTTAGAGATATTTTTTTAAAGATATATTGAATGCGATTCGATTTAAAAAAAGATTTTTTTTTCAATCTTTCTAGTAGCTTCTTTTATTTATTTAACTTCTACATAATGAAGGAAACCATTGTGAAATTCTGTTTATGTTGGGCACGATGTGAATGTTACTACAAAAATAATACCATGTTTGTGAATTAATTGATGTTACCGGCGACTTCGCCAAATCTTCGAATTATGAAGTAAAAAAATTGTTATTAATTTAAAAAAAAATCCTGACGTGGCAAGGCAAAACAAGTTTCAGATTCGGTTTCAGCGACCCAAAAAACATATGCTACACTAGGTCTGGTCCCAGGCAACTCGCAAAAATATTTTGTGGTCCTGTGTAATATATAAAATTTTCTTTGATGCATTTACTATTAAGCTGCCAAAAATGAACGAAATTCAATTCATATTTCATATTAAATTATTCCGAAGTTTAAACCTCTAGTTACTGTACTAATATGTTTGAATATTATATTTTTGCGTCCGAATAATTAAATAATTAACATTTTTCGATGGATATTCAGAACATTTTTTATTCAGATATTATTTTTTAATGCTACATTTTCAATTCTACTTAAAATTCCATTGAAGAAAATGTTTAATATATTTTTTTATTGTTTAAACAATATAACTTGGGCGCCTCAGCTGGAATGTTTCTGATTTTGAATAGCTAATATAACAAACATTTGAAAAAAAAATCGGTTCTGTTTTTGAGTATTAAAAGTAAAAACTTTCATTGACTCGACTATTTCCCTACAAAATAATATACAAATACTGTCAAAACTGGGGAGCAATACATGTGGCAAGATCGGCAACTTGCCAGGTAAGCAAAATCTGACGTGATAAGCCGGCGCTAGACTATGCGTCAAATGCCTTCCTACGCTGGACGCGTGATAGTTGGACACATAGTGTGTACGATAAGCAAATGGCGTGCGTCGAGTGTCGAGTCTCCAACGTTGGCGTTGGAAGACGTTGGCTAGAGTCGGTAATTTTGTCCCGCTTCAAAGGGAACCTTGAATGTTGGATTGTACCGTTATCACATTCCGGTGTCGTCTAGACTATGAGTCCAGCGTTTTTTAACAATAATCAACTGAAATATATTTTGTATCTTGAATCAGTGCACGAACATTTCTTTTTCGAGCAACAGGCTTTGTAGGCCTATTCTGTAATTTGGATCTTCTGATTTTTGGACTTAAATGAAATACTTACCTTTCTCTGCTCCGGTTAAGAGATACCATCCACCACCTATGACGACGTCTTTTTTTTGTTCATTTTTGTCAACAAAAGTGTACAAGACAACACAATAATGGAAGCTGCAATACACACAGTATCGTTCTCCATAATGAATTTTAAATGGCTGAGAAGTCAGATGTCATTCACAAACATTTGAACCAAACGCTGGTTGCAATGTTGGACGCGTTGTCTGCAGACACAATTTGGCAAACGTCCCAGCCACAAATATTTGGGGCAAATATTGCAACAAACATTGGAACCAGCGTTGGAATGCATTTGACACATAGTCTGGCGCCGGCTATAGAAGTATCGCGGGACGCACAAACTTGATAAGGCCCTAGTTTTCTCCATCTTTCTTTACGCTTCTGAGATATGGGCCATTAAAGAGAAGCAGGGAGACAGCGTATTGATGCTTTCGAGATGTGGATTTGGAGACGCTTGCTACAAATTATACGGACAGTCCATCGCGCTAATAACTTGGTGACCATCTAGCATCGTATTTTCTCGAATCTTCTCATTTTTCTGGTCACATCAATTATAAAAGGGACAGTGTCATCAAGGAGCTAATGGAAAACAGCTTTGGTGGGGCCGTGCACCTAACAGGCAACCGCGAGAAATGGCATGATACTTAGTCCAATCAACGAAGGAAAAATAGGGGAAATAATTCGTGTAGAGGCCAATTTTTGTATAGTTGTTGGCGGGAGTCCTCTGAACAACATACTAAAAGTCCTGATTGGTGGGTGGTGAGCGGGGGTATTAAAGGTTCCCTTTTCACGTTTTTCTTTAATAACTCGAAAACTACGACCTCTAGCGAAAAGTGTCCATATGCAAAATTAAACTAGACGAAATTTTCTACAAATAAGTTCCTATTCATTTTTTTATTTGCGTCAACACTTTACAAGATACAGAAGGTGAAAAATCGCGAATTAAAAAAAAATCGAGTTTTAATGACATAAATGAAATTTTAATACTAAATGAATTTAAAACTAACAGAAAAAAACTATATTATTAATAATACACGAACATAATCTTAAATCTAAACATTTTAAAAGTCAGCTGAATCAAAATCATCATCATCGTCGTCGTCCACATTGTCGTTTAATGGTGCACCATTCGTACACGTACCATGGCAAGTGCCGCATACCATTGAGCACGGAATGCCACCCAGTAGAACATCGACAAAAGATGAAGTTCAAGATCGCTTCAGGAGCTACTGGTTCTTTGGTGGTAACCGGGGTTAACGATCCATCTTCTCCTCGGTTTCAACCCTACTGGTTCGGGGTAGGGGTTGTTGCGCCATTGCTGTATCTGTAAGTAAGTAAGCGAACTGCTGTAAGTAATAAGAAATATTTGTAAAAAGCAGTTAATACACCTGCAAATAAACTCTGACAGTGTTGTTGTGCAGCTCTTTTGGTTGGTGGCAGTGTGGCTAGATTAAGTTTTGGCTTGGTGGGTGACTTTAGGAACGCAGCATATCCGTGTTTATTTAAAGCTCGCTCATCTACAGTCGCTTGGTAGATCGCTAAAAATATCTTCTCTCCAGTCTGTGCGACCTTCTTTGCTTCTCTGGTGGTGTAGATGTCGGACAAGTTGTTGGAGTTTGCCATGGAGGTAGTATATAAATAAGGAGTAGCCATAAAGCTTATATCCTACAATGAGAAACGGCCGCAGAAGGCGTGGCTTGTGATCATACTGTCATGAACGGCTCGCCAGGTCCTGATTTAAAAAAAAGTTTATACAGCATTTGAGGAGATACATGTTAGTTGACTTTACATATTGACACTGCCATATATCAAGCCAGTAAAGTAATGAATGAGATGACGGTTTCACATTTCAAGCAAATATAATATAATATAATCTAAAATACAATCTAAAATAAATAGAAAATAGTTTCAACATATCTTTTGAGTACAGACCTGTTTTAACCTATGAAAAGTGATTCCAAAACATTTCTTCTTATCGATACTACTTTGATTTGGCGGACATGAAATCATATGTTATGGCGAAAAACACTATTTTCTCTCAAAAACATTTATTTTATAATAATATTAAACCAAGATACATGTCGCGTTTTGTTGACGTTCAAGGGCGGACCTAGAAATTTCAATAATTTTTTTCTCGTCTGTGGCGCATCGGACCCATACGAAATATGGGAAATAACATCTCGAGACGCACTTCTCTAACGACTCCTAAAAAATTTTGAAAAAGCAGTTTGCGAAAAATTTTTTCAAAATTCGGTTACCTCCGAAGTCTAGGGACTCCTGTTTAAAATTAATTTTTTTTGTCATATGCATTTTACTTTTCATAAAAATACAATACGTTTTGAAGTTGATGAAAATATTTTCATTACTAACTGAGATACAACGAATTGAAGTTTTGTGATTTGTTAAATCGTAAATCACAAAATTTCAATTCGTTGTACCTCAGTTAGTAATGAAAATATTTTCATAAACTTCAAAACGTATTGTTGTTTTTTTATGAAAAGTAAAATGCATATAACAAAAAAAATAATTTTAAACATGAGTCTCTAGACGGAGGTAACGAAAAAATTTTTCGCAAACTACTTTTTCAAAATTTTTTAGGGGTCGCTAGAGAAGAGCTTCTCGAGATGTTATTTCCCATATTTCGTATGGGTCCCATGCGCCACAGACGAGAAAAAAATTATTGAAATTTCTAGGTCCGCCCTTGTTGACGTTTCGATCAAACTAAAAGAGGAATGTGCTGCCACATTCTGCTTCTTATCGCGACTCCTTATTTATTCAACCTCCTTGGAGTTTGCTCGTTGAAAACAATTCTGATTCCACCTTCCCCTTTCCAGGCTTCATGAAGTATACGTTATTACCTGCTGGTACGAAAGCAACGAGTAGAACAATCAAGTACACATCTCCTATTATTGTGAAAAGTAATATCCATAGGAACGCGTATTTTATTTAATGTGCCGGCCATGCGATATTAACACAATGCGTTTTTGGTGGTGAAATTCGAGATTTTTTATCTTTATTTTTATAGCTAATCGACGTTTGAAGAAAAAATAGCATGTTTTATTCAAAGTAAAAGCCATTTGTTGTGACTCGACTCCTCACAAAAGTATCATTTTTACTCCTAATAAAATAATATACTATTATGTGTTAAATAGTTTAAATGTATTATTTGTTTTTAACATAAAGGGTGATTCTTTAGTAAGCGACAAAAAATTAATTTAAGATATGTTTTGAAAAAAATAAAAAACCGCTGCCCAAGGAATCGCTACTTCCACATCCAGATTTTCTATCCAAGTCACTCACAACGAAAAAATTTTGTATGTGGAAATAATTGTTTATGGAACTTTAATAATATAATATTTGAAATCCTCTACCCCAAAAATCCATAAAACGATACCCCACATCGGTCGTAGGGTGGTGATAGGGGGTGGTAGTGGGGGTGGATGAAGTAAAAAAAATATTTTGAGGTTTCTGGTTCTTGTACACACACTAAATCACAACTTTTTTTCATCCCCTTTAAAACTGGGGGTGATAATGGGGGTGGCTAATGCCAAAATTTTTTTTGAGACCTTAGCTTCTCTTGTATATTCTAAATACCAATTTTATGGACTCTTACCTGCTTGACTTACCTATTTACCCCAAATTTACCCCCTTTTACCCCCAACCCTTCGACAAAACAAGATGAAAATATAATCTAGTTCTAGATCTCGTTAAAGTACATATGTGTACCAAATTTCAAGTCAATATCTCAAACGGTTCCAGAGTGAACGTGCGCACAAAAAAAAAGTTACAGACCGACAGACAGAAAATTTGTTTTCGCTCAAACTGAAAATTTCAACGTTTTATGACATTTGAATAATAAAAATTTTTAAATTTTTTTTTGTCGTTACTATACTTCCACCGGATGTGGAAGTAATTATGTGTATTCTCCTAAAGAGACATACTTTGTCCAGCATTATTGCACTCAGATGTTGTATAGATATTAATATTCGGTCTGAACCGACTTTATTCAACATCATTTTATACCATTAAAACATAATTTTTAAAAATTCGCTATTTTTCCACCCTCTATATCTCGTAAAGTATTGATCCTACATCAAAAACCGCTGCCCAAGGAAATCACTACTTCCACATCCAGATTTTCTATCCAAGTCACTCACAATGAAAACATTTTGTATGTGGAAATAATTGTTTATGGAACTTTAATAATATAATATTTGAAATCCTTTACCCCAAAAACCCATAAAACGATACCCCACATCGGTAGTGGGGTGGGGGTGGTCATAGGGGGTAGTAGTGGGGGTGGATAAAGTAAAAAAATATTTTGAGGTTTCTGGTTCTTGTACACACACTAAATCACAATTCTTTTTCATCCCTTTAATAATGGGGTGGGGGTGGTAATGGGGGTGGCTAATGCCAAAGTATTTTTCCAGACCTTAACTTCTCTTGTATGTACTAAATAACAATTTTATGAACTCTTACCTGCTTGATTTACCTATTTACGCCAAATTTACCCCAATTTACCCCCCAACCCTTCGGTGGAACAAGATGAAAATATAATCTAGTTCTAGATCTCGTTAAAGTACATATGTGTACCAAATTTCAAGTCAATATCTCAAACGGTTCCAGAGTAAACGTGCGCACAAAAAAAAGTTACAGACCGACAGACCGACAGACAGACAGACATTTTTTTCGCTCAAATTTAATATCTCGACGTTTCATGACATTCTAAGCCTATTTGAACAATAAAAATTTTTAAAAATTTTTTTGTCGTTACTATACTTCCACTGGATATGGAAGTAAAATGAATAGGAACTTAATTGTCTAGCTTAATTTTGTATAAAGACACTTTTCGCTAGAGGTCGTAGTTTTCGAGTTATTCTAGAAAAACCTGAAAAGGGGACCTTTAAACTTTATCACTTTGGTAGCGCCGCGTCGTTTAGAATCACGCTTTATAAAAATATCGAACGATACCATTCTTGTCAATTATTTCTAGTTCTCCCAAAAACACGTATTTTGGATTATCTCCGTTTTAGTATTTTTATATCTGACCCAGATTTATGGAGGAAAAAAATCAATTTGAAATAAATTATGTACCCTACACTTTCGGTACATGGAAAAAATGTATTCTCACTAGATATTTCAAATGGGTGAATAAATTACTTAAAAGGGATTTACCTTTATCCCCTACACAATTGCTATTCTCCCTTTTGTCATTTAACTTGGTGGAATAATCTAATTTTGGGATTTTCTTGTAATCTACATTGTAATTATCAATATAAAGTTAGTTAGTTTTTAACTGACATTTACCCCAATAACCATACTAATTATTATAACAACTCTTTTATCACGTGTTGATATATTTCATGCAAATTTTTGAAAATAGAAATGCGTGTATGTTGTATTGGGTTATATATCTCCTGATAAATATATTATATTTGCATGCTGTAGTTGAGACTTATGGGAAACAGCTTTAATGAGGCTGTGAACCTAACAAGCTACCACGACGGATGACGTGTTACCATCAGACGAACTACACCGCAAACGGAGGCCGACTAGAATAATTGTCATAAATCATAATAGTCTAGGAAATAGCGTGCAAATTCGACGACGAATGGTTACTGTCTGCCAATCGGTAATGGAAGAGACCATATAACTACACAATTTTTTTCTCTCTGGAATTTTTTGGTATGGCGAGGGGATAGGGAGGGGGCATTTATTCTTTAATCGAATGATTATCGATATCTGTCCCAGAGCTGGGCAGTACTCGAGTAAATTGTACTCAAGTACCCAAAGTACTCAGTAACAAGTACTCGCGAGTACTTTTATTTGCATGGCATCCTGTATTCGACATTTTCAAGTACTTTACATTTTTAGGTGGCCACAAGTGACGAGTAATGAGTACGAATACCGACGTGCAACACAGGCAAGTCTCAGTTTGTCTTTTTCCATACAAGTGTGCAAGGCAGCCAGTGTCAGTCAGGCGAGAAGTGAGCGTTTGACGTGGGAAACATCACGGAGTGGTAAGTTGGTGCTTTAGGCTTTGTTAACTTTCGTAGTTCTTCAGATTTGTAATAATAAATGCGGATTTTTAAAATAAGAACTGACAAAAAAAATCAAAAAGTTGTGGTGATTCATGTATCACGTTATAGCTAGGAAGCTGGCGGCAGACATTTATTGTGTGATTGAAGTTGAATAGTGTAAAGACGTCATAATAAAAAGCTGGAAAAACCTTTTCAATCATTATGGCGTTGCTGATACAAATCCATTTGCCGGCCTCTTTTTGATTATGGACATACTTTATACCTGAACTACAGTAAATCAATCACAAAAAACATCCAAGTTGCTGAAACCACCGCTTTGAGACTAATTACGAAGACGCGCCATCCGAGGAATCCACTCCACAAGTCTTCTAATAATTATTTTTATACCAAATCGAAAGTCAATCCTATCCAGGAGAGACTAAATATGCTTTCCGAGAGATTCGCACGTTCTCAAAATTTAGAGATTGTAAATTCTCTCCTGAGATCACGAACAGGAACGCCAAGGTGTCGTTTTCCCCAGAGAACACTTTCTTTTTGATATTGTTCTATTTGTATTTTTGCTTTCAATCATCATATACTTTATACTTGAAATTGTAATATGAAATATTCTCTTTTTTCCTATTGTATTATAAAATGTTCTTTTTTTTTTACCCTAAAATTGATCTTACTTTTCACTATATTTAATTTTTGCAATAAATCATTATTCTACAGCCTACATGTATTGGAAGTAAAAATAGTAAATTCTTAGTAACTTCGTTATGCTAAATAACAATATAAAAAGCAAAAGTTCAAGTTGGCTCTGGTTTTCCCAATACAAGTAATAAAGTGTAACCCAAGTGTAAGGGTCTACAGACGATCCAGGTGCTGGGACTCGACATTATCGGTACGCCTTGAAGATAATTGGAATTTCAGCGGACCAGTTCACTTTTACGAATGAGTTCAGAGCATGCCGACAAGGCTGGCTCCCTGCCGCTGGATCGTGTGTAGGCCCTTTATAAACCCTAGTTTATGGGCGGTCTTTTCACAAATAACAGGTAGAATTAGAATTCTTCGAAAAATAGACATACTAACTACCTACCTCTTTATTTGTCACTAAAACTAATATTCATTCTTAGGTAGTCCCATTTGTACCTTGTGCATGATAAGCGTTCATTTTCGAAAGTAAATAGTGCTATTTTGAAAATATGCCACGAGATTGTGTAAATACACCTAACAACTTTTGTTATATTTGTGGTGAAGTGACTTTTGCGCATTAAAAATGTAATTTTACTACCAAAATTAAGAAAGCGTACCAGTTGTATTTTGGTTGTACAATTGCAGATGAAGACAAAAAATGGGCACCTCATATATGTTGCAGCAATTGTGTGAACAATCTTTGCAGTTGGCTAAGTGGAAGTTCAATGGCTTTTGCTATGTCCATGATCTGGTGAGAACCCACATATCATGTTACCGATTGTTATTTTTGCGTGATACCTCCTATTAGACAGGTTATTAACAAGAAAAAAACGGATGGTAATAAAATACACCAATTTGCCATTTGCCATTCACCCGGTTCTCCATAGTGATGAACTACCTATTTCTAATCCACCTCAAGAATGCAGCCTTGATTCTGACGAAGAATCGGATGATAATGTAGATGGCGACTTAGTCCAGCCATCAACATCACAAGATCCGGATTTCTCTGCCGAAGTGTCCGGTGGTGAACCACACAAAATTAATCAATGCGAATTAAATGATCTTATAATAGACCTTGATCTGTCCAAGGAAAAAGCGGAGCTTTTGGCATCTCGATTACAATAATGGAATCTACTACAAGAAAATGTTAAAGTTTCCATGTATCGAAGTCGTCAAAAAGATCTTATACCTTTTTTCAAAATGGAAAATGACTTGGTTGCCTGCAAGGACATTGACGGTTTAATGAGTTCTTTACACATTCCCCATGATCCTAGTGACTGGAGACTTTTTATTGACGCCTCGAAACTTAGCCTAAAAGCTGTGTTACTCCACAATGGAAATAAATTGCCATCAATTCCAATCGCCCATGCTGTCCACATGAAGGAAAATTACAGTAACATGAATGTATTGCTACAAACTATAGAATATAACAAGTATAAGCGGCAGATTTGTGCAGACTTAAAAGTGATAGCTATCTTACTTGGTATGCAGCAAGGGTATACCAAATATTGCTGTTTTCTTTATGAGTGGGACAGTCGAGCGCGATTAGAACATTACGAAAGAAAAATTTGGCCCCCAAGACTGGGTTTTGAACCAGGAGAAAAAAATGTTGCTAACATTCCATTAGGTAATACTGCCACCATTACACATAAAACTGGGACTTATGAAAAACTTGGTAAAAGCTATGGACAAAGAAGGACGTGCTTTCAGTTATTTAAAACAAAAATTTCCCAGACTTAGTAATGCGAAAATTAAAGAGGGAATTTTTGTGGGTCCTCAAATCAAGAACCTTTTCAAAGATGCTGAGTTTGACAACATTCTAGAAGATAATGAAAGAGCTGCTTGGAATTTCTTTAAAATGGTAGCAGCACACTTTCTCGGTAACAAAAGAGCAGAAAACATAGAGACCTTGTTGGGAATCTTCTTTCTTGCTACCAGAAATTAGGATGCAATATGTCATTAAAAGTCCACTTTCTACATTCACACCTAGATTACTTCCCAGAAAACTGTGGTGCAGTAAGTGATGAGCATGGAGAGAGATTCCACCAGGATATTCAAAATATGGAAAAAAGACATCAGGACAAATGGACTTCTGCGATGTTGGCAGGCTACTGTTGGACATGTATAAGAGATGCTTCAGAAGTAACTTATAAGAGACGGGCTAAGAAGCGCTGGAAGAATAATTAATTTTCTGATTAAAGGGCTTATATTCTAATTAAATATATAGTATATAACATGTATTTGAAATGTATATCAAAATGGCAAATATGTTTTCGCATGATGTAATTCATTGTTTTTTTTATTAAGATTATACCATAATATGTGAGTTAGGTCAGTTATTACAATTTTTAGAGCCAACAAATTTTTTTCATGACTATGTTAGACGTAGCTGGGACCAAAACAATGCAAATAAGTGGTTTTGGTTAACGATACAAAATAAAAGTTAAAATTTGTAGGTGTGTGATATTAAATGATGTAATGGACAGGCTGATGGACCTCGGTCGATGGCCTTTTGGTTATATTTGTATTGTTTATTTGTATGACCAATAAAGATCTTTTATTATTGTTATTATTAAAAATGCAATTAAAATGCTGATCTACTTTTATTTACTGATAATGATGTAAGTGGTATTCTAATTTTTTGTCTATTACCTATTTCAATTTGGTACCTTTCGAAGTACTCGTACTCTTTACTCATTTTTAGAAGAGTACTCTGCAAATTTTGCAAAAGTACTCATTTTTTAGAGTACTTCAAGAACAAATACTCGTACTCAAGTTTCCACGAGTACTTTTTAATGGTACTCGTTGTGAAGTACTCGTGAGTACTCTGACCAGCTCTGATCTCTCCGCATAGGTAGTTCACATACCCCAATTACGCTGGCAGATAAAACTTCCGGTCGGCGCGCGCGGTAACCGGAAATAGAAAAAAAAATTTTAGTTACCGGACCAAATTGGGCCCAATATGTTTGTTTTGACATGTACAATATTGTACTGTACTGGCGGACATTTCTATCGGTTGGTTTTTGAGCAATTTGCCATCAAAGTTGCCATTTTTCGTCACTTTGATGGCCAATTGCTCAAAAACCGATCGATATATAAATGTCTGCCACTACAGCACAGTACTGTAGACGTCAAAACAAACATTTTGCGCCTTTGGTCCGGTGACTAAAAATTTTTTTTCTTACCGCGCGCCGACTGGAAATTTCGTCTGCCAGCGTAAATGGGGAATGTGAAATACATACACTAACTACTTTGCGGACAGATATCGATAATCATTCGATTAAAAAATAAATGTCCACCCACTCCCTATCCCCCCGCCATACCAAAAAGTTCCAGAGAGAAAAAAAAAAGTACTTATATGGTCTCTTCGATTACCGTCTGGCAGACGGTAACCCTTCGTCGTTGAATTTGCCCGCTATTTCCTAGAATATAAGAAGAAGAGCTGAACAAATTAATTGCCCCATATTTAGAATATCAAAAGTATAGTGTGAAATATGATGTACCATTTTCTGGCAAATAAAGTGATCGCCAAGGTTCCAACTTGAAACCCTCATTATATTCTTATTTTATTAACGACTTGCTGAACAGTATTAGTAGTTCTAAAATTTTTATTATTTGCTGTCGTAGCCCAGTTGTCAGAGACTTTGATTTCTCATAAAATGTAATATAGCTGAAACTGGGCTCACGGGTATTTTTTTGGGTGTAGAAAACGATAAAAAAATCTTTGCAGCTCTAAAGTGTATGCTAAGTTCATAATTTTGAAAACAAAATTGAAAATTTGGTTTTTGCGTTATATCTCGAAAAATAAAAAAAAATGTCGAAAAACTAATAACACCACGTGAAAGAGCGGGAAATTTTACTAAAATTTATATTATAAGTTATTTAAAAATATATATATATATATATATATATATATATATATATATATATATATATATATATATATATATATATATATATATATTTATATATATATATATTATTATAAAAAAATTATTAAAAATAAGAAAGCGAATTCGAAAACTCTACGCGCGCCAAGCCGCTGAATACAAATATTCAAGCGAGGCGTTCGGGGAAAAACTAAAGTATCTTTACCTAAAATGAACGCAAAAAGAAGCATTTTAAAGAGAAGACTCTAAGCTTTCTAAGGAAGCCATTAGTTTTTAATTTTTTTTTTCTCAGAAAATTTGACCGGAAGTTATAATTTCTAAAATTCTCACTGATTTTTATAAAAATAATATTTTGTTTATGCATGCCGCTACCGGATATGATTCAACATCAAGTTTTTTTTAATAAGGGTAAAAAGAGCGTCTTTAAACTTATAGAGAAGTCTCAAGCTTCGAACTCTCAGTTAAAAAAAGCTATACAATCCTTTAAAAATGTTAATCAAGATCATAAAACTATTTTTTAAAATGGCTTGAAGTTTTTTTTTAAAAAGTTAACTGTATTGATCGACTTCGACACACATGTTTCACTAGAGGTGTTTCAAAGAAAAAAGCTATGAATCTTGCAAGTTTACCTCCAACGTCTAATGCCGCAAAATACCATTTTTACAGGGTATACTTTCAAGTTCAGCAGTGGCAGTCAGAATATCTCTTGCCAGATAAATGGGGTTGGAAAATGGACGATTCTAACTCAAATACATTAAGCCCTGTCAAAATGACAATACTGCCAGCTCCGAAATCTCTTTGGGATTTGGTGTTTTGCAATTGCAAGAAAAGATGTGGGAAAGCTTGTAATTGTAAATCAGCAGGCTTACTATGTTCCGCAGTATGTGGTTCTTGTTTAACAGGTGATGTTTGTGGAAATTTACCGCAAATTTCAGTGCTAGAGCAAGACAGCGATGTTGAAGATGTTTGTAATGTCGAAGAAGAAGAAGAATACAGTACACATTTAAAACAAATTGTATCAATTTTTAAATTTTTTTGTAAAATACATATTTTATTTTCTTATTTTTGTGTTTATTTATTAACAAATTTTTTACTTATTTTAAAAACCTCCATATTAAATAAGCCATTTTAATTTTTACTCAATTTTTATATAATGATCTTAATCAGCAAAAAAAACCATGTTCACATTATCACCTATTTACACTTTTAAAATATATAAATTAAATTTTAAAATATACAGATTAAAAATTTTTGGTAATTACGTTCTAAATTGCCGCCATATTGGATCCGCCATTTTTAATTTTGAAAATCTTATATCAAATTATTAATCAGCATCCCAAAAAAACCCTGGGTGTCCATTTTTAAAGAATATTTATATTTTTTTTATCAAACCTTTTTGTTTTTTGATATATAACGTAAAAGTCGAATTTGTGATTTTAATTTCGAAATTGTGAACTTAGCATATACTTCAGAGCAGCAAAGATTTTTTATCGTTTTCTACCCCCAAAAAAGTACCTAAGAGCCTAGTTTCAGCGACATCACATTTTATGAGAGATTCTGGTCTAAATTTGCCTCTGATAACTGGGCTATCGGCTTAAAACTGTTTAAAGAAATGAAATTAAAGGCACCAGGACCTGTGAATGATTACAACTCAATATCGAAACAACTTAATAGTGGAGTGAGTTAGATAACCTTGATATTAACATAGTAAAATGTCATGCCAATTACTTGAACTCTAAGGGCCGGTACTTTCACTTCAGATGCGACACTGAGAGAGAGAGAAGTACATTGTAAGACAAGGATTACCCTCATCCCAGTTAAAGGGCCCTTCGTGGAAATTCGTGGTCTCGACACGTCCCGATGTTTACGTGTTTCAGAAAGGATACATGTTAAGATTGATATTTCGGTGTCATGAAGAGGTGTATACAGTTAATGTATTAATACCCAATATAATTAAAATAATTGTAATTTGCAGCTTATTTAGAGAATGTTGCATCATAAGTATATTTTAATAAGATTAAATTAAAACTTTTCAAAAGAGACAATAGGCATACCTGGGCTAGTCTCAGTTACGAGATTAACCGAAGCACGCCGAGGATAGTCAATCTTAACATAAACATGTTGACTATTTCAATATTGTTTACTGAACTGTATTCTGATTGTGTTGTGCGGTTATAGTGTTTATTTGTGTTTTCAGTGGGAAAAAAATGAATTGTAACTATTTTTTTATTCACTATAAATGTATATACCTAATTATTTTTTTTATTAAATAAAAATATTTACATAACCCATTGAATTTCTCAAATGTGTTGATATTTATATGTTAGTACCACCTTTCTTTTGAAATTAACAAATAACTGTCAATATTGGGTAACAGTACCTACTTATATACTCATTCTATCCCTCCTTTAAAATTGTTTAAAAGAAAATAAGGGTTTGTAAAAAAATTTTTTGTCAAAAACTATAACAGAAAGGTTTTTTTTTTGTTTTTCTCACACATTCAACATTTCTCGATGTTTAATGTATAAGAAAATCGATTTAAGCAATCATATTTCTCCTTTAAAAAATTTTTTTATTAAAACACATATTTAGTAAGTTATAAATTGGCAACATCTCTTTTCTGAAATTGCCAGTATTACTGCACAGTTTGGCAACTTTGTGTGCATCCCAAGGTTATTGGCGGCATTTCTGATAGATCAAAGAAGTGACGAATCTGGTATATATCTGTGACTTAAGTACAAATAGGCTTTATCCGGCGTGTAACTATCTGACAGGTAAGATAACCGAAGCTTGCTATCTGCAGGATAACTTGCATGCGTACTTTCATTCAAAATATACTATCGGTTAACTATCCGATAGATTTTAGATACTTCCCAAAGTACCTAAGTGTTGTCAGTTTAAGGCACTGTAAACTAAGGAAATTTTATGCTTCAAATAGATATAGAAAGATCCCCCTACTGTGGTTTGTTGTCGGTTTATGATATATGCGTAATTTTCATGATTATTTATCGTATTGTTTGAAATAGTTGTACATCATCTAACTAACATAACCTGGAATTTTAAGTTTTATACATTTATTTTCATTTTTAATATTAGACTACTTACTAATTATCATCTTATTTTGTTAAGTCTTATTTTGTTAGAGCAAAATATTTAAAATATGAATATTACAATAAAAGTAGTCAATGATATCATTGTATAAATGTTTTTTTTATTAAATGTGATTATTTGTATCTAATTACAAATTTGAAGTTAAAACACAATGAAAAACGAACCAATTTTTTAAAAGGTTGGATTAGAAGATAAAATGGCAATTCAATCAATCACAGCGGAACCCGCGTGGGTGTGGCTATTTTTATTAGTTAGATGAAACTGTTATCCGAAGGTACCGGATAAGGCATATTTATCTGGTGGATATCACTATTTTTTGTAGGTGAAAATATTTTGCTTATCTCCGGGATAAACCTTATTCTGCAGATTAAATATCACTATCTATCGATAAAGGAACCGGGCCTAAGAGTGATATAAAATTGGATAGAATTTAAAACATTAAAGATCCATAGTAGAGAGCACGGCTGGGCAAAAGGTTGTCGCCCTGTGGGGGTTTGGAAACTAAAAGCTGCGACCAGTCTTATTTAATAGCTTATAATTAATTGTGTTTATGTGTAAAGTTGGCCAAAAATTGGCCTGGGAAAAAGGGCGTTATTCAAAATTTTCGAGATATTGACACTAAACAGTTGTTACAGATAAAGTAAATATTTTGGCGTGAAAATTATCGAAAAGTCTGTAGCGGTTGCTCTAAAAAAAAAATATTTAATAAAAGGAAAAGTATTGACGCTTATGGAGTTTTAAAACTTTGAACGTCCGTATCTCGCTTCGAGAACCTAAAAAAATTGTAATTTTTCATTGAATTTTAGCGTTCAACAACCGATATTTCGAAAACGAGCACTTAAATCAAAAAATACCTCTCTTACAATATTGTAGAGTAGAGTTTCCCGCTTACAACGATATAACTTTTAGAATTTTTGGGCGTAAGATAGCGTAGGAAAATTAATAAATGTAAAACAATGCACAGATCTATTTACATCGCGGCAGCCGACCGTCGATCTCCCTCCCTTACGTCGCACGGCCCGCGCGCTCCAGTTGTCTATATTCTGCAAAGACTGATTGTAACTTACAACTACCGTGGTTTGCATTTTTAGCTTTGTTGTCTTTTTTGTTATTGTTTTTTATTTAACGATATTACTTCAAATGAAATGCCAAGAAAACAGACAGTGTGTTATAACGAATTACAAAACGTACGTAGGTATTACACTTTCTAGTTATATTATTCTGAATTCTGACGCTACAAGTTGTAACAATCTTAAAAAAGTATGTGAATAAAACTGAACAAATTAACAATATTATGAGGTAAAGAAAGCAACATGCTTATGCATACAGTGTGTCCACGGATGGACTTAACTATGCGTGTAAGCCTTTTTATTTTTGAATTCACAGCCAATGTAATTTACACAAAAATTTAATAATAAAAATTGGCAAAACAATTAGTTATCGTCTATGTGGATGAAACTTTGTATTAAGACTGCACCTGACATTATTTACAACTTTCTTTATAAAATTTTATTATATTCGCGATACCGTTTTCCCTGTATTCCTAAAGAAATATGTACAAATATTGGTACTAGCCACTTAAAATACTAATCACTAATCACTATCAGTTTCGGTTTCGTCAATCGTCATCACCTTCAATATGTAGGTATAGAAGAAGCAGGTCATTTCACTGCTGCATTTACATTGAGGCAGGATTTTTGTCCCAAGCATCTGCATGATCCTGTCCAAGAAATACCATTTTTTCTACAAGTACACCATTTCTACCTGCATTTCTGCCAAATCAAACCTTCAGGAATATATTTTCTAAAATTAGTTAAGTACAAATTTTTGAATGCATCAACTTCCGGAATGTTGTCCATATTATTAATAACATTATACAGAACGGAATATTCCCAATATCCTGTAAATATTGGATTATCATATTCCTTCGAAGTCTCTATATATGAATGCAGAATCTTATGATGAACATTTTGAGGGCAATATATATCTGATCTATTAGGCCTTGTTGACTCAATAATTTGAACGTCATCACTGAAATGCATCTTTAATTTATCAATTAACTGTCTCTTTGATAAATTTCCTCCGAGATCTGTATATTGACGAAACAGAATATCCATTTTGTTTAATTTTGTTTAATAAACTTACTTAATTCTTTATAAAGCAATATTCCAATGTAATCTGTATGTTTCTGCATTTGAAGAAACCTGAAGATCTGTACCCTTCTTTAATACCCTCCAAGAATTTAAAAAGCATTTCGCGTGATATTTTATTTCCATAGCAATTAAATCATTATCGCCAATGCGTTTCATAACAGAGCTATCATTTTGGGCTAAAATTTTGATCTTACTTTCGATATTAAGAGGCAGTACTTGTGATACATTTTGGTCATTACGCCTCTTTTTACAAAGCACACATGTATATTAAATATTCCTTTCGTACTGAAACTGGAGGTTCGGTTCCGTAAACTTCAGATTCCTCTGATAGCATTTCCTATTCAAATTTTCGGTGCAGCAATTCAATACTTTTTTTACTACTACAGTAGCACGATTTGTGTCAAATTAATAATATTTTGTCCTCATTTTCAGTGTTAGCAATATCTTGACGCAAGTGAATATTGCTAGATTTATACATACTGTCCTTAATTTGTAACGTTTGTCTTATACTTTTTAACGTTTTCTCAGAGCCGTTTACTAAGCTACCAGAAGACTTTCCACAAATTAAACAGTTTTTAACATTTTCTCTTTGTAAAACACAAAATGTTGACTATCTCACTTTCGGATGTTGAACTTCCACTTCGGTCCATTTTTAGTTATTTATGGAAACTCAGACTAAAATGATGCCTATATTATGTTCTTAATTTAATTTTTAGTTTTAGGAAATTCCACTTACCTGGACACAGAAAGTAATTTTTACTTCCACATCCAGTGGAAGTATAGTAACGACAAAAAAATTTTTAAAAATTTTTATTGTTCAAATAGGCTTAGAATGTCATGAAACGTCGAGATTTCAAGTTTGAGCGAAAAAAAATTTCTGTCTGTCGGTCTGTCTGTCGGTCTGTAACTTTTTTTGTGCGCACGTTTACTCTGGAACCGTTTGAGATATTGACTTGAAATTTGGTACACATATGTACTTTAACGAGATCTAGAACTAGATTATATTTTCATCTTGTTCCGTCGAAGGGTTGGGGGGTAAATTCGGGTAAATTTTGAGTAAATAGGTAAATCAAGCAGGTAAGAGTTCATAAAATTGATATTTAGTATAGACAAGAGAAGCTAAGGTCTCAAAAAAATTTTGGGATTAGCCACCTCTATTGCCACCCCCACCCCATTATTAAAGGGGATGAAAAAAAAGTGATTTAGTGTGTGTACAAGAACCAGAAACCTCAAAATATTTTTTTATTTTATCCACCCCCCACTCCCACCCCGTCACCACCCCCACCCCACTACCGATGTGGGGTATCGTTTTGTGGGTTTTTGGGGTAGAGGATTTCAAATATTATATTATTAAAGTTCCATAAACAATTATTTCCAGATACAAAACTTTTCGTTGTGTGACTTGGATAGAAAATCCGGGTGTGGAAGTAGTGATTCCTTGGGCAGCGGTTTTTTTATATGATTAAACTAACAATAGAATAATAGACCTGTAACTTAGACATAGAGTTTTTAATAGGAAAGAATTTACTTTTAGCTGATAAAACCTTCAACACTTTGGGCTTATACTAATATTATGTAATATAATCTCTATGGGCATATTGTGCATTAATGTTAATACATAAGAGTAATAAATTACCTATTTAATCTAAGCAGAGTGTGGACAACTGGAGCGCGCGGGATGCGCAACGTAAGGGAGGAAGATCGACGGTCGGCTACCGCGATGCAAATAAATCTGTGCATTGTTTTACATTCATTAATTTTCATACGCTATCTTAAGTCCAAAAATTCTACCTAAATTGTACCGTTGTAAGCATGAAACTCTACTCTACAATGTTGTAAGAGAAGTATTTTTCGATTTAAGTGCTCGGTTTCGAAATATCGGTTGTTGAACGCTAAAATACAACGAAAAATTACAATTTTTTTAGGTTCTCGAAGCGAGATACGGACGTTCAAAGTTTTAAAACTCCATAAGCGTCAATGCTTTTCCTTTTATTAAATATTTTTTTTAGAGCAACCGCTACAGACTTTTCGATAATTTTCACCCCAAAATATTTACTTTACCAGTAACAATTGTTTAGTGTCAATATCTCGAAAATTTTGAATAACGCCCTTTTTCCCAGGCCAATTTTTGGCCAACTTTACACATAAACACAATTAATTATAAGCTCTTAAATAAGACCGGTCGCAGTTTTTAGTTTCCAAACCCCCACAGATTTCAATTTTAAGAGGAATTTTGCAGTGCGAGCTCTCTACTACCAGAGGCAATATGGATTTCAAACTCTCGTATAAACTTCATTTAAAGAAAGTAACTTTATTGGCGATAGGTTTTATAATTAGACAATTTAAAATTTGTTATATCCTTAATATACTCATTACACTGTACTCTGTACTACACATTGGTAATGTCAAAACTTATCATATCATATCATTCTATATTATGCTAGCATGTTGTAGAACCTCGGAGAATCAATCTAAGTTGAAAAATAGCAAAAAATCGTCTTAGAAAATTTTCGTCTCAAAAGACGTTATAGAGCACAACTGGCAAAATTTTGGCATTTTACATCAGCGCCGAAATCCGACCTCACATGGTACCACACGTTCACGAAGACGTGTGGTACCAAAAATGAAAAATTCGAAAGTACACCCGACAGCGCCAACGCCCTAGGTACATAATTCGAAAGTACACGGTACTTTTTACACATCGTCCGACGACGTTCGACCCTATAGGCAAAAATTTCGGAAGTGAGCCGAAATTTTTCATTGTCGCACCACGGTGTTCAACACCCTAAGAGCAAATTTCGGAAGTAGGTCGAAATTTCATGTCGCTTCACGACGTCATCGCAGAATTAGAAAGTATTATAAATATAGACTAGAAAAAATTAAAATGTTTAAAGTTGGCAAAATATTAAATGGCAAAACGAGAAGACTGGCAAAGCCTGTACCTTCTAATTTGAATGTTTGGACAAAAAAGGTTAAAATTGCCAAGGCCAGTTTTTCCCATAAATATAATTTAAATTCATCCGGGACTTAACCACGGGACAGGAGCACCGGAAGACCATCAGCTTCACGCCGAAAGGAAAATCTTAGTGGTACTAAACCTTCGTTAGGTTATATGCCGTTAGTATGTATTTGCAAGGGAGCAGGACATAGTAGCTCAAGAGAGGAACTTTAAGAAAGTATTTAGAATAATAATAAGTGACAGGTCGTCTCTTATAACCGAACCACACTGAGAGTAGAAAATAACCACCCTAAGTCAAAGCGGGGAGCGCGGCTGGTGCCCTTAATAAAATAAATATTGTCACGTTCTTCAGGCAACGATGGTGCGTTCTTCTACGTACACAACCCCATCTCGTTACTAAAAGTGTTGGGAATACTCAAGAGTTTTTGAGATTTTTATTTAAAAAAAATGCTTCCTATAGTCCATTCATTTATATCTTGTTATTTTTGGATACAAAATATTACATTTTCTTATAACTCTGAGCTATTAAGTTATTTTATATTCAATGTGAACATACCCGATTGCAACAAATTTTATTTTTTCATACTCACAGAACGACATCGCACGCTCCACTGACTACTATGTTTCGAATAATTAACCATGTTTCGTTAATTAGTAATGTCCAATCATTCTCTTATTAAAGCTATTAAAAGTACTTTTTATGTTAATAATTTTAACCCGGATTTGTAAATTATCGTCTTTTCTTTCGTCACTTTTTTCCGCTTCAGTATAAATAATTTTTTCTTTCTAATTTTCTATTACTATACTATATATCTGTTATACTTAATTACACGTTAAATTCCATTTACATTGTGTTGAAATGTATGTAAAATGGAATTTCTCTGTAATCAGGCATTCTGCCTGTTTGGGAATAAATAAATAAATAAAATATGCCACCAATTCGCAATCCGCTGAATATCGGTGTTTCAATAAACCATCAAAGGCCGTTGTACGAGCATTAAACTGGACCGTTCTCTATTGGCATATATCGTTCATTGTTAGGTTAAATAAACAAAAATTTAATTGTACAAAAAGCTGAGACAAACAAACATAAATATAAACACCACCACATATGGTAGACAACCCCCCAAATCCAAAGCCAAGGCTGTCCGGAAGGTGGTTACACATTTGAAAAACCCAGACATACATCTATACCTACCGACATTATCAGTGCCGGGGCTAGGAATCGAATCCAGTGCGCGGTAGATAGTTTTTTAAATTTATTTATTTAACGTCGACCTATTTCCTCTACCAAGGCCTTTCACCGATGTCAGAAAATGACTCGAACTAAAACTAGTTATTTTGTAATAGCTATAAAAATATCTATATCGCTATCGTATAAGAAAAAAGCTTTATAACTGAGGTATCAGAAAGTTCTATCAATTTATATACAACCACTATGCACCCATTTTAGGGTTTAAAGGCCGCAAGAACAATAATAGGCATGTCCACAAAAAAAAAACAATATACATTAATATTATTTAAAACCATACATTAGAGCCCCTAATACCAAAATCAGATTTTTTTTTAGTAATAAATAATTTAATTTTGTCAATTATTCGTAATAGAAATCACCTGAACGCAGCGAGGCTAAAAAACATTCCCAAGGTAGAGGCTAGTAATAAGAATGCGGGCCCGTTGTTTTTTATTGATAGACTAATGTAATATTATTGATCAGCATGCTTTAGAACTCCTATATCCAAATTTTGAAGATATTTTGATTTATGATTTTCGAATTACGGCCCCTTAAAATTATATTTTTCAAATATTAATTCATTTTTAAACGAATTGTGTTTCGAAAAAAAGTTATTCTTCATTGTCCATTTAAATTCACTTTTTCTACAACCCAGTGTCATATGTACTTTCAAATGTCATAGGCCAAGAATTTTTATTTAAAAATTACCAAAAATAATACCAATTTATAACTTGAAAACAATTTTTTTTTTCGAAAAAAGTAACTCCACACTTTCTATTTAAAAAGACTTTTTCTACCTCCCACTGCCATCCATGCTTTCAAATTCGGCAATCCTTAATGCACGAATAATTTACAGGGAAGCTGGTTCAAAATATTTGGAAATTTTTCAAAGAAAATTCTTAGTCCATGAAATTTGAAAGTACAGATGACGCTTGGTTGTCGAAAAAGTGAATTTAAATAGAAAATGGAGTATGATTTTTTTTCGAAATATAATTGAAATTAAAATTTTGTGGACATGCCTATTATGCAACTATTTAGCACTCCCTAAAGTCCGGCAAACTCTAAGGTGGCGTATGTATGAGTTGGTAACACGACGTATTAATATGCGATGCGCATAAAGCTATCGCAGTGACATAGAGATGAACTAGTTGCGTATGTCTTATTCTCTTAGTTTATATGATGAAGCGACCTTTGGACGCGCCAGCTTAGAGGTTACTCGACTATAATAATATTCTCTCATATAAAGTATTTTAACAAGCTCTTCTAGAGATGTAAAGAGTCGAATAGAAGTTCGTTTACACTCATCTCTATAACAATAAAGCCTAGCCTTTATAGCCTAGTGAAGCATCAGTTATGAAGTAATTTTGCTGTAAAACTGTTCTTCGTTGAATAATTTATAGAGCTTTCTCGTTCCATAACAGTTGTATTATATGAACTTAAAAAATATGGGAACATATCCAACCATCGCTTCGAAAATTAATTTGCGGTTTAAATTTTACTCAGTCAGTATATGCTATGATATCTTATGAAATAACAATGCGCCATCGAAATTCTGCAAATTAAGAGACTGATCAAGATTTATGAAAACAATGTTCTTCAAGATATTTCCTCCTATATGATTAAAACAACTGTTACTAATATTCATAAATTAATTATTTAATACATAATACGTAATTAAAAGTACATGTAAAATAGTTTAATATTTGCTAATAGAATTAATTTTTTTATGTGAATTTTTTTCAAGATGGATACTTACATCATTGAAAAATAACAGTGCAGCTTCTTATGCAGGTATTAAACAACCACGAAACTTACCTAATAGTACATTGGTTATCTTATAGAACACTGTTTCACGCAGCCATTATAAAGTCTTACAGCTCTTTGGTAAGATTGGCGGTAATTACATATATATCATAGCTTCCTAGTGTCTCTGGTTATTATGTGAAAATTTAGATAATTTCAATATTGCCAATAAAGAATCAAGTGGTTCCAGAAAATAATAATAATAATCACTTTATTTCTTAATACGAGACAGGCGTGGAACAAGTCAGAGATTACAAAGTAGTGCATAACACAAATAATTAAAAGTAATAAACATATAGTAAATACATAAGTATAACTCATCTCATTAAAAATAGACAATACCATAAGTGTAGAAAGAATTATCGATTAAAAAAAAATATTTTTTTTTTGAATACTTTAAAAGGTAAGTTCTTGTAATCATTGGGTAAGTGATTATAGATTTTCATATGTGTCACAACATTTCGTTGTACTTGACTGTATGGTGTTTGTGGTAAGCGGAGTATTGCATTTGTACAATCACGTGTATTATACAGATGGTCTGCTTCATATCTGCTGAATAGTTCTTCACAGTTATTCTTCACAAAACATACACATTCATACACATAAAGACATGGAAGAGTAAGTATATATATTTTTGTTTAAACAATATGCTGCATGTGTCAATTCATCACTTCTAATACAAGTTTTTTGCAGCCTGAATATTCTGTTTGCTTCTACTGAGTTGCCCCAAAAGATAATTCCATATTTTATTCTGGAGTTGACATATGCGTAATAAGAGGCTAGAGCTGCTGCCTCATTTATGGAGTTACTTGTGGTACGTAACGCATATACAAACGAACTTATTTTTGTAGCAAGGTATTGCACGTGATGCTTCCAATTTAACTGTGGGTCAATTACGATGCCAAGAAATTTTGTGTGATCCATTGTTGTAAATGTTTGATCGTTATAATTAATGAGTAGCTTTAAACTAAATTTTAGTAAGCGAGTTTTATCAATATTTAGTTTCAGGTTATTCCAGGTATACCATTCATTTAAACTGTCAATTGAGGCTGAAACTTCGGTTATTAATTCTTCATTCGTTTTAGCTCTTATTACTAGAGAATTGTCATCTGCAAATAAATTTATCAGATGTTTACTAATGTTTGGTAGATCATTCACATAAAGCAGGAATAAAATTGGTCCTCAAATTGATCCTCGAGGCACTCCTTTCTTGACTAATTTATCAGATGTTTACTAATGTTTGGTAGATCATTCACATAAAGCAGGAATAAAAATGGTCCTCAAATTGATCCTCGAGGCACTCCTTTCTTGACTAATTCCCATTCTGAACTTAGATATTCATCGGAATCCATGACTATAACGCACTGTTCTCCATTATCCAAGTACGATTTTATGATATTATATGCATTTCCTCGGAAGCCCATTATTTCTATTTTTCCAGAAGTATCGTATGATCAACGCTGTCGCACTCTGCGTTTCCGTTATTATGTTATACTTTTCTGTGAAGTCCACTATCCTATTGAGCAAGGCTTTTTCAAATATCTTTGCGATTATAGAGATCAGAACAATAGGTCTATAGTTTTCAATGTCGTTCTTATTACCTTTTTTAAAAACTGGTTTGATAATTATTTTCTTGAGATCATCCGGGAATATTCCTAAACTAAAACACATATTAATTATGTCCGACAGGAGTTTACATATTTCTTCAGCACAATATTTTAACAATTTTGTTGGAACTCGTCAACACCCACAGCCGCAGTATCTTTTAGGGAATTAATTATATTGTAAATTTCTAATGGAGTCGTTTCATATAAAACCATGGTGTTATTATTTTTATAAACATAACTGAAATTTTTCCTGCAGTCTCCACTAACGTCCTCACTCATATTTACAAAGTAGTTATTTATTTCATTTAATACTTCTTTTTTACTGTTTTGGTCATCACATTTACGTATATTTATTTTCTTTTTCTAGTAGAAATCGATCGTAGTTGTCTTTTCCTGTGATGTTTTTCACCAGGTCCCATGTTGCTTTGGTTTTGTTATTTGAATTTAGGGTATAGTTAGAATGCGAGTTTCTTTTGGTTTCTTATATTTTATTTTTAAGGTTTCTACAATATTGGTTATATATTTCCTTTGATACTTTCCCCTGTAACATTTCTTCATACAGCTCTTTTAATTTTGCTTCGTGTTCTCAAATATTCATTTATTCAAATAGTCTTTTCATGTATATTTTTCTTATACATTTTTTTGGGAAATATGTCATCAAGTACCTCTTGAAATATTTCAATAAATTTATTAGTACTTAAATTTGGGTTTTCGTTTATTAAAATGTTATCCCATTTTATGTTTTTTATATTTTCTTTAAATTGTGGTAACTCTTCATTAGCAATAATTCTGTGTTCTATTTGATTGTTTAAATTTCTTTGTATGAAGCTCTCAGGAAAATGTAGCTCCAGCCCAAAGTGATCCGACAGTCCATTTTTGAGTACTTTACCCTCATAATATGGTATATTTAGAAATATATTATCTATTGTTGTTTTGACGGTACTTATTCTTGTTGGTTCATTTATAGAGGGTTTTAAATCAAATGTTGTCAAAAGATCTAGGAACAGTTTTACTCTATTGTCTTTTTTATTTTGTAAATCTAGGTCGAAGTCTCCGCATAGAATAATAATATATTCTCTTGACTTTATTACAGATATTAACATATCTTTAAGAGTATTTATAAATGCATCAAAATCACCAGACGGAGGTCGATATATATTAATAATTTTTGTTTTCGATGACATTATTTCAACAACACTGCAGTCAATTATTAGCTCTTTATTTTTCTGTTATTACTTTTCTGTTTCAGTTGTACGAGTTCTCTGAATTCCACATTATTTCTTATGTACATACAGCTGCTATCGTGTAATGAAGATTGTCTCACAAAACATGAAGCGAGACTGAAGTTATTAATTTTCATAGATTTTTTTTATTATCCTTCAACCAGTGTTCAGTAAAGGCTAGAGCATCAAAGCACTTTTGTGTTGAATATTTTCCACTACGTTTCATTCTCTTCCAAGTTGACATCATCCTAATTATTCTGATGCTCTTTAAATACGTTAGCTGTCGGGATTAGAAACTATAGATCAACTGATGTATTTCCCATATTATAATAAGTACTAATTTCCTCCACAGCTTGATAAATATAACTACCGCAGGTGAAATGCTGCAATCGGGAACTCTACTGTATAAAAATTCGTTATGCATTCACTGGAGTTCTTTAGAATACTTTAATAAAGTTTCTGAATAAGAGTTCTTAACAAGAACTGCTATCTGTATAAGCCTAACAGCTTCAGAGATAAATCTAGAACTCTTACAAGTAGATAAGAGAGTTTTTATAAAGTGGTTTTATAATTATGTTGTAAAAACATTAAACATTCTTCGGGCGTTTCTAAATCACCAAATTGTTGCAGAGAGTCAGTTAGTTCACAATAGTACTTTCATAAACCATAAAAGAACATTTTCCACTACTATAAAATAATTATCCTATAATTTAGCAGAATATTATGTTAACGGTTTAAAAGCAATATCGCTGTTTTTTGAGGTTAGAAATGAAAACGGAGCCAATCTGACAATTCTGACTTCGGACTCTGATTCAACGGATTAAAACACATAAGGATACGCTGGTCTGGTCCGCCGGACAAATCACTATTTTGTGTTTGGTGCCTTTTGGGATTAGGCATGAAAAGCGAACCAATATGAAAATTTTGACTTCTGATTCGGATTCAGCGGATCAAAATGCATAAGGATACATTGGTCTGATCCGCCGGACAGCCCACTTTTTTTTCTTGTTTTGGGGGTGTTTTTTGGGGTTAGGGATGAAAAACGAGCCAATCTGAAAATTCTAACTTCGGATTCGGATTCAACGAGTCAAAATACATGAAGATACACTAGTCTGGTCCGCCGAACAGACCACTTTTATTTTGGGGCTGTGCAATGATTTTTCATCATCGCTTACATTGGAATCATCGAAATTATTAGCTTCCATCAAATTGAGTGCAATTTGAGTGCTTGATCCTGAACGCCATTTAAGCAGTTACACCATTGGCAGATTTTACATGCAGACGAACAACTTACTCCAGCTTCCACATCCTCAAGTATTACAATCTCCCTTGCAAGCACATGATTGATGCTAAATTTAATATGGATTCATATGCAGTTTCTAAAATTGTTCTTGTAGGTTGCAAGAATCCGTTTATTCTGATCTTGTTCTGGTAACATCTTATTACCAGGTCATTGTTGTATTTACTAATAGATTCTGTAAGTATATTGCAGAGGTATGAGGTAATATTTGCCATTCTGCATTTTTTTTCAATAAAGATTTTCCAAATGTAATAAATCCATATTCGTCAAGTAGTGGAGTAAACGAAGATTTTCACTTCGGAAAAATTTGTAATCAGGTAGACTTTGGTGAACAATATTCTTCAAGTATGCTAGAATAACGTAGTGAAAAGTCTACCGCAAAAAAGTGTACGCGTCCTATTTTTATTTAAAAATTTAAGTGCAAAAATACGTTTTTTGCGAATAACTTTTTAAATTTTATTTGTACGAAAAAACTGATAGCGCCATTCGGGAAATTCTACGAAAGAAACATATATGACATATTTTTTTCGCATTAAATTGGAGCGAGTAGAAATTTATTAACTAAGGTCCCAAGTGACGATGCGCCGACCGCCCGCTGACGCTGGAATAGGATTGCAGTAGCGCGCGCGCTGTACGTAAGTGGCTATAACTTTTGATTGAAAATGATACGAAACCAATTGGAGATGAAAAATTATCATTTCCTCGTAAATTATTACATGTTTTTAAATAATTTTTTAAGTAACTTAATTATACATTATGTAGCTTGAAAGCGGACCATTGCATGAATTAACGATTATTTAATAAAAATCATTGTAAAATGAATAATTTATTAAAAAAAAAATACTTGGATAGCACATTTAAAGGGATTATCTAAAATATGTATTCAGCCAAAAAAATTTTAAAAATTTATTTTAGGAAATTCAAACCTTTAAACTTAGTACTTTTCCGAAAAAAGACGTTTTCCGCTGTTGACACCAAATTTCAATCGTCAATATCAAAGCTTAATATCGTGATATCGGCACTTTATAAGTGATCAATTTGAAAGTAAAGATGTGTAGTAAAAGCCCCAATGATTTATTTTATGATACATACGCGTTTTTATATTATTTTTTGACGAATAAGTCGAACTATACGTTTTAGAAGAAAAAAATTCGAAAATTTAACACTATTAAAAGTGTAATAACTTCAATTTTTTTTAAAATTTTTATTTGAACGCATAGAGGTGTTAGCTAAGGTATTAATCTTGAAAAAAAAGGTACTAATCTTAAAAAATATTTCTTGGTTTTTAAATAAAAAATTAAGTTTACCACAACTAATAATTCTACTAAATATTACTCATGCATAAATGGTGACTACTATAGCGTGTTTAAGTTGATAAACAATAGTGTGAAATTAATGTATTTGATTAAATCAATATTTTTAAAAAAATTCGTAAATTATTGAAAATTTCGAGAAGAATACAAGATATAATAACAACTACCAAATTCGAACCGAAATTTATTTTTTTTTTAATTCATCAATGTGTACATAGAGGGCGATAATATATTCCTGACTACTATTAGGAAGTTCACCATCTAGTTCTTAACTAGATTCGTGAAAGTGGCTTAAAATGTTTTGTTTTCTTAACCGCTTCTCAAGTCACCGAAGTAACTCCTTGAAAATCCAGAACGAATTTGTGTTAGGTAAAGAGAAACGAGGCCCTACAGCTTATAGTGGAGTCCGAACCACTTCTTGGGGATAATTTCATAATTAAAATTATTTCGCGATGAGCCTGCTTCGCTAGGTACGCCAGTATGCAAGCTAGACACGCTAAACCACTGAGCCCCTTCTTCCCTATGTTTGCTTGGCTGTACTTTGATGCGCATTTTATCGCCTCGTAAAATTAACGTGCACGTGGTGGTGTTCTTTATTTAAAATGTAGCTGACTTAAACTCATTTCGGTATCACTGCTTCTGGAGAAAGGTACTTCCGGAAAAATAAACAGTGTGAAGCTGTCTTCATTACCACCCTCAGAAGATGCCTTGGAGTAGCACTGTAAAAGGGTGTATTTTCAGATGCAAACGTGGATGGGTAAGCATTTACATGCAGAGAGCTGGAAGAAAATCAATGGTAATTTAGTACCTATACCAATGAGTCAACGACCTGCATCAGACGACATACTTAACATGATATTCTGTAGCTGCAAGAAAGGTTGCGGATCAGCATGCGAGTGTAGAAAATCTGGTCTTTTTTGCACCATGGCATGCTCCGCATGTAATGACAACAGTTGTACAAATTTTTCTCCCTGCCAAGGCATCGACGACTTACACGAAGAAAGCGACGAATTGGAGCAAGTACAATCAGAAGACTCAGAATGCTAAAAAGTTTTATGTGCCCTCTTCGTTCAACGTGTTTGTATTTAAAAATCAATTATCGGACTATCACTGTATGTTCATAAATAAAATCTTTTTTTTATTACATTCTTGATTGAAAAACCGTATGTATCATATGTAGTTAAAATACTTCCTTTCATTGTAGTTTATAACAAAAGTATTTTTATGGTACATTGTATTTATTCATATTAAACATTTTACATTTATCTACACAATTTTTATGAATTTGATATCAGATTCGCACTCTTAATACGTTTCGGTCGGCCATTTTGTATCCACCATTTTGAATTTTGCAAACCTGACATCAAATTCGTAATCAGCATGCCCAAAATCCCCTAGTACCTGATTTTTCCTCGATTAATTTACGAGATATTTCATTTAACAACTAATTTTGCAATTTTTTTATTATTAATAAACAAATAGAGATTTAGCGTACAATACCAACCGGTAGACTTTGAACTTAAACTTATTTAGAACACATTTAAAAGGTTTTTATGAATTTTTATGCAGTTACAAATTATTCCGAAACAATGCCTCTTTTTTGACTACGTTTACTTCTCTAAAGCGAATATTATCAATCCTTTAATCTGTATAAAAACAAGAATTTTGAATTTCATCAGCACTGGAATTAGCATTATTAAATGGCCCTTATGCGTTCCACTTTGGAACATTTAAAGAGTATACTTACTTCGACAGCTTCGATGTATAGCAGTTAGAAAGCTTTCATTTAGTTGTATGTGTTAGTTAAAACTTTTTTTTTTTAACTAATTTTGCATTATTTCAATAGCATCTACTTCAGGTACAACTTTGTCACTTAAAATCAGCTCTTCTCAAATAAAATATAAATCAGATATCTCCAAATTTCGGCCATTATTTATAGGGTCAATAAACTAACAATTTTTGTGTGTAGAAGGAAGAGTTCGTCTATTATAGTCTGGGAGATGACGTCAATATTTTATGCGTCATTTCAACACGACTTCTTTGTTTTTTTAATGTTAGTTTTCGTTCGAAAAACAACTAAAATAAGTGTCAGCTGACGCGACCGTGGAAATTGCGTGAGAGGCTGCGCATTTGGTAAAATAATTTTGTTTTTGCGTAAATCCAACAAAGGTACAAAAGTATACATGGTTTATTTATGTAATATAAATGAAAAAAAAAAAAATGCGTCAGCTGCATAGGGTAGGGGGCGAAGGTTTTCAGCTGCCCTAGTCAATATGTATGAAAAACACGTGAAAATTCGTTATTTCAACCAAGCTGAAATTCATTTATATGATAGTTTGCGATATAAAGAAACAATTAAAAAGTGTCAGCTGATAATACCATGGGACAAAACCAGTCAGCTAGGCTTTTTAAGTGTACCGCAGCGTTTAGGACCTCACCGCGCGCGGTATCTTCAATGCTCCAGTTAACGCATGAGACTTGAAAGAAAATCATATTTTTATGAAATATTAGACATATATATTAGAGAATACTTAGAGATTGCAATCATTGATTGAGAGTGAGGATTACATAATGAGTATCAATATAAAAATCTTAGTATTTATATTATTTTGGCACATTCAACACGAATAAAACAAATCAATTCTCATCTGAATCACTCTCACTGCTGTATTCTAAATTATCTTCCTTGTAACGCCTCCTAGTGGAGTTGTTCCAATGTATAATACATTCAATAATATGGACAGAACTATTTAGCCATTTTTTGTAAATTGATGCTTGAAATAGAACTTCTCGGTAGTTCGTTGAAAGTTCGACGCGGAGCTAAAATCGTCCCTTGGGCGATGTGAACGAAACTGGACGCGAGCCGGGTCTTTTTCGTTCTCGCGGTGATAAAAGCAAGTAGCTAATGGCTTGCCGTTAAATCAAACATAAGTGTTCAATATCTTTAGTGGAAATGGGAGTAAGTTAATCATTTTCTACCCATTTTTCAAAGCTAATTACGTTTTCATTTATTTTAGGGTTCTCAGATTGAATACTTTACCACGATATACTTTATCACGTTATACTTTACCACGTTATGCTTTACTATACTAAGTAATACTTTACTACGATTGAAATACTAAGTACTGCTTTACTACTGTTATGATTTACTAAATCACTAAGTCACCAAACATTACGAAGTTATAATGAATTACAAGTTACGATAATTGAAAAATTAAATAGATCATATTAGCAGTAAATCATCGTCATTATTATCAAGTATTAACTGAACTGACTTCATCGCTAAATTGCTGAACCACCATGTTGCTTTCACCACTGTAGTCAAAACGGAAGAACTCGTTCAACGATTGTATAATCACGTTACTTGGAGGCAGTTACGACGTTCAGTTAATAATTTTATTGGGAACTACGTCATAAATGGTTATTTGCTGTTTAATTTCACATGGGTGGATCACGAAGAAATCTTTTTCTTTAAACGTAGGAGCCAAGATTTTATTGCAGCCATTTTCTCGTTACGGGACCATGGAAGCCACGAGGTGTATCAATTTCAAGCGACCGATTCCAGCTAGAGGGATTTCTCCGAATGTCTGGCCAGATCAGCTGTTCACAAAGTTAAGTTCATGTTAATAATTTATATGTTTTTAAATATCACCTCTCTAACAATTTGCGAAATTTAAATGGCCTATGCCAAATTTAATTATTGATTTAATTAAAATCTTACGAGCTACGTAATCACTGCGTTAACTTAAGAGCAAAATTTTAGAGTGCCCTATGCATCTGCTAATCTTGTTGTTAAAATTTATGTATTTTAAGATACAGGGTGTTTAGAATCACGTTGTAGTGGATGTTTCCATTTAATTTACCGGTGATTAAAGGTTTGTGTTAGACGTCGACACAAAGCCTACAAAGGGGTGGAATCTGTCGCCTTTTGCGTCCACTTTCCTTTTTTTGTAACTTTTGGTTATTACCAATTTTTTGCGTAGATTTATTGTTGGTTACATTGTGTAATTTTGCCGTGTGGTTTATCTTTTATTGGTTATTACCAAATTTTACCTTGAGTAAAGATATTGTTGCTACATTTTGTAACTCTGCCGTGTGGCTTACCTTAGACATTCTTTTGGTTATTACCAAATTTTACCTTGTGTATATATTTTTGTTACATTTCATAATTCTGCCGTGTTGTATTTTTTTATAGTAAAGTAAATTAATGTTATCACTTGTAGATTTTATTAGTTGTTACGTGTTAAGTCAGTGATACATTTATGATCGATTTATATTTGTTGCGTAATTAATCGCCAATTTGTGATCATTATATTGCTTATTATAGATTTCTGATTATTACGTCATTTTTATATTTTTGCTAGTTATTGCTAAAATTTTTGGGTATCAAGCAACAGACTGTTTGAATTAAATTAACTACTAAATTGTTACTTTTATAGTAGTGTTTGTTTGCTCAATATTTAGCTGCAGTATCTAAGTGCGGTATCGTCAATTCTTTTGTCAGTGACTATACGGTAATTAATTTTTTATAAAAATATCGTTTCATAACCTCGGTTAAGTATTCTGCCTAGCTTAAAACAATTTTACGTATGAAATTTCTGATTATATCTTAACCACATTTTATTACCACGAATCCTAGGATAGATTGAGTCACAATTCGCCATTATCGCGCACTTATTATCATTTTGATCTCGTTTTTTGCTTGAACTACGTTACTAACCCACACTGTACATATTGGAATGTTAACTTGAATCTCTAACCAATTTTATTTCGATTATACATCGAACCTGTACAATTGTCCCTAAATCGATATTAAATCGATACTATCATAACTTCTTGTTTTATTTGTGGTGTGTAGTACTTTCTCTTATTTCACGGCTTCACTAGTAAGCCTGGCGCCCATAAAGTTTTGAGTTTTTTGTGTATCAAAATTTGTTTTTTTGCTAAAATATTAGTCAGTTCCTAACCCTAATTCACGCCCTTGCCTCCAACAACACTGACTAGCCTGGGCCTAATCTGATTTGAGGCTGGCCTTTAGTTTACCTGGTAACATACGGTCACCCCAATTAGATTAGCTTTTGTCTGTTTTTTATGTCCAAGTAGCTTGATTAAACTTTATTATTAGTCACGTGTGTGCTATAATTTTCTTATGTTGTAGCTGACTTATATTATGTACTAGAGTGTATCTTTTGAGCATTTTGATTTTTTTTTGTCGAGTGTTTAGCTACGAGGATATTTTACTTAATAATAGGAGTCATTTTTATAAAATGGCGCCTCAATGCTAGGGTCAAAGTTGCATCCTGTTTGAAATTGCTATCTGAATGGTCTTCCAAATCTAGATTTTCCTCAGATTCTCGAGCGTCATCGTTCTCATTTTCGTCTTCACAAATATCTGCCGAAAAATATTGAGAATCATTGAAGTGAATAAATAGAGAATTCATGTAGAAGTAAAAGATTATATGTATAGAATAATGCTGTTTCAATTCTGTCTTACATGGAGGTAAGATAGATCCTTCGAAATTCTGGTCAATCCTCAAGATCCTTCTTTCTGACTGACATTATACGCGTAAAATTTTAATTACCTTGCTGTAGTTGACATGGTTTTGTCTGCTTCGGGCGCTTGTGATTCTTCCTCGGTCTTTTCACTTTCGAGTTCATTGACTTCTTCTTGTAAACATGTGCTTGAACTGAAAAATACAAATAACATAAAAAATCTTCGGAAATAATAATTATTTTTCTCTCAAAAAAACTAAGTACGAGTATTTCAATTATACGCACTAATTTTTCAGTATTTCTTTATTGAAATTTATTTAATTTGTTGGTAAAATTTTAATTACCTTGCTGTAGTTGACGTGGATGTTTCAGAAGTAACTTCAGCTGCTTCATTTGATGATGTTGAATGATCAACTGTTTGTCTGTATTTTTTGGCAGAGCTGTAAAACGTTGGGAACAGGATCGATGGTAGATGTAGCTCTCTGTTACAGTTTGTGGTAATATCACATCATACAACTTCAGATTATACTTTTGACGAATTGCTAAAACACTTTTACACTTCGCTAGATTATTGTCTGTCAGTAGCGTCAGCGGTAGTGCACTTTTCAAACAAATCAAACAGAAAGACTTCGTGGAGAAAAATACGACCTCACGCTTGAAAAGTACTGTAGAAACTAGCAATAAATGACGCCTCAGACCCGAACAGATGTTTTCAGAAATGAGCATTGTCGTGAAGAGGGTCCAGATAGTAAGTCCCCTTCATATAACGGAAATTTAGACCTTCTTAGTTGCTACTGTGTAGTGTACTATATAGTATTAAAAAACATGCCTCCTGTTGTTCCAAATACAGAATATCGACATTTGAGCATCGATAAATGTATTACTTATAAAATACTTTGTTACTATTTGTGATTGTGATATGATTATCTAATATTTCATACAAATATGATTTTCTTTCAGGTTTCATATGAGAAAAACGATATCAGCAGGCGTGAAATAGAGTATTTCATTAGTTTGTGTTGAGAGATGCTTGAAATTGATCATCAGGTGGTTAAAAAAATTGAAATAATACATTAGCTGGGGCATTAAAGATACAGCGCGCGGTGAGCACCTGGACGCTGCGGTGCACTTAAAAGGCAGGCTTTGTCCCATGGTATTGTCAGCTAACACTTTTTAATTGTTTTTCATATCGTAAACTATCATATAAACAAATTTCAGATTTGCTGAAATAACGAATTTTCACGTGTTTTTCATACATTGACTAGGGCAGCTGACAACCTTCGCTCCTTAGCCTATGCAGCTGACACATTTTTTTTCGTTTATATTAGACAAATAAGCTATTTATAGTTTAGTAGCCTTGTTGGATTGACGCGAAAAACGAAATTATTTTACCGGATGCGCAGCCTCCCACGCCCTTCATCTCCGCTATTGAAGTAGCTGACACCCGATTCTTCGATAAGTAATGAAAAAACAACTTGTACTGAAAAAATGAGCTTTGTTGAGATG
The DNA here is from genome assembly GCA_936432065.2 of Rutpela maculata. NCBI lineage: Eukaryota > Metazoa > Arthropoda > Insecta > Coleoptera > Cerambycidae > Rutpela > Rutpela maculata. Next base: position 207,424,053 of record OW386286.2, on the reverse strand, counting down.
ATGTAATTAAATTTGACGCTATCTCCCGGACCATTACATTCAACGTATCTTTTCACACTGTCTGGCATATCTTGAAGCACTTGAAAACCAAACCAAATTGAAGGTATTTGATTCAACTATTAGCAAAATAAGAGGTTTATTTTAAAAATACAAAATCTTCCGAGATAATTTTAAAAAACGCATTTCTTACCCTTAAGAAACACCATTCTGCACCTTCCGCACCTTCGGTTTCTTAAAATTAAGGGCGAAACCCCCAAATTTTCATTTACTCCCTACTCTCTTTTTCCAAGAAATATTTTTTATAACTTACCCGCACTACTTTAAAAATAAACAACATTGTTTGGATGCGAAGGTAAAATAATTAGTGACACATAAAAACTTACTTCAATGTGGGCTAGAAATCATATCCTGCATATTTTATGTAAAATAGTTCCTTTGTCGTAAAGTTTGGCTTGTTGAAGAGTCGCTCTGCCTTTGTGTAGGAGCTTTGTTACATATTGTGAAATTTATACTGCGGTGTGAGAGGACCAAATATGATAAGAATATAAGAGAAATGTTTGAGTCTTGTGGTGCTGCTAAATAGAACAAATTGTTGGAAAAAAACTATTTCTGTGAAAGACAAACTTTTGTACTTTATTTACTACTGTCACTATTTATTATGCCACAGTGTTGTTCACTGAATAACTGGATAATTTAAACGTAGTAATTACAGAGGTACAAAAGGTAGAGGTAGAGGTACATTTCATAAAAATGTGGATGATTTTATACAATTATTTAGAAACGATTTGTGGATAGAAATGGCGTATAAATACATTTTGCATATATTCTAACATACATTTTTAAGATTTAATGAGTAATAACTTTAATTTTATGATAGCATTTGCCCAAAATGTTAAATATCTACGAAAAAAGCACGCTTAATTGATAATATTACTAATTTATCAATACATTTTTTTTTTAAAATAGTCCTTTAGACTCTCTTAAATTATTTCCTTTAATGAATGAATACAATGGATTGCTTTTACAGTTTTCTAACTTAATAAGTTCATCAAATTATAATTTGCCTGTTAAACATTCGGTTGTACATCATATTGTTACAGAAGGACATTTACCTTTTTCTCGTCCAAGTAGGTTGGACAATGTAAAGTTTAAAATAGCTCAAAATGAATTTATTAATATGGTTGAGTTAGGTATATGTACCCCTTCGTCTCCTTACGTCTCTTCGCCTCTTCATATGGTAGCTAAAAAAAGAGCCCAATGACTGACGTCCTTGCGGAGATTATCGAACATGAACACAGTTACAGTTCATATCCATGATTTCAACTCTCAATTATATAGTTGTACTATTTTCTCGAAAATTGATTAGTTAGAGCTTATCATCAAATACCAGTCGCAGAGAGTGACATTTTTAAGACAGCTATCACTAATCCTTTCGGTTTATTCGAATTTTCACGAATGCCTTTTGGTTTACGAAATGCTGGTCAAATTTTTCAAAGATTTATGAAAGAGGTACTTACAGGTTTACCTTTCGTTTTTGTTTATTTACAGTGGCGGTCTGGCTAGGTCGGCGAGTCGGCAAATGCCGACTGGGCCCTTTGCCCTCTGAGAACGTAATGTGCTTATATACATGCGAAGCAAAAACATTCAATTCCCTGACGAACTGAGTTTGAATGTTTATTGTAAAATGCCGACCACACCCTAGACACCCAGACAGGTTAGACATATATGGTATAAATACTAAACCGTCTGTATTTTAGGAGCTGATGGTTTGACCTATTTAGGACATCATATTTCTTCACAAGGTATTTTACCTTCCACTGAAAGAGTTGATGTCATTAATAATTCTCCCTTACCAACAACTGTCAAACAACTTCATCGTTTTATAGGTATGGTAAACTTTTCGTTCGTACCTAACTTCGCTGAAATTTTTATTCCTTTGCATTCTTTCTGTACCAATTTATCACATGATAAAATTACGAAAATAGATGATTGGCCTATAGACTGTATGGATAGTTTCTTAAAAGCCAAAAGCGCTATGGTTGATGCAATTATTTTAGCTCACCCTTGTTGTAATGATGACACACTCTTATCACTCACGGTTGATTGTTCTAATGTCTCTATGGGAGCAGTTTTGGAGCAACAAGATAACATGGAAGTACTTGCTCCTTTAGCTTTCTCACCATAACTGAGACCAAATATTCAACCTTTGATAAGGAGCTTTTATCATTGTACTCTGCTATTAAGCATTTTTATTATTTACTTGAAGGTCGTAAATTTATTTGTTTTATTAACCATAAACCATTTGATCAATGCTTTATTCACAAAAGCCGAGAGATCTCCAAGACAAATACTTCATTTAGTATATATTGCTCAATTTTCATGCGAAACTAAGCATATTAAAGGAAAAGATAATGTCATAGCGGACACTTTATCACGTGTATATGGCACATCTTCTTTAGAGCAATGTATTTCACCAATTCAAACAGAAAAATCTGCTTTAATTAATATTAATTTTGACCTAAAAATATTAAGCAAAGCTCAAGAGAAAGATTCTGAACTTAAATACAACGTGATCTACCAAGAAATGCGGAAAATTTAATAGTAGGTTGTCCCCACCGAAAGGAGTTAAAAAAATGAAAAATTAGAAGAAAATGACCAAAAAAAATTACCTTATTTTTTTGTAGAAATGCGCCGCCAATGCTTCAACTAATCTAACGTAACGCGGTACAACCATATCACTTTATCAGACTTGGGATTGACACTACTGACAGCAAAGCTGGATAAGATAGATTTTTGGTTTTAATCAAATCACACTACAAAAATAGGGAAATAAATCGAAATAAATCAAACGACAAGCAGATATACGAGATATTTAGTTAAACCGGTCAATGACACGGCCGGCGGTATAACTATTGTTCGATCGGAAGCAAAAAACGCAGCTCTCTAAGGGTCTACACATGATCCAGCGGCACGGAGCCAGCGTTGTCGGCATGCTTTGAACTCATTCGTAAAAGTGAATTGGTCCGCTGGAATTCCAATTATCTTCAAAGCGTACCAACAATGTTAGCTACCTGGCGCTGGATCGTGCGTAGACCTCTTTTTTTGATCTCGCCGGCCGGCTTCACTTTTTATGCCAATTAAGGAAATGTAAACAACTCAAATACGTTCTTTCAGAAGTAAGGTCGTTGAACTATTCAGGAGTAGGTCAGGACTTACGCACATCAGTAGTGTATCTTCGCAAACTGACTAATAATTTAATATATTAAATTACCTCGGAATCCTCTAAAATTTTGCAGGGGCTTTCCCACATTGAAGACTAGCACACCATTTTATTTTCCGCATTTCTTGGTAGATCACGTTGTATTTATTATCAAATCAATCATCAAATTCTAAAACCACTTTCAGTTTGAAAAGAATTAAAATTTCAAATTTGGATGAATTCATTTGTTGCGATGTTTCTCGTCCAAAACTACGACCTTATGTTCCATTATCTACAGAAGAACGATGTTTGATATATTTCATGGTCTATCTCATCCTGGAATTAAAGCTACTAGGACTTTAGTCACTAATAATTACATCTAGCCCAGAATGACTACTGACTGCAACTTATGTATCAAGTCGTGCATTAACTGTCAGACTTTTAAAGTCAAACGTCACACTAAAAGCCCACTAGGTAATTTTGAGGTATTAAGGACAGGTACGATCACATTCACATCGATTTAGTAGGACCATTATTCCCATCCAAGGTAGCTCTTACATTCTAACAATGATCGAACGATTTACTAGATGGCTAGAAGCATATCCCCTGCCAGATATTACTGCACAAACTGTGACACGTTCATTATTTCAAAACGTTGTTTGTCGTTTCGGCGTGTCTTTGTCTGTCACAATTGACCAAGGTGTAAAATTTGAATCGAAATTTAACGAATTCGCAAAATTTTTGGGTTTTCATAGAATTCGTACAATCACTTACCACCCTCAAAGCAATGGTATGGTTGAACGTTTTCACAGAACCCTTAAAACTGCCTTAACTGCTAGAGATAACACGTCACATTGGGTAGATGAACTCCCTATTGTATTATTAGCTTTTAGAACGATTCCCAAAGAAGAATTACAATGTTCTTCCGCCGAACTAATATTAGGTCAAACTCTACGATTACCTGGCGAACTTTTTATAAAGTCACGTAATACTCCTGACATTCCTTACTTTGTTGACAAATTACGAACTTATTTTAATAATTGGACTTTTATTTCTCCATTTCCTCATGTTTATCACAAATCGTTTGTCAGCTCTGACATTTCTACTTGTGGTTTCATATTTGTTCGTAAAGAACGTTTTAAATTTTACCTTTTCTCCTTTGTACGAGGGCCCATTTAAAGTTTTATCCCGTACAAATAAATTAATTACTATTGATAAAAGAAATAAAGTCGTAACTGTTAATATTGACAGTCAAACCTGCTTTTTTGTTATTTGACAGCTGTAATATTCCACCAAATCGTCTTAAAAAGTATATTTTGCTATAGATACGTTGATTGATTGATTGTTCTTTTTATTAATGGGGGGAGTATGTAGCAGCTCACTTGCCCCAGATAAAGGATTTTGGGTTACCATGGAGAAAGAAAAAAAAAAGAAACAACAAGAAATATTATTTATATATTATTACATCAACAATTTTATTTTGCAAAATAATGAAATATATTATATAAGAGAATATTATTAAAAACTTATTTTTATCTTAATATATGTTCTTAAACCAAACGATGTTTTATTATGGTACATCTTACCATACTAGGCAAATGCCTAGTATGTAAATATATACAGGGTAAGTTCGAAATGAGTACACTCCCTTTTTTCTTTTAGTTTTAAAGATAAACAATTGAAATTTGGAAATTCTATATACTTAATAAATGCCACTTTCTGACATAAATAATTTTTGATTTTCAAATGGAACACCCTGTATATTATTACATTTTTCACAAATCTGCATAATTTTATGAATTTAATGTTACCACATAAGTGACATTTTAGACGTCAATATTTATTTTAATGTAATGTTTACTTTCTCATTTAAGAGTGTCATAACTGTTCCGATTTGTTCTAATTCACCCTTGTAATGCTAGAAAAATCGAGTTTCCGACGAAAGTACTACGAGCCAATTTCTGTCCTTATGAGCAAATAAAGTTCTTCAAAATGCTTGTTGGGACAAAATACACTTTTTTCTAACAGAACCGTATTTTTGTACTGTTGTACTATTAATAACGAATTTATTAATATGCTTTATTAAAATGTACTTTAGATACATTTTTTCTTCTTAGTACCATATTGTAAAATACATGTAATAACCAACAATTTGAAAAAAAAAAGTTGTCCATCTCCGAGTTGATGCACTTAACGCAATAAGCGATTGGCATTTCGAAATATTTGTTTTATTTTCAGCCATTTAAATAAAGACTGCACAAAAATTCGGCAGGAATGTTCAGTTCAATAAATAGCATATTTTCGATAAAATTGATGTATTATATTACATCATATTTCTTAAATTATCCAAAAAAGAGAATTAATTTTTAGTGGCTTTTATTTCTTTATAAATCAATAAATTACACAGACACACACACAAAAAAAATTGTTTCTGATCTGGGAGTTTGACCATGTTTACTATACGGTTATAGTATTTTGGTTCTGGTCGCTGAATCTGAATCCGATTTTGCCATAATCTCAAAAACCCATAATTTAAGCTATAAACCATTCATATAACCCCAAGAATGAAGTTGTAATCTGAAAACCCAAGCTGTTAAACCCCATAACCATATAACCCACTTAACCCCATAACCTCATAACCCACTTAATCCCATAACCCCGAGAATGAAGTTGTAATCTAAAATTGATTTCACACCCACGTCGTTTTGGGGTCAGGGGTGAAAAACGAGCGAATCTGACAATTCTGACTTCGGATTCGGTTTCAGAGGTTCCAAATACATAGACATAAACTGGTATGGTCCGCAGGCCAGACCAATATTTGGAGAAGGGGGGGGGGGTGTTTTATTGGGGTTAGGGGTGAAAAATGAACCAATCTGACAATTCTGACATCGGATTCGGTTTCAGCGGGTCCAAATACATAAGGATACACTGGTCTGATCCGCAGGCCAGACCACTTTTTTGTGTGGTTGTGAAATCAATTTCAGATTACAACTTCATTCTTTATGGGATTAAGTGGGTTATGAAGTTATGGGGGTTAAGTGGGTTATTGGGTTATGGGGTTTAAGAGCTTGGGTTTTCAGATTACATCTTCATTCTCGGAGTTTTATTTAAATTATGGGTTTTTTGAGGTTACGGCAAAATCATAATATGATGGGGTTAAATAAACCTCGGATTCGGATTCATCGACCCTAAAAACATATGGTAAATATAGTCAGACTCCCAGATCAGAAACAATTTTTTTTTGTGTGACTGTGTTATCAAAATTTTTAACGAAATTTTATTGCGAATAATTTGGCATTTATTTCTCGATGCGATTACTAGGACCAGAGACAATAAGGGGAATAGCAGAAAAGTTCATTGTTAAATTTTACAAGAAGCAATTAATCGAAAACTTGTTATTATACCTACAACAAATTAAAATGATAAAATTACTGCAGCCACCGAATTCCTTATTCACCTGTTTGCATGCTTAATTTAACTCTGCTAATATATTAACTAATATACCAATAATATACCAATTTATATAATAATAATAATATGTCTTTTTTAATTCGTTTAATAATTGTTATTAAAAGTTGTATTGAGTAAGGCGGAGACGACGCGCGACGTTCAACTATCTTGTTCTTCCACTAATCCCCGAGGTAGCGAGCAGTAACATAAAATAAGGTAACTTGAATAAATGAATCAAATACAATAGAGAGAGATTGAAGAAGAAATAAATATAGCTAAATATATCAACAAAAATAATATTTGTAATATATGCTGTGTTTTCAAACGACTTTATTTTTTAATAATCGCACAAATGAAATTAATAATCGCACTCCTCATTCTACTCAGAACCAGCTCAGATACAACATATTTAAATATTCTGCCCTAAAAAACTGGTGCCTTCGTAAAGTTTCGGTTATTCACACAATGACATTTATAAGTACCGTGTAGGTTCATGAATTTTATAATTTTACGTCAAAATAATATGCTGCGTCAGATTTAAAGTAACTGAAATATAACCTTTTCAGCATTATCTGAATATTTTATCAAGTCGCTAATAAGACCTGCCTGGATGTCAAAGACAATGAGTCTTTTAGTAATAAACATAATTAATCAAATAAATGGAGGCAGATAGAAATTCCTGATAAAGCATTTAGCTTTAATCAAATCACAGCAATTAACCCGCTAAGGGGAAAAGAATTATACAGGGTCTCTTAAAAATTCTAGAATGGTCGAATATTTTGAAAATATGTCTTTCAAAAAGAAAATATTAACGAAAACATTTTAGTGTTTCATGAGTCAAAAGGTTGAGACTTTGGTATTTTTGGCAAGTTAAGGCATCTTGTAGTACCAGGCCATAAAAATGGACATGCTATAGAAATTGAAAATTATAAGCAAAATATCTATGTTTAACAGTGTTATCCAGAATATTTGAAAAACTTATATATAACAGTCTGGTGTCTTTCATTAAAAAAAATAATATAATGACTGTTTCTTAACACAGAAACGGCCTCGCGTCATTTATTAGAATACGTCTACAGAAATTTTGCCAAAGCGAATACGTTATAGTCCAATCAATTTATCTTTGAACGCACGTCACTAATGCGGGAAACAAGCAAAGACTATCATTTGTATGTTGGAGTCTCACTTTTTACAATCGAACTGCCTGAAATGGACGTAAATACACCCTTACGTCCATTTCAGGCAGTTCGATTGTAAAAAGTGAGACGCCAACATACAAACGATAGTCTTTGCTTGCTTCCCGCGTTAGTGACGTGCGTTCAAAGATAAATTGATTCGACTATAAGGCTCTGCTATTCACCTATCGAATACATTTGATACCATTGACAAGGACATATAAAAGCAAAAGTTGTATCATATTGGTTTAAAGGGAAACTTCCTATCATATATAGTTAGGTATAATAAAGCCAGAACATCTAAAGTGAAATTAAGTGAGGTGGAATCAGAGTCGCACAATATAAAAATAGAGTGCCTCAGGGCTCGGTCCTGAGGCCACTACTATTTTTATTATACGTTAACGATCTTCCTAACGATTCCACCAACGGTCATCTCACGTTGTTTGCCGACAATTTTATGTTAACCTTATCAGCAGAAATACCTGAGAAACTACAAGCATTAGTTAGATTAAAAGAAGTTAATTCATGGTTCCAAAAAGATGAACTGACAGTCAATAATAAAATGCTACGTTTATTAATTTCTGTTTACAAAGACTGTTGCCGTATAATATAGAGTTTTTGACAACTTTAGTCTATCGAGCAGCACTAAGCTTCTTGGTACTCACCTAGTAAACTGTTATGGAATTCTCATATTGAATAAGTCTACACCCAGTTAAATACATTTTATTTCACTATTTCGTAATTGAAAAGTACACTAGATGAGTCCAGACTTTTAAACATCTACTACGCACGAGCTTATGCACATCTATCCTACAATATAATATGCTGGGGAAGTGCTAGATACAAGGACAGAGTCTTGTCAAAAGAAACAGATATCATCAGTATAACACAAGGCATGAAGCAAATTACTTGACAGCAACATTTAAACCCGCTCCACATTATAATTGTATCATATTGTATAATAACTCACCACAAGAAATCAGAATATTTACATAGTATAATATAATAGGAAAAGGCTTTTAGAAGGCTCCTTAACCTAACTAGAGTACCTCCTGAGTATCTAGAGCACTGTCTCATCAGCTTGTCATATCACGGGGCGCCCTGATAGGTAAGTACCTTTAAGAAAATCAAATTAATAAAGTAATTGTCTTAGGTTATTTATTAAATTAATGTTAATATTAATGTATTTGTGTTTTACTATTTTAATGTTTGTTATATTTAAGGTATTTTCTTAATGTGTTTTTTATATATTTACTATCGTTTCCTTCTTTTGACATGTTTTATGCCTGTAAGGTTTTAATAAATAAAACTTATTATTATTATTAGATTAATTATTTATTATTATCGTCTTGTCTATAAGTTGACTAATAATAGTAAACTTAAGTAATATATTCGTTTATGATGCACTTTATGTGCTGTATTTTTTAAATTCTTTTATCGCACTAAATAATTAATACAGAAGATGGGCCGATAAAAAAGGCAGACATGAATTTCAGTTTCGGTTAATACGGAATGTACGGAATGTACCTATTATACAATGCACGGTGTGCTACAACCAAATTTAAATCAAAGTTGATGCCACTCGGATTTCTTTTTACACATTCTTGAATGTATATAGAACCAATTTCCACGATATTTAAAATCATTCATCGCAGATTTTTTTTTACAAGTATTTTACTTTTTTTGTTTAATGACACAGCCACACAAAAAATGGCCTGCAGACCAGATCAGTATATTTTTATGTATTTGCTGAAACTGAATCCGAAGTCAGTTTTTCAGACCGAATACATAAGGATATACTGGTATAGTCCGCCGGACAGATCATTTTTGGGGGGGGGGGGTGTTTCTTGTGGTCAGGGCCAGTTAGGGGTGAAAAACAAACCAATCTAAAAATTCTAACTTCGGATTCAATTTCAGCAAGTCCAAATACATAAAGATACACTGGTTTGGTCCGCAGGTTAGACCACTTTTTTTTGTGCGCCTGTGTCATTAAACAAAAAAAGTAAAATAGTTGTAAAAAAAATTTCTGCGATGAATGATTTTATATAACATGGAAATAGGTTGGTTCTATATACAACCTAGAATGTGTAAGAAAACATTCCGAGTGGCATCAACTTTGATTTAAATTTGGTTGTAGCACACCGTGAAGTTATGACCAAAGAAATATTTGGCCTAAATCAACAAAAGGTCCTGCATCTCAGTAATGAACGACGACCGATACATTAATGATTGGTGATTTGGAACCACCAAAGTGTTCCCTATCCACAGGTGTATGTATATATATACAATATACAATATATTTTACAAAGATATGACTTAAACCTATTAATTTTTTATTTTCCATTACTTTGTTTATTTCTTTTTCGTTTTCGTTATGTACTGTTCTATAGACACACAAAAGCGTTGGCGGCCACCAGCGGGACGTGTCTGTCATTTTTTTGAGGGGGAGATTTCGGTATGTTATAATATATAGATCAGTTGATAACTTCTAAACCATCAGCTTTACGAAAAAAACTTGTAGGATTAAAATAAAAGATAGTACATTTTTCTGCAATAGTTTTCTGCAATAGTTTTCTGCGCCTATCTGCTACGAGCAAGAGTTCGTGAGATAAAGTAAAATGTATTAATTATGTTGCCAAAAGAGTATTATTATTATTATTATACAATACCGTTGCTCCTAGTAATTTAATTGTTTTTTACTGAATGTCAAGTTTAATTCACTATTCAAACTAACTACATGGTTATTCTAAGCGATAAGCATCATCACACTGCAGGCTGTTGCCAAAGTTAATACATCGGCGGGTAAAACGAGAAAGAAGGTTGACCCATGCACATGCATCATTTGTCAATCGTCAACAAGAGAAAGTTTGTTATTAATCGTTTTGAAGAATCTTACCAAGTATTATCTGAAACAACTTTCACTTTATCCTCATGGAACGATGATGATGAGTGCAAGACTATTTTAAAATCAGTTTATGGTGATGCATCAGTGAAGAATTTAAAGAAATTGGGTGCTGAATGGCACTTATCATGCCACAAGAAAATAGCTCATAAAAAGAAACGAAACACTGTGGCCAAGAAGTTCCAAAACCGGAAGCGCAAGAAAGCACCATTGACAGTGAGGTTGATGCAAGTACCAGTTACGCAGTACCATTCACAACACGACCAACACAAAAACTTCAATTTTATACACTGAGAAAGTTAACATGGTGGTTCTTTACGCAAAAACAGGCCATATAGACTGGCGGTACATGACCAGTCAGGTGCAACGTTTTTAAAATGCATGCCAATCATATATATGAATGAAATTACCATGAATATGCCAGAAATACAAATTTTAGGCAGTCGTCGCGTGCACAAGGGGGTGCAAATCGGTTTTGTTTGTTTCTTTTTTTTGGGTTTTATTTTTTTTTTTTAATGGATGCCAATAGTGCCAAACGAAAAGCCTTGAAAAAAAATCCAAAATCAAAATTATCCAAACTCACGAACCCAAAAAAATTTTACGATTTAATGTGCACATTAACAGTTGTTTTGAGCGCGGAAACTGCATGCCAATGAATTTCCGCTGGATTCTTTTTCACGGCTTTTCGTTTGGCACTATTGGCATCCATTAAAAAATAATAATAATAATAAAACCCAAAAAAAAGAAACAAAAAAAAACCGATTTGCACCCCCTTGTGCACGCGACGACTGCCTAAAATTTGCATTTCTGGCATATTCATGGTAATTTCATTCATATATATGATTGGCATGCATTTTAAAAACGTTGCACCTGACTGGTCATGTACCGCCAGTCTAATAGCGGGGAATATGCCACAAGGGCAGCATTACAACCTGCAATACTTAGAGCAAACTACCAGGCGATGGAGTGGCAACGCTGTGTTGTATAACATCCATGTCTTCTCTCAGCTGTAGAATTTGGATGGAATATTGAAAATGGAACATTGGTACCACAGCTTTGCGACCTCCCATGCGGCCCAGAAGAACTCGTTTCGCTAACAACATGTTCCAGCAGCCGTGGAAGATGTGCACCTGTAAATGTGTTATGAGCCAACTTCCGTGTACAGAGATGTGTGCTTGCCTTGGAGAAGAAACCTGAGACAATGTGCACAATGTAATGGAAATAGTCAGTGACGAAGATGAAGAGTTTGAGTGTGACGATTAATTATATTGACTTATATTAATAAATAACTGTAGCAGTCAAATGTGTCTTATTTATGTGGTTGCGCATAGGAGAACACATAATCTCACAAAGCCTGTTCGTAGCACATATGTGCATAGGAAACTATTGTAGAAAAGTATATTATCTTTCATTTTTGGCCCTATAACTGTTTTAGTTCGCATAGTGTTATTGACCAATTAAACTTGACATTCAGTAAAACAATTAAATTACTATGAGCAATGGTATTGTATAATAAAACCGCAGCCACACAAAAAAAGTGGTCTGGCCTTATGTATGAAACCCAATCCGAAGTCAGAATTGTCAGATAATCTTGTATTTCACCCCAAATCCCAAAAAACACCTTCAAAACAAAAAAAATTATCTGGCCTGTGAACCAGATCAGTGTATTATTATGTTTTTGGGCCCGCTGAAACCGAATCCGAAGTCAGAATAATTGTCAGATTCGCTCGTTTTTCACCTCTGACCCCAAAAAACACCCCCAAAACAAAAAAGTGGAGCAGACGAATGTATCCTTATCAAATGCACAAGGGTACATTGCCACTGGGATGGTCCTCCAGACAGACCATTTTTGGGGTGGGTGTTCCTTGGGGTTAAGAGGTGAAAAACGAATCAATCTGACAATTCTGACTTCTGATTCGATTTCAGCGAATCCAAATACATAGGGATACACGGTCTGATCTGCACGTCAGATCACTTTTTTTGTTTTGGGGAAGTTTTTTGTGGTTGGGGGGTGAAAAACGAGCGAATCTGACAATTCTAACTTCGGATTCGGTTTCAGAGGGTCAAAATACATAAGAATACACTGGTATGGTTCGCAGGCCAGACCACTTTTTTGGGGAGGTGTTTTTTGGAGTTGGGGGTGTGTACTCTTTCGGCAACATAATTGATACATTTTACTTTATCTTACGAACGCTAGCTCGTAGCACGTAAGCGCATAGAATAACTATTGTCTTTCATTTTGGTCATATAACTTTTTTTCGTAAAGTTGATAGTGATGGAGTTATTAACTGATCTTTAGATTTTAGCTTACCGAACTCCCCCCTCCCTCATCAGAAAATCGACAGACACGACCCGTGGTGACCACCAATGATTTTCGTGTTCCATATATCCTCCTGAACACACTGATACCCCTCTTTACACTTAATCATTAACCTGCACACGGAATGTCTTTTTTTAACATAGCGCGACTCACTAGTTGTTGTTAGTTTAGGTTTAGATTTTAAAATATCATGTAATTTGTTAGCTCACACTGATTATTCAATAATATTGTGCTATTTGGGTTTTTAGCATATATAGTTAAATAAATGTCTATTTATTTATCTGTCTATCCTGTATTTAGCGCCATACAAAATTAATCATTAACGCAAGCACAGGAAACATATTTTTACACTAAACTTGTGCCATTACTATATAAAAAATACACATCGTCAAGAAGTAGAGCAAATATAGATTTTCGATCCACAAAGGACCGAAAAGCTCGTGTAAACAACGATTATTTCAAAATTTGAAAAGGGAAAAGCAATATACGTCACCCTTATGATAAAATAGTTATGTGCGTTACTCTCCAATATTGTTATTTTACTTCAACCCCACAATGACCATTTGCCGTAACAGTAAAAAGTAAATAATTCGTAATAAATCCAACTTATGCCTACTGATCTGTGAGAACCGATGGGGATAAACTTCAAAATAAGCCTTAGGATATGCACCAGCAGGAGTGAGACAATAACATCAGGGCCGGCATAAAGATATTCTCACATAAAAATGGCCTATTCTATACCAGCCATATCTATTTCTTTGATATAACTAAATAAATGGACACAATCGAACACAAATATTTCAATAACCAATGCGGAAGTATAAATTAACAATTAACAATTCTACCGTAGTTTTAAAGTTAGTAATTTCATTTATTACAAATATATATCAAGTGGAAAACCTGATTTTGCATAGCTCGCTTTATACAGCGGACCGCACACGATCATTAGTATTGTCAATATTTTCAAATATTGCTAATATTATTGACCGTGTGCGCTCATTATTGAGGTATTGATATTGAAGGTATCCAAATATTTTGAATAGTATTGACAATAATATTGTCAAAGCGATACTCACAATATCATTGATCGTGTGCGGTCCGCATAACAAGTGAATTTGGCAATATTTCCTGGGAATGATTGATGAGTGTCACTCTGAACACAGTAAATATCATGTTTTTTCAACAACGTAACGTTCTTTCGGATAGCCCTGGCTGAGATTTGGGGGTTGTCAAAGTTATCTGTTTGTGCTTATTTTACTACGCAATCATGATATAGAATTTTTTTATTGATTATTTCACTCATTGACATGAAAGGCCACTTCTTGAGATCACTGTACCAACCAAATGTCATTATTAGCAGTAAAACTTTTAGGTAGGTTTTTGACAGCACGAGCATGCAATTTTATCGCTGTAAAACTCTGTACACAGTTTTATCGCAGTGAAATGCTTTGCAGAAATTGACACGTCATGTTTTATTTCATGAAATATTTTTCCACAAATATCCCTTGTTTTTAAATTTTTGTTTACATTTTTTTCTCCAGCTTGTTTCCCAGAGTTGTACTTTCTCTATAATACTAGGCAACTACGCTCTCGAAACAATTTTATCGATAAAATTCCAAGCACTAGTAATATTACGTATTATGAAAAATTCTAATATATTAATACAATTTCTGTTCGTAAAGCTCTTGCTTATAGAGGTCCAGATGCGAATCCAGAGATTGACCTTGCATTAGACTTGAGGCAAAAGGCTGGGGAAAGCTTACAAGAATTTGAAGCTGCAACAGAGAGACTGGCACACCTGACATACCCGAGTACCCCAAGAGAATTTCAAGAATAATTAGCCGCTGGGCCCTTTTTAGATGGTATAAGGGACGAAGAGGTAAGGCAAGTTCTTGGTTAACGCGACACCAAAGTAGTAGCGAAGCTTTGGTGCGTGCCCTTGAAGTAGAGGCTGCCTATAAGGACACCCCACGCTCAAGAGTGCGTGCAGTGACAGTTGAAGAGGCACATTTGGACCAAGAGGACCTGGGCACTATACTGATGAGTCAAATACTGACCAAATCGGATTTTCCAATGAAACAGGACAAACAACAAAGTGGAGCAAAACCAAACGGAGGTATCCAGTGCTATCGGTGCTGCAAATTAGGGCACATTAAGAGAGATTGTTGACGGCAAAGCTCTGAGCAGGTAAATGCCGCAGTTGTCGAAGAGTCTTATTGGGACAAAAAGAATCTGGAGACTATACTGACAGACTTCCATAAAATTCTAAAGTATTCGATGTTATAGCTGCGAAAAACTAGGCCGTGTAAGACGAGATTGTCGACAGTGGAACCTTGAGGGGACACATGCCTCTGGAGCGGTGCTGGCTAGTGAAAGCGATGCCCCCAGAGAAATAAAGGTTTGCCATCTTCGAAGAATCCCGAGTAGTCTACCATTACCAGGTTGTGTAAACGAAAGGAAAAAGATTCCAAAGAATTGGGCCTATATTGCGAGCAAAAGAAAAAGAAACGCGACCGGAATGGAAGGAGGTTCCAAACAAAGCAGTAGGATTGAAGGATTTATGGTCACAATGGGAGTCACTTAGAGTCTTAGATGAGCTGCTGAAGAGAGCATGGGAAAGCCCGGATGGAAAGCAAGTTGACATGCGTCTAGTAATTCCCATTCATTCGCATAGTTACTCACGGAAAGTGGTTCCCCATTGACAGCACAATTCTTGCATTTGCGACACCAAGCCTCCACATCCTGGCGACTATTAACCCAACAAAATCGTTCCCGTACTTTACTCAACGTCTTGTTTGCGCCAAAGTGTCCGCCGTACGTTCCATTATGCACTTCCTGGAGTACTTCTGGTACATGATAATAGATCGTGTAGATGTTTTTTGTTCTTCGCAAACAGTTTTAAATTATCCATACATCATAGATAACTTATTTGTTAGTAACTTATTATCATTAATATTATCATTATAAGTTTTTGTAAGTCAACTTAATTTTTTTAACCTATCTTGTAAGTATTGTTGCCTTTAAATTAAGGCATTGGAACAAACTGCATGAAAAATCCCTCGTGCTGAATTGCTCTGGATTGCTATTTATACAGTACGTTACAGTGCTTTTGCTAAGCAACAATGCTTTCATATTTACAAATTAAATTAAATAATAAAAATACAAGGTCTTGTAATATTATTATTGATAAATAATCATCAAAGTAGTTCGCAAAGTAGTTAATAATTACGATCCTGAAACTTTCATTGAGTCGGACCTGAATGCCGGCATTATATTGGCCTGTCGGCTGTCAGGAAGACCCTACACAGTGCGCTTGCATTCCCGAGGGTATCTCTCTCTTCCAGTCACCCTCCCCGACATTACAAACTGCACCAAGAATCAGACACGCTCCGAAGAAAGTTTAAAATAGAAAACAGGACGTTATTGTGGTGTGGAAGGGATATTATTTGAGTGAGCGGACCCCTGTGTCTGGCCCTCATTTTACTCACTTTAAATAAGGGGATGAGCCTCTTTGGTCTTAATAGCCCGAAATGAAAATCATATATCTTGTTTAATGGGTTGTAGTTAATGTTTACCGTGGTAACAATGTTTATATAAGTAAATTAAGATTTTCCAAACATTTTCATAACGTAATAGGGAAAAAACAATTTGTGAATTTTAGTATACTTCAAATTCAACTTGCTTATGGCCCCGAGATATTTTTATGCGATAATCATTTTCTTATTAATATTTTAGCATCGAAGTGAACCAAACAGACGCACATTCTCAGAAGTTCGTGCTCAAATATTTGTTTAAAGAATGCCTTAACAATGTTTCGAAGGTTTTGTATCCGTCAGTTTTCTACCTTGAAAAGATTTCACTTTTATATACAATTTGTTATGGATTTTTATAAATGTTTGTGTAATACTGTAATAAAAGAACTTTTGTTTTTACGTGTTTGATTATTTCTCATCTTATCTATTATCAGGTTATTTTTAATTTGTTGTCCAGAACTTTGCAGTACAAAATGATTATAATAAATACATACTTAGTGGCAAAGCATAATTGATGAGAACAAAATTTCTCTTGCGATGAGTATTGACAATTATTATTTTGCTTATTTTGTATTCACTTTATTCTTAGAAAACAAATGTCATTTTCGAGGTTATGTATAAACCCATTTTAAATCTGAAAAGAGCTTTGTAAATAGAAGTAAAAAATCTATCACAAAAATCACCTAAAAATACAATGTGGTATTTAAAAGAAGAAAGTTGAAGTAATTTTCTGGTTTACCAGAAGTGATTTCTTTGATACTGAGTGGTCAAAACATAGCCACCGATAGTGATATTTCACAATTTAAATTTAAAAATTTTATTTCGAAGATTTTAGAAAAAATTGCTTGCTAGAATTAGTTAAGTAGACAACAAGTTAGAGTTAGACGATTTCTCTTAAATGCTGAATAAAAAAAAGGTTTATTATGCAGGTAAGTATCTAACATAATATTTTTTTTCTACTACTGTCATTGATTATTTCCCTCGCATTATAAGAACCAACGAAATAGCAATATTTTGAAAATTAGGATAAACTTTCAGCGAAAATTGCATTCCAAGTGAAAATTTTACATACAATGACAGCCAGCGAAAATTGCACTAGGCTTGACAGCTAAAACGTCAGTTGAATCTATATAAATAAAAAATATTTCTTGTTCTATGTTTTGTCCTGGAAATAGTCTAGTAAATATATTTCATGTGTTAAAAATAATCTGAAAATTCAGTATTCAAAGCGTGTTGCCTTTAAGAAATCGCATTCGTTCATTTTGATTAGATTAGACTGATTTGACTTTTTGTCAAATCTCATCAAAATGAACTCAGTTTCTAGGCAACACGTTTTCATGCTGTATTTTCGATAATTTTTAATGCACTTAATATATTACTACAGGAAATAGACTTTTCCATCTATCATTTGAGAAGTGAAAGTTGAAATTTGCTACAGTCTATTTTCACATTTAGTAATTTCCGGAATTTTAGGTACTAATTTCGTTGCCCCCCCCCTCCTGCGAAGCGAGTATAACTGGTTGCATAATAGTGATACCTGACGCTTTATTTCGGGCCACTCTATGCGCTGCTGGTACAGGAAGCTAGCCGAACAAGGTGCGTTTGAGTATTCTTTAAGAGAGCGCATTGCAAAATCGCCTTGGTAAAGCTAACAACTAAACAAGCCACGTGAATCACTTTCCATACATGTGCGGAAGGCGAGTATTTTTCCTTTCCCCCAAAGTGAAGAATATTAAAAATGATTTGTCATAGCTAACTTCAAAAGCGAATTACTAAAGATTTAATAATAAGATTGACTGATTGACCAGCATACAATAGACATTGCTGCCACTTCCGAGAAACATACCGCCGGGCCGGCTTTGTCTATACTGGGTTGGATTTGGGTCATGCTTGTTATCATCAGTGGTACAGGAATGTGGGATGGGAAGTGTAGGTGTTTGTGTAATGCGTTACCGCATTGCGTCGTGATCTGAATTTCTATACTCCTCTCTTTGTGTTTTTGTTGAGTTCATCTTCTTTTGAGCCCTCTGTTTCCCCTGTTTCTGATTTCTGGAAATCCATACATCCCAGTACTTCATTATGTACGTACCTTTTGTAATTGTTTTCCCTCTTATTTATGTTGACGTTTTATGTAGTTGCTTAATTCTTGTTGTTTTTCCTAGTAGACTTCTTCTGTTGGCTTTTGTTGCCTCAGATTTAATTCAGTGGCGGACCAGGATTATACCAAGAGGGGGGCGCACCTTAACAGGGTTTCTAATTAAGCAGATACGTACGCGAGCTGTGGGCTCGTGGGCTGTGGAGGCTCACCTAAAAATATTTTATTTTGTAAAGGAGTAATTCGGCCTTGTCCAATAAACAGAAAAAAATAGAAACAAAGATAAAGATAGTGAGGCGCGACTATACTGTATTGAATTTTTGGGAGAGGATCATGTGATCATTGAAACATTTTACCATCATTTACTGTAGGGACAATAAGTGAGCAAATAGCAAATGCAATTTATATTTACCAAATATATTTAAGAGATTAACAAAATAATGCAAAACATAATATAAAAATCTAATATATAATATAAAAATAAAATTAAACATTGGTATTACCAGTATTATGTCTGGTACCTACCCAACTTAAAAGCTAACATAACTGTTTTTTAACAGGAACAAAACCTGTATATTTATAATATAAAAGTAAAATATAATTTCAGTAATAAAATTAATCTTTCGTTTACTACTCGCAAAACGATTCATGATGTTTTCTAAATTTAAATTTATATGTTTGTAAACATACATCAAATCTAGGCCGTTTAGTCTATCTTCAGCCATTGTCGAACGGAGATATGTTTTTTATTAGCCGTAACGTTGAAAAACTCCGTTCGGCAGTAGCAATAGACACAGGCACTGTTGACAGAATTTGCAATATTTTATAAATATTAGGAAAATATTCTCTGTCCAAATTTATCAAAGTCACTGTTGCAATTCTCTCATTAGTTCTGATAATGACTGATTGCCAAGAACCTGTCTAAATTTTTCCAAAACTTTACTTGCTTTCTCTGATAACTTGTCCATATTTTTTAAATTTTTGACATTTTTGGGAACTACAAGTATTTAGAAGGAAAATATCTAAAGTCCTCTCTGGAAATCTATCTTTCAAATCTACTATCACAGAATCTAGTAATGCTATATAGCTTTTCCAATAATCTTCTGGTAATACATTTAAGTAAAGTTAAATAAAGATGAAATGTCTTTAACTGGGAGATACGTAATTAGACTTAGAACACAAACATTTTTAGTCAACGAAGTTCTAATGCATACACAAAGAAAAATAAAAGCGACTTATTTGCATTCATTTCAATTTTCAAAACTGAGCAGACTGAGCTCTGATTTTCTTAGAAATGTTAGGACAGAAATTGAAGAATTTTTGAGAAACGTAAGTGTGGATAAGAATAAAGATGATGTAAATATTAATTTAACCGATGAGCTGGTATTTTTCTTAGAGCTACATAAAAATTCAAAATTTGAAATTTGAATAACCTTGTAATCCACTTGATTTTTAAAAATATATTTTAGAAAATCAATTAATTAGCACGTTTCCTAACGCACATACTGTCCGAGAATTTATTTATATATACCAATTTGCAATTACGAGTCGGGATTTCTAGGTTTCTCGGTTGTTCGAGGGGGGGGGGGGCGCCTCCCTGCATTTGCCACTGATTTAACTCCATATGACATCGTTGACAATATTATGCCTATGTATTCGGATGGGAACTGTGCATAATATTTGTATTATATGCTGCAAAGTATTATTCATCTGTAATCATCTATATTGTGTAGCGAGTTGATTTTGGGAAAGAATGCTCCATTCCATAGTGCATTAACTCTTTTATTTTCTCTACTCCTAATGCAGTACTTCTTCTAGTTCTAACCATTATTTCTAGCAGTCGATCCTTTGATGAAGGCTTGGTCTAGGGCCAGTGATTCATTTCTTGTATTAATTTTGTTCGTTTTTTCTTTGTGTTCTTTTATTTTCCTAGTTCTTGGTCCAATGACGAAATCATTTTCTTAAGCGCGGCACCGTCACCCTTAAGTATTAGTGAACTTATTTTCGAAAGGTATGGAAAAGCTGACCGTTAATGGGGCAAATCAGAATAACTCAATTTTAACTGCATAGAGATATTTTTAAATTAATTCTTGTAACTGACAATAATTTGTAATTTCCAATAAGTAACGTGGTATTATTCTATCATAATTATCATTATGTTAAATATTGTATTACCTTTTTTGTAGTAATATTCAAGTTAAACAGTAATTACATGAATTATCCCAGTTAGCTGATTGATTATTGGATAAGTAATTATAATAATACTTAATTCTTCTTTTATATACGTCGTTAATGGTATAAAAAAGAGTAATAGACAAGTTGTACACGATCAACTTTAAATAAATAATCAGTGGAAATTCTTGTCCGGTGGTGTTGCCAATTGTTAAATTTATTTGACTTAGATATAGCTCTATTCACTTAGTGTTTCCTAAATTACGAGGATGGAGAAAGTATGTTCGAAATATCGAACAGCAAATGTATGAAGAGTGGTCAACTATTTTTTACAAAAATTGCCGTGGAATAACGATTGTATTCTTTTTTTTTTTTTAATTGTTTGACTTTGGGCTAAGACATTCAGCCACCATTAATTTATTCTGGTAATCTAACTGAACTTAAGATTAAAAAATCTTTTTCTTTGAGGTAACAGAGGAGAATAAACCGGAACACGTATTTCACGACTAGGTGCCTGTTAGATATTGTTACGTGTTTACAACCTGTATCGTAGAACCGGAAATTATAACACCAAGGTAACACTAAACAGTCATTTATTAACTTACGGATTAATTACAATAGATGCTACTTCACTAATATAACACAGAATACTATAATTCAGTCACTTTATTACTTTCTTCACTTCTTGGTCTTTCTGAACTTGCTACCTGAACTGAACCATGCTGTCTACTGATCTGTACTGACTATCTGAACTGTACTGCGTGTGTGGCCACTCACTCTCTATTTATGCTCCCGGGTAATTGATTCTGGATCTTTCTACAATCTTCCAGAAGATGTCAGCACTTTTCTCGACGTTTCTAGATTATGACACAGCACCCGCCATCTCTAGGACGATTGCCAAACTAACTAACTAACTAACTAACTAACTTAGTTTTCTGTTACTTATATATGGAATTTAGAGGGAGGTACAAAGCTATAACAATATTAATAAATTGTATTAAGGCATTAATTAATTATAAAACGTATTGCAACGATGGTTAGACAAAAAAAGGTGACACATAAATGACATTAAATAAATGTAATACAGCTTGTCATTATAATTACATTATATAGTATTAATAAATAGAGGCATTCAAGACGATTTATTTAGACAAGATAGGCAACCATCAATGTGTAATTCACATGATGATGTTTACATATGAAAATTGCAGTTAAACCAGAATAAACTGATAAATTTTACGTTTAGTACATGATACTAAGATTCTTAGTATCATGCGTTTAGTACATGATACTAAGAATAGCATCATGCGTTTAGTAAGTTTTAGAAATTATCAAATATTGTTCTTAATCGATCATTTGTGACGATAAGGTTACAAAGTGTGTTACCAGGCCTAGACCCACTTATAAAAGGGGGCCCCAAAGGCTGCTAAACCTCGAACGCAGGGTAGGGTAGTCACACTGTGCCCAGAACAAAATTTTAATATTTTACGTGCAGTACCTCCTCTGCAATACGCTAGTGAGGAGGGAGTCTCACACGGCCGACTAGTCAGGTCCTTGGGGGTGGCTTCGTTAATTAGGGTGGTGTAGGACTGTAGGTGGTCAGATATGAAAGACAACGTCGTTCTATCTAGACACCAAAATCTGGACTAGAAGTTGAAACCAGAGTTAGGCTGGAAGTCCCTCGTAAAGTGTAGAATGTGACATAAAAGCTCAAGTAGAATACGAGTAACAGATCCAAGTAAAATCATAAGGTATCAATCCAAATAGCCATAAACTAACAAATAGATCCCAATACTTGTAACATACTCAACAAGGAAACAACTAACAAACGAACAAGCAAACAGCCCTGCAATAAAATAAATAACCTAAATTACAAATCTATTTCAACTTTAACTGGGTTTTCAGAGACGTACCTGAGATGTGATGTGGGCTGAAAGAGGTCCTTTGCCGTCAAAATGGCACTCCAAAGTCTTGCATTCAGACGACGTTACGTGCGTTGAAAATTGACTTTATCCGGAAATCCATAGCTGCATTTCCCCAAAACGATACTCAAAACCAAATGGAAATACGACTAATCTTGTCGTGATGAATGCTAAATCCCATAAATGGAGCAAAACTTACAATATTGCTAAAACTCGTATTCAGACGACTCAATCTTCTAGCAGCAAAAGGAAAAATGATCAAGAAAATGTTCCCTATCAAAATGTCAAGTTCTTGTCTTCCGTCACGGTACGTTCAGAATTTCCACTTCACGGCGTACCCCACAATTAGAATAGATTTTCCTAACTTCATTTATATCCACAAATATTATCATAATATACTCTGAAAGATGTCCCCTCATAAATCTACCCACCAAAAGAAGGTTTAATCAACAATACTAGCCACTGTAGAAGCTTTAAAAGGGCGTGTTTGCAATGCACTCTCTTAATGAATATCCGAACGCACTCACCAGTAACAAAACGCATTCAATGGCCGACATGAACTATCAGGCAGTGCTATTATGCAACCAGTTATACTCTATTATTATCTATTGGCGAGGGACGGTACCAAATGCACAATAAAATTTGGGAAAATAACGAAAATTAGTACATAAATTTCTGGCCATTATTAAATGTGAAAATCGACCGTAACAAGTGGTAATGGATTATTGCAACATTAATTGCACCAAATCAGTTGAAAGATATCGTCATCATTGAAAAATGCCTCAACAGATTTAATTTTTGATGAAAATATGTCTTTAAAAATTCGCCAAGAAAAGTACCTAGCAAACGGCAATAATAAAAGCTGATTCATCGAAATGTTAAGGAAGAAACTAGCTGATAACAATATTTTCTCGTGTCAGGCAGAAGGTGATGCTGGTACATTAATCATACAACGGCAATTAATATTGAATCAGAAAATGTCGTTGTTGCTGAGGATATTCATGTGTTAGTTTTATCAACAGCTTTAACGCCTCCTCATGGAGAAATATATTCAGTAAAAGGCATGGTATCAGCAAAAATTTAAATAAAATCCTTGAATTAACATTACCAATGTGTAAGAAGCACATTTTGTTTTTACATGCATTAACTGGATGTGATACAACTTCAGCGTTTTACAAAAAGTGTAGAAATAAATTTGCAAAATCATTCGAAAATCATACAGATTTACAAGATGCTGCAAAATATTTGCTGATGTCACTAATATTTTGAAATCGGGTATTTTATGCATTTTAGCATTATATGGTGTTCCTAAAAATCAAGAAAATATAAATAATTTTCGATACCAATCGTTTCTTAAAGATACAAGTAAAAATACCTGTGTCAACTTGGCTTCATTGATACACTCGATGCTAGTTCAGAACATATAAAAAGAGTGTATTTAGAAGTACAGTTGTAGATGGGATATGATAAATTGCCAAAAGAATGGTGGGGGGGAATGTACACTAGTACCAGTTACAATGAATCAACCACCAGCTTCTGAAAATTTATTGAAAATGATTTTTTGTTCATGTAAAACTGGGTGTGGCTCTGCTTGGGGATGTAGAAAAAGTGACTTAGCTTATTCTATAGCATGTTTACTATGTGACGGAGTTACCTGCTTAAATCCTCCACCAATGATATTAATGAATGATATGGAAAATTAATTTTAAAAAGTTTATTTTTTTTACAAATTCTTTTTAAACTATAACAATCATTATTATCTAAAAGAAATATTTACAAATTCCAATAATTGTATTTTTCGTTGAGATTTGTAAAAATTTGAATCTTTTTTAAATTTACGGATTTTCGAAATGGCGGTTATTTTCAATGGGTAAACTTTTTAGTCTATGGCATTAGAAATAAAAAAAAATCATTCAAATCCTGGATTCTGTAATTTTTCAGTTATAATGACTAATTGCACTGGACTAATACACTAAATCCCAATTTTGTGGACTCTTAATTGCTTGCTTTACCTATTTACCCCCATTTACCTCTTAACTCTTCAACAGAATAAAATCAAAATATAATCTAGTTCCAGATCTCGTTTTAATACATAGAGATGTACCATATTTCAAGTCAATATTATGAACCGTTTCACAGTAATCGTGCGCACAAAAAAGTTACAGATCGCCAGACAGACAGAAAATTTCTTTTGCCCAAACTTAAAATCTCGACGTTTCATGACATTCTAAGTCTATTTTCACAAAAAAATTTCATTTTTTTTTACCGTGACTATACTTACACAATGTGGAAGTAATAAAAACAATTAGAGAGCCCAACAACACATAATACATACTGCAAACATCATTTTATAATTAACCAACGCAAATTAAGAACAAACAAAATAAACATGTACCACATATAGTACTAATTAACAGAATTCGGACAACAAGACTAATTAAATAATGCAGTTGGTGGGAAATATAACAAAGCATTTTTACTTTGTATATATATTACCCAACTCTGTTATTGCACAAAATTTAGCATATACAGATCACGTTCTGAAGTGACAAAGATATACTGTACTTTGCTAGATTTTGCTTCTCTTCATTAGTACGGTCCTGCTGTCTATCTAAGGCACGAAAATACACATGAATATACTAATTAATGGCTAAAAATTTAATGACAAAAGGAGGTCAAGTAGTACATAATTTTAAAACCCATCAATTTCTGGTTACAACAGTATCTTACTTTTACTTCCACATCCAGTGGAAGTATAGTAACGACAAATTTTTTTTTCATTTTTATTGTTCAAATAGGCTTAGAATTTCATGACACGTCGAGATTTTAAGTTTGAGCAAAGAACAATTCCTGTCTGTTGATCTGTCCGTCTGTAACTTTTTTTGTGCGCACGTTTACTCTGGAACCGCTTAAGATATTGACTTGATACACGTATGTATTTTAACGAGATCTGGAACAAAATTATATTTTGGTCTTATTTCGTTGAAGCGTTGGGGGGTTTATTCCATAAAAATTCCATTCAAATTTTATTTTGACTCCACACTATGCAGCGAAGCAATTGAAGTCTATATATATATATATATATATATATATATATTGATGCAATATTCGCATTCTATGTGAGAGAGGACAATATAAAAATGTAATGAACTTACGCCACTGTTAGAGTATCAGTTAAGAACTAAATTTCAAGAAAATATATTTGTGGATACACCAACAGTGTAAAATTCAACTGGGTAAACGAAGTGACAAAACAATAACAATAAAATTTGTTTAATTAGTTCAGAATTTAAGATTAAATATAAGGCTTTATGTAAAAAGTTATCTTATCTTGAAGAGACAGACCTCTTTAATGAAACATTAAAAACAGAAAGGTATGGTAAATAATCCACCGATGAAGAGTTTCTGGTTCACAGACTAACATAAGTTGAGTTTGAACAGCTTGTAGTGTAGAAAACTTAAGAAGTTAGAAAATGCATATTTCCAGATCTGAAATAAGAATTCAGTCAAATTAAACATTAAAATAAAATGAAAAATTTAAAATTTAAAACAAATGTTAGAGATTATCAACAACAACAATACAAAGTTGATAAAAATGTAGAAAATTATAAATAAAACTGTATGAACTTATAATAAAAAAATTCACTATCCTGACAAAGAATAGTTAAGAAGTTATCTAAAATAAGTGCTCGTGTAAGGAACTTTTATAAAGTAAATCAAAGACTTTTACCTTAAGATAATTGCATAAAGACAATCCCTTGAACTAAGTGTTTAATTTTCATTTTCTACTAGAAAATAGACTACCAGTTACCAAAGTTTTGTGTTGTCACTGGTCAATTCCAATTTTAAACCATAGGAAAGTTAATAGTTATTATATTGTACGTTGTACTCAATGACGAAACTTCAAGGAACGTATTTCAGTAATTTCCACCAACGCAGTTAGTGAAATAGGGACTGAACTGGTTCATGAAATGTTGGGTAGCCCCTGAAAAAGGTCGAATTTAATTTAGTATAAAATCTTTAATAAAGAATCTCAGTTTGTTAATAGAATTAGTAAATAGGTAAAGTTAGTATAGGAAAGAAGGTAAAACCATAGGTTGTATATAATTTTAAGTAATTTTTAAGCCTTTATGTAAGGAAAGACACAATATTTGGTATGAGCTTAAAACAGAAGCTAGAAAGGAGCAAAGAGTATTGAAATGTACCACGAAACACAAGGAATATGATTTTGGTAGTGAAAAGAGTGAAAACGATTCAATAAAGAAAATTTATATTTATTTCATATTTCAAATTTCAAAAATGACAAGTCTAGTAATCTAGGATTGTCATTCAAGTCAAATTTTCAGAACAAAACTCGAAAAAAGTTGGTAGCTAAGAAGTTTTGTTAGAAAAAAACGAGGAACAAGAACGCTGAAAATAGAAATTGAATTGGTGTCAAAAGTCCATAAAATTTAATTGAATATTGAAGAAAATTATTATAAAACTAAACAAAAAGTAACAGAAATTGAAGATAAGCATTCAAGGTGTAGCTTGAACCCAAAATATTGTGTATTTTCAAATAAAATCTCATCATCAAAAATCAAAATATAACATAACCAACAACGTCAAGTAGACGTCACATTTTGACTTACCTGGTAGTAGTAAGTTTGTATTCCTTTATAAATTAAACATTTCAGTATCAAGCTCACAACATTTATCAAACAAACAATCACTGGAATAGTTAGTCACATCGAAATAAAGCACATATTGAGGGAATATTAGGCAGAGAACGTGTAGGAGATTCCAGCCAAGCGTTTTGTGCACAATATGAAGTCAGTGCTCCACATAATTCGGTAACGTCTGCGATCGAAAGGTACTGTGTTAGTCTATAGGAAACAGAGATCTCAACTGTCAATTTTAAACATTGCAAATTGTCATTAGATAAAATTTCATTAATTACTTGTCAATTTTAAACATTACAAATTCCCATTAGATTAAATTTGCACTATTTAAATTAAAACCAAGGCCTGGGTTTCATTAATTAAATAAGGATAGCAAATAATTTGTATAAGCGCATGGTTTTACTTCTTAAAATAAAATTGTTATTGTTGACATCATTTTGATTTATTGAAACAAATTTAAACCTGCACTGAGGGAGTTTCTACAAGTGTAGCTCATGCTCTAATTAATGCGTGATTATAAAAAGTTGTTGAATACTGTAATAGTGGCGCCTAAAACAAATTTTCTATTACAGATTTGATAAATATAATTTATTCACAGTCACGACATTTTGGTGTCCAACGCGAGGCTCACTGCAATTCAAAAAAATTAGTCAACGTGGGTAAAGAGTAAAACAAAACAAAAAAATTAACGAAATCTTATTTTAAAATTATAAAATAAAGGCTTGGTGTTTTCTTTGAGAATTTTATATATATTGATTTGTTGGTGTTTTAACACTGTCATTAAGTAAATCGTATGAGGTTGCGTTCAGGTAAGAATATGCAAAACACAGAGGAACAAACTGCGCGAACATCTGCGTCGCAAACAACAGATAATGCAGAAACACAGCCAGAGACAACCAGACCAGTACAAGAAGAACAACAAGAAGAT
Organism: Rutpela maculata; assembly: GCA_936432065.2. Classification (NCBI taxonomy): domain Eukaryota; kingdom Metazoa; phylum Arthropoda; class Insecta; order Coleoptera; family Cerambycidae; genus Rutpela; species Rutpela maculata. Next base: position 207,395,696 of record OW386286.2, on the reverse strand, counting down.
TCAACACAAATGGGAGACACTGCACAGACAACCACGTCAACAGAAACGAACATGCTACAACAAATTATGCAAATGATGGCGGGTATAGGTACAAAAATAGATGACACGAAGAATGAACTAAAAGAAGAAATGAACAAAAAACTCGAAGAAAATAATACAAAAATTGAACAGAAACTGGATGAAACTAAGCAAGAAATAGGAAGAAAAATAGAAGATACGAACAAAACAATGGAACAAAACAGAGAAGACATGAACAAAAGGTTGGACGAATGTAATAGGAAGCTCGAAGATTGCACGAACGAGATGAAAGTAAGATTGGAAAGCGTTGAGCTGAGACTCGAGAATATAAAAGAAGACATAGCAGAGGAAATCAACGAAAAGGTAAAAGCAGCGAAAGCCGAAGTGCAAGTAAATGTCGAAAATTTGATCGTAGCAGGATTCACGGAAATAGATGAACGTATCAAGAAACAGAATGAAACTGTAAAAGAACATTTAAAAGAACAGGAGGGAAAGTTAACAAAAATAATGGATACGAAGTTATCAGAAGGTAAACAGGGGGCGAGCGCTACACATGGATACACGGTAAATCACGCATGTCAAAAGAATCAATTCTATTTTTATGGTGATTCTAGAACTCACCCGAAAATTTTCACTTCTAGGCTAAAACAACATTTAGAGACACTACACCCTGGAACTAACATCAAGCAAGTCATCCAAAACATGCTGCGAGGTGAAAGTGAAATTTGGTATGCCACGATTGAAAATAGATTTAGTAGTTTTGAACAATTTGAACAATTGGTAATGAAGCAATACTGGGGGGAGTATAATCAGCAAAAGATTAGACTCAACCTTTTCAACGGAAAATACAATGAAAGTATGGGGGTTTCCAGAGAATATTATATACTACGAAAAGTATATAACATCCAGCATCTGCAACCAACTTTCACAGAAGGTGAAATGGTCAGATATCTAGCACGTCATTTTCCAGATGATATACACAGCGTTATCATCACACAAAGGATAACTACACTGGATAGTTTAATCGACTACATAAGAAGCATTGATGATCATCGCACAGGATGGAGAAGAAATATACAAAACGAAAACAGAAATTACGAAAACAGGAACAGAAATTATGATGACAGAAGCAAAGATTATGATACAGGTCAAAACCAAAACTATAATCAAAGAAAAAATTATAACAATCAAGGCAATGGAAACCAACAACGAAATTATAACAACAATCAGAATCAAAATGGAAATCAACTGAGGTACAATTATAATCAACAAAGGAGCAATGAAAATGGGTATGATAACAACTATCAACAAAGAACCAATCAAATTCAACAAGGCAAATCACAACAAAACAATGAACAAAACAAAGACATAAGAAACTACGCGCAAGTAGCTAACACAAATATACAACCAAGAAGCGGACAACAAAATCAACAAGAAATGCACAAGATTGAGACGCAAGCTCAAATCAACAATCGACAACAGGATTTTTAAGTAGAAATGTTTTAACTACCAACTATTCTCACGCCCGCGAATTTATCACAATGGATGATGAAAATGGAAATTTACATAAAACGAAACAAAGTCACTTACCAATGGTTAATTTAAATATACAAGGTCTACTCGTAAACTCACTTATTGATAGCGGGTCGGAAATATCAATGATTAATGAAAGTTTATTTAACAAAAATAAGGATAAATTTGCTAACAAATGTATCAAAATATCAAAAATACGATTAATTAACGCCAATGGCAGGAAATTTTCTGAGACCAACAAAGTATTGCAAACATCTTTTAATGTAGAAAATTATTCTTTTAAATGTGAATTATTTATAGTACCTGAATTAAATTTCGACATTATTCTAGGTGAAGATATTTTATATAAGTTGAGGGCTAATATTGATTTGGGAACAAGATTCCTTAAGTTTGAAGGTAAAACGTTACCTATATATAGTAAAAATGAGGTTATATTGAATAAAAATGCGGTAATTAAAGAATTAAATGACGATAAAGTCAATGCGGGACATGAGGTTGGCACAGTGACCACTCATGTCGAAAAAAATGCGGGATACGAGGGAGGCACAATGACCACCTGTATCAAAAATAAAAATGCGGTAAGAAATGAATTAAACGGCGATCAAGCCAATGCGGAATATATGATGGGGAGCTTACCCACATATGTTATGAATAGTAATTATATTATGCCCAAAAATATTGATATAAAATGTCCACTTAAATATGAAAGAATTATTCATGAACTTTTACAAAAAAATATCTCACTAATAAACTATGAACCAAGAGTTGCAACAGGCTATATTCACAAACTACAAGTAGATGAAACAAAACCATTTAAAAGCAAAAATTATCCTATTCCTTTCAAGTACAGAGAACAAGTACAAAATGAGTTACAAAATATGTTAAAATCCGATATAATTGAATCGGCAAAAACAAATTACATTAATCCGTTGGTAATAGTTAAAAAGAAAAATGACTCAATAAGATTATGTTTAGATGCACGCGTTCTAAATACGCTAACAAAATCACAATTTGATTCACCACAAACCGTAGAATCAATTTTATCAAGAATCGGGAAAAACACAATTTTTTCTAAACTCGATTTAAAGAATTCCTTTTGGTTAATTCCACTTCATCCGGATTCTCGCAGGTATACCGGGTTCAGTGTCGATGGACACGTTTTTCAATTTAAGGTAGTACCTTTTGGTCTACAAAGCGCAAGTTCAGCACTTGTTCGAGCAATGCAAAGTATTCTTGATCGTTTTGAAGAATTCTGTTTTCATTATGTAGATGACATTCTGATTTTCTCTGAAACAATAGAAAAGCACGGTAAACATCTGGATACAATTTTAAACGTTTTAAATAAAGCGGGTTTAAAGCTTAACAGTGAGAAGTGTGAATTTTATCAAACATCTGTTAAATACCTAGGTTATGAAATAACCCAAACAGGTATAAGTATTGGGATAGATCGAGTACGAGAGATAAAGGACTATCCTCGTCCTATAAATTTAAAAACGTTACGTGGTTTTCTAGGGGTATTGAATTATTACAAAAAGTTTATACAGAGGCTATCAGAACTTGAAGTCCCCCTTATTGAACTTTTAAGAAAAGAAACAAAATGGGAATGGAATGAGCGTAGAGAAACTGCCTTCAACGAATTAAAAACAAATTTTCACGACAATCTTTTGCTATACAGCCCTGATTTTAATTTACCGTTCACATTAAGAACTGATGCGTCAGAGTCAATAGTAGCGGCTGAGTTGGTACAGTTCCAAGGGGGGGTAGAAACGCCCATATGTTTTATTTCTAGGATTCTCAAGCCCTATGAAACTCGCTATTCAGTCGGAGAGCTCGAAATGTTAAGTATTGTATATGCAATATCTAAGCTTTCTTTTTACTTAACAGCTGCTCATTTCACATTAGAAACCGATCACGCTGCCCTATGTTTTCTTATGAAAAACCGATTCGCGAATAATCGTATATATCGCTGGTCACTTCTCATCCAAGAGTATTCATTCACTGTCAAACATCGCCCGGGTGTAAACAATGTCACTGCAGATGCATTAACACGAAATCGACAAGTTAAAACTGAACATTCAAACGATTACATAGTATCAATCAATACATTATCACACAACCATGGTCTATATACAACTAGACAAGTTTTAGACAGTCAACAACAATTACAAACATTAAGAGATAAAATACACGAAAAACCACAGAGGTTACAGTATAAAAGATAATTTTATAATAAAAACCATTCTAGATGAAGAGAAGTATGTATTAGATGAAACTTTAGCCGCAAGGTTAATTCTAGATTTACATTTTCGATACGGGCATATCGGGATTAGAAAAACATGGTTAGTTTATAGGGAAACATTCTACACAGAAAAAGATTTGAGCTTAACAAAAGAAATTTTATCAAAATGCCATGAATGTTGTTTAGGAAAAAATAAAAATCACGTCAACAAAAATGAAATAAAAAGCACGATTACAACGAGACCACTGGAGCTCGTGTCAATAGATTTCATTAGTAATCTCATATTAGCAGAAGGAGGTTACAAAAACATTTTAGTTATGGTGGATAATTTTACAAAATTTATAAAACTATACCCTACGAAGAGATGTAATACTAGTACAACCATTAAAAAAATCAGTCATTTTTGTAAAACGGTTGGGACGCCAGCTAGAATATTAGCGGACAATGCGACGTATTTTAATAACGACAAACTATCAAAGTATCTACGAGACAAGAACATCAAAATAGGATTCACAACAATTCGTCATCCCAGATCGAATTTAAGTGAGAGGTATGTCCAAGAGGTGATAAGATTCTTGAGAATCATGGTACAGCAAAACCACACTGAGTGGTCAATGGCAGTAGAAACTATAGAAAATTATATGAATAACATACCAAGCACGGTAACCAAAATATCTCCCATAATGACTATGTTTGGGAGAGATCCAGATAGGCCATGGGAAAACCAAAATATTAAAAACTTAAGTAAAATACATGAACTTGCACAATTAAGGATAAAGAGAAGCGCAGAAAGGTATATGGCTCGCGAAAATAAGAAAATTAAAAGAAAAGTCTCATTCAAACAAGGAGACAAGGTAATTATAAAAAGAATGAGGATATCAAACAAGGAACAAAACATCTGTGCAAAGTTGTTATATCCTTATGATGGTCCGTATATCGTGAACAAAGTTTTAAATGAAAACACATACGAATTAAAATACCCAGAAGAAGAAGAAGAGTCAAAAAATGAACGAATTCGTGGAAGCTTCCACGTGGAAATGATTTATCCGTATGTCACTGAGTAAATCAAAACAAAAACAAGGAATGACAGTGTAAATATTCCATCAAATTTTTCTAACTAGTAAAATTTTCAAAGCTTTTCAAAGTTTTTCAAAATTTTCAAATTTTAATAGTTGGAGGGGGTAAATGATGCAATATTCGCATTCTATGTGAGAGAGGACAATATAAAAATGTAATGAACTTACGCCACTGTTAGAGTATCAGTTAAGAACTAAATTTCAAGAAAATATATTTGTGGATACACCAACAGTGTAAAATTCAACTGGGCAAACGAAGTGACAAAACAATAACAATAAAATTTGTTTAATTAGTTCAGAATTTAAGATTAAATATAAGGCTTTATGTAAAAAGTTATCTTATCTTGAAGAGACAGACCTCTTTAATGAAACATTAAAAACAGAAAGGTATGGTAAATAATCCACCGATGAAGAGTTTCTGGTTCACAGACTAACATAAGTTGAGTTTGAACAGCTTGTAGTGTAGAAAACTTAAGAAGTTAGAAAATGCATATTTCCAGATCTGAAATAAGAATTCAGTCAAATTAAACATTAAAATAAAATGAAAAATTTAAAATTTAAAACAAATGTTAGAGATTATCAACAACAACAATACAAAGTTGATAAAAATGTAGAAAATTATAAATAAAACTGTATGAACTTATAATAAAAAAATTCACTATCCTGACAAAGAATAGTTAAGAAGTTACCTAAAATAAGTGCTCGTGTAAGGAACTTTTATAAAGTAAATCAAAGACTTTTACCTTAAGATAATTGCATAAAGACAATCCCTTGAACTAAGTGTTTAATTTTCATTTTCTACTAGAAAATAGACTACCAGTTACCAAAGTTTTGTGTTGTCACTGGTCAATTCCAATTTTAAACCATAGGAAAGTTAATAGTTATTATATTGTACGTTGTACTCAATGACGAAGTTAGTGAAATAGGGACTGAACTGGTTCATGAAATGTTGGGTAGCCCCTGAAAAAGGTCGAATTTAATTTAGTATAAAATCTTTAATAAAGAATCTCAGTTTGTTAATAGAATTAGTAAATAGGTAAAGTTAGTATAGGAAAGAAGGTAAAACCATAGGTTGTATATAATTTTAAGTAATTTTTAAGCCTTTATGTAAGGAAAGACACAATATTTGGTATGAGCTTAAAACAGAAGCTAGAAAGGAGCAAAGAGTATTGAAATGTACCACGAAACACAAGGAATATGATTTTGGTAGTGAAAAGAGTGAAAACGATTCAATAAAGAAAATTTATATTTATTTCATATTTCAAATTTCAAAAATGACAAGTCTAGTAATCTAGGATTGTCATTCAAGTCAAATTTTCAGAACAAAACTCGAAAAAAGTTGGTAGCTAAGAAGTTTTGTTAGAAAAAAACGAGGAACAAGAACGCTGAAAATAGAAATTGAATTGGTGTCAAAAGTCCATAAAATTTAATTGAATATTGAAGAAAATTATTATAAAACTAAACAAAAAGTAACAGAAATTGAAGATAAGCATTCAAGGTGTAGCTTGAACCCAAAATATTGTGTATTTTCAAATAAAATCTCATCATCAAAAATCAAAATATAACATAACCAACAACGTCAAGTAGACGTCACATTTTGACTTAGCTGGTAGTAGTAAGTTTGTATTCCTTTATAAATTAAACATTTCAGTATCAAGCTCACAACATTTATCAAACAAACAATCACTGGAATAGTTAGTCACATCGAAATAAAGCACATATTGAGGGAATATTAGGCAGAGAACGTGTAGGAGATTCCAGCCAAGCGTTTTGTGCACAATATGAAGTCAGTGCTCCACATAATTCGGTAACGTCTGCGATCGAAAGGTACTGTGTTAGTCAATAGGAAACAGAGATCTCAACTGTCAATTTTAAACATTGCAAATTGTCATTAGATAAAATTTCATTAATTACTTGTCAATTTTAAACATTACAAATTCCCATTAGATTAAATTTGCACTATTTAAATTAAAACCAAGGCCTGGGTTTCATTAATTAAATAAGGATAGCAAATAATTTGTATAAGCGCATGGTTTTACTTCTTAAAATAAAATTGTTATTGTTGACATCATTTTGATTTATTGAAACAAATTTAAACCTGCACTGAGGGAGTTTCTACAAGTGTAGCTCATGCTCTAATTAATGCGTGATTATAAAAAGTTGTTGAATACTGTAATAGTGGCGCCTAAAACAAATTTTCTATTACAGATTTGATAAATATAATTTATTCACAGTCACGACAATATATATATATATATATATATATATATATATATATATATATATATATATATATATATATATATATATATATATATATACTCTTCGTTTTCGTATTTGCGAAGAATATCACAAGTAATATAAACTTATATGTAAATTTTCAACTGGACGCCTGCACTATTGTGTTCATTTTATAATAAGGCTGCACATATAAAGTATCCTTCGTGTAACATCCTCGTAATTAATGTTTATTAATTTATTGGTGCTGGATGCTTTATATTCGTGGTTGCAGAAAACGTGTCTAACATTGCAAATAAGTGGTCGAAGCGAACAATTAAAATGGACGTTTATGAATCGCCGTGTCGTGGCGTTCATTTAATAATCGTATACAAGTCATTTTTCCTGGATTCATACAAATTTACATCCATATTTACAGACATATAACCGAAGGGTATGTTTGAAAGGATAGGTAGCTTGAGTTTTTGGTTAGAGATTAAAATGTTATTCCGATGTCATTAATTAAGCTAATATGACATTTAATTTGTAACATCAAATCAAGCATTTTGGTAAAAAAATTAGTATGTTATATGTAGTATGTTTGTGCTGTTGTATTATGAAATTTTATATGTAAAAGAAACTTTTTTAAAACAAGCTTTAGGTGTACTAAAATGAAAAAATAAAATAATTAATTGTCTTACAAGCTTGTCGCGCTCGAGAAGTTCATACAAGCAATTATTTTGTTTGACAGAGATTGTAAATAGGTAGGTACATAAGTAAGTATTTTTTTTCCATTTACGCTACAAGCTTTTAAGACAACTATTTTTTTTTCTTTTGGGTACACCTAAATAATAACAAAAGATTGTTTTTAAAAAGTTATTTACATATACTTTTATTATTCACTTTTTAGTTACTTCTTAATTATTAGTTTTTCTTATATATTAATTGCGTCATCCTTACTTAAAAGTACCGGATCCTACGCCATTTCTTAGAATGCAATGTCCGAGTGAATACACTATCCGATCAAACAACTTAAAAAACTTAGAAACACACTTTTTGGTGCAATAAGTATTATTGTATTGTCCCTAGACTGCCCGTGCAAAATTTCAGCTCAATTGGACGTCGTTAAGTAGTTTAAAATTGACTTGCAAGATTTGGCCTAAACATACTAACTATCTAACATACAAACAGGTGAAGTTAAATAAAAGCTTGTAAATAGCGCGAGAGTTTGTGGCAGACAGCCACAAGATATGATTGAATTAAAAAATGGCATGCACCAGTATGCATTACACACTTATGCATAGTTTTTATGTAAAAATCTCTACACCACCGCCATTCGACATACTACAGTAACCAAAATATATAGGGTATTTCTAGCAGACCTGAAGACTTAAAATTTGGGATACAGCTAGGGATTAGAGCACAAGTAAAAATAAATTCCTGAGGCCCCAGTATATTCCAATATTAGATATCAAAAAGTGGAAAGAGTATGTAATTAGTAAGGTGGATTTAAGATCAGACACACAAAAATTGCGACCCTTAAATGGGTCATTGTATTGATCAATGGCTTTCTTATGGCATAGAAGAGCCTCTTGTGGTCCATAATAAATTATATGCAGGCGTAGTGTGTTATTATGTATTGCCATATAATAACCAGAACTAACATAAAAAATGCTGCCTCAGTTTATACGTTGATAGTATTTTTATGGTAATATACAGGCTAATATTAAACCGCATGTCATTTTTTACCCAAAGGACAAACGAAGGTAATTCGGAAATTAAATGATTACGCATGCGCATTGTGTAATACGTAAAATCTCTCAAGAGCGTCATCGAGCAGCATCCGACCTTTGCTTTTCCGTTGTATGCTTGTGTAAGCTCACTTTGTGGTTTGGACAGTTTGTTAAGTCTTTTATATACCAATTTTTAACCCTCGACCCAAAAAGAGTATGACGCGTATGTTTGTATGTCTGTCTGTCTGTCTGTGGCTTCATATCTCTTCAACGGGTGATCCGATTTTGATGCACTTTTTTTTATTTGAAAGAGTGTTTTGTCGAGAAGGTTTTCGCCATATTAGATTTTGATGTTTGGTCGCTCTTGATTACAAACTTTTATTTAACTTGCCTTGTTCTTGGTCAAATCTCGCAACTGAATTTTAAAATAGTTATCCCCAACCGATTGAGCTGAAATTTTGCATACACGTTTAGTTTGGATGACAATGCATGGTTAGCTAAGTGACGTCATTCCAAATCCAATATGGCGGACCAGTTATTTTTTATGCACCCCATGATATGGGTATCAAATGAAAGGGTTTGCTACTGAGAAGAATACGAAAATAAAATGACGTCACACTAAATTCAATATGGCGGACAAAATTTTTTAATTTTAACACTATAATTTGATTGTATGGTTTATTCGCTCATAAGTTGCATTCTAAGAAATGGTGAAGGATTCGGTTTAAACTATTAGTTTTATATCGGATAGGAACGACGCAATGAATATACACTTCTCCAATAAATTAACGCACCACCAAAAAATAACCAAAAGTTTAAAGTTAGTTAATTTTTAACCCTCGACCCAAAAAGAGGTGTTATAAGTTTGACTCGTATGTTTGTATGTTTGTCTGCCTGCCTGCCTGTCGGTCTATCTGTCTGTCTGTCTGTCTGTCTGTATGTCTGTGGCTTTATATCTCTTCAACGGGAGATCCGATTTTGATGCAGTTTTTATTAAAATTAAATATAACACATAAGTATATTTATAATAGAACCGGTCTTGTAGACCGTGTGCGACTAGTAGAATACAAAATTGGACCGCGTCGGCTTAAAGGGTAAAAATTTCTGTGTGGGACTCGTGATATAATAATACGCTATATTGTATGTATATGTTTAGTTTAAAAAGTATAAAATAAAATTAAATTACAAATTTTTAAAAAACCCCGACACAAAAATATCGACTAAATAACTAATATAAAAAAAAATAAATTAACTTTAAAAATTATGAAATAATTTTGATTCCATATACGAACTCTTATGATTTATTTAAATCCAGCTTACATTTTTTTATGCCCTCGAGATTTGCTTTCTTATACGCATGAATACGTCGGGGGCTGCTGTAAAGACGAACTACTAAATAGTTATATTCAAAACAGCAGCTCCCGATATATTCATGCGTATAAGAAAGCAAATCTCGAGGACATAAAGAAAATGTAAACTGGATTTAAATAAATCATAAGAGTTCGTATATGGAATCAAAATTATTTCATAATTTTACTTCCACGTCCAGTGGAAGTATAGTAATGACAAAAAAATTTTTAAAAATTTTTATTGTCCAAATAGACTTAAAATGACATGAAACATCGAGATTTTAAGTTTGAGCGAAAAAAAAATTTCTGTCTGTCTGTCGGCCTGTCTGCCTGTCGGTCTGTCTGTCGGTCTGTCTGTCTGTAACTTTTTTTGTGCGCACGTTTACTCTGGAACCGTTTAAGATATTGACTTGAAATTTGGTACACATATGTACTTTAACGAGTTCTAGAACTAGATTATATTTTCATCTTGTTCCGTCGAAGGGTTGGGGGGTAAATTGGGGTAAATTTGGGGTAAATTAAGCAGGTAAGAGTCCACGAAATTGGTATATAGTATATACAAGAGAAGCTAAGGTCTCAAAAAAATTTTTGGCATTAGCCACCTCCATTACCACCCCCACCTCCTTATTAAAGAGGATGAAAAAAAATGTGATTTAGTGTATGTACAGGAACCAGAAACCTCAAAATATTTTTTTACTTCATCCACCCCCCACTACCACCCCCCTATCACCACCCCCACCCCACTACCGATGTGGGGTATCGTTTTATGGGTTTTTGGGGTAGAGGATTTCAAATATTATATTATTAAAGTTCCATAAACAATTATTTTCACATACAAAGTTTTTTCGTTGTGAGTGACTTGGATAGAGAATCTGGATGTGGAAGTAGTGATTCCTTGGGCAGCGGTTTTTAAAGTTGTGTTAACTTATTTTTTTTTATCAGTTATTTAGTCGATATTTTTATGTCGGGTTTTTTAAAATTTGTAATTTAATTTTATGTGTAACAAAATGTGTTGTGATCTTAAATGGTTGATGTGATTACAATTATAATGTGAATATGGAAAAACAGTAAGTTACCTAAAGTTCATCAGTAAATTCTCATCATGTCGCTTGCAAATAAGTGTTTAAAGAATTTTGTTTTTTTGAGATTTTATCTTAGTTTTCTTAGAGGAGTTTGATAGAACAGGTTATTGTCATGTATATGTAGTCATGTAGTGTATAGTCGACTTTTTATTATATATTTATTATCACATCATATACATGATTTTTATTCCTATGCTAGGCATGCGTCATATGTGATTATTCCAACAAGTCATCGCATGACTGATAACTAAAAATGGAAACAGGCTTTATGCATTTAGGGGTAGTTGATAAGAGGTGGGAGGCTAAATAATATCAGCATCGTGTTTCCCGCCCTTGGAAACGTGTAGAAAACAATTTCTAGCACGTTTGGATGTTTTTTACATGTTTCGGTGTTGAGGGAGGGGGTGGTTTCAACCTCCAGGGATCGTTAGGTAAAATTTTACAGGACATATTAAGTTTTCTCAAAAAAAAAAAACCGATCCAACAAGTCCTCGCATGCCTGACAACGAGGTGGTTTTTTTTCGTTTAGGGGTAGTTCGAGGGGGTAGGGACCGCGCGACTATCTCCATCGTATTGGCCGCCCTCGAAAATGGGGCCATGTAGCCATGTTTGGTCGCTACACTTGCACTTTTGCAACTTTGGTATTGAGAGCTTGTGCGGTAGATGCTACATACTACATTGGAGATTTTTATACTTAGAACAATTTAAAAATATTTTTATACTTTCATATAAGCTTTTCGAGAAAAAGGCCAAATATAGAACATGGAAACCCAGAAAGAAAATTAAGAAAGTATTCGTTAGTTTTAAGTCCTGCTAAATTTTATTCATTTAAATATCCTTGACTGCAGTAGAGTTTTTGATAAACTACATGCAAATGTATTTATTCTGTACATTTACTTATTCCTCAAATTGACTCACCTATTTCCGGAATTTGCATGTTTTGTTTTTCCATCTAGTATATTCAGTAGAACAGCAAGCAAAACCAATTGAAATCATAATTACATCGTGGTTATAGTGGTAAACTGATAGTAATGGATAGGTAGTGTGCAGAACATTAGTGCAATAGCAAGACAGCTGCACATTGCGGTATTTGCTGGAGATTCCAATTCATTTCTAATGTAAGCATTGATTTATACTTATTTCCTGCTGCATGGTTTAATACGGGCGTTACTAAATGACTTATTTACTTATAACGAACATTTGTTTATTTGTGGCGGTTTGTTATTTGTAGCGTTAATTTTTCCGTAATATTCAATTCTTGGAATTGTTATTTATAACATATAAAGTGGAGCCTACTGGAAACCTTACAGGAAGCTACTTTACTTTAAACATTTCTTTTTCACTTTCCGACATAGAGAGTAATATAGTGGAAGTATTTTGATAGTGCAAAAATTCGATTTTGAGTTTTTGGGGAATTTACACGTTTTGCATTTAATTCAAAAAAGGAATTATTCTTGCATTTCCTCAATAAACTTTTTGAACAACTATGACCATAAGTAATTAAAAAAACCGCTGCCCAAGGAATCATTACTTCCACATCCAGATTTTCTATCCAAGTCACTCACAACGAAAAAATTTTGTATGTGGAAATAATTATTTACGGAACTTTAATAATATAATATTTGAAATTATCTACCCCAAAAACCCATAAAACCATACCCCACATCGGTAGTGGGGCGGGGGTGGCGATAGGGGGTGGTAGTGGGGGTGGATGAAGTAAAAAAATATTTTGAGGTTTCTGGTTCTTGAACACACACTAAATCACAATTTTTTTTTATCCCCTTTAATAATGGGGTGGGGGTGGTAATGGGGATGGCTAATGTCAAAATTTTTTTTGAGACCTTAGCTTCTCTTATATATACTAAATACCGATTTTATGGACTCTTACCTGCTCGATTTACCTATTTACCCCAAATTTACCACAATTTACCCCCTTCGACGGAACCAAATGAAAATCTAATCCCGTTCTAGACCTCGTTAAAGTACATATGTGTACCAAATTTCAAGTCAATATCTCAAATGGTTCCTGAGTAAACGTGCGCACAAAAAAAGTTATAGACAGACAGACCGACAGACAGAAAAATTTTTTTTTTCGTTTAAACTTTAAATCTCCACGTTTCATGACATTCTAAGCCTATTTGAACAATAAAAATTTTTAAAAATTTTTTTGTCGCTACTATACTTCCACTGGATGTGGAAGTAATTGTAATACATGGAAATTATAAAGAACCGTTTTTAAATTCAATAACTAAATAAAGGAGAATCGTGGGGTTGGCTGATACAAAAAATAATTAAGGCTAAATAACAATTTTATTTTTTAACGCCCTTTAATAATGGGGTGGGGGTTTCAATGGCAGTGATAATGGGGCAGCTGATGAAAAAAAAATAAACCTTAGCTTCTCGTTTATACACTAAATTCCAATTTTATGGACTCTTGCTTGCTTTACCTATTCACCTCCATTTACTCAACAAACCCTAGTTCTTGTACACACACTAAATAACAATTTTATTTTTTAACGCCCTTTAATAATGGGGTGGGGGTTTCAATGGCAGTGATAATGGGGGCAGCTGATGAAAAAAAAATTAAACCTTAGCTTCTCGTTTATACACTAAATTCCAATTTTACGGACTCTTGCTTGCTTTACCTATTCACCTCCATTTACTCAACAAACCCTTCAACTGAATAAGATCAAAATATAATCAAGTTCCAGATCTCGTTATAATACATAGGTGTACCAAATTTGAAGTTAAATCATAAACAGTTCCAGAGTAATCATGCGCACAAAAAGACAATGGACACAGACAAAACAACAGAGAATTTTTTTGCTCAAACTTAAAATTTCAATGTTTCATGACATTCTAAGCCTATTAAAAAATGAAACCTAGCCCTCAAACTTCCTATTCGTGAAAAGTGTACCATTTTAAGCACTCGTTGCATAATAATATATTAAGCAACGACCATTTAATGATAGCTATTAAGACACAAGCATGAGAAATATAACATGAGCCGTAGACGAATATCATAAGGAAATTGCTAGGTAATCAGTAAGTATGACTTGTCAACATTGATAAATTTTAGATCTGGCAGATGTTCAAGGCAATAGTTGATATTGACAGAATATTGCTGTAGGTCGCGTTTCTGTTGGTAATAAACTTGTATCTTAATGGAAAATTTGTATCTCAATGAATCTCATTAAAGTACTGGTAGGGAATGTCTAATAAATGAATTAAGTACGGGAGTAGGAAAATTACTTTATACGTTATGTATGACATTGAACCTAGATAAGCAAAACAATGTTCCAATAACATCAGATAATTAGAATACAAATTGTACATTTTATTTTAATATTCTTGTTTACTATTGTTACACGGTTTATTGCTTGCCAATAAAATATCTTATTTATATGAATACGAATTACTATGTGTGAAGTTCATCCTACAAGGCCTATCAAAAATAGCGCTAAGTAAAGAAATATGCAGAATTATGCGAAAATAATTCTAATAGATTTGTGATAATATAATAAAAACAAAACTTATCCTCTTGCTATGTCTTGTGAGAAACACTGTCACATTTTCATTTTGGAAAGAAGTTCATCAGCTGTAGATGGCTTAGTAGCTGTAGGAGGGAATGCGGCAAACTACTATTAACGGACGTAACAAGATATCAGCACAGATGTAACATTTCTGCAAGATTTCAATCAGGAAGACAACGTTCTACACAGCGAAGTTGATTGATTGATTTACCAGCGTGCGGTAGGCATTGCTGCCACTCCGTATGTAGCTGCTTCGCCCACGCTTGGTTGGACTGAGATTACGCTTGTTGCCACCAGCGAGAGCCACATGGCGCATGGTAAAGGAATGTGGGATGGGAGGTGTAGGTATTTGTGAGATGCGTTACCGCATTGTGTCACGAGAGAGCGTTTAAGCTCCCTTATTGTGTTTTTAGTTCTGGACTTTTGCCTCTTCTGAGTCGTCTTGTGAAAATGTTTCCGCGTTGTGTCGTAATATGGTGTTTATGCTCCTCTTTTTGTGTTTCTGCTTCTTCGAATCTTCCTTTTCTGAGTCTTCTGATTTCTCGGTTTCCGATTGTGGTAGAGTATATATCGCTGTGATTTCGTTGTGGTATTCATTTTTTGATTCTGATCCTCTCAGTTGTTGCTCTTCTCCCTAATTTTAGTTTGTTAATATTCGGTGCTAGCGCTTTCTTCAGTAGATGTGTTGGGTCCCTTCCCTGGGTATGTCTCCAGTACTTCATTGCATACATTTCTATCCTCTTTTTAATTGTCTTTCCTCCTAATAATGTTGATGTTTTATCCTGCTGTTTTCGTCTTGTTGTTTTTGCAATTAGTTGGAATATGTTCCTTTCTGCTCTTCTCAAAAACTTCTTCTGTTGGCTAGTACACATATTTGGTAAGGTCCCATAATAGTTTATTTTTCTCAGTGAACGGTATGATTCATCTCCGTTCCAGATGGTTCGTCAGGTCTGTTCCTAGGTACTTCAGTTTGTTCGTTGTTCTTAGTTGTTCGTAGTAATAATTTACTGTCCACGACAAGTTCATGATGACAGAGGTCGACACTTTCAAGGGATGTATAAACACTTCTCAGACTATTGTCTAAGAAAGCTATTTGAGTCAGATTTTCAAAACAAAATTATAACACCCACGATGCAAAAAACATGCAATACCACAAAGCACACTCCTATTAAACCAGACTCAAGCAAAAAGTCAAAGACCAACAACATTTATCTGTGATACTTCTCTTCTCGTCCATTCCCTTCCCTTTTTGACTTGTTCTATTGTATTACATCAAAACCACTGTACCTAGTTCTGGATTATGTACGAAACCAATCACACGTCCCGAGATATGTGTTATCCTTCAAACACCCATCACTCACCTGACAACTCAAAATTATATCTTTTACACCCTGTATCCAGCCTAAGTGATGGCACATAAAAAGGGCTGGTAGAAAACGGGTTGTTATGTTCTCTCCTTCTAACTGATGCCTTAGTGTTCCATACAGACAGTTCTCGTCGCCTTCAATTCTTTGTACCAGTAGCTGATGTCTTCGTTCCTACGTTCTGTAGTGGATACATTGTTTTTGTGTTTTCTGGAGAGTTATTATTTCTTGCTTGCTTTTTGCTTGTTACTATTGCGGTCCTAAACTTTTCAATAAACTTCTTTAGCCTTACCAGAGCCGTACCAGAAGTATAAACAGTCAATATGTTTTTATGGCATGTATGAGGTTTTTTAAAATTTTTAATGGCACTGAAACCAAGCTAATAGGCAGCAATTTTATCCAACTTTTTATTATATTTTTAAATTTATTTAATTTGACACGGTGTACTGTTACCCTGATGGTACGCCCCTGGCTAGGCTCATATGTATAATTGCTAGAAAGAACTATTTACTGACTTATTTTTAAGTTATTACCTGACCTGAGTTTGTTTATGAAATTCTTTAGTACATAAATCCGCAAATTCAGTACCGCGTCCTTTAACAAAGCTTACTTGTGCAGGAGGTACTTGCCAAGGCAGGTACTGCTCAAGTCTGAATTGGAGAATATAATAAATCCCTGGCAATTTGAAGTTATCTCCGGGACCTGTGACACGAAGATTGAGGACTTCAAGTCATCGGGCCAGATTCCTGTCTACCGTATTTTCGTTCATATTCTGTGGATCCTCACTCCATCTTCACCGACTAACCTA
This sequence comes from Rutpela maculata, assembly GCA_936432065.2. Lineage (NCBI taxonomy): Eukaryota > Metazoa > Arthropoda > Insecta > Coleoptera > Cerambycidae > Rutpela > Rutpela maculata. The sequence continues at coordinate 207,378,744 of OW386286.2, read as the reverse complement.
AGCGCCTTGAGCATGATATTGTCGACACCAGCTGCCAGTTTTTAATTCTTGTATCGCATGATTTCAATATTGGATGCTCGCACTCATAGTTCTGCCGCCAGTTATTTTCTATCTCAGGATGGTCACTTTCAAAAAGTTTTTGCAGCATTAGGGTCAAACCCCAATAATATGATCTCTGGCAATCCTTATAGTTCTTAACTGATCCCATTTTGGGTAAATTTACACGTAATCACTCTCACTAATCGGAAAAGCTATTTGCTGTTATTGCGATTAGCATGTGACTGCAGTCCATTACAGATGTCTTGTGGATAAGAGTTCATATCGCTCTCAAAGAGAATTCTTCTTCTTAGTCTGTTATACTCTTCCGAATCCTACGCAGTGTTGACACCTTGAGCCCTAGCTTGTACTTCAGAGTTTCAGCAGCTTTTCAAGGGTGCTTAACATTTCTGTGTATCCTGCTTTCTGTTCCTGTTGGTGATCTCTTTTAGGGTATCCCACAAGGCATTTGAGTCTTCGTCATGTAGTAAGTTGACTTTACTTATATATTTCCTAAATTTTTTTTGGAAGATTGGATTACGATGAGACTACGAGCCATGAGGAGAAGAATGCAGTAAATTTTTCGAGATTTTCGAAAAATCATAGAAACCTTGACAAGACAACAACAAAATCAAACCTTCGGACATGTAATATATGTATAGTATGAAAAAGTTGATAAGTATAAGATAAACATAACATAAAAAAATAAAATAATATTAAAATATAAAAAATACTTCTAACACAAACTCCATACTAAATGAAAATTAGGTTTGACTAAACAATAAAGGAATTGAAATCAATGGTAGCTGGAAAACACAATGTGGTGTATTGACATAATATGAGCAATAGTAACGACCCTGGAAACTTTATATGCAGAACTTGCTAAAGGCTTCTTGACCAAGAAATGAAGCACAAAAATCAAAGGAATAATAGAGAAGTCAGGTCATCAACACAATACAAGTACGAGATCAGCAGTGCCAACATCGAGATCAGCAATATCAATCAATAGGCGCTCGTGATCGAGGAAATATGCCTGTGTTTAAGTGTTATCTATGAAAAATCCGGAGTTAAAAGAAGCGAGTGCATAGTCCCCATGGCCCATACCTGGATCTGCCACTGAGTTGTTGCCTACAGATTACTCACAAAGATAACGTCCAGTAAATTTTCATGAACCGCCCCCAACAGGGTGAAGAAAATTTAAATAAATTTCAACCAACAAGAAAATAATTCTAGAGTACTGTTTATGGGTTTCCGACAATTAACCGATTAATGCTATTGTAGGATACCATGAAGCAATAGGCAACCGAGAGTGCTAATAAGTTAAAGGCAAAATGATAGTTTGTCTATAATTCTACAAGTCAATAAAATAATATATGATAGCACTTTAAAAGGTATATTTAATCATTTAAAACAACTAGATATTTCAGAAAATACGTGCGCAAAAAAGTTGAAAGGCAGCAATACATAATTCTTCATTAAATCACTCTTAGTACAGTACCTAGAGGTAAAAAATATGCAAAATTTCGAAATAATTTCATATATAATTTTTCTTTATGGGTTATTATTATAGTAAAAGGTATCATCTTCAGTTTCTATATGGTTCGGATACTTGATTTTACCCTCGAGGGGTGAAGCCCACCCTTAAATTTGAATATTCAATATATGAAAAAGTATTATTAATTTATTTTTGAAACGTGGGATAGCTACGTTTTTGGGATAGATAGATTACTAATTCAAGATTAAAAAATTTAAAATGGTGGCCCTAATATGGCGAATGAATTTTTCTTTCTAAGGCAAGTGCTTTAAACGGGGAAAGAAAATGAGCATCTAAGTGATGCTACATATTAATGAAAATCAGTAGTTTTGAAAAAAACATTAAACACTGGACAATTACAATAGCAAAGTGGCGACATTTTGTAAAAATAAATGTGAAAACGCACATTGTATCAGCCATAACTTCTTTTTTCTTGTGATGTAGCAACATACAAAAATCATTTTAAAGATTGATTAATCTTTAATTTTGTTCCTTAGAATTTTGCATGGAAGTATTAACTAAGATATTCAATATTTGAACTAAATACTTCATCCTAAAAAGGATCGGATGCCGTATATAAAATTAAATATCTCCGAAATTATCAACCTTACACAAATATATAAAAGCAACAAATGCATCCTCAGTTTATAAGCTTCATTTTTTATGTCCACCATTTTTTCGCGAAAACTAATATTTATTGAGATATTTGCAAAGAAACAAAAATGTTACGTTTCATCTAAAATCCCTTTACGGTTTAAAATGCAATGTTTTTCTAGAGGAAGAAAAAATTTGAGCGTCTAGGTCATCTATACAGGGTGTTTGGTACATCGATAGAAAGTTTTCACTGGGTGATAGTTGGGGTTGTTTGGAACCTATATGACTATATTTACCCTTACGCAAAGTCTCACCGTTTTTGAGATATCGGCATTTTTAAATATTTTTGCGAAATAGTTGAGTTGATACTAATACATGTTATTTTTTATGATACTAAATACTTCATCTTTATTAAATATTTTTTTTCGATACTCTTAGTATACACTTTATCGAAACAGTACAAAAGGAAATGCCGAATTATTGGTATGAAAATTATGTAGGGCAATTTATGTGCTGAAATACATTGGTTCGATTTTTTCTTTTCTATTTTAAGCAAAATTTTCTCAAATGCGGCACTACTTCGAGAGATTCAAATAGTTTTAAAAACTTCTCTATTGCATACTCTTTCCAATGGTATATCACGTTATGAATTATAGTTCATTAAACTAAAAAGGAAACATATTTGCAGATATTACATTTTTAATGAGGAAAACAATTAAATTAGTATTGATAATTTTATTACTCTTATTTCCAGTTTTAACTGAAACAAATGTAACTAAAACTAATAACTGATTCATTTCGTTTTCAAAATGAGAACGAACCTCTATTTCTAATGCATTTACGTGTCCTCTTTCGTATTTGGGTAGTAGGTAGTGATCATTCTTTCCCTTAATCTCATATCTGCTTCATTAATTCTCCGTACAAGGTGATCACGGTCGATTATTTCAATCTTAAAAACCAGTCTTTCATTCAGTCTTTAATTCACCGCAGACATGAAAATCAAGGAGCGTCAAGTTTGGAGACCTCGCTGGCGACAATATTAGTCCATTTCTCCAAATCCAACGATTAGGAAATGTTTCGCCTAAAAATTCCCTCGCAGTAATTCGGTAATGAGTAGGACATCAGTCATTTTGAAATATCAAGCTGTCTCTTACATTTAGAGGTATGTTGCCTAAGATATTATGGTAAATTATTCTGCAAAAACTCTAAATAATTGTCTCCGTTTAAATTGTCTGGAAGATAATACGGACCAATGAAAGTTCTGCCAGTTACCGCTGCCCATACATTCACACTGAACTTGTATTGAAAAGAGGTTTTTTTTTTCATGTGCGGGTTTTTGTCAGCATCAGCCTAGTAATGAAAATTGTAAAAATTTGTTATTTCTTCTCGAGAATACTTCGACTCGTCTGTCCACAAAATACTTTTAAGAAAACGTTCATTTTCCAGATCAGCGTTCAATACAAAACGGCAAAAGGCAATTCTCCGTATTGGATCTCCTTCTTCGAGTCCCTAAACAGGCGTGTAGTGGAATGGACAAATTCAGTTGACGAGCTACTTTTCCAATACTGCTAGTAGGATCTACTTCGAAAATCTCCAAAATTTGCTCATCTACTTCAGGACCATTTTGCACAATATATACCCGTTCCCTATGATGAAGGTTACCTGTTTCACGTATACGTTGATATGTGTTACAAAACACCTGGACACTGGGAACTCTTCTTGTTGGAAATCGTTCCAGATAAAAATCTTTAGCTCCTGCTTCATTTTCGTCGGCCATTTCGTACATAAAGAGAATATCCGCATATTCGGCATTAGCAAAAGATGCCATTGCAGAAAAGTGTGACAATACTATGAACAATTAAATATAACAGCGTTTGACACAAGCGTTCAAATATCTCACTGGTATCCAAGGAAAACAATTTTTTTTGCGTCTGGTCGCCTGATATCTACCCTTTGTTTATTTAATTTCTTGTTCACCGTAGTACGTGTAAATACGTTTGTTTTTATTTCAATATGTCACAGACAGAAAATTGTCTTTAAAAATTAGTAAATAGTATCACCGATTTGCGGCTGAAAGAATTTATTATGATTTTGCTTAATATTCTTTCCTTATTAAAAACGTACTTGTCCACAAATATGTTTCTTTTTTAGTTTAATGATCTATAATTCTGTTATAACGTGGTATACCATTGGAAAGAGTATGCAATAGAGAAGTTTTTAAAACTATTTGAATCTCTCGAAGTAGTGCCGCATTTGAGAAAATTTTGCTTAAAATAGAAAAGAAAAATCGAACCAATGTATTTCAGCACATAAATTGCCCTACATAATTTTCATACCAAAAATTCGGCATTTCTTTTTGTACTGTTTCGATAAAGTGCATACTAAGAGTATCTAAAAAAAATATTTAAGAAAGATGAAGTATTTAGTATCATAAAAAATAATATGTATTCGTAACAACTCAATTATTTCGCAAAAATATTTAAAAATGCCGATATCTCAAAAACGGTGAGACTTTGCATACGGGTAAATATGGTCATATAGGTACCAAACGACCTCAAATATCACCCAGTGAAAACTTTCTATCGATGTACCAAGCACCCTGTATATTAACGAAAACAGTATATGGGAATATATTTTTTTAATTACCGACTACTTACATTAACAAAATGGCGACGTTTTTGTAAAAAAATATGAAGAAGTACATCGTTTCTGTCATAACTTTTTTGTTTTTTATGCTACAGAAATAACCAAAAAATATTTGAAAGCCTAATTAATGGAATTTCATTTTGATTGTTAGCATTTTTAACAAAAGTGACATGGTTTCTAAGATATTTTACATTTAAACTAAATACTTCATCTTATAGACATTCGGACGCCACATTTATACTTCCAGATCTTCGAAACCATTAACCTAGAGAAATTAAAAAAGAAAATTAAATTCATCCTCAAAATAGCAGCTTTCTCATTTGTCTCTAGCATGTTTTCGCTCAATGTAATACCTTTCCAGTTATTTGATCAAAACTTATTTGAAATACCTCCTTTTCAAGGTAAACTCCCAATTTTCTAGTCGTTATAAATTACAGATTATCAATTTATATGAAAAGTTGCTATGTACCTTTTTTTTCTGAAAATTTTGATTCTCTTTCAGCTCCAATTTGTTTCTTTTTTATTGCGACCCCCTATAAATTAGCAAGCCCCCGCATAATACAGAAACTTTTCTTTGATGTATTTACTGTTAAGTTGCCAAAACTATTTACCTTAAAAATTTTAGGTAATAAAAGAAAATAGATTCCAGTGGTAATTTTTATTTATTTTTATATTCTATACCAATGGCACTCTAATACATTTTACGACTTAAATGTCTTTTCGTCACCGACGAGAACATTTGTTCTCGGAAAGACACCAATAGTCAATTTGTTATGTTGGAACGAATAGTTGTTTGATGATAAGAAACGTTTCATCGTGTCAGCAGGAAAATAAAAGCATTAATGCTTTGTTTTCTTATTAAATGGATTAAGCCAATAGAACAGGACCGTTTGTTTTTCGTTTTGGTGTCACAATGGAATTCTACATCGAAAATAACTCGACATAATAGTTTGTGAAGGGGTGTTTATTTTAGACAGAATAGAATTGGACACCTTAGGAAATGAAATGAAATGAACGAGCAGAACGTATATACATGATCATTTTACAAAATTAATGGAAAAATAATTAAGATTGCTTTGAGGCTGCAGTTATTTTAAGATAAACACAACAACAAACGAGTAGAAATTGAAGTCGGACGTGACCGACTGCGAATATTTGGTTCATATTTTGCACGAATACAGCACGATTCACCTTTAAAGAGTGTCACTAATATTAAGTGCACAGTCCATATACATTTTATTTTCATTTTTGAAATAGATATTCGATGTCGGTAACGCCTGACTACAACTATCGTTAGTTTCATAATAGTCGGCCATGCTAATCTACATATAAAATTTTTCTGTCAGAAGTCATACTTTTTATTAGGTATTCGGTACTGCAAATCTATTTGTATTGGTAATAGTCTTATTAAAAATACCGTAATAACATTTTAAGGTAAAATTTTACTAGGAAGTATTCTACCATGAAGTCGGCAACGTCCGACTGCAACTTTTATTCTTTCCATAATAAACTTATTAAAAATGCTTCAATTACATTTTAAGACCAAACTGATATATGAAAGAGCTTAGATCTTGCATACTTCTGTTTTTTTTATGTTCTTAAAACCTTTGGCCTCTAGAGTTATAATAAAATATAATTTATATAAACATGACACACATGATTTACATCATGCTTCTGACAATCACTCTGTATGACGGATACGATCCTATTTCAGTAGGAAGATTAGTTTTTTCGATTGGTTCTCCAATAATGAATGTTTTAAAGTATTTACCTAACTAGTATATTAGCGTGCCCAGATTAGGGCAACAATATACAGAAAGTAGGTGACTTCATAATAAATAAAAAAGTGCACAAGTTGTGATTTGCTTAATACCTAAATAATATTCTCTAATCATGATGAAAGCAAATAGATAAATAATTCATTGTAAAAATAAATCAAGAATAGGCTTATAAATAATGAATGAATTTTTCTATACCCAACGAGTTCGAAAAACTTGGATATTTCTAGAGTTGAAATATATTTTAAGGTTCAATAATTCGCTACCTTGGAGTTATAAGGTTCTATGTTACGCATGACTGATTTTGAGAAAAAGCGAGTTGAAGTTTGGGCTATATAAAAATGCTAGATAGACATTAAGTAATCAGCGAACAGTAAAATTTCTATAGCGTGGCTTGAATAGAAATTGAAGCACACATTATGGAAATGCAGAACACTTTTTGGGTATGAAAATTTTCAAAAAAAACAAAGAACTTTGTTTTATCAAAAACTTTATTTAGAGCTAGAAAAGAATAACATAGAACTTTGTTAGAGTAAAAACTGAACATAAAGCAATAAATTTGTTTTATAAAATGGAAAGTAAAGTAACGAGTAATTTTGTCATATCATTTTATTTATATTTTTTTGCCTTTGCCACGTAATGGATGTTTTTTTGGTTTGGTTGTTTTATTATTACTCCCACCTGAACTAGGATGGGCAATATCAAAGTCTTTGGTTGTTGAATCCACCTTTTTCTTGGTATTTGCACTCAGACGAATAATTTTTTGTTTTTTCCGAGGTTTTTTCTTTATTTTCGGCAGTGGAATTTTTATTCTTTATATTAACGCTTGCTCCTTGTTTACTAGATTTTTTAGGTATTTCTAGTATGTTTGAAATTGTCGCTTTATAATAATCTTGATCCTGCTTTCTTATCGACTGGCAGTTCAATCCTGTTAACGCTGACTTTTGATCGTGGAAATACTACGTGATTTGTTTCTTGTGATTTCCGGGTAGATTTTTTAATGTCAATTACTTGAAAATGTTTATCGTTGTGTTGTGTCTTCACGTTCACACTTAACGACCCTTTTTCGAATTGCAGAACAGAGGCTTTTGTGAACTGCACTTTCGAATAGTCATAGACTGTATAAGCTAAACTTTAGTAATCCAGAAAATCGGAGTGTTTCATCTGAATGACCTTATACGGTGTACGCCTATTAACGTTAACCAAAAGTCTAAGAAGAGAAACCGGAATAATATTCCACCTTACTCAATACTCTTTCTATTGCAGTGTGCACTGAGTCGATTTCTTGAACACATGAGTGACCTGCGGTTGAATATTTCATGGATGTCAGTTCAACTTGTGGATGTGTCCTCATGAAGTGACCAAGTGCATACGACATTACTGAGTTTCTATTCTGCGGTACGCAGCTGTCGCTCCATAAGGTCAATTCTTTTATAGTCGGATGATCTATGAGAATTCGTGTTAGAATCTTGATGATAGCACTTGCAATGTCACCAATACCACCCATCAAACAAAGTTTTAAGTATAACATGCAACTTTGTATTTTATTACAAATATTTTCGTGACATAGAACTTAATACAACTCAACATAAAACTCTTGCATTGCACTTTAGACTGCTGTAGTATCTGCAGTAGGTTCTATGTTGTACATCGAACCTTGTGATGTCAATAACTCCAATAGCGCTAAAATTGTGACATAGAACCGTATAACTCCAAGGTAGCGAATTGTTGTGAATGACTGAATTTCAATAAATGATTTAAGCATTTTCAATATATCTTTTTTGGCTTAAAATGTTAGGAATTCTATCATGTAATTCAATACTTTATCAGTATTAGCTAGAAGGGTAGTTGTTTTGATTGGTTCTTCAATGATGAGTGTTTTAAAGTGTCCTAAGTAATATATTAGCGTGACCAGATTAAAGTACCAATATACAGATAGGTAACTTTATATTAAATCAAAAAGTGTGAATGACAGAATTTAAGTAAATGATTTAAGTATTTTCAATATACTGTCTTGCCTTAAAATTCTAGGAATCCTATCATGCTATTCAATACCTTGTCAGTATTAGATAGAATAGTAGTTGTTTTGATTGGTTCTCCAATGATGAATGCTTTAAAGTGATTTCTTAAGTAGTATTTTAGCGTGACCAGATTAGGTCAACAATATACAGAACGTAGGTAATTTCATAATAAATAATAAAAATGTGTAAGTTGTAATTTGCTTAATACCTAAATAATATTCTCTAATAATAGTCATATCATTGTTTTCAATATCTTTAATGTTAAACTTATCAATGTAAGTTTAAAACTTAAAGCTTAAACTTAATATATCAGTTTTTAATTTTGTAGCTTTTTAGAGAAGATGATGACTGCACATGTAGTCGGGGAGCCCTCCCTAGCTGTACGTGCACCCCCCGCCCGATCCTTGGGGACAATATTTTTCATAAAGATTGAAGCCTAAGGAACAATTTAAGACATATTCTAAAAAAAAAAAAACTGGCTGTACTTTCAAAATGGCGGCCATATATTAAAAAAAACTGTTGCCAATGTTGTTTTTGTCATTTAACACAAAAACTAAAAAAGATGGACAAAAACTTTCTTCACAAAAAACAACGTGCATAAAATTTTCTACAATTTTGTGTCTATATAATATTTTGATAGGAGTTACCATTTTCCAGATAAATGAATCCAAAATTAAGAAAACATGGAAATTCATATATCGGTAAATCACTTAGAGGAAATAACTGTGACAATTATTGTAAGGCGTATAATATAACTTTATATTATTAACACAAAAATTAAATAAAATAAACTGAAAAAAATTAATAATAATAATAATAATATTATAATTTGCAGACATTTATCTCGAAAACGGTAACAGTACCACTCTGGAAAACGGTAACTCCTATCCAAATATTGTATAGGAACAAAATTGTAGAAAATTTTATGCACTTTGTTTTTTTGTGCAGAAAGTTTGTCTCCATCTTTTTTAGTTTTTGTGTTAAATGACCAAAAACAATATTTGCATTTTTTTTTAAACGGACGCCATTTTGAAAGTACAGCCAGCTTTTATTTTTTAGGACATGTCTTAAATTGTTCCTTAGGCTTTAATATTTATGAAAAACATTGTCCCCAAAGATCAGGGGGGTGCACGGACAGTTAGGGTGGGCTTCCGTAGTGTTACGTTTTATATAAATATATATAAAATTTAATAATTTTATATTTTATTTTAAGAGATTAATCATTTATCTGGAAAATGGTAACACCAATGCAAATATTGTATAGAAACAAAATTGTAGAAAATTTTATGCACTTTATTTTTTGTAGAGAAAGTTTTTCTCCATCTTTTTTAGTTTTTGTGTTAAATGACGAAAACCATATTTGCAAATTTTGTTTTTTTAACGGACGCAATTTTGAAAGTGCAGCCAATTTTTTCTTTTTTTAGGACATGTCTTAAATTGTTCCTTAGGCTTTAATCTTTATGAAAAACTTTCTCCTAAAGGATCGGGGGGGGGGGAGGGGGTGCACGGACACTTAAGGTGGGCTCCCGTAGTAATGGAAGGCAAACAGCCAGTATCACCTCAAAGATACAAAAAATTTTGAAACGTTGCAGCTGTCGTGGAAAAATGGCCGTTTTATAAGGTACATATATTTTACTTTTTTATTATGTTCACCTTAATACTTTTAATTCTTCCAGAGCAACATGGATTTCAACGTAGTTTTTGAGAATAGAGATGGGAGCTTAACAAATGGTCTGATTTAGCATTTTTTTAAAATTCATATTTCGAGTAGTTAGTAAAGGTGCAAAATATTAGATTTTTATTTCAACTCCTTCTCCCTCAAAATAAATAATGAAAATAGAGCGCACGAAAACGCAGTGTGACGTCACATCACTCTGGCAGTCGACCCACGCAGTGTACATCGAAATCTCTTAAACTGAATACCTATAACCGTATAACTCATAAAACCAGTCGAGAGAGTGGCGTGACATCACCGACGGCCGTCGTGTCGGTCGTTTCAAATATTTTACGAAATCGAAATCAAATATTGGGGTTAATTTTAACGCTAGTGGCCTAATTTTTTCACTGTATACTTAGAGGGTAAAATACTGAAAATGCAAAAATAGATTATAAAATAAATATCACTAATTGAGCCCACTGGTCACAATATTTCTTATCTAAAAGTATTTAATGAGGCACCCTGTATAAATATCAATAAAACCATTTACCGACGTGTATTATAGTAATGAATAAAACCATTAATATATCATTGAAACAATAAAGAATATTTTTAATATGAATGAACTTAATCATTGTGTTCAATTAACACATTCTCGTTGATACAACGTACCGTTTATAGGTTAATAAAATCATTAATCAACTAATAAGTAATGTACAGATGTAAGTTGATTTTTTAAAATCATTCATCGACTCAATTTCAATGAAAACATTCATCATATTGATGTACTATATAATTACATTTATGGACATTCTTGGTACAGTGTAAGTTTAAGAAAGATTGTCCAAAAGACCCCGCTCATTTCTCATGGGAAGTGGCCCCCGGTGAAATTGACTGGAATTGATATATGTTGCCCCCCTCGACCTTCAGATCAAAAATTCTTATGAACACCTAGGTCAAAAATGCATAGTTTTCCAGATATTAGAGGTAAAAATACCACTTTTTGGCATCTTGACGCTTATAGCTGATACCCTTATAATGGACCGGGGGAGTTCGCTGGGAGTGTCTGGGTGTCCTTTTGGCCCTTGCTTCAATCCGGGAACCTTTTCGATTGCTAATTTCAGATGGTATGAAAAATCTCAATCAATGACAGCTATCAAAGAACTGTCCAATACATATTAAAATTCAATAAAATTGTAATCAAAACATACATTCAGGATTTTTTATTTGCTATTTTTTTTTCTTGATCTGATGACTAACCATTGACAATGAGTTCGTACTTGAAGCCATCAGGCCTGCGCAGTTGCCTTATAATGGTCCCACCCATGCGCAGTAGGTACGTAGCAGTCACAGACGTCCGCAGTGACTGCCAAGTGGTCATATAGGATTAGGATGTGTCTACTGCGCATGCCTGGGACCATTATAAGGCAACTGCGCAAGCCAGATGCCTTCAAGTACTAAGTCATTGTCAATGGTGAGTCATCAGATCAAGAAAAAAAATAGCAAATAAAAAATATTGCGTGTATGTTTTAACTACCATTTACGTTTTGACAGCTGTCATTGACTGAGATTGTTCATACCATCTGAAATTAGCAACCGAAAAGGACCCCGAATTGAATCGGGGATCAAAAGAGTGCCCCCGCGAACTCCCTCGGTATAAGGATATAAGCTATAAGTGTCAAGATGCCAAAAAGTGGTATTTTAACATCTAATATCTGAAAAACTATGCATTTTAGACCTAGGTGCCCACGAGAACTTTTGATCTGAAAGTCGAGGGGAACAACATATATCAATTCCAGCCAATTTCACCGGGGGCCATTTCCCACAAGAAGTGAGCAGGTTCCTTTAACCAGCTAAAATTAGTGATATTTTTGTAAATCATGAACTTTGCCTATGGGGCAAAGAAACTTGCAGCTCGTGCACTTTTGGTTTTGTCAACGATTTATTCTTATGTCTGATAGATTATTTGAGCTGAAAGCGTGGTATACACCATTCCATAGCTTGTTTATGTTCAAAAAATTAATATATATTGAAAATGAGTGTTGAGTCAAGCTGGACTGAATCTTCATAGATACTTCAAGTACTTAATATTTTGTTAATTACCCATTTTTACTATATCCACGATTTGTGAGCAGACTGTGTATATTTTGGTATTAAATGAAGATAAACGCCACACAATAAAGATATAATAAATAGATATCTTTCACAGTGTAATAAACCCACGAGTTTACTCAAAGAAAATTATTGATAGTGATTGATGAGCTTGGTTCCTTCCTTATAATAATGTTTTGACCATTGAATCATCGTGTAGCGGTAATTTTCTTAAGCGAGGCGAGACGTTAAGAAAATAATCCATCCGTAATGTATAACTCACTGAAACTATATAAAACCATGAAATATATTTCAACCTAAAGCAAATAATGAACACATTTCCTATAGACGATAATTGCTTATAGCACAGGCATTTTAGATAAAATTTTATCGAAACCTAGCACTTCTCATTTATTCATTACCTTTTTTGTAGGATGACTACCGTATCCTACTGTATACTTCTTTTAATTAAAAGCGTCAGGTTTTCTTCCTAGCAATAGCGACAACTACATTCCAAATATTATTTTCCTCTACCATTTCTTAATTAGTTATTTCCTAGAGTGGCCACCATGTATACATTTCACTAAAAGTACGTTAGATTTCTTCCTCGGTAATTGCGTCAACTACAGTGCAAATATTATATACACCATACAATTATGTTTCATAGTGACCATATCATTTACGTACATTTTATTTATTTAAGTCACAAAACTGCAATTAATTAACATATTGAGGATATAACAAATAACAAAATATCTATGCTACAGTAATTAACCAAGTCAAAAATGGTTATTACATTCATGTTGATATTGTAACGAGTAATCACCCCCTTGGGGATAGGCAGCACTAAATACATGTACAAAATACATGTTGTACGTTATGACATCTGTGAGACAGTAGAAACAGTAGAAACGTTCTGGAACATTAGAGAAAAGAGACTTCTAGATAACGCCGCGCCGTTTCTAGAATAATTCAGGAAGCAATCGCTAGGGGTATATAAGGGCGTATTCTCGGCCGGAAGTTAGGAAGTTTTGATTTGACAAGTGAGGTTAAGACTACAAAGTGAAAACAAAGTGATAAACATTGTTATTCTTAGTCAGTAAAGTACATTAAAATTAATAAAGATATTTGATTTGCAATTAATTTTACTTCCATATTCAGTGGAATTATAGTAACGCAAAAAAAGTTTTGAAAATTTTCATTGTTTGATGGGCTTAAAATGTCATGAAATGCCTAGACTTTTTTGTGCGGTTGGTTACTCTGGAACCGTTTAAGATATTGACTTGAAATTTGGTACATATATGTATTTTAACGAGATCTGGAATAAGATTAAATTTTGATCTTATTTCGTTGAAGGGTTAGGGGGTAAATTGATGTAAATGGGGGTAAATAGGTAAATACAGCAAGTAAAAGTCCATAAAATTGGTATTTACAATAGTATATATGTATAAGAGAAGCTAAGGTCTCAAAAAAGTTTCAGGAATTAGTCACCTCCATTACCGTTATTGAAATAGATGAAAAAATAAAATTGTGATTTAGTATGTATACTAGAATCAAAGGCCTTAACATTTTTTTTTACTTTATCCACTAATATCACTCTTTGGCTCAAAGTTAAAATCCCGACGTTTCTTGACATTCTAAGAATGTTTGAACAAAAAAAAAATAATTTTTTTTTTTTAGATTACTAAACTTCCATTCTACTACGTGAATTTGGAAGTAATTTGGAATTTGGTCTACATAATATGTATTTTGTTCATTTATGAGCACTCAAAATGTCATATCAATAGCATAGTTCTATCGATAAACATAAGCATCCAAGCAGAATGAAATTATTTTGTACTGCCCGGTATAAATATAATCAGGAACAGATATTTCTAAACGAATAAATGGCCTCATGCTTAGAGAAGTCGATTAAAAAAACTATACTGTCTCTTTTCTACGCCCTTGGATGGAAGACGACATTCTAGAAGATCATCAATTCAGTCTCAGACGTTTGTGGAATTTAATGATGAAGCAACATTATGCCTAAATATTCCCCAACAGGATGATTGTATTTTGTAACATATCAAATGTGTTCGCAAATTGTGTGGGTGGTGTGTGGAGCACTTGCCGCAATTGATATTTAATGTATAAGGTTTAAGGCGTGTGGACAATATACGCGTAAATTATCACTTTCAACCCATACCGAAAGCATTTCCCCAACACGTGTGAGGCTTGTATAGCAATAGATATTCAGTGTCTCACTGCGTGTATAGAATCTAATTAAATGGTGCTAACAGAAATATTAATTGTAAATGAATGCAACAGTAGCAAATACTCTTAGTATGTACAGTATGGTTATTATTTTTTATTTATTTAGTTGTTTATTTATTTATTCACGTTATTTAACAGGTCGAAATACCAGTCGCAGAATAGAAGTAATATAAAAATAGATTAACTATGTACACTAAATCAATAAAACCGTTGATGGCAAGATTTTTTACACTTAGCCGTCGCTTGGCGGTAGATCTCGGAATCAGATTGATTGTATTATAATGGAAATCGGTGGAATTCAATAAAACTTTGTAAAACCTTACCTGTTGCTGACTGCTTCAGATCACCTTCTCTTTGAAGCTAAAAACGTCTCGAAGGCAAATTCAGAAACTTTTATCCGTTATAACTAACGGTTCAGCTTTCCAAAATAAGTTAGGGGAATATAAATTTGAAGCTAACCTGTCCAAATGTCCTGGATAACTATCGAAACTCTAACTTGTCAACACTGCTTTGGAATCGAAAGAAGAATTCAGACTCACTGTAGAAGATATAAGAACTTTACAAAACGTTCTCCGAACAGTGAAAGTGATTACACTTATATATAAACCTTAATTATGGTCAATCTCCATCGCTACTCTAAGAACTGATAGGAATTGGATTTTTGAGGTTTGGCGCTAAAGCTGTGAAAATATTTTCGAAAGTCATCCTCCTGATCCTGAGGAAGAAGACGACTGGCATCAAGACTACGAACGCGAACCTTACCGGTACCAGAAGTGAAGGGAGTTACTCAAAAACAAAAAAAAATAGCAGAGCAGTTGGGGTCCACAATATCAAGGTCGAGGCGCTTAAGTTATTTGGTGAAGATGGAAAGAAAATCCTTTACAAAATATGCCTAAAATTTAGGAGACAAAGATCTGGCCCGATAGTCGTAGAACCTCAGTAGAACCTCAATCCTCGTACCAATACTTGTGAGTGAGCGACAGATGTCTATGATAACTACAGACCACTGGCATTAATATGACAGGCCAGTACAATTATATTCTTTAATGCAGATATCAGCATTATCTGTTTTCGCAAATATCTACCTAAGTAAGCAGGTACGAGATACTAGAGAGTAAATACTGAATTTAAGACAATATATCGAGAAGGTATGAGAATATTACCTATTTATGCCTATTTATATTTGTTCCTCAGACTACCGTAAGGCTTTTGATAATGTAGAATCGAACAAACTGTGGGCTGTATTATTGCAGATGAGGAGACGTAAACATTTGATCTTTATTATTTGTTGACTGTTTGAATCTACTACCTCCGATAAATTTAAAGCTGGTACAGGCGTTAGACAGGGCTGTGGTTTGTCACCTCTTTAACATCTATAATGAACACGTAATACGACATGTGTTGAGGATTGGCAGGATGGGGTTTCAATTGGAGTGGAACTCATACAGCTGGAAAGGTTTCAGAAAATACGTTCGCGAGTATGGTTTAAGTACAACAAAATGAAAATCATGATTGTTGAGCAAATGATAACAACCCATTACATTAAGGATAGCTTACTGCAAGTAATAAACAAGATGCTAGTGGTCTTGTAGACGATGCTGGCAACTGTTAATATGAGATTCGTCGAAGAATACAGATGGTAACGGCAACTTACCAGTTGAAGAAAATTTGGCCTGGGAGAAATGTCACGAAATTCACAAAGATAAGAATTGCTAATGCCCTAGTTTCCTTCATTTTTCTTTACGCCTCTGAAATATGGACCGTCAGACGGCGTATTAATTAATACTTCTCGAAGAAATACGTCAACAAAAGTGGCGCTCCAGCATCGCATTTTCTCGAATCCTCTCATTTTTTGTCCGCCTCAACCGGAGAGAGAATATAGAACGATTGATAGTTCAGGGATAATCAGATGGGAAGAAATGAAGAGGATGCCCTCCAAAATATTGGGCTGATGTCACTATTGTCACTAAGGTACTGAAAGGAAAGAGCTCTGGTGACAACCACAACATATATCGTGATGCAGTTAGACGTGCTATGTAGTGGACGGAGACCTAGAATATTATGTGGATCACAAAACGTCCAGTAAGACGTTGTAAGAAGGAAAAATTTGACATTTCATAATTTGGCGCATATCTTCTAATATTTACGGAAATAATTGCGAAAAATCATTCACAATATCCGTGTAAATTTTAACATTATTTTGCAGGAAAACCGCTGTATAAAGAAAAATATTGAAATAGACCCATTTTATCAGTGACCGCTTGTCCCATGAGGCAGGTTAGGCAGTGCCTCACCACTCACCAGTGAAGAAAGCCGAACTCTACAAGTGGAAATCCGGCATCGGTTAAATTCTCCAAAATTTTGATATGCTGCTCTACTAACAGAGTCCGTGTCCCAAAAACACATCCTTCAACCTCTTTTCTCCATCTAAAGGGGTAAAAGACGTTGGAGTAAATGATATCCCCACAATAATATTTTATACTTTCAATAGTTACGAAAAATTCAGTCAAAGAATTTGATTTATATTTTGACACTCTTCCACCTTTCTACCCTTTTCCACCTCTTACGGAGAGTGTAAATACCTTTGCGGATGCAACTCTATATTTTTTTTGAAAATATATGACGAATTACTTTATCCCTGGTACAACTGCGCATGCAAAAATATTATAATATGGATCTGCGCATGGGGAACCATTTTTCGGTTCTCTTCGAGATACGAACCTCCTCTTAGTGGCTCCATAATATTTTTGAAGAAGAAATACAGGTTTGCACTGGTCAAAGTCATTTTGGCTCCCCCCAAAGGATGTATAAGGGTAATGGAGTATCTAAGAGTAATTCGTGCACGTATCGATTGATATATTCATTACCATAAGGGCTCCATGATATTTTTCAAAGAGAAATACCGGTGTGGATTGGTCAAAGTCCTTTTCACCCCCCAGAAGGAGTGGGAAAGGAGGTGCCTTGGAATAAATCTGCACCTATCATTGATCGTTTTACCCATTTGAATCATTCAATAACATTTTCGTAAAATAAATACAGACGCGCAATTTTGATAATCACTTCCACCCCTGGAAGGGGTGGAGAGGAATAAGGTGATGTCTCGCAATAATTTCTGCAGCGATTATTGAATGTTCTTCACAATTGAGTGGTTGAGTAACATTTTTTAAAAAGAAATACTAGTGCGCAATTGTCAAATGCACTTTCATCTTCCAGAGGGGGTGGATTAGCACCCCCTTGCCTTAGAATAAATCTTGCACCTATCATTGATGTTGCTCCACCTTTTCCGAAATATGCTTATCATCTTAGTGATTATGTAACATTTTCGAAAAAAATATAGAAATGCATTCGGGTGTTTACACCCTCCGTAGGCGGTAGAAAAGGGTAGGCAGGTGCAAGTGTGTCAAAATATAAATCAAATTCTTTGACCGAATTTTTCGTAACTATTGAAAGTATAAAATATTATTGTAGTGATATCATTTACTTCAACGCCTTTTACCTCTTTAGAGGTTGAAAAGAAGTTGAAAAGAGTGAGACTCGGGGCCATGGAGATGTTTGATCTACTCTGCCAGTAGAGAAACATCAAAATTTGGGCTAATTTAGCCGATGTCGGATTTCTAATTATGGAGTGCGGGTTTTTTTGCAGTAAATCTATACCTAGTTCGTAATTTTATAAACGGTATTATTTTGTACAAATTTATTCAACTGATGAAGTAGAGAATTCCTTAACAAACCTAACTAGGTACCTATACATATCTGAGTATCTAGAGTCCTGCCTCATCAGCTTGTCATGTCACGAGCCGCCACTGTTTTTATGTAAAATTTTCTATTATTCTATGTTTCTTGAATCATTCCTTCATGTTTTTCGTATTTATGGAGAAAATCAGTTTTTCAGTGCTACCGTAATTTTAACTCACGAAACGGTTATTTCTACCATCCAAACTTTATTTCCCTTTACTTTGTGTACAAAATTCTACTTCTACTTGTATGGAAAGGATTATTACACAGACCCACAAGAAAAAAGTGGTCTATCCGGCGGACCAGACTAGTGCATTTTCATGTATTTTGACCCGCTGAATCCGAATCCGAAATTTTTCATCTCTAACCCTCAAAACAAGAAAAAAAATGGGCTATCCGGCGGATCAGACGAATGTGTCTATAGCAACTCATTCATTTTCCCTTTTTGGGTAACTATGGAGATGGAAGAAAAAGAAGAATCACCAGAATAATATCAAGAAATATTTTATATATACACCCAAAATAATGAATTGTACATTTTAGCCAATATCACATCTTGATAATAATATATACCTTACAAATCAATTATTACTTTTAATTATAGTACATTAGTACTATAAATAGGTGACCCCGAACAGCAAATTTTGAAGAGTTCATATGTGAAGAATTGGATATACATAGGCAGATATCCCTTTTGAAGCATTTGTGGAAAGTTATTGTTAAGAAACGAATATGGAAAACTCAGAAGAATCGTTTCAAAAGAATACTTAGAGTTGAAAAACCAATTCCGTGCATATTAGTTAATTAAGTCCATTAGTATTTAGACCCCGAGAATAGCCAGAATAGTCCCTTTTGAATGTTAACGGATATTTATCGAAGACACTCTCTGATCCTCTAATTTAAATCCTTATTATACGGTTGATTATACGGTAAGTGACTAGTTTTTGCATATTTCCTTCGTTAATAGAGATAGCAATTAATTAACCATGGCACATTCAGCAGACGATGTATTAATCGATAATCCCGTGGAAATATCTCATACTCACTATATTGCGTCTGTCAAACTGCCCTCATTTTGGGTAACAAAACCTGATATTTGCTTTGCTCAGGTCGAGTCACAGTTTGCTGTCTTGAGAGTTGTCAATGATAGACGTAAGTATGATCATGTTGTAGCTGCATTGCCTTTGGAAGTAATAACTAACGTTTATGATGTTATTGCTAATCCTCCTATTAATAATTTATATAATTTGAAAAATTCCTTAATTTCGAGACTGACTGCGAGCGAGAAGAAGCGTCTCGATGATCTACTGTCAGGATCACCTATGGGGGACCTCAAACCATCAGACTCTTTCCGTTCTATGTTAAATGTGGCTGTAGGCTCCCATATGGTAAGCCAAGAGCTTTTAATCAAATTGTGGAAGAGACGCTTACCCCAAACTATTAACATCGCTCTGACGGCCTCAGGAAAGACAGAAATTAAAGATGATGATGATTTGCTAATGATTTGACCTTTTTAGGACGTCATATTTCTTCACAAGGTATATTGCCTTCCCCTGAAAGAGTTGATGTCATTAATAATTTTCCATTACCAACGACTCTTAAACAACTTCAACGTTTTATAGGTATGATTAACTTTTATCATCACCTAATTTCGCTGAGATGTTGGTCCCCTTACATTCTTTCTGTACAGATTTATCATATAATAAAATTGCGAAAATTGATGAATTTCCTATTTCCTGTTTAGATAGTTTCTTAAAGGCTAAAAAAGCTTTAGTGGATGCAGTTATTTTAGCTCATCCTTGTTGTAGTGATAAAGCATTATTGTCACTTACAGTTGATTGTTCGAATATCTCCATGGGCGCAGTTCTAGAGCAACAAGATAGCAAAGAAGTGTTTACTCCTTTAGCATTTTTTTTGCGTAAACTCACCATGGCTGAAGCTAAGTACTCAGTTTTTGATAAAGAGCTTTTATCCTTATTTTCTGCTATTAAGCATTTTAAACATTTACTAGAAGGTCGTAAATTTACCTGTTTTACCGACCATAAACCTTTAATAAACAAATGCTTTATTCACGAAAACTGAAAGATCACCGAGACAAATACGTCATCTGGAATATATTGCTCAGTTTTCTTGTGACATTAAACATATTAAGGGTTCTAAAAATATCATAGTGGATACCTTATCTCGTATTCATGACACGTCTTCTTTGACTCATGCTATTTCACCGATTCAAATCGAAAAACCCCCTTCATTGAATGTTAATTTCGATTTGAGATTATTATATAAAGCACAAGAAAAAGATTCTGACCTTAAACACTTATTGTCCAATCAGTCTTCAAATTCTAAACATACTTTTATTTTGGAGAAAATTAAAATCCCAGACTCGACAGAATTTATTTGGTGCGATGTTTCCCTTCCGAAACTACGCCCATATGTTCCGATTATTTATAGAAGAATGATATTCGATATATTTCATGGTCTATCTCATCCTGGAATTAAAGCTACTAGAACTTTAGTGACACATAATTATTTCTGGCCCAAAATGAGCACTGATTGCAAATTATCGGCTAAGACTTGCGTTAGCTGTCAAGCTGTCAAAGTTTCACGTCACACTAGGAGCCCGCTCGGAAAATTTGAAATACCGAAATGTAGATTCGACCATATTCATATAGATTTAGTAGGACCATTACCTCCATCCAAAGGTTACTCTTACATTCTAACAGTGATCGAACGATTTACTAGATGGCCGGAGGCTTACCCTCTCAAAGATATTACTGCAGAGACTGTTGCACGTACGTTGTTTCAGAGTTTTGTGTGCCGTTTTGGCGTTCCTTTAACGGTAACTACTGACCAGGGAGTTCAATTTGAATCAAAATTATTTAACGAAGTTTTTGGGTTAGAATTCGTACTACTTTTCACTCTCAAAGTAACGGAATGGTAGAACGTTTTCACCGCACTCTTAAAGCTGCGTTAACAGTAAGAGCTAATACGTCACATTGGGTGGACGAAGTTCAAATTGTTTTATTAGCTTTCAGGACAATTCCCAAAGAGGATTTGCAATGTTCGTCTGCAAAACTAATTTACGGTCAAACTCTACGGTTGCCTGGGGAATTTTTCATTAAATCATATAATACTCCGAACATGCCTCTATTTATTGACAAGTTGCAAAATTACTTTAACAATTAAAAATTTTTTTCTCCAGTTCCTCATGTTAATTATAAAACTTTTGTTAATCCTGAGATTTCCAAATGTGACTTTATTTTTGTTCGTAAAGAACGTTATAAGCGTACCTTTACTCCACTGTACGACGGTCCTTTTAAAGTTTTATCTCGTACAGACAAGTTAATTACTTTTGTTAATAGCAATAAAATTGTGACTGTCAATATTGACAGAGTCAAACCTGCTTTTTTGTTGGTTGACAGACTCGATATTTCACCAACTCATATTAAAAAGGTACATTTCGCCATCGATGCTTTGGTTAATTAATTGTTCTCTTTGTTAACGGGGGGTGTGTATAGCACTTTCCCTTTTTTGGGTAACTATGGAGATGGAAGAAAAAGAAGAATCACCGGAATAATATCAAGAAATATTTTATATATACACCCAAAATAATGAATTGTACATTTTAGCCAACACCACAGCTTGATAATAATATATACCTTACAAATCAATTATTACTTTTAATTATAGTACATTAGTACTATAGTGTCCTTATGTATTTTGATCCGTAGAAGTCATAATTTTCAGATTAGCTCGATTTTCATCCCTCATCTCAAGAAAATACATCTAACACAAAAAAGTGGTCTGTCAGGCGAATCAGACTAGTGCACCTTTTGTATTTTGACCAGCTGAATCCGAATCAGAAGTCAAAATTTTCAGATCGAATTGCTTTTTATTCCCAATCCCAAAGAACACCCCCAACACAAAGAAAGTGGTCTGTTCGGCGGACCAGACCAGCGTATCCTTATGTATTTTGACCCGCTGAATTCCAATCAGAAGTCAAAATTTTTAGATTGGCTCGCTTTTCATCCTTAATCCCAAAGAACACTCCTAACACAAAAAAAGTGGTGGACCAGACCAGCGTATCCTTATGTATTCTGATCTGCTGAATCCGAGTCCGAAGTCCGAATTGTCAGATTGGCTCGGTTTTCATGTCTAACTTCAAAAGACACCCCCAAAAAGCCGTTTTTTGCCTTTCACACTCAAATGAGTAGTTAGAAAATGTTTTAATATGTTTATTCCATAGCCTCATAATGCCATAAGCTCATATCTCTGTAACCTCATAACCCTACAACTCCATAACATTGCGAAGGGCGAAAAAACGTTTTTTACGGGTGTTTCTTGAGGTTAGAGACGAAAACTGAGCCAATCGGACAATTCTGACTTCGGATTCGAGTTCAGCAGATCAAAATACATAAGGCTGCATTGGTCTGAACTGTCGGACAGACCACATTTTTGTTTAATTTTAGGAGAGTTTTTTGGGGTTATGGATGAAGAACGAGCCAATCTGAAAATTATGACTTCGGATTCGGAGTCAGCGGCTCAAAATACATAAGGAACTGGTCTGGTCCGCCAAACAGACCACATTTTTTGTGGGTCAGTGTTATAATTCGAAGTTGCGATACTATTGTTCTTTTGCAAACTGTTCTGTTCAGTTTTATACAAAAAAAGTAGCTGCAGTATTATGTCTTACAAAACTTGATGTGATTGTAATTTTCATTATAATTTAATTAGCCATAAAATACCTGCACAATGTTGCTAAAGTCTAGCATAAAACAGGCTAAATTATATTTAACCTGTGTTATATCTCTTGCAGTAAAACATTAAGTTTGATACGATTTTAATATACCCATCAAGAAGGAGTTTAATTTGATTCCTCATGATATCACTCCATCCAGCTAACTTCTAAAGCTAAGCCCCGAACACGTGATCCCTTTTAACGTAACCACTAAATATGAGGAATTAATTTATTGCTGAAAACTTACGCGCTGCTGACTAAACATAACTGCATAAAATATTTGAACTGTATCTCACGGATACAGTTCCTCTTCTTATATACCCCTCCTGCTAAGACAAATTACATTCATTATGTACAAGACAGGGCCGGCTATTACCAGTTGGATGGGCGAGCGGACAATGATTAACAACTCGAAGGGTTGAGATTTTTAAATTCAGTTGGACAGGTGGGTAGTTTTCTTACTTATCTTATGTGCTGAAGCATGTAAAATATTTATATAGGAAATACATTGTTACAATAATTAATTACATTTTTAGTGCAAATATTTCAAGAACGTATTGGCAAGTAAATAAGTGAAAGTTGCCGAATGCAAATACCCGCTTGATTAATAAAATAAAAAAGGCAGTTACTGAAAACGGCGGAATAAATAAATAAATAAATAGATAGATAAATAAATAAATAAACGTTTATTGTGCACAAAATAGTTTACACAAAAGGAAAAGGTTAGCCTAAGCTATCTTCCACCTCCCCATATCATTAGAAAAAAAATTAAAGTATTACATAGAAAACCTACTAAACTAAACTTTTATATAATTATTTATATTATATTTCTTATAAATAAAAACTGTTAAAAGAAGCAAAAATCTGACTATCAATTACCAAAAGTGAAATGGTATATTACTACATTTGCTGTAAAATTTAAGTAGTCCAAATTAACAAATTCTGTACCAAAAATATTGCAAAATATGGTACCTACATTTTACAACATATTATAAATACTTTATAAATAATTCAAGAAAATTTACAAGCGATAGTAAATTCCAAACAGTTGTAATATTAATAATAAAAAAAGAGAAAAAAAAGAATGATTCACTTAAAGAAAGAAATAAGAGCATTTTTTTAAAATTTTTACCTGCGTTACTTTATATAAAGAACAAATATATATGTATGTGTATTTAATTTGCAGCTGACAGAGAACTTTTGTATTTTTCTTAAATTTATTGATATATTGACTGCATGAATATCTGATCTCTTAACAAGAAGTTTAAACAAATAAGAAGGCGTTTTGCTTTTTAATAATTTATATAAAAAGATGGAAGATAAGTAATGAATTCTATTTTTGATATTTAATTCATTTAGAGCCACGAGACAAGGTGTTATATGCTCCCGAAACGGTATGCAGTAAACAAATCGCATACAGGCATCTTGTATGCGCAGAAGTCTTAATTGATTATGCTGAGTAAGAAAATTGTAATACACTGCGCAACAATATCCTATATGCGGATAAATCAATGTTTTGACTAATTTAATTTTACGTCTTGACTTAGTTGATATTTAAATTTGTACACTGACTTTAGTTTTAAAAATGTAATTTGAAAGATATGATCGACATATTTCTCAAAAGATAGACGGTTATCTAAAATTACTCCTAAATATTTCGCAGATTGTACCCAGTTTATATTTGTTCCATCAATACTCGTATGATCCCTCGTAATGTTATTTATCTGTTATTTATCTGCCTCTCAGGCCCTATACATAGTGCCACTGTTTTATTCGGGTTAATACGCAAGCCATGATCTTCAGAATATTTTGCTGTATTGTATAAGTTTATGTTTATGTTTTCTATATCATTTTCGTGATTACTTATTGATTGACTTGACAATGAGACAGAGTAAAGGAGAAGTCAAAAATGAATATAGAGAACAATTTTGGTCCCAGGATACTACCCTGTGGTACACCTGATGATGTTTCTCTTATGGACGAATATAAACTATCATCAATTAAAACTCTTTGTGATCGACATAGCTACTTAACCAATTTATAGCACTATTTTCAAACCCAATGTATTTTAATTTTGCAAGAAGTAAATCAAAACTTACTTTACTCTGATTTAGTAAAACTAATATTGATGGCAATGATTTGTCCATTGCAGTGCTAATGCCATTTACAACTCTCAATAGTGCCGTTTGTGTTCCATGTTCTTGGCGAAAACCTGACTGTATATCTGGAGGGATATTATTAACTTCAATATAGTCTTTTATCGGAAAAGATAGTTTTTTCGAGCAATTTGGAAAAAGTAGGCAGAATACATATAGGGCGTAGGTCGTTAAAACAGGCAAGAGTACTTGTTTTTGGAATGGGTATAACGTTAGCAGTTTTCCATA
The DNA here is from genome assembly GCA_936432065.2 of Rutpela maculata. Lineage (NCBI taxonomy): Eukaryota > Metazoa > Arthropoda > Insecta > Coleoptera > Cerambycidae > Rutpela > Rutpela maculata. Next base: position 207,353,277 of record OW386286.2, on the reverse strand, counting down.
AGTTTGCAAAAATACCCTGTTTTAAAGACTTGTTAAACATGTGCTTTATAACATCAATACAGTAGTGTAGAACTAGTGAAATCATTTTAACATTTATACCCTCTACACCAAAAGCCTGACATTTAAATGACTTTAAGGCATTAAAAATTTGCCGGTCATTTATTTCGACAAAATTAAAATGTGCATCTCTATTAATAAGTAGAATACTGTTATAAAATGAAAATAAATCATTATTTATTGTTGACTGGCCTGCGACATTTAAAAAATAATCATTAAGTTCTTCCGGTTTTTGCAACTCGACTGGTAACATATTTTTTTTTTTTGGCGAGGAATTAGTAGTACAAGAAATGCAATATTTCATAACAAATGCAAAATTTCGTTAATTTAGTTAACCAGGGCCGTGCTTTTAAAGCCCTGTGAGAGCGTGTAGCCGCACAGGGCGGCCGATTTCTTAGGGTGGCCAAATCAAAGTTACTACGTTTTTTTTGGGGCAGCCAAATCGAAGTGGAAAGTTATTTTAAACATTACATATTACATTACTCAAATATAAACCTTATTTCATTATCGCCGCATAAGCGCTAACGTTAACGCGCCGCCAAAACAAAGAAGAAAATATTTTTAAGTTCTATAGATATATTAGGTATATTATTTTTATTTGTTACATAAAAAGTTGCATGTTTGCGTTATTTATGGAATAAACTTTATTTCCTTTTCTATATTCAACATATATTTCATTTTAATAATTAAATATATGTGTATTCTCTATTGTCATGTTATTTTATATATATTATAATATATTGTTACTGGTGACGTCTTAGTTCTGTCAAAATGTCAAACTAATGAAACTGTACGTAAATGACAGAATTAAGACGTCACTAAAGCACACTTTTCAATAAATACAATTTTTCTTTTTCAAATGAGTTTCTTTTCAAAGAATTATTGAGATCTATGCCGCAGTTTTCTCGAAAACGGTTGGAATTATCAAGTTCTATCAAGTATGTCTTTTTTTCACAGAAATGACTCCTCCATGAGATTTTCTAGTCAAAAGTGTCACTACGTCTCGTAAAAAAAAATATTCATCATTTATAGCTCATGAGGCGCTATGGGATAGCGTGATGTGATACATAAATTCTTATTGTTTCTTAGCTTAAAAAATATTTCCTTACCAAATTGGGAGAAAATCGGTCAAGAGGTAGTACAGATATTGCAAAAAACAAAAGAAAAAATTACAATTTTGACATCCTGTATCTTTTTCCAGCAACAATTTACTAAAGTATGTTTGGATATATCCTCATATTTTGGTCCAAAGAATCTACTTGAATTACGGCCTATTATCAATGGTCCACGTGACAATTTATAATTTTTAAGAAAAATTTAAATACCTAAGCAAGGTTTCAATTAATTTATTAAAAAAATCTGTAAGTATTTACATAAAACTCCCTGCTAACTAAGTTCATGCCAAATATTATTTTATACCGTCACACTATTTTCATTAATTAATTTTTTTAAGGTTCATCTTGCATATTTTCAAAAAAGTTATGTTTCTTCCTTGGCAACAGCGTCAACTGCCTGCCAAATACGATTTGTTTTCATCTAGTTTCTTAGATATAGCATTGACAGACAGAAACTAACGACAGACACTAACGAAATTGAAAGACCTTATATTTCATAATCTATTTATAGCCTAATCATTTGGTAGTTTTTACCTGAAAAGTTTTGGAGAAGTCTGATTTTTGGTTCTTTTATGTTTTTTGGAGTGCTAATTGCGAATTTCCACTTTGCCACCTTGAAAAATGTCAAATAAAGCAAAAAAACCAAAAAGCCTCTTTCTGTTTTTACTTTCTTTTGAAAACCTTTTTTAAAGTTCTGATTTTTGGTTCTTTTATGTTTTTCGGGGTGTTGATTACGAATTTGTACTTTGCCAACTCGACAATTTCCGGAAAATATAAAAAAATCGCAAAAAAGTTCATTTTTTGATTCTTTCCTTATAAAAATTTATGTACTTTTCGAGAAAAATTAGTAACTGCAAAAATAAAATACAGAGAGTAAGTAGAGAACATTACTATTAATAATTTTTTTAAATGTGTAGGAATATAAAATACAAGAGAAATGTACTATGTAATAATTAAACAGATTATTAGAATCGTCTTGATCGCAGAAGGTCCGGACTGTCCGATGTCCTTGTTCTCTTCATCTAAAGAATTTCTCTCTCCTAGAAAAGACGTAAACAAATGTATTGCCAGGTCAACCTGGTCAACCGCTAGACCACCCGGCATCGTATAGACCCATATGCCTCTTAGACGTAGAAGGGAAACTGTACCAACAGCTCATCTTAATAAGGCTCAAAGAAGAACTAGTACGCACAGGTGGACTGGCAGAGAGACAGTACGGCTTCATGGAAGGTCGACAAATAGTAGATGCTATAAACAACGTGACCCAAATCGCCAGAGAAGCTGCTGCTTACGCGCATCAGCACCGAAGACTGTGTGCTGTAATAATGTTAGACGTGCAAAATGCTTTCAACGGCCCATCATGGCAAATCATTCTGGAAGACCTGCAATAAAGAAGAATAGAAGAGAGCCTAGTCAGGGTAATAGCATCCTATCTATCTCAGAAGAAAATAATTCTGGAAGCAGAAGACGAGACAAAGACCGTAGAAGTCAGCAGTGGCGTGCCTCAGGGATCAGTACTCGGTCCAACCCTGTGGAACGTCCTGTATGATGATCTCAAAATGGAAAAGCCAGCGGGCGTAACATTAATCGGCTTTGCGGATGACGTAGCCATCACAGTAGTTGCAGAAACCGAGAACATACTGATGAACAAAGCAGACACTGCCCTCCAGCGAGTTGCAGAGTGGCTGGAAGGAAGAAAACTAAAGCTGGCACCAGATAAATTGGAGGCAGTGCTCCTTACCACTAAAAGAAAAATAGCGCCGAATTTCACCATTCTGGATACTTCAATCAGGCTCAGCAAGGCAATAAAATACCTAGGAGTGTGGCTTGATACCAAACTTACCTTCGCGGAGCACGTCAAAAGAATGACCGAGAAAGTGGAAAAAACAGTCGCAGCATTGAAAAGCCTAATGCCCAACATAGGAGGGTCAAGAGCATCGAAGAGGAGAGTAATGGCAAGTGTGGTTCACTCTCAAATACTGTACACCACACCAGTCTGCCATACGGTAACTGGAAATAAAAAACTAATAGCAAAGCTGGCACGACTCCAAAGGCTGATGTCAATCAGAATCGGCAGTGCATACCGCACCATTTCAACTGAGGCAGTGGGGGTCATAGTGGGAGTTCCACCTATAGAATTTCTAATACAGGAAAGGACAGAAAAATACAATGGAGTGGAGGCCAGAGTAGCAAAAGAGAACGTTCTCACATGATGGCAACAAAAATGGGAAACCGGAACGTATGGACCTATAAATTGATACCTATCATTCAGACATGGATAAATCGCCCCTAAGGAAAAGTGGATTACTACCTAACCCAAGCTCTCTCAGGATACAGGTTTTTTAAGAAGTACCTCTACTATACCCTGTTTACTTGTATTCGTTGGGATCAGGAGGAACTATACCCAACAAACTGGGTCAGCCTTCAACTACACAAACATGATGGCAAGCTTATGCGCATCCGAGGAGTCATGGCGACAAGCGTACGGAACAGTCCGTACAATAATAGAGACGAAGGAACTAGAAAAGCCGATAAAGGAAGTAATGCGAAAGCGGTTTCCGTTGGGAGAAGCGAGACGAAGGGGGAGGGGTTTTAGTCGGTAGGAATCCGGCACACCGTCTTATGAAAAATTTCCCCTCCTCCACAAAAAAAAAAGGTCAACCTGACTGTATCAAAGCTAATGAATCAAACATGGCGATTGAAATATTAAAGTAGGTATGTATAATTGTGTCCGCAAATTAAATGCAATAATAAAAATACCTTTTGATTGTTTCACCTGAAGTTCTCAGCCCTGTTCTTGAATTTCTTGGATGTCAGAATCGTACACATCTTTATCCTCGTCCACACCAGCCTTTAGTCTACCTAAAAAAGAAGAAAATATGTCAAACAGTTTTGTTAATTCAATGTAATTCTATCGAGGTGTGACTAAGGTATAAATCAATCGGAAGTAGGATATTGAAGAATGCAAAGTTGCGTTCGTAAAAGTAGTATTCAAAATACCTTCTGATTGTTCTGCTTCAAGTTGTTGATCTTGGTCTTTAATGACTTCGATGTCGGGTCCATACACATATTCATCCTCGTCCTCATCGGCTTTCTCCAAGTTGTCGCAGTTTCCTTCACAGTTCAAATAAATTTGCGAATATAGACCTGTCCTTTTACAGCCACAATTCCCTTGGCAGCTTTTCTTACATTTGCATGAAGTGTGATTTAATATAGCTTCTGGAGCGGGAAGCTGCAAGGTGGTGACTGGAATGAGGCTGTTCTTAGATGTTTTCTACCCCCATTCTTCGTGATTTTTTTCATACACATGAGATGATACTGTCCGTCAGCTGATATTAAGTCAGAAACTGGCCTAATACGTCGTAGTATGGCTCGTCCATACTCATTATTGCGTTTTTCAGCGAATTGTATAACGTTTTCTCTAACTTTTGGCTCCCTAACACTATACACAAGATTTCGCTTAGAAGCAAGAAGCCTTTTTTGTTCCTGTATAAACTCTAGTGTTATCACCATTCCACACAAAAAACAGTGATCGTTGAAGCCAAAACCAGGTACAGGCGAGCGTAATTGAAGCGTTTGACTCTGTTGTGCTCTCTTCACATAGGCATCAATTAATTTTTTATTGACGTACTTTTTTTTCCAGTTAAATCGACTCCTTTTCCTTCGCTCATTAAATGTATTTAACCTCTTCTGTTTAACTACGGTCAGTTTACTTGCATCTTCTAATGCACTATCAAAAACAAAACATACCCGAAGAGACATTACCGCGGCGACGAAGTCTGATTTTGAACTAAGTTGCACAATTAAACAGTAACAGTAAACAGCTTTGAGTGTGCACCGAATGGCCGACGTTGATTTACACCTGTTGAATCGGTTTTAGAGGTTATAAAACGGAAGGGGGAGAGAGGGGGAGTAAAATATGGGGGAGGGGTAATTGTAGGAAATTTTTTGCCTTATTTTTTTCATAGTACTTTTATCAAATAGTGCAGAGTTAAAAAAAAATCATTTTTTTTTTCCCAAAATTTTTTGAGGTGGCAAAGTGGAAATTCGAAATCAGCACCCCGTGAAACATTAAAGAACAAAAAATCAGAACTTCTCCAAGCCTTTCCAGGTAGAACCGATCTCGACCACTAAATGATTGGACTTTTAATCGCAAACGTTAGAATCCGAGCATACTTTGGAGAGTGTTTTTTTTCACAATTAGGTAAGCGAGGAAAGTAAAAATAACTGGATTAAAATTCAATTTATAAGAAATTGTCTTACAATAAACAATTCTTTGCTGAAGCTTATTGTAAACATCCCAAGAAATGTAGTAACAAGTTTTGAAAGAAATTTTGAAAGAGTTCCGAAAGGCAGTTGTTTAAACAACGAAATTTTCAAAATTCAGATATTTTGCTTGCTAAGCAGTAAAAAAAAACAGATTGTTCATTATGAAGTTGAGATGGAAAAACTAGACCCGTCCGACCATTGCTCGTGAACCTGTTAAATTGAAAAAAGTGGAAACCATTAATATTGGTTTTTGACGATAACTTAGATAACTAGAAAAAGAAAAAAACAAGTTTATTAATTAAACTAATCAAAATTTGAGACCAGCCTCCTAAGTGTAATTTGATCATGCTCATTGCTCATTGTTTTGTACGTGATACCTAGGTACCTACATTCCTGCAATTTATTTTTCTTCTTAAAAACAGTTGATGTTACGTTTTTCAGATGATATAAAAGTTTCCAAGTTCATTAAGAAATATAGTGCAATTTTTCTTTTGGAAAAAAATATTGCAGTCAAAAAGATATTTGAGAAATTTAAAGGAGGTTGTTAATTTCATCCATTTTTATACAAGCTAGGTCGATGAAAAAAGTTCAATAGGTGCCCGTTAATAAGGAAAAGCAAAATACTAATTTTTTTCTTTTTGTCGGTTGCGATATTTTGAGATGAAACTTAAAAATAATTTCTAGGCACATCCTCTTGTGGGAGTGTAGTTGGATAGGCAAGTCTTATTTTGTAATCTTGCATATGAAGATGCACTTAATTTGGAACAAGGAACTGACAGGCCAGGACTTGAGTGGGATAAGTCGGAGTGAACGGATGTGCATCCGAAACTCTCCCATTTAAAACGAGAAAATATCGGGTAAAACTGCGTTAAATTTGATAAAGCTCAAGTGAATTGTAGCTCAAAAAATTCCACGTAAATCGATGTGTTATAACAAAAGAACAAAGTTGAAATAGAATTAATATCTGAAAATAACTAATACAAAGTTATTTAGTAGCAATCAGTGTGGTGCATAAAGAAACGAGCTTAAAGAAACTAGTATATAAACAAACGCCCCGACCCAGGCAATAAATAGTAAATATAAGAGCTAAGTACCTTTAAATCTAAGTAAAACTATCGAAGTGTCCAAACCATTGAAAAATCGACATCTGTCGACAAATTTATGACAGCAATGAATTATTGAAGTGTGGCCATAATACCCCCGTGTAAACCTCCAAGTAAATTATTCTAATCATTATAGCAATATTCAAATGAATTTAATTTAAATTATACCCGAAATAATCAATAACGTATTGTTCGTAAAGCATGGTCATATAAATTTCGTATGATAATCCTCAAATAATTCTTTTTTGATCATTATTAAAATTATTCAAACGAATTTAATTTAAATTAAACCTGAAATAATCAATGAGGCATTGTTGATATACTGCGTCAAAACTGAATTCTCACAGCACTTCAAAATGGTATGCGTGGTGCAGGCTTCTTTCGGAAAAATGGAATTTTCTAAGAAAACACACATACGTCGATGATCTCCTAATCGCCGCAGCGCAAGACCCATCTGGACTGAAAACATTCAAGAAAAACCTAATAATGGAGCGAGACCCGTCAACAAAAGAGAGTTGGACCAGCGCCAACGGAGAGGAACACAAAATAGATGATTACTCCTTAGGGAGTAATTTGTTCGTTGTTCTTAGGAACAACGAACAAATTGAAGTACCTAGGAACACACATGATGAACCAACTGAAACGGAGAGAAACGATAAAGGAGAGAATCAAAACGACATACAGAGTCACAAGGGTAATCATACTGAGAAAAATAAACTATCATGAGACCTTACCAAATGTATGTACATAGCCGTCAAACGGCCAACAATGACATATGGAGTCAAAAAACGCGGCAACAACAAAAGCCAACAGAAGAAGATTTTGAGAACAGCAGAAAAGGACATCGTCCAACTACTCGCAAAAACAACAAGACGAAAACAGGGACATAAAACATCAACACTATTAGGAGGAAAGACAATTAAAAAAAGTATAGAAATGTACGCAATGGAGTACTGGGGACACACCTAAGGAAGGGACTCAACACATCTACTGAAGAAAGCGCTAGCACCGAACACCAACAAACTAAAAATAGGGAGACCATGCTATAGCGAAGAACAACAACTGAGAGGATTAGGATAAAAAAATGAACACCACAAAGAAATCGCCACAATCGGAAACCGAGGCATCAGAAAACTCAGAAAAAGAAGATACGAAGAAGCAGAAACACAAAACGAGGAGCATAAATACTTCATATTACGATAAAAAGCGGCAACATATTTCACAAGAAGAGTCAAAAGGGGGCGAGCGTAGATGCGTCTTCACTGTGAAGTATCTCGATACTTCAAGTGAAGCAACGTGGCGGTTAGTACTAGTCTAGGGAAACACAGCGATCTCGTCCCACCTTCTAGCGGCTTGTATATCAGTATATACGCGGAAGCTATGTAATTTCAGACGAGGATTACGTAGTGGATATACCATCCTTCGGAGGGGATGTAAAGCAGGCGATCCCTTGTCTATTAAATGTTAGGCGAGTAAAAGATCCCTACTCTTCTTAAGGGAAGAGGTTCGGCAAAATTTCCAGGTTGGGGTAGCTCGTCTCCTGGCGTCGGTGATAGGCCCGGGTAGCGGAAATAAGCCGACGTTAAATAAGTAGTTAGAAAGAAAAAAAAAAGGTCAAAAGAGGCAGAAGTCCAAAAATACAAAAAAGGGAGCTTAAACGCTCCTTCACGATACAATGCGGTAACGCATCTCGCAAATACAGCTCCCATCCCACATTCCTTGACCATGCGCCATGTGGCTCTCGCTGCTGGCAACAAGCATGACCTGAATCCAACCCAGCGTGGACGTAGCAGGTCCAACTGTATAACCTTTGGAGTGGCAGCAATGTCTACCGTACCCTGGTAAATCAATCAATCAATCAATCAATCAATCAATCAAGGAACTGACAGGCCAATTTTTTGTCCTTTATACGGCACACCCAGTATACTTTCATTATCGACCACAAAAATAATGTCAGGCAATTTTCTGAAGATGAATGTTATAATCAATAGTAATAGCACAATTTAGGTAATTTGCATTGAAAACATCCAGTTATAAATTAAAAGTGATACATTCAATGTGTAGACAATCCATTTCTTTGACAGCGAGTGTATGGCCGTAACAAATACAGAAGGGGACGCTGCTCTAGGGTGAAAAGGGAAGAGGATTAGGAAAACAGTCCTGAGGGTTCGACAAACATGACAAGTGCCAGCTAGACTGCTTTTTCCATAATATTAAAAATTATTTAAACAGAAATGGCCGCCATCAATTTGAGCATTTGCCAAATATCGATTTGAATTTGGGCCTTTATAGACAGATGAAAGCTTTTAAACACTCTGTTGTAATTCAGTTAAGGAAAGATAATATTAATTTGAATAATAATGACTCTGTTCTTTTGTTCTGCTTGCCAATTTTGTTGGAAGTCGGAATAATGGGTTTTAACGTATAATTTAAACTCTTAAAACATTGGTATTGTGGTTTCTACAAACTTATATTAGGTGCATTTCATAAAAGAGTTGTTTAAGGACTTATTGTAAATACAGGTCTCAGGACTGAATGTGAATGTCCTGATTCCACAAAATTTACAAAAGGTTTTGGTTTTCTATTGAATTATTTCTCAAAACGGGTTAAATACAAAATATAACAAAGATTCCAGAATATTCTCAAGGAACCAACCAACAATATTTATTATATTATAAAATACATGTTTTTATTTCCTCTCTTAAAGAAAGAAAGTATTGTAATCGTGAAAAAGTCACTCTCCGAGATGATTTCGAATTTCCATGTTTCAGAATACAAAAATTAAATTCGTTCAATTCCAACTCTCTGTCGGTGTAGTGTCTGTCGGCGCTATATCTACACAACTATTTGACAGAAAAGAATAAAATGGTAGATATCCGGCGTTATTTCCAACGAAAAAGTGAGATACACATCTAGTGAAAAATATACAGAGTGGATAGTTGAAAAAATTATACAGTTAATGAAAAAAATGTGATGGAAAATAATATCCTTTGGAATGTAGTTAACACAATTTCCAATGAAGAATAATATACTTCTAGTGAAAAATGTATAGGGTGGAGATCCTTAAAAATATATCTGACGAAGGACTATAATATTTCGCATTGTAGTTAGCACAACTGACAAAGAAAAAACCTGATGTACTTTAAAGACAAATATACAGGACTATAATTCATATTTAATATGAAATTATTCAATTAAAACTATTTTTTTCGAATATATTTTACATACATATAATTTCACATATTTTGTGAATATGAGTCAACTACTGAAAGTTCTTAAATGTTCCCAGATGGAGAAATAATAGTATGTTATTCAGTGAGCGTATAATGATAGCTATTATTCGCGAGGGTGATATTTACGGCACGAGCCGAAGGCGAGTTAGAGAATATTAAAAAAATGTTAAAAATGTGTAATCGTTAGGACAGCTAAGAATTTTTAGAGGTTCCATAGTATGCATTTAACCGTGCGCTTGGCCGCGCAGAGTGGCAAAGTTACTTCACATTTTTTTTTTCAGGAATACCGTGGCTTTAGCGATAAATTTTATTAGGACATTTTTTCTTCAGAAGCACGTGGTCTGTCCACCTGTATTTTTGATTTTTTCCTACCCTGACTTAATTTCAAAATTTTTTTTCACTTTTTTTTATGTTCTGCATCCGAGTGGATTGTAAACTCTTCAGGATATTATTCTATACACTTTCACGAACTCGTTAAAAAAAAATTATTCATTTTGCAAATTTTTTTAGGTAAATACCTTCATCGATTGAGCTATACGACTTTCAGTACGTACGGTGCATTGCCATGAAAAACTTAAGTTTTAGAATGTTTTTGCCACTTTCTTCAATTAAATTCATTCAACTTTAATAATATTACATTGTAGTAAATTCTGTCATTGAAATTTAATCCATTATTTATATAAATAATAAAAAAATTATTGAAAATAATACCTATGTAATACCGAAAAATTCGTGATCCGAAAAGTCATTTTTTTGGTTTTTCTCAATTTTAAGCGGTTTCATGGAAAATAAATCATCAACATGTATAGATCATTTTAAACTAGACATTTCAACGGTTAAAATGAGCCCAGATAGAATATTGAAATCGAAAAAAACACCAATAAAGTTTTCCGTGGAAGATTTGGTTTTTTTTTCGAAAAATGTAAATATCTCGGAAACAACTTGTTTCTCAGATTCCAAAGAAATCATGCTTATTCAATGCAAAAAAGTGTATACTTTCACAAAATATCATGTAAATTGAATTATTTTTACGAGAGACAAAAATAAAAAACCGAAAAATTGGTTTTCCGCCATTTTCATGGAAAATTTGAGGTTTTGATGAAAAATGTCTCATATGAGAATTTTAGATGTTTTTATTATCTACAACTTTTGTGAAGGACATTTTCCGCTAGGAGGTCATGTTTCGCCGAAAATCGCAAAAAAACACTTTCAACCCCTAAACAGTACCCCCATTTCGCAATTTCACTTTATTCCGTATTTAATTTTTGTTTTTTCCCTTCTTTATAAACTAAATTCTCCAGATGGTCTTGCCTGTTAATAATATATTTTTTTTCAGCATTCAAAATCCGCTTTGGCACTAGCCTAATGGTCTTTATTAATTACAGCATTAAGGGTGAAGTTGAGTTTAGAATGTATCTTTATATTTTGGTATCTTTATTTATTTAAGGATGCTGAATTATGAATATTTTTGTCTTACTAGTGCATTAATTTCGCACCATTATTGTAATGACAGTAGTATGTAGTGTTGCCTAATAATTGACGTCACACTAATTAAGTCCATAGACAACCATGTCACTGGATCATGGTTTTTTACGGTAGGGTATTAAATAGCGAAAGATACTATAATTTCTTTCATTTGAATTTAGATGGGCTGTTAGAACAAATGAAATAAAATTTGTTATACTGTGTTATATTTCATAGGTATAATAATTAAATCATGGACAATACATTGTTACAAATATGTGGCAGGTGGTTTTGCATTTCTGTTGCTAAACAACACGTGCTTGGTTTTGATTGAATCATATATGATTCTCATTATATGAGTGACATTTCACGGTTTTCAAATTAGTTTTGACGCATTTTCATTAAAAGATTTGTTTTTAGGTTTAGAATGAACCAAAATGATGAAAATCGATTATCATGTACACCACCTGACATTTGTGAAGCGGAAAATAGGACAACTTTAGAGTTATTACCAGCAAAATCAATAAAAATCTATGAAGCGACTTACGAGCAGTATAAACGATGGTGTAGAAAGTAAATTCAACTGAAAATGTATTTTTAGAGTATTTCGCAGAAAAGTCCTATAGGAAGTTCAGCTTTGAGGCCCTGGGGCATAAAAGTGTAATTTTTCGGTTTCAATTAAAGTTGTAAACAGAGCCGGATTATCCATAAGGCTAAGTAGGCTATAGCCTAGGGGCGACATGCGTAACGGGGCGCGCGCTAGGGCATGAGGAGCGTCGCGAGCTCTTTACACTTTCTGCTTATTAAAAAAATATAATTTGTTCCCCCTCCCCAAAAACTTTGTTTGTATTTCCTTCTCCCTGCTTATCAATTTTGGTTTAAAATCTGGACAAAAAAATGTTTTTTTTCAGATTTTTCCCCCGCTTAGCAATTTTGAAATCGGGATAAATTTTTTTTTCATATTTCTCATCAATTTTTTTTTATGAATAAGAGAGCGCAAATGCATGATTAGCCTAGGGGCGCGCCAATCCTTAATCCGGCCCTGGTTGTAAAATATAATTTTATGTCCGGTCGTACAAAGAAACAATTTCATTTTCGGAAATATCCTTTTTCTGAAATCGATCGGCAATGTCTACATTTTCGGCGCGATTTCAGATCGAAAAATGCACAATTCCAGTATTTTAGTCCGTTGCTAAGAAACTATCAGAAAACAGACTGGAAAAGATCCGTTGCCAAGCAACGATCAACAAAACCGTACTAGAATGTTACTTTCCCGGCCTAGATCTAGGCCCGTACGATTTTTTATGTATATTTTAGACAGTAAATATATTCACACATTCAAATTGCATTTATTAGTAAGCAGTTAGATTGTAATGAAGAAATGTTATGCATTAATACAAATTCTTTAATTTATAATAATGTTGTTTGTGATTTCAGAAAAAATAGTATGTGTACTTCGGTGTGAAAGCACATTCCCGGACTTCGATGCTTGTTGGCCTCGGCTAGCGCCTCGGTCACCAATTTGCATCGTCGTCCGGGAATGTATTGCTTTCACACCTAAATACACAATATACTATTCTGTGCAGGTGTTGAAGAAACTGGAAACGTTTATTTGCTAACTAAATGTTTGGCAAAGTTACATTGGTCAATGTTCGCCAAGAAGCAGACAAACTGGGAAAAGTTGCAGCCTACAAGAAGTACTTTTATACCACAATGAAAATATTAAACTACAAGATCACTGATCTGAAACCAAGAGAATTAATCAAATCTAGCAATTCCTCTCCCATTGGATGGAATGTGGTAATTGAGAAAATAGCTAATGTTTTATGAACTTTCTTGCGCTCCAAATTACATACTGCAGTTGATAGAATTTTCAAGTGTAAAGGAGTTTACCTAGTAAATGTTTATATAATACCTACATAATGACAACCAACTTACACGAAATGTGTGACTATGGATAATAATGACGTACCGACTACAGATAATTCAAAAATGAAAATGATTTAACCGAGAACCATGCTGATTATAATTATGGCCTATTAAAATATCTTTATTAAAAATACTTTTTTAACTGTTTAATGTTTATGACTTACTTAAAAAGAGGGAGATAGGAATCTGACTCGATGACTGGAAAACCTCAATCTTCGTGCCACTACATAAAAAGAGAGCGACAGATGTGTGTGATAACTACAAATTGCTAGCATTAATACTACACGCCAGTAAAATAATGGTTTATATTCTTCAATTCAGAATTCAGCATTGCTTGTCTTGGCAAATATTTCCAGAGCAGGTAGGCTTTATTAATGGGTGCAGTACTAGAAAACAAACACTGAATTTACAACAACTTATTGAGAAAGCAAGAGAATATTAGGTGCCTGTATACCTTCGTTTTGTAGGCTACCGCAAGGTTTTTGACAATGTGGAATGGGATAAACTGTGGACTGTATTATTGAAGATGTGAACGCCCAGGCAACTGTTGTTTATTTTTTGTCGACTGTATAAAGAAAACTCCACCTGGCGAAAGGCGACAACACTAACTCTTAACAAATGTTACCAAAGGTATCAGACAAGGCTGTGTTTCTCTTTAACATCTATAGTGAACACGTGACGCGTCGTGTGCTAAAGGGGTGACAGGGAGGTGTAGCATGAGCGTACCTGGGATTTCTAACTCAAACAAAACGAAAATTATGATTGTATACCGAGTAAATGAAAATCACCCAGACTCGCTAAATATAGGTGATTGCGAACAAGGTGCTATACCTTAGCGCCCTTGTGGAAAATACCGGCAACTGCGAATATGAAATTCGGGGAAGAATACAAAAGGCAAGATCGGCAAACGCCACTAGAGCCACGTTTCTGACTTACGCGATTTCAGATATACGGATACCTTTAGACCATCTACCATCTCCGTTTTCACCCCTTCAAACAGTGAAAATAGAAATTTTGTCTAATAGATTCCAATAAAGAGTATTTCTGCCAAATTTCACGCTTCTATATCTAACCGTTTCCGAAAAGCTTAAAAACCTCCCCCTCCCCGTTCACCTCTTCGGGGGTCTCTTTTTGAAAACCGTCGAATACGTGTCTTCTTATTTACTCAGAAGAGTCCATCGCTCGAATAATCAGATTTCTAACTTACGCGATTCCGAAAATACGGGTGCGCTTTAAATCATCTACCACCTCCATTTTCACCCCTTCAAAAAGTGAAAATCGAAATTTCGTCTTACACGTATCTAATAGATTTCAACAAAAAATATTTCTGCCAAATTTCACGCATCTAAAAAGTTTGCGAAAAGCCTAAAATTTCAACCCCCTTTTTCACCCTCTTAGAGGTCGAATTTCAAAAAAATTCTTTCTTAGTGGTTGCCTACGTTATTCGAGGAACATCTATGAAAAATTTAAAGTTTCTAGACCCAGCGGTTTGATCTGTGTATTGATAGATCAGTGAGTCAGTGAGTCAGGGTATTCTTTTATATAGGTATTTGGATTTAATATTTATTAGGGGTTGGTGGTCTGTGCTTTAATGCTGGTAAGGGTTGACGAGTATAGACCAGAAAGGTGTTAGGAAAATAACTTTTTTAAATAGTTGACGTTTCGTCACAATTTATTGACTTCCTCAGGACTCTACAATTGAACATATGGATGCAGTTATTTAATATGATATTGTCCTACAAATAATTACATCAATATGTTCAATTAAGTCCTAAGGATGTCAATAAATTGTGACTATTTAAAAAAAGTTGTTTTCCTAACACCTTTCTGGTCGACACCCCTACGCCCGTCAGCCGTTACCAGCATAAAATTTAACGTCATCAATTTGAAAGCCACACTTAGATCCTTTCTTTTTGTCTCCTGATCATTTTCAGATAAAAATTAACTCTTTAAACTTTTCGGATTATCATATTTGCCATTTTTGAGAATATCCACTCAAATCTTCGGCGAGTTCAGAGAGTTTCCCAAACAAAAATCTAAATGCAATGGACTAAATAAAGATATTTCCGTGAACACGAGAAAATATTTTATTAGATAGAAAGAAAATATCAATATCGGACACGTTTATGATACATTCACTTTCATTAGAAAGACTGAGGGTTGATATTAATTTCTCTGATTCATAGTTATTTGCTTGCCTATAAATAGCCCAGAATCCCCTCAGTTTGAGTATTTGTCACGGTCTTCTAAAACGCCAAACAGTATCTGAATCCAGCAGAGTTTAATATGGTAATGTATTCTTAGTGTTACTAATATGTATTTATGATGTTATCTCCCCGTCTGCAATGCAACGAATCCCAATCAAGATTATTGTAACTAATATGTAGATTATAGCCAAATTTACATTTTGCTTGTTGGGGGCAGATGGTGCCAGTTCATTTTCAAGTGAAAATTAGGATTTATATCCCCCACAACATCGCGTGCGGATGCGTTTGATAAAACTATGAGAGTCTCAAGTTGATTGTTAAGGAAATGGATTTTTATAAGGCTCCTTGTTAAAGTGAGGGTGAAAGCAGTTCTGTTTATTGGCACTCTTGTACACAGCAATTCTTTATAGTGGTTATTAGTCAATGTCGACAATAAATTATCGTTTTAATTAATGAGCCCTATTTTTTGCATGCTAATATGAGCCTTATAGTTTCGTGAAATTTTATACACAAATATACAAAGTAGAATGCAACTATATTTGTGGATGCCTGTATTTGTCTGCCTTTGCGTACTTCTCGATAAATTTGTTTATAATGCAGGATAAGAGTAACTTTGTGTCCTCCAACAGATTTCAAAATTTGCAACATTAAAATGAAAACGCTGCCAAAATGGTCAGATGTGAAAAAACTATGAGAACAAAGTTATAGAGAATTAAATGTTACACAAAAAAGAAAGGGCAGCACTTGTGGTGTTATGCTATGTTATGTTATGTTAATTCAATGACTCTGTACGATGCCATACTTGCATGCCGTTTATGTGCTAAATAGAACGATTTTTATCGGTATTTTTAAAAACCAAGTAAAAAATCTGGCTAGAAGGACCAAATATGTTGGGGCCTTTGCCTGGTATTACTTGCAGTTTAGAAAACTTGCTTCTTATTGTTTGCTACTGCGTGTTGTAATATCATATTGGGGCAAAATATGCTTCCATAGCTATTGCTAGATGCAAGGATTAAGATACATATATACTAGCTGCTTATATTAGAATAGGCTAGTATCAGGGCAGTCAGAAAAATGTTACAATATTATCATGCTTTTAGTAGGTCGACCTGTAACTAACTATCTATCTATCTATGTATGTATGTAAGTAAAAAGTCTAAGGAACTGAATTTCACCCCCTTCTAATTGTTGTATCGAATGAATGAAACTTGGCAATTGTGTGTAGCTCTGACGACAATATAATATAGTATATTCAATATTATAATATGTTCAGAATAGCCGCTGCCCCAAGATGGCGGATTATCATTTTCTTTGATATGGGTATCAAAAGAAAGGTCTTGATAAGTATAAAACAAATATGTGATCAAAATTTAAAAACTCAAAATGGCGGCGTCAACATGGCGGATAGGTTTTATCAATAATTATCGTCAGATTCGACTGAAAATCGGTATCTGTGGGTTATCGAGGTTGCATATTACAATTATCCGCTCCAAATTTAACAATTCAAAATGGTGGCGTCAAAATGGCGTATAAGTTTTTTAATTTATGGTTTGATTCGTATGAAAATCGATATCTGGGGATTTTCGAGATTATAAATATTTAGTCGAATTCTCTACATAAATGTCGATAGTGCCAAAATTTTCCCCTTAAATATAAGACTAAAAAGTAAAAAATATATTAATAGTTTAGAAACTAAAAAAACGCGCTTTTTTAAATACTGCACTAAAAAGCAAAAAATGATCATCGAACCTGTTCTCTCTGTCTACCCCATGAGAGCCTTAGTGTAAGCCGTGTTTGTAATTCAATTCAATTTCAATTTCATTAGGTAGAAGATAACAATGTTGTTTATAACTAAAAATAATTACATTCCGTCAAGTATATAAAAAATTATTTAAGAAACTTAACTAAGCTACACTGTTACACATGTAACTTATGTTGTAAGTGTGCTTATATCATATCCCTGGTTATTAAGTGTAAAACCAATAAAAACAAAAATTGATGGATTCTTCATGTAAAAGTATTATAAATTTATAAATTAGTAAAAATATACAAAATGTATTGAAAATTATTGAGGAGAAATGAGGAGGAGGAAAGATATGTAAATTTATAAGATCTGCTTTCTAGTTAGTGTTAATGGTAAATTGATAAGTAAGCGAATTAAATGTAATGTTTAGCTTTTAAATATATTTTGTATGATAACATAATTTTCATTTATAAACTTTTTTATACCTTTTTTAAATATATATGTACTTTTAACATTTTTTATTGTTACTGGTAATAAATTATACAGCTTTGGCCCGTAGTAAAATGTAAATCTTTGGGTATGGCATTTTCTAAAAGGTGGTATCTGAACGGACATTTTAACTTGATTCCTTGTTTGATAGTCATGATTAACAAGGTCTGCTTTTGATCTGTGCATCCATAGCATAGTGTGGTATGTGTATAATTTCCTTATATTGAATTTATTTAGTTCGGTGTAGAGAATTTCTGATGCGTATTGCTTGTCTTTTTAAATAAAATTTTTAACAATGTGTTCTGCATTACTTGCAAGTTTTTTAATTTATTTTCATATAACCCACCCCAGATTATAATACAGTACCTTAGTATGGACTCAGCTAAAGCATCGTACACTGTGTGCAAATTTGTTTTATTTAAGATGTCTCGTAGTTGATAAAATGTGTACGTTAGTCTTCTAAGCCTCCGTATCAAATAATTCACCTGTTCACCCCACCTTAGATATTGATCGATCATCACACCCAGGTACTTAACATATTTTATTTTCTCTAATGAGTCACAGTCACAGTTAGGTATCTCATTGCAGTCATTTTTATGTATCTTGAGGTAAGATGTTTCTGGTTGACTTATATCGGTGGTTGAACGTTATAAATTTTGATTTGGTAACATTGAGACTCAGCAGACTGTCGTTTAGCCAATTTTGTATATGTTTCATAGATTTTTCTGCTTTTCTGTATACTGCATTCCAAGAACTATCAACGAATGTTACTGCTGTGTCATTAGCATAGGAAATAAGATGCCCATCTATATTTCTTAATAGTGGCAAATTGTTTATATAAATTAAAAACAAGATAGGACCTAATATAGTCCCCTGTGGGACGCCTCTGGTAACTGTTTGTGGTTTACCTGTGGTGTCGTTTATCTTTACTTTTTGTATTCTATTCGTTAAATAATTCTGAAATAGTTTAAGAACGACACCTCTTATATTGATAACTTTTAACCTATTTAATAATATTTCATGGTCTACGGTGTCGAATCCTTTAGCTAAATCTAAAAACACAGTTAAATATTTTTTGTTTGTAAACTCTGTGACTGCGTCTTCTGTGCTTATTTTATTTCTAAATCCGTATTGATTTTTATTGAGAATGTTAAATTTTTCTAAATAACTTGTTAAACGTGATTTTAAGGTTTTTCAAAAATTTTTGATATGTTACTTATAACTGATATTGGTCGATAATTAGTAAAGCCATGCCTATCACCTGATTTATAAACTAGGGGGGTAATGGTTTCGTTCCATGGAGCCGGCATTTGTCCACTTAAAAAACATAAATTTATTAGATGTGCTAGGGGTTTAATTATATATTTGTGAATAGCTTTTATTGTTTGAACAGAGATTCCATCAGGACCCGGTGCAGTATTATTTTTTAAACCGCTTATGTGTATTATAATCTCACTTTCCATTACAGGTTGTAGAAATAAGCTTGATGGTATACAATGTTCATTATTTGTAAGTTCAGGTGAGTTTAAGTTCTTTTTTATTTTATTTGCCATTTTATGTGCTATATTAATAAAAAAATCATTAAAACAGTTTGCTTTTTCTTTGTCGCTGGTTAATAGTTGGTTACTACTACCTGTAATATTAAAATTTCCAGTTACTTTTTTTTCACAATTAGAGGCTTCGTTAATTATTTTTTGTAGTTCTGCCCAGCGTCATTTAATTGATTTTTATAATACTCATTTTCAATTTGTTTTATTAACTTATTTAGAAAGTTTCTATAATTTTTATATTCTGTAGAAAGTTCAGCTGAATAATTTGATATTAGTCTTTTTTTTAGGTTGTCTCTATATCTGATCGAGTTAATTATACCAAATATAATATTTGAGTATAAAAGAGTGGGGCGCTGTTCATTTAATCTAATGATGTCCTCAGCGTTCTAATTATCGAACCTGTTCGAAATAGCGTTCTAAAAACGCCGCGCACTTTTACACTCAAATATTATACTTAAGGCGCAGTTACACGGCGCGTGATTAGGCGAGCCTGGCTCGGCGAGTCACGAAACACGCGCCGTGTGACATAGGCAACTTGGCATGGCTTGCGACTCGGGAGCCGTTGCTCGCGTCGGCTCGCGTCTTCCATCTAGTTGTCGGTAACTGCGCCTAAAGATCAGTCATTAGTCGATCCATGCAGTTTTGACGAGCCTACAATCCACAAACCCACACGAAATCTGCATTGGTCACGCGCCGTATTGACACTTCTGGCTAGCTATCCATTACACGGCGCGTGGTTTGCCGAACCACGCACCAGGTTCGTGGATCGGCGAACCACGCGCCGTGTAACTGCGCCTTTAATTACAAACACGGCTTACACTAAATCCCTTACGAGTAGACAGAGAGAAGAGGTTCGATGATTATTTTTTTGCTTTTTAGTGCAGTATTTATAAAAGCGTGTTTTTTTAGTTTTTTAAACTATTAATTTATTTTTATCTATTTTCATAATTCGTTTTCCGCTTTTGGTTTGATAAAAAACGACAACCAGTTATTTGAATTTGTTTACAACTATAATTTTGAAAATTATAAACAAATTTCAAAAAAACGGTATAAATGAAGATATTTTTTTTTAGTATCATTGTAAAAATACATGTGAAAACCTATATCTTGAAAAAAAAAATGTCCTCCTAAGTGTCGATGCACTTAAACAAAAAGCGGTGGAAGTTTCGAAATAGTTATTGGTTGTTAGCCGTTTGAATAAATATTTTGAGCCAAAAGTTGGCATGAAGATTTAGTTTAATAAAGAGCATCATAGTTCGACCAACTTTCGTTAAAATTGATGCATTATTATGTTATACTTCTTAAACTGTCAAAAAAAGGCAATTCTTGGTGGTTTTTATTTTTTCACAAATTGAGAAATTATTTATCAGAAAGCTCTTCATACGAGACTTATTCAAAATTTTATTGCGAACATTTGCTACTTTTATTTTTCCGATACAATTACTAGGACCGGAGGTAATAAGGAAAATAGTAGACAATTTCAGGGTTGAAAAATAAATTGTTAAAATTTTATAAGAAGCAATGGACCGATTTAATGTAAAACTGCTCATAGCACTTTACTTTACTTTACTTTTATTGTTCCCCTTTTGTTTCCAATTTTACAATTGTAAGGTAAGTCAAATTATAATTCAACTGACTAAGTTAGATATCATTACTTAAAAAAGAAAAACGTTTTACATTAATGCTGCATAAAGTACAAACAAGATCATATAAAAAATAATACCTATACACGAAACACAGTATTGAAAACAAACATAAAATTGGTTAAATATAACTGTTTAAGTTGAACCAAACAGATATGAATTTAAATAAGATTTTTTGAGTAATTTCGTATTCTTTTATATCATAAAAACATTCATCTATTAACATATTTTTTAATTTGGTTTTAAAAGCATTCACTGATTTTTCTTCTTTTAATTTATTCGGTAAAATATTATAAAAATGACTGCCGGCATAATCCGGAGATTTCTTATAGCTCATATACGAAAAATTATTTAAATATATTTTAGAGTTATTTCTTGTGGGATAATTTTGGACTTATTCAACTTTAGAATAAATCCCAATATTTTTGTGCACAGTTAATAAGTTTTTAAAGATATATATATTTCATTAAAGATTTTTTTTTTTGTCTTAAAAGTATCTCTGCAGAATTCAGTTGCCTTCAAGCCAAAAATTAACCGTAATATTCGTTTTTGAGATACAAACACCCTCTGAGTTTCTGTTACCAATCCCCATGGTACTATACTATAACTTATATGTAGTATTTGACACAGTATTTATTTAAGTTCCGCTATATTGGAATGTAAAATTTTGCGATTTCTTATATACGCCCGTAAATTCTACACATACTGTTTTATTAAGATTAACTTAAAGATTATTTTTCTCACACCACTCGTAAAATATTAATAATTTCATTTATTTTAGTGGTTACTTCAACGAAAGTACTATTTTTGTGTCATTTGCATACATAACACCTTTCCATCCTGTATAAAGTCTGGCAGGTCATTCACGTAAAGCAGAAACAAAGCGGACCTAGGACACATCCCTGGGGGTGCCAAGCTCCACCAGAATCTTTTATGTTTCACAATAAGTTGTCTATTCGTTAAATATGAGATTAACCACTCATTTATGCGGCCTCTAATGCCTAAGTCACTTGTTATTATACCTACATGAAACAAATTAAAACAATAAAATTACTTCAGCCAAACAATTCCATTCAGAATTTATTTTGACTCCATTATAACTAATTAATCGATATATATTTTTTCTCGTAGTGAGGTATAAAATAATCACGGGTACTCATTTTTAATGTAGAGGATGTATACGCCAATAATATAAATTGCCAGTATTTCCGCACACAATAACATTTTCAGTCGATGTAGTAATAATCAGCACTATAATTAACAACACACAAAACAACACCAACAACAACGTTTAGGATAAAGAAGCTTTATAAACCAAACACGCATCAGAGAGCAACACATTTAACCTAGAACAAAGCTTTACAATGCACTAAAGAAATTATCAAAAGCGTTATTCAGTTTTTTTGCAAGGCCTACTCTTTTTCAGTGAGTAAATTTGTATACACGCTTGTAACAAAGAGGATTTTACTCGACAAAAATGTAATATTTAAATAGACTAGGATACATTGCATTGCAGGTAGGGTCTATTTTTCATTAGAGTTTTTAACTTGGCAACCCCGTGGTCCTATTATTTTATTTTGAGTGTGCTGTTTCATAATTAGCATTAAATACTTCACCATTATATTATACAGTGTGTCTCAGGATAGATGTAACAAGAGGTGTAATGGACCAAAAATTTTGGAATTTTGGAAGTTGTAAAAATCACCACTAATAAAGTACCTTTATTTTTCAAAAGATGAAAAGATTCCACCAAGAAATGTTATTTAGAATGCAATTTTATACCAAATTTCAGGAATATAAAATTATTTTTTTGAAACTTCCCATTATTTCAATAAATTAGTATTTTATTTTGAACCATTCAATTAAAACTGCATAGAAATTATTTTTTGTGAATTAATATTTAAAGTTATGTAGAAGCTAAAAGTAGGCTATGAGAAAAGCAGTGGATACACATTTATCATTTATTATTGATATATCTGTCAAACGTAGTCAATATTATTCTTAATTTCTGTTTCAAATTAACGAACCAAGCATAAAAAATTAAGTGAAAATGGTACTCACAGTGCGTGAAAAAATTTATATTGTGCAATGCTACGGAATTGGCGGTGAAAACTCGCTAAGAGAAGTGGTAAGCCAATTTAATTTGAAATTTCCAAACACTGCTTTGTCACGTACTCAGGCTATGAGAATAATTAAAAAATTTCTGGCTATTGGTAGTGTTCTTAACATGAAAAGAAAAATAAAAGCATATGACGAAGACAATGTTGGGGCTATTATAGCTCATGCCTCTGTTATAGAAAATGCTAGGATGCCACTAAGAGAGAGATCAGCTCTTATTAATATTAGCAAGTCTGAACTCCAAAGAATTTACAAGGCAAAGAAAATTAGGGCATATAAAGCAAATTATAAACATACGCTTGAAGAGGGAGATGACGGCCGTAGGTTGGATTTTTGTTTGACCATTGGAGAAAAAATCATGGAAGAGAGATTTTTTCATCATTTCATAATTTTCTCAGATGAATCTACATTCACAACCAATGGTGTTGTTTCATCCCAGAATTGTCGGTTTTGGGCTTCTGAAAATCCAAATTTTAGAATTCATTGTAGAAGACAATATTATAAAAAAGTGAATGTATGGTGTGCCGTTTCTTATCACGTTGGAGTTATTGGACCTTATTTCATTGAGGGAAGGTTAAACCAGCACACTTATCTACAGCTTCTTGAAAGATTTTCTGAAGAACATTTAAATATTTTAAGATATATGCCTTTAGTTAATTTTCAACATGATGGTTGCCCTAGCGACTCCACAGAAATGGTTAATCGGTGGTTAAATTTAAATTTTGGAGAAAATTGGATTGCCAGGAATGGACCGATCAAGTGACCGGCGAGATCCCCACACCTATTAATATTGGATTTCTTTTTATGGGGTCGCCTCAAGCAGTTGGTTTACGCTGAACCACTTCCTAACGATATAGCAGTATTGTTTTGTATTAGTCAATAATTAATTTGTTTGTGAATCTGTTATGTTTTTGACATTTATTACTTGTTATAATTTTTAAACCTCATTAATCTTCTATTAGTAATTGTTTCTTGTTTTAAAATTAGTTCGATTAACATTATACCTTCTTACATCTCGTATATTCAATTTTTTATTTACCAATAGCCTACTTTTTGAGATGATTAACATTTGCTCCTACACAACTTTAAATATGAATTCAACTCTTAATTCGCAAAAATGAGAAGTTTAAAAAAAAATAATTTTATATTCCTGAAATTTGGTACAGAGGTATAAAATTATATTTTAAATAGCTTTTCTTAGTGGAATTTTTTCATACTTTGAAAAATAAAGGTACTTTATTAGTGGTGATTTTTACAACTTTGCTTATAAAACACCCTGTAGAACACCAAATCAAGTTATTTTTGGTATACTTTAGTTTTACAATAAGCAGGTCTCAATTCCCAAATACCATTCCAAAATTCCAAAATTTTTGGCCCATTACACCTCTTGTTACATCTATCCTGGGACACACTGTATATGAATTGTAAATTTAATATACAGGCTCCGGCAGAATGAAGTATCCATTTTAAATTGAGTTGTTTTTATTAATGGGTAAATTTTTATTAAAAAATTAAACAAGATTCTTGAGGAAACACGAAAATTTTATTTTTTTAAATATTACATTAGTCAAATTACCTCCCCTCGCTACTGACACTCTTGAAGCCAAGCATGAATGTTATTCATCACTCGCTTCAACATTTCGATTGCATTAATCTCTGTCCGAATATTATATTTTAGTTGTTTCAAAGTTTGTGGTCGATTAGAAAACATTTTTGACTTTAAGCAGCCCCATAAAAAGAAATCACAAGCTGAAAGATCCGGTGACCGTGCCCGGCTGGTTGATCTCCCCATATTTCGAAATGACATGACCCGGAAATATTCTTCGCAAAATTATTATAGAATTCCTAGCAATGTGGGAAGTGGCTCCGTCCTGCTGGAACTATAATCTTCGAATATCTGCACCAACATTACGAAGTTGTTGTTCAAAGTTACGCAATATATGTTGATGACGTCAAGTCATTTTCCTCAAAGGAGAACGGCCCAAAAATTCCAAAGGCGGATACTGCACACCACACAGTAACCTTTTTGCTATGAAGCGGTACTTCGTGTGATTGCAGAGGATTTTCCGTAGCCCAGTAGCAAAAGTTCTGTTTGTTAACAAATCCGGAAAGATGAAAATGAGCTTCATCTGACATCAGCAAGCAATCAACGATATTTAGGTTTTCAGCAAATAGCCCTTCGAAACGTTCGCAAAAATCAACGCGTGTTCCAAAATCTCGAGGCAGAAGTTTTTGTACGACTTGAATCTTGTACTGATGGAAGTGCAAGTCTTTCAGAATGCGGCGATAACTACGGTTCGAAATATTGAGTGTTAATGCTTGTCATATTGCAGATCATTTAGGACTTCGTAGCACAGCTACTTTTACCCTTTCAGCATTTTCAAGTGTGCGTACAGATCGAGTTTTCCCTTTTGGGTTTTCTCTGGCACATGAAGCAGTACTGCGAAACTTGTGTACTCACTTTTTAATTGTTATTGGACTAGGAATTGGATCTTGTGGATTTAAATGAATGTGACTACGAAATAAACGCTGGATGATTACAACAGAATAGTTGTTTTTTAAGTAAGCTTCAACCGCAAAAGAACGTTGCATATTTGACCAACGCTCCATATTCTACAACTTTAATTGAGATTTTCTGAGACGTTATTAATATATAAAAGAAATAGAAGAGGTCCCAGGATGCTACTCTGAGGAACTCCCTCTTCACATACTCCCATTTTGATTCTGATTGATTACACAGGCACACAAAATAAAAAAAGTGTACATTTTCTGAGGTTTCACATATATACTCCCATGTATTTTTGACCGCTGAACACGATGCCGATGTCAGTTTTGCTCCATCAGGTCAGGATTTTTTTTCAACTAAGAGAAACAGGGGAAAACAGGCCAGAATGGGGTTTAAAATATAAATTAAAATTTTTAAATAAGTAGACCATGTATTCGAGGTATTTTTGGCCGCTGAACACGATCCCAGTGTCAGTTTTGCTCCATCAGGTCAGGATTTTTTTTAACCACGAAAAACAGGGGAGAACAGGCCAGAATATAAATTAAAGATTTTAAATAAGTAGACCATGTATTCGATGTATCTTTAGCCGCTGAATACGATCCCAGTGTCAGTTTTGCTCCATTAGGTCAGGATTTTTTTTAACCACGAAAAACAGAATAGAGTTTAAAATATAAATTAAAGATTTTAAATAAGTAGACCATGTATTCGACGTATTTTTGGCCGCTGAACACGGTTCCGATGTCAGTTTTTCTCCATCAGGTCAGGATTTTTTTTAAACACGAAAAACAGGAAAAAACAGGCCAGGATGGGGTTTAAAATATAAATTAAAGATTTTAAATAGGTAGACCATGTATTCGGTGTATTTTTGACCGCTGAACACGATACCGGTACGTCAGTTTCAACCAATCAGGTCATGATTTCTTATTTATCCTGATTTATTCTTTTCTGTGGTACCGTACCCTTTTGTTTTCAAATGGTTGCGTAATGGTTTTCTTTTTCATTTTATTCCTTTCGTTTTCACATCCCTTTTCAATGCCCAACAGCAGTTTGCCATCATATTAACATCCCATCGACCTTGATATCTACGCTCCATTTCCTTTATGTCTTGGTGAAAACGTTTACCATGCTCTTCACTATATTCACCTAAATTTTGTGGAAACTGATATATATGAGAATGCAGGATATGCAGTTTTAAATTTATTAGACACCTAATTTTCTGAATTTTCCTGCCATGTTGGATACTATTTCTTTGTAGTCTTCGTTCTTATTGCTTTCTAAAAATTTCTCAATAACTTCTTTAAAGCACTGCCAGCTCCCTTTTCCGTATCTGACATTGTAGTGATGAATTTCTATCTCTTACATCGAATACATCATAGTCTACTTATTTAATATCTTTAATTTGTATTTTAAACCCCATTTTGGCCTGTTTTCCCCTGTTTTTCGTGGTTAAAAAAAATCCTGACCTGATGGAGCAAAACTGACATCAGAATCGTGTTCAGCGGTCAAAAATACATCGAATACATGGTCGACTTATTTAAAATCTTTAATTTATATTTTAAACCCCATTCTGGCCTGTTTTCCCCTGTTTCTCGTGGTAAAAAAAAATCTTGAACTGATGGAGCAAAACTGACATAGGGATCGTGTTCAGCGGTCAAAAATACATCGAATACATGGTCTACTTATTTAAAAATCTTTAAACCCCATTCTGGCCTGTTTTCCCCTGTTTTTCGTGGTAAAAAAAAATCTTGACCCGATGGAGCAAAACTGACATCGGGATCGTGTTCAGCGGTCAAAAATACATGGGAATATATAAAAAAATTTACACTTTTTTTATTTTGTGTGCCTGTGTTATGATTATGATTATGATTATGATTTGATGATTTGATTATTAAATGTACATTGTCGTGGCTTCACATCTGTTCAAGTGTTGGCAACAGTTCTTGGACCTCTACTCTTCATATTATTCATTAATGACATTTGTCAGGACATTGAGACATCTAATGCTCTCCTATATGCCGATGACCTCAAGCTATTTACCTTGATTAAGTCAATAAGCGATTGTGATAAATTACAGCAAGATCTCACCAAAATTAATAATTGGTGTAATCCTAATAAGTTACCGCTAAATATATCGAAATGTAATACCATGTCCTTCACAAGGAAACTAATTCAATAACCTTTTCGTATAATATAGGTAGTGAAACCCTTACCAGATGTTCAGAATTCAAGGACTTGGGTGTTATCTTTGATTCCACACTAACTTTTATTCCTCATATCAATTACATAATAGCTAATTCCAATAAGAATCTGGGTTTTTTTATGAGAAACTCAAGGCACTTTAAAGATGTTTCAACAATTACTTTACTGTTTAATGCCTTTGTCAGGTCTAAACTAGAACACGCTTCAGTTGTCTGGAGCCCAAACTATGAAACTAATATTTCTAACTTAGAAAAAGTTCAGAGGAAGCATGCTAAATACCTTTCTTATAAGTCTGATGGTGTTTATCCAGCTATTGACACACTGCAATCTGAATTGTTAGCTAGATTTAACCTAAATGAATTAGCGTTACGACGAGAATACTTTACTGTACTCTTTTTACATAAACTTTTAACCAACAAAATTGACTGTCCTGAGCTATTAAATGAAATTTACTTCAATATACCCTCTTTTCAAACTCGATCGTATTCTTTATTTTATTTACCGACTCCTCGTACTAATTTATTAAAATTCTCACCTATTTACTCACAGTTTACCCAATATCAGGCGGACTTATTAGGAAATGCATTTTAGGTAATTAAGTTATATAATAGGATTGTATTTAAGATTGTCTTTATATAGAGATATATTATTGTTTTTATTATTCGTATCTTCCTGCCCTGTAATTGGATTTTTTCTGTCTCGGCAGTTGTACCTTTAAATAAATAAATAAATAAATATAACCATGTTGAGCATCTCAGAGAGTTTCATATTTTTCTTCATTATCCTTTTATAGATAATTTTTTCTATTATTTTTGAAATATTTGATAGATGAGCAATTATTGGTCTTAAGTTTTCCAGAAGAGATTCGATTGCTGTGTCTTTATGGATAATGTTTTTCGAACCAAGAGAAAACTACTGCAGAACTTTTGTCGAATTTCTTAGCCATTATTAGACACAAGAACACACAAGACACAAGAAGAACGTATACAAAGTCTGCAGCACATGACAGATATGCGGTTAGGTTCAATATTTTATTATTATTTATTATTTTGTTTACTGTGTAAATAAAACTTCGCGTTTGATATTAGGATACTATGTATTGATAGTATCTAGTACGGTACGAGAAAAATAATTAATATTTTTTGTTCCATTTAATCTAACGTATCTTATTTTAAAATAATGACTCCCTGTTTAAGTTAAACTTCGCTGGTTAGTATGGTTTGGAGTTGATTAGTGCTTGTGGAAATTATGGATCACATTAAAATTTGTCACCCTCAAAATCGCCCTTCGCATAAAAAATAAAACTTATAAATAAACTTATCTAAATACACATAAATTGGATTATATCATAGACACCATTTTAAACTTTTTTAAATACATAACTTCATTTCCTTATCAGCATCCCTAAAATTAAACTTCGTTTATTGGCGCATAAAATTTTCTAAAGAATTTAATTAGCTATTAATTAAAAATAAAAGCTTAATGCAATTTAAGAACGCCGGCTTTAATTAATGACTTCAGAATTTAAATAGGAATAATTAAAACAAGAAAATATTAATAACACGATATCGACGTTTATATTTTATATACATTATCATACTTATTTGATTTAATCAAATAGGTATATTATAGCACAACAATTTTTTTTAATGTTCATCATGGAAAAAGAAATTTACAGAATTCGCCACCAAGAAAACTTCACACACATTGGAAATTAACGTAGTTATCATGAAGAAAATAAAACACCACATCACTGCTACTTAAATTGATTTAATGAACACAGACGTAGGTAGGAACAGTTGAACATCGAGGACCAGACACATCAAACCTTATATCAGTTTTATGGGATTATAAAGGAAGTCCCATTTAAACAAACACACCTTTGTATTACTTCTCGATGCTTAATCTCCCTGTATATTACCAACTATTAAGTTGTAGTTGTTTTGATGCCGAATCAAGCTAGATATTTGTTTTTCGATAAGTAATTAAACTGAAAAAAAAACAATATTGGACTTTACCACACTATTGACTCACCCTGTATGTAAATATCCTATTAAAGCGCTTCCTCTGCCTTTCGTCGAGCTCAACCTATCGAACAGTACTACATACACAAACCACTTAAAGCATCAAAGATCATAACGAGTAGAAGTTGCAGTCGGGCGTGGCCGACTAGGAATACTTATTTGATACGCGCACACGACACAAATTACTTTTAATTTTAAATTGCTCCCTCGTAAAGTTTGTTCAAACCTGAAAGAGAATATTAAATTTCAATATACTATAATCAATGTATTATAAATTCTCGTATTTTCTATGCTTAATTAAAAGCCTTAGTAATACTAGTAAATTCTAATAAAATATTATTTATATACAGGAAGACAATATAAACTCCTCTGTCGATCACCCTACACGGCGGATATGGCTCAATTTCAATAAAGGTACTCTACCAAGCAGATCAAGCTAGATATTTGTTTTTCGATAAGTAATTAAACTGAAAAAAAAAACAATATTGGACTTTACCACACTATTGACTCACCCTGTATGTAAATATCCTATTAAAGCGCTTCCTCTGCCTTTCGTCGAGCTCAACCTATCGAACAGTACTACATACACAAACCACTTAAAGCATCAAAGATCATAACGAGTAGAAGTTGCAGTCGGGCGTGGCCGACTAGGAATACTTATTTGATACGCGCACACGACACAAATTACTTTTAATTTTAAATTGCTCCCTCGTAAAGTTTGTTCAAACCTGAAAGAGAATATTAAATTTCAATATACTATAATCAATGTATTATAAATTCTCGTATTTTCTATGCTTAATTAAAAGCCTTAGTAATACTAGTAAATTCTAATAAAATATTATTTATATACAGGAAGACAATATAAACTCCTCTGTCGATCACCCTACACGGCGGATATGGCTCAATTTCAATAAAGGTACTCTACCAAGCAGACCAAGCTATAATACATATAAAATTATTATGTCAGGAGTCATCGTGTTTGACAGGTATTCAGCATTGCCCGGTTGCAATTCAATTCGTATGTAATAGTCTTATTAAATATACCTTAATGTTAAAAATTGATGATTCATCTAACTTACGTAAAATTTGCTCGAATCTGAAAGACGTCTTGTATATTGCAACTGTACATCTGTATATTTTACTTCCACATCCAGTGGAAGTATAGTAACGACAATAGTATATTATATTACTAGGAGTAGAACGCACTCTTTTTTTGTGTTGAGCCCAAGCCGAAGCCGCAAACTGGGCGAAACACAAAAAAAGGCGTTCTACTCCGTGTAATATATACTATTTTTTCTTCAAGCGTATTAAACTGCAAAAATTCATTTATTTATCATAAATGTACAAATATTCAAACTACAGTCTTACATGTTGACACAATATGACAAGTGGCTAGTGGATAGCGCGTCACCGGTGGCTTTCGGTATTAACATTATGTTACTAGTAAAACAATACCCACTGCGGTGGCGCTTTCGGAACTAACATTATGTTACTAGTAAAACAATGTCCACTACGGTGGCGTTCGGTACTAACATTTTGTTACTAGTAAAACAATGTCCTACTTCTACTTCTGTTTTTGGTGACATAATTTAAACATTTTAATACGCTTGAAGAAAAAAAAAATTTTAAAATTTTTATTATTCAAATAGGGTTAGAATGTCACGGAACGTCGAGATTTTAAGTTTAAGCAAAAAAAAAATTCTGTCTGTCTGTCTGTCTGTCTGTCGGTCTGTCTGTCTGTCGGTCTGTTTGTAACTTTTTTGTGCGCACGTTTACTCTGGAACCATTTGAGATATTGACTTGAAATTTGGTACACATATGTACTTTAACGAGATCTAGAACTAGATTATATTTCCATCTTGTTCCGTCGAAGGGTCGGGGGGTAAATTGGGGTAAATTTGGGGAAAATAGGTAAATCAAGCAGGTAAGAGTCCATAAAATTGGTATTTAGTATACACAAGAGAAGCTAAGGTCTCAAAAAAAATTTTGGCATTAGCCACCCCCATTACCACCCCCACCCCATTATTAAAGGGGATGAAAAAAAATTGTGATTTAGGGTGTGTATAAGAACCAGAAACCTCAAAATGTTTTTTTACTTCATCCACCCCCACTTCCAACCCCCATCCACACACCCCGCTACCGATGTGGGGTATCGTTTTATGGGTTCTTGGGGTAGAGGATTTCAAATATTATATTATTAAAGTTCCATAAACAATTATTTCCACATACGAAATTTTTTCGTTGTGAGTGACTTAGATAAAAAATCTGGATGTGGAAGTAGTGATTCCTTGGGCAGCGGTTTTTATACCTTTAGATCATTTTGCTCTAAAATTATAATAACACATGGTTCATGTAAAGTATGATACTTTTCATGCCTCTAACAATCAGCCTATTTGATGAATATGGTCCAGCTTCACGAGGAAGTATTCTACCTTGTTATTTAATACATGTACAAAATTTTAAATACACATTTTAAGTTCAATAGAAGTTATCATGCTTAATAGACATTCGCAGTCGACACCTGACTTTACCTTTTATTCAGAAACGTGGGCTGAAATATACCAATGTAATAAAGTTGATGAGTGTTTTACATTTTTTTGTGGAACAATTAAACACTACTTTGAGTTGTATTTTCCTGTCACCAAAGTTAAAACTAATTATAGTAAAAAAAATTGGTTAACACACAATTTCTTCGAAACAATTAAACATTTTATATGAATTAAAAATAAAACAAAAAATATTGCTGATATTGAACATTACAAGGAGTATAAGAAAATATATAAAAAAGTTTTAGCAGCGGCTAAAAAATTGCAAAATGATAAGTTATATGAGAAATCCGGAAATAAAGGTAAGACCATAGGGAATATTATAAATTGTGATATGGGAAGGCAACTAAAAAGTAACAAAAATATTGTAAAATTATAAAACATGATAAAGTGATAATAGAACCAGTCAAAATTGCAAAAATATTGTAAAATTGTAAAACATGGTAAAGTGACAATAGAACCAGTCAAAATTGCAAACGATTTTAATGAATTTTTCAAAAATATGCCTGAACAACTACACGAAAAATTAAAAAACTATAAAGTTGACAGCAATTTTAAATGCAGTACAAATTTTCCGATTATGCTTCTAGAGCCAGTTACAGAGAATGCAGTTTTTTATTCAATTATGGAGATGAAAAATTCAAATGCAACTGATCTCGATGGTATCTCATCAAATATTTTTAAAAAATCTGTCAATTACATAGTATATCCGTTTACGTTTTTAATAAACTTTTCCCTGGAATCTGGAATCTTTTCCAACATATTCAAAACAGCAAAAGTAATACCACTTTTTAAAAAAGGAGATAAAATAAATATGGAAAACTATTAGTCTAGGTGCCCGCGTACATAAATGCAATTTATACATATTCTCGTATAACTTCTTGTACGGCATAATTGCCCCTAGTCTATCACTTTTTTACTCTGCGAAAATTTTCGTAAACGCGACGTTCCTCCTCGGCATGAAAAAGACGATTTCCACGCGTCGGACTGGAAAATGAGCAAATATATTTTGTCGGACAATTTGAGAATTGAATTGAAATAATAATTTCTTGGGGTTCTTCGAGGTATTTCAATAGTTTTTATGCTGCAAAAAAAATTGTAAGAAATATTGCGGGTGCTTCAAAATACCAGTCATGTCTTATTTTTATAAAGGCAAAAGTTGCACTTTTGCCTCTTGTATGTATATATATATTACAGAGCTAGTATTATAAGTAAAATCTAATGAAAACAATTTTGTTAGAAATCTAGATTTTCATAGCTACAATACAAGAAATAATACTGAAACAACCATACCCTCTCACAATAGTGCCCTCTATGAAAAAAATCCTAATTAGATAGGCATTAAATGTTATAATAAATTGCCCTCCACAATTAACGATATTTAAAACTTAAAAAAATTTAAGGATAAACTACAAACATTCTTGCTAGGGAAAAATTTTTATACGATGACAGAATATTTGGATTATTAATGATTTCTCATGTTATATACTTACTTATGTTGCACTATTTATTTATTGTTGTTACTACTATGTTGTACTATTTATTTATTGTTGTTACTATTATGTTGTTCTATTTATTAATTGTATTGTACTATTTACTACTGTCTTTATCTTGACCTATACTATGTATTTATGGTCGAATGGACAATGAAGATTATTATTATTATTCATTTCATAATAGTCTTGTTATATATTTTAAATAAAAAATATATCAGAAGTCTTAGTCTCTATTAGATATTCGACAACGTCCGACTGCAAATTACTTTCGTTTCGCAATAGTCCTCTTAAAAATATATCAATAATATTTTAAGGTAAAATTGACATGTCATCTAACCTACGTAAAGTTCGTTGAAATCTGAAAGACGTATTTTATATTACAGTTTGGATATCTAGTGAAATTTTGTATTTTATATGTTCTCAATAAAAACCTTTTTTCAAATTTTGATCTAAAATCATAACATATAAAACATGGTACTTTACACGCCTCTGATGATCACCCTGTACGGCTAATATGATCCAATTTCAGTAGAAAGTATTCTACCATGCTATTTTATATACGTTCCAAATTCGAAATAAAAATGTTAAGTCCACTGGAAATTATCATATTTAATAAAAATTCGCAGTCGGCAACGCCCGACTGCAACTTTTAATCATTTCATAAAAATACTTTAATGATGTCTTAAGGTAAAATTGAGATATCATCTAATCTATAGAAAGTTGGGCAACCTTAGAGACATTCTATATGCTACGGTTTAGATATCTTGTACATATTAATATTTTGGTGTGGCGAATTACCAGTTTTTTCATTTTTTTTTCTTTTTGGTTTCTTTGTCACATGACTACCGAATAGAGACATGATAGTGTTATTTTTTTCTCCTCCTTTATTCCCAGAGAAAAAAGGTGGTATATGGTCAATTTACCATATTTAGGAGGAAAATATTATTAACACTTAATTTCTAGCTATATTTTTGTTTAGAAGTATATTTTTGTTTAAATGTGTTAAATCTATGATATGATGCATAAAAAAATACATACATAAATTAATACAGGGTGAGTCAGTAGCGTTTCAGATAAATATTGTTGGAGATAAAGAGTGTAATATTCAAAAATTAGTTTCAAATCTACAGGGTGTTCACAGAGTGGTAGCAAGTTAATGTCAGAATTTTTAAATGGAACACACAATAGTAAAATCTGCAAAAAACTCATTTTCGTAAATTTGAGCGTCATTTCATTTTGAATGTTAGTCGAGACCATGTACTAATTTTCAGAGTTGAACCCAATTCTACAGGGTGTTATGGATGATTTAAATTTTTACATATTTAAACTGTCATAATTCAATTTTTTTCAAACGAAACACCTTGTATATTTTTATTTAATATGTGCAATTAATTACCTATATGCTGATACTTTATAGTGACAACTTTTTTTCGACCAATAGGTACGTTTTTTGTTTAGCCTTGGTGCTATACTGGGCACATCTACGTCACTGGCATGTGTGCAGCTTTATCAATTCGTGTTTCTAACGCCACAACAGGCTTATGACAACGTCTTTGTATCGGAAGAACTTCTCAAGGACAACCAGACGAACTAATCTATATGAAAAAATCTTGTGTCTGAATTATTTCTGCTGTTACATGTTCTACCCCCAGAGACATCTATGGGAATTTTCCCTAAGTTCCTACGTAACAACAGAAAATTAAGTTGGTTGGTTATTTGGCTATCGTCTCATAGATGGCGCGCGTGGTGTCAAAATCTAGAGAATTGGTGACATTTGCTGGAGCATGGTGGAATTATCCAGAACGAACTACCTAGGACTATATAAAGGAATAGAGAAGCCGTGTGTGGACAGTTTAGTACAGTTCAGGTGGTCAGACAGTTTAGTTTAGTTAGGAATAGCAGACAGATCAAGAACAAGTAAGCAAAGTGAACAAGTGACAATTAGTGAATTATATTACTTAGTGTAATGTTAGTCAAGTAGTTAATTGTTGTACATTGTGTTTATAAAATGGGGTGTAAACACGTAATAATACTACATAGGCTACTTCACCTCACTAATTTGTGACATTCGATATAATGGATGAAGCTTTTTTAAAACCTTCTATTATCCTTGAGATTAATCCGAGATTACGTAATGCCCTTTTACAATACAATATTCAATTTCTAATTATAACAATAATTTTAATTTTTAATTACATCAACCGACTTGTCTTGATTATTATTTAAGTATAAACTAGAGTAAGCAGAATTCTAACACCTAGAATTTAATATAGAAAGATTTATTATATGAAAAATTCACGCAATTCCTTAATCCAATTTTAATTGCCTTGTTGATAATTATCACAGGCAGCTATAATTTCTTTAAAAGTAGAATAGGCAGAAACTTACTGTATCCAGTGATATATTCAAACGCTTTTATTGAACTGAGCATAATATTTTTTGGTCATAATTAAAATATACAAGTAAGGTATATTTATTTTAATTAAGTGGGCATTCGACGTCTGCAATATTTTCAAATGTTTACTTTTAATTTAATTGTGTTCATTTAAGGAAATAATATCAAAACGCAATGCGATTATTCTCCGTTGAATCATATATTCTATTGTAGTTAAATTTAATGCCATAAAATATATGTATAAGTTCAGTTTTCATTAGGTAATTAGCTGTCAGTCGATAACTAAGACTAGCGTGATCTTATGGACCTGCAGAAGAAGGCAAAAAACTGGGGACTACAAAAAAAAATGGTGCACTGGATGTACCAAGGATTGTGGCATCAATAATAACCTATACCTCCCTGATTTAGTAGCACAACGCTGGAAAAGAGGAGATAATGAGAAAACTAATAAAGGTACAAAGATTGGCTTGTCTAGACGGGAGCAATATCAACAACGCCTATCACAGCCATAGAAGCACTAAAGTAGTGCTTCTAGTGGAGGTAGGCAAAGTGCCTACCTCCACTCAGGGCCGGGCCCGTCCATATAGGCAAACAAGGCGACGGCCTAGGGCGCTTGAATTTGGGGGGGCGGCATGGCGAGGGTACGGGACGAGCGACAGCGACACGACCATGCGGGGCGGTCAGCTCGCGCGCTCTCTACTATGCCGCACTGCTGTATAGTGTAGCGGCATAGCAATAGAATAGAGTAGAAATATTTATTCTCCATTTAAGATTCAAATAATGCACACCTCTGTGCAATAAAATCCCTATTTTTCGCTATATTAAATCATTCTTTATTTATTTGTCAGTGTTAGTGTCATATTTTCGAAATGCTGAAATTAACTGAATATGAACAAATTCTAATTTTCTCTAAAATTGAAGAGGGATGGTCTATCAGAGCAGTTGCTAACCATTATCACTTAAATAAAAGTACCGTTATGAGTGTGAAGAAAAGGTGGGAGGAGGAAGGTATCATAAAAAGAAAAGACGGATCAGGCCGACCGAGAAGTTCAAATCTCGCTCAAGATGAAGCGCTCCTTGGCTATTTTAGGGAAAATTCGTTTCAAATAGTAGTAGGCGCTGTGTCCATGACAAATTTTCCAGCATCGAGGTCAATAGCTAGCCAAAGGATAGGAAAATCGGAATTAAAAAACTGTGTAAGTGCCAAGAAGACCATATTAACAGAAGAACTTAAGCAAGCCCGCATTCTGTTTTGTTTAAATTATCGCCCGTTGGAATTTTGGAACAATGTTGTGTTTACCAATAAAAAAGTTTTTCTGTCTTGTAATGGTGGACATACTCGGGTGTGCCGTCCTGCAAATACCAGGTTTCACGAACGTTACGGAACGTTACGGAACAGGTCCGCGGAACAGGTCCGGGCGATTTTCTGTTAATGTTTGGGCATGGATAAGCGTGTATGGCCCTGGTGTAGCGTGGCGTATCTTGGGTAATGGTAGATTTAATGAACAGGTTTATAGGGATATTTTGGAAAACGTTATGCTTCCTTCGGTGGAGCAATTTATATCCAAAAAACACATTCATTTATCAACAAGACAACTGCCCTATTTTTACATTTGTTATGAATCGAAATCATTAAATCATTAACATTTTTTCAAATACCTTCCTTATGACATTTCACAATTAATGTCACTTTTTTATAACTTATATGATAATAAAAAATATAAATTCCAAAAAGACTGATTCACATCACTTAATATTAGTAAAAACTGGATTACTTGATTTTTCAAGTGTAGGTACGGGATTTTATTGCACAGAAGTGTACATACATATGGCAAGTCAAAAATATAACACAAATAAATCACAGAACGTAATGCAGAAACATTTATAAAACATTATACAATATGTCTCACTGTTCATGACTCCCATATCACAGCTCCATTATTAACAATGTGATTCTTTTAAAATTTGGGTGAAAGGTACTTATCCATCAGGAGATTGTGTGACGGTAAAATATTTAAAAATCGACCAGTGGCGCGGGAAAAATATAGGTACCTAATTTTGCAAAAAAATATATTAGGCATTTTTTAATTGAAAAATTAATGCAATATTTTATATTATTGAACAGCATGCGTTAAAGCCCCTATATTTAACAACATTTTGATTTATGGTTTTCGAATTACTACCCCCTTACAATTACATCTTTCAGATCAGATATTGAATGATTAATAACTTGGAAACAAATTGTTTTTCGAAAATAGTCATTATTTATTTTCTATTTAAAACCACTTCTTCTATCACCCACTACCATCGATACTTTCAAATTTCATAGACCAAGAATTTTTACTGGAAAATTACCAAAAATTTTAAACCAAGCAGCCCTGTAAATTATTTGGGCATTAAGGATTGCCGACTTTGAAACTATCAATGCCAATTTGTGGTAGAAAAAGTGATTTTGAATAGACAATGAAGAAAGACTTTTTTTCGAAAAACAATTCGTCTCCAAGGTATCAATTTATTTACTGTCTGAAAAATGTAAAATGAAGGGGTCCGTAATTCGAAAACCATAAAACAAAATGTCGCTAAACTTTGGATATAGGGATTCTAAAGTATACTGTGAAGTTGGAAGAATCTCTGACTCGCAGAGACTCTAAAGATATTGATGCAACTGAGTTATGCAGCGAATTGCAAGCTATTGCAAGAGGAGTACCAAACAACACTACACCAAAGGGAGTTTTAAATTACATTTGTGAAAATAAACTAATATATAACTAATATAACTAATTATAGTAGATAGCGTACCTAATTTAACAACTGGGCTAAGGGTGTTGCTGACACTTCCTGTGTCTGTGGCCAGTGGTGAGCGCAGTTTTTCCAAATTAAAACTTACCTCGTTCTACAGTGACTCAAGAAAGACTTGTGAGGTTGTCAAAATTATCAATTGAACAAGAAATAGCTGAAACAATTGATTTAAAGGAAATTTTTTCCACTTTTGCTAAAATCAAGGCAAGGAAAATGAAAATTATGTAATGGGGTTATTTCATGTTAAAGAAAAACTTAAAAATATCTATCAATTTGAATAGTAGAATATATAAGAATAATGTATTGGTAAATACTATTTCTTTATTATTTGTTAATTATTCATAAATCAATAAGAAGTATCGTCAATAATTTCAAATATTATTAACTTCTGACGTCACGGTTTACAACTAGATCCAGGAATATTTGTTTTTGTTAAGATTCTTGACTGTTATAATTTGAATGTATGTTTATGGGTGGATGTAAGCATACAATTGCATTTCGGAACCGAAAATAGTGCAAAAACATGCAATCTTAAAACGTTCATATTTTTCGAAAAACACCTGCGGGAAGGCCGGACGATGCCGCGACGCAAAGAGGAAGAGTTCTAGTAGATCCGCATCATAAATTACACAAGGCAAATCGAAAATTCGGCTCGGCACGAACGAACAAAACTGGTATTTTTTTATATTTAGCGAGAACGGCAAAACAAAATGTCAGTCACACATCAATATAGGTAATGGTGAAGTTTGCATTTCATGGCTGCCATGCAAATTTACTGCTTGAACTATACTGCGCATGCGTAAACATTGACGTCACGGCTTTTGGCACGAACTACCATTTTCAAATTACATATTGAATTTAAAATTATTTAAAAAAATTGCCATTACATGTACTTAGTTATTACTAAGCCCTAGAATCCAAATTTAATGTAAATAAAAAATATGAAATAACCCCATTAGTGTTCTATAACATGATTTTCATTTTTCAGTCTATAATTACAGCAAAAGAAAGTGGAAACAATCTCCTTTAATCTTTTATCTGTGCCTTTATTGAGTGAATCAAGTAAATTAGTTGATTAAAAATTACATTATTGTTTTACATTGGTGTTTTATTTTGTTGCGATTTTTTTGTTTAAAGGGGCGCCGTGTTTGATCAGGCCGGCCCTGACTTACTCGTGTGGAGTGAGACACTGATAGAAGCGTATAGGCTAAAAACAACGGATACGGGACCATTCCAAGAATAGGATACCATATTGAAATATATCAACAAATAGAAAAGAATCGAGTACTACACATGCGGTCAGACACAATCAGCACAAGCCACAACTTCAGACAGGGGAGAGGAGGGAATAAGACAACTGCGAAGACATTCAAATGATACCATATGGAATACTGATGGATCAAAAACGCCAAGAAGTACTGGAGCAGGAGTTGCGGGGGATCAACCAGGACAGTCATTAGTCTGAACCTGGGTTGTTCCGCAACAGTGTTTCAAGCCATAGACATTTGTGGACGAGAAATGATACGGGGGTCATACACTGACAAAACAATCCGTATCCTCACTGATAGCTAAGCGATACTCAAAGCTCTGGATACAGTAAAGATACGTTCCAAAACGGTAAAGTACTGCTTTAATCCCCTGACGAAACTGGCGGAATACAACATCGTACAACCAGAGTGGACGTGTGAACACAAGGGCAATGGAAGTTCTGAAAAAGCAAGGAACCCGAGCCAACCCGCCTGATATCATATAAGACTGCAAGATGATTGGTAAAGGAACTATTAAGTCAGAAACACAACAACGTCTTGGACTGCTTCGCCAAGGATGAGACAGTCACATAGTTCATCTCTGGCGGACAAGACAAAGACCAACGAATTGCTAAAGCTGTACAGAAAACAGCTGAAATGTGCAGTGGGCATCCTAACAAGACATTGCACAGTAAATAAACATCTGAGGTACAATCCAGAGTGCAGGATGTGTAATGAGGATGAGGAAACTCCTCACCACATACTATGTGAATGCCCAGCTTTAAGGATACTCAGAGATTTGTGATCCCGGAAGTGATAGTCACAGCTCTCATTGATCATATACTCGCCTCTTGGGAAGGAAGGGAACTAATGGGATAACCAAACTATGGAGTACAATAAGCTTAAGATATATACGGCTGGATTCTGGCACTGCAACCCTTAAGAAAAAAAAAGACTAGCATGACATTGATACTGAACTAGTTTTCACCATAGATTTTGAGAGAATTTATTGGGCAAAGGTGTAGAAGAACTTATCACCGTTGCTCTGAAGGCCGTGGCAATATTTATTTACTAAGGGCGCCACTCGTGTTCCCTACAACATATGACTGTCTATTTCGAATCTCAGTGGGGTTCTTATAACTTTAAATGACGACCCAGGACCAGAGTTCTGTAATAGATTAAAAAGATATAAGTTCTTATTTACCGTGGATTGCTAACTGCTCTCTTCAGTGTCTCACCTTCGATATGATGTACTTTAACTAATAACAGTCTTACTTTTAATCACTTTTTAGTTTTATAATCACTTTATAGAATCATATCTTAGTTTTTTAATATGTTCGATGCCCTGACAAGCAGACGTCACTTATGAAGGTCCTATAATTTAGTTGTTGATCCATTACAGAAAATCGTACGTGTATTAAAGTTAGTGTATTATTGTATTAAAGTTCAAAGGGTATACATAAATACTAGAAAATCGACTATCTAAGAATTTACCTACCAAACATGGCAAGGATGGGCTTCTTCCTTAGTGGATATTTAATCACAACTACATGCAATGAAGAGTAGTAATAAAAAGATTAAAGTGAATTGAATTGAAAAATATGTTTTACAATTTGACTTTGGGCTGACGGTAATAATTTTCTACAATAACTTTGGTTTGTTCATGGCTAGCTATGTAAGTTTCTAAAGGTGATTATGTCATTTACCAGAACTGATCAATTGAAAGAATTATTATAAGTCGTAACAACTCCAACTTCCAACTTTCTCAAAACGTACCGGTGGCATATAACCCAGTAGGGTTCACTAGGGAATCACTAGTCAGTAGGGCTAGTGATTCGGCTTCGCTTTCGAGCTATCCCTATGGAGATATCCGTGCATTGATTTAATTGGGCTTTTTTGCATTTCCTATAATTTTGTTAAAAATCAATAATTGGCCATCCGGCATGAAATAATATTTGCCTAATCGCCATCCGATGCTTCTGTCCCATGCTCAAGTCGCCGGAAAGAACTTTTACTTACAAACCGAAATTTATTTCTGGGATTATTATAGTAAGATTCTTTTCAATGTATTTATTCCATGTATTCATCTATATATAAAGTATAGACTATTATGGATTAATCTGTCTATTTACAAATTCTTTTTTGAAATAATTTCTGTTCGTTGACTATCTATTTACAAAGCAATTTCTTCACAAATATACCTAACACAACTTTTATATTGTTCATTTGTTTTTAAAAGTAAGACACATTACGTATTAGTTTCTTAGTTTATTTATTTGGATTTTTATAAAACTATTTTACGCACATTTAATCTATCTATTACCCGCTCAGTTACGCTCATATTGGTGCCCGGCGTGGAGGGCAAGAAGCAGATCGTTTGGTGGAAAAAGAAGTAAAAACTCTTTTCCCTGGCCTTCAGTCTACCAGGAAGCCTGATTCAATTAGAGCTGCAAGACTGAGCTAAGGCACAGTTCAACTATTTTAAAGATCTTCAGGGTATATATACCCGATAGGGAAGAGGAAGGAACAAGGCAACTGCGAAGACATCCCAATGATACCATATGGTATACTGACGGATCAAAAACGCCAAGAAGTACTGGAGCAAGTGTTACGGGGGACCAACCAGTGTCAGTCATCAGTCTGAATCTGGGCAGCACAAGTCATAGAAATCTGTGCACAAGAAATGATACGGAGATCATATACTGACAAAAGAATCCGCATCATCACTGACAGCCAAGCAACTATCAAAGCTCTGAATGCAGTAGAGATACGTCCCAAAACGGTAAGAGACTGCCTTGGATCCCTGGAGAAACTGGCGGAACACAACAGCATACAACTGGAGTGGACGCGAGGACACCAGGGCAATGAAGGCAATGAAAAAGCAGACAAGCTGGCCAAAGAAGGCGCAAAAACAGCCTTGATGGGACCCGAGCCATCCTGCGGGATATCATACAATAACGCGAGAGGAATGGTAAAGGAACTATTGAGTCAGAAACATAACTTGTATTGGATGGCGCGCCGGGGATGAGACAGTCACGTATGTTCATCACTGGCGGGCCATCCAAGACAAAGACCAACGAATTGCTAATGCTGAGCAGAAAAGAGCTGAGATGTGCAGTAGGAATCCTAACAGGACACTGCACACTGAACTGACACCTAACCAACATAGGTGTAAAGGATAATCCAGAATGCAGGATGTGTGGTGAGGATGAAGAAACTCCTCACCATATAATATATGAATGCCCAGCCTTGGTGGCTGGGAGGTTTTCATACTTTGGGGGACTAACTGTGACCTCGGAAGAAATAGCCAGAGCTCCCATTGACCGTATACTCTCTTTTTGGAGAGGAACGGGATTAATGGGATAACGAGGCTATGGGGTATAATAAGTTTAAGCTTCAGTACGGCGGGGCTTTTGGCACCGCAACCCATAAGGAAAAAAAACTAGTTTTTTAACTATTGGACTCAAGCCCTTGAAATTAGACAGCCAAGGCTGAATGATTGAGATGGATGGTAGATCTGATAGCAGTCAACACCTGCATACAATGAGATTGAAAGATGATCCTACTTGGATGTGTGGAGTAGATAGAGGATGAAACCATCAATCATATTCTATGCCATTGTGCACCAATAAGAACATCAAGGTATATGTATCTCGAAGGCAGTCGGAGAAGCTACGGGAAGGAATTGTTCTCCTAAGTAGAGAACACAGCTGACAGCATCAAAATGGGCAGTTAAAACTGAAAATTCAAATATATAGTCGATTTTCTGAAGAAATACAACTTAATAAATGAAATTCAGCTAGTTTATTTAAAGGCTTGGCTGAAAATGACGCAGTTACCTATTTTTTAGAGTATGTTTATAATGATAAGAAAACTCGTCTTAGTGTTTGCAGAATTTAAAAAAGTTTTTGACGCGGTGTGTCATAAAAAGCTTTTGACTATGCTCTATGGCTATGGTATTCGTGAGAAAGCTTACAATTATTTATAGCAGCATATGAAGTAAGTATATAAAGTACTCCGTCACTTTTGGTGTCTCTCAAGGAACTGTATTCAGGCCAGTTTTGTTCATAATTTATATAACGATTTATTT
This sequence comes from Rutpela maculata, assembly GCA_936432065.2. NCBI lineage: Eukaryota > Metazoa > Arthropoda > Insecta > Coleoptera > Cerambycidae > Rutpela > Rutpela maculata. The sequence goes on along the minus strand of OW386286.2, from coordinate 207,309,054 downwards.
GATTTAAAAATAAACAAACATTTTACTTGTTGAGTCTAGTTTAACACCAATTAACAACTGGTTGCGCCATAACCTTCTATCACTTAATATCAACAAAATAATGGACATGTCTCTCTTGTAAGTCCTGAAACATACAACCTATAAATATTTAGGTATCTTCGTAGACAATAGTGTAATATGTTGCAACCCCTTAAGATTTAAGGTTATGTTGGTTGCACTGAAAAGTAGGCACAGAATTCAGTAGTTCGGATGTCTAAATGTGGAAAGAACTTACTAGAAGGTCTAGAGTGATGACATATCTGTTCTGGAACTGTCTAGAGTATGGTGACGTCATCAGAGAAGCCTCTAGATCTGTCATCTTTAGGTATATAAGGCATAGAGTAAACCAAAAGGAGAGAAGTTAGTGCAGTACTAATTGTCAGTTGAAATGGTCAGAGAGTAAACACAGTGATAAAGTGACTGAATAACTGAATTGTAGTACACAGTGTATTATTAGTCAAGTAAATTATTGGTTGTAATTAGTAGTTAATAAATTAGTGTTTAGTGTTACCCTGGTTGTTATAATTTCCGAACCCACGATACAGGGTGTTTACAAACAGGGTGTAAGCACGTCACAATAGAATATCCTGGAAAGGGCACATTTACAATATAATAACAAAAATAAGAAAAGCTATTCATAAATATTAATATTACGGAATTATTTAAATACTGTAACTCTAAAAATGGTGTATTATGCTAAATGAGGGGTGTCATGCAATATATACGTATAGTTTTATGAGCATCTGCTTAGAGCTTGAAAATTGCCCCGCTAGAAAAAGCGCATAATAAAAATGTTTTAATTGTGCACATAAAAATTGTGGTAACACTGATATGTGAACTTACGTAAACATGACAAGTGTTTCTGCAAATGAAAATGATAGCTAAGGTTAATGCAAAAAAAATATTCCTCGGGAGAAGGTATGATTGTACTATATTATTATATAGGCGGGTTTTCTTTTTGTTTTTGCACCTTGGGCGTTTAAAGAAATTTTACTATTTATTTTTTAGATTATATAGAAATACATGCCTGGCTCAAATTTTGCAGTCGTATAGATAATGACGTATTTTATGGAAAACAAAATATTTAAATAATTCACCAACTTGCAGGACGTAAGGCATGGAGAAAATAGGTGTGGCAGTACGTTTTTGCGTGGGTAATAAAATTAACTTAGATTTGTTTTTATTTTGTTTCTTTACAATAAAAATAGATCAAGACTCAGTTATTTGAATAGACGCATCGTGTATACGTTTTTGAGCGCTTTCTAATAAATATTAATTTTTACAAAATATATAAAAAGAGATTTTGTATAAGTGACTAATAAAATTAACTTAGATTTGTTTTTATTTTGTTTCTTCTCGATAAAAATAGATCAAGATTCAGTTATTTGAACAGACGCATCATTTTTAACTTTATTATTTTAAAAAAAGTTATAGTTATGATTGATTATTCATAAAACCAGTTTAATTGTATATATCTATCGAAAGTTTATATTTTACCGATACAAGATACGACTGTAAAGCTTTAGCCAACCATATATTAATATGTACACCAAATTTCCTCCTGTACTATCAGGGAATAATGAAGCCAGATGTCTAGGTGTTCCCATTACCAATAGTACATCCATAGTTTGTATTATTCTACTAATTGTTGAACACCTTACGGCCTTAAAAACACTAAATGCAGGCTTCGGCGGATGGACAGATATCTAAAACTCGCCTTTTCGTTTGTGATCATAAAACATCTAAATCCGTCGAAATCTCGAATTCTATTTGTCTCGCCATTCCAAGACTTTCTTCCAGCGATGCCACATTTGGTAGATTTTTATTTCTTTTTAGTAGAATTTTAAGGATTTTTTGTAAAGTTTGGTAGGTAAAATTTGCTGGTAGATTTCTGATAGAATTATCAGAAATCTACCAGCAAATTTTACCTACCAATCTTTAAAAAAAATCCTTAAAATTCTACTAAAAAGAAATAAAAATCTACCAAATGTGGTAACGCTGCTTTCTTCTCTCCTATCATCGCGTAATTTGGAAATTATTAGGACTGAAATATTCCTTTTTCTTATTATATTTTCCAATTAAAGCTACTTTTAACAAAGGATGCACTACTGCAGTAGAACAAGTCGTATTATTTAAATTTTTGCGCAAGAGATTTTCCTAGGTTTCCTACCAAGTTAAAATTCATAAACTCAGGTTCTTTTTTGGACAGTCAAATAAAAGGCTTAAGCAAAAAATCCACTCCGTCATTCATCTCATATTTTTGCCAATGAAAACGAATATCAAATATTTGTTTCCATAATTATTTTAATATAAACTAAACACTATGGAGAGTAAATCAACAGAGAATGTTTTTAATGTATGAACATAATATGGAAACTAAAACACTGAAATAATTTGTGCATATTTTGCAAACATTTATGATTAAAATAATATTTGCCTGCATTTGCTTTATATAGTTTATTTAATAACTTTTGCGAGATTTTAATTAATTTTATTTTAATAAATACATTTACGTAATATATTTAAATGTATATATATTATATATAGAGTGTCTCCCGATGCGGTACCGCGCCCCTGTAAACCTTCTTATTTTTGATTTGCCGAGAAACGCCATTCTTTATAAAAAGTTTTGCTTGTCTTAGTTGTCATACTTAAGATAAATTATACAACTACATGGGGTGCAAGGGGTGCGGCGCAAACGGGCCCCAGAATTTAGAGGGCCTCACAGGGCCTCTTGGAGCTATACATGGAAAAAAAAATTATTTTATGTTAAATAAACTGTATTATTTTATTTTAACGCAATTTATTTGTTTCATAAAATTTAGGGGGGGCAACCAGATCATCTTGCACACTGGCCTCATCGACTCTAGTTACGCCACTGAGCAAACTACTTTTTTTTTTTTCATTCCTATTGAACATTTTATTTGACAAAGTTTATTCAATTATAAAGAGAAGCTTAAATACGGAGTTTAGTTGCCAGATAAGGAAATTTTCAACAAAAATAACATTTTATTCAACCAAGTTGAAAACTATTCCACGTGTCTACATAGTACACATTTTTCTAATATTTTTCTAAATTCTTCATAGACAGGTGAGATTACAACAAATAATGCCATGAATTAATGTCATGGTCAGTGTAATAGACAATTTATTCGTATTTTGTATTTTCTGTAAAAATATTAATTACTAATTATTGAATTATGCTAACCCTGGGACAATGAATTTGCGTGGCCAAATGCTATGGAATCGAAAATGTTTCTTAAAAATATGCAACAAAAGTTTTTCATGAGAAGTATCCAGATATTAAAGTGACTCGTAAATTAATTTATAAATAATTTGATTCCATTGGGGATGTAAATATAAAAAAAAACAATTAAATGAAACTGACGCTGCTACCCATGTAGTTTTAGACTCTGTACAAGAACACCCAAGATGGTCGTCAAGAAAAAGATCAATAAATTTAGGTATTAGTAAATCTCACTATCAAAGAATTTTAGTCAGCAACTATTTTCATGCATTCAAACCTAAATTTATTCACAAAACTGGACATGATGCTCGTTGTTTGGACTTTGGTTTAACTATGGGAGAGAAAATTTTAGCAGATAGATCATTTCATCGAAACATTTTATTCACGAACGAGTCTGCTTTTACGACTGATGGGGTAGTCTCTTCTTAAAATTGTAGGCACTGCGCTCAGGAAAATCCTAATTTGCAAATTACCACTAATAGTCAAAAGTTTAAAAAATGTATATGTTTGGTGCGGCATAATCCATTACAGAATAATCGGTCCTTATTTTATGGATGAAAATTTAAATCAAAATACTTATTTAGCAATTTTGAATAATTTTGTTGCGAACTAGACAAGAAAAATTTAGAATTTAGAAAAAAAATATTTTTCAGCGAGATGATGTCCAGCACATTCTACAATTCTAGTTAGAGAAACTGTTAGACAATCACTTCCATGACAGATGGTTGGCCGCTATGGACCAACAGCGTGGCCAGCCCGTTCACCAGATCTAACTCCGTTGAATTACTTCTTATGGGGTTATTTGAAGCAAAAAGTATACGCAAATAATTTTGAAGACGACGTAGATTTATTACATGCATTGTATGTATACCATCAGAACAAAAAAAATATTTAAAAAACATTTTTAATAGTTGAATCGCCAAACTAAAAAAACGCTGCCTATGGAATCACTACTTCCACGTCTCCACGGATTTCCTATCCAAGTCTCTTACAGCAACAAAAAAATTGGATACTGTATCTGCACTCCACTATTTGGAAATAATTCTTCATAGAACAATTAATATTATATTTGGAATCGTTTACCCCAAAAATTCATAAAATTATATGCCAGTTGGTAGTGGTTGTGTGGATGGTAGTGGAGGTGGCAATAAAAAACGAGGTCTTTGGTTCTTGTACATACACCAAATCACAATTTTATTTTTTACCTTCTTTAATAACGGGGTGAGGGGTGGTAATGAGGGTGATAGATACTGATGCCCAACATTTTTTTGAGACCTTGGCTTCTCGTGCACTAAATTTCTATTTTATGGACTCCCACTTGTTCGCTATACCTATTAATCCCATTTACCCCCCATTTACTTCTATGGAATAAGATCAATATATAATCTAGTTCCAGATCTCTTATCGATGATACATATATGTACCAAATTTCAAATCAATATCTTAAACGGTTTCCAGAGTAATCGTGCGCACAAAAAAAAAGTTATAGAAAGGTCGACAGATCGATAGATAGATTGATAGACACACAGACATTTTTTTGCTCAAACTTAAAATCTCGACATTTCAAGACATTTGTGAAATAAATTTTTTTTACGGTTATTATACTTTCACGATGTAGAAGTAAACACACGCGTAAACACACGTATCTTCCTTACATTTTTTGAAATGGGTTACTAATGAAGGCATATACCGGAATATTTCCATGACTTAAGAAAAATCTGAGAATAGGTAATTCTCGGAATCCTTATTTACTTCGTTTTTTTTTTATATAAATTGCAATTTTTGCGTGTTTTCAGTTCAGTTTTTTAAAAATTCTCCCGGCTTCTAAGAGTCATATCTGGGTAAAACAAATTCAAATTATTCATAATAAATGTCTCTGTGTAACTGTGTAGGGTAGAATTATTTAAATGAACTTTATTAATCAAAAAAATAAAACAAAAAATAGGAAAGTTAGAAAAAAAAAGAAAAAACGATTTTTTGTCAATTTCTAGTTTTTACCATCTTAAATTACATAAAAAATCTACAATTTAATAACAAATATTGCTCTATGATGCTTTGCCTACAAATGATCGGAAAATGCAATTTTCATTGTAATATTACAGAACCAAAACCAAATTTGGCATACGTATGCATAACCATTATATAGTATATTTCCCCAAATTTTTGCCAAAGTATAAATTTTAACCAAAGTATTTCAGAAAAAATCAACTACAGTGCACGGCGTACAGAAAACAAAACAAGCATCTTTGCATATGCATGATCTACTCTCTCTCACGTAACACCTATGAGCAAAAGAAATATGCCAAAAAACACCTTTCTGCATCACAGATTCATATCCCAAATTTAATCTAGCTAATCTAGCAATCTTCTGTTATTAAAAAGAAAAAAATGAAGATATTTGTCGTTCGGCAGCACCTTAACAGAGCATTGGCGAAACCGGCCAATTTTGGTCTCAGGAATATGCGGTAGTGTTTTGTACAAACTTTTCAGAGGCGCCCTGAATAGACATTCATTATGAATGAGAGGTATTAAAAAAAAACCTGCAAGGGTGTTTACTATATTAATTTTTCTTTCTGGCAGTAGTGACAACTACATCCTAAATATTATTTTCCTGTGTTTGAATTATTTTTTAAAAGGAGCACCCTGTGTATTTTTTTACTAAAATTATATCAGGTCTCCTACTTGGTAATAGTGCCAACTACATTCCAAATATTATTTTGCGCCATTGGTTTTTAATTAATTTTTCTGGGATGATCACCCTGTATATAAGTTTTCTTTCTGGCAATAGTGACAACTAAATTCCAAATATTAGTCTTCTGCATCTTTTCTTTTTGTGACCACTCTATATTTTTTCACTAAAACTATATCATGGTAATAATAGTGTGGATTATATTATTATGTTATGTAGTCGGAGAACGAGCAATGTCTAAGATGCACCCTCTATAACACTCGCGAACAACCACTTAAAAAAAATTGATTCTTATGTAAATTGACCTGGCGGATCCGATTTTGGAGTTCGCCAGACAATCCGGAATTGCGAAACTGGTTAAAATCGGCAATTTCCGAATATTTATGGATATTTTTTAATTTTTACTTATCACCCTATATATCCCTTAGTTTTAGTCCGATTAAATTAAAATTTTTAGGAGAGCCAATTTAGACCTTTGTTATCATGACGGACATGACAGAAATGCAAAAAAATTTACGTGTCACCAGTAATATTTTTTTTAATAGTTGGTGACAAGAAATTTGTTAAAAATGCAGCAACAAATACTCGATCGAGAAAACTTTTTTGTTTTTAAAGATAGATGTATATAGTAAGCTACAAAGTTGTAGCCAAAGAACCAAAGAAGCTTTTTTATTTCAGTGATTTTTTTGATAACTGGCTTGGTTTTTAACATAACGGTGCCGCAATATAGAAAAGAACTATGCCGGCCGCGGCCGGTCACGTACTGCACAAGCGATAACCCCATGCATAGCTTGAGAGCGCCAAGATTTGTGTTGTACTAATAATAACCTATTTAAAAATCGTTTATTCAGTAAATCTTAATTTTGAAAAAGGAACAAAATATGAAAATTAAAGTTTTAAATTTTGATAAAGGCAATTTAAACATACTCATTTTATTTCCACATTTAACTTCTAGTCGTATAATTAAGCAGCAATATTTAAGAGATAGTTAACACATTTGTATTTTTTTATCGCAAATTGTACGTTTTGGGCTTTCAACGGCCTTCCTTTTTTTATAACCAGTATTAGCCACATCTGTGCTTTCTGCTTTTTGTTTATAAGCTTTTCGGGTGTAATTTTTTCTGCATCTTGCATGATAGACAGGACATTTTGACAAAAATAAATCCCTTTTCTTGGTGTAATATTTCAACTTAAGAGAGATATCATTCGAATTTATAGAAACTGCTTTAAATGCTTAGTCCAGTGCTTCTTCTGTAACACCCTGCACAGTTTCTTCACTATTTTGTTGGCAAAATATGCATTTCATAAAGTTTAACTCTGGGTTTAACTGTTAAAAAAAAGTTGAAAACGCGCACAAAACTGCTGACGTTAAAAAAATTGCTTAAAAGTTGTTCTTTATTCAAATTATATATTAAAACTAGTTTTAAATGTCTGGAAAAGAAATTCCGTTACTTTAATATGCACTTTACCCTCTATAGCACTTTCTTAACGCAATAATAATAATTATTATAGCTGCAACTCATCAATTTTCAATAAGAATAAGCGTCATAAACCACACAGACGACAACAACTCCTGTCGATCGGTTAAAAACAACTAAATAAACGTTTTATAATAGCTATTTATGTAAATAATTACAAAAGACGTAACAAAACGAGTTACACAAGATTGTCTTTCGTTACATACATGATTTTTCTAATTTTAAAATTCTAAAAATAATTTAAACATAATAAATGAAATGGATGTATTTAAAAATCTTAAAAATTAAGTAATCTTTTTCATAGTTACCTTTGCTGCTATCACACATTATAATTTTATGTCAAAATTGACAGACGTTATTTAGTCAAGTTACAATATTATTTGAAATCCTAATTTGATAACATAATAAAGGTAAATTGTATTAATGCAAAAGTTTCGTTAGCGTATTTTGAAGGAAAGAAGAATTTAAAAGCTTCCACTTTATGGACTTAGTATTCTATTTTGTGTTGAATAAACATTGTTTCTTTATCTTTTTGAGAGTTGTTTATCTTTCCTAATTGATGACATAAGGAACTTTTTGTAACGCGATATCCTAAAATGTCATTTAATTGACGCTTTCCATGAGTCAAAACAGTGTCATTATTGACAAGTGTAAAATAAAGAAAAAAGAGTGAAATAAAGACATTTTATTTCACAGTGTGGTATAAAACTTATTGGTTTCTATCGAAACAGCAATAGAATTTAGTTTATTTTTATAAAATTATATTATTTTCTGATTTCGAATGGCGATACAAAAAAATTTGTATACAACTCGAGACTAAAATGTGTTTTTTTTAGCCACTTGTTATATAAAATACTATTTTGTAACGCCATGTCCTAAAACGACGTTTATTTGGCAGTTTCAATGAATCAAAACAATGTCATTATTGATAAGTTTAAAATAAAGAAAAAAGAGTGAAATAAAGGAATTTTATTTAACAATGTGAAATAAGACTTACTGGTTTCTATGGAAACAGCAATAGAATTTAGTCTAGTCTATTTTTACAAAATTATATTGTTTTCTAATTTCGAATGGCGATACAAAAAATTTTGTATATGACTCGAGACTAAAATATGTTTTTTTTTACTCGTGTGGTTTATAACACTCGCCTTCGGCTCGTACTATAAATGCCCCACTCGTAAAAAAAAAACACCATTTTAGCCACTTGTTATATAAAATACTATTTCGTCACCAGTTACGTAAAATTTTACTTTTCATAACTGGTTACATAAAGTAGGACGTTTTGACACTTACGTCAGTTTTGAAAACTGTCACTTTCTACGTCAAAATTAGAAAAACCAATATTCACAACTACGCATTATTTTATTCATATCGGGCGGGGCATCCTGAAAGACGAGAAACAAAACCGCGGTATAGGCCAACCCAATCTTTTATCTTGCGACGCGACCCGGCGCGGCGGTCAAATACTGCAGCACCGTTTTCTTGAAAACTAAGTAAGTTATCAAAACAATTACCGAAATAAAAAAGTTTCTTTAGTTCTTTGGCTACAACTTTGTAGATTACTATGTACATCTATCTTTAAAAACAAAAAAGTTTTCTGGATCGAGTATTTGTTGCTGCATTTTTAACAAATTTCGTGTCACCAACTTTTTAAAAAAATATTACTGGTGACACGTGATCTTTTTTGCATTTCTGTCACGTCAGTCATAATAAAAAAGGTCTAAATTGGCTCTCCTAAAAATTTCAATTTAATTGGACTTAAACTAAAAGAGATATAGGGTGATAAGTAAAAATTAAAAAATTTCCATAAAATTTGAGATTTTTCGGAAATTGCCGATTTTGACCAGTTTCGCAATTCCGGATTGTCTGGCGAACTCCAAAATCGAATCCGCCAGGTCGATTTACATAAGAATCAATTTTTTTTGGGTGGTTGTTCGCGAGTGTTATAGAGGGTCCTTAAAATGCATCGTAGAGATCCCTCGTTCTCCGACTAATGTTATTTTCGACAGTTCTTTCTTAATTCATTATTTTATAGGTATATCCTACACCCAGTATATTTTTCACAAAAAGTAAATCAAGTTTTTTCCTTGACAGTTGTGTAAAATACATGCCAAATATTATTGTCTTTCATAATATTTTTTTTATTAATTACAGAGGCACACAAAATAAAAAAGTGGTCTTTTTCTGGTATTTCACTGGGTAACCCATATGTATTTCGACGTGCTGAACACGAATCAGTTGTCCGTTTAGCTCTATTGGTCACCATTTTTTTGTATATCTCGAAAATAACCTAAAAATACTTCGTAATTTAGGTTATTTTCGCGATTTACTAAAAATTGGTGAAAAACAGAGCTAAACGGATACCTGATTCGTGTTCAACACGTCGAAATACATATGGTTACCCAATGAAGTACCAGAAAAAGCCTGTATTATTTTTTTGTGGGTGTTTTCACCTTGTATATGTTTCGCTAAAAATATAGCAGGTTTCTTCCTTGACGGTTGTGTTAACTACATGAAAATTATTATCGTTCTCTGTCATATTTTTCATTAATTATTTTTTTGCCCCACGCAATAGCGTCAACCACCTATCAAATATCATTTTTCTCCGTCAAGCGCCAACAGACAAACAGATGCCAGACAGACAGGCTGATAGAATTGCATTACTTTAATTTTCGTAATCTACATAGTCTGAAACGTTGAAATCCGAAGAAATCTGGGAGGGAACTTTTTCACGATTACAATTCTACCCTTCGGTATGCGAGGGAAGTAAAAACTGAACCGGAAATATGAAAAAATGGCAACTTGCCAAAAAAAAATCGAAACAAATAGGGATACTGGTCAACATCTGATTAAAAAATGTTAACTATAGACTATTCTTGATGACTAAAACATATTTAAGAAACCGATTTATTCTTAGATTTTTCATGAAACTTTTCTAGTACGTGACTACTATAAAAAGGATAGAAACTTTCATATATTCTTATAGGTATTAAATTACCAATTCTTTCTATGCAAAATGTTTTATAAAATACTATTTATCTGCACACAAAACCACCCTTGCAACCGACATTTTTAGAGAGGGTAATTTGGTGCTATATCATTGAATGTGACGCAGTGGTACGTTCGAGGATAACTTTAAATTTAATAATGGGAGCACGACTATACACTCTAATATATTTCGTGTATTTATATCCCTAAATTGAGGTTGAAATTTATAAGAAAATCCTTTTCCTTTTATTAAATTAAGGAAATAAATGACCTAATTTATTTTATGTCACAATTTGATTTGATGGATAAAATTCATGATGCATTGTCTAATGAAAAATATTTTTATCTTATCGCCATCATTGATGGATTTTGTTATATTTATTATATTTCCTCGGGGCTCATATTTGACATATTACAGCATGTATGTGGTGCTCCGAATTGAGTGATTTATGGATGTACGGGGTGACTTATACTTTATGTTTCAACGCTATTATTTCAAAGTGGATAGGTTGTTGGCAGCTGCAAATAGAATTCCGCATGACCAGCAATGGGCAAGTTTATTACAAATATAGGCACAACACAACTTCATTAAGAATGTATTATTTTGAAACTATCGGTCTGGTTTTACGATAAACCTAATATGTTTGTGGAAGAAGAAACATCAGGTTATGAGTATAGAACAAGAATGTATTTAGGTCACTTTTCAGCTAAAGGAATGGATATCCATTTAACGTAATAAAGTCAGTGGTTCTTCTCATCAGCTCGATGTTGTAAATTCACCAGGATTAGTCAGTGAAGCACACATGTAACTTGCAACTCCCTTCCCGAGGGAGGGAAAGGTTGTGTGGTGGGTGGGTAGTCTTCACCAGGCCATTAATATAAAGAAGACGATTTAAAAAAATGAGCCGAGAGTGCCGTGTATTTTCAATATAAGGACAAATACCAGGTACTCAAACATCAAAGTACTCATGAGATAATAAGAGTACTTGAGTACAAGTTCAAGTACCTTTACTTGAGTATTGCTGAGCTTTGATTATAGAAAGCAATTGTCTGATATCGGCTATTCTTGTTTCTGCAAAGGAGTATTTGAAGAAAATATCTATCTGGCTGCTTGTTTTCGGGTCTTCTTCCGCGTAGACTTGGTTGAGTGCTTGATGTTTCGACTATCTTGTCGTGGTCTTCTTCTGAAGCGAAGTAAGCTCTGCTGGACTGAGCTCCTCTATTTATACAGGTTTTCAGGAGGCGTGTTGCGGATCATTGCTCATGCGGAACATTGATATTTCAATGGCTTCTCTGTTTCTTCTTGGCCAATAATTCTTGGTGTTGGCTAATTTCTTTGTCTTGTAGAATTTTATCAAATGGCGTGTTTCTTCTGAGTGTTCGGCAACTGCTGATTTAGAAGAAGAAGTACTTCCCTTCCTAGTATTGCTAATGTGTTCCCTGAGTCTGGTGTTTATATGTCGTTTGGCCTCTCTGATGTAAACTTGTTCGCAGGAGCATGGAATGCTATATACTCCTGGTGTTTCTAATTCTTCTAGACCTTGGTATTTGGAAAAATGTTGTGCCACCTTTTGTTTCGCATTATATATTACTTTGGCGTTCTTTTTCCCCAATTCTATCCGCACATCCTTGTATATATGGCAGGTAAGCTGTTGCCGTGTATATCTTTTCTTCTTTTTCTTCTTCTGTTCTGATTGTATCTTGTCTCTTTATTGCGTTGTCTATGTCCTTCGGTTTATATATATTTTTCTGTAGTGATGTTTTTATGGTCCCACATTCTTGTTGAGGATGTTATGTCTCGCAAATTTGCTTTGCTCTATGTACTAGTGTGTTAATGACGGCTTGTTTTTATGCTAGGTGGTGATGAAAATTAGCGTGTTGGTATCTATCGGTGTGCGTCGGTTTTCTGTATACCTTGTGTCCTAATCCTCCTTTATCCTTCTTGAACATGAGGTCGTCCAGAAATAGGAGTTTGCTATCTGTTTCTATTTCCATGGTGAATTTGATCTTATGACGTAAGCTGTTAAGATAGTCCTTAAAATTCTCCAGTTCCTCACGGCCATGTTGCCATATAATGAAAGTGTCGTCCACATATCTCTCTACTATAATGCGAGGACTTCCAGAAGAAATACTGCGAAGAAATAGAAAAACAACTGACAGGAGAAGAATTAAACTGGACATAATGGATTCAAAAATAAAAATTGCGACAAGAAAAACGTTAGGTCGCCTATGAGCCAAACAGAAAGAAAAAAGTAACAAGTACGAACAGCTAAAAAAGATGAAGGCTAAAGACAAACATCACCCGATGTGGAACATAAATGAAAAACTAAAAGAAGCACTGAAAGGAAAAAGAGGAAAGGAGACAAACCACATTGAGGAAAAATGTAATTCTTTGAAAGCATAGAAATACTCCCAACAGGACAATAACTAAATCAAACCTTCAGATATAGAAGGAACACAAGAGAAGATACAAGATACTTTGTCCCACTGCAACGTGGGACAAAGAAGCAGGAGGAGAATGGAATGCAATGAAAGTACGAACAGAACTAATAAAAGAAACGGACCACTGGCCCTTGGACAAGCTACTATTAAAGGACTAACTGTTAGAAATAATAGCTAGAGCTAGAAGAAACACTGCACCTGGAATAGACAAAATTAACGAGTTAATACACTAGGGGCCGGAAAGGCTAAAGGAATCATTACAAGAGTATGGATGGAATGGAACACCACCATATAAATATCCCTCCCCAAAACTAACTCGCCACAGAGTGTAAATGATTACAGAAGAATAACACTCTTGACCAAAATCCAACTCAGCGTAGACGTAGCCGGCCCAGCGATATATTCTCAGGAGTGGTAGCAATGCCTATCGTACGCAATCAATCAATCAATCAACAGGGGAATTCTGAAAAACTATTTTTATATGAACCAAAAGGCACAAGACTTAGTTTTTCGCGTACTTAATGAAAAAGAACTCTTACTCTTTAAAAAATAGTGAAGAAACGTGCTGCTTTCCCTTAACAACACATTTCTTTGCAGAAAAATTTTTCTACATAGCAACGACCGAACTTTATTCTTTCAACTGATTAGTATAACTTCTAAAGTATAAATGTTAAATGTACAATTATGCAAATTGTTAATCCACTACTGTGCTTGCTGCTGCTGTTAACTGGACACAGAAAACTGTGATGGAGAAAGGTTGTTGAAACCTTTGATTTATTCTCATTACTTTCCTCAAAATATCTCTGTGCAGCAATACTGGAACGCCATCCTCCATGCATTTCCAACATTAGGATGACTGCTCCACTGTCGATAATTAATATAACAGAAGTCCTCCGAAAACGATGCTTGGTACAACTACTGGCACTTGGACAACCAGAAGAGAATCTATATCCTTGATGTAGTCAATTTTCAACATTATGTAGATCATCATCACTCCGATATGCATCATGGAGAGCAAAAATTAATGCAACTTCGATAACTTTGACGTGTTAGCTAACTTTGTATACTTGGAACTAGCTACATTTTCATTAATTTGCAACGTACAATTGGCATGGAATAAACAGTCCACAATGTTGAAGATTTAAGAACTTAGCTTATAACAATACATAAAAACAAGTATCGGAAAGTTGTATAATTAATAAAACTAACCTTCTCAAAAAATTAAGCCGGTATAATATTTCCATCAATTTGGTACATTCTGTCCTCTACTCTTCGCTGGCAAATTTATTCATAACATTTCTAGTATTTTTCAAGGTAGCTTCTGAACCTGCTCCTGGAATTGAAAAAAAAATATTCATTTGGATGATTTTACAAAATGAATAACTGTGTATTTATTCGTCGTTGTGATGTTTTTTTATCGTGATATCAACACACAAACTATATATAGCTTATTTCATTAAATTTTATAGCAAATTTTAAATTTCTTATTTAATTTTTTTCTTTTCCATTGAGTACACGAAACAATTAACGGGATTTTCAAGGTCCTGTAAATTGAATGCACTTCCATTGATCGCGTATTAAACTTTTGCACTAGCTTGAAAACTACCACTTTCTTTTACTTATAAAACAATGTACTATTTCTCCTTTACTCTTTAGAGTTGTCCTTATATCGGCTATATGATAGGTATAATGGTATCATCAGCGAAACTAGTTATTTTTCCACAAGTATTCAAGGTAAGCAAGTTATTTATTTGATGATAAATAATAACGGTTCCAGAACTGTACTCTGTGGTGCCCTATTATTTATAGATATTTCTTCGGACTGAGACTTGATTGTATTTTAACAATTTGTTTTCATATTTAAAACACAAGACGTTTTCTTTTCAGGCTTCGCCAGCTTCCACATATGTCACCACTAATTTTTAATTTCCTAAATTGTTATTTTCATACGTAAACACGAGATACAAGTTCAAATAAATAAATGAATCACAGTACTCGAACTATAGTGATAAATATGTCCCTCCTACAAACTGCGCATATTCAGGCCGTTCAAGGCAAAGTTTTAACAGTTGACTTGAATCGACTAGCGCGTCTGTATCAGATATTCACTTCCATTCGGCTTTTTCACTTCTGTTTTATTCATTTTTAAGATAAAGTATTTTTTTGGAGACTATCTGTTTTCATCAGGGAACGACATGTTATTCCCATATGCTAACAAAATAAAGAAGAAATATTATTTAAAAGAGTAGGTACACATTTTTTTTTATCTATTTATTTAACGTCGGCCTATTTCCGCCACCAGGGCCTATCACCGACGCCAAGAGACGAGGTACCCCCAACTTGGAAATTTTGCCGAACCTCTTCCCTTAAGAAGAGCAGGGATCTTTTACTTGCCTAACATTTAATAGACAAGGGACCGCCTGCTTTACATCCCCTCCGAAGGTTGGTATATCCACTACGTAATCCTTGTCTGAAACTACGTAGCTTCCGCGTATACACTGATATACAAGCCGCTAGAAGGTGGGACGAGAACGCTGTATTTCGCAAGTACTAACCGCGCTCGACGTTGTTTCAACGGAATATCGACTGACATTCACATTGAAGTCGCCTCTACGCTCGCCCTAGGTACACATTTATAACAATAAATTTTAGACAAAAATATTTCATAAATTACATTATCTTACTTAATACATTAAAATAAAATCTACGTCAAATATAATACACAATAATTGAACGTTCATAGTCAATCTTATATAATCTTTACAAGCCTCGTTAAATTTATTGATAGTGTAACAATTTTTTACATGTAGTGGTTCAGCCAATTATAGTGCAGATCGTTTTGACTATAATTTGTATTTGTATGTTATGGAAGTTTTATAATAATTATTAATAATTTAGCTGAATATGAAAATTTTATATCGTTCGGTAGTGCATACGTTGGTCATTGCATTAAATAATTATTTCCTAAACGATAACAATGAAGAAAGTTTTGACTAGGGTTCGGAAAATATTATTTGTAGCTAATTATAACCCTCAAAAATTCACTTCGTGTCATCACGTTTCAGATTATGTAGACCATTCGGTCAGTACTTACTGTGTCCATATACATGTCTGTCGTGTGTCTGTCTGTTGGCGTTGGCGTCATATTTGAAAACCTATGTGATGGATTAAAATAATACATTTTTTTGACAGGTAGTTCACGCTATTGCGTAGTGGGCCAAATTTTGTAAAAAGTGGCCAAAAATGCTTGTTTTCATCTTTTGAATTTCGCTTTGATATTTCGAAAGTGATTAAAGGAAAGGTCACTGTATCTTTTCCAATAATACAAAGGGGATTGGGCGATTTCTCTACGTGCCAGGGGTTCGCAAACACGACCCTTTGCACAGCACCGTTTCACCGGTATTGCAGCTCATTTAATCACGAACTTTTGAAGTGTTCATTCAAAGTGAAATTTTTACAGGAACAGCTTACTTGAGGTATATACTTTATTTTAGCATATTGCATAATAGAAAGAAAGTTTTGAATTTAAAAACAGAAAGGAGGTTGTTTTATTATAGAGCGTTTATCCGAAACTTTTCCAAGTAGATTCAGATTTGTGTAGGCCACAAAAAAGTCTTACGTTGTCATGCCTTAAAAAACATGTAGAAAATACCTTAGACATTCAACCGCCTTTTCGAAATTTTGGATATTTTACAACGTGCGACACGTATTCCGCGAGTACCAGCAGCATCGCTCAGTTGATGCAAGGGGATACGGAATCAGTTGTTAAATAACTTTTATCGTATGTAATATCACTAGTGCTTAAAATTTTATCGAAAATTTTTTCGAAAGAGTGTTGCCTGGTAATATAAAGAGTGCAAATTGACAGTTTATTATCTGATTAAATCCCGACCGCTTTAGCGGGAGGGATTTAATCTTTGATAATAAACTGCCAATTTGCACGAGTTATATTAACTAGGGGCAACTTAGCTTGAGAAAAAATTTTTAGATAAAATTTAAAGCACGAGTGGTATTTGTGGAGAATATTTCACGAATAAATAATTCATTAAGTATATCTTCAATATTATGTTCAGTAATTAATTGCCTTCAGACGTTTCCTTGTTGCTTTTTAGAGATTACTCACCTTTATCTTCAATTTCATCATTTACGTCACATAAAAATGCATTTCCAAAGCGACTCATCTAATAAAAAACAAAGTAGGTTTAAATTATGACAATCAAGAAAAACAATATGCGTTAAACCATAGGTACTGTAACTTATAAGTCTAGTCATCACAACAAAGCACGCTGCTACCAATCACATTACGGGTGAAATCACACAAATTGCATATTATCAATCTATCCCTTTTACGTTCTAAGGCTGCCGGCTCAGATGGTATGGTACCGCCATCTAGTAACGCTAGCTTAACTTAGTTACTAGCCTAAACAGTGAATTGAATTATTATATTAAAGTGTTTATTAATATATATTTATGTATTTAATCCTCGTTTCTAATTTGAGAAGTTTGGTAGTTAAGTTAAGGTTTACTTGTTTAAGTAGAGAGACTTTAAGTACAACGAATTATAATGTATATAGTGATACTGCAGAGTTTTGATTTTCCAAATAAGTGTTAGCTTCTTTGTAATGATTGATGAATTACCATAAGTAAGTACCTACATTTGTGTATTTATCATGAAATAACTGATTTGTCTGCTTCGTAGATATTCATATTTAATTTTAGTTGGGAAAATTATTTTGTAATTATGTTAGGTATTAAGCCATTGAAAGCTGTGTACCTATAACTTGTCCCGAACCTATATAAGTTCCACACAGCATTGGCTTTTTAGGTTATTAATACAGTACTACAATTTACAATTTACGTTAACAATTAGTAATAAGCTAGAGAAGATATTTATAGATAACATTTGAAAGCACGATTTGTCCTATTTGCCGAAAACATGTCACGACACAAAACGTCAAAAAATTTTCGCAATATTTGCCGCTGCAGCGACCTAAAAAATTAGAGCGATAAATTTTGCATGTTGGGTCTGTCAAAAGCAGATCCAACTTGAATTACCACTAATAATGACGTTTGATTGGTGCAATGTTGTGAAAAAACGGGCTCTCATTGGCTATAGCGTTAATGAGTGAAATAATCTTTATAATATCCTTTGAAGGTATAATTAGTATTTATTATCAATAAAATTTTACCTGCCGAAAAAATGAATTAAAATGCTAATGTCTGTACTAACAACCCCTAAGAGCAACCCCCGATGGTAAATATATTTTTAATTAGTTTTTCTGCCTTATTCAAACGCTTGCTATAAAATTCAACCGAAAAAAGCTAAAATACATAATTTTTCAGAAAAACAACCCCTAAAGGCCACCCCTGGGGAGATTCATTTTTTAAATTATTTTTCCCTCATTACATATGTGACAAAATTAGATTTTTAGATAGAGACCTGACAACTCTTAATGAAAAAGATTCATTATGGATACTTTAAAAAAATAAAACGAAGGAAAATTATATCTGGAATGTGGTCGACAAGGATGGAAATTTCATATAATATTGGTAAAAAAGATATACAAAGTAATCAGATCACTGAAAAAAAATGAAATAATTAATGAATAGAAGGTGTCAAATAGAGAGGGGAGATTTTTGCTCGCTTACCGACTATTCAGATTATTTAGGATTTTCATATTTCAGATTTAGATTATAAATTTAGGTAAATCAATTCAGTCATTCAGCCCGTCTGTCGGTCAGTCTCTTGGTCTATCTCTAAAAATCTGATGTATTTTGATCGAAAAATATAGAGGCTGAAAACCTCAAAAAAATTTGGCATGCAGTTAATACAATTGCTAAGGAAGAAACCTATTTTAGTTGTAGTGAAAAAGATGTACGGGGTGGTCACTAAAAGAATAAAATAATTAACTAGACTAAACACGTCAACATTTGACGGAGGATGTATAGAGTAGACTCTTTTGTTTTTATGAACTACTCTAGGAAAAAGTGAGATCATCTCGTTGAAACAGTACCGCGAATTTCTAGAAAATGTGAGTACTGGTAGTAAGTTCAAAGGTGTGCCTCTAAGAAATAATTTCTAGGATACGTTTTTCAACATCCCCATTCTGAATTTCGACGAGCTCAGCTATTATTACAAAATAATCAGATGGTAAGCGATGAAGAGCATGCTCTCCAAAATGCTCGGTTGATATTATCAAGCAACTGATGGGAAGAGTTTTGATGAAGGCGTAAGCCTAACAAGGCTAGCGTGACTGATGTCGAGATGCTATCTGACATGCCATACAGCAAAAGAACTAGAATCATGCACTTATCAAAAAATATCTGCCAAGATGTTGTGAATAAAAAGGGGAAGCTGTAACATAGACATTCAATCAAAATATTTAAATTTTAGCTATCTACTAATTTTTAAAATAAATGTGAAATAGTATTAAGTACTGAGAAGAGTCGTAAATATAACAACACCCCAGAATAAGCTTACTGAAACTTAAATAGGATTTAAAGTAATATTCCCCTAAGTCTTATGCTCGTTTTTATGAGTAATGGGTGTGAAATAACATACACAATATTGTACAGAATAACGTTATTTAACGCATCAGAGGTTGACCAAAATTGGGAGCTGGGGTGAGGTCATCATCATCATTAAGAAGGTAGGGTGTAATGCTTTTTCATTGAATGCGTTGGGAGATGAGGGTGTTTTATAGCTTGCTTTGATTAAAACTAGGAGGACCATCCAGGACCGCTCTTAGAGGGTGACAACTTCGTTGTCGCCCTGGAAAGTATATGAAAGAGAACCGAGAATATGAAAGCAGTAGAGACAGAGTTCTATTTAAATTTAAATCAAAGGTAATGACGACCTGTATATCTCAATTTAACACGTTATATTACTTATTACATTCAAATTACATTTGCGCATATTGCAATAATTTATTGTGATTTATTAATTACTTCTATTATTCTAACTGCTGCCCTAAACACAGTGAGATTTGAAGGCTAGTAAGTATATTATAGGAACGATTACGCGATTTTCTTGCGAATAATATGACAGACGTGAAATTTATTATAATACAGGAAACGAAGACCGAAAAATCCCCCAATTCGGAAATAAATAGTGCTCAATGGATTATTGCGGGAGGGGGGTGGAAATGGTAGGTTTGTAGGTTTTTCGTTATTATCTCGAAAACTAAGCATTCTAGCGAAAAGGTCGTCCTATACAAAATGAAAGTAAATTAAGTTGTCGACAAAAAAGATCCTATTAATTTTTTCACTAGGGGTAGTAGTTAAGGGTGTATGATACTTTGAAAATGCGAAAAGTATGAAAAACCATGTTTTTGCCGTTCAAAGTTCGTCAATTGATCATATCACCCAACGGATCTTTTCCGATCTGTTTTCTGATATTTTCTTAGCAACGGACTAAAATACTGGAATTGTGCATTTCTCGATCTGAAATCGCGCCGAAAATGTAGAACTGGCCGATCGATTTCAGAAAATAGTATATTGTGTATTTAGATGTGAAAGCAATACATTCCCGGACGATGATGCAAATTGTTCAACAAGCATTGAAGTCCCGGAATGTGCTTTCACACCGAAGTACACATACTATTTTTTCTGAAATCAAAATCAATATTATAATAAATTAAGGAATTTGTCTTAATGCATAAGATTTCTTCATTACGATCTAACTGCTTACTAATAAATGCAATTTTAATGTGAGTTGGTTTGTCTGCGTGTATTTATTTACTGTCTAAAATATACATAAAAAACCGTACGGGAAAGTTACTTTCCCGACCTAGGCCAAGAAAGTAACATTCCCGTACGGTTTTGTTGATCGTTGCTTGGCAACGGATCTTTTCCGTTCCGTTTTCTGATAGTTTCTTAGCAACGGACTAAAATACTGGAATTGTGCATTTTTCGATCTGAAATCGCGCCGAAAATGTAGACATTGCCGATCGATTTCAGAAAATAGTATAAATGTGTTTAAAGCTGATCTGTCATGAACTGATGAAGATAATATATTAAACTGACGAGAAACAAAATGAAATGATACCTAAGTAATATATTTTTGGTAAGTAACTGTATAAAATGACAAAATGAGTAGTGAAAAATTATGTTGTCTTACATCAATGTATTTTTTAATCACTTTGGATCAGAAATTTTCGAGTGGGTGATATAATTTTAAATTATTTGTTTCATCATCATTGGTTCAAACAGTAGGTACAAGAAAAGTTAAAATGAAAAAAAAAATAAAAAACAGATTCAGTTTTTACTGTCATAATACAAAAATCTCATTCTAGAGGGAATTGATGATCTTTTTCTACAGTGTGTCCCATTTTGCTTGGAGCCACCCCCATAAAACGTAGATCTCTAAAAAATACGTTCTTGTAGTACATTAAATTTTACAAAACATTAAAGGCTGACCTACTGCTTTTGTTTTTGTGGGTGGAAAATGATGAAATCTTATTAGCGATTTTTTTTATTTCAAATCTGAGTACACCGATCACTCACACCAGTGGTTCTCAAACTGTGGTAAGCGAAAATTTTAGGGCGTACGCGAATGGCTAACGCGCTTGTTTGAACTGCGTAATGAACTGCGCCTGTTTTTCATGGGCCACAGATCTAATTTAGGGAAGTACTGAATGATTTTGAATGGGTTTTGCTACGAGCATATCTATCTGATGTTTTTGAAAAAATAAACGCTTGGAATTTGTTTATGCAAGGGGAAAGTGTTGATGTTTTCTATGTCGAAAAGAAAGCAGAAGCAATGATTAAAAAGTTGAATCTTTGGGAAAATGCATTAAAAAACAACAAACCTGAATGGTTTGAAAGAATGGACTCCTTTTTAAAAGAAAATGAAAAGAACATTTCTGAATTCCCTGCAGTCAAATCAGAAATTACTCGTCATATGAGCACTCTTAGGACTCATATAAGGGAGTATTTTCCACCTCCAGACAAAAAGATGGACTGAATCTGAGACCTTTTCTCTTTCGAAGTAAAAAAAAAATTGTAACCAACTGCTTTCCAAAAAGACCAGTTGATCGAATTGTCTTTCCTTCCTTTTCTTCTTTATCCTCCTGTTAAAAAAATCCATGCCAATAAGGCTTTAATAAATTTTTTGGGGTAGCATTGCAAAAGGAGTATGCAGTGCTTTCGGAAGTAGCTGTAAAATATCTTCCCTTCACAACTACTTATTTGTGGTTTTTCATCCCTGACTTATTTGAAAAATAAGTTTAGAAGTAGACTTGATGTTGGGAATTATTTAAGGCTTCATTTAAAAAGATTGCCCTAAATGTTAACGAACTTTGTAAACGCAAACAAGTACATCCTTCTCACTGATTTTATTAGACTCATTTTCATATTCTGAAACCTTAATCACTAAGTTTGTTATTGCCGTGTCAATAAACGAAGTTTTTATAAAAGTTATTCTGTATTAGTTGTTTAAAACACTCTAGTCTGATCCTGTACCTACTATAGACACTTTTAAATTATATCATATGTATTTTTTAGAAAAGAGTACGCATGATTGCTGTACAATAAAAAGGAGTATGTGAGATCAAAAAATTTCAGAAACACTGACTCACACTATTTGCAAGTCGCTGACTTTGTATTGCTCGATTTTACCAAGAGCAACAGGAGCCCGCAAAGTCAAAGGTGTCCGAGTCTGTTTCGCGCTGACGAGAGCCAAAAGTTCGAAGCCGAAGCAAATGACTTGGACATATGCCGTAATGACGAGGGTCCTTTCATTTGAACATAGTTCACTTCTCCAACAATTGTTGCAAGAACTCCGTTTTTAGTAATGATGACAATATCATTTAGAATGCACATCCTAATCATAGAATTAGGAAACCAAGAGGAATACGATAAAACCTTGCATTGTGCGTATATTTTTTCTACCATTCCTCTATTTTTTTACTTCATTACTCTTTAAAATTTTCTGTTTTCTTTCCACGATAACAAATGATAATATTTACTTATAAATAATAAACATAATATGAACGTTTCGTAAATGTTTCGCAATCATAGTATATATTGTATAGCAAGTACTGATGGATGGTGCACTTATAAACTCAAAACGATAGTGGGCGCTGTACAAAAATAATATCTTTTACAACAAGAAAGCAATGCAGATATTTTTTTTGCATTGTAGCCAGATACACTGTCTTATATCGGTAAATAGATAAACAAAGGAATGACAACTCTAACCTAAATTTTTTCAGGGTTCATTTTAATATATCTTGTAGGGTTGATAAAAACAAAATCATTCCACATATTTGACCACTTCTTTTTTAACAACTGTTTACAGACGTTCACAACGTCATCGTAACTTAATTGTTTTCTAGTTTCGAAACCAGATGAAAAACTTTCTTTAGCGGTCGTGCCAACTTTTTCGTTGAAATAAATGCCAACGTGCGCTTTAACCCACATAAATGCAATATAACCCCCATTTAAGTGTAGCTGCCGTATAATTTTTTTTAATATTAGTGATAAAGGGATTTGTAGGGACGTTTGGATGATAACTATGCTTAAGAGATGTTAAAACCGACAAGGAATCTGAAATTATGGTCTAATGGTCATTATTGTTTGAGTCAACTATATGTTTAATTGCTTTGTAAATGGTAGTTGCCTCTGCTGAGAAGATAGATGTTTCATGACTTTGTCTATATTTGGCGAGTATTGTGTCGGCACAACCTGTTCCGCGCACGGATTTATATACGTCCGTATATATTTCTATGAAATCTTGCCACTGAATTAAGTTTTGTATGAAGAAGTTACGGCTTTCCAGATGATTTTCAATCTAACTTGGAATGATAGTTGGAAAATTAATAATCAGATCATGGAATTCGTATCCAGGTACGCATGGGTATAATGGTTCAATTAATTCAAAGTCATATGTTTCTCGATAAGCATTACAGAGAAGTGGAAAATTTTTCTTTTGCCAATATTTTTCTAACAATTCGGAAGTGCTAGTTTTATAGATATTGTCCAAAAGATCGGAGTTCTTAACTGTGGATTTTAGGATGAATTTCATCGAAAGATATTCTTTTCTTAGCTGTAGAGGTGGTTCTTATGTTTCTATGTGCAGTGGTTCAATGGGAGTAGATGACAAAGCACCCAAACAAATCCTGAGGGATTTGTTTTAAATTATATCAACCCGTTTCAAAGTTTTATTTGAGGTGGCTCTGTAGAAGAACCGTAATCTATAATGGATCGGATATAAGATTTATAAAAAAATAAATCTGTTTTATGATCAGAACCCCACCATACTTTTGTAGCGGTTTTAAGAAAATTCAATCCTTTGTCGCATTTAGATGCAATGTAACATATAAGGTTTCTTATTCAAAATAATGCCTAATTTTTTATCGAGAAATTAAATTTGCCTAATTTAATGCTATAGTCATGTTCAATATTGTACCTAGTAAAAATTGTTACCACCTATTTGCTTTCTGAAATTTCAAATCCCTTTTTCAATAGCCAGTAATCACATTTGATGATTTCATTATTTATTGTGTTTTTACAAATATCCAATTTTTTATGTTCGTATGATAAAACTAAATCATCTGCATACTAAGTAATACGTAGTTTAAGATTCAGGAAGTGGAAGGCGGCAGTGTACACATTGAACAAAATAGAAGAAAATCCTGCAAGAGACCAAAAGATGTATAACGTGGCCCTAGTTTTTCATTATTAAAATGACGTACATGTATTGCTCTGTTATGAAAAAGATGTGTTATAGTTGTAGCTAAGCGAGGAAGGATGTTAAATTTACCGAGTTTACCGATTCGTAAACGCCTTTAATATCCAAAAAAATGTCTGCAAGGTAATTATTATTAATAAAGCAATCATGAATATCTGATACTACATTGCCAACTGCACCTAGTGTTCCATACTCACGTTTATACCCGTACTGACTATTTGGTATAAACCACCTCTCCAGTTTCTTTTTTATCATGCGTTATAATGTTTTAAATATACATCATTAAAGATTTCTACAGATAATCATTTCACTAAAAATTAGATTAAATAGAAGTATTCGTCTATCTACAATAGTTTTTAATGTGCCTTTGTGTTGAAATTTCCACTGCACTAATTTATCATGCTTTGTTTAAACAATTTCTGTAGCATTTGTTAACAACAATTTCGACAATAATTGAACAGCACCTGAATCTAGAAAAACTAAGCTTTCCAATGGTTTGAAAATCATTAAAAATGTTAAAAAGTAAGCCAGTAAATGCGGTAGAAACATAAAATTAATCAATTTTCAGTAATTCAAACATTTTCGAAAATAATATTTTACACCCTTTTTTGCAATTGCGGCCAATCTGGCGCCCTCCGCATTTAAATCCTCAAGGTCATTCCAGATAATGTACGGATTTTTTATATATGTCTGAGTGCACACCCTTTGATCCAATTTGGTACTCCAGATGTCCGACTATGGTGACTATTCAATAAAATAATAATAAATGTGTTTTTAACAATCTGCTATTTTTTAGGTACATTTCACAGTGCATAACTTAAAAATATCATTTACAGACGCGGTATTAGAAGTTCACAAGTGCACAACCTCTTTAAATACCTTCTTATCTGCAGTAATCAAGAACACTGTTATATCGCCTGACATATTATGACACACCTTACACCATTTTTAATGCATAAAACACCTACATTAAGCAACTGTAACCTTTTGTGCTCTTGATACAATCGCTTTAGAGCTGATGGAAAATATATTTTTATAATTAATATTTTACATGACCGCAAGTTATTATTAAATATGCATTACCTAATCATTACATCACAATTTGCATTTTATTATTCAATTAAAAATAAATAAATTTGCAGCTAATGTGCAAATGTACATTGCAATTTATATTCAGTATTTGTAATAATTAACAATTGCAAGACATGCACTCATAGGTATATGATGATAAAACACGCTTTGTTCAACTTTCATTTCCTATCTATAAAAATTATATGTACCTTTTCATATTTCTACTTGCGTATTAAAGTTGTCTTAGGTGATGATTTTAATGTCAAATGTGGTACAGAGCATAAAATTACTATTTTTGTAAACAACTTTTTAAAGATCTTTTAGTCAAATGATCAGGGGAAATACAAGAAACAAAAATTGTCCTAATAACATTTCAATACTGATAACTCAAAAAGTCATATCGTAGCTGCTGCCATATCAGATCATTATCGTGGTTATTAACTTAAGTTTGCTCAAACAAAGGCAAAGTATAACTAATACTACAGACATATAAGATCTATATTTGAAACTGGCAAGATATAATTCTATAATTCAATTATTTAACTAAATTGGGATTTTTTGTCAGGCAAGAAAAAAGCGCTGATAAAAAGTTCCAAATATTTTTAGATAAGAGATGTAACGCTTACCAAGAGTCATTTCCTCAAAAAGAATAAAAACGAAAATAAAACAAAGATGCAATAACCAACATAAAGATACTTAAAACAGATTTGTAGAGCTGCATAATGCATTCCCTATTTTACGCTTCAATGACTGCACTATTAGTTGTGTTTATAAATTTTGTTTGTGATTTTCTCCCCCCGCTCACCAATTTCAATTTTCGAGGAAAAATATTTTTGTTATTTTCAGCACCGCCCTTGCCTCCTCACGTATTATTAACTTGTACAAGAGTTGCTACTGATATCGGTTGTGCATCAACACATCACCATAACATGGTAGGAAATGTTACTAACGGCCCATAACCAAGTCCATAAAAGATTGAATTGATCTTAGCTACAGGTCCATGAAATCCTTCCATGCGCTCCCCATCATACAGCATCCAAAATTAATAATTTATATACTTCATTACCTAGAAGAGTCCAATCTGTTATTTCACCTGTTATGCTTTGTGTGAAAGGGGCACTCATGGTGCGTTATTAGTTCTTGAATGTTTTGTACAAAAAAAAAATCCATAGAAATCAATTCTATTTAACGCACCATATCGCCCCCACTGAACAAACAGTTTTAATTGTCCATATGAAAATTACATAAATCTCTTAAAACATTCATACTGTACTTAACATACTAATTAACTCTGATCTAATCTCAAAAAATTTCCTAGTAAATTATATTCTCTTTACTACTCTTTCAGTTCTTAACCAAACGTAGTTTTACGAACATATTTTAAATGAACTTAAAACCGACGTGGACTCCATTGTCCGCCCAAAATTTAACTATCTATATTTCAAGCATCGCTGACAGTTTCAGAGAAAAAATAAACACTCATGCAAGAATCAGTTATCATCATAGATGGAAATTAGAGGGATATTATAAAGATTTTTATATACCTATCCGAGGATGAAGTATTATTTTACGGCAAGACTAACGGGCACAGCAAATGATTCTGTCTACGGCAACGGGACTACGGGACAAATACGCGGTCGCTTTGTTGCTACTCTCCGGCGACGCGATTCTCATAAACATTGCTACCAACGGTTTTACATAAAGGGTTAACTATCTGTGATAATAATGATCAACGTAATTTCATATA
Source organism: Rutpela maculata (assembly GCA_936432065.2). Taxonomy (NCBI): domain Eukaryota; kingdom Metazoa; phylum Arthropoda; class Insecta; order Coleoptera; family Cerambycidae; genus Rutpela; species Rutpela maculata. Next base: position 207,281,661 of record OW386286.2, on the reverse strand, counting down.
TTCTCTCAATAAATTAATAAGTTCATGTTAATCAATCTTATTGAATTAAATAGGCATTGCATATAATTGAGGACTGTACACTGTTTACAGGTTTATACATCGCTTAAAAGAAATTTTGAAGTATCTAACAAGTGAAACAACAGGTAGCGCTATGTACACGATTTGTTGACATAAATACGATGCTGTACGTATAAAGAACTCTGTCATTGTAGAGTGAAACAGAACGGCGATGGCTCCAGGAAGGAATCTGCAAATATTAACAAAAATTAAAGGTGGAATTACCCACTTAATGCTGAGTTTACAACACATCAAATATGCTGTATCTGACAATTAATCTGCAGCCCTATTCCGATGCATACTACCAAAATCAATAATAGTGGAGTTTAGGACCCCCAAAACTACGTAAAATTGAAGAACCTACAGCCATGTAAGGTTCAGGCTAAAGTTAACGTTACAATATGAACTTTACTTTGGTTCTCTTATATGGAACGCTTTGTACATTTTTAGACTATCTGACAGGCCATAAGAAAATCTTTTTAACAATATATAAAACTTAATATTTCTTTTTTTTTAAATATTCGATTTATTTGAGGTGAGTCGATTTCATATTTTCTAATTTCTAGAATACCCTGCATAATTTATCTAAAGTTTGACAGATGTTTATGACTTCCTAAGACAAGCAAAACTTTTTATAAAGAATGACTTTTTCTCGGTAAATCAGAAATAAGAAAGTTTACAAGAGTGCGTTGCCCCATCTGGGGACACATTGTATAGCATCACCTAGATGCTCAATTTTTTTTGTCCGTTTAAAACACTTGCTTCGGAAAAAGAACTATCCGCCATATTGGAGCCGCCATTATTTTCTTTATTCTCACTTCAGTCTCGTAATCAACGATCCCAAAAACTTTTCAAAAACAAATCAGCAATACCTTTTCAAATATTAAATATGTAAATTTAGGTGTGGTTTTCGCCCCTTGTGTGTCAGAGCAAATATCGGGATCATATTAGAAACTGAAGACGATAACTTTTACTATAATAATTGACCATAAAACAATTATCATTGCATATATGATTATTTCTAAATTTTTTTTTACCTCTGGGTACGGTACTGCCGTGCGCAAAAAAATGGGACAAGTCTTATAACGTATTTTTGCTAAAATCTAGTTGTTTACATCTAACTTTAATTTTTGTGACATTGTCAGTTATTTATCAAAATTCATATTATATATTCAAATAGAGACAGATTTACATTATAAAAAAATAGTTGTCCTATTTTTTTGCTCACGATAGTTCTATAAAGCGCATATTAGATTTTAAAAGCAATTTACGTTACAAGACCGGAAAGAGGTGTTTTGCAGTAGATTCTAGGGCGAGCTGCAGGCGAGTTTTGGAAGCTTGGGGAGACCCGCAAAACACTGTTTTTCGGTCCTGAACGTAAAATTTTAACATTGGAAATGTTAATGTTCCTATATGGGTCCAGAGTTCCGAGTTTTATCCAAGGCCGCCGACATGAAAGTGCCGAGGTCAGATGACGTAATACTGAGATACGCAGCGTTCGAATGGCCGTGAATATTTTCAGGCGAGGCGCTAGCCGAGCCTGATAACATGATGTATGGTTTATGATCCAAATTTCATATAAAATTTTATCTTCTGGCACATTTTGACACTGAAAATGATGTCTATAATTAACTAATTTTGACACATCAGAAGATAAAATATTTTTGTTTCATATATGGTATTATCATTTTCAATGTGTCCGATGATTGCAAGGATTGCGAAATTTGTGAATTTTTTTTTTTCGGCTGACACTGTCATACAAAATCAGTTTTGTATTATTATTATTTTTTTAATAAATTTTATAACAAATACAACGACAAACAATAATAACCACCTATAGCACAAATTGGCAGCATTTTTTACCTTCAAGGATCGGAAAAGAGAACAACAGGGATCGAAAAAGTTTTTTTTTTACTCCGACCAGAAAGTACACCCTTTCTGGAGACATTATCCGCCAGAAAATAACGTTTCCCGAGCTTGAGATCGGAAAGTGACATTAGAAATCTCTGAAATCGATCGGCAATGTCTACATTTTCTGCGCGATTTCAGATCTAAAAATGCATTAATTCCAGTATTTTAGTCAGTTGCTAAGAAACTATCAGAAAACAGACCGGAAAAGATCCGTTGCCAAGCAACGATCAACAAAACCGTACGGGAATGTTACTTTCCCGGCCTAGACTGGGAAGTAACATTCCCGTACGGTTTTTTTATGCATATTATAGACAGAAAATAAATACACGCAGACAAACCAACTCACATTAAAATTGCATTTATTAATAAGCAGTTAGATTGTAACGAAGAAATGTTATGCATTAATAAAAAAATCCTCAATTTATAATAATATTGATTGTGATTTTAGAAAAAATAGTATCTTTACTTTGGTGTGAAAGCACATTCCCGGACTTCGATGCTTGTTGGCCGAGGCGCTAGCCGAGGCCAACAATTTGCATCGTCATCCGGGAATCTATTGCTTTCACACCTAAATACACAATATACTATTATACACTATTATCCTTTGAATAGGGAACCTTTCGTGCCATATGTTGTGGAATGTCGTTATACAAAATTCGGTCCTATACCTACACAGCATTAAAAGTTAAAATCCATTTTCATGTTTGGTGTTAAAACCGTTTTTCTATCCAGCATCAAAGTTGTTAGGAGAGCGGAAAAACTCTAACGTATTCAATCTCTCAAATTGGCTAAGAGAAAATGCAAAGCAGGGAATGAACTAAAGTGTGTTATATGTAAATCAATCTAAGAATTCATTACTTTTGGTACGTTCTACTTCAAATATCATCTGATATTTAATATTGAAAAAGGTCCTCTGGGAGAGCTCTACTCTATATTTTACGTCGGCAGCGTCTGTGAAAACTTATTCAAACTATGGCGTGCGCCACCCTTCACAGTTTTCCTGTGGGGATGGCATTACTATTATTTTAACTGATCACGTTGCTGTAGGGTTGAACTTGTTTTAACAGAAGACCATTTTTACTACTATAAAATTACCTTATAAAATGGTGTAATAATGTTTCTGCACGATCGGGTAATTCGACGTGTTTACTCTCTTACTTATGATAATAGTAAGTTATTTTTACAAATTGCTGATTGGTAAGTAAATTACTAACCGATTGGAAGGCAAATAAAAAGTCAATTTACTGTTTCCATAGCTTTAAATTAGTGTTTATTAAAGTTAAAGGTGATACAATTAGAACACTTGTTAAATGTGATGATGGCATTTGCTTCACTAGTTTTGTCATAACATATTAAATACTGTAGAAATTGATGCAATTTCAGTCAGAGCTTTTATAATAGCAGAAAACACGTTGTAATTTTTATGTTCATTGAAATTCATGTGAAATTTGATTGATTGAATGATCAACCAACCAGCCTACGGTAGGCATCTCAACTAACACTGATTATTTTAAATAGCTATAAGAACATCTGGATCGCCATTGTATGAGAATAAAAGCTTTATAATAAAAGTATGGGAACGTTCTCTCAATAGTCGGGGGGCATACTTGATGAAATATACACTCCGTGGGAAATTTCATGATGAAATTGCGGGGAGTAAGTTTAATACATTCCTTATGCCCTCCATAATCATACCTTACCAGGTACTTTGCTTGAATTTGTGGCAGATGGCCTATATGGCGTCATATATTCAAGATGGCGGCCAGACATTATCGGAAGTTCTCGATTATAACTGTTGATAGGCCCACCCTAGCAATATTTTGTACTGAATCTTTTTTGTTCTAAATAAAATTTCTAACAAAAAAAAGTTATAATAGTTTTTGTGGTATCACCTACCAGTTATCAGTTACAGCCAGTTAAAAAGTGTATTAACCAATTTTTAATTTTTGGTTTTAAACGATTTTTAGATTTTTAGGTTGAAAAATAACAACTAGTTAAGAAATTAATATTTATTTCAACATTTTTATTGAATTAATTGTAATGTTGTATTGCATGTAAAATGTTTTCGGCTTAATACTCTTCATCTGAAAGGTTATCGATATCAAAATATTGGCCATGATTCTCGCATGTCTTCATCGCCTCCACACATATAAAGCTCAGTGCATGAAATGTTTTGGGTTTTACATTTACAGGATACACCACATTTCCCTTTTACAGATGAACACCGAATTGATTTTATAATGGTTTTAGGTGCACAAGGAAGTGTTGGCAGATTAGGGTGCTGCTGCTTGCTTTCGAAAGCGATGATTTTCTTTGCAATTGAATTATTTCCTATACCAGTGACAAACATGCTTAGACATGTAAAAGATTTTGACCACCACAACACTAGTAGAAATACGTCTGTATCAGACGCAGTAGCTCCTTTTCGGGAGGAAAAAAGGCAGTGCAGTATTATTTTAACGTCAGCTTCTTCATGACTACTTTGAAGTTCACTTACGTCACTTCGTGTTAAAGTATTATGCTTTCGTGTTATGTTAATTTGAAATGATACGAGTGATAACAAAATTAAAAATGTTTTTATACAAAACACCTAAAGGATAATAGATATCGATAAATTCCTAAGGACCTTCTTTATAGAAAATTTCCTTGTAAATAAAAAAGGTTCAGGACAAAATATTGATAGGATGGCTCGATCAAAAGTTTTAATCGAAAACTTCCGACGATGTCTGGTGTGGACGCCATCTTGAATATATGACGTCATATAGGCCGTCTACCACAAAATCAAGCAAAGCACCTGGTAAGGCATGATTATGGGGGGCATAAGGAATGTATTAACATTGGTCTCACAATTTTATGATCAAATTTCCCACGGGATGTGGTACGCCCACAATATCTATAAAACCACTATTATTGTACAGTGTGTTTCACTTCCCGTGAAGACACCCCTGTATGTTTTTTATTTGTGGCCGAATTTATTTCAAATTTTTATCAGCTATACAACTCCATAAGACGACTTTATTCAACACATAAATACCGCCTAGATCTAAAACGCCGGCCTACTGCGATAAAAAGAAAACAGTAATTTTCGAGAAATCATAGTAGGCTTAGAGATAGATAAAAATTTTATTAATGAAAGTTATTCAGAATCACTTGATATGCCCCCCTGTAAAATTTTGTGAAAATCGGAATAAAAAAAATTGTTCCACTTCTCGTGAAGACACCCCTGTATCTTTTTTATTTGTGACCGAATTCATTTCAAATTTTTATCAGCCATACAACTCCATAGGGCGATTTTGTCTAACACCTAATGAAACGAAAGTTGTGAAAAAAAATCGGCATTCAATAAAACGCTAAAAGGGACACTTTATTATTACACATCAACTTAAATGTAATATCGTTTTCTTTTTTTCAATCGTCTTATAATACTTGGACATCTGTATGTAAGTATGTATTATGTACGAATGAATCAAATTTACCCACCTTCCGTTATCCAAACAAAATTATTTGAAAATTCAACTAAAATTTTCTCGGTTTAAGTTGGGCGGTGCCGTGAACGCAATTCGACAATTTCACCTACATCTCTGAACCGATTAAAAAAATTTTTTAATAGGTTTTTGGAGACAGCTTTTTAGAATGGTACTAGGCTATTGAAAACTAAAGAAAGACATTTTTTTTTCTCTTGGGAAAATAAAAAAAAAATGTTTTTTGCTTACTTCAATATGCTGACATCACTCCATCAAGTTTTCTTTAAAAGCCTATCAAAATATTTTTTCAATCGGTTCAGGGATGTAGGAGAAATTGTCGAATTACGAAATCATTTTTTAGGCACGGCACCACCACCCTTAATATACAGGGTGTCCCAGAGACAGTGATCAAAAAGAAACCTGGCGAAAGAGGACATCACTACCAACTCCCTGAACATAATATGGGGTTATCCAAAAGTCGACGGTTTAAAGTTATTCGGGCTTTCGAGATTTTTGAGAAATTTACTACCTTCCTTACAAAAATCACGACTGTGCTAAAACTAATCAGTGTATTGGCCTGAAATTCGCCACAGACATACTTTGGTAATTTAGAAACCACATAAAGTAACTAGGTTTTGTTGATGATTAATGTAAACATCTTTTTTTTGTTTTTTTGCTAAAATTTCTGTTTCTGAGAAAAAAAAGTTCAATTTACAAACGGGTATTATAAAAAAAAATGTTCGATGACGATGTAAACATAATGTTAAAAACTACCTTGGTTTATGTTACTTACATGAAAAAAATTTGTGCAGCCATCGAAACATTTTAAAAAGTCATTAATCTTGATAAATCCAAAAAAACGATAAAAATTAAATCAATCAAAACTGTACAAAATAATGAATGGAAGTGTATGATGGAAAAATTAAATAACAAATAACCAAAAATTTGTATATATTTATTACATATTACACAAGAAGAAGTGAAGGACAAGCGGAACTTTTTCCGTATCATCGTATTTTTAACAGACGCGAAGAAGAATTATTGCATGAAATTGAGATAGATCTAATGATTAGTGTAAGGCAACATCTGTTCACATAATTTTACGTACTAACATATTGCACCCGTATCACATCCAGAGGGTGCAAGATTATTACCCAATAATTATCGGATTAGGGTACAGTTTTGCAGAGAAATGCTATGAAGAAATCTGCAGGTCCCTAATTTTTTCAATAAAACTTTATGGACCATTTTAAAAGATTTGGGCTAATCAACACCCACAATACGCACTACTATTGGATTCGGAACCCCCACAACTCAAGGGAATCCAACTTCCAGTACCAGTTTAATGTAAACCTGTGGAGTGAGATTTTGAGTTCATCGGTCTCTTTGGCCTGCCGCCTCGCTTGAGATATCAGCATTTCTTGGAAAATGAGCTACCGATTTTACTGGAGGACGTCCCATTAGAAATTCGAAAAAATATGTGGTTTCAACAGGGCGGTGCATCCTGCCACTATGCCATAGAAGTAAGGAGATATTTGAATAACGCCTTTCCAAATAACTGGATCGGGGGCGGTGGTACAATCAGGTGGCCAGCGAGATCTCCTGATTTAAACCCCATTGATTATTTTGTTTGGGGGCATTTTAAAGAAATAGTGTACGCCAAGAAAATTGCAGTGGCGATAAATGAAATAAAGCAAAAGCGGCAGACATTCATTCGACTAAAACAGTATTTTTTTTACAAATATTGCATATAAACAAGTTGTAAGTTTATATTTTTTAATCGTGGGTAAACAGTCCTATTCAGACATTGAATTTCTTTTGTTATTTATAAATCTAAAAGTAGATTATGGCCGAATATGTTTGTTTGTATAATAAGCATTTGTTATTTTCCCGGATTTCAATTATTAATATTTCCTACATGACAGTATATTATGACACATACATTAATTACCCTGAGACGCCCAAATTCCTTTAAGTTTAGTCCACCCTGTACATGAGTCAGTAAATAACGTGACGCGACGATTCCTAGCATCGTCAATATAAAATGTGCCAATTGACAATAAGAATAAGGATGCTGGAGTTCAGATTCTAACCTTTCCTATTTCCGAGATATAGAGTTGGGGTTAAAGGTTGGTCAAAGATTGAAAGATGTGGAAATATGTCAAGAGAGAATTATGCCCATTTTTATTTGTGGACAAAGTACAGCTAGGGTAGTTGATCAGAAATTATGTTTTAAGATTAAAAGCAATAAATTTCACAATTTCACTAATAAAAGGCAAAAATTATTTTACAAAATTTTAAAACTTTCCAGAAAACGTAATGGTAATTTGTAACCGACTTCAAAACGGGGTTTAAAGTTCTGGTGTATATGGTTCGTATGTCCACTTATCTCACACGTCCGTGTGTTTGTAAAATTATTGGTCCTATTTGAATGCGGTTCCCACTGATGTGAGGAATATCAGTTGAGAATGGTAATAGGCAAGTAGAAAAAAGAATACAGACTTTTTTTGGTGTTAAAAATACTGAATCTTTTTCCATTTTTTAGAAGACAACGTACATTCAAATTACAAATATCTTAACGAAAAATTGATTTTGATTAAACTTTTTCCTAAATTTCAAGGGGGATTTATGCCTAAAAAACATATCCATGTCAGAAGTTCTCCTTTGCAATTAAAAACGGTTAAAAAGAATTAAATGGGATGAACCGTCTGGCATCCTGAAAAGAAGGTCCTTAAAAATATGAAATAAAATTTCACCTCGTTAAGTGTGTTACATTATATTGATACTGAAGTTGATGTAAAAATATTTTTCTGGTTAAGTGGAAGAGCAGAAGGTTACTTGTAACTATTTCTGAACTTCGCCATTTGTAAATTTTACAACTTGTATGTTTACAATAAAGACATTTATTATTATTATTATTATTATTATTATTATTATTATTATTATTATTATTATTATTATTATTATTATTATTATTATTATTAAAATAATTGGACCTTATTAAATAACATCTATATTGAGGTCAGTTAAAAATAAACTTAAATTCGTTGTTTTTTCATTTTTATACTGATTTTAACAATGATATTAATTAATCAGGTTCAATTAACATCGGAATAGGTATCATAAAATCAGGAAGAACTATTCATTTTAATACAATTCCAACGAAATTTTAATTTTCTTATCACTAAAGCATTCTCCAAATTAGCGACGAAAAAAAATCTTAATTTCATAAAAATCCTTCAAGTCAGTCCAGACTATTAATTGAACACATACAAATAAAATGTATATCTGGATATGAATCTGGATTGTTTGGAGAGGGGTGAGCTTGCGCTCACGCGCACTCAAGGGTGCGCGTATTGTATTACCCCCTTAAGTGGTGGCATGACCATCGAGCCCTCATTCTTCGAACTAACCAACACTTCTGGTGTACTTGAGAAGATAGCTCGGCACGGCGCCACCTAAGACCACGAACTGAAACAGCATCGGCATATTTCCTTGAATATATTTATAAAGAATTAGATGAGGACAAATAAGTTGTGTCGCTGTTTTTTGATTTATCGAGAGCTTTCGATTCGAAACATATATTGTCCAAAAAATTAGAAGCTATTGGTATACGAGGACGTCTTCTACACTGTAAAAAATGAAGGTAAATTTACCATCGTTGCGTGTAAAATCACACTCAATTTTAATTTAACTTTACCCGCAAAAAAGTATAAAATTTTTATTTACCCTATATTTTGGGTAATCCTCCCTGGAAAATAAAATTTTACACGGTTTTTGCGGGAAAAGTTACATTAAAATTGGGTGTAATTTTACACGCAACGTGCAATATTTTTTATAGTGTAAGTTAACATAACATAACATAACACACCACAGATAGTAGACAACCCACAAATCCAAAGCCAAGGCTGTCCGGAAGGAGGTTACACATTCGGAAAAACGCAGACATACATCCACACCCACCGGTGTTGTCAATACCGGGGCTGGGGGTCGAGCGCGGTAGCGAGTCGATCAGTGTATTCGCCACTCAATACGCCTTAACCGATTGAGCTACCGTGCTGGTAATTAGTTGCATTAACTCCTACATGGAAAATCGTAAATTGGTAGTAAAGTGTAATGAATTTCAATCGAATATCCGTGATGTAACCCTGGGGGTCCCCCAAGGCTTAATATTTGGCCCTCTATTATTTTTGATTTACATTAACGATCTGCCAAATTACATTCAACATGGCGTTACTACGATATAGGCAGATGACATCACAGTCTCGGTATCAGCTGTCACGCAGGAGGAACTATATCACAAAATTTATGTTACACTACATGCATGGTGGCAGAGAAATGAGCTCATTTTGAATGATGAAAAAACCATTTTTATAAACTTTAACTTTACTCCTAGGCACCTACAGAGATAGCAGATTAACATGGGAACTGCATATTATAGAGCACACTTGTAAATTGCTTAATAAAGCCTACTTCGCTGTTTTACAGGCAAAGGATACAATTGCCAAGACGAGTCTAATAAGTGTTAATTATGCTCTAGCATATTCACATTTATTTTTGAATATATTAGCCCGTGGCCATTCAAGTCATATACAATGAATATTTGTTTCCCAGAAGAGATTACTAAGGCTACTACTAAGGCTAATTTTTAATCTAAATAATAGATCCAGTTGTAAGGAATTATTTAAAAAATATAATATTTTTACAGTTCCTAGTATCTATATCTACAAATGTCTGGTATTTGCAAAAATAAATTTGTACACCTTCTCCACTTCCAGAGATAATCATCATTTATATAATACAAGACATAATGATGTGTTAGTGATCTCAGTGCAGAAAACAGCGATATTCCAAAACTCACTGCACTATAATTGTATTATTTTATTTAACAGCGTTCCTAAAACTATGACAGAATTGAACTTATCTTCATTTAAAAAAGAAATAAGAAAACTATTAATAGCAAATGCATTTTATAGTGTTGACGAATTTCTAAATACATAAAATTTATTATTATTTCTTCTAAATCTATTATGTTGCATTTGTATGGACAGAGTTTTTATAATGGGTTTGTTGTTTTTAAACATATTTATAAGTAATTCTTATTATTGTGTATTTGCGTATTTTATTTTAAGTTCTATTACTTGTTTATTTTAATTTTGTGTGAATTACTTAAATAAATATTGTTATTTAGAAGTGCCAAATATACATAATCTATGTATAAAAAAAATGGTAAACTAAATTCTATTCTATTCTATAGTGGCTATGCTGGTCTAGAAGTTCCCCCGATATGAACACTCTTTTCATTGAGAGAGCAGGGCACATGCTCAGCAGTCGCATCCTCCATATTACACCATCTACACTTAGGGTTATCTATCTGTGGGCGTCATTTTCATTGCGCCAGTAACGCAGAGGCATGCCAATCTTTGAACATACTTTAGTTGAGATGTTGCTGTTTTTTCTTACTTTGGGCCAGCAGACTATGGCTCCATAACAAAGCATAGGTATTATCGCAGCAGTATACAGCCAGAGGTAGATCCTGGGTAAGAAACCCCAGGATCAGAACGCTGCACATGACTTGTTTACCTTAACTTAATATACCGTGTGTCCACGGATGGAGTCCGAAAGGGAAAAAATTTTTTAATTCTTCATTTTACGAAAAAAGTTAATCTTGATGAAAAAGTCTGCTTCACCAGAAATCCTCTTTTCTCCCTCGCACCTCCACAGGATTAGTAAAAAAAAAGTTGATTTGATTATGGATTATTGTCGAATATTTTTAAAATACTTTCGGAAAGATTTTTAAATGACTTTTTACATGATGTTGAGGTAAAAACAATAATTTGTTTTTCTATTGTGATTCGTTTCATAGCCAATAGACTACGTAAAATTAGTATTCATGATTCTAGATCAAGTTAGTAGTCATTGACAGGGGCGTAGCGAGCCAACTTTTTTGGGGGTTATTTTTCAAATGTTGCCAACTTCATAAACTTAAAAAGCCAACTCTCTGTAGATAATTAAATAAATTAATTCCTCGAAAAAATTGATGAGCGGGGGGGAAGAAATTCTTTTGCCAAGTCTAACAAAGTTGCGTAGCCCCCCTTCGCTACGCCCCTGGTTATTGATAGTGAAGAAAATCTGATATTTCTTTACATACTAAATTGTTATAACTGTCGTTTAATTGGCGATAAACAGATTTTTGCAACAAGCAAAATAATCGCTCATTTAAATCGATATTCAAGCACTTAGAAGTTAATGATGATTCAAAACGTTCCTACTCTTGTTTGTGGATCGGAGGAAATATTCTTAAAGATAGATAATTTTTCCGATTAGGCATATGTACTAATGTTCCAGTTAGTAAACAAAATTTTAGATGTTGGACAAGCGATAATCCAAATTTTCGTATACAGTGTAGGAGACAATATTCGAAAAAGTCAACGTCAACAAATCAACTCATACTCTAGAAAATTGAACCAAATTTTTTTGAGCAAAGTTTAAATCAACATTCAACATCAACATGTTCAATACCATTTTTCTTAATTACTTGAACAATTTATCCCTAGTAAGTTGATTAAATTGTCCTTCCAACAAGATAAATGTCTACCTCATTTCACTCTCATTGTCAGTGGTTAAATAATTAATTAGGAGATAAATGGATCGGAAGATATGGACATCGGTCTGTATCTTCCGATCCATTTATCAACCTTGGCCACATGAGAGCCGTGATCTCACGATTATGGTATTTTATTATACTCTTCGCAAAAACGAAGAGTATATTGTATTTGATCGGCACATTTCTAAATCAGTAAATATCGCTCGTAGAGAAAAACTTTTTATACCGTTATGTTAGTGAACGAATTCTGAACAACTTTCAAAATGTCCGTCTGTCCGTCCGTCACGTTTCTTGTAAGCACGATAACTCAAGAAAGAAAAATCCGATTGTATTGAAATTTGGAGAGTAACTTAGTGTTAGCTAGAGGAAGAACCCTATTGTTTTTTTAACAAAATAGATTGGTAAATAAAAAAGTTATTAGTAATTTAAAATTTAAAAAAATATTTTTTACATTTTTTATGGTTTGTAATAAATAGAAACCTTGCGAAATGTTATTTCCTATCACTATTTTTTTAAATACATTTTACTAATGTGTGTTTCCTAATAATCACAATAAATTTTCTAATGGTATATATTACACTCATTAACAATTTTAGTAATAAGAAATGGTGGTGTAGCGGCAAGAGTTTCGTCTTGCAATCCAACCCCTACCATACCAGGCATTGCCTATCTTCCGGCAGCTCCCCTAGCCACACTTCCTTCTACGATAACTTACCTCTACCCCCTTACTTTTATCTTTCCTCAACTTTTCATATTTCCAATCCCTCTCTCTCCCCATTTATGTTTGTACAATTTTGTTCTTTTATCTTTTTGTTGTTTTTGTTCCCTTTTTGTCTCTCGAAACCCCTCTAGGCCGAAAACTTACCTAAATCCTAATTTTTTAAACCACAATTTTATTTCCACCCTACCTTCCTTGTCGGCGATCAGACCACAAGGTAGTCATTTGTTCGAACGGGTTTTTTCGTTTAGTTGTGTTCCCCGTATCAACAATCAAAATTACGAAGTGCGCTCGCCTACGATTTTAGTGTTCTCAGTGTTGTATTTATTTTTAAGCTACTTTTAGGTCCATGTGGACACATAAAAATTGTAATCTAGCTTTTAAGTCTGCACGTGGCAGACAGGAGATTCTACCCCCCCTCTCGAATTTACTTCCAAGCCGAATCGGACCTACTCCGCTCAGCCTCACACCCACCTCGGCGATGTTCGCCGTGGTTGTCTGGCTGGCTCCGGCCTAGGATCCGGTGAGGCACATAAATGTATAAAACTGTTAATAAATTGTTTATTGATTGATTGATTGTCTCGCAATCCAAGGGTCCCGGGTTCGATCCCTCACATCGTGATTTTTTTTTCATATATTTTTTTTTTCACAACAAAGTTGGTATCACAAAATTTAGAATGTCCAAAAACTAGCATTATTTACAAGAAAAATGCGAAGAGTATCCTATAGAATGTGTAACAATTATATAAAAAGCTCGGTAAATCGGCGAAAAGTATAATGCTTCCTCTAGTTTGTGTGTGTACTTTATACAAAAAGTAATGATTCATAATAGTATCGATCTCTTAAAACATAAAATAAGAGAGGCTATTGCAGATATCACACTAAACCAAATTTGAAACAGTTACCGGGAGATGAGAGCTCGAGTAGAACTAAGTACAGAAGTTGGAGGTGATACTTTTGAATAGATTTTTATAAGCATAAACACACCACATATAGTGGACAACCCCCAAGTCCAAAGCCAAGGCTGTCCTGAAGGGGGAGTTACCTAATTGGAAAGACGCAGATATACATCCATACCCCAGCATTGTCAGTACCGCGGCTGGGGAGCGAACCCAGTACGCGATAGACAGTACGACCAGCGTGTTTGCCACAAAATATGACTTAGCTACCGTGCCGGTTGCCGATGAGTTGGTATTTCTATTTAACAAAATGTGATTTTTTTCATAAAAATTATTCTTCTTATTTAAAATTGAAAAATCTCAATTTTAATATGGATACATGGGATCAGAATTATTTTGTTCATAATATTATGTATAAAACGTCATTTTAAAATCATTTAGAAAATATTCTTAAATTCTTTGAAAATTTTCCATAATCAAATCAAGATTTTTGGCTAACCCTGTAGAGCTGGCGAGGATACGATAACCGAAAAGAGGGTTACTGGTGAAGCAGAATTAAAAAGTTTTTCCTCTTTCGGATTCCATCCGTGGACACACTGTATATACATGCCGGTAGAATTGAGATAACCCTCTTTTTTTAAGTCGGTTAATAATAAAAATGTAACTGAACCAAACGACCGACTCAATGTTAATATTAGGTAATAGGGTTCAACTAACCGGTGACTAGGTAGTAACTTCTTGTGACCTTTTCTTTTGTAGACGGTTCCTGATTTTTATTTAATTGTCTTCAGCCAACTCCATATTAAAACCATGTAACGTTATTCTTTGAAATTCAACTGTAGTCAATTTAAACTTTTCATGAGAAACGCATTTAAAAGAAACATCAAGAAGCAAAAAGTTTAAGTATAAGATCTAGTGTAGGTATGTGAATTAATAGACCGGTGCCCTACGTAAAATAAAAAGAAGAAAAGAATGATTAAAGTAAAAATGAGTTTTCTTTATTACTTCTCCATTTACTAATAAAAACATAGAGCTGAATGAAATTGTATAAAATATGGCAAATATAGTATTTTTAACAACTTCAAAATGGTATTTGATATTTGAACCTTTTTAGAGGTTTAATGTCCTTTGAGAGATGACTGGAATTATTAATTTAATGTTTTTATAATATCCGTATTCATTGTATCAATCTATAAACTTAGATAACAATGAAAATATCTGAAGTTGCAATATCATTGGAAGGGTGCGAACGACGTAGTATTTAGAATGAAAAAGAAAGAAATGCTTCGCTTTAGGTCGTGTAAAGTGACGGAACGGGAAGTGCCGTGGAAAACACGGGTAAATGGAACTTTTTCAACAGAAGTAAAATACCAGCATACTCTATTGAGAAAATAAACAAATCGTTTTCAGTTTCAGTTGTTGTTTCAGATAGTAGATGCAAAATATTACTTTGGTCGTCTCTATTTAATTTACAGATTGTTGGTTATCAGTAAGTCGTTGTCAAGAGAAGAAAAAATCCATTTTTATTAGTTGAATAGTTAATAGCTAGCGTTTGTCTGAAGTTATAAAATTAAATGCACTTCATAGTTTAAACACAGGGTATTGGAAAAGATTTTAAGCGGATATGAATCCTAAGAAAATAAATTTAGTTTTTTAAAGTTTGAGAAAATTCTCAGTGGACAAAAAAATGGTTGTTTGTAAAAATTCGGATAACTTTTAAAAACCACTGCCCCCCAGTCATGATACATGCGTCCATTCTTCTTAATTATTACCGCACACATCCAAAAATACATGGAGTATTTCGAATTGGTTCACATGTTGAATTAAGATATCCCCACAGAAATAATGCAAGGGATTTAATTCTGGAGGTCATGGGGGCCAAAGTTGTGGTACTGCTCTACATATCCAACCATTTAAATGTATAAATGGCTGTAGTCGCGAGCCAACTTACTGTAACCAACCTTGTTCGTATGCGTTGTAGATTGCCGCACCGACATGTAAAAGAAAGTTAATCTGCTGAAATTCTAGCAATTCTCAAAGTATACCGGACCAGGCGCCAGCAAGTTGGTTCGTATGCAGATACCTTAATAAACATAAACACATATGTAATTAATCCTCAAATCCAAAGCCAAGGCTGTCCGGACAATAACTTCTTGGCTAATAACACACCGTGTACTACTTGATCACTTTACTCTCTTCTGTTCTGATCTTACTACTCTTGTTATCTAACTTCTCAACTGACAATTAGTACTGCACTAACTTCTTCCTTTTGGTTTACTCCATGCCTTATATACCTAAAGATGACAGATCTAGAAGCTTCTCTGATGACGTCACCATACTCTAGACGGTTCCAGAACAGATATGTCATCACTCTAGACCTTCTAGTAAGTTCTTTCCACATTCAGACATCCGAACTACTGAATTCTGTGACTACTTTTCAGTGCAACTAACATAACCTTAAATCTTAAGGGGTTGCAACATATTACAATAACGACAATACGTCTCACCATTAAGCTATAGAGGAAGAAAACGGAGTTTAATAAAAAAGATGTTCATAGTTTCGACAATGTTTGACAGATTTTTTATGATACATGCATTATTCTAGTTGACTTTGCTTTGTTGTATGATGGCATAATACAGTCTGTTGCGTTTGTCTATTAGGCGCAGGCCTCATCAAAACCTTTTCCCATCAGCTCTTTGGTGACATCAGCCCAGCGTTTTGGAAGGCGTTCTTCTCGCCTCTTGCCATGTGGATCTTCCTGAACTATCAACCATTCTACTGTCATCATTGGAAATAGGAAGGACTGGATGCTTTACACAAAGGCCTGGCCTGGTTTACCGACGAATCCAGGAAGGAATCAGAAGCTGGAATACATGGTGAAAGGTCAAGAGCGAGTATAAGTCTCTCTCTTGGACAGCACTGTACTGCATTCCAGACAGAAATTTTGGCTATACTCGAGAATGTACGCGAGAAAGTTAAACAACGATATGTCACGCGGCACTTGCTAGACAAGGAGCAGCTGACATATTCTATGGTCCATAAGCCGCGCTGGGCATCACAAAAGGCTCAGCCAGAAGGGTAATTAAAGGCTGGGTCAAGAGTAAATATAACCATTATTGGAGAGATATTCCAGGAAATCGACAAGGGAAAACACTTATTAATGGACCATGTTTAAAGCAAACTGAAGAACTGCTCTCAAAGAACAGGATCTAGTTGAGAACCATGGTAGGTCTTCTGACGGGACACTTTCCCGTTAAGAATTACTTGCATTTAATCGGAAAGTTTGCTGGCGACCTTAACTGCAGACTGTGTGGTAAGGTACCAGAAACTGTAGAATGTATTATACATGACTGCGAGGTGTTGGACCGCAGAAGATATAATACCTACGGGCAAACACAAACAGACCCGGAAACCATCAAAACGCGCACATTTTCTGACCTGTATCACCTTGTCAGTGATACAGGAATATAAAAATGGACAGTGTGAACAAAGACAGGGAGAGCACAATATGCCCAGGAGGGTGTAGTATTCTTTACAGATGAGCCCCAGAAGGAGGGGTTTTAGTCAGTTTGAGCCTGACACTCAGACCCATTCCAGCGGGATGGGCAGCCCGTGTGGGTTTCCCCTCCTCGAAAAAAAAAAAAATCAACCATTCTATGTTGTTCTCTTTTCAGTTGATGTGGCCAAAAAATAAGAAGATTCGGGAGAATATGTTGTGCGCTGGACTGTTCAAGAAATTCGTGACAAGTGTCTCCTGGCCCATATATCGATTATATCAATACACCACACCGCCTATCTGTCTTTCTAAAAGATCATATTTTAAAGACGCAAAGAAAGCTGGAGCGAAGTGTTAGCAAGTCTGATCTTTGTGCGTTTCGTGATATTTCTATCAAAATTTTGATCAACTGAAAAGTTGCCGATCTTGCCATTTTCGTTCTTTGCTAAACATCGCATTCGTAGTTGTCGATGTTGTGCGCAAGAGCTCCAAGTTATACTATTTTGTGTACTACCGTCAACTGGGAATATATCGGGTGATTTTTAAACATTTTTTTGAATATCTTAAGAACGAATCTGCGTAATTAAAATAAGATTAAATACATTGATAGATATATACTCGGGGTACTTATTTTGATGCAAAAAAAATAAACCGAATTGAGCAATATATTTTTTATTCTTTTTTAAATGTTGAATTTTTACATAGATAATATGTAGATTTTGATATCTTTCAATATTAAATTTTGCACCTTTACGGACAATTTTGTTAAAAAAAATACAGGCAATGCTATTAAAAATAAACTGAGAGGGAGAGTTCCTTTAAAGGAATGTAAAAACGTCGAATTTAAAATATATTTTATTTTAACACATATATACAGCGAGTGGTTTGCAGCTAATTGGGCCGTTTCTCGCATCCTAAGCGCCACACTTTCTTATTCATTCATTCATTTTCATCCAGGTCTTTTATTTCCATCGCCTCCATCACTCCCTCCATCCATTCTCTGACAGGTCTAGCTTTTTTATTCTTTCTGAAGGATATCACTGCCACATTCGTTTTCTTTTTTCGGTGTTTCTTATATGTTCTAGCCTAGACACCTTACAGCTTCTTCTTAACGCGTCCATTTCTACCGCAGGCATCCTTTCCTTATTTTTTTTTTGTTATTTTCCCCGCTTCTTTATTTGTTCTGACAACCAAATCGAGTTTAGCTTCTAAATAGCCTGTTTATGCTGTATTATTCTGTTGTTTATATCTCTTCAGATATTCCCCTCCATTGACATAATGGTTCCTAGGTACGTGTACTCACTACAGAGTTTTATTTTTCTCCCATTTACATCCATGTCATTCCGTTCTTCCCCGATCACCAAATATTTGGTTTTTTAAAAATTAATTTTTAATCCCCATTTCTCATAGTACTCCAGTCAATAAAAGAGGTGTCGAGTGCGTGAGCAATTCCTTTAGAAAGTTGTTCAGGTAGTTTAGGGAGTGAATATACTGAAAGTCGTGACGTCTAGGAGGTGAGCCGGAGGGGGGGCACAAAGAAAGTCCCACTTTTGGTTTTTTCGCTTATTTCTCTAAAATGGTGCGTCGTATGGAAAAATTTTCTGATATCAAATGAAAGCTCATGAAATTCTCTACAACTGTTATTTTATATATATTTTTTCGAATTCGCAACCGTTTTCGAGCTACACGCTCCGGAAAAGTGAAAATTTTCGAAAAATAGATTTTTACCTGAAAAATAGGAAATTGTATTTTAAAGATGATTAAAAAAAGTAGGACCTCCCGGTGCTTGTAATTAGCACCAGGGTGTCTCCTACATGTTTCCACCCCCACTCTTGAGGGAGCAGCTCATTCCCGAGCCACTGCTGCACTTGGTGGTAGGTGCGCCGGGAATGCTGTTTAGCTGCGCTCTCAGTTGGTGGGAGGGAGCTGATATTAGGATTAATATTGCCTCTGACCTCACGAATAACTGGAAGCGGTACTGGTTGAGTTAGGTCTGTCTTGCTGGTGCCCCATACCATTTGAGGAAGCAAATCTTCCCAGCCTCTTCAACCTCGCCTTCAGTGGAGGAGGGGTTGTAAAAGATCACTGCCGCTTCCTTGATGATTTCTGATTTTAAGTACAATTTTGAGAAGCCCACCTTGCTTTTCCTTAAAGTTGAAGTGTCTCACTTTGGTAAAGATCTGTTTTTCGAAAATTTTCACTTTTCCAGAGGGTGTAGCTCGAAAACGGTTGCGAATTCGAAAAAAGTATATAAAATGAAAGTTGTAGAGAATTTCATGAGCTTTCATTTTGTGTAAGAGAATTTTTCCCTACGATGCACCATTTTAGAGATATAAGCGGAAAAACCAAAAGTGGGACTTTCTTTGCCTCCCCCCCCTCCCCCCTCCGGCTCACCTCCTTGACGTCAGGACATTCAGTATGTTCACTCCCTAAACACCCCCAACAACTTTCTAAAGTAATCGCTTAGGTCCCTGCTCACGCACTCTACACCTTTGGGTCATTCGTTGACTGGATTATAGGTTTCCGTTTCCGATGCCATCTTCATCTGACGCAACAACCACTTGGTCGTCTGCAAAAAGAAGGGAATGCAGGTATTCGTCGTTAACATATCCGCCCATATTCCTGCATTTGGCCTGTCATTCTTGTAAGACCTTATCTATATAGATTTTGAACAGGATCGGTGATAGGCAACATCCTTGGCGCAAAATCCTTTCGTGAATATTTTAACATATATACATACAAACAGAAGTAAAAACTGTAACGAAGCTACTTTCTTCATCTACGTTTGAAATGTTAAGCCCGGCCAGCTTCGGCACATACCCACATTATAGACTGGCGATACATGACCAGTCAGGTGCAACGTTTTTAAAATGTATGCCAATCATATATATGAATGAAATTACCATGAATATGCCAGAAATGCAAATTTTAGGCAGTCGTCGCGTGCAGAAGGGTGTGCAAATCGATTTTTTTTGTTTTTTTTGTTTTTTTTTATTTTAAAATGGATGCCAATAGTGCCAAACGATAAGCCGTGAAAAAGAATCCAGCGAAAATTCATTGGCATGCAGTTTCCGCATGCAAACAACTGTTAATGCGCACATTAAATCATCAAATTTTTCGGTGTTCTTGATTTTGGATGATTGTGATTTTGGATTTTTTTTCAAGGCTATTCGTTTGGCACTATTGGCATCCATTTTAAAATAAAAAAAAACACAAAAAAAAATCAATTTGCACACCCTTCTGCACGCGACGACTGCCTAAAATTTGCATTTCTGGCATATTCATGGTAATTTCATTCATATATATGATTGGCATACATTTTAAAAACGTTGCACCTGACTGGTCATGTACCTGTTAGTCTATTAGAATATATAATCTACTCACTTAAAGCTAAAGACAGGCAGTTTTTAACGTATCGACCTACTTACGACTCACCGATTGAAATCTTATAGCAGATTTAATATGTCAAAATGTAATTATTATTATTCGTTCTTCGTAAAGCAATTAATTTATGATACCTGGATTCGCAACCTAGAAGCCTTTTTTGTTCTAATTGAGTCTACTGCTAATGCCAATCGGATTCTGTATGTCTACTCTAGCCCAATTCATTATTATTAATCATTCTTAATAATGTTATTAATTATTACTTTAATAATCAATTTGTTCCGCCTATGGTACGAAAACATTGCCATCCTTTAACAAATTAGTTTACGTAAAATAGGATTATGACGTTAGTTCACAGATCTATTGCTCCGACTATAGTCGCTAATTGAGGAGAATACTGTTCTCTCTTCGTTGGTTCAAGTACCGACAACTCACCGAGTTAAACCAATCCCTTTCACAATTTAGGAACCGTTAGTAGACTTTGTTAGTTAGTAAGTTAGCTATTTGTAATGTTTGTAAATTGACCATTTTCCGAACGCATAGGCTCTGTTATAGGATTTGTTGTTGTTGACGTTGACGTTGTTGACTTCGGAAGATTTTAGGCAGATTGTTGGAGTTGTTCGGAGAGGAGCTAGCTCCGATGGGGTAAGCGCTTCAATTCAAAGTTCTCGCATTTGAAATTATGTTGAAACATTACCTTTATGGGTAAACATGAGTTCATTTAAAAGTTAATCTTTTTGTTAATCTTCTTTTAACAATTGAAGATAGAATGATACGGGGAGTGACTGGTAAAATTGAGATAACCAATGTCATGGATGGTCCTATTGAAACGTTAATTTCAAATATATATACAACCACGGATAATATTAATCATTATATACACTTGATCTTGTAAACGAGTGATTCTGACACCAAAAAATGATACTGCATCCCATGTAAATCGCATTCTTTTAAATCAAATGAAAGGTAAAGAAAGAATATCCATCTACACACCTTTAAATGATGAGGACAGGATTTTTACATTTCCTTCGGTCTTCTGAAATGCCACCTCGTAAATTAAAGCTTAAAGTTGGAATACTCATCATGTTGCTTAGAAAGTTAAATCCCTTAATTTAGGTAATGGAACCATGCTTTAAAAAAGACCTTTAAAACCTTATGTCATTGAAATCACAATAATTACAGGGTATTCTGCTGCGAGTAACGTTTTTATTCCTAGAATATCATTAATTCCCTAGGAGTACTTGTTCCAATTTAAACAGTTTCAATTTACTATAAAGATATTAGTCCAATCAATAGGTAAAAAAGTGTGATTTGTCAGTTTTTTTTAAGCATTCGGGGGTTCATTCGGGATTATTTTGTCAAGTTGGCGGGGTCAGCGGTGTTTGGGCTGGGGTTAGCCGCCATCTTTGCTAAAAGTCAAAGGGAAATATCTCACGAACCATTGATGCCACGACAAAAATCGTAAGAACCTCTGTTGTTCAGCTCTAAATTCTCTATAGAATCCTTAAGATACTTATTTTCATAGAACTAAACGTTTACAAGTTACAGCGTGTCAAAATTTTCAAAACGTAATTTTTGCGAGTTATTTCATAAGCTATTGATCGTACATAAAATGTCAAAATAAAATCTTAAAGGGCACCAATTTCTGCACAATTTCTGCCAGAGACATTATTTTGTACAACTAATAGTTCACCAGCAGCCCGGGAAAAGTTTTAAAAAAATATTTCGGTAACTATTGGTCGGATATAAAAATATATAGTTGCAAACTTGTAGAGTATTAAGTTCTCTACAATTTTGATTTAAAACTTTTTTGCAAAAGTTATATAAAATATTTTTTTGAAAACATCCATTGAAAAAAATATGTAATTACAAACTCGTAGAACACTAGATTA
Source organism: Rutpela maculata (assembly GCA_936432065.2). NCBI lineage: Eukaryota > Metazoa > Arthropoda > Insecta > Coleoptera > Cerambycidae > Rutpela > Rutpela maculata. The sequence goes on along the minus strand of OW386286.2, from coordinate 207,259,232 downwards.
TAGATAATTTAGTGCTCTACAAAATTGATAACAATATATCTGAGTGTACGATGGATAATTTGGGAGATATTTTCAAAAAACAATTTTTTTATAATTATTTACGGGCTGTAACCCGTAAAATATTAGTCCTAAATAATGAGGTCTATCACATAAAGTGTAGAGAATTTAACGCTCTAACTAATTGCTATTTGACATTTTAACAATGGTTTACGAAATAATCTGCAAAAACTACGTTTTGGAAAGTTTGGCGTGCTGTAACTCGTAAACGGTCAGTTATGCAAAAGTAAGCTTATAGTACAGTACCTAAGGGTAAAAAATATGCAAAACTTCGGAATAGTATCATATTGAACGAATTTCGTTCATTTTTGGCAGTATAATAGTAAATGCTTCACAGAAAAGTTTAGATATTGTACGGGGGCTTGCTAAAGCTTCTATACAATTTTTCACATAAAATGTTATAACGACTTCAAAATTGCGATTTTAGCTTAAAAAAAAAGGTATTTCCAAACGGCTTTCGTCAGTATCTCGAAAAGTATTACTTTATCGAAAAAATGTTATAGACCAATTACAGAAAGTACAAACTGGAAATTAGTTATATTTTTTGTTTATTGATGTAGGATTAATAATTCCAGAGATATATAAGTTTACATTTGGCATCCAAGTGTTCATAAGATAATTATTTAGAGTGGGAGTTAAATATCTCAGAAACTGTGACACCTACGTCAAGGATGCTAATAGGTAGAATAACAGGTTATTAATTAAGCTTTCAACTGTTTTTTATTTGTTTCTGTAGCTTAAAAAACAAAGAAGTTATGACCGAAGCAATGTGCGTCTACAGATTTTTTTAATAACAACGTCGCCATTTTGTTACTGTAATTAGCCAGTAATTAAAAAAAAAGGAATTTCAAACACTGTTCCTCATTAACATATAGCATAACGTAGATGCTTAAATTTTTTGGTTTGTATACAGCACTTGCTTTAGAAAAAAATACAGTTTAAACTATAAAAGTATTTTCGATAAAACGCATTTTTTTTCCTTTTCCAAATATTTCAATAAATTTTAGTTTTATTGAAAAATGGGTAGAGATCAAAAATAAAGCTCATGAACTGATAATGAATTTCGCTTGTTTATTTATTTACATAGATTTAATAATTTCGGAGATATGAAAGTTTATAAATGGCGTCTGAACGTTTATAAGACGAAAAATGCAGTATAAATGTTAAATATCTCAGAAATTGTGACACCTACGTCACGTATGCTAAGAAATGAAATTAAAGACAATTAATTGCGCTTTCAAATAATTTTTTACTCGTTCCTTTAGCATAAGAAATAAAGAAGTTATGACGGAAAAATATGCGCATTTATATTTTTTTATATAAAAAGGTCGCCATTTTGTCACTCTAATTAGCCAGTAATTTAAAAAAAATATTTCAAATACAGTTTTTCTTTAAGATGTAGCATTACCTAGATGCTCAAATTTTTTTGCTCATTTAAAGCATTTGCTTTAGAAAAAAATGCATTTTAACCTTTAAAGGTAATTACGAAACACTTGGATACCAAATATAAACTTAGATATCTCCGAAATTATTAATCCTACATCACTAAACAAAAAATATAATTAATTCCCAGTTTGTACTTTCTGTAATTGGTTTGTAAAATTTTTTCGATAAAGTAATACTTTTCAAGATACTTGACGAACGCCGTTTGGAAATACCTTTTTTTTTTAAGCTAAAATCGCAATTTTGAAGTCGTTATAACTTAAAAACTATCAATTTATGTGAAAAATTGCATAGAACATTTTCGTCTTAAAATTTGATTCTATTTCAGCTCCAATAAATATATATATTTTTTAAGTACCACCCCCTCAGAGGGGGTGGCATCCATCCCCTATAAATTAGCAAGCCACCGCACAATATAGAAACTTTTCTGTGAAGCATTTACTATTATACTGCCAAAAATGAACGAAATCCGTTCAATATGACATTATTCCGAAGTTAAAACCTCTAGTTACTGTACTATTTCTAATAAATTCATAGAGAATTTAGTGCTGAACAAGAAAAGTACTCACAATTTTTGTCGTAGTAACAATGGTTAGCAAGATATTTGCGTTTGACTTTTCGCAAAGATGGTGGCTAACCCCAAGCACCGTCGACCCCGGCATCTTGACAAAATACCCAGAGTGAACCCTCAAACACTTAAAAAAAAAAGATAAACTGACTTACGTATTTTTGCAAGAAAAAGTACCTATTGTTTTGCTATGTTTCTCTTATGGTTAATTTTATGTAACAACAAAAATGGAATTTTTATTTTAACTCCAGATGGTAAAAACTGTTGTGTGCATTGATTTAACTTACTGACAAACTGTTCCTGTAATATTAGAAATACCCGTACTTTTTTTTTATAAAAAAATAATATAAGGATATCCCGAAGAAGGGATATCTTGCTATGTTTTACATAAGCGTAGTTTACTCTTGATACAATTTCATGATTTGATTTTTGACATAAGCACCAGAACTAATGGGAATTTGTGTAATCATTGAATTTGAGAACATGCTCTAACTTTTCTCTATAATAACACTGTGAAAAATTATTAATGCAAAAGTTTTTCAATTGTTCCAAACTTATTGGACCGCGTTGTTTATAAATATATGCTTTACACGTATAGTAGAGTATTATATGTATTTTACATTTTAAATCTGAAAGTAATTAAATATTTTATGTACGTTGAAATAGAGAATGCAATTACTCAGAGCCTGAAAGGCAAGTGACGCGCCTTTCCACATTTGTGAAAGAAGCACTCGGGTACCTATAATTTTATTAAAAAAGGTCTGACATTTGAAATAAAGGTCCTGCGACCTGCAGTAACCCCGAGCTGCTGTTATTAAATAAGGGATCCTGTTGCGCCAATATTTCATATTGCCTGTAATATAATTTATGTGAAAAAAAGTCCAATTGAAAGAAGAATTAATTAAAACCGTCGTATCTTGTACAACTAAAAATAAATTTCAGCAGTTCATAAATTAACAACGCGTCATAAATCTATCTATGCATTTGTAACAACGTGGAGGAAATTAAACTGCAGTGGGATAGCAAACAGCGATTTCCTCCAGATAATCAATCATTCATGCGTTAATTATAAAAGTCAACTCCGACCAACCTCCAGCAAAAGAGATTTGTGTAGCACACGCTCAAAAAATGTGGTCGGGGGAAAACGTGTAGCAAAGCTTCCCCTTACTATAAACTAGCTTATATACGGGTAATCCTCAGGACCGTTCTTGGATTATTAGAGACTGAAAAAAATATTTTCTTCAAATAAGGAACCTAAAATTTGTATCTTAAAAATCACTATATTAAATATAAATAATTTTGGTATTTCGCAACTTATAATTTATTGAACATTTATTCGTCCAATAGTTCACATACATGATAGTGAATTCAAAACTATACAGATTTGAACTGAAAGAAAAGAATACGAACATAGTAAAGTATTATAAAATAAAAGTAGATAGTAGATATGCTTTTAGAGAGCAGAATATTTATTAGTGAAATATATACGTTTCCTTTAATATATAAGGAATAAAAAACTAGACTGCAACCAACAGCTGTTCTCCGGACTAATGCTCCCCCGAGAGCTGAATTACGAATTACAAGCCTGGTCGTGTTAAGTATGTATTGCCACAAAACGCTAAAGTTTCGATTGCATCAGACACCAGCCGAAAGACTTATTTCACTTTTTCCTACTCAAGGGAGCTCTCATGCCAGCCACTCCACACCTGCAGTTTCGAGCTATTGGCTCTCGTCAGTGCAAGGTAGGTCTGAGATGGCTGGAACGAGGCCCTTGTTCACTCCTAGTACATGACGAAATTTATAAAACCACGATATGCAACAAAAATGACAGGCTCCATCTAGCGGCTGATTTCTATTGTCTCCAGTATGTAGTATAAATTAATACATTAGAAATTCCTCTACATAATACTTTGTCAAAAATATTTTTATACCAGCATTATTCTTTAAATCTGGACTTTAGTACTTAGTACGGGTTCTATTATTGATTTGATTTGTATAGTTCAAGACTGTACATTTCGTGTTGCGAATTAGAACTATGGCGAATTTGACAGCTATGATGTGTATTTAATGAATTAAAGTTGAATAAATCCTTCTTTATTAACAGCTTTATAGTTTCAAAAATATATAAACATGGTACCAGAGTAAATATTTTTTGTTGTTTAAATGTTGTAATATCTTTATTGATATAAATAAGAAAGCATGATTTCTTATTTGATTACTTTATATGGTTTTTATATAAATTGGGTTTTTTGTAGTAAATTATAAATTATTAATAAGATATCTCAAGATATAACACTGGCGACGAGGTGAAACTAAATTAAATTTACGTAAATAAATAGTTTTCGCGAGTGAAATAAAAAAATGTCAATTGGAAAAATTAGAGACTTTAAATTAGGTGAGGCAAATTGGACTACTTATATTGCCAGATTTGAACAATATTTTATGGCAAATAAAATTGAAAATGATTTAAAAGTAAATACTTTGCTCGCGGTTGTGGGTGAGGAAACTTTCGAGTTAATGGTGGATTTATGTAATCCTAGAACTCCTGAAAATCAAACCTATGATTATTTAGTGACATTGGTGAAAGACCATTTACAACCAGAGCCATCAAAAAGGGCTGAAAGGTTTAAATTACGCCAAAGAAAGCAAGAGCCCAATGAATCATTTGCATCGTATTTAGCAGCTTTAAAAAAGTTAGCAAAAACTTGCCAATTTGGAGATCAATTAGAAGATCACCTAACCGACCAGTTTTTATATGGTATAAAAAATGAACATATCCATCAACAACTTTTTGCGGAGAAGGATTTGGATTATAGTAAAGCTGTGCGAATTGCCCTAAGTATGGAGGCTGCAGAGAAAAATTCACATATGATTGAGGAGGCATCTACGTCATCGACTATTCATAAAGTATCCACGAAGAAGCCATCGGATGTGAGACGAAATTCGAGAGGGCAATGCCGCCATTGTGGAAAAATGAATCATGATGAGAATCGCTGTTTTTTCAAGAATTCGCGTTGTCATCTGTGTGGTGCAGTGGGGCATGTTCGTAGTGTGTGAAGTGGGGGCTAAAGATAGTAAGAAAATTGTAAAAACACATAAAATTCAACTTAATTCAGATGATGAGATTGAACAAATCGACTTACATTCATCACAAGAAATTTTTAAAATTGAACAGTCAAATAAAAAACCTTTTGTACTGGATGTATTAATAAACAATATTCGAGTATGCTTGGAGGTCGATACGGGTTCAGCTGTATCTGTAATTTCTGAATTTGAGTAAAAAAAAAATTTCTATAATTGTAACTTAAACTGTTCCACTTTAAAATTAAAATCTTATACGGGTAACTCTATTGAAATTTTAGGTTCTATTGAGGTAATAGTTAGAGTAAACAATATTTCACGTAAGGCAACTCTTTTTATTTTAAGAGGATGCGGACCACCATTAATGGGCCGTGACTGGCTTAAAGAATTTAATATTTCAGTGGATAGTTTATTTCATTTGTCTGAAAATAATTTTTCTAAAAATGTTTCAAATTTATTAAAATCGAAATTTCCAAATGTTTTTAAGGACGGACTGGGATGTTTGCAGGATGAAACTGCCAAATTATTTTTGAAATCGGGGGCAATACCAGTATTTTGTAAGCACAGAGCTTTACCAATAGCTTTAAGAGAAAAAGTAGAAATTGAAATAAATAAATTAATTACATTAGGGGTGCTTACTCCAGTAGAATTTAGTGAATGGGCCACACCTATTGTACCAATTCTAAAGAAAACGGGGGATATAAGTTACACATAACTAAATATCCTTTGCCAAGAATTGAGGATCTTTTGTGTGAATTAAAAAATTGTACAATCTTTAGTAAAATAGATTTGTCTCAAGCATATGCTCAAATATCTCTGGACGAAGACTCAAAAAAAATTGTTACCATAAATACATACAAAGAATTATTTCAATATAACCGTTTACCTTACGGAGCAGCTTTAAGCCCGAGTAAACGAAGAAAAACACATTCAAATTTTAATACAAGTTTTTGAGAGATTAAATAAATATAATTTAAAAATTAAAATGAATAAATGTAGTTTTGGAGTAGAAAAACTTGATTATTTAGGGTATACAATTGACAAAGATGGTTTGCATACAAATAAAAAAAAATTGAAGCTATTGTAAATAGGAAAATTGCTGAGACCGTAACTGAAGTTAAAGCCATTTTAGGTCTGGTAAATTATTATTCAAAATTTATTTTTGATATTAGTACAAAATTGCAGCCACTTTATATTCTTTTAAGAAAAAATCAACGATTTAATTGGGGTGATGCACAGCAGAGGGCTTTCGAAAATATTAAGAAAGAGCTCATATCATCCAGGATACTTGTACATTATAATCCCAATTTACCAGTAACTTTAGCATGCGATGCAAGCGCGTATGGCGCATCCGCGGTTATTTCGCATGTCTACCCTAACGGAGACAGCCGGCCGATCGCATATGCCTCGCGTACGTTCTCTTCCTCCGAGAGAGCCATGTCATGTATTGACAGAGAGGCAAGTGCCATTATTTTCGGTTTAAAAAATTTAATCAATACCTCAATTCACGTCATTTTACTTTAATAACTGACCATAAACCATTAGTAAGTATTTTTGGGGACAAAAAAGGTATTCCAATTTATGCGACTAGTAGACTACAGAGGTGGAGCATTATTTTATCAGCTTACGATTACTCTATTAAATTTGTAAATTCTGATAAAAAATGCAAATGCTGACTGTCTCTCTCGTTTACCTTCACCGAGTCCGAAAATTAATTATTTAGATTTTAGTAATATTTTTCATATAGAAGAAAAATTACCCATAAATCACAAAAATGTGTCCATTGAAACAAAGAAAGATGGTATTTTAAATAAAGTATATAATTATTATTTAATGGGTTGGCCGGACAAGTCTAATTTACAAGAAAATCTTAAAATATTTTGGCAAAAAAGGGAAGAATTACATTTAGAACAAGGGTGCATTTTATGGGGATATAGGGTGGTCATACCTGAACAATTAAAAATGTATGTTTTAAGCGAATTACATTACACTCATTTAGGTATAACGAAATGTAAATCATTGGCCAAAAATGGTGGCCAAAAATTGATTTGGAAATTGAAAACATGTGTCAAAACTGTCAAGTTTGTAACACATTACCCAATAACCCACCAAAAGCTACCCTAACACCGTGGCCATTGAGTCAATCAGTATGGTCAAGAATTCATATGGATTTTTTAGGTCCTATTTATGGAAACAAATATTTAGTTATCATTGATTCGTTTTCCAAATGGATGGAAATTTTTAAAATGCAGTCAACAAGTGCTTCTTGTGTAATTAATATTTTAAGACCTTTGTGTGCTAGATTCGGTTTACCTGACACTGTCGTAACTGATAATGGACCCCCTTTTTCATCAAGTGAATTTGTTAATTATTTGTCGATAAACGGAATTCGGCCCGTTTTTAGAGCGCCGTATCATCCTTCTAGTAATGGCGCAGCTGAAAATGCTGTAAAATCTGTCAAGTCCGCCCTTAAAAAAGCATATTTGGAGAAACAAAATTTAGATCAGCAATTACAACAATTTTTACTTTTCTATAGAAACTCGGCACACTCAACTACCGGAGAAAGTCCTGCTGAAAAAATGTTCGGTAGGAAAATAAAAACTAAACTAGATTTAATTAGGCCTAACAATCGAATTTTTATAGAGCATAAAATGGAAAACAAATTAGAAATCATGGTGGACATGATAAAAAAATCGATATTGGCAAAAGAATTTTGTGTAGAGATTATAAAAATCCTGTTAGTCCTACTTGGATTCCAGGGTTAATAAAAAATAAGGTTAGTTCAACTATGTTTGAAATTCAAATGCAAAATGGAAAGAATGTAGTAAGGCATTCGGATCAAATTCGTAAATGCAGAAAATCTTTGCAATTTTCCGATAATTCTAGTGCAAACGAGGAAATCGGGAATCCAAGTATTGATGATAATCAAATTATTTCCAATAGTGAAAACAACAATGATATTCCCAATTTAGACATACCAGTAAATATAAGCAATGGAAAACCTGATATGAATGTTTTTTCAAAAACTGAAAATAATATTGCAGGGCCGTCAGGTATTAGTAATAAATCACCAGAAAAGGTAATAACAAAAAAATATAATTTTAGACCCAGAAAAAAAAGTCAGCAATTTACTAATTTACATTTTATCACTAATATCTGAATCCTGAAATGACAAAGGTATGTAAATAAAATCTATTTTTTTTGTTATTTTTTTTTAAATAAGCTCATTTATGTACGTTTGATTAAGGGTGAGGGTGTAATATCTTTATTGATATAAATAAGAAAGTATGATTTCTTATGTGATTACTTTATATGGTTTTATATCAGTTGGGTTTTTTGTAGATGGTGTCTGTATTTGTCATGTGCGAATATATCAGTTTGTAACCAGCTATTATTAACTGGAAGTAATTGTTAAATACAATTACTTAATGTGAGTTTACTAAATTATAAATTATTAATAAGATATCTCAAAATATCACAAATGTCATTTTAAAGATTTCCTATATTTAATTCTGAAGATGTTAAAGAACATCATAAAAACAAAAATTTGTATTCCATCTAGAAGGAAGCGTATAAAATCCAGAAAGAATATATGGTAACCAAAATCACTGATGAGGACGCCAACAAGAAAATTAATACCAGCATCGAAAAGAGGAAAATATAAATACTCTGCGCAAAGCCGATGCATGGACTATTCTTCCGCGACCTCGAGACCAGCAGTAGATAAAAAGGCGTTTGCTGCCCCTCTGGAGGACCCGCTTCACCATAACATCGGGTGTACAGCGGGTTACGACAGAGCAGGTGGCATTCAGAAGAGGAGTATTCCAGGGAAATTCTTTGAGTCCCCTCCTCACTGCTGCCGTTATCAGTTGAACTCCGACAAAGTTCCCTACCTGGGTGGGCCAATCAGCAACCGCAGGCATAGGGTCACCCATCTTTTATATATGGATGGCCTTAAACTGTATGCCTCCGGTGAGCGTGAACTTCAAAATGCTCTAAGGGCGGTCGAGGAGTACACGCGAGCCATTGGTATGGAATTCGGGTTGGGCAAGTGCGCGGTCGCTTACCTCAAGAGAGGGTTATGCGGGGAATTTACTGAGGACGCGCATGGAAGCATCCTAAGACATCTGGATGCCGGAGAGACCTACACATACAATAACGTGCAACAACATCACATCCAGGATGTACAACAAATAAAGGAGTTTCTCTGCGGTAAGTACAGACGCCTACTCCGAAAGATTTGGTCATCCGAACTTTCGGGGAAGAACAAGGCGTCTGCTACTAATATGCTTGCCGTTCCTGTTCTGCTCTACTCCTTTGTAGTAGTCAAGTGGACTGTAGATGAGCTGCGCCAACTTGATATAGATACTCGCAAGATGATGAACATCCATAGGAGCATTCATCCTAGATCTTCCGTTCCTCGTGTTTATCTCCCACGTCGGGGGGGCGACGACTCTTGAGTCTGGAGTGTATGCATGGCAGAGTGGCACTGAGCTGATCTGTTCCTACTAGTAGTTGAGAGATCATGAAATCACAGGATTATTTAAGGCAGCAAAAAGAGCCGCAGATGAACTTGGTCTCATGTTCGATATCATCCCGCTGGCGCGGGACTGGCCCAGAGTCAATCACTGAACTTTAGCCAAATAGTCTGAAAGTGTTTATAGTGTTTATCGACTAGGCTGACATTCGCCTTTTTAAGGTCAGCTGGGTTTAAGTCGGAGACCGAGGGATCCATTGCAGTCTGCCAGGATGGTGTAATTAACGCCTTGGTCTACCGAAGCCGCGCAATGGGTGTAGAGGTCACTGATACCAACTGCAGGATCTGCCGTCAGGCACCGGAATCGCTGATGCATTTGCTTTCAGCATGCACGGTATATGCGATTTCGGCCTACATTTATCGCCACAACGCGGCATTACGAGTGCTGTACTACCATCTATGGGATAGATCAAACACCAGTACTGCCTTACATCCCCGGAGATATTGAGTCCGTTGTCGAGGACGAGAGGTGCCGAATTCATTGGAACTACTCGTTCCCGACTGTCAGGCTAATTCAAGCCAACAATCCTGATATAGTCCTCCTCGACCATCAGAACAAAGTGATGTTTGTAATCGAATTCTCAGCATCTGCTGAGACAGACATCGCTTTGAAGGAGGCGAGGGGGAAAAATGGACCAAATATCGTGATCTCCGATACGAGCTTCAAATGCTGTACCTAGACTACTCGGTCAAGATGATCGTCCTAATAATCGGCGTACTCGGAGGGATGAAGCCTATGCTCTTCTCAGAATTGAAGATCATACCGGCCTATCAGAATTCGGCCGAATGGTTGGCAGGCCAGATGCAGAAGGCGGTTATCTTAGGGTCCCTTCGTCTACTTAGGGCACACGATTCAGGTGTTTACAGTCACTAACTCCACAGGTCGTGGAGAGTGGCTGTAATGAATTGGCCGGTGCGGCTACCTTGCTGGAGGCCACGGAAGCACTGTCCGGTAGCGGGAAACCAAGAAAAAAATTTATAATAATAACAATTTATTGGTATGAAAGAATATACATTTTATAGACATCTCAACTAATTCGCAAATGCAATACAAAGATAAAATACAGTATGTATAGATAATAGTAAGACCTAGCCTACAAGAAACCATAAAATAGTTAGCTATACTTATTATACTGCATATTCATACAAAATATATACAATTTGTAGTGTGAATGTGTATTAATTTTCCTATTGGAGATTCAGAAAGAAATTTCAAAAATATCGCTTAATACTCTTTAAATGAAATTGTATCCGGGAGTGGCTTACATATTCTCAGAAAACAGTTCCAAATTTAGTTCTTTAAAAAAGGAAAAAATCCAAAATGGAAAATCGAAACCAGAATTTCTAAGAGAAACAAAAGCCCTTATCCCTTGTATACCTGGAACGTTAGTAGCAAATCCGTTAATGGCCTCTTTTTCTTTTAAAACCTATATTCGGACTTCCAGGTAAACATGAGGTCCAATAAGTTTATCGTAATGCAAATATTTAGTTGACCTTGTGTCTCATGAGTTTGATTGATAACACATTTTATTGTTAAATCATTACGCAACAAGCAAATATTTATCCAGTAAATAAAAACTATTCTGTAGTTTCAGTTTTTTTTTTACTTATCTTGCCAACTACCTTCCATATTACATTCACAAAGGTTCATGCCACACAAGAAGAATTCTTAGATTTTTCTGTTACTAGTCGGAGTATAGTCCAGTTTGAGATGACTGCTGTATAATATACCTCGACCCTCTCAGCTTTCGTTAAGTCAACTTCTTAATTGGATTAGATTAAGAGTTTCGATTTTTATTGGTAGTAATATGCCTATTATCTAATGAAAATCTATATCGTTACACCAGGGGTGAATATTTCAAATTCATACATTTAAATAACTTTATGAACTAAATTTTGTATATCAATTAAAAGTTTATGATCACGTTCTTCTTTTTAATTTCTCAACTCAAGAGACAATGCAATTAAAGAAATGTCACCCCAATTTGTTGAAAGTTATTTAACTTCAATATTATTTCAGGCGTGCTATTTTTAAAATGCAAAGACAAGATCATCCAATATAAATATTGTTTACCTTACAAGCGCTCCGTTATATTCAAAAGCTTACGTCTGGATTTAGTAGAAAATTCGTCTGCTTATTGTCAGTAAAATTCTTGCTAAGTCACTTATGTTTTATATTATTCTTTGGATTATAATATGTACAGCGAGATACATGAATGTAAAATATGCAAAAATTCAATTTCAATACCGACTTTGACATTTTCTCAATACTTTTGCATAAAAGGTGTGGAATTCAGTTATTAAAGCAAACAAAGCTTGCTGATTATATATTTTAGGGAACTATTTCCTACTGGTTTGACTTCATCACATTGTCGGCACAAATGCAGGAAACGCATGTGCCATACTTTTCTTGCGGGTGCGACATGTTAAAACATAAACAAAAAGATTTGTGTTCGTAAAAAAACCTGGAGGAAAATTGGTGCTATACTATTTCATTGGGTGGAACAGGTCGGCATATTAAGCTAAACTGGTAAGTTTTTGAGTAAAAAAAAAAATTAGTCTACTTGCTGATTTTTGATACACTGCCTATTTGAACCATAAAATACTCAAAAATACTTGTACCATACCGTTGAGTGGGCGAAAGCACCAGCCATACTCGCACAAAAAATGTGTATTCTTTTTTAGTACGCATTGTATAATAGCCTACTGTATGGTACTTGTTAGTTGTTTTCATTAGTTTATAACAAATGTATTCAATAAATATTATTAACATACCAAATACGTGGATGTAAAGTTTTGCCTGCCATACTGTGAAAAAGATTTGATGCAATAATTTATGGTTTTGTATTACTTCAAAATAATACTTTACCGTGTTGCTCTTTGTTTTTGTTATTAATATATAGCAGATATAGTTAAAAAGTACTGCAACTATAAATACCAGCCCTGTGGATGGAAGTGGTTGTCATACATTCAAGTAATTTAAAAATGTGCGTAAGCATCATATGATTAGAGAATATTATTTAGGTATTAAGCAAATCACAACTTACACACTTTTTTATTTATTATGAAATTAACTAATTTCTGTATATTGTTGCCCTAATCTGGGCACGCTAATATACTAGTTAGGTAAATAATTTAAAACACTCATTATTGGAAAAGCAATCAAAACAACTACTCTTCTAGCTAATACTGACGAAGTATGGAATTACATGATAGGATCCTTAGCATCGTGAACCCTAGTATATAGCACAAATATATTTACATTTTTGACTCAATCCATTGTGCTTTTATCACATAGATGCTGAACATGGTCTTGGGTGAAAGGATTCTGATCAAGGGTTAAGAAGGCTGTCAAGACTGAAATCGACAAATTATTTGAACTAAATTTGAAAAATAGCACTCATAGGACAAAAAAGAAGAGAGGACGCCGTTTTAAGACCAAGCATGCACTTACTGTCCAATAAGCTCTTGTCTTGATACTTTAATACTTTCTTTACATGCGTATACCACATTACATTTAAGCTGTAATCATTGACCAAATGATGACCAAATTTTTATTTTTGATACTTAGTTTAAGATCTGACTGAAAAAATATTAACAACAATGTGTGGACCAAAGGTCTTTAAGTTTAACGTTTGTTATTTTTTATGATTACGTAGTTTTAGAGCTGTCCATAAGAACTTTAAGGAACGACCACGTTTACTTGGTTTGGTGGAAACATTTTTCTGATTGATCATTAATTTTCTTGTCCAATTGTATTTTATTACCTAACTTAAATAAAATATTTTGCTGATCTTTTAAATCATACACTCTAGCAAATAATCTAATCTCTCTTTGACAACACAAACTCTAATAGGTATATTGCCTCCTTTCAAGACATTTTGATTAATTATATTCATATTCATAAAGTACGCTTGTGAAAACGACATAAAAAAATATCACTGTCTCCCGTATTATAAGGATATGTTTTAAAATAAATGTCCTGGTCTACAAAACTTTTCTATACATTTGGATCACTTTGGACTTATTCCACCCCAAAAATACCACTCTTGGGATCTGTTTTAGAACGTGTTTTGATTAAAGTCTGTTCGTTGGTACAGTCCTGGTGTGACGTCAGGAATGTCTGAACTAAGATGCCGTAGGCTCGTCGGTGTTTTCGAATGCACGTCGTGTCGCTTTGATATATATATATATATATACTACATATTAGGGTGGCCCATCTCTATAGGGGGTGAATTTTTTTTGCGTATTTTTTAAGTCTCACCCCACGAAAATATACTATTATACTAGGAATAATTTATGTCAAAGTTTCAGATAATTCGGTGAACGGTAATCAGGTAGAAATTTGTAGATAAGATTTTATTACGGTAACTCGTGCCGCATTCAGGTAGAAATTTGTAGATAAGATTTTATTACGGTAATACACTTAAATTTTACTTAAAATACAAATATCTACCTCTTTTCTCATAATGTTTTATTGGTGTAATTATTTCCTAGAAATTATTTGTTTTGGAAGTTTGGAAATATAATGCACCTACGGTAGGTTTTTATGTCAGTTTGCAATTGTGTTTTACAGTGGTGACATTATAAGTTCTAGCATACGTTCCTTTTTGAAAAAACATTTAACGATGGCTGATGTTAGATCCTTACGAAAGCATACTTTCATTTACTTAGTTGGACACTGTTCGTCACAAATCATTGGCAATAAATTGCCGTCTAATAGACAAGTATTACAAGTGCTCTTATAACATTCGTGAAGTGAAGCTAAGTGTACATGAAAGTGCTAAATTAACAATAAAAGAGGTGTCAGTTTTTTGGGATAAAGCTCGCATTCCGACACGTCAGGATTTTCATTGTGTTAAACAACTAGATAAACTTTATGCAGAGTGGAGGAACTTACAAAAATCGGCTAAAAGGGCCAGTGCGGGAGTAAAGAAAAAAATTTCGTTGAAAAATTGGACGATCTTTTTGACATTTCTCATGCAAATGCATTGGAGTTGATGAAAATAGATAAAGATAAGCAGTTTTTAATTAACCAAAGAAAAAAGGGACGTCCTGGATTTATGCATGGTATTGATTACCAACTTGCTTCTTAAGAAAAATCAGCTGAGGAGAAATTACAGAAATTATCCGAACGAATGCAACGAAGTCAACAAGAAAAGCTAGATTAGAGGAAACAGTCACCTGTCCATCATCAAGTAGTAATTCAGCCGACTCCAACGAAAATGAAGATGAAATAATCGAAGCCCAAGAAGAGTTGTTACAAGACCAGCCTGGCCCGTCACAGCCAAAAAAGAGGAGATTGTATGGAACATGTAACATCATCACACCAAAAATAGCCGCTGCATTTGATGCTTGCAAAATAAGCGACAGGTATGGAGTCCATATTTTGACGGCAGTAGCAGAAGCACTAGGACATGACACCACATCTTTGTCCATCAGCAGAACCACACTTCAGCGCTCTAGACAACGCATCCGCGAAGAAAGAGCTGAAATATTAAAAACTGCCTTCGGTAATTCTGAATTGCCGGCCCTAGTCATCCATTGGGATGGAAAACTTTTACCTTCTCTCACTGGAATGGGAAATATCGATAGACTTGCTATCTTAGTTACTAGTGGAGATATTGAACAACTACTTGGAGTACCAGCTTTGCCCAATTCAACTGGAAGAGAACAGACTGAAGCAGTTTATGATGTGCTTTGTGAATGGAATTTGGACGAAAAGGTAATAGCTTTATGTTGTGATACAACAGCATCAAATATGGGTTATATAAATGGGGCAGCCACACTATTGCAACAAAAATTAGAAAGAGATATTCTATATTTTCCTTGTAGACATCATATTTTTGAAGTGGTTTTGAGAAGTGTGTTTGACACAAAAATGCCTTCCTCATCTGGTCCAAATGTGCCACTATTTAAACGTTTTAGGGAATTTTGGCCTAAAATAGATCAAAATAAACTTAAAATTGGATTTCAGGTATCAAAAATTAAACACATTTTACAACCAGTTAAAGCCGAAATTGTAAAGTTTCTAAATGCAGCTTTAACTTTGCAACAGCCTCGTGATGATTATAAAGAATTTTTAATGCTTTCTAAACTTTTTGTTGAAGAAGAGCCCACTCACACGACATTCTATCAACCAGGGGCATTTCATCATGCACGTTGGATGGCCAAAGCCATTTATTGTCTAAAACTATTTTTTTTCCAAGATCAGTTCCAACTAACTAAAAAAGAAAAAATAGGTATTGAAGATATATGTCTCTTTATTGTAAAGGTTTATGTAAAGGCCTAGTTTACAGCGTCATTTGCTAGTAAAGCACCGCTTCATGACTTAGACTTTTGTAAAGAACTCATTAATTATCAAAATATTGACAAAGAAATATCTCAAGCCGCAAGTAGGAAAATAGTGAACCATTTGTCGTACTTTAATTCAGTAAATGTTGGCTTATCTTTCTTTGATGACGATATTTCAGTTACCACTAAAAGAGAAATGGTTAAAGCTTTGAATAGGAAAGCACCAAATCAAGAGGGTATTAAACGACTTATGATTAGTAACATTACTGACGTTGAAAACAAGGAAATTGAGGACTTCATATGCGAGAGCACTAAACAGTTTTTTCAAAAATTAGGTTTGTTTATGGAATTTTTGGAAAATGATCCAACAACATGGAGGGAAAATGAAAGTTATATCCGATGTTTCAATATTGTAAACAAAATTAAAGTTGTAAATGATGCCGCTGAGAGAGGAATCAAACTTATTACTGACTATAATGACATTTTAACAAAAAATGAAGACCAAAAACAGTTTTTACTCCAAGTTGTAAATGATTATAAATCACAGTTTCCAAATGTAAAAAAAGAAACCCTGTCGCATGCTTTGGTCTAATGCAAAAAATATTGTTTTTATTACTATATGTCTTGTAGATTTAGGATAATATTTGGTTGTTTTTCTTTAACCCGAGAGTGATACTTAGCATTATCTAAAACAATAATTCTTGGATTTTGCAACCCCAAGACAAGTCTCTCTGTCAAAATTTTCTGAGTTCATGTTGTCATGGTAATCTGCTGACTTATTCTTGGCGAAGAAAACTAAACTCGCATCTTCAGCAAAGCCATGAATAGATCCCGCATGTACAACTATAAATCCTTTACCTTCTGTAGCCGTACGACGCCTTTCCGATTTACTGGAATCATCTTACCAAGAACGTTTTAATCCTCTTCTGCTAAAGATCCACTACAACACTACATCTCATTACTTTTCGAATTTTTTACGTATTTGCGTAAAAACCGTTTTAGATACATTTGTGGTCTTTCACATAGTGCTTTGTCATCTTTTTCAAAGGAAAAGTCCAATTTTTTAATCACTTTATATAAACTGGTACGGCCAATATCAACTATTGCTCTAAATTTTTGCTCTTCTAAAAGGATAGCCAAGAAAATATGTTTAGGATCAGACACCATATCGTAAATAACATTTTTTATTTCATATTTTACAGCATCGTCTAACTCCGTTTTGGACTTTTTACGATTCCGTTTAACCGAAGCTTGAGGATCCACATTTTCTTTGTCGTTTTCAGCTATTTTTCTTATAATCTTTTCGTCTATTTTTAAAGCCTCGCCCGCTCGCCTTTGAACAGTTTTATTGACAATAAGGGTCTACCATTTTCATTTTGAAAATCTTCCAACAAATTCAAAACTAACTGCTCTGATTGCGGATTTAAAAATTCACCAGGATGCATGTTTACTATTTTTTAACAACAGAACAAGACTAAAATTGCCGTCGTAGGCACTAATTGAAATAAGTGCACTATACCTGCTATACCCGACTTCCGAGAAAATCTGGAATCGCCAGCCGCATGCGACGACGACATGCGTTACGCAAATGGGCCAAAATAGTGTGACGTTTCACTCCCACTCTAACTATTCCATCCTATTTCTCACATCGACCTTATTGCCACTGTACATAAGACCATGCTTAAAATTGAATTTGAAATTTCAGAACTATTGAATTATTATACTAATGTTTTAACTTTAAAAGCTGCGCCTTCTTGTAATAATACTGTAATTTTAAAGTCCTCTTCAAATTTTTTCAGAAATTATTATTTTATTGCGCACGCGTAGTACGTATGTCGAAAATATTTCCATCTTTTTATTAAACTCCCCACAATAAAATTGTGGGAGGTTACTACAATTAGTCCAAAATCTTTACGTTTTGAGGTCCCAGGAACCCAAAAAAGTTGTTTTTGAAAAATGTCTGTGTGTGTGTATGTGTGTGTGTGTGTATGTATGTTAGCACGATAGCGGCGAAGCTACTAAACGGATTTGGATGAAACGTTGCATGAGGGTTTCTTTAGTGCTGCAGAAGATCTGAAAAGGTTTTGGTTGAGATCGGATTACGTTTAGTGCCGTTTTGGCACAACAAGTTGTTTATTTTATGATTACTTACAATTTGTAATTGAACCATTGAAAAGCAGTAAAAATTCCGATTTCAACGATATATCACACTTGCACTTTTTCGATTTGGTTTCCGTGAAAAAAATTAAAAAACAAAAATTTTACTTGTCTTGTCCTCTAAGCAGTGCAATGTACAGGGTGATATTCTAATAATGACAGAGGTGTTCAGTGTTTTCGGCTGATAACTCGGGAACGGTTGAAGATATCGAACTGAAATTTGAAACGTAAGTATAAATATTGTAGACGGACGGATTACGAGTGAATTAATAATACATCTACGTCACATGACGTCACAAATAAGAAAAATTCTTAGAAACCGGTGCAGATATCGACTTAACTATTGGAAACATCCAATTAAAGTTTGAAACGTAGATGGAAATATTGTAGATGGATGGAATACGAGTGAATTAAAAATACACCTACGTTCTGATGACGTCGCAAAAGCATAAAATTCTTATAACAGGCGAACTGATGATATTAAAAAAATATTTCTACAAGACGTCACGAAATTTTTTTTTTTAATTTCCAAGAAATATCAAATTTCAAAACGTCAAATTTTCAGAGAAATGTCACTTATCAGAAAAATGTCAAATTTTCGAAAAAATGTTAAATTTTCAGGGAAATGTCACTTTTCAGAAATATGTCAAATTTTCAGAAACATGTCAAATTTTCGAAAAAACGTCAAATTTTCGAAGAAATGTCACCTTTCAGAAAAATGCCAAATGTTTGAAAATTGTCAAATTTTCGGAGTAATGTCACTTCAGAAAAATGTCAAAGTTTTAGAGAAATGTCACTTCGAAAAATGTCAAATTTTCGGAAAAATATCACTTTTCAGAATAATGTAAAATTTTATTAAAAGGACTCAAAGGAAAATTCCCAAAAAATACTACGGGTCCATTTGTGGTATAAGTTCTCTGCTAGTGTCTTAAAGCGTGCAGACTGTATGCTGAGTATTTTTGACGTGTCAGGTGCATCGAGAGATTACAAGTTTTTTCGACGTTTATGAAGCCCATGGATGGTGTGAGAGGCCATCCTGAACCGCTTACAAGCCCTACAAGTGTAAGCAATGCCACCGGAACGCTTTCGGTGAGTTTTTTCCAATAAAACTTTAAAAGTGACAGTGACATTATATTTTAAAAACTATTTCCGCTACTTCCGGCATCCCGCCGGAAATTCTTCCGGCAACATAACCTAAAAATAGTACTATATAACCTAAAAACAATTTAAGACATTGGTACCAACCTAAACATTTTTCAAAAACCAAATTCCCCAGAGAAACATTGGAACCAAAAATTTGACAGCTATCACTTCCCCGACCGATTTAGTGAAAAATTGGTCAAGGCCAAAAGATAAAACAAAATATACCAACTCAAACGATCCACCATGAACACTACCCTGGCTACATCTGGCAGAGATGCTGTCCACCAAGAGTCATATGGTTTTTTCCAAAGATGGCCATCCCTGCCATCCATCCCATTACCAACGAACAGGTTTTTTCGTTTAGTTGTTTCCCGTATCAATAATCAAAATTATTAAGTGCTCTTGCCTACGAACGTTTTTATAGAATTGTGTTTATTTTTATATTAATTTTAGGTCCATGTGGACACATTATAATTTTAACCTAGTCTTTAAGCCTGCCTACAGAAGACAGGAGCTACTTTTCTATTTTTCTCCAAGCCAAACCGGACCTACCCCGTCCAGCTTCACACTGGCCACGGCGGTGTTCACCGTGGTTGTCTGGCTGGCCCCGGGCTAGGATCCCATGAAGCATATATTTGTATTAAAAACATTGAATAAAATATTAATGTTGTGCAGACTATAAATTTAACACTCAAGTTCTTAGGTCCAAATCCCACCGAACGCAAGACTTTTTTTCTGATTTAATACGAAAAAAATATTTCAACTTAATAAATATAATGAAAGGAGATCGTTCATATTGTTTAGTGCTCTTTTCGGCTTCAAAGATTCATCGGGTGGGGAGGTTCCAGCCGCTTCCAATAGCTGCCGATTTTTTTTATTTGTTTTCCTAGACGAAGTTTAAGGTTATGTATAGTGGATTATTTCTTTCATAATTTTCAAGGATTTTACAGTATTTAAACTGTTTGTATTCCAAATTTGTACTGGAGTCAATAGTAATATATTGTAACGGTATCGTAAGTACGTGATTAAAATTATAACAAAGTGCTTTTTAAATATGTATCTATCAATATACTTACCTATTTTTAGCATTGAAAAATGGTACAAAAACACGTATTATATTTTTCTGAGATTGCTCAATTTTTTAAAGATGAAGAAAAACTCATGGACAAGGCAGAAAGTTTTGTTGAAGCGGGCCACATGAAGGGAATGATTTATGATTCTGAAGTACTGATTGTTAAGGGAGAAGTTAATGCTGGCATGAGCGATAGAATCTATAAAGTAGATAAAGTAGAGGTGTGTGCATTTTTTTAAATAAATATATTTTAGTTTTAATGTAATTATTTTCAGATATTTTTGAATAACGATAAAAACATAACAGATGCAGAATGTACTTGTCCAAGGGGATTACGGTTATAACATCACATGGCTGCTCTGGCTTTCTTTGCATATTATAATATTTCTGTAAAGGTACGAACATGCCGAAGACACTACGCAGCTATAGAAGTTCAGGCCGTAGTTTCAGTCGATGCATCGAAGCCATCAATTTGTGCTAGGAGCAGTTCACCCTGCTATCATCCACGGTATGTGCGGTCCCATTTAAACGTATAGGTTTGTTTTACACGTTGATGGCTTCGATGCCTCTACTGAAACTGCGGCCTGAACTTCTAGCTGTGTAGCATCTTCGGCATTTTCGTACCTTAACAGATGAAGCATGCT
The DNA here is from genome assembly GCA_936432065.2 of Rutpela maculata. NCBI lineage: Eukaryota > Metazoa > Arthropoda > Insecta > Coleoptera > Cerambycidae > Rutpela > Rutpela maculata. The sequence continues at coordinate 207,238,236 of OW386286.2, read as the reverse complement.
CATGGAATATGTCGTATTTACTAGACAGTTCAATTTTAAACTATTTTAATCATTTATAGATTTAATGTCCTACAAGTCTGTTATTTTACAATAACCACCCTATTTTGAGATACATTAAATGAAAAATAACGCCCTAGGGCGTTATGAATATTTATAACGCCCTAGGGCATTATAAAATTATAATACAACCCAAAACAAGCAAATTATGATAGCGTTATTGACAAACAAAATGCGTTGCTATGCAACGGCGGCGTTTACAAACAATTTTGATTTTTACTCTCTTTTAAATCAAATCGTTCTGAACATAATAAATGTCAAATTAATAAATCGTAAATGTCAAAAAAAATATTCGAATTAAATAACAGACTTGCAGGACATTAAATGTTGAAGGCACCACGGGTGTTATAGGATAATGACGCCCTCGGTCGACGTACACTCCCTCGGGCCAGAGGCCCTCGGGATTGTACACTGCCGACCTCGGTGCGTTATTATCCTTATAACACCCTTGGTACCTTAATAACTAGAATAGACATAAGTTCTCAATAAACAATACAATATGTAATTTTTTTATTTATTTGCGTTTCTAAGTGAAAATACTTACAAATAAATATTTAAACACGAGGTTAGAGGATGAAAATCTATGATAAAGTATTAAATTATTGAATAATGGAAAGCAATTCATATAAAAATAAATAACACAGGCTTTGAGGTTAGAGCAGAAAGAAACAATGTGTTAATAATCAACGAGCTACGTCCTCAATAATTTTTCAGACACTTGTAGAACGCATGCGCAGAAATAGCTGGATAAAGAAACTTGATTACCACATGTAAAGAACTTATAATCCAGGTCTATTTTTATACCAGTAGTTATGTTTCAATAGTTAAATATGAAAAATAACGTACCAATCCTTAGATACATTTGTAGGTAATTTATTTTGACCCTTAAAGCACATGCACATAAGGCATACTTCAAAGACTACATGAAAAGCAATTCAAATTAACCGCATCGTGCATGACGTCACGACTATTGTGGTCCATTGGTTTGCTGTCGAACAACAGAAATGCCGCACGTCAGTCATAATTTGACCACAAAGATTAAAACTTACGTTACAGATTAGGTTACAAACAATAATATTTCAATAAAGTCAAGGAAGTTTAGAGCTCCGGACGATATTCCTTGCACTATACGACTGGGATTCTGTTAGCGAACAGACTTTATTTATTTACATAACAACAAGTATCAAGACAAGAGCCTTTTTGATTATTAATTAGTGAACCCTGATATAACTCATAATAGTTCCATCCATTCATTGCTTATTTTCTATTTGAGGTTCATGTTGACTTTCCTGTTAATAAATTTTCAACATATATCCTTTGCTACTGAATTATTCAGCGGCAGAGATTTCAAGATAAGGATTTTTCATGTTATAGAAATTTGAGGATATCATGAGTTTATGAACTCTGATTTGTCAGATATTTCAAGAGAGCTTGTAATAAATGTACATAAGCCCGCGGAAATAAATTGCAGCTCATTTATTTGAAGGTTGATATTCTATATCTATTTTGGGACGGGTAATATATTAAGGTTGACTTTAATTCTGTTAGGAGATAAAAAACAGCTAAATAAATAAATAAATATATTTTAGATGCTTACAGGGTGTAATTAAGGAGCGAAAATAAAAGTAAATCAAAAATTTAAATTTACAGAGTGATCCTTTATCAAGGGGAAATACGTTTCTTTTGTGGACTCTAAAAAAAATTAGATTCTGTTTAAAGTATGATATTCCTACTACCTGCCACTGAAAATTAGGGTAGGAAAAAAATGCACTATGCAGCGCAGTCAACGGAGCGCTAAAATGACCAAAATCTCTAATTTGAGTGCTAATGAATGGATTTTGATGAAACCTTGTGCAATGTGTTTGTAATGACGTTAATAAAAAAGTTGAAAAAAAAAGATTAGAGTAGGAAATAACTGGAAGGGGTAGAAAACACCCCTTTTATCACGGGTTCCGTAACGTGGAATTAGGTCAAAGATGAAAAAAAAAACAATATTTTTAACTTTTTTGGCCCAAAATAAGATGTTTTTACTCTTGTGAATTTTTTCGAAAAATGCGTATTTTTCGAGACTTGGCCACTCTAAAATTCCTAAGTGAGGGAAGGGAAATGTAAAAGTTGAAAAAAAATCTGAAAAAATTTAGGTGAATATATCATAGAAATACAAGATTTTTTTTTATTTGCAACTTTTCTGTAAAGTGCGTTTTCACCGAGTTTTTCCGGAAAAACTACCTCTTTCTTTGAAATTGTGGAGCTATAAATAAATACGTAATTTAAAAATTTGAAAAAATTTAGACGTATGCATTGAGGTCTTTTAAACATATTTGTCTCTTGGAATTTTTTTTGTAACTTGCTAATTTTCCGAGTTACAGGCAGTTTGTCACGATAAGTAACGTACTTCATTTTTATAAAACTTTTTAAAATGTTCAATTTAAAAATTATATTGAACCTTTAAAAATGGTATAACTAACTATATAGGTTTCATATTTTTTTATAATAATATATATAAATCACGAACATTTTTCGAATTTTCATGTATTTTTTAATGTGCAAAAATGTAGTACATTATTTATCGTGAAAAACTGCCTGTAACTCGGAAAATTAGCAAGTCACAAAAAAATACAAAGAGAGAAAAAATGTTTAGAAGGCTTCAATGCATACGTCTGTATTTTTTGAAATTTTTAAATTACACATTTATACGCGATTCAAAAAAAGCGATACGCCACCTACAGTGCCGATTACGAACTACTTTGTGTGAGATGACAAGTGAAAACTTTCACTGTTTGCTTGTGTTATAATTGCTTTGCGTTGTTTTTATTGTCGATTGGATTCAATTAAAATTGAAAACAATATGAATCAATATTGTTCAGTTCCTCAGTGTTCGTCTTGGGCAAAAAAAACAACATTTGTTTCCCGAAGCCGGCAAACACCGAGTGAAGATGGATAACAGTTTTGAGGGGAAGGATTTTGTGGACAGGCTAAAAGCCTGGATAATAAAATTAAAAATTGGAAAGCCAGTGACAAAGTACATGAAGACATGAAGGTTTGTTCACTACATTTCACAGAAGATGATTATTTTTATCAAGGAGGTATTTTTTGTATGTTGAGGTCAAGGTTAAATAGACATTGTCTTAGTTTTAGAAGACAGTAAAAAAAATAAAATCTTGAAAAAAACAGCAGTCCCATCAAGAAATTTACTGTAAGTGATAATGATGCCATTCCTGGACCATCCAATAGGTCTGAACGATTTCAAAGAAGACTTGTGGTTGGCATAAACGGCCCCCGAAACGACCATTCGACGATCAGTGTGATTGTGAAGAAAATGAAAATATCCAAGAAGATGAGAGTTTATTGCAAGTACTACAGGCACAACCTGATTATGTTGGACAAAAAAATTTTTGTGACTTCCAAGTTCAAGTAAATACTCCGGATGTATTTACGTTGTGTACTCTGTTAACAGATAATGAGCTGAACAATTTTACTGGACTTAACAGTTTTAAACTCCTGGACACAATAGTGGAGGTTGTGGCGTTGTGTAGTCTGTTTTTAAAGACAAAAGAGCTCGTAGATTAACAGTAAAAGAAAGAATTGTCTTACTATTTACTAAATCAAAATGTAATTTGTCTTATGTTACACTAGCTATTCTTTTTGGTATTTCAGCTAAATTATGCAAGATTTTTTTTATTATTTATATCGCTTTAATAAAATTAATTGCTATACATATATTTTCATTGAAATTTATTTATAAAATAACTTTTAAATCACCGAAAATACAAAGATTTGAATGTAAACAAAACACCTATCACACAGGAATTAGTTCCGATGTCAACTGCACAGGCGCTGCAATCTTAATTTCAGACGCGTATAAAGCGCTACAATTTCAAAGTTATTCATGTTTTTCCGGAAAAACTCGGTGAAAACGCACTTTACCGAAAAGTTGCAAAGTCTTGTATTTCGATGATACATTCACCTGAATTTTTTCAGATTTTTTTTTTCAACTTTTATATTTCCCCTCTCCCCACTTTTAGGAATTTTAGAGTGGCACATCTCGAAAAATATGCATTTTTAGAAAAAAATCACAAGAGTAAAAACATCTTATTTTGGGCCAAAAAAAGGTAAATATATTGTTTTTCTTTCCATTTTTGACCTAATTCTACAAGTTACGGAACCCATGATAAAAGTTGTGTTTTCTACCTCTTCCGATCATTTCCTACTCTAATTTTTTTTTCAACTTTTTTATCAACGTCATTACATACACATTGCACAAGATTTCATCAAAATTCATTCATTAATCATTAGCACCCAAATTAAAAAGTTATGATCTAATTCATATTATTATACTCTTCGCAAATAACGAAGAGTATATTGCATTTCATTGGCACATTTCTAAAATCGAAAATATCGCTCATAGAGAAAAAAATTTCATATCATTGTATTAGTGAACGAATTCTGAACAACTTTCAAAATGCCCGTCTGTCCGTCCGTAAAGTTTCTTGTAAGCACGATAACTTAAGAAAGAAAAGTCCGATTGTATTGAAATTTGGAAAGTAAGTTAGTGTTAGCTAGAGGAAGAACCCTATTGAAGAAAATCAATTAGTAAATAAGAAAGTTATTAATCATTTAATTAATAAAAAATTGTTTTCTTCATTTTTGTCGCTTGTACTTAAATAGAAATCTTGCGAAATGTTATTAATAATATTCTTTTGTTTATATATTTTACTAATATATATTTCATAATAATATATTTAATGCGTTGAAATATGATTCATGTAAGATATATTACAGACATTCAATTTTCGTAGTAGTCTGTGGAGGTCCAGTGGCTAAGCTTTTGGTTTGCAATGCAAAGATCGTGTGTTTGAATCCCACACAGGTTGGATGTTTTTTTTCAATTTTTTTTTCATATATTTTTTTTCACAACAAAGTTGGTATCACAAAAATATGCCCAAAAACTAACATTATTTACAAGAAAACTGCGAAGAGTATACTATAGAATGTGTAACAATTATATAAAAAGCTCAGTAAATTGGCGAAGAGTACCTACGTTTTTAGCTTGTTACTACATTTTGAAAAAAAATGTAGTATAGGTTTTGCATTTTTCCGGTGGACCATCGAAACCAGAGAAAAACTTGGGTGGTTGATAGGAGGCCTTTAGAAAACCTTAACGCTGGAAGCTCGACTCCGTTCGGAAACCCGATATAGACGTTTCAAGTTTTTCGGGAACGGGCAGTCGGATCGAGATATTTTAAAACAGAAATGGTGCCGCTAGCAACGATCTACAGATAAGTATACCGGAGATTATGTCGAAAAACAAATGGGAATTCATTTTTTTTGCAAAAAACTGGTTTTCTCGAAATCGGGCTAGGAAGCACGATAACTGTCCAGGATATTGATCGATTTCGATGAGACTTGGTGGGATCAAAGGTACACGGACACAAATGAAGCCTATTGCTGGCGGCCCGAATCCGTTGACCGCAAGTATTTTTTCCAAGGCCGAGCATGATTTTCCAAAGAAATTGATAACTCCCGAACCGAAGGTCCGATTTTGATTTTCAAAAATGGCCATTGTAGGGCTCAATTAAGTCTATTAGGTGACATTTGTGAGAAATTTGACAAAACAAAAGCGAATCTACAAATCCTTTAAAACTTGATTTTTTCGATAAATTCTACAAATACCTAATAAAAATCGAAAATTAAGTATTCCGTCGATCAATATCTATAACCAGTATAAGGCACGGACCTTTCTGGACAAAAAATCTGAAACAGAGTTTTTCGAAAAATTAAAAATAAACGAGTTATTTACAAAGATGCATGACCACGTCCGGTTGGTATATCAGAGTGGCAGTCCGCCCGAAAATAAAATCGTAAGTCTGAAATCACTCCACTGATGTTTCTGCATTTTATAATTTTCTATTGCTATATTCTTGAGTGATATGGAAAATTAAGTAATAAAAATATAAATAATATATAATTGTCCATAGAATTATTTAAAAAAATAAATGCAACACAAAAGAGGCTTTACTATGAAACAGATTTTGATATCGTGCCTTCTCGAAAAAGTCTCTATTTTGGTAATACACGAAATTATTTATAGGTGTCCAAACCAAAAAAAAATGAAGATCATACCGGGGAAAATTCTATCTCTATAAATAATATTTGACGGATTTTCATTTACTAAATAACAATATAGCCGATGCCCTTTCTGTATTTCAAAATGTAGTTAGTCTTTATTTTAGTTAATGCGAAAAGAAAAAAAAAAAGAAATAACATGTCAAAATGTACTGAGTCATCCTACGACCCTCTGCTGAAAAGGTACTGAATTATCCCATCGGGGATAAAAAGCATATCAAAATGTAGTTTTAGCTTGTTTATATTATATACCTTACTGTTTTTTATTGTTAAAATAAATCATTTTGGACAGCACACTTCTTTCATTTGCAGCGTTGTTTTGTTGACAAAATGAATGTTTTGAATCCAGTTTTATTCAATTTCCACGGCATACTTACTTGATAAACGTATTTTTTCGATACGTTAATTATTATACACCAATATCCACCAAAGAACTTGTGTATTTGGGTTAATATCAAACCGATTTTCGATTTAAAGGCATCAGTGGATTTGTCGTGAAAATTAGTATCCAACTACTATCTAACTACTGGGTGTCTAAAAGATGTTGCCATTTGAAACAGTTGACATAATTAAAAATTAGTAGTTTTGGAAATTTTGGTTTGTCGTAGCTACTAAACCAATTGGAAAAATCTCACTTTTACATTTTTCTCTTATTGTTTTGGTCCATTTGATTGATTTGAGTGCATTCACTGTTTTAGATGCAAAAATAAATATGGTCCTAAAGAAATTAAGTAGGCTCAAAAATTTTTTAAAACTACGCAGTCGTACTTAAAATCGTCTCCGGAATCCAAAAATGTAAAAATGTACAGTAGGCCGAATTTTAACAATTTCGGAATTTCGATTTGGAATAGTGAGGGAAAGTTGCGTTTTGGCAATACAAAGAAAATGTTTATCTTCGATTTTTTTGTCAATTTAGTTTTTTCACCCTCTACCAAGGGTTAATTTTGAAAAACTGAAATTTGCAAATTTGACTTGGAATAGGGTGGAAAAGCTTCCTTTTGACAAAAGAATGAAAATATCTATCTTTAATTTTTTCATCAATTTGCGTTTTCCACCCTCTACAGGGGGTTAAAAAAATTAAAAACAACGATACAATTCAGAATTCCGAGTTTACCAAAAAATAGCGTGAATTATATTCCGTATTTTTATACATTTGGCTTTATTATCCTTAAAAATGATGCTCACCGCGGGGAGGTGGCTGCTTAGAGAGTTCCATCCCACCCTCCCTCTTCCTAAACTCAAGTTATTTATTGGTTAAAGTCTTGTTTAGTTTGAAACTGTGGCATTGATCTTCGTGAATCTAAATTTGTATTGGGATTTTCTGTGCCGACAATAATTGTCGGCACAGAAAATCCCAATACAAATTTAAAGCAGTTGACTATTTTTATTCTAAAAGTATATGCTCCCATGTGGTTTCTAATAAAATTTAATCCATCATTTAAACATGGAGCAAAGCATATTTTGCAAACTATTAAGGTGAGCCGATATTTAAGCCAAAAATTAAAAAGTATTGTCGACCCTGTGACCCAGCGCAACTCATATTTTGCACATCCAGAGAACATTTTGTTGTGTATGTTATGCGATTCTCGTCAGTTTGTTAGAGAACTTGCTCTTATATGGATTATCAATGCGAAAAAAAAAACGAATGAAGATAATCAACATAATATTCGGATTTTTACAATACCAAAACTTAATTTTGACGCTGATGATTACATCGATCTGATTAACTGGCGGGAAAATGAGATTACCTGTCCTCCGATATTACAAAGCATAAGCGCTGAAGATATCAAGCATTTCATAAATGATCCTAAGAAAATTTTAGAATTTAAGTCATATCCATGTCTCACTCAAGCGGTGGAACGATATGTAAAATTGGTGACGGAAGCTTCATGTTCAGTTGTTGGCATAGATAAAAGGGATGGTTTTATTAAAGCAAATATAGATTCACGAAGATCAATGCCACAGTTTCAAACTAAACAAGACTTTAACCAATAAATAACTTGAGTTTAGGAAGAGGGAGGGTGGGATGGAACTCGCTAAGCAGCCCATGGTGAGTTCTGGGTTTTTTAATATTTATTATTGGCCTAATACATGTCAAGAAAGCGAAGAGCTGCTCCACAAGCATCATTTTTAAGGGTTGGTAACGGATAATAAAGCAAAATATATAAAAATACGGAATATAATTCACGCTATTTTTTGGTAAACTCGGAAATCTGAATTGTATCGTTGTTTTTAATTTTTTAACCTCCTGTAGAGGGTGGAAAACGTAAAAATTAAAGATAGATATTTTCTTTCTTTTGTCAAAAGGAAGCTTTTCTACCCTATTCCAAGTCTTTGCAAATTTCAGTTTTTTAAAATTTTAAAATTTTTTAACCCTCGGTAGAGGGTGAAAAAACTAAATTGACAAAAAAATCGAAAATAAACATTTTCTTTGTATTGCCAAAACGCAACTTTCCCTCACTATTCCAAATCGAAATTCTGAAATTGTTAAAATTCGGCCCACCCTCCTAATGTAAGGGTGTTCTATTCAAAATGTCAACGTTGGGGTAATTTTCGGGGAAACCGGAAGTGATGGAAAAGTGTCAAATTATGAAAAATTTGCCGTTTTTTGGCATCTATTACCCCCGTTAAATTTAAGACTTATATCTTGAGAGCTCTGGATAATTATTCCGTTGACACCCGGTATACTAATTTTTAAAATATTTTTGTTGGTAGGCGTCACTTTAATTATAAGAAGCTACCAAATATTATTCTATAAAATAAAGTAGGCTTTGAAAAAATGTCGTTAATTTTTTTAACGGAAAGCATATCTACAGACAGAACATAAAAACAATTATGAATATATTAATACTTCAAGATACTAAATTATTTTAATAATTGCTCAATATAAACACCATTATCTAAACATACGTTACCATTTAGTTCGGCACAAGCAATTCGACATTAGTTTTAATTCTTCTACATTATTAAAGTTTATTTTTGAGAATACCTCGCAAGAAAATATCCATGTTCCATGGGCGTTAAGTCTGGGGATCTAGAAGGAAAGGTGTTCGAATAATGACATTATGACATGGAGCTCCATCTGGCTGAAGCTACAAATGTCTTTAATTCTGAAGTGGTACATTTTCAAGTAATATAGGAAGCTCGTTTCGTAAAAATTATAAATCTAGCAGGATGCAACTAAAAAACAAAAGTTTTATTTTAATTCAAGAGAAGTTTTTTATTTTTTAAACAATCCGACATGGAGAAAAACTCACAAATGTCGTCAGTTAAGGATTTACCACTAGCAAAGGTTGAGATATCATCTTGTTAAAAAGCAAACTTCTTAGAAAAATGTAAAATAAATACCTATATTACTTTTGCAAATTTAATAATAGCCGAACATGAATTTTTAGGATGTAGCGGATTTCTACTTCTCTATTCTCTTCTTTGCCTCGCCCATCTCTTTTGCACTTCTCGAATAATTTTTAACAGCTTCTCTGCTTCGTTTTCCATATACTTATTCATGCAGCTAAAATAAACGTAGTTATTATTATTTGAACCCCTATTATTAAAAATATATGAAAAATGGGCAAGATAAAAATAATAGAAACTGTTGAAGGATATTATTAAAGTACAATATTTACTTACTCATTCTCATCCACAATTAGTTGCTAGTTGTTTTTTAAAATTATTAACTAAGTAGGCACATTATTTGTCGTCATTCTCAAATTCACTTTCATCAGGTTTATTGTCAGATTTGACAATACTTTTACGTGATTCACATTTTCTCTCCAAGCTGATTTTGAACCAAATTAATATTTTATTTTGTAGCTTTCTCAGTGATTGTAAAATACAGGAATGTGTATAAATCCTAATTCTTAGCTTCCCTTGGCATTCTGAAAGTATGAAAAATCGTATTAAATTTTCGTGGTTTCGAACACGACATTAATCACTAATTAAATATTCAATCATAACCAGATAAGTTTTGAAGTTTTTCATAACATGAAGTTTAATAATTTTTATACATATTATACATTTTATACATTTATATACATATTATACATTTTTATACATATTATATAATATTCTGTTATATTTTTATACATTTGTACTCACTTTTTATAGTCTGGAATGAAAACACTTAAATAAAGCTGAACTAAATAGATAAAACACAAAGATACAACTTTAAAATATTCCATTCAGCCATTAACAATAATTATTATTTAAATAATTGAGAAAATAAAAACTAATAATGCATGGTTGCTGTGTGTTTGGAGTATTTTCTATTTGTTTTGGCCTGGCCAGTTTGGCCGGCCGGAAATCAAAATGGCGCTTTATTTAAATATATTAGAGACCTAATATTAGGGTACATTTTAAGGAGATTCGGGGCTCTTCATCGGATGTCCGTTCTTAATCCCGTTGTTAGTCGACATAGTTAATGCCAAAATGGAACCTATTCAGGATAGCCCATTGACATCCATAAAAGGATATCCTGGGACGTACTAAAATGGGCTGTCTTGAGGACGTCCTAAAATAGAATGTCCTAAAAGGTACAGGTTTCTCTATTTATTTTACGTACTGGGATATCCAGGTACGTCAATTTGTCATCCCATATCCCGATTGTGCTGTGTGGGATGCCCTTCAAAACGTTGTGCTAATGTCATGAAGGCCCTGATGGGCAAGGGCTTTGGTGTGCTTTGCGCTTTTGCAACTCCGATAGACATCGTGACAGACATGCCAGCAAACGGATGTCAACTAGTGTAATAATTCATAGATAACAAAGCTTCTAAAAAGGCGTTGCGAATAAGAGGGATTAGAAGAAAAAGCGTGTCTATGTTTGCAATATCTCAATTTTTGTTATACTTAATAGTTAATTTACTATATTCACAACTTTAAACAATATGAAACGCATCAAAATGCGTAACATTTGGGAAGGGTATGATTTTGTTTATTTGATGTAACGAAACAAACGCGGGTAAAAGCATTTATCTACCCTTATTAGGTTATATACTAATTAATGTACTGCTTTTGAACAATTAATAGTATCCATATACAAATAGCGTGAGTTATAATGAGTGAGTTATTATAACTCACGCTAGGTACAGAGCCAATCATCTTTACCTTCATGCCTAGCCTGCCCAATCGGCGTAAAGCGCGACACACGAAGGTGGTAGCCAGGGAAGTAGTGACAGATTTTTCGCGATAATATCTACTAAGCTAGATTTTTTTCCCATGATAGCTTAGGCAGTATCAATGATGAAATTGCAAGTCTACCAAACTTTTAGTGTTGCAAAAATGAGTAAAAAATTGTTGCAAAAAGAGATATAGATTTTCTGAAATGCCACTTTTGATTCGTTCGTGCCGAGCCGAATTTTCAAATTTCGCCGTGCAATTTACGATCAGGTTAATCTGGAAGACTTCCTCTTTACGTCACGACATCGTACGGCCGTCCCAACGGTGTTTTTTTCGAAAAATATGAACATGTTAAGATTGCATGTTTTTGCAATTTTTTCGGCTCCGAAATGTAAGCTGTTTTTTGTTATTTTTCGCAGATATCTCCGAAACGGTGGGAGTTAGCTCGAAATAAAAAACCAGGTCAAACGAGTATTTTCCACTACGAATCTTTTGGTACCATCAGAATTTGGACTTTTTTTTTTCGTTTCGGAGATAACTACTGAAATGTTGGCCATGTACGGCAAAAAATTGCAAATTTTGAGCTTCTACAGTTGGCGATAATTTTTTGGCTCCTACGCCAAATAACTACTCTAGTTAATTTAAATAGAATTAAATTTGCTAAAACTCGTTTATTTTATTTTTTGAATTCCGACAAAAATGAAGGAATTAGAGGGGGAGGGATTTGGTAGGAAGCTCCGATAATACTCCATCAATTATCGTGAAAGACAAGACCTTCGCGCCACTTTTTAAAGATGACGAATGTCTTTTCGCACTCAGGAGGTTCATACTTACCAGGTTCCTGATTGCCTTTCATAAACTTATCATTTTTTTTATCTGACTTTTTTTTCAAATTTGGGCGAGCGTAGTGCTTCCTTGTACCGCCCAAAATGAATCAGAGTCTGGATTCATGATATTTGGGGGTAAATTAAGAAATCCCTCCAACCCCCATGCGTAAACCTATGATTTATTTGTGACTTTTTTTTACTTTTACAAGTCATATTTCTTACACCTTTGGGGACCTGCCTTACGCCCCTGCCCCCCAAAAAAGGGCTGGCATGGTCATTTCTATGCTTCACTGCCTCAAATTAACAACAATTCACACATTTTGGGAGTAAACCTATGACACCCAATTAATGGTCGGCGGGCTCCTGGTCCAACAGCAATGGGATGGAGGTATAGAACGACTAAATTTATACCATCCAAAGCAACGTTTAATGTGTTACAAAATTTCAAATTGGAAAGTCAAGTCCTCGGTAGTATAGTGGTCAGTATCCCCGCCTGTCACGCGGGAGACCGGGGTTCGATTCCCCGCCGGGGAGGCATTTTTTAGGTAGATAAAATGAACAAGTACGTAATATTTTAAATTAATTGGCGCATGACACGCTAAATTTGTATTTAACGAATATTTGTAAATTTAATAATTTATAAAATAAATATTAAACCAGTTTAGGTAAGTTTGGAAATTCTGTTACTTCGTATAGCCATGAAATTACGAAAGCGAAGAACGGACATAGTCGAAAATATTTTATAATTGTCACTTTGAACGTGCAATTATACCTAATAGGCCAGTCCAACACGCTGTCACTTTGCTTTGTTTGTACTACAGCAGCCATCTTTTGTGGGTAAGTTAGGGTTTTCGACAGGCCTAAAGGGCACCATACACGTTCAGTAATCTCATTACCTGAATTTTCGCGTTTTTTCAATCATACTTAATTCAATAATTATAGCTAGATATGCTTTTTTCTTAAATAATGGACATGTAAGGTGTGAAAATAATGACAGGGAATGACGAGAAAATTTTTAGTAATGATGTTTCTGTAACGAACTTCTGGAATGATATTATTACTGAACGTGTAAGGTTCCCTTTAGGCCGGCCAAGACCCTACCCCACCACAAAAAAAGATGGTTGCTGTAGTGTTATAGTCCGGCTGAAAATAAGCCAGCCAATCAAATTGCTGCATTTCTCCCCGGCATAGTATAAATATATTTGCGACACTGGAGGCGCTATCAGTCATTCGCAGTGCACCGTCCGCGTCACTTGGTGATTCGATCACTTTCTTTCTGCCACCGAGGGAGCCCACAGCGGTAACCCCAGCGGGCCCATATTCATCTTCACCACCGAGGGAGCTCTCAGTAGTAACCCCAGCTGGTCCAACAACTTTTCCAACAATTTTTTAAATCATAGAATACTGATGAACTCTTCGTTACACAGCTTCTACAGCTAGGCACCGAAATTGCAAATGACAAGTATTAATTAGTTAGTTATTTTTCTAAATTACGCGAGACGCGAAGTTAGGAGTTTGGCTACCTTACCAGTAGGTGAAAATTAATTAATATAAGGTATTATCGAATTCGAGTGTTTAATGAATGAGTGAATCCTTTCTCTTTCCTATCCTACCAGAGCTGGGCTCAAACCCCCTCAGCTCCGAGGAGGACAAGCTGAAATAAATAAAATTCTAAACGAGCATAAGGCCTCGCAACGTCTAATTTATTTCCCACAGTGATTAAACTAAAGTGCTTCTACACCGGACATTAAAGGTAAAGAACCACCATAAACTTTAACCTGGGTAGCGGGGCCATCAGCCTGCAGCCCCAGCTGATCAGACATTAGTGCATTGAACTCTCCGAGGAGGTTCAACCTAAAAAACATTGATCTAGGTCAGGGCCTTCTGCCTGCCTGCACTTAGAGACATTTGCCTAATTGAACTCTCTGCTGAGGTTCAGATAAGGACAAAGACTTTCTTACTTTCTTACTCTAGTAACGTAGAGCCAGTGCATAGACAGTAAGCTACGGAGAAGCCATCCAGCTGAGCAGTAGTGACATTATTCTTGTACATTTCTTACAGCCAAGTTGCCGAGTTCCAGCCCTGCAGCAAAGGGGGATCGCTTGTGCCGCGCCGGCTACTCATTAACTTGCATTCACCAGGCCTCCAGGTGCCTCGTTGAAGTTGACTCGCGTAACAAGTAGCACAAGCCGTCTTTCCCAAATGCACCACTAACAATTCACCAATAAGTCTGTAACTTTTGTATCTTGAAAAAATGTAAACTTTTGTGAAGTGATTTTTCCGTTCTGACGAACGCAGAAAGCATCCCCCAGGTGCACACGGCGCCGAAATTATTATTAAAGAAAATAAATTTTTTCGGGTCACCTCAAAACGCGTTTCCGTTGGGGGCCAGAAATTCAGCACCGCCTCGGACGTTCACAATTACGATTCCGTTGGGGCCAGAAATTCAGCACCGCTTCGAACGCTCAACTCATGTTTCCGTTGGGGGCCAGACATTCAGCGCTGCCTCGGACATTTTCAAACAAACAATTTCATTTCAACTACGCTTCGTTGTTTATGAGTACAAGCACTCATATACATCAGGACTAGTCTCCCAACATCAAATTCGCGGGGTGCGAGAGAATTAATTTTCCTCGCAGCCACAAAGACAATTTTCGACGTACTTTCGAATTTTATCAGAGACAATTTTCGTGGTACTTTCGAATCCTTCTCGGCTTCAGTTTCCAAGTGCGGGCCGCGTTCCATCATGTCGCGCGCGAGCAGCAGCACGGACACAGCCCCAATTCACGTAAGAAGAGATTGGCAAAATCTACAGGAAGATCCAGCCCTTCGATTCTTTTTCCGTGACTTAACGCCAAGCCCTCAAACTACTGTAGTGACGAGCCCACTCAGGAGGCAACACACGCCAACAACAAACACCGGACTTGACGTCCAGGACAGGGAACCAGAAGCACGCGTCGGGCGATCTGGGAGGCATGGAAGCCTGACCCACACGGCGAGGCCAGCTCTCTCTCGCCACAGTGCACAAGGAAGCACAGGCCAGGGCCAAGCTGGAGAAATGCAGATGCCGAAAGGTGTAAGCTTCGGGAGGGGGCATGAAACGGCATCGTCTTCGGGCCACAGCGACACGCCGCCTCGAGAAATGCACAGCCAGATGCGTCGTGACGTCGGGAGCGCAGAATTGCGGAGGCTCACCCCGGCGCTCTCACCATCCAACTCCAGACAGTTCCCCCCTACGTTTTCCCCCCGCCGAAGACATGTCGCCCAACTCAAGGGGCATGCGAACCAAGCGACCCAACCGGCACAATACCCCCCCAGGAGGGAATCAGAAAGAATGAGTGTATATGCACCTGACGATGCATATATTCAAGTCGAAAGAAGAACAGTCACATACAGAGATGTTCAATATGCACCAAAGGAACCTATCTACAATGAAAGATACGGTTTTGAGACAAACCTAGACACACAACGGCATGACACTCCTCAGAGGCATGGAGCCCAAGGAATGGCAAGCAACCAAGATGACTTTCTGGGACTTCAACATGAAACCCCGTGGCGCCCAACAGAAGAACAGGCCTATTATGCCAATATGTTCGAAACTGCATTGCATAAGTTTGGAGAAACAATGCGCAGCACAATGCAGAACAAAAATAGGAAACTACTAATCACCTACAGCGGCTCTGATTATGAGGATCCCTATTACTTCTTAAAAGAAGTCGAAAATCATTTTGAGCGAACGCAGCTACATTATGCGGACTGGACGCCTACCGTCGTGGCGCAGCTCCGTGGAGACGCCAAAGTCTGGCAAGAAATGTACAGATTAGTACACTTAGACTATGAAAGTTTTCAACGACGTTTAGTAGAACGATTTAATAATAGGACAATTAGATCGAAACTACGTGCACAACTGTATGGGAGGAAGCAATCCACAGAGCCTGTTGAGCTGTTTATTTCCCAAAAGATCGCTTTACATAACCGGCTGAACTCAACTGCGGACGACGCCGAGTTAATCGATATAGTAATAGAACTATTATTACCCGAAATTAGGACAGCACTCAGAGGGGTTTACATCGAAAGCATGGACCACCTCGCCAAAGTCGCCTCTGAAATCGAAACCGATTTAAAGGAAACTCGTAAATTACCTGCAAGTATTCCACAAAATACAAGACAAACTTCAAACCAGAATTCGAATCGAGCTGCGCTTGCGTTAACCAGCCGATCGGAAGCATCAGTTATGGGAATGAATACGTTAGTACAAGCCGTCGAAAGGCGCCGTAATATGAGACCTCTGCCGAGAGTGCAGGTCGAGTATGAAGGAAACATGTACTGGGCGTTACTGGATACCGGAGCCGCGGAATCGTTCATCAACAAAAAACTCATCAAGGGAAATGTAACCGCTGCGGAGGTGCAGGAAGTTCAATTGGCGAATGGATCGACAGTGCTCGTACAAGGACCAGTCGGACAAACGATTTTTATCAATGGACAACCTACTAGGCTGGAAGCCTACGTAATGCAGGACATGGTAGAATACATTATCCTTGGGAACGGGTGGATGATTACTGAACAGGTCACCCTGGACTATCAGAATAACTCGATATACTTTGGAACCAGGCTCCGACATTCAGCTTACTGGGCAGGCACGAACGCTCCCGACGAGGAAGCCGAACCAGTACAACTAACCTCAGAAAATGTAGAGGAAGAGCACCAAGTGCGATATGAAGCAATCTTGAATGATTTCGCAGACAGATTCCAAGAACAATTACGCCAACCGACGACTCGGTTGGTAACCCACCGAATACAGTTGAAAGACAACCGTACGTTCCGCATCCGTCGAAATCGTTATTCCTTAGAGCATAAAACCATTATCCAAGAGGAAGTTGAGAAGATGTTAGCTGCGGGAGTCATAAGACGAAGCCATTCGGCGTTTAGTTCGCCCATTGTGATAGTCAAGAAAAAGGACGGAAAGAACCGATTCTGCGTAGACTACAGACAACTCAATAGTCAGACCGAAGATGAAGTGGCACAGCTGCCGCCCATCCGGGAAACTCTTCAAGAATTAGGATCAGCCAAAGTTTTTTCGTCATTGGATCTGCGCAGTGGATACTGGCAGGTAGCCATGGAAGAATCCAGCATACCTTATACAGCTTTCAGCACTCCTGATGGAGCGACCTATGAGTTTTTGGTAATGCCTTTCGGGCTAAAGAGCGCCCCATCGACGTTCCAGAAGCTTATGACAGAAGTCTTAGCAGGATACTTGGATAAATTCGCAAAA
Source organism: Rutpela maculata (assembly GCA_936432065.2). NCBI lineage: Eukaryota > Metazoa > Arthropoda > Insecta > Coleoptera > Cerambycidae > Rutpela > Rutpela maculata. The sequence continues at coordinate 207,220,839 of OW386286.2, read as the reverse complement.
GTGTATCTCGATGATATCATCGTCTATTCGGCGTCGCACGAAGAACACGTTCACCATTTAAGGTTGGTATTGGAGAGATTACGAAACCATGGACTTCGCTGCTCCCTGGAAAAGTGTCGTTTCGGGATGGAAGCATTAGACTACTTGGGACACCGAGTAACGGCTTTGCACAATAAGCCGCAGGAAAAACATGTGATACAAATCAGAGAATTTGCCACGCCACGAACCATGAAAGAATTGCAGAGTTTCTTGGGAACGGCAAACTGGTTACGAGAATATGTACCAGGATTTGCCGCATTATCTGCTCCTTTGACAGACCTAGTGGGGAAGAAACACTTTCGATGGACCCCAGAGGCTGAGGAAGCCTTCCAGAATTTAAAGGAAGCTTTATCTAAACCTTTGACGCTAAGCCGGCCAGACCCGAGCTTACCGTTTTTCTTACAAACCGATGCTAGCATGCAAGGCATGGGTGTTGTCCTCTGGCAACAAGAGCCATCTGGACAAAGAAGGATTATTTCGTGCGCCAGCGCAAAATTTACTGCCGCTGAGCGCAAATATCATTGTAATGAACAAGAAACATTAGCCGTAATATGGGCATGTAAGAGATACAGAGCCGTTCTGGGAGACAGACCGTTCACCTTGATTACTGACAGTCGCGCTTTGACTTGGTTGGACAAGTTCAAGGACGAAAGAGCCAAGCTCACAAGATGGGCACTACAGTTGCAAGAATTCAACTTTACCGTCCAGCACTGCCCTGGGAGGCAAAATCAACTCCCGGATTTTCTATCACGACACCCTGAAGGACACGTGCCTGAAGATGGAGAGAATGTTGATGATAGATTAATACCGCCCGAGATAAATTTACCCGCTGAAGGAATGACATCCGCAGAGGCCTGGGAACATCGAGGACGAGTCCCAGCCGCTTTTGTACAACCAGCAACTTTTACGTTGGCTTTGTTGGATGAAAATGACGAGCCAGCGTCATTATTAGATCAGATACGCCAGGCACAGGCAGATAGCGAAGAGTATCAAGCCACTCGAGCCAGATGGCAAGAATTGATACAGCAGCCGGAAGAAGGATTAGCTCCATGGCAACGAACATTACGCCAGGACTTTCGAGTAGAAGACGGTTTAATCTGGTACATTCGAGATGGAAGACAAGGATTAGTCGTACCTCTACAATTTTGGCAGAGGGTGATTCACCATTATCACGACGCCGCTGGACATCCAGGGCGGGATGAGACTGTCGCAGCAGTCCGCCGCTTATACTACTGGCCGGCAATGGTCAAACAGATACGCACGCACGTTCGACACTGCGTGATATGCGCCGCCACAAAACGAGGAGGTGCTCTGCAGGCTAAAGCACCCCTACGGCCCAGGCCACCCACCAAACCATGGCAAGTGGTTAGCTTTGACGCCATGGGACCTTACCCTGAAACCAGAACAGGCAACCGATACCTCTTCGTGCTGACAGACACCTTTTCAAACTGGGTAGAACTGAAAGCGTCCCCTACCAGTGGAGTAACGGTCATGTTGCAATTCCTCACCGAAGTGTTCAATCGATGGGGATATCCACAGCGAATAATCACAGACAATGCGACGCAATTTACGTCCTTGGCATGGGAAAGGTATACTCGTAGACATGACATCCACGCCTATACGTCCCCCATTTACCATCAACAGGCCAATCCAGTGGAACGGAGGAGCCAAGAGATTAAGAAGGCCCTCCGAGTTGAAATGCTCAATAAAACCGAAAACCGATGGGATGAGAGTTTGTCAGACATTATGCTCAAACTTCATACCCGAATTAATGCAGCCACAGGCATGTCACCCAGTCAGTTGTTACTCGGAGCACCGCTGGTTAAACCAGGGGAATGGAATCACCCGGTTAATCAACAGGAAGTGGAAAACAATGCTCAACAACGAGAAGCACGGGTGAGACGAGCCCAGGAAAGGCAGATTGTTTACCAAAGAGATATGTTCCCGGAGCATCGAGAAGCGCCGATTCATTTCGAAGTAGGAGAATTGGTGATGGTTAGACAATTCCCAGGCACCGCAACAGCATTCAGCCCCCCATGGGAAGGGCCATTTATGATATTACGAGTACTAGGTGACAACGTTTACGAAGTGGACAGGAATGGAGCACAGCATCCTGTTCATGTAAATGACCTCAGACCGGCGCCATTCCCGCCACCAGCGCCGAACGATGATGAGACGGATAGCGATAGTGATCCGGATGAACCTCCGGAAGTAGGACCTGCCAGGCCAGGATCTGAGCGAGCCGGCCCAAGTGCCAGGCCGAGGACCCCGGTGCAGGAAGCACAGAGAGACATAGCACAGCCTAGTACAAGTGCAGCCCCGATGATCGGTAGCCCAAGAAGAGCAGTAGAAGCTGCAAGGCGGTTACAATCAAGGTCACCCCCTCAGGACCCTAGTACGAGCAGAGTGCCTATCTTAGTATTTCGACCTAGTAAAGAGGCGCTACTTCGACAATGTCAACGAGACCGAGAAAGGATCTTAGGGACGCCCGAACGGCAATTAATCCGAAGGATCCAAGAGGCCCAGGAGAGGAGCCGACAGCGAGAAGAAGATGAAGCCGGTGACCAGGGAAACCCAGAGCTAACCAATCTAGCAGTCCCTGTTAACTATAGCTTCCACTCGGTCACCCTTGAGGATTATCAAGAAGATGACCCCGAAGTTTCGATCCTAGATGACGCCTGCCCTATCGTAGGGTTGTGGCCATAATAACCCCATATATCTATCCGGAGGCATTGCTCCAGGGCTTTGAGCCAATTATTATTTTCCTTACCGGCGCATTCGCCATTTTCATTTCGTTTTCCTTGTTCTGTCCCTGTACAGGGAATTATTTTATTCCAATATATATATTAATCATCATTATATGCTACTCTAACCTATATAACCACTTTTATTTTATTCTGGTGCAACAGGCATTGCTGCTACACCACCCAAATTTATTCTAAACCCCAGGAAGCATTGTTCCTGCAATTTTATTAATTTTTCGAAATTACCAGCGCATCCACCATTTATTTTCTAATTTCACCCTGTATAAGGTGAAATTTATCACTCATCATCATTTCAGTATTTTAATACTTACCTTCCACACTTACCTTATTTACTGGCCATTTTACTTTATTTTCGATTAAAATCCGCCAGTAAACTTCTGCCATCTCATTCAAATTTCAACCTTATCTCTCGAGTTCCCAGTAGGAAACCCTGCTGCGAGCTTCAGCCATCTCAACACTTCAGTTAACTTCTGTGCAAGTATGAAAACTTGTACCTTTTACCCCTCCGTGTGTACGAGTCCGACTTGGGCCAGTGATCTGCCAAGTCGACGTTCAACAGTCCTGTCATGGGATGGGCCAAACCCTGCCCCATGATTTTACGAAAGGGCCAACAATCCCGTCGAGGTTCAGGTTGGAGATGCCTTGCCTCCGAAGGGCAACTTGTGACCACTTCGAACACAACACGGACGAAGACATCGACACGCGTTTTTAACATTGTAATTTCCGAAAATTATTTACTTCTGTGCCACTAATTATTTAAGTAAAGTGCCTTATGTACTAAAATTATATTGCAATATATTTACTACATGTTTTGTACTGATAAATATTTAGCTGCGCCCAGATAGGTCAAATATTTTAATTTAGATTTTAAGGTAGTTTTGTATACAAGGTAGCCAAAATTCACCAGTCATTCTTGAAAATTAGTACGACCCACTTGTCAAGAAAATTCCCAAATCTTTTCAACTTCATTTTAAATTAGCTCAGGCTGATTTTATCAAATTTCTCTCCCATTTTTTCCAATCGAAACTAGTACGATCCATTTCATCAAGAACGTTTCGAACTTCTTAAACCTCATCAGCCCGGTCAAATTTTAAATTTCGCCGGTCAGATTTCTTTCAATTTTCTTTCTATTTTTCTCTCTTAATTTTCAACACTCCCGAAATTTTGCCTTCCCGGCAGGGTGGTGTTATAGTCCGGCTGAAAATAAGCCAGCCAATCAAATTGCTGCATTTCTCCCCGGCATAGTATAAATATATTTGCGACACTGGAGACGCTATCAGTCATTCGCAGTGCACCGTCCGCGTCACTTGGTGATTCGATCACTTTCTTTCTGCCACCGAGGGAGCCCACAGCGGTAACCCCAGCGGGCCCATATTCATCTTCACCACCGAGGGAGCTCTCAGTAGTAACCCCAGCTGGTCCAACAACTTTTCCAACAATTTTTTAAATCATAGAATACTGATGAACTCTTCGTTACACAGCTTCTACAGCTAGGCACCGAAATTGCAAATGACAAGTATTAATTAGTTAGTTATTTTTCTAAATTACGCGAGACGCGAAGTTAGGAGTTTGGCTACCTTACCAGTAGGTGAAAATTAATTAATATAAGGTATTATCGAATTCGAGTGTTTAATGAATGAGTGAATCCTTTCTCTTTCCTATCCTACCAGAGCTGGGCTCAAACCCCCTCAGCTCCGAGGAGGACAAGCTGAAATAAATAAAATTCTAAACGAGCATAAGGCCTCGCAACGTCTAATTTATTTCCCACAGTGATTAAACTAAAGTGCTTCTACACCGGACATTAAAGGTAAAGAACCACCATAAACTTTAACCTGGGTAGCGGGGCCATCAGCCTGCAGCCCCAGCTGATCAGACATTAGTGCATTGAACTCTCCGAGGAGGTTTAACCTAAAAAACATTGATCTAGGTCAGGGCCTTCTGCCTGCCTGCACTTAGAGACATTTGCCTAATTGAACTCTCTGCTGAGGTTCAGATAAGGACAAAGACTTTCTTACTTTGCTAGCCCTCTTCTAGGGAGTCCTCTAGTAACGTAGAGCCAGTGCATAGACAGTAAGCTACGGAGAAGCCATCCAGCTGAGCAGTAGTGACATTATTCTTGTACATTTCTTACAGCCAAGTTGCCGAGTTCCAGCCCTGCAGCAAAGGGGGATCGCTTGTGCCGCGCCGGCTACTCATTAACTTGCATTCACCAGGCCTCCAGGTGCCTCGTTGAAGTTGACTCGCGTAACAAGTAGCACAAGCCGTCTTTCCCAAATGCACCACTAACAATTCACCAATAAGTCTGTAACTTTTGTATCTTGAAAAAATGTAAACTTTTGTGAAGTGATTTTTCCGTTCTGACGAACGCAGAAAGCATCCCCCAGGTGCACACGGCGCCGAAATTATTATTAAAGAAAATAAATTTTTTCGGGTCACCTCAAAACGCGTTTCCGTTGGGGGCCAGATATTCAGCACCGCCTCGGACGTTCACAATTACGATTCCGTTGGGGCCAGAAATTCAGCACCGCTTCGAACGCTCAACTCATGTTTCCGTTGGGGGCCAGACATTCAGCGCTGCCTCGGACATTTTCAAACAAACAATTTCATTTCAACTACGCTTCGTTGTTTATGAGTACAAGCACTCATATACATCAGGACTAGTCTCCCAACATCAAATTCGCGGGGTGCGAGAGAATTAATTTTCCTCGCAGCCACAAAGACAATTTTCGACGTACTTTCGAATTTTATCAGAGACAATTTTCGTGGTACTTTCGAATCCTTCTCGGCTTCAGTTTCCAAGTGCGGGCCGCGTTCCATCATGTCGCGCGCGAGCAGCAGCACGGACACAGCCCCAATTCACGTAAGAAGAGATTGGCAAAATCTACAGGAAGATCCAGCCCTTCGATTCTTTTTCCGTGACTTAACGCCAAGCCCTCAAACTACTGTAGTGACGAGCCCACTCAGGAGGCAACACACGCCAACAACAAACACCGGACTTGACGTCCAGGACAGGGAACCAGAAGCACGCGTCGGGCGATCTGGGAGGCATGGAAGCCTGACCCACACGGCGAGGCCAGCTCTCTCTCGCCACAGTGCACAAGGAAGCACAGGCCAGGGCCAAGCTGGAGAAATGCAGATGCCGAAAGGTGTAAGCTTCGGGAGGGGGCATGAAACGGCATCGTCTTCGGGCCACAGCGACACGCCGCCTCGAGAAATGCACAGCCAGATGCGTCGTGACGTCGGGAGCGCAGAATTGCGGAGGCTCACCCCGGCGCTCTCACCATCCAACTCCAGACAGTTCCCCCCTACGTTTTCCCCCCGCCGAAGACAGTAGTACAAACAAAGCAAAGTGACAGCGTGTTGGACTGGCCTATTGTCACTTTAAATTGACATTTATAAAAATATTTTGTACGAAAATATTTTTATAATTGTCACTTTAAACTTACAATTATGTATAATTGCAAGTTTAATCTTACAATTATATATAATTGTCAGTTTGAAGTTGCAATTATACATAATTGTAAGTTTAAAGTGACAATTATGGATAATTGTAAGTTTAAAGTTGCAATTATAAAATATTTTATACATGCCCTATCTACGCTTTCGTATGAAATAATCTACTAAGTATCAAGAACGGTTAGGCGGAAAGTTTACCGGTCGGCGGTAATTTTGCTGGAGACCGGTACAACCCTTAACGTTCACAGTGCTTATACTGTTTTTTTGCACATTAAATTAAACTTCAATTAATAGTGTGTTAATTTATAATTGAAGCAATCGCATTTGTGAGCGACGTTGAGAGGCGAGGAGTGCAGAACTATTTAACTATATTGTAAATAGATATAAAATCATAATAATTTATATCATACTTACAATATTCCCCAAAGCACTTCTATGAATTGGTAACAAAACTTACTAAAATTATTTTCAAAAACACGTTACCAAATAAAGAAATACAACATGATCTACCATGACATGCGGAAAATTTAACAGTAGGGTGTCCTTGTAGAAGAACGCACTACCGGGCGTCAAAATGACGCGACACCAATTTATTTCTCAGGGGGCGCCAGTCGCGTATTACCCCGTTCTTCCACCTCCCAGGCGGGTTCGAGATAAGATGACTTCGGTAGCCGAAAAGCGGGACCAAGGCTGCACTACCACAGATCGGAAACTACGCTCTCTCTGGACCCGAATTCCCTCGTTAGGGGTTTAGGCACCTCTTAATTTCCTGAATTTTTGCATAAAAAAATCCCAACCGAAGAATTTCTCTGCGGAGGGATTAGTTTTGGTACGCGAAAATCGCGTTTTGGTCCATTAATAACGGAATATATTTCTCAAAAAACGCATAAAAAAATCCCTATCGAACCTCCGTACAACAACCAGAAGGTCGAACGTTAATGCGAATTAACTCGACACATCCGGTTTTCTATACGAAAGTTCCAGGGATTATAGACCGTCAACAGGCCTCAAGATCAATTAAGAAACATTAGTTCAAAGAATCCGTTTATTTAACAGAACTGGCTATACAAAATTCTCAAGAAAGAATCGTGCCTTCCCCAATCAAGGTAGTGACTTTCAGACCATACAAGCGAGAGCGCTCGCGCTAACGATCGATTAGGTAGAAAAGATTCATACGTACCTTCTCAGAATCAAAATGTGAGCTTTTAGAATCATTTCAGACTCTGGGTAAATGAATAATTAAGGCTGACTGAAATTAACTTAAAAAAGTTTTACTAAATGAATTTAGTTTCGCTAGAGACTACTTAGCTTTAAAGTTCTTGTATCGTGGAGATTCACGTACTCAAACACATTCAGAGGACTTATTACTGCATAAGTTGAGTGGCGTTCGATCAGTCCACGACTTACTAACCCTTATCACAGTCGATTAATAATATCGATTTGGCAGCGTCTCACCTTCGAGCGACTATTAGGCAAAATTGAATTTTTGGATTTTTATGCACAAGGCGTTTTCCTCTATAACTTTGTCATTTGAAAAGCCCCGTTATTGGCTTTTCTACCATCACTTTGTCTGGACCACTCAACGCGCTCGACCAAATTGCGAGCCGCTGGGTCAATCCAAACTCTTTCTATGCGAGAAACCGGCCTTGTACATGTGCATTGATTTTTATCAATTTTTGCTTATCGGCACTACGCCGGCTTTGACAAAATCTTCTTTTTTGCCTTTCGGATGCAGTGCATCGTTAAAATTTTATGCTCATATTTTAGAATTGGGCTTTCAATGACCGTACTTCAAAGGTCAATGTCTTTGGTTGAGGAATAAAAAATAAAAAATAATTTAAAGTATATTTTCGTGGTACTTTTTAAACTGACTTTGTGGTACTTTTGAAAAATCCATTTAAAGACCAATTTTAGCGTACTTTTGAAAAATCGATTTTCGAGCCAAATTTCAAGGTACTTTTGAAAAACTAATCTGCGGGTGAAATTTTGGCGTACTTTTGAAAAATCGATTTTTAAGCCAAATTTCAAGGTACTTTTGAAAAGTTAATCCGCGGGTGAAATTTTGGCGTACTTTTGAAAAATTGATTTTCAAGCCAAATTTCAAGGTACTTTTGAAAAGTTAATCTGCGGGTGAAATTTTGGCGTACTTTTGAAAAATTGATTTTCAAGCCAAATTTCAACGCAGTTTTGAAAAATTAGTCTGCAAGTGAAACTTTGGCGTACTTTCGATAAATCGATTCCTGGGCCAAATTTTGACGCCCTTCCAAAAATATTATTTTTCAAAGTCCAATTTATGATACCTTTGAAAAAGTATACTATTCATAAATCTTTGTCATTATATACTTCTACTCTGATATTCTGAACCAAAAACATTTTTCCTAAGTGAAAATTCGGTGTTTCTTCGAATTTTCGCCTGGTCATTTCCAACGCCTTATAGAACCCAAAACGGTCCTTGTGGACTGATCTGCGCCTCTGCAGACTCCCAAAAATGTCTTTAAATGAAATTTTTGCCTAAGTCGAATTTTGATTATGTCTTCAACTTAGGACGATTTTGGAGAGTTCTACAACACTCCCCTCCTTTGGTTGAATCTTTTCTACTCATCGATTGCCTTTAATTTCCATATTCACTTGTATGTCTGTATGCCTTCATTTGACGGTCTGACCTATGGTACAGATGTTTAAAAATAACGGCCTTAATTGGGGCAGACGGCTGATTCGCCTATCTAACTTAAAAATAAATACATTTTTTAAACAATACGTCAAGTTGATACAACATTTTTATCAACTTAATTACACCCGCGTCGAGGTGCGAAGCGTAGCACAATTTTGATTAGCGTCCACTCTCACTAATTCGTTGCACTCGCTTTTTCGCCCTGGTCTCGCTCTTGCTTAACTTCGGCCCTTTCTAGAAGAGGCTGTCTATATCTCCATGCCGCAGCTTGGACGGTCCTCGCCTTTGAGTTCCAGACTTCACCATGCCGCGCCCTTGCGACAGGCTGGGTCATCTTTCCATTTCTGCACATGGAAAATGCAGTTCAGCAACTAGATTGACTTTTTAGCAAGTCGTCGACTGGGACGCGTCGACTAACAAACACAATGTGTTGTTTTTAATGAAATATTTTTCTAACATGAATTTTGTTAACTTATAATGGTTAGAAATTGGTTCTTCGTAAGGTAGATTGAATCGGCTTACGATACTCGTGCGGTCATCACTACTTGTGAAAAAAGTATAAAAAAAAATCGAAGCGTCTTCTTGAGCGAAGAACGGCTTCTGAAACTCGTCTCGTAGTTTCTACTTCGTAAGGTAGATTAAATCGGCTTACGATACTCGTGCGGTCATCACGACTTGTGAAAAAAGTATAAAAAAAAAAAAAAATCGAAGCGTCTTCTTGAGCGAAGAACGGCTTCTGAAACTCGTCTCGTAGTTTCTACTTCGTAAGGTAGATTAAATCGGCTTACGATACTCGTGCGGTCATCACGACTTGTGAAAAAAGTATAAAAAAAAAAAATCGAAGCGTCTTCTTGAGCGAAGAACGGCTTCTGAAACTCGTAGTTTCCATTTCGTAAGGTAGATTAAATCGGCTTACGATACTCGTGCGGTCATCACGACTTGTGAAAAAAGTATAAAAAAAAAAAAAAAATTGAAGCGTCTTCTTGAGCGAAGAACGGCTTCTGAAACTCGTAGTTTCCATTTGGGGTATACGTTAATTTTGTTGACTTAAAATGATTAAAATAGAAGTTGTCTTCTTGCATAAGAAAAACAGCTTCCGAAACTCGTACTGATTCGTACTTATGCCTACGTCCATTACTCGAACTTGGCGGCTCTCGCTCTTGAGAAGCTAGGCTTACCGGATCGCGCTCTTGCGTCGGGTTCGCCGTCTTTCCATGTCTGCTCATGGGGTAGACTTTAAATTTTCGATTCGACCGCATATAGGTCAAAATCGCTACTTAGAATTTTGAGAAATTATATAAAAAAAAGCGAAAACGGCTATTAGCCGTGGTCGACCTCAGAAATATCTAGAGGTGACTCTTCTATATCTGGCTCATCTCGAGCATCTTCGGGATCTCGACTTATTACATCCGGCTCATCTTGAGCACTTGCGGGAACATTGATTTGAACTAGTGTGGTATCGCTACGTCGCTCTGACCTGGGCGCGATCTCATTGTCTGATGAGGAAGCGTCGTCACTAAGATGAGTTTCATCCGGACTATCTTCTGATTCTTCAGACAATTCCAATTCAACATCGGGGTCTCCCTTAGGTGCCGGCCTGATGGCATCGACATGTAACCTCGTCGAAGTTACCCCCTTGTGAATGAGGTAAACTTCATTAGACAATCTCTTTAAAACCTTGTGTGGCCCACTCCACGATGGTGTGAAGGTATGATCCTTCCTGATCCTTTTAGTCATTACCATATCTCCCACTTTATATACGATCGGCGTTACCGCCACTTTGGGCGCGTAACGCCATTGGTAATTTGTTTGATTTTTACGAATCTCCTTGACTCTTTCAAGGCGGGGAACGTCCGCTTGATTACGACGCTCTTGTCTATAAGCGAACATATTCCAATCACCAATCTGTGGTAATTCATAGCCGAGTACTACGAAACTGGGCGTATGCCCCGTAGCGGCGTTTTTTCTTGTTCTCAAGATATATGCCATCTGACTAACATGTCGATCCCACTCGTCGTTGGGTGAACCATATAATAAGGTTTTTAAGATCTTCTTAGCTTCTTGCACCCTCCTTTCTATTGGATTAGCCTGTTGGTGGTAAGCTGCTGTGAAGAATCTTTCAATATTGTTACGTGTACAGAACGTATCGTAAAAGCCGGAATTGAAGTGGCCTCCCTGGTCGGAAATGATGACCCTCGGAACGCCATATCTCGCCACTAGTTCCTCTTCGATAAATTGTGCTATTGTTTTTCCACTGACTTGGGTGAACGCCTTGGCTTCGACCCACTTACTAAATACATCCTCTACCATTAATATATATCGGTTATCTGCATCTTTGGTTCGCTGAAGTGGTCCGATTACATCGACGCTTAAAACTTCGAACGGATGCGATGGAGCATGGCTTCTGAGAGGAGCCTTCGGTTGTGACTGTCTGCTTTTTACGGAATTACAAATAATGCACTCATTTAAATATTTGTTAACTAGTCTCGACAAATTATTAAAATAATAGCGGCCCGAGATGATTCTAACAGTTTCATCGCGGCCGGGGTGACCTACTTCCGGTCGGTCGTGAAAATGAGATATTACTCTCATGACCATACGTTTTGGTACGTATAATTTTTCTTTAACATTTTCGCCTCTTGTCCAAAGTGTGCCGCCTATCACTTGTCTTGTATTGACGAATTTCACCTCTGCCTCGGTTTTATCTGCTTGTCGCACTAGAGTATTCCATCGTTCAATTTGGTCTTGGATATCTCTGGAGTGCGTTTGCGCTTCTCTGACCTGATCGTTTAATTCCAATGTGGTAATTACTGATATTCGTTCCTTGTACGAGAATTTTGGTGGGTACATTCTCTCCTCTTCGTCGTCTGCTTCGACGTTTGGGCCTTGAGGATTCCTGCTAAGATAGTCAGCCAATATATTTTCCTTGCCGGGACAATGTTCTATGGTGAAGCTGTATTCCTGAAGTAATAATGACCAACGAGTAAATTTCGTTTTCTCGTCCTTATGCTTATTTAACCATAGTAAAGCTCGATTGTCGGTTTTGACTATAAATGGACGGTCTGCCAAATATATTTTGTATTTCCTTATATAATTAACGACGCTCAAACATTCCAATTCATTAATATGGTATTTTCTCTCCGTCGGAGATAACGTATTACTAGCATAAGAGACGATGTGCTTCTGGTCATTATCCCCCAATTGATATAATACTGCAGATAATCCTATTAAGGATGCGTCCGTCTGCAGTATGAACATTTTATTGAAATCTGGCCGGTGCAGTCCTAGAGGTTTATTCAATACTTCTTTTAGTAAAATAAAAGCTTCTTGGGCTTCCGGATTCCACTTGAAGCGCCAGTCTTTCGAGAGTAGTCGGGTCAAGGGCTTTGTAATTATTGCAACATTAGGGATATATTCACGTACCCAATTACATAAACCAAGGAAACTCTGAAGCTGGCGCCTCGTCGTAGGGGCCGGATAATTTTGTATCTGTAATATGTGTTTTTCTAATGGTTGAGTGGTGTTGGCATTTATTTGATGCCCGAGATAGGTTATGCTTGACGTGGCTACTACACATTTTTCCGGTGACACCTTTAAATTATGCAAACGCAGGCGTTCAAAGACGGCTCTCAGATGGTTTACATGCTGTTCTATATTTTCACTGTAGATGATAATATCATCGAGATATACTTTGCAGAAATGATGCAAGTAGCCGGTCAATACGTCTCTTGCCATAAATTTTTGGAATGTACATGGAGCGGTCTTCAATCCGAAAGGCATCACGTTAAATCGGTAAGATGCTCCATCTAATGTTGTAAACGTAGAATAGTTTTTTGACGACTCCTCAAGAGGGATTTGCCAATATCCGCTCTTGAGGTCCAACACCGTAAATATGTTGGCGTTTCCTAGATCCTTTATACTCTCGTATATCTTTGGTAAGACGGATGCTTCGTCTTCCGTTACTTCATTTAAGTGACGATAATCAATGCAGAAGCGAGGCTTCTTGCCGGGCCTTTCAATTATAATGGGAGGCGAACTGTACTGAGCGGTACTCGGTTCTATGACCCCGGCTTTCAGCATCTCTTCAATTTGATCGTACATAACTTTTTTCTTAGAAGGAGACATGGGGTAGGGTTTGATATTGAACGGGCGGTCATCTTTAATTTTTATTTTATGTTTTGTTGTCACCGTGGTAGCTTGGGTAGGCACCGCGGTGAACAATTCAGCAAATTCCTCGAATAGAGGTTTTAAATTATCGTTTTCGATGATCAGTTCTTCGGGAAGCCGGTATTGCTTCCTTGCTTGATGTGCCGCTTGATTCCAGAAGACGGTTATTCGCTCTTCAGTGCCGACGTAGACACATTTACGTTGATAATCGAATACGACATTGTGAGCATATAAAAACGGGGCTCCCAGAATGAGCTCTTCATTTAAATTTTGAATGACCTGAAACGTGGTCTGAAAGGGTACATCTAGTACATTAACGTTTATGGTCGTAGTCCCGAGGGATTCTACTAAACCATCGCCACAAGCCATAACAAAAGTTTGGGGAGCTGTAAGTTGATCAATGTCGTTCAAAAATTTCGGTTGGATAATATTCCTTGTCGAACCTGTATCCAATAAAGCGTTAACCGCTCGATTATTAATTATAATCTTAATGCGAGGCAGAGGGAAAGCGTCGTTAGTTTGATTGATAGATTCTAATGGAGTGAATCGGTGGGGAGATAGGTTGACTTCTTGATCCTTAAACAGGTAATTAAGGTCAGGAAGGTCATCGAAGTTTTTTAATTTAAACTTCTTGCTTCGGAGCTTCCTCGAGGGTCGCTTCGAGCCTGCTGGGGCCTGGTAGGCGGGGCTGGTAGGCGGGGCTGGTACAGTTCGGCCTGGGCCATCGCCTCTGACCCCCGCTTGGTTTCCCGTATTCATATTACGATAGGGATTGTTTGGGCATTCTGCATGAAAATGCCACTGCTCCGTTGGGCAATATCTGCAAGGGCGATACGGGACTCGGGAGTTCCTTACGTCTCCAGTACCCCTTCTCGGTATATCCCCTCTAGGCAGCGAGGAAATACTATTTGCAAAATGCACCCTTGGTGCTGGCGGATTATCTCTTCTTTGAGATCCATTGAATGGTGTCCTAGATGCACCAAAGGAACTGGAGGACGGCTTCGTTAAGGCGGAGGGTTCCGTTCTCCAGTTACTGCTCGATTGCTGATTCCCTTGAGCTGAAGCGGTAGAGGTGGACGCTTCTCGGTCTTTGCTTTTCTTTGCATTTTGCAGAATCTCGAATTCTTTATTCTCATCCATGATTTTAGCCATTTGTTCGGTCATCGTCACTAGTGTATTTGTATCTGGTATGACGGCACTCTTTAGGAGCATTTTCATATCAGGTCTCAATTGATTGAAGATGGTAGCCGCCTTCATCGCCTCCGGCTTAAACGGATCGATCCTCTTGAAGAGGCATACCTTCCTTGAAATAAATACTGACGTATTTTCCTCGGCATCTTGTTTCTTGCCATATAAATTAGCTACTGCTTCGGTGAGTACTTCACCTGAATCATAACGGCTTCTGAACCGCTCGAGGAATAGAGGATACGTGGTAATTAGGGTTCGATATTGTTCGAACCATTTCTTAGCATCATCTTTGAGCTGTTCTGATATTTTATATAGTCGGTCGTTATCCTGCGTAATTCGTACTCGGACGAAAAATTCCTCCATTTGATAAATGAAGGTTTCAGGGTCTTCGTGTTCGAAGCCATGAAATTCCGCATTTGGATGCTTCGACCGATACTTATGCTCGTGCGTGGCTTCGCTTAGAGCTTTGGCAAGACCTGCTGCCATTTGGGCGAACACTTGTTCTGAGGAGGGCTGTATGACTCCTTCAGTGGTACTCGGGCCAACCCCCGAACTACCCAGTACATCCTCCGCGCACGGCCTCTCTAACCCTCTAGAGACGTTGTCCATCACAGATGTCGGCTCGTCGTAAAACTGGAAAGGCGTTGATTCATCCATATCCTTTCCAGAAAGCCCTGCTGACTAACAACGCCCCACGTTGGGCGCCATGTAGAAGAACGCACTACCGGGCGTCAAAATGACGCGACACCAATTTATTTCTCAGGGGGCGCCAGTCGCGTATTACCCCGTTCTTCCACCTCCCAGGCGGGTTCGAGATAAGATGACTTCGGTAGCCGAAAAGCGGGACCAAGGCTGCACTACCACAGATCGGAAACTACGCTCTCTCTGGACCCGAATTCCCTCGTTAGGGGTTTAGGCACCTCTTAATTTCCTGAATTTTTGCATAAAAAAATCCCAACCGAAGAATTTCTCTGCGGAGGGATTAGTTTTGGTACGCGAAAATCGCGTTTTGGTCCATTAATAACGGAATATATTTCTCAAAAAACGCATAAAAAAATCCCTATCGAACCTCCGTACAACAACCAGAAGGTCGAACGTTAATGCGAATTAACTCGACACATCCGGTTTTCTATACGAAAGTTCCAGGGATTATAGACCGTCAACAGGCCTCAAGATCAATTAAGAAACATTAGTTCAAAGAATCCGTTTATTTAACAGAACTGGCTATACAAAATTCTCAAGAAAGAATCGTGCCTTCCCCAATCAAGGTAGTGACTTTCAGACCATACAAGCGAGAGCGCTCGCGCTAACGATCGATTAGGTAGAAAAGATTCATACGTACCTTCTCAGAATCAAAATGTGAGCTTTTAGAATCATTTCAGACTCTGGGTAAATGAATAATTAAGGCTGACTGAAATTAACTTAAAAAAGTTTTACTAAATGAATTTAGTTTCGCTAGAGACTACTTAGCTTTAAAGTTCTTGTATCGTGGAGATTCACGTACTCAAACACATTCAGAGGACTTATTACTGCATAAGTTGAGTGGCGTTCGATCAGTCCACGACTTACTAACCCTTATCACAGTCGATTAATAATATCGATTTGGCAGCGTCTCACCTTCGAGCGACTATTAGGCAAAATTGAATTTTTGGATTTTTATGCACAAGGCGTTTTCCTCTATAACTTTGTCATTTGAAAAGCCCCGTTATTGGCTTTTCTACCATCACTTTGTCTGGACCACTCAACGCGCTCGACCAAATTGCGAGCCGCTGGGTCAATCCAAACTCTTTCTATGCGAGAAACCGGCCTTGTACATGTGCATTGATTTTTATCAATTTTTGCTTATCGGCACTACGCCGGCTTTGACAAAATCTTCTTTTTTGCCTTTCGGATGCAGTGCATCGTTAAAATTTTATGCTCATATTTTAGAATTGGGCTTTCAATGACCGTACTTCAAAGGTCAATGTCTTTGGTTGAGGAATAAAAAATAAAAAATAATTTAAAGTATATTTTCGTGGTACTTTTTAAACTGACTTTGTGGTACTTTTGAAAAATCCATTTAAAGACCAATTTTAGCGTACTTTTGAAAAATCGATTTTCGAGCCAAATTTCAAGGTACTTTTGAAAAACTAATCTGCGGGTGAAATTTTGGCGTACTTTTGAAAAATCGATTTTTAAGCCAAATTTCAAGGTACTTTTGAAAAGTTAATCCGCGGGTGAAATTTTGGCGTACTTTTGAAAAATTGATTTTCAAGCCAAATTTCAAGGTACTTTTGAAAAGTTAATCTGCGGGTGAAATTTTGGCGTACTTTTGAAAAATTGATTTTCAAGCCAAATTTCAACGCAGTTTTGAAAAATTAGTCTGCAAGTGAAACTTTGGCGTACTTTCGATAAATCGATTCCTGGGCCAAATTTTGACGCCCTTCCAAAAATATTATTTTTCAAAGTCCAATTTATGATACCTTTGAAAAAGTATACTATTCATAAATCTTTGTCATTATATACTTCTACTCTGATATTCTGAACCAAAAACATTTTTCCTAAGTGAAAATTCGGTGTTTCTTCGAATTTTCGCCTGGTCATTTCCAACGCCTTATAGAACCCAAAACGGTCCTTGTGGACTGATCTGCGCCTCTGCAGACTCCCAAAAATGTCTTTAAATGAAATTTTTGCCTAAGTCGAATTTTGATTATGTCTTCAACTTAGGACGATTTTGGAGAGTTCTACAACATCCTCACCGAAAGGAGATAAAAAAATGAAAAATAAAAAAAATGACCAAAAAAAATTACCTTATTTTTTTGTAGAAATGCGCCGCCAATGACTTTAATCAATCTGACGTAACGCAGTGCAACCATATCACTTTATCAGACTTGGGATTGACATTATTGACAGCAAAGCTGGAGAGAGTAGAAGTGACTTTTTGGTTTTAATCAAATCACACTATAAAAATAGCGAAATAAATCGAAATACATCGAAAAGACATTGACCTTATGCCAGTCAACTTTGCAATAGCAAGAGATATTTATTTAAAACCCATCGGTGTCCTGATTGTTCGACCGAAAGCAAAAAACGCGGTACTTTGATCTCATCCGCAGGCTTCACTTTTTATACCAATTAAGGAAATTTAAACAACTACATTCTTTCACAAGTAAGTTCGTCGACCTATTCCTGACCTACTCAACACCAGAAGTGTATATTTACTAAATTTACTAATAATTTAATATACTAAATTACCTCAGAGTCCTCTAAAATTTTGCACGGGCTTTCCCATATTGAAGACTAGTACACCATTTTATTTTCCGCATATCATGGTAGATCACGTTGTATAAAGTAATTATCGAATTATATCTTCCCCCTGACAGTATAAGCTCGACTGCGGTGTTTCTAACTACGGCCCTGGGTTAAACAACACACTCATAAGTTTACGCCCACAAACTCACGTCAGATAGCCGACATCGAATGGCCGATATCTCTCTCTCACTTAATATAAAGGTGGAGTAAAGACGGGAAATGAGTTTCCGCCTTTTTTATTCCCCTTGCCTCTCACCACACTTCTCAGTAATACGATTACTTCAACTATACAAGGGAAGATTTACACTACCGAGGCTGTGGTTTGAATCCCGAACGTTAGCGAGGGATTCGGTCAGTCGAGGTAGTGTAAATCCTTACTTCCCATGTAAAGTACATAATTTTTTTTGACTATCGGTATATGCTTTTATTTACATATTTTATTAGTATTAAACAACAATTTGGTACGTATATTCATCTCGTTGAGACAGTATTAAACAGTAGCCTTTGCGCTGTATGTTTGGTGACAAGCCAAAACAGTTATAGGTATCACTTGCGACAAAAAAGAATTTATCATCAAATATAGACACAGAAATTGTCAACTTAAATAACATATCTGAGGAATTAACTAGTAATAATAGATCTATAAGTATTTCCAATTGTACGATTAATGTTAATAAATTAAAACAAAATATTAAATACAGTCGTTTATTCACTTACTTCCCTTCGGAAATAATGTTATTTCCCTGCTGTTATGACAACCACGTAAACATT
This sequence comes from Rutpela maculata, assembly GCA_936432065.2. Taxonomy (NCBI): domain Eukaryota; kingdom Metazoa; phylum Arthropoda; class Insecta; order Coleoptera; family Cerambycidae; genus Rutpela; species Rutpela maculata. Next base: position 207,202,491 of record OW386286.2, on the reverse strand, counting down.
GTGTAAGATCAACCTACTTCTCTCGACAGACATATCATAACTGCTACGTGCTAAATTGACAGTGAAAAAAATAATTTTTCGTCATACCTCCCTCCTAAATATACTCTAATTCCATTGTTTTGTCGATCGTATCTGACGCTTTATGTACCAAATACTTGTTGCCATTGGCAACTGGTCGTTTTTTTTCAATAGAGTAAATTTGGGAAAATTTTCTCTTTTAAATAACATGTATTAAATTAAATGTTTTAAATTTTTTGGAAGTAAATTCAGGCAAGCCTTACTTGCTATATCGTTATATCCGACATTATTTTCAAAAATATTCAGTGCTATTATAATAATATGATTTAATTTATCTTGACAGTAGTTGTCATTTGAATAGAAGCCGCATCCTAAATTTATTTTATTGACGGTTGCCATGGATATTCCAAGCATCGCTGCCGTTACTATTTGCATAGCAAATATGAAATCTTACTCAAATAATTATAGTCAAATTTTTCTTGATGGCAATCTGAGAAAAAGGTATTTGGAATTACTGAAAGATCTTGTCCATCCATTACTCGTTGATATTGTTGACGATTGTTTGATGGAAGACCCTTTGATGTTCTACAATGGATTGGAGCAGATCTCCAAATTTTACTCCGCACGACTTTTTCTTGTGAGGCCGTTCGAAGAATAATATCCATTTAATAGAGCCGAAGTTTCTGGAAGAGTTGCAACTTCATATTGCTGAAGAATGCTATCAAATAGTGGTATAAATTGGTTAAGTAGCTATGTCAGAGGTCGATCACAAAGAGTTTTAATTGATTATAGTATATATTCGTCCATAAGAGAAACATCATCTGGTGTACCACAGGGTAGTATCCTGGGACCAATATTATTCTCTTTATTCATTTTTGACTTTCCTTCTACTCTGTCTCATTGTCAAGTACATCTCTATGCTGATGATTTTGAATTATATATGTCAATAAGTAATCTCGAAAATGATATAGGAAACATAAACATAGACTTATACAATACAGCAAAATATTCTGAAGATCATGGCTTGCGTATTAACCCGAACAAAACAGTGGCACTATGTATAGGGCCTGAGAGGCAAATAAATAACATTACGAGGGATCATACAATAAATATTAATGGAACAAATATAAACTGGGTACAATCTGCGAAAAATTTAGGAGTAATTTTAGATAACCATCTATCTTTTGAGAAGCATGTCGATCATATCTTTTAAATTACATTTTTAAAACTAAAGTCAATGTACAAATTTAAATATCAACTAAGTCAAGAAGTAAAATTAAAATTAGTCAAAACATTGATTTATCCGCATATAGAATATTGTTCCGCAGTGTATTACAATTTTCTTACTCTGCATAATCAATTAAGACTTCAGCGCATGCAAAATGCCTGTATGCGATTTGTTTGCTGCATACTGTTTAGGGAGCATATAATACCTCATCTCGTGGCTCTAAATGAATTAAATATCAAAAATAGAGTTTATTACTTATTCTCCATCTTTTTATATAAATTATTAAAAAGCAAAACGCCTTCTTATTTGTATAAACTTCTTGTTAAGAGATCAGATATACATGCAGTCAATTATAAGAGCAAATACCTTTACAATTCCACAACATTCGACCAGAAAATATGAAGGTAGTTTTTCTCATTTGGCACCTGTTCTGTTAAATAACGTTATTTAGATTTATCTCTCAATAAATTTAAGGAAAACGCAAAAGTTCTCTGTCAGATGCAAATTAAATACATAGACATATATATTTTTTCTTTATATACAGTAACGCAGATTAAAATTTAAAAAAATGTTTTTATTTCTTTCTTTAAGTGAATCATTCTTTTCTCTCTTTTTTTTATTATAAATATTATAACTGTTTGGAATTTACTATTGCTTGTAAAGGTTCTTAAATTATAATACTTTAGGGTAGGTACCTATTTATAAGGTACCTACCCTAAAGTATTATAATTTAACATATAGTTATATATGTTGTAAAATGTAGGTACCATATTTTGCAATATTTTGGTAGAGAAACTGTTAATTTGGACTACTCAAATCTGACGGCAAACGTAGCAATATACCATTTCACTTTTGATAATTGATAGATATTTTTTTTTTAACAGTTTTTATTTGTAAGAAATGTAATATAAATAATTATATAAAAACTTAGTTTAGTAGGTTTTCTGGGTATAATGTAATACTACGTACAGTATTAATTTGTTTCTAATGTATATGGGGAGGTGGAAGATAGCTTAGGCTAACCTCTTCCTTTTGTGTTAACTATTTTGTGCACAATAAACGTTTATTTATTTATTTATTTATTTATTTATTTATTTATTTATTATAAATAACCTCACAAATTCTTCAAAATATAAGAACTTGTTTCGAAGAAAAATTGCGTTATTGAAAGTTGGTGGTACATAGTTTCAACATCTAATTGTCTGATACAGTTTCTTCTGATATTCGACTCATGTACTATATCTGAAATATTTTATCTCAATGAATACAAAGCGCTTTTGTAACTTGAATTTTGAATATTTTGGAAACGAATCGACATAGTTTTATATTTTTTTTGTGTGTGGTATTCAGGCGAGGAAGACCTTTCAAATGAGGTATCACTTGTACTATTAAGCGATTTAAAACTTTAGGAGTTGTGGTTACATCGCGAAGAGATTAAGCGGTTCGCAGGCGAGTTATATTACAAAAGATATATCCCTCGACAGTGAAGTCAGGTGGAGGTCTGAGGTCTGAGAGTTTCAAAAAATATAAATTTGAACTACCACAAGTCCATCTGTTTCATTTTCAATAGCCCACATTATATAAAACTTGTAATACTAAGTGAATTAACGAAGTGTTAGTCCAGTCTACGAATTTTCAATATGTGGGGTGTAGACTACATGGAGGGCGGCAAAATTTTTGACTTCAGTGATGGGTTTGGGGTAATTAGGAGGTAAACATACTAAAAGTTCCCGACCCTAGAAGGTCAGCCTTGCGGAAGGACTTTTTTTGGTGTTTCGCTTATAACTCGAAGACTATTGGTCCTAGAGAAAAAAATATTCTTGCTTTTTTGAAAACCGACAAAATTTCCTACTCCAACAAATTTTTTTTATCTTCAACCATTCTCGAGTTATCCGCTTCTGAAAATCGCCGATTTCCGGAAAACTCTGTTTCAGATGATATTTTTCGTCATACTCTGCTCTTAATACCTCAAATCTTCTTTGTAAAATAAATTGTAATTTGCATACTATATTCCTGTTAGGCACCTACTAAGTACATAACAACTAACGTTTTGCAGTTAAGTAACAATGGATTTTAATTTTGGTACTTCATTTCATTTCAGGATGTGCAATAGGTGCGTTTAGGGAATGCAACGGTTGGCAACAGTTACGAGCAGCGGTTCTCTAAACGACAGCGCTGAAAATGTGCCAATTGTCAACTGTTGGATGTTTTAGTCAGGGGCAAAATTTACTCTGAGTGTAGTCAGCAGTGAAACTTAACCTCACTTTCTTTCATCAAGTCCCCGCCCCTAGCCCTGCCGCTTCAGGGGAAAGGAGGGTGGAGTAAACATTGGTTTGCACTTTTCCTCTGTCAGGTTTTATGAATAAAATATTGCAGTAAACTACTACGATGAGAAAATGCATAATATAGTTTTTTTTATTTTTTTCCGCATATTTTGGTACCGCAGGTGGCTTTGCTTGTAGCAGGCAGATGTTTTTCTGGTCATCAGTAGATGCTGATTTGTTCTATATTTGAGTAAAATTTGATTCAAATCGGAAACAAAATAAAAAAGTTATGAGGGTGTCTTCATTTTAAGTGAGTCAAACTGTGTATTTAAGGAAATGTATAGATTTCGACAATATTGTATTACGTTAGTAAATACGTTGAGTGTTGTAAAATAAAGATTGTTTTGTAACTGTGATTTATTAGTAGGCTACGGTAAACCGTTTTGATAGAAACATTTCAGATACATATTTAATTTATTTATTCATTATCGATTTTCGCTGGCGAATATCTCGGAAACTATAACAAATAGGAAGAAAATGAATATAAAAATTTTTGTAGGAAATTAATATAATTTAATTTTGCATAGAAATATTTTCATCGAGTTACATCGTTTCCGAGTTATAAGCGAAGAATCGAAAAAGGGACCCTTTCACCCCCTCCCCCCTGAAGGGCTAGGGGCGAGGACTTTTAGTATATTTACCTCCTAACTACCTCCAACACATTCCTGAAGAGGAAAATTCTGCCCCCCTTCATGTTCTCTATATTCATTCGTTGACTGGACTATGTCTCTAAGTGAACGTACTATTCTGAAACTAGCGTTGGTAAATTGTCTCGTGGCAGAAGCCACTTGCAACAATTATTTTATCTCGGAATTTGTGAGGATTTATTTCCAATTAACAGCTTTCCGTTGTGGCTCGCCCCTTAATAAGGCTTCCTTGATTGTCTTAAGCAATAATCCCATGATGGAGCTTCAATATACTTAAAATGGGGTAAAGATTTTGTTATTTAGATGTACAAAGAATTTGGAAGGCAAATTAAATTGCCATTTTTGACGCGTTTTGTTTAAAATTTCTAATGAAAAATCTTAATTAAAAGAAGAGATTTATCAAAACAATGTATTAGACTAATAGGAGAAATTTTTAATTAATGATTTTATTATGTAACTGGATGAAGGATTAAATAAAAGAATGCTTTATGAATATATTTAGGGAATGTTCGACCATTAAGTAAAGAATATAAATTAGACACTGGAGATTCAGTTGCTTTGAAAAGGCGTGGCCAGCGATAAAATCTAATATTTCTGTTTTAATTATTCTACTAAGAATGTAAATGCACTCTTCCAAGAAATTTTTGCCTTACTCTGAATTGTATTAGTAAAATCAGTTTTTTACTCCCCTATATCCAAATAAAGAAATGTAGTAATCGCGAATTTCATATTTGTTCACGAATAAGGCAACTGGCCAATAGCCCAAGATTAGTGTGTTTTTGAAGTGAGTCCACTTTATTTTTTAACGGCTTCTTAATAATCAAGCAAGTGATTTTGAAGCTAAAATAAATGTGTGAAAAGGCCACCTAAAATGCAGGCAGACGGCTTACAAATAAAGATTTTAAGGAACACTTTAACGAACTTTAGTGACAGTGAAATCGACTTGACAACAGAAGGTCCCAATGCACGGCAATGACTTCAACATTTTAATTTAATTCTTTTCTATTAGTAGTGTTTTCTATCATATATGTATTATGAGGTATACGAGCTCATCCTCACTTGCTGCAACTAAGGTGGCATCATCTGCAAATCTCAAGTTTTAAATCTTGGTATAGTATAGTTTCCTGCATACAGTTGGCGAATGATAAAACTAGATATTTGGGTATTCTCATCTCCGCACAATTTGCCCCATTTCACATTGTCAAAAGCCTTACGGTAGTTTACGAAACAACGGTGTATAGGCACCCAATATTTTTTTCCTTCTTGATAAGTTGTCGCAAATTCAGTATTTACTCTCTGGTACCGCATCCTTTAACAAAGCCTGCTTATTTTGCGACATTGGATTGGATTGGATTGGATTGGATTTTTTTTCGGTCTCACCCCCTGAAGTTTTTCCAATTATTTTAAAAATGAAGTATACCCCTGAAGTGGTTCCAATTATTTAAAAAATTAAGTATATAGAATTTTAACTCGATCGGGTAACGCTAACCTGTGCCACAAGGCCATTAAAAGTCACTAAAATACGCAATTCTCATCTATTTTCAATAGTATCTCGTGAACTGTTGATTACATCGAAATGTTATTCAGACATAATTGAATAAAAATTTATTATTATAAAATGTAATTTCTTTGCATTTTTCTCATACAATTTAATAGTTGAATAGGAATAATGAAGCTTCGGTTGGCATATGCAGGCACCAGAACATTCATGTTCTCGTTGAAATGCCAGGATACACGTTTTGTGTCCCATGAATTAATCGAATTAGCTTTCCCTTATTGTAAGGGATGTCTTATAGCAACAGGTATCTGTCGCGGTTGCCTGCTAGGCGTACGACCTCAACAAATTCTTTTTCATTGGTCGTTTTTTAACAACAATTCTCTGCTATATTGCCATCTGCTGCAGCTGAGGCTCGAACTCGGTAGAGATAACAGCGACTAACCACGTTGTTTCACTAAATCGGGTCTAGGCCATTGCTACAGTTTCGTTAACTCGCTAAAAACGGCACTAAACATCCATACTCTAGCCAGAAGCCATCGAACCAGGAAATCCGTGGTCTCAATGCGAGGTTAAACACTTTATCACACAGAGAAACTAACTAGAAGTTTAGATTGTGCTTATATTAAACATTTTAATATTTCAACTTCATATTCTAAACTTCTAGTTAGTTTATTTGTATGATAAAGTGCTTAAACTCGCATTGAAAAACCGGCCCTGAGTCGGTTAAGTTTCTTTCACCATCTGATTTTCCATGAACCATTAACCGTTTTATGTTTCAAATTATCGGCAGTAAATTGCCATTTAGCAGACAAGTTTTAAGAGAGTTTATTTCAATTTCAGAGAAGTTAAAATGACAATTTGTAAAGGCGTTTTGCATATTATTTGCGAAATATTTTAAAACTTGCTTGCTAAATGGCAATTTACTGCCGATAATTTGAAACATTAAACGGTTAATGGTTCATGGAAAATCAGATGGCAAATGGTGAAAGAAACTTAAACGAGTCAGTGGTTCAGTGCTTACGTGTTAGCATTGAGACCACGGATTTCCTGGTTCGAGGCTAGAGTATGGATGTTTAGTGCTGTTTTTACCGAGTTAACGAAACTGTAGCAATGGCCTTGACCCGATTGAGTGAAACAACGTGGTTAGTCGCTGTTGTCTCTACTGAGTTCGAGCCTCAGCTGCAGCAGAGAATCATCAAAAAAACGACCAATGAAAAAGAATTTGTTGCCTAGTAGACAACCACGACAGATACCGTGTTGCTATAAGACATCCCTACAATAAAGGGAAGCTAATTCGATTCATGGATGGGAGACAAAATGTGTATTCTGGCATTTCAACGAGAACATGGATGCCTGTTTATGCCAACCGAAGCTTCATTATTCCTATTCAACTATTAAATGTATGAGAAAAAATCGGCAGCTACTGGAAGCGACTGGAACCTCCCCACCCGGTGGATCTTTATAAGCTATGTTTGAATATTACATCGGAAATCAGAGCACTGAGCAAACAGATAAATTACACGTGACTTTGGAGCCATTTATTTCAAGAACAAATATCGAACGAACTGAAGTGGACTACCAGAAATCTGTTAAAACAATACCTCTCATGTTTGTTTATGTTGAATGTTAATCAATTGCCGTATATCATAAGGGTATTAACAGATAACGTTTCGAAGATTTTGTAGAACATTGGATAGCGAAGAAAAATAATTACACAGAATTTAGCCCAAATGACGCTCTAACCTCAAGTCAATAATATTATGGACAATTTAAGCAGACTACGCATGAGTCAAATTAAAATCTTCCTGCTCGATCAAAAAGGTCCGAGCAAGTCGAGCTTCGTCCGAGGCCTTTATTTTATAATATTCGAACGTTTCAGATTTAGCTCGGTTAGCTCGATTTGCATTAAATGAACGATTGTGAGGTGTTCCATCAATCAGACGTAAGATATTTTATTATAAATTTTATTTATCAGTCCTATTATCGTTAGCAGTAAATTGATATAGTCTATTATGTTGAACTTCTATATACATGCATCTAACTGAAAGTAAAAGAGATGGATAGCCGCAATTAAAAGGGATGATCGAACACCTTCCATTGTTTTTACATCTCGATTTTCCAACATCAACTTCTTGAAATACTCACTCTGCATAATTAAATAAAGTTTATTACTTGAAAACAATAAAAAACGCCTTGACACAATCCACAAAAAACACTATATTGTTAAAATTTCAAAATACTTCTTAGCCAGGCCAACGGAAAAACACAAACGGTTTTGACAAACGTTTAACGACTGTCAACAAATGTTTGACCGCCACGCCAAGTTGGAAGTCACGTGGTTTGGATGAATAAAAACCGCTGCCCAAGGAATCACTACTTCCACATCCAGATTCTCTATCCAAGTCATTCACAACGAAAAAACTTCGTATGTGGAAATAATTGTTTATGGAACTTCAATAATATAATATTTGAAATCCTCTACCCCAAAAACCCAGAAAACGATACCCCACATCGGTAGTGGGGTGGGGGTGGGATAGGGGGTGATAGTGGGGGTGGATGAAGTAAAAAAATATTTTGAGGTTTCTGGTTCTTGTACACACACTAAATCACATTTTTTTTTCATCCTCCTTAATAAGGAGGTGGGGGTGGGGGTGGTAATGGGGGTGGCTAATACCAAAAATTTTTTTGAGACCCTAGCTTCTCTTGTATATACTAAATACCAATTTTATCGACTCTTGCTTGATTTACCCATTTACCCCAAATTTACCCCAATTTACCCCAATTTACTCCCCGACCCTTTGTCGGAACAACATGAAAATATAATTTAGTTCCAAATTTCGTGAAAGTACATACGTGTACCAAATTTCAAGTTAATATCTTAAACGGTTCCAGAGTAAACGTGCGCAAAAAAAAAAATGACAGACAGACAGAAATTTTTTTTTCGCTCAAACTTAAAATCTCGACGTTTCATGACATTTTAAGCCTATTTGAACAATAAAAAATTTTTTAAATTTTTTTGTCGTTCCTATACTTCCACTGGATGTGGAAGTAAAATAGACTGCTAATTACAGGTCAGATTTCCAACCTACAAAAAGAGTCCTATTTTATTAGGACAAAGTATTTAGAACTTCATAAACATTACACTGTACTAGATTTTAGTTGAAAGTACGGGAACCAAGGAGAAATTTTAATAATAGCTACGTAATATTCTTAAATCTTAAGAAATATATATTTTTCAAGTTAGCTGTGACGTCACGTACCATAACCAACATTTACAAAGGTTACCAACCCAAATATTTTTGACAGATGGCAAAATACATTTTCCCCTAACAATAATACTAATAATATTTTTGGATGCTGTCATGTATGCACATATAACGAATTCGTTTTAATTTTTTTAACGGAAACGAAATCGAAAGGGTGGAAGTGTGCTATATCGTTGAAATTGGAATTTTTACTGCTTTTCAACGGTTTGATTACAAATTGTAAATAATCATAAAATAAACAACTTGTTGTGCCAAAACGGCACTAAACGTAATCCGATCTCAACCAAAACCTTTTCAGATGTTCTGGAGCACTAAAGAAACCCTCATGCAAAGTTTCATCCAAATCCGTTTAGTAACTTCGCCGCTATCGTGCTAACATACACACACACACACATACACACACATTTTTTAAAAACCATTTTTTGGGTTCCTTGGACCTCAAAATGTAAAGATTTAACATTATCTCAATTTTCGATTTTGGACTAAATGTAGTAACCTCCCACAATTTTATTGTTGGGAGGTTAAAATGCAAAGAAATGCCATTTTATAATAATAAATTTTCTTCCAGTTGTGTCTGTATAACATTTCGATGTAATCAACAGTTCACGAGATACTATTGAAAATAGATGAAAATTGTGTATTTTAGTGACTTTTAATGGTCTTGTGGCACGGGTTAGCGTTATCTGATCGAGTTAAAATTTTATATACTTCATTTTTTAAATAATTTAAACCACTTTAGGGGATGAGGCCGAAAAGGTTGTAAGAAAAAACTATCTATGAAAATTGCGTATTTCAGTGACTTTTAATGGCCTTGAGGCACGGGTTAACGTTATTCGATCGAGTTAAAATTTTGTATACTTAATTTTTTAAAAAATTGGAAAAACTTTAGTGGGTGAGACCGAAAAAAATCCAATGTCGCAAAATAAGGACCACCCTACTGCTTACTCAGAAGATGTTTGCCAAGACAGACAATACTAAAGACTGGATTGACAGCATTATTGCGATATTAATTCCAGCACTTCGTAGTTATTACAGACACTTATCGTTCTCTTATTATGTAGTGGCACGAAGCTTGAGGTCTTCTAATCATCGGGTCAGGTTTCTGTTTCCCATATTTTTTGGCATATTCTGTGAAGGAGTCTCATACCATCTTCACTAACTAACTTAAGCGCCTCGGACTTGATATTTTCTATCCCAGTTGCTTTATCAGTTTTCAGTTTTTGTGTGGATGCCCCTACTCTGATTTCAGTATTGAAGATTCGTAGTCCTGCTTCCAGTCGCCTTCTACCTTAGGGTCACTTTTGAAAAACTTTTCGCTATATAGGCGTCAAACCTCAATAATTTGATCTCTGTCAGTTCTTAGAGTATGAGTGGAGTCGACACTCGAATGATTTTTCTTTTTGACCCGATGGAGGCTCTAAATTTCCCATGTATATGTTTCCCGTCAGTATTGCAAGAATAGCGATCTTCTGGGCTCGATATTTGTTGCGTGATGGTCGCAATGACCATACATAATCAGAAAGTCTTGCGTTTGGCATTGCGCTATTAACCGACCGCCCACAATAAAGACGTCTACAAGTACTATAGCAGAGGCCCCTCCAAGATTATTATGTACATCATTGCTTGCTTCGCTTTCGCTTGATGCTTTCGCTTGCTCTTATTGCCGTACCAAAACAAACGCTTTTCGATACTGTATATGTGTCTAACATTGTAGTTTTGAACTATAAGCGTCGCAATACGATCACAGTTTTCTGGATCTGAAAGACATGAAGAGATGAACACAAACTTCATGATTAGATTGAAGCCAGAGGAGGGTTTTCCAGCAACCTCGCCGTGTATCAGTCCTAGATAAATTTACTTGACTACTCGCGATACGTTGACATTTTTTAAATTATTTTCAAGAATAAAAAGTAAGTTTTTTTTATTTAACAAAATAAAATGACGCATTAATCAAAAAGTACATGTTTGTAAAAATACGATTCTATGGCTCCGGTAGGAACTCGGAAGAATTTAATATTTTACTGTAGTACCTTCATTATTGGAAATTATACATTGTTTTATTTCATTATTCCAAATGAAACATATTCAAATTCGCTATCTTAATTTTTCAATGAAATGTAATTTAAAATTACAATGATTACTATAATCTGAGTATACTAATCAGTGCAGTTATATGAGGAACTAGATGGAGCCTGCCATTTTTGTTGCATGTCGTGGTTTTATAAATCTCATCATGTACCAAGAGTGAACAAGTGCCTCGTTCTAGCCATCTCAGACCTACCTTGCACTGACGAGAGCCAATAGCTCGAAACTGGAGTCTGCAAGTGGCGTGGAGTGGCTAGCACGAGAGCTTTCGGCGTGTCTGTTACAATCGAAACTTTAGCGTTTACTTATTGCACTTAACGCGGCCAGGCTTGTAATTCGCAGTTCAGCGCTCGGAGGGGCATTAGTCCGGAGAATAGCTGTTAGTTGCAGTCTGGTTTTTATTCCTTATATATTTAAGGAAACGTATAGAGGTGTTCGACAAAAATATTTCACTAGTAAGTATATAAGGAACGTTAAGGTAGGTCCACAAAGTGAGTGCAGTAAGTCTGTAGCCTATGGCGTGTAACCGGTAGACGTCAAAACTGGCAGATTTTTACCTCTCTGTGATGAAATCTGCATTAAAAGGTTCTTAAATGCCACCTTTGCAGTTGGAATCGACAACGACTTATTACTTACACGAGATAAGATTTGAACTATTTCTTGCTGACAGTCATATTTTTCGGAGATATCTGACGGCAAATACAAAATTATTGCTGATTTCCCCTTAATTTAAAAGGCAAGTCGATCTCTTCCACTAAGTTGCAATTGCAACTGGTGAGCCATCCAGCTATCGAAACACCAACGTCCCTTGACCATCAACTGAAATTTTAGTTGGGCTAAAAAGAATTCAATAAAATCTACCACAGTTGTCGTGACAGTCATATATACTTTTGTGATTGCCTTTGTAATCATATTATTATTGGGAAATTTTCCAGAACGACGATTGCTGTTGTAAATACATCATGTTATTTGTTAGTTGTCACTGACCTCTCGATTGTCCCAACAAATGCTTTCCATTATCTAAAATTATTGTGACTAATTGTTACATTTGTGAATATTAGTGCCGACAAAAATTTTCATTATTTTATTTTGTGGCAATCGCACTAAGAATATTTAATTTATACTTATAGTCATTGCGACGATTTGTTCTTATGAATATTTTCATTATTTTCATGTGAAATATAGCAGTTGCCCAACGATAATATTTAATTCATACCACTCTGTATGTGACAATTTTCATAAAATAAACGTTTTAAATGTTTTGCCTTCAGTACCGGGTTGACAACGAGATTAGTCCCGTTCCAATTTCTAGTTCGATTTTAGGAATACAATTTTGAAATGTTGGCATATTATTTGTGACACAACAAGCCACATTTTGCACTTATTAAGTGAAAAATATCACTTCCGGTCCAACCGGAAGTAGCAACAGCTTTTGATTTTTAAATAGCAACCTATCTATATTTTTGGATATTTAGATTCCTCATCAAATTCTCGTTGCAACGATGTATCATAACTAAGTAATTTTTTTCCAAATGGCGTCATAAATTCGAAAAAGTGAAAAAGCTAAGTTGGCAACTGCAAGACTGTGTTCTCAAAAAATTTACCCAGTTGGCCTTGAATCTGACGTATCACCTTAATTTTTATCGCATTTCAATAAAAGTTTATTTCGTGCCAAAATCACTATTTTGAATTGAAAAACAATTTTTTGAAAAAACATAAAAAGCAAATGAATTTTGTTCAATTTTTTTAAATGTTAATCATGTTTTTTTACTTGCAGCAACAAAGCCCAAAACATTAACCTTTTATTTGATGTATAATACGTCCAGTTTGGGTACTAATTTACACTGAAACTATTGGATTTCTGTAGATGCTATTCTTCAGTTATTTAACGAAACCGTATGTACTAATGTATGTACTAAATTTTACAAGCGTGCATGACAAAACGACATATATTTTCAAACATTTGCCTAAGTTATTATTTGATAAAGTTTATGTAATGCTTTTTTAATTTGCTTGTGATACATTTGCTAATATAACTATTTAAAAGTTTAAAAAAAATGAAAAGGTGGACATGTTACTTATTTATGGAGAATCTAAAAGAAATGCATATCAAGCTGAAAGGTTATATGCAGAGCGGTATACTGGAAGGCATCACCCTTGTAGAAAATATTTTAAGATTTTAGAAGAAAAATTTAGGGCCCAGCCAAATGAAAACGAACAGAATACGTTTATTATTGACGAGGCTACAGAGATTAATGTTTTAGCATCCGTGGAAATTAATAAAAATGCAAGTACACGTGAGATTGGAAGTGCTCTTGATATTAGCCGAGAATCTGTTAGAAGAATATTGAGAAAACATGGATATCAGTCATATAAATATCAATTTCATCAGCACTTATATGAAGCTGATGCAGGTAGGAGAGTTTATTATTGCAATTGGTTACTAGAAAATAGAAACATTGTTCCCAGAATTCTGTTCACAGATGAAAGTCGGTTCAGTAACAATGGCATATTTAACCGAAATAATTTGCGTTACTGGTCTCAGAAAAAATTATATGAATTTAGAGAAGGAAATCACCAAGATGTGTTTGGGGTAAATGTATGGGCAGGAATTGTGGGTACTAGGATCATAGGTCCTATTTTATTTCAGGGGACTTTAATAGAATTAGGTATCTGAACTTTTTGGAAAATGAAATTGAGAGCTTTTTAGGAGAATTACCTACGAATTTGAGAAGAAGCATTTATTACCAACAAGATGCTCCGCCACATAACCTTCGAAATGTCTCCAATTATTTAGAAAACAGATTTCAAAATAGAGTTATTTCGACATATGGGCGTACAAGATGGCCTTCCAGATCACCTGACCTAACCTATAGATTTTTTCCTGTGAGGGTAACCTCCAGGAGTTGGAAATCAAAATTCGCCAAGCTTTTGCAACAATAACTGCGCAAATGTTAGAACGGGTGGTAAGGGAAACCATCAGTAGGGCTCAAAAATGTACTAAAGTTGAAAAATTGCCATAATTTTATTTTCCCCTATCTTATAAATAATTATTAATAAATTCTGTAAATTTTATTTAATCTGTGTATTTTTTTAACAATACTAATTGCTAAATGTAGCATGTACAGAAATCCAATAATTTCAAAGTAAATTAGCACCGAAACTAAACGTATTATACATCAAATAAAAGGTTAATGTTTGGGTTTTGTTGGTGCAAGTAAAAAAATATGGTTACCATTTAAATCAATTAAATAAAATTCATTTACTTTTTGTTTTTTCAAAAAATTGTTTTTCAATTCAAAATAGTGATTTTGGCACGAAATAAACTTTTATTGAAATGCGAAAATAAAAATTAAGGTGACACATCAGATTCAAGGCCTACTGGGTACATTTTTTGAGAACACAGTCTTGCACTTGCCAACTTAGCTTTTTCACTTGTTCGAATTTAAAATGCCATTTGAAAAAAAATTACCTAGTTGTGATACATCGTTGTAACGAGAATTTCATGTGGAATCTAAATATTAAAAAAATATAATATATAGGCTGCTATTTAAAAATCAAAAGTTGTTGGTACTTCTGGTTGGACCGGAAGTGATATTTTTCACTTAATAAGTGCAAAATGTGGCTTTAGTGTCACAATTGATATGCCAAAATTTCAAAATGGTATTCCTAAAATCAACCTAGAAATTGGAACGGGACTAATCTCGTTGTCATCCGGTATACTGCCTTTCAGAAAAAAGCGAAATTAAATAAAGATATAATTCTTCAGACAAAATATATCAAAGTCAAGTCCGTAGTCCAATAAAATCATCATCAGATAAAAGTGCAGACAAACAAAAGTAGAAATAATTGTTAAGTAATTGTTTTTCCAAATAGAAGCAAATAAATTAAATCACTAAACACTAACAAGTAATATCAAACTTTATAAAAGGGTCTGTCACGTAAAGTGTCCTACTTTTAAAAATCTTGAGGATCGCCTATGTCAACTTTGTATATTTCTTTGTCCCAATAAAAAAAGAAAGAAAAATTATACGAGAAGGTGGGTAAGGGCCGTTTCGGTACTTTTTAAAATATCAGAATAAATCCCACGATTTTAATAAATTTGGTACAAACTTAATAGTCATGTTGTAATATGATTTTCCTATAGTAAACTGTTAGCAAATATTAACTTTTACTTTACTTTAGTAATGGGATTAATCAGAGTTTTTTTAAATCCCAGAGGATGATGTAAATTAGCGGAACTAAGAGAAAATTTGCATCGGAAAGTATTCTATTCGGATTTTTCCGATCCACGAAATCCTAAAGGCAATTAGTGAGAATATAATGGAAATCCGGAGATGAACATATAGGAAGTGGAAGCTTATTATATAAACTCACGTCCGGTTTATATTTCGTTTCGTTTTCGAGAATAATTTCTAAGAGACTTTAAATAAACCTGATATTAAAATTGCTTACTTCCACGTTTATTAGATTTACATTGCTTACAGCTTCCAATAGCTGAAAAGTTCCTTGAAGAATTTAAAATAAGTTCAAGTAGACCTTAATTAAATAGAGTTTTAGTGACTTCCTAAAAATCTTAATAAATAAGATGACCTTTAACGAGAAATATATAGTTGGTAGTACATAATTTTATCAATTATAACTCTGAATAATAGTAGTTTTAGGGAAATCAACATCGGATGAATACGTTACAAATGGGCATATTATTATACTCGTCGCAAATACGAAAACGAGGAGTATATTGCATTTGATCGGCACATTTCTAAAACCGTAAATATCGCTCGTTGACAAAAAAATTGAATATCATTGTGTTAACGAACGAATTCTGAACAACTTTCAAAATGTCCTTCTGTTCATCTGCCGTCCGTTCGTCCGTTGGTCCGTCCGTCAAGTTTCATGTAGGCACGATAATTTAAGAAAGGAAAATTCGATTGTATTGAAGTTGGGAGGTAAGTTTAATGTCAGTCAGATGAAGAACCCTATTGTTTTAAATAAAATTTATCAGTAAATAAAAAAGTTATTAACCATTACTTGTTATCTTATTTTTTTTTTTGCAATTGGATAAAAATCTTATAAGACATTATTTTCTGTTGTTTATTTATACTATAGTATATATTTCATAATATGATTTTCAAATAGATATTATATTAGATGTAGTAACATGTATCTAGGGTAGCCAAAGTCGCTAACGGTTACACTTTCGGCGCGGTGGGACATTCGCGTGGGTGACCACCAGGGGTCGTGTCTGTTACCAGAGCTGTACAACTCCGACTTCCCGAATACCAACCTTGCCAAGTACGCCGACGACACGGCCATGTACGCGCATTCACACAACGCTCAAGCGACTAATATGCTGCTGAAAGCGCACATGGTTCGTGCCACGGCGTATTACGACAAGTGGAAGATTTCAGACACCAGAAGTAAAGAAAGTACTGTAATCGTCCAAAAATTCCATTCTATATCGCTTCAGGATACTGAAAAAGTGGTTTAAAAAAAATGTCCTTATGTGTGTGTGTGTCTGTATGTATGTGGTGGAACCAATTGACCAATTTCGTTTATATTCGGTATATGTAAAAATTAAGGGTAGTTTACTGAATTAAAAAAATCGAAAATCTCAATTTTATCAAAAGTGGCTTTAACGATTTTGCTCATATCTCAGATACCAATCATCGCACAAGTTTGGGGGAAAAATCCTCTTTGGTAAAGTGTCACTGAAAAATAGCTGGAAAATATTTTCGAGTCTCTTTCTAGGGGGCGCTAGGGAGCGTAACAGCCATGGCCGAATAGAAAATTAGGTTTTTCTCCGTGTTTTGCTCAATTAAGTAGTACTGAAAATATATGCATCGTAATCCTGAGACAATTTCGAATCTTGTTAGTTTTTCAATTTTTTTTGTATCTCTAAAAGTAAAGTTGTGCGGAGATGCCAATTTTTTTTTAAATGTCGACTATTCCGATTAGCCTTAACGAAAGTTAACAAACTTCATCTCGTTACAAAGGGCTTTTCTTAGTCTATCAAGTGCGCTTTATGCTGTTTTCATTTGATTATTACCGTCTCGCTGGGGGGTGTTATCTGACATGTCAACAAATATCGAACTATTTCTAAAAAAGTTTAAATGGAATGATATGTTTATTTTTACACGATAAAATAGAGAACTAAAAGTGAAAACCGCAATTCGATAACTTTTTTCTAAGAGTGAATATCAACAAAGTTGAAATTATGAATTATTATCAGATCTTGGAGACGGAATTTGCAAATTAGCCGTTGAAAACAAGTAAGCTGTGAAAATGACACAACGAAGAAACAACGTATGTCAAAAATATTCAGTACAATGTACGTTACATAATATAAAAATTAGTAATTAATAACAATGACAACAAATCTAAAGGTAATAATAATAAACAATGTAACAAATTGAATGTCCAAAAAAGTAAACGCAACAACACATTACAATACATTAAAAAATTTAGAGTGTAATTGCCCCATATGTTCAAAATGTCGTCTATCATGCGAGAGGTCCAATCTCAAGGTCGTTAGTCTGCAAATGTGTGGTGCTGACTTCTAGGTGGACAAATATTGGGGCCTTTTATTTTCAATGAAACTCTTAATGGAGAACGTTACCTAAGTTCTCTAAGAAATGAATTGCCACTTCTTTCAGAAGGCGTACGTACCTCTAGCAATTTGTCGTGATATGTTTTTCCAACAGATGGGTGCCCGGCGCATTTCTCTTTGAACGTTCGGGATTTTTTAAACCAGACATATCCTGACAGGAGGATAGGGCGTGGAAGTCTATTTCGTTGGCCAGCCAGGTCCCCAGATCCGACTTGCCTTGATTTTTATTTGTGAGGGCGCATAAAAGTTCTCGTTTTTGCCACTAGAAGAGACGACATGATCTAAAGAATAAGAAATACTATTCAAAGTATTTCGATGGCAGAAATAGAGACTTCTGTTCAATTCACTCGTCAGAGAATGAATTCTTGCATCAAAAAAGGCGGACGACATTTTGAACATCTGGGGCACCACGAATTACATTCTAAATTTTTTGATGTGTTGTAATGTGTTTTTGGACGTTTGATTTGTTATATTGTTTTTTTTATATATATATTAATATAGTTAGATTTGTTGTCATTGTTATTAAATACTAACTTTTATATTATGTAATATATATTCTACTAAATATTTTTGACATATGCTGTTTCTTCATTGTGTCAATTTCACAGCTTACTTGTTTTCAACAGCTACTTTGCAAATTCCGTCGCCAAGATCTGGTAATAATTCATAATTTCATCTTTATTTACTAATATCTATTGTTAGAAAAAAGTTATCGAGTTGCGGTTTTCACTGACATCTGAAGCTTTCAATTCTCTATTTTACTGTGTAAAAATAAACATACCATTCCATTTAACTTTTTTTTCCAAAAAAGCGCGATATTTGTTGACATGTCATATCGCCCTCTAGCGGCGACGGTAATAATTGAATGAAAACAGCGTAAGGCGTACTGGATAGACTAAGAAAAGCCCTTTGCAACGAGACCAAGTTTGTTAAATTCCGTTACGGCTAATCAGAGTAATTGATATTTAAAAAAAAATGCTTTGGCATCTCCCTACTACTTTATTTTTGAAGATACAAAAAAAAAATGATCCGAAGGCGTCTCAAGATTATGATGAATATATTTTCAATACCATTTAATTGAGCAAAATACGGAGAAAAGCTTAATTTTCTATTCGGTCATGGCTGTTACGCCCCTAGCGGGCATTTTAGAAACTCGAAAATATTTTACAGTGATTTTTCAGAGTCACTTCACCTTAGGTAATTGTTCCTTAAACTTAGGCGATGATTGGTTTCTTAGATATGGCCAGCCTCCATTCTTAGTTGCCCACCCGGTACATCAATAATAAATTATAGACGTAAAAAGTGTTTTTCTCCGAAAAATTCAGATAAAGGTAGTTTATTGATGAGAAAAAATCGAAAATCTAGATTTTATCAAAAAAACGATATTGCTTAAATTTTGTACGTTAATAGTAAATTACCCAGTAAACATTCTTGTAATGTTTACATAGCAACGATATAATATTGGAAGAACATATTAATATAAAGTAGTTATGCCAGTTTTGTATAATAAATATATAAAATGAAATACTTAACTTAAACGTAATATTTTTACATAAAAACAATATAATATTGGAAGAACATATGAATATAAAGTACCTAGTTATGCCAGTTTGATATAATGAACATATAAAATGAAACACTTAATTCAAATGTAATATTTTTACATAACAACGATATAATATTGAAAGAACATATTAATATAAAGTAGATGTGCCAGTTTTATATAATAAATATATAAAATGAAACATTTAATTTAAATATAATATTCTTACATAACAACTGTATAATATTGGAAGAAAAAAGTTAATATAATGTAGTTCCCGTATAACCATGCGATATAGGTTTATTTATATATTTTAATCTGTACCGAGAGTATATTTATCAAACCTATAAGTAATTATTTTTTTAAATTATATACAGATATAATCTGTATAGCTTCTGTATTGTACCTTTACCTGTTTTATTTAAAGGCTTGCCTTTATGCATTACTTATAATTCCTTCGTCCTATATTTAGCCTCTCTATATTATTTCTAAACATGATATCTATATAGAATCGTGATTTTGTATAAAGAATATCTGTTTAAAATCCTTTTACTTTCCGTGGTCCAGTGTTGTGATGTAGAAGCCATGACGGGCCCCTTGGCAGATTCTTTGGTCCTCGTTAAAATCCCTAATACAAAAAAAACAACAAAAAAACAAAAAAAAAACAAAAAAAAAATCAAAAAAAATCTACAGATAAAAGAGAAAAAAAAGGAAACAGAAAAAAAGATAAAAAAGACAAATAGATAAGAAAAAGAAAATGAAAACAAAAGAAAAAAAACGAAAGAAAAAAATTGTTTCATGTTTATTCAAATGCATGTGTATATAATTATGTATAAGAAATTAATTAATTTAGTTAACAGAATGTTAGTAGTTTTATAGTTATCATTATTGTTAATATTTGCCGACCTTATGGATTTCCTGTTCTGATACATTGGTGTTGTGCGGATGGCTTTGCAGCCATAGCCATATATTACGAGTATAGATAGATAGATATAACGAATATCTATACAACATGGCAAAAGAACTATATATAGTTTATAAGTTATATATTTACAAATTCTTTACGGCATCGTTTGACGTTTAAGAATTAAGGATGTTTTGCAGCCTGTTTGTATACCGACTCTTTTATATATTATAGATGTGCATTCGGCAATTTATTAATATATGTAATAATGTTTAAAAAACCGATTACCTATTTGTCTTTTTGTCGTACACTGATTTAAATATCATGTCGTTATTACTTACTATACAGTTACTATTTATATTTAATAAGCATCAGGTGGGTATATTATACTATTTCAATTTGGAAATATTAATGCAATGTGACAATGGATAGATAATTAATGTAATTTTTCAAAACTACTCGTACTTCTCAGGTAACACTGGTGACAGTTCGATCACAATATCACAGTTTTTTCGCCAGAAATTAAATAAGTTCTTCTTAATAATGAAAAATAAATATAAATGTTTGTAACATGAAAAATTTAGATTTGAGAACACAAACAAAAAATATAAACAAAAGAGGACCTGAAAGATTTTCGCATATTTTAAATAAGTTTAGAATTACAATTTCACATAAAAAAGACTTATTATTACTGATAATCTCATTAGAAATATTTCACACACATTATTATACTACTTTTAGCATCCAAAATAACGGACACCAAGATAGCTCAGTAAGTTAGAGAGTCAGAACTGTTATAAAGACAAGCAGGATTGCAGGTTCGATCCCTACCAACGGAATTTGGTAAAAAGGTAAGTAAGTAAAATAAAATGAATTTAATAATTTTATAAACATTATAATTTTCAAGCGACTCTTGTGTAAATAATGTTAGATATATTAATGTAAATAAAATATACATAAATGCTACCAACATTACGGATATTTTATATAAAATAATGAAGTATTTTTTATATAAAAGTGTTATATAAACTTTACATAATAAAGTAATATATTTTTATGTAAAATAAGTACAGATATTCTACATAAGAAAATGAAGTATATTGTATACAAAAGTGTTATATAACTTTTAAATAATAGAGTAATATATTATTTATATAAAAATTATGTACACCTGTTGGTGACATTTAACGTTACATTCATATATGAATTTAACTCACATGTTATGTAAAATATTACATGGGAGATAACGTAATAATATAATAATTACGTAAATATTACGTAACAGTGTTTACTGGGTACAAACCTAACAATATGCCATTAGTGATTTTCCCCAGAAAATTCACATAAGGGTAGTTTACTGTTGAAAAAAAATCGAAAAATCTCGATTTTCTCATTTTCTTGAAGACGTCTTCAATAATTTTGGTCAAAATTTGTACGTTAATAGTACCTAGTTACGAACCTAACAATATACCATTATTGGTATATTGTTAGGTTTAGAACCTCAGAAAATTTACATAAAGGCAACTTACTGATGAGCAACAATTTTTAAGTCTCGCGAGAAAGTAAGTTTGACGTGGCCGTCATTTATTTTTACTTGTACTTATGTATTATTGCATTGTTAAAAATTTCTTTATTTGTTCTTGTTCTTCTTTTCTTATGGTTTTACAACTTTTTAATTGAGATTTTTTGAAAATTTGTGATCTAAACAAATAAATAAATACAAAACTCCATCGCCGACAGTTTTTCCCTTTTATTTACTTTGCTAGATTTCTGTGCTTTGCGATCTCTACTCATAGGTATTTTGTACGTGCAACATTTACAAAACAAAAATTTATATTTACTTACTGTAAAAAGTTGGTTACTTTCAAACCAGTAAATGTATATAAACAGTAAATATATTTTATGTGCAAGGTTTTACAAATAGAAAGATATAGGGGACGTATTCGTCGCTTATTCTTTATGCCATCTTAAGGAATAAACTCCAGCTTTGTTGATTAAAGTTCATATAAATAACCCAATATGCAAACATTTTCTTCTACTCAACTAACCAGTTTTAATTTAACCCTTCTTGACGACCTTCGGGCTCATTTGATGAGTGTACACAAACCACGTGTTGTAGTTTTGTATCCTAATTGAAAAGATACACACGATGGATCGACGGGATTTAGTTGGACATTTGTACGTTTAAGAGCTCGGCCAGGACCCAAGAGATTAAAAAAGGTATAGGAGAGATTACAGCACTAAATGTATGTCGCTTTGTGTCATGGACGTTCGTAATAAATAAAATAGGAGCATTTGCGGCCAAAACGCACATCGTTCATTTCAACAAAGGAAATAAGTAGATTTATATGATACTGTGGACAGGTAAAGTTCACTCCTTTTTATAGGTCCCGTGCGTTGACGTCACAGATTTTGAGACCTTAGGAAAAAAACAGCTGTCAGTGAGTCATTCGCCGAATGAACGTGTTTCTTTAAAGTGAATGCCATTTAAAAACTGCTGCCCAAGGAATCACTACTTCCACATCCAGATTTTTTATCCAAGTCACTCACACCGAAAAAATTTTGTATGTGGAAATAATTGTTTATGGAACTTAATAACATAATATTTGAAATCCTCTACCTCAAAGAACCATAAAACGATACCCCACATCGGTAGCGGGGTGGAGGTGGTGATTGGGGGGGGGTAGATGAAGTAAAAAAACATTTTTAGGTTTCTCGTTCTTGTACACACATTAAATCACAATTTTTTTCGTCCCCTTTAATAATGGGGGTGGTAATGGGGGTGGCTAATGCCAACATTTTTTTTTGAGACTTAGCTTCTCTTGTATACAGTGTGTCGTAGTTTTCCTGGAGCCACCCTCATTTCTCGCTCAATTGATATCCGAATATTTTGAAATTTTGGTGGTGGCTATATACCTATAAAATGAGTCTTTAGACGTAACCACATTTGATTTTAGTCAAAGGCGTCCGATTCTAGGATGAAGAAAAGATTTTCAAAAAAAATGTATTAGCGATTTTTTTACAAAAAAATTAGTCCGATATTCTTAATCAGCACTTTTAGAAACCCCTTTGTACAATATTTCATCGTAGTGGGTTCAAAGTTGTTCGAGAGAGTGGCCGTCAAAAAAACAATTTTTTCAAGCAAAAATAATTTTTATCTGTAAAATGGATTCTCAAATGAAAAAAATGTATTCTTCATTTTTTGTTGAGAATAATGTATTGTACAAGTACGAATTGATTTTACTCACTTTATCGGTATATAGTCAACACCAAAATTTCAAAATATTCGAGTTTCAAATGAGCGAGATATGAAGGTGGCTCCATGAAAAGTGCCACACACTGTATACGCTAAATACCAATTTTATGGACTCTTACCTGCTTGATTTACCTATTTTCCCCAAATTTACCCCAATTTACCCCCCCAACGACGGAACAAGATGAACATATAATCTAGTTCTAGATCTCGTAAAAGTACATATGTGTACCAAATTTCTAGTCAATATCTCAAACGGTTCCAGAGTAAACGTGCGCACAAAAAAGTTACAGACAGACCGACAGACAGAGAGACCGACAGACAGACAGACCGACAGACAGAAATTTTTTTTCGAACAAACTTAATATCTCGACGTTTCGTGACATTCTAAGCCTATTTGAACAATAAAAATTTAAAAAAATTTTTTTGTCGTTACTATACTTCCACTGGATGTGGAAGTAAAACTTGTTGGATTATTATTAACATCTACAACTATTCTAAATACTATTGTATCAACAATTTTGTTCGTCAGGATGACGGATAGTTCGTATTTTGCAGAATTGTCTCATGATGTAGAGGTTAGATATACTACTGACTGATATTTTTATGGCAGATTTTTATGGCCTTTTTTATTCACACTAAAAATCTTTAGACAACTATAAGACATTTGCCTATTTACACAATATTGTATTTACGTTGTTTTTGCGTTACTCTGATGTTTTCTTTCAGCTGATAATATCACAGATTATGGCAGGGTGTGTCAATTACGTCTGCTAATACCGAAAACGCTGTTGCTTAGAGTGGTCCAAAAATGACTTAATTTTTTATAGAGGGTCTCGATCCCCCCAGTTTGTTTCCAGTTTCGAAAAAAGTAAGTACATATTTTTTGGTTTTTCAAAATTTGGATTGTAAATGGTGGTGCCTATGGAGACCTGAAGTTTCCCAATTAAATTGTATGGGGAAAAATCACTTTTTGGGATTTTTTGAATAAATAATTGTTCAGGGTAGGGAAAATCTTGCATTAAACTTATAGGACTTGGAGGGAACTATCCACCGAAGAATCTGATGTATATACATATGGGTTTGTTGCCTCTAACACACATCCACCGTGCTTCAAAAACTATCCTTAAATCCAAAAATGTAAATCCTTCAGGGAATTGACCCTTTTGAGCACTTTATTCTCGTTTTCTCTTCAAAAATTATTACTATTGATCTAGTGGAATATCCACTTTTTAGCCTGTTTTCATTTATTTAAACAAATTCTATTTTCAAACCTATATGTATATACATCAAATTCCTTGTTGGATAGTCCTCTCCAAGTCCTATAAGTTTGATGCAAGATTTTCATTAACCAATTATTCAAAAAATTCCAAAAAGTGATTTTTCCTCACGCAATTTAAATGGGAAACTAGGTCTTCACAGGCACCATTTAATATAAAAATTTTGAGAAACCAAAAAATACGTATTTACTTTTCTCTGATTTGGAAACTCCATAAAAAAACCGCTGCCCAAGGAATCACTATTTCCACATCCAGATTTTCCATCCAAGTCTCACACAACGAAAAAATGTTGTATGTGGAAATAATTGTTTATGGAACTTTAATAATATAATATTTGAAATCATCTACTCCAAAAACACATAAAACGATGTCCTACATCGGTAGTGGGGTGGGGGTGGTAATAGGGGGGTGGTAGTGGAGGTGGAAGAGGTAAAAAAATATTTTGAGGTTTCTGGTTCTTGTACACACACTAAATCACAATTCTTTTTAATCCCCTTTAATAAAGGTGGGAAGGTAATGGGGGTGGCTTATGCCAAAAAAATTTTTGAGACCTTACAGCTTCTCTTGGATATACTAAATACTAATTTTATGGATTCTTGCCTGATTGATTTATCTATTTACCCCCTGTTAGTCCAATTTATCCCCCAACCCTTCAACGGGATAAGATGAAAATATGATATAGTTCCAGATCACGTTAAAATACATACGTATACCAAATTTCAAGTCAATATCTTAAACGGTTCCAGTGTAATCGTGCGCGCAAAAAAAGTTACAGACAGACAGACAGGCCTTTCTTTCATCAAACTTAAAATTTCGACGTTTCATGACATTCTAAGCTTATTTGAACAATAAAAATTTTCAAAAACTTTTTGTCATATTTGGACCATTTGATGGGTATTACTCGCAAAGGTGATGTTTACGTCACGAGCCGAAGGCGAGTGTCGTAAATCATCCGAGCCTCTAATAGCCAATATACGAGAGCAAAATACTATACCGTATCCACGATTATCTTACTGTTTTAATCGTTAAAAGTGAAAAAATAAAGTTAGTTCACAGTAAAATTTTGTTTGACGTTTTAAACGTCAAACGAAAAAATCGGAGAAAATGGACTCACCCGAGTTGATTATGAAAATTGCTGATTGGTTAAAGGTGCGTTAGAATGAGATTATGTTCATTATACAATGACTACCATTATTGTCAATAATTAAATGTATATTGTAAGGACTATACGATAGTCGTGGATAAAAGAGTATTTATTATTTGAAAATAAATAAATAAATAAATGTAAGCGCAGCTTAAGTTGAAATTGTAGTTTATTCCAAATCTGCTACAAAAATCTCTAAGTGTGGCACATTGGAAAAGTAGAATTAATGCCACAAATCCGTAAAAAATATCAGGTGGGCGAGGTAAACAATAGTTTAATTGAATTGCCCAAAGATGAAACCAGGGAGACGAAGATCTAAATGGGACTCAAATATTAAAATAAAATGTAATACGTACTAGAATAATATGTGAAAAAAAAAAAAAAGGTAAAAATCGGCATAATATTTGTTCCTATAAAAGATTAAACCTTTAGAAGAATTTTCTGAATTATACTAATATTAGTTTAACGTTTTGTCACTAGAGGGCGAGACAGAAGCTGTTCGAAACTGTAGTAATACTAGAAGTAGTATATAACCAATGCTAGAAAGACAGTAAAATCAGCTGTTATTTTTTAATAACAGGTTTAAACAGGTTTAAACTGCTACTGCCATTTTAAAATAACAGTTTAAATTAACAGTTTAAAAATAACAGATCACTGAGAAGTACTGGCATGCGCATACCGCAACGCGCAGTTTGAAAATGTTATTTCAGAGACGTTATTTTATACATCATACTGCTGCCGCAGCTGGCACCTCCTTATCTGTTATTTTCTCACCTGTTATTTTCGAACAGAAATAACAGTTATAAAATAAAAAGTTGTTAAATAGCAATTCATCTCTAACACAAAGAGCTATTATAACCTTTATGTGTATTTTTGGACGGTTTGTCATAAGATTTGATTCGTGATTTTCTGCATTTCTTCCTTCTTAATGGTGCACCAATGTAAAAGAATTGTATTCCATATTTTAGAGGTAATATTATACCTGTTTTGTTAAATAACGCGTGTCTCTGTATAAAAGTATGTATTTATCGTGCTGTTAATTTTTTAAATACACAAAAGAACTGTTTGACCTTCTCAATAATTAATATCTGGTTCAGGTAAAAGGGGATTTTTTTCAGGAAGTTCAAACAAAACGTGCACTAAAAGCGTATCCCACTTAAATTAAACGTAAATAGAGTGCATACAGAAAAATACAATGGATGTACTGTGTAAAGTAAGAAAATGGAAATTTACCTCTGATTTTGTATTTCAAGTATTTATTTAATCGATCACGCTAACCTTTTACTGTTTTCGTGCATTTTATGTTCAATTAGCCGCTAGTCCCATGTCATCTTTTATTCAACTTTTAATTCATTCTCTCCAGGAGACACACTGTGTGTTTATTTATTGCCGCCAGGAGAGTTACACCAAAACAAATTCGTTACCGTTTGACAAACGTTCCCATTGTACCGACATTTTTAATCTCGATAATTTTTTGCGTTTAAATATTTCATTTCGTTCGATACTGAAATGAAGCAGGGGTGGGAAAAGAACTGTTTCGACATTGCTGTGATATAGTCGTGATGTTGTAATTGTAGCAACTCTGCGAAATATATTTTTGAAGCTGTTAACAGAGTATAAAATAACAATCAATATGGGAAAAACAAATATTAGTTTGTAGGTATGCTTTTAGAGGGCAGAATATTTATTAACGTAATATTTTGTCGAACTTCTCTATTGATACGACCGCTGAGCATACTTCTGTATGTTCAGAGATTCACCCATTTGGATATTGTTGGTAATTGTCCAGTGATTAAAAAAAATTGGGTAATGGTCTGTGCGAGTGGCCATTTTGGAGAATCGACGCCATCTTTGATGCTTATTGAAAATACACTGCATAGACATGTGAGGTGTCATTTTACATGTTTTTTAGGGTGCTGAACACGTTCCCAATAATATATATACTGAAAAGTGGTTACTAATCATTATTTAGTAAGATAGATATGAATCAACATCTTTTATTTCTATACTAAACAGATTTACATTGTTTTATAAAATACGAAGTAACCTAAAATGAATAAGTCAATGACATCACTAGATTAAATATATGACATGACTAATATATAACAAAAAAACAATATATGATCTAAAATTTTAAACAGCAGACGTAATAATTTACGTTGCAGTACTAGAGAACTTATTACGACAATCAATAATGGCCACACTTCTGCACTGACAGTAAATGCAACAAGATATTCCATTTGAAAAACATAAACATGAATCTCTTGCACACTTTAAACATGAATAACTAGGCACAAGTTCGTTGCTGCGAGGAAACAGTGAAGTTGTAAGTGAGGGCTACAATCACCTCTATCTTCATAACCAAACTGTGTAGAATCAAGTTGCGTGATGTCATCATTTAAACATGTTATATATGAATGTGTGTTATAGTAGGCCCTTAAAATGTATGATCTAATTGATGCACTGGTTGGTGGAAGGTCTTCTATGAAAATGTTTTTCCCATGTGTGTAAATAAACATTCGTCATTCGTCAACTTTTTTACAAACTGATCCCCTTTTTCAAAATTTGCACGAGATATTTCTCTGCCAATTGTATCGACAGCTCTATTACTTCACTCGCAGGAATTCCGATGTTTGTGAGAAATGCTTCGGGTGTACTTGCAATTCCAGCATGTTTTGTATCTACTTTGCTAGTGCAGTCTGACCCAGTTAGGAAGTATAAAGCATATTGCAATTCGTTCAGTCATTATATGAACGAGAGCTTGGCGCGTCGTAGCTCCAACACCTAAACTAATCCACAATTCCTTCAATCCAAGATTCTTGAAGGTAGACCAATGATATAACAAGAACCAGAACGTCTGTATACCATCATTCTCTGATACCCTCTGTTTCTTGCATGTTTAATATGGAACAAAATACGGAGATCTGCCTCCTCTAACATGGCTAATTGTAGTTCTTCGTGGGATGGTATTAAATTAATTATTAATTATTATTATTATTATATTAACTGAACAGACTCTAATGATTGCCTAAGCAGTTTTACACAATCACGAATAGTATTCTTTGATCGAACCATATTAACTACCTCTTCAATACCAACAGAACAATGAAAAAACATAGTTGGCTGGTTTGCCTTTTTTGAAATAGACAATTGGATGTCCTTGCTGAAGTTTTTTTCAAGACAACTCTTAACATTACTTTTGTGAAAAGTTTGTCATCATAAATTTCATTAAGTTTTGCACTGATTTCAGTTAAAGTAAAACCAATTTCACATTTCAACTGTGGAGTGATCTCATTTATAACAAGCGCAATTGCTTTTTCTTTAGATAACTTTGTTGCTCCTCCGTCACTAGATGCTGATAACTTTTTCATTTGATTTTCATAGTGATTAAAATATGTACGTATACAAGCGGGGTGATAGAATATTCTTATAATCACTAAGGTCAGCAGTGCGAGTGAACACATCATCTTTGAAGAAGCGCGAGACTTTAAAAAATGTTTCACCCTCTGGATTTCGCAAATCTTATAATCTCCTTGATATTTATTGCTTCCGCATATAACACAGTTTACTTGTCGCACATCGGGATTATATACTGGTGCAGGAACAGGATTTATTGACGAACGAGTTTGTCTTACTTCGCTTGTTACTTGTAATATCATCTGTTTGCAATGGTTCTTGATTAATAAGTTTTCTACGATTAGCGATCATCCTCTTTAGCTGACCCTTGTGAATGTAGTTTTTATAGCATCCATTAATTACATGGTAATTAAAGGTGCTACCTCGACCCATTTGCATGAGTCTGTTGAAAGTTTCATCTTGACGAATATCATCAGCCTCCCAGACTCGTTTTCGACCATTTTCCGTTGATACTGGCTCAACTTCAACAAATTTTTGGCATATTACACATAGTTCAGAATCAACTGAAATTTTTCTTCTTATTAATGATATACCTTCTGGCTCCATATTGTAACCGCTCGTCTTTAATCACTCTTGACTGCAATAGGTGTTATGAAAATAGACATGAAAATATAGAAACACAGAGTTAATCAATGCAAGCAGAAATTATTTCCATATCCACTAATAATTATTTGATATATACAGTGTGTTTCACTTCTCGTGAAGACACCCCTATATCTTTTTTATTTGTGGCCGAAATCATTTCAAATTTTTATCAGCCATACAAGTCCATAAGACTTTATTCAACACATAAATGCCGCCTATATCTAAAACGCCGGCCTACTGCGATAAAAAGAAAACAGTAATTTTCGAGAAATCATAGTAGGCTTAGAGATAGACAACAATTTTGTTAATAAAAGTTGTTCAGAATCACTTGATATGCCCCCCTGTAAAATTTTGTGAAAATCGGAATAAAAAAAAAAAATTGTTTCACTTCTCGTGAAGACACCCCTGTGTCTTTTTTATTTGTGGCCGAATTAATTTCAAATTTTTATCAGCCACACAACTCCATAAGACGACTTTATTCAACACATAAATACTACCCAGATCTAAAACGCCGGCCTACTGCGAAAAAAAGAAAATAGCAATTTTCGAGAAATCATAGTAGGCTTAGAGATAGACAAAAATTTTGTTAACAAAAGTTGTTCAGAATCACTTGATATGCCCCCCTGTAAAATTTTGTGAAAATCGGAATATAAAAAAAAAATGTTTCACTTCTCGTGAAGACACCCCTGTATCTTTTTTTATTTGTGACCGAATTTATTTCAAATTTTCATCAGCCATATAACTACATAAGACGACTTTATTCAATACATAAATGCCGCCTAGATATAAAACGCCGGCCTACTGCGATAAAAAGAAAATAGCAATTTTCGAGAAATCATAGTAGGCTTAGAGATAATCAAAAAATTTGTTAATAAAAGTTGTTCGGAATCACTTGATAAGCTTCCCTGTAAAATTTTGTGAAAATCGGAATATTGTCAACAAAAAAAATTTTGTTTCACATCTCGTGAAGACACCCCTGTATCTTGTCTATTTGTGACCGAATCATTTCAAATTTTTATCAGCCATACAACTCCATAGGGGGAACACCTAAAGAGAACTTTTTCCAACAAATGAAAGTTGTGAACAAAAATCGGCATTCAATAAAACGCTAAAAGGGACACTTTATTATTGCACATCAACTTAAATGTAATATCGTTTTCTTTTTTCAATCGTCTTATAATACTTGGAAATCTGTATGTAAGTATGTATTATGTATGGATGAATCAAATTTACCCACCTCCCGTTATCCAATCGATCTGAAATTTTGCATACACGTGTAATTAAATAATAAATAATTTCAATAATAATTGTGTATGACTTTCATTTGCTGTAAAAAATTCTCTTTATGTGTTAGATGGAATCATCTCATGGAGTTCTATAGCTGATTAAAATTTGAAATGAATTCGGCCACAAATAGAGAAGATATAGGGGTCTTCACGAGAAGTGAAACAACATTTTTTTTTGAAAATATTCCAATTTTTACAAAATTTTACAGGGGGGCATATCAAGTGATTCCGAACAACTTTTATTAACAAAATTTTTGTCCATCTCTAAGCCTACTATGATTTCTCGAAAATTGCTATTTTCTTTTTTTATGTGTTGAATAAAGTCTTCTTATGGAGTTGTATGGCTGATAAAAATTTGAAATTAATTCGGCCACAAATAGAAAAGATCAGGGGTGTCTTCACGAGAAGTGAAACAAAAAATTTTTTTTGAAAATATTCAGCAGGGGGGAATTTTAAGTGATTCTGAACAACTTTTATTAACAAAATTTTTATCTATCTCTAGGCCTACTATGATTTCTCGAAAATTACTGTTTTCTTTTTATCGCAGTAGGCCGGCGTTTTAGATCTAGGCGGCATTTTGTGTTGAATAAAGTCTTCTTATGGAGTTGTATGGCTGATAAAAATTTGAAATGAATTCGGCCACAAATAAAAAAGATACAGTGGTGTCTTCACGAGAAGTGAAACAAAAATTTATTTTTTGAAAATTTTCCGATTTTCACAAAATTTTACAGATGGGCATATTAAGTGATTCTGAACAACTTTTATTAACAAAATTTTTATCTATCTCTGAGCCTACTATGATTTCTCGAAAATTACTGTTTTCTTTTTATCGCAGCATTCCGGCGTTTTAGATCTAGGTGGCATTTATGTGTTGAATAAAGTCTTCTTATGGAGTTCTATGGCTGATAAAAATTTGAAATGAATTCGGCCACAAATAAAAAAGATTCACGAAAAGTGAAACACACTGAATATATGACATATGACAATTTTTGTTAAAATGTTTTTTTAATATCTTCAACATGTAAAATGACACCCCATATGCTTATGCAGTGCATTTTCAATAAGCATCAAAGATGGCGTCGATTCTCTAAAATGGCCACTCGCACAGACCATCACCCAATTTTGTTTCAATCACTATACGATTACCAACAATACCCAAATGGATGAATCTCTGGTAAATGGATGACATACAGAAGTGTTGTCAGCAAACGGACTATATACATTTCCTTGAATATATAACGAATCAAACACCAGGCTGCAACCAACAGCTATTCTCCGGACTAATTCCTCGCCGAGCGTTGGATTATGAATTACAAGCTTGACAGTATTAAATGTAACAAAACGCTAAAGTTTCGATTGCAATAAACACCAGCCGAAGGACTTATTATTACTCAACAGAGCTCTCATGCCAGCCACTCCGCATCACTTGCAGACTGCAGTTTCGAGCTGTTGGCTCTCGTCAGTGCAAGGTAGGTCCGGAATGACTATAACGAGACCTTCGATCACTCTTGGTACATGACGAGATTTATAAATCCACGACATGCAGAAAAAATAGTAGGTAGGCTCCATCTAGCGGGCGATGTTCATTGCAATCGAAGTAGCAGTAGCCCTGACATGAGCATCTTGCATTGGCGAGAGCCAACAGCTCGAAACTGCAGTCCGCAAGTGGTGTAGAATGGCTGGCACGAGAGCTCCCTTGTGTAGGAATAAGTCTTTCGGCTGGTATTTTTTGCAATCGAAACTTTAGCGTTTTGTGGCAATACATAGGCTAGGTCTGTAGGCGACGATTCTTATTTGGGAAATATTATATGGTCAAATGAAGCTAAGCTTTTTCAGGGGTGGTTTGTTATTTATTTATTTTTTTTTAATTTTCTTTTTCCAGCTTGTACATAATAATATTCTCTACAACTTTGCCTAATAAATTTTTTTGGTAACTTTGATTTTTGACTGTCCAGCGTCCATTATATGGGAAAACATTCACCATTTATTTATTATGGTTCAGGAAATATACAAACAAAAGGCTGAATAGCTGGTTTTTGCAGGGTTGATTGAGAACTATCTCCTGAGTCTCCAGCGAAAAAATCGCAGTCCAACCCCTTCGGGATTTAGCGCAATAGTCTCTTTATTTAAAAATATCCACTTATACTTAATAAAAGTCACACCGCTTTTTATTTCCAGATTGTTTATTTTTTAACATTTAAGCATATATAACAGGGATGTTCAAATGAAATTTTGAGGTACGACGATTGAAACAAATGGGATGTAAAGTCCAAGTAACTTTGTGTTTTCAGTGATGTGCTTTATATGTAAATGTTAATTGACAATTGAATTCATTTCCGCACCACCCCTGAAGGTACAATTCTGGGCGCGTTTTTTTTACGTGATTTCCCCAGAAGGCATAATTCACGATCGTACAAAGACAATTACAAAGACAGTTTTCCCATCATTCGAACCGTCCTCTCTTTGAGGAGGGGCCGGGTTCGCTTATGGCTTGTGCATGATCATCGTCAGTGAGGTTTAAAATGTCCTCTTCGTCGACGAGTGGTTCCTGGGTACTTGTTTGCTTGTTGTAATCGTAAAGATCTTCATTATCACTGACATTATCGTCATATGAAATTGTTGGTAAAACTTGCACGTTCTCACAGGTCTCACTCGCACAGTGTTTGCAGATTCTTGTGCACTTCAGACCAGCTTTGCGACAACCGCATGCTGCTCGGCATAGTCCTGTGCATTTGCATGATATGAGCTTCAAAAGCTCTGCTGGAGCAGGGTCTCTTGTAGTCATGCACGGCATCCAACCGCGTGCTTGCTTTTCCCAGCCCCATTCATCTGCATTTAGGTACTGGCCAAGCCACATTTGCACTTGGTAGTACGTTTTGAGGGAATGTTGTTTGGCTGCGTCTGTAGTCGGTGGGAGCGTGGAAAGACTGCTTTTAAGTTTAGCCGTTGATCGGACGTAACATTTGTAACGCAAAGCGTTCAAGGAATCGTCCTTACCATCACCACCATACAATGAGATCATAATGCGTTCTCCTGCAAAAGTCACTGTCTGAGTATCATTGCGTTTATTGTAGAAGAACGAAACAAATTTTTGTAGTTCGGGATGTTTTTCTATTATTGCGATGAGTTTTCCTTTTCCGTGTCCAAACAACGAGAGGTGGTGTCGCAACTACTGAACGCGTGTAAAAACAGTATCCACTTCCGTGTTTGGGATGAGTGCTTCCAACTACTTGTGGAATAAATGTGTTGTGGCTTCTGTCTTCGCCCAGGCTTCCTAAAAAATACGTTGGTGGTTGATTCTGAGCATAATCCAACCAATAACACCAACAGGTCAATGTCTTCACCGATTATATATATTTCGTCAAACGCTGCTGATCTCTTCAGAGCTGTGGACACGATTAGTTCGTCGGCATCTTCTACAGCTTGTAGAACTTCAATGCCGGACTACAAAATTTGAGTAATAACTATTTAGAAAATTTACCTCTCGCCGAACATAAACATTTTTTATCAGCACGACGGTGCCCCCCACATAACGCGTATTTGATAAATAATGTTTTACAAGAAACTTTTTACGATCAATGGATCGCCAATAATGGTCCTTTCCTATGGCCTCCTCGCTCCCGCGATTTATCAATTCTAGATTATTTTATTTGGGGAACTATTAAAAATAAAGTTTATGAGAGCCAATTAACAACTATTGAAGATTGTATGCGGAAAGTAAGAAATGCGTTTCAAAACTTATCACAGGATTCAATTAGGATAGCTACCCATGAAGAACTAATGCGAAGGTGCGAAAAATGCGTGTAGGTTCGAGGGCGGAATTTTGAACAATTATTAAATTTTAGTTTATGTGTGTCTTCAATCCAATTAATAGGCATGTTACAGTGTTTAGTGTTATTTTCCGTTTTTGTGGATATCTAGTAACAAATGTACTACAAGTTCTTGATATTACTTTATTACATTCTCCATAAATAATAAACAAATTCAAAAAGTCTTCGTGGGAGTAATTTAAACGCGGTTGCATTTTTTGACATAAGAGAATGATGACATTACTGATTGTTTCTAATCATGGCTCTTTTTATAAAATTTTTACTAACAATTCTTGAATTTCTAAGAAAATCGCAAATATTTCAAAAAGTCGTAACTTAAACCCCCACAATGCTTATATCAGAAACAAGGAATTGTAATGTGTTTCCACCCCCTAGGAAACCACCCTTGCAAATTCCGTGGGTTTCAAAAATTATAACAAGAGATAACCACTAACACACTTTATTAAATAATTTACTGTATACTTCACAATACTGATATTAACTTAAATGTGCTTTACTGAATAAAAATAACAATATTTATCACTTTGTTATCACTTTCTAGTCTTAACCTCACTTGTAAATCAAACTTCTCTAACTTCTATACTTTCTGAACTACCTGCCGAGAATGCGGTCTTTTATATCTAAAAATGACAGATCTCGATTTTTCTGTGATGACGCCACCATTCTCTAGAGAATTCCAGATGTCACTTTAGCACTTCTGGTAGGTTCTTTCTCGAGTAGGTGCAAATACATCTGAATTAATTGAAAGAGTTGCAACACATCACAGAATTTAATTTTACATAACGTGATGTAGAAAAATATAGTGTTCTATTTGTCCTAAATAAGTTTTTGCGGTTTGAAGTTTACAAAACGTAACATCAAAAATGGAACTATATTATTATTGAATGTAATTCAATCGTAGAGTGCAGCTCTCCTTGTGTTCTTTCTACATGCCAAAAAGCAAATGAGTATCTCTTACACGAAGAAAGTTATAAAGGTTATTGTAAACCATTACACCTGTCAATTTTTTTTTTAATTGTCAAATATCTCTGAAACGGATGGATTTAAGCATAGGGTATCCTATAGGTTTTTGACTCAGAATTGTATGCTCTTTTCGAAAACCCTATATATAGGGTGTTCCATTTAAAATAAGCAAGTTAGTTAGTATCTACTTCCGATATAACTGGAAGTACCATATACTTGTAATTATTTTAGTTGGATTGGCCACATTGCCATTAGTGGCCCCCTAAATTTTCAAAATTTTCTGGTGCGCACTTTTTCCTATATCGATCGATGCAGTTCCTGGTGAGACACCCTGTATATAATACTGAAAATCAAGGTAATTTATCATTATTATATATATTTTTTTACTTTAAACCAGTTGTCCTTCTATCTGCCTCCGATATCAGATAGGGTATGCTGGTAATACCAGAGACCACTCCCTATGCCGTAGAGTCAATGATTACTGAGTCCGTGAATCGTGTGCTCTGAGCAGGCGTAACGAACCAAGGATAAAGTTCTTCTGCATTCTTCCGTCTAAGATTTCTGCCGAAGCTTGGCATGCCAGTATCGTCTTCCATTCTGAAAGCTATGTGCATCCAATGATAAGTAGCACTAGTTTAACAGTCTGTCTGTATTATCTGCGGGGTTCTAAGAGAAGATCTCGAAAAAGTGTTTGTTTCCCCTGGAGTGAAGAGTTCAGTGACAAACATTGTTCTGAGTTGGTGGTCGAGGAGGACTACATCAAGTTTATTGGCCTGTATTTGCCTGATGGTGGGAAAAGGGTATTTGCAATAAATTAGGCACCGTTCATTCCTCACCACGGACACAATGTCCTCCGGGGCATAAGGCACTGACGTGTCTTCTATCTCATACATGTGGCGCAGATGATAGCACAGCACTCGTGATGAGTCATCATGTCTGTGAATATAGGCCGAGACAGCGTATGCTGGATAAGCCGACAGCAGATGCATAAGTGTCTCCCTTCAGCAGGCCCTGCAGTTTATATTAAGGACCTCCATATCCAAGACATGACTTCGATAGACCAGTGTGTTGAAGACACTATCTTGACGAGCCATTTATTATTATTATATTTAATATTATTATTTATGAGCTAAAAAATCATCCCCCCTTCAAATGCAAAGCCAAATACGATACCAAAATAAATGGAAAAAATTAAAAACCATATAGGCATTTCTTATTGGAAAATTTTACTACTAAAAGTTGTTCTATAAGCTTATATCAAAATTTTGAACAAATTTAAAGAAATCGAAATTTTTCTTTACAAAAGTCCGAAAATAATGGGTCTTCAGTTGTCAATTAATTTCTTAGTTATTTTTAATAAAATGTTAATAATTCGCAGCAAGTTTTTCAAAACGCAAAAACCCACCAAAAGGGATTTCATTGGCTATCATATTGATTAGTGAAATAATAACCTACATAATATTTCTTTTCAGCTTCATAACAAAATGCTTTTTTATTTATGAGATTGAGAACCATTCAGTTTAAATGTAAAGAGAATCTGTTTCTCTACTAATTGGTTAATGAGAACCACTAACGTCTATTCAGAAAATATTTTTGTTTGATTAAGAACTGAATATAAAATAAAAGGCTTTATTCCAATTAAAATGAAAATATCAGGTAACAGTTTAATAAGCAAAACATAAATTGCAAAATGATACTAATAGTACAGTGAAATTAAGATTTTAATTCGGACAAATTTACATAAAGCTGTTTTCGACAGCAACGTATTATTACCACATTAAAAGTCCCCGAACATTGAGGTGCCGGAACACTCATAAAATTCAGTCACCATCTTGGATTATATAGTTTTTAGAGATTTTCTCGTAAACGGTCAGTTTTTTGAAAATTGTACAAGATAGAAAATTTACTTAAAATTGAAATATATGTAAAATGACCCATTGTTTGCTATACTATAGCATAGTTTGCTATACTTTTTTTTTAATAATAAACGAATCAACACAATTAACTTGACTGCAGATTAAAAAAATAAATAGTTTAAATATGTTTAGTTAGTTTGATTAAAAAATAGCAATATATGATTTTCAACAACTTGAAGACCTAAAAGATAAAAATTTCATTAACTATATGCCATTATCTGTAAAAGAAAACTTGTACCACAAAACTTAAGGCAGTTCTAGTTCATCATCGTCTTGAACCGTCATGTTTGAACAAGAATTTCCTTGGCAGATTTTACATAAAGCCGTAAAACACAAAGTTGATTTTCTAGCTACAAAAATATCCACAACTGGTTTTGCAGCTACAAAGTATTAAATTCATAATGAAATTTAGAGCTGGAGGCCTCAGTGTAGTAATAGGAACCAGATCTGTTTCAATTTCTTTCCAGCCCCAATCTTTGGGATTTAATGATCCATTTCTGTATCTAATAAAAGGCATTCATTATATGATATTTCGCAGCATCTTTGGTGGGTGAAAGACTTGCAAGTTCAAAATTTCCATGTAGATTGTGAGGTGTCGTAATGGTGTTGTATGTATAAAATCTCAACTCATTAATAGTTTTAATGTCCTACAAGTCTGTTATTTTACAATAATCACCCTATTGTGAGATACATTAAATGAAAAATAACGCCCTAGGTCGTTATGAATATCTATAACGCCCTAGGGCATTATAAAATTATAATAGGTACAACCCAAAACAATTTTGATTTTTACTCTTTTTTAAATCAAATCGTTCGGAACATAACAGATGTCAAATTAATAAATCGTAAATGTCAAAAAAAAAAATCGAATTAAATAACAGACTTGTAGGACATTAAACGTTGAAGGCACCACGAGTGTTATATGATAATGACGCCCTCAGTCACCGTACATTCCCTCGGGCCTGAGGCCCTCGGGAAGTACACTCTCGACCTCGGTGCGTTATTATCCTTATAACACCCTTGATACCTTAATAACTATAACATTTTCTTTTTTATTACCATAGAGTCGCATTATAAAATTTTCTCAAACTGTAATTAATTTATCTGCATCCTCATCAGGTCTGTTAAATATTTTAATATGCTTAATCAAATTCTCATTCCTTTGGATAAGTTTTATAACAGCATTTTTACTTTTTTATAAAAAGATGTTGTATCACAACCAGATATGGCATGTAGAAATAGCAAAACTTTCTTTATTGGGCCTAGCAAACATCGCACATTCGAAATATTTGTGAATCGATCTGGTTTAGATGCTGACCTGGTCTTAGTATATGAAGGTTTTTATTACAATGGTGTATTAAAAGGACCACCTAATCAGTATCATCACCTACTACAATGACATTTTTATTGGTTTCTGCCAGTGTTATAGCTGTAGATACAATTACTGTATCAGCATCATCTGGGGCCTGTATAACGGAGATTCCAAATTTTCTTAAAATCATTGTCAATCATTGTTCAATAAAATGTTTCTTATTTTTTCTATTTGAGACGAAATCAGCTTGATAAATTGAAGACATTGTCTCATCAGTCACAGCAATTTCGATGTTACATTTTGCTTTAACAGATCTTCTTCGTTGTCTTGTTTCTTAATATTGAATGTGCCACTATGCCAAGAATGTAAATTTTCCTACATGTTTTATGTACAGAAATTTGCTCAACACCCTCAAAATGTTTCCACTTATCATCATTTCTCGTTTTGCTTGCAATTATTAGTGTCACAAGTTCTTCGATTTAACACATACACTCTCATCTTTTAAAAGCCATAACATTGCATAAGATACACGTATTAGCTTCCATATTGCCTTAAAAATATTTACCAGGAACAACAACAAATAGGGGCGAGAGTAGAGGCGACTTCAATGTGAATATCAGTCGATATTCCGTTGAAGCAACGTCGAGCGCGGTTAGTACTTGGATGGGCTCCCATCTTGGGAAATACAGCGTTCTCGTCCCACCTTCTAGAGGCTTGTATATCAGTGTATACTCGGAAGTTACGTAATTTCAGACGAGGATTACGTAGTGGATATACCATCGTTCGGAGGGGATGTAAAGCAGGCGGTCCCTTGTCTATTAAATGTTAGGCAAGTAAAAGATCCCTACTCTTCTTAAGGGAAGAGGTTCGGCAAAATTTCCAGGTTGGGGGTAGCTCGTCTCCTGGCGTCGGTGATAGGCCCTGGTAGCGGAAATAGGCCGACGTTAAACAGTTAAAAAAAAAAAAAAAGCAACAACAAATAACAAATTTTTAAACGATCACTATGTCAAATATTCATTATTTAGCAAACAACTACGGGCCATACACACAAGCAACAAGTAGTAATCTACTGTGAAGATCGGCCGCAGTAGTCCATGTAAAACGTGGAGTTTGACGCTCGGAATGCCCCCCTCATCGGAATCACTTGTATTTTATGTTTTTTGGATCGCTGATCACGAAAATCGGGATCCCGCGGCTCTAAAAATGCCAAAAACCACCCCTTTTGGTTTTTTTTGTGTAATGTGAATAATGTGAATAATACTGTAAAATAATGTTATGAATGTATGAAGTGTTCATTTATCAACAATATTTCTACCTTCTCTTTCAATTCCCTGCAAGCTTGGGGGTAGTTTCCACCCCCTAAAGGGGAATTTTTTAAAAGTGTATATGTCTACCTATTTTCTAAGTATTAGTTCAATTTAAAGGCGATATATGGGGTAATTTTCACCCCTGAGGGGTTGGAAAAAAATTTCTTCATTGTACAATCCCCATTTATCTAAACTCAAATCAAAATGTGAAAGAAAAAAATCCATCATTTTTCCATTTTGCCTCAATTTGGGGGTAGTTTTACCCCCTCTGGTTAACTCTCAGCATAAAACTTGTCCTTATTTTAGATGGACATACTGAACTAGCAAAATATCATTTCAATTATCACATTCATAGCATTATTTTACAGTATTATTCACATTACAGCGAAGAAAAGGATGGTTTTTGGAATTTTTAGGAGTAACGCACTATTTTTAGAGCCGCGGAAAACCGATTTTCGTGATCAGCGATCCAAAGAACATAAAATAGTCCCGATGAGGGGGCATTCGGAGCGTCAAACCCAGCGTTTTACATGGACTACAGATGCAGTGTGCGAATCTACATAAATCTTGTGCCTCTCATTAAACAATTGCGCTTTTTTTGGGGTTCCGGCACTTCTACATATGGGGACTTTTAGCATATTATTAAGTACATATACCTATATCCATTTCTGGTGAAAACAGCTTTATGTAAATTTTTCCGAATTTTCAGTGGTTTTCAAGCTAATTTGACTGCGCTATAAATAAATATATTTCAAGAAAATCTCGTAAATCTCTACTCTTTATATTTTATGGAGCAGCTATAATCCCTTTCATTATTTTTATTCTTGTAACATTGAGGTATTCGTAGCTTATTTATTTGGATGCGATATTTTATTATCGGTGGAAATATAAAAGTTTTATTACACCCTTTGCAGAAAAGTTTATTAAATTTCCATATACATGATACCTTTATTTGATGATATCCACGTTAATAAATAATTCTTATGTTTTAATTTTATAATAAGTCTAAAAATTGTTCTGTTTCATGCTCTAATAATACTTATATTATTTGACATGTAATTGTTTATTAATTATGTTACAGTCTATTTTTACATTTAGTGATTGCCGGAATTTTAGGCGCTAATTTCGTATTTTCTCAAATTTTATTGTGTATTTGAGCACAGATTTTCCTAAGATATATATCATATGTACCTAGATTTCCTTCTGCTCCCAAAACGAGTATAATTGGTTGCCTAATAGCGCTACCTGATGTTTTACCTCGGCCATTAAATGCTCTGTTGGTACTGGAAGTAGCTGGATGAGTGCGTTCGTTAAGAAAGCGCGCTATAAAACGCCTTGGTAAAGCTTCCACAATGGCAGGTAATGTTAATTAAACTTTCTTTTGATGTGTAGACTTGTGAAAGGACGGAGTATATTACGATATTATTTGTGGATGTAAACGAAGTTATAAAAATCTATTCAGAGTTGTGAGGTACGCAGTGAAGTGTAAATTCTGAACGTACCAATGGAAGTTGCGAGAATCTGACTTTTGATAAAGGGACATTTTTTGGTTATTTAATTTTTCCTTTTTGATGGCTAGGAGATTGAGTTCTCTGAATACGCGTTTTATCAATATTGTAAGTTTTGCTCCATTTATGGGATTTAGTATTCAGCACGACAAAATTAGTCGTATTTCCATTTTGGGTATTTGAGTATCGTTTTTTGGGGAGATACAACTACGGATTTCCGGATTAAATCAATTTTCTGAAGCACGTGGCGTCTTTCGAGTGCAAGATTTCGGAGTGCCATTTGACAGCAAAGGACCTCTTTCAGCCCACATCACATCTCAGGTACGTCTCCGAAACCCACTTAAGGTTGAAATAGATTAGTGATTTAGGTTATCTATTTTATTGCAGAGCTGTGTTTGTTAAGTTACGAGTATTGAGACCTGTTTGTAAATTTACGAGTATTTGGATCTGTTTGTTAGTCTATGATTTATTTGGATTTGTTAATTTACGAGTTATTTGGATCTATTACTCTACGTTTTACTTGAAACTTTTATGACACGCTCTATATTTTACGAGGGACTACCAGCCTGACTCTGAATTCGACTCCTAGTCCAGATTTTGGTGTCTAGCTTTTGGATTATTGCCTGTCATCTTATGCTTGTATGGACTGGGGATCTCGTCACGTTATCTTAGACTCTACGTAGATTATCTACCATTTGCAGCTGTTATCACCTAGAATTGCGCTACACTGGTAGGACGGGAAAAGGTATTCAGGCACTACCAAAGGTAAGCGGAATCATATTCTCTTAACAAGGGATCCGGTACATCAGCACAACGTCCACAGGACAATAAAATAATTAGGTGTTGTTTACCCGAGATAAGAGAACGGACAGGACCGTTCGTCATAACTTGCATATGAGTTTCAGTAAATTTCAGTAACATTAGTCATATTTTGTACATAACTAATTGAATGAACTGAAATTTTGTAATTTACAATTTAACAAATTACAATATTTCAATTCGTTGTATCTCAGTTAGTAATGAAAATATTTTCATAAACTCCAAAATCTGTTGTTGTATTTTTATCAAAAGTCAAATGCATTTGACAAAAAAAAAATAAAAATAAACAGGAGTCCCTAGACCCAGGGGAGGCTAACGAATTTTCAAAAATTTTTTCGCAAACTGCTTTTTCAAAATTTTTTAGGGGTCATTAGAGAAGTGCTTCTCTAGATGTTATTTCCCATAATTCGTATGGGTCCCATGGGCCACAGACGAGAAAAAAAATATTGAAATTTCACCAGCCGCCACTGTTTTGAGCCCTTTATGTTTTACCGTATTTTGGGTCACATATAGTTTTTTTGCAATGACATGTCCTAAAATCACATTTATTTGACAGTTTCAATGAATCAAAACAATGACATTATTGACAAGTGTAAAATAAAGAAAAAAGAGTGAAATAAAGAAGTTTTATTTCATAGTATGAAATAAAATTTATTGGTTTCTATGGAAACAGCAATAGAATTAAGTCTATTTTTACAAAATTATATTTTTTTCTAATTTAGAATGGCAATAAAAAAAACTTTGTGTATAACTCGAGACTAAAATGTGTTTTTTTTACTCGTGTGGTTTATAGCACTCGCCTTCGGCTCGTATTATAAACGCCCCACTTGTAAAGAAAAACACCATTTTAGCCACTTGTTATATAAAATACTATTTTGTCACGCTTCCTGTATATGACCTTTTTCCTATATTGATCAAGAGTTTATTGGTTGTAAGATATTTTGTGTATGTTAGATTAAGCATTTTGGCCACACTTATTAATTCACTTAATTTATATCGTGTGATATATTGTGCTACGTACCGAGCTATCGTTATTATTTTGTGTAATATATTGTACCACGTACCAAGCTATTCTTATTAAATGTTTGATTAGAACGACGTTGTCTTTTTATATTTGACCACCTGCACCACCCCAAATTGTCGAAACCACCCCCAAGGACCTGACTAGTCAGCCTCACCAGTGTATTGCAGAGGGGCAAGCGCGGATTTATGAGGAGGTAACGTGGTAATTACCCCCTCAAGATTTTGTAAACCACCAACTGTCGTTTTAAAATTTCATAATTTTTATTATTTTATTTTATATTTTTGAATATATATTGTATTTACAGAGGCGTAACTATGGCAGGGAAAACCGGGGCAGTGCCCCGGGGCCCCGGGAGATCAAAGGGTTCTAGCCGGCCCATGGGGCCGCGGGAGAATTTCTCTCGTCCCGCTCATGAAAAAAAATTTGGAACG
Source organism: Rutpela maculata (assembly GCA_936432065.2). Taxonomy (NCBI): domain Eukaryota; kingdom Metazoa; phylum Arthropoda; class Insecta; order Coleoptera; family Cerambycidae; genus Rutpela; species Rutpela maculata. Next base: position 207,158,293 of record OW386286.2, on the reverse strand, counting down.
AAAAAAAATTTTTTTTCGGATTTCTGTCCCCCGCTCATCAATAAAATTAAAATTTTTTTCGAATTTCTCCCCTCCCGCTCATGAAAAAATTTTTTCGGATTAGGATTAGGTATTAACAAAATAATATAATAGGGGGGCCCCCAACAATGTTTTGCCCTGGGGCCCCATGACGTCTAGTTACGCCTCTGCTGTATTTAGTTGTGTTTATAAATTTTGTTTGTGATTTTTTCTCTCCCCCCCCGCTCATCAATTTCAATTTTCGAAGAAAAACATTTTTGTTATTTTCAGCAAGCTCAAGGTTCCGATCCGCCCTTGCAGAGGGACACTGCACGTAAGACATTAAAATTTTGTTGAGGGCACACGGTGACTACTAGGGTGGCCCATCTCTATAGGGGGTGAATTTTTTTTGCGTATTTTTTAAGTCTCTTCCCACGAAAATATACTATTATACTAGAAATAATTTATGTCAAAGTTTCAGATAATTCGGTGAACGGTAACCCGTGCCGCATTCTGGTAGAAATTTGTAGATAAGATTTTATTACGGTAATACACTTAAATTTTACTTAAAATACAAATATCTACCTCTTTTCTCATAATGTTTTATTGGTGTAATTATTTCCTAGAAATTATTTGTTTTGGAAGTTTGGAAATATAATGCACCTACGGTAGGTTTTTATGTCAGTTTGCAATTGTGTTTTACAGTGGTGACATTATAAGTTCTAGCATACGTTCCTTTTTGAAAAAACATTTAACGATGGCTGATGTTAGATCCTTACGAAAGGATACTTTCATTTACTTAGTTGGACACTATTCGTCACAAATCATTGGCAATAAATTGCCGTCTAATAGACAAGTATTACAAGTGCTCTTTTATAACATTCGTGAAGTGAAGCTAAGTGTACATGAAAGTTCTAAATTAACAATAAAAAAGGTGTCAGTTTTTTGGGATAAAGCTCGCATTCCGACACGTCAGGATTTTCATTGTGTTAAACAACTAGATAAACTTTATGCTGGTGGAGGAACTTACAAAAATCGGCTAAAAGGGCCAGTGCGGGAGGTAAAGAAAAAAATTTCGTTGAAAAATTGAACGATCTTTTTGACATTTCTCATGCAAATGCATTGAAGTTGATGAAAATAGATGAAGATAAGCAGTTTTTAATTAACCAAAGAAAAAAGGGACGTCCTGGATTTATGCATGGTATTGATTACCAACTTGCTTCTCAAGAAAAATCAACTGAGGAGAAATTACAGAAATTATCCGAACGAATGCAACGAAGTCAACAAGAAAAAGCTAGATTAGAGGAAACAGTCACCTGTCCATCATCAAGTAGTAATTCAGCCGACTCCAACGAAAATGAAGATGAAATAATCGAAGCCCACGAAGAGTTGTTACAAGACCAACCTGGCCCGTCACAGCCAAAAAAGAGGAGATTGTATGGAACATGTAACATCATCACACCAAAAATAGCCGCTGCATTTGATGCTTGCAAAATAAGCGATAGGTATGGACGGCATATTTTGACGGCAGTAGCAGAAGCACTAGGACATGACACCACATCTTTGTCCATCAGCAGAACCACACTTCAGCGCTCTAGACAACGCATCCGCGAAGAAAGAGCTGAAATATTAAAAACTGCCTTCGGTAATTCTGAATTGCCGGCACCAGTCATCCATTGGGATGGAAAACTTTTACCTTCTCTCACTGGAATGGGAAATATCGATAGACTTGCTATCTTAGTTACTAGTGGAGATATTGAACAACTACTTGGAGTACCAGCTTTGCCCAATTCAACTGGAAGAGAACAGACTGAAGCAGTTTATGATGTGCTTTGTGAATGGAATTTGGACGAAAAGGTAATAGCTTTGTGTTGTGATACAACAGCATCAAATATGGGTTATATAAATGGGGCAGCCACACTATTGCAACAAAAATTAGAAAGAGATATTCTATATTTTCCTTGTAGACATCATAATTTTGAAGTGGTTTTGAGAAGTGTGTTTGACACAAAAATGCCTTCCTCATCTGGTCCAAATGTACCACTATTTAAACGTTTTAGGGAATTTTGGCCTAAAATAGATTAAAATAAACTAAAAACTGGATTTCAGGTATCAAAAATTAAACACATTTTACAACCAGTTAAAGCCGAAATTGTAAAGTTTCTAAATGCAGCTTTAACTTTGCAACAGCCTCGTGATGATTATAAAGAATTTTTAATGCTTTCTAAACTTTTTGTTGAAGAAGAGCCCACTCACACGACATTCTATCAACCAGGGGCATTTCATCATGCACGTTGGATGGCCAAAGCCATTTACTGTCTAAAAATATTTTTTTTCCAAGATCAGTTCCAACTAACTAAAAAAGAAAAAATAGGTATTGAAGATATATGTCTCTTTATTGTAAAGGTTTATGTAAAGGCCTGGTTTACAGCGTCATTTGCTAGTAAAGCACCGCTTCATGACTTAGACTTTTCTAAAGAACTCATTAATTATCAAAATATTGACAAAGAAATATCTCAAGCCGCAAGTAGGAAAATAGTGAACCATTTGTGGTACCTTAATTCAGTAAATGTTGGCTTATCTTTCTTTGATGACGATATTTCAGTTACCACTAAAAGAGAAATGGTTAAAGCTTTGAATAGGAAAGCACCAAATCAAGAGGGTATTAAACGACTTATGATTAGTAACATTACTGACGTTAAAAACAAGGAAATTCAGGACTTCATATGCGAGAACACTAAACAGTTTTTTCAAAAATTAGATTTGTCTATGGAATTTTTGGAAAATGATCCAACAACATGGAGGGAAAATGAAAGTTATACCCGATGTTTCAATATTGTAAACAAAATTAATGTTGTAAATGATGCCGCTGAGAGAGGAATCAAACTTATTACTGACTATAATGACATTTTAACAAAAAATGAAGACCAAAAACAGTTTTTACTCCAAGTTGTAAATGATTATAAATCACAGTTTCCAAATGTAAAAAAAGAAACCCTGTCGCATGCTTCGGCCTAGTGCAAAAAATATTGTTTTTATTACTATATGTCTTGTAGATTTAGGATAATATTTGGTACTATGTATGAAAAAAACGTTTCATAATAAAATACACAAAGATAAAACGAGAGTTTTATTTCAAAAACTTCTAGTCTAGTTTTCTTAGACTACGAATTTACAGTAGTATGACACATGTCATAGTCACAACAGATAATGTCTTTGATATTTGTATGACTTGATTAGTCATTCTAAAGATAAATGTTGCTGATTAAAAAAAAACAATGCATCAACCAAAGAATGTAAATAATTCCATTTACTTTTATTATTGCATAATAATGCATTCTGCGGCACCCCTTGCCTTCAATTTGCCTCAATAATATTTTGAGGGGACTGTTTTTTCTTCAAATGGAACCATTTGCAGGGGTGAGAAATAAAAAATTTCGATTTCGAAAAAGATGGGCCACCCTAGCTGACTACCCTACCCTGCGTTCGAGGTTTAGCAGCCTTTGGGGCTCCCTTTTATAAGTGTACCCAGGCCCTGTAACAATTATTAAGTAATTTCTAAATATTGCCTTCCATCTTTCTTCTATTTCTGAATCAGTCAAAATTGAGGATTGTGGGTTTCTTTCTATTCACCATTGAAGCATGCTTCAGGCATATTTGATGAAAATTATACCTGGGGAATTGCATGTTCATCGCAGTCTAATAACTCAATTAGCAAGGCATTAAAAGTTGAAGATGGAGAATATCTTGGCGTGTTCGATGATGTTTATATGTAGGAAATTACTTGTCCATTGCAGTCGGTTAATTCTTCTATTGATAAAACTGCTCTAGTTAAAATAAATAGTGAAATTGAGGTAGCCTACAATATTATAATAAGAAGTAGTGTTATATGAAATACGTCTCCGCATATTTACTAAAGGCATCTTAAATGTGCGAAAACATTTTTCTCCCCTTTTGGGGACCTCATGAATTTTATTTAAAGTGGTCTAAATGATAGTTTATGGTGATATTTTAAAGTAGGCGAAATTTCAAGTTGAGTATAGTTTTTGTTGTGGAGATATGATGAGTTAAACTCGTTATTTGATTCATCCACGCCAAGATGAATCCGACATTCTTGACCTCTTGCGTTATCTTAAAATTATCAACAGATGAAACAGATAAAAAGTAAAAAAAAAATTGTAAAAAGAACAACAAAACAAGAAAAAAGTTTAAAAAAAACATAAACCTCTTCCTGGGTTGGTACCGTGACGTGGTGAAGAGGCTTACATATTATTGAAATACATTTTAGTAACATAACCAAACCTAATCTACTCCAGTGAAGCAACGTGCAGCGCGGTTAGTATTTGGATGGGTGAAATCCATCTTGGGAAACGCAGCGATCTCGTCCCACCTTCTAGCGGCTTGCATATCAGCGTACACGCGGAAGCTGCGTAATTTCAAGACGAGGATTACGTAGTGGATATACCATCCTTCGGAGGGGTTGTAAAGAAGACTATTAAATGTTATGCAAGTAAAAGATCCTTACCCTTCTCAAGGGAGAGATTCGGCGAAAGTTCCAGGTTAGGGCTAGCTCGTCTCCTGGCGTCGGTGATAGGCCCTGGTAGCGGAAATAGGCTGACGTTAAATAAATAGTTAAAGAAAAATTTTTCTTAGAAATATACATTTTATTTTTAATTCAAAGACTGTCGAATACAAGATTTGGAGTATCTATCAAGATTTACTAAGTCTCCAGTATAAAAATACCGATTAGTTCAATACTATCAGCAACAATCTTGATTTTTTTCCTGTAAAATTGGCTATGCCTCACTTGAACAACGTTTTTGATAAAATACAATAGATTCGAAAAGAACGGAAGATTTTACATAGAAAATGAAACCGCTGTCCAAGGAATCACTACTTCCACATCCAGATTCTCTATCCAAGTCACTCACATCGAAAAAACTTTGTGGAAATAATTGTTTATAGAACTTTAATAATATAATATTTGAAATCCTCTACCCAAAAACCCATAAAACTATACCCCACATAGGTAGTGGGGTGGGGGTGGATGAAGTAGAAAAATATTTTGAGGCTTCTGGTTCTTGTACATACACTAAATCACAATTTTTTTTCATCCCCTTTAATAATGGGGTGGGGGTGGTAATGGGGGTGGCTAATGCCAAACATTTTTTTTTGGCCTTAGCTTCTCTTATATATACTAAATAGCAATTTTATGAATTCTTACCTGCTTGATTTACCCAAATTTGGTGTAAATGTACCCCAATTTACCCCCCAACCCTTCGACGGAACAAGATGAAAATCTAGTTCTAGATCTCGTTGAAGTACATATGTGTACCAAATTTCAAGTCAATATCTTAAACGGTTCCAGAGTAAACGTGCGCACAAAAAAGTTACAGACCGACAGACCGACAGATAGAACTTTTTTTTGCTCAAACTTAAAATCTCGACATTTCATGACATTTTGAGCCTATTCGAACAATAAAAATTTTTAAAAATTTTTTTGTCGTTACTATACTTCCACTGGATGTGGAAGTAATACACTTTGCGTATTTGAGAATCTTGAACATAATGAACGAGATTGTCGAGAATGTTGGATTCATCTTGCCGTGAACGGGTCAACTAACAGGTTCGACTTGTCATTTCTCCAAAACAAAAAACCTATGCTCAACTTAAAATTTTGCTTACTTTAAAGAATCACCATAAGCTATCATTTAGAACACTTTTGAATTGAATTCATGAAATCCTCTACCCAATTTATGAGGTCTTCAAAAGGGGCAAAATTTTGGGTCACTCTATCTAATATTTTTTTCGAACACCCTTTATTGAACACTGCCTTCGTCTTGTAGAGTTCTTGCAATTTTGCAATATGGTTAAAGAATTTGCTAATTGTCATTTTTTTTTATTTTTCCATGCCTGGGAGACACACAGTGGGTTGAATTTCAAAAAATGTGGCCAAAACTCTGTCTGTGTGAAAATATTCGTCCAGTTCTTCTGAAGATTCTACTGTATCCTCATCTTCCGATTAAGATTGCGTGGAAGATGTTTCCACTTCTAAACTCTTCACACAAAATGATTTACATCTTCTTTTGTGCAGTGGACAAACCCTTGACACTACGGTGTCAGAGGTCCGAAGAAGTCCATTGAAAATGCCCTGCATAATGTTTGGCTTTGATGTTTCGATGATAACACAGGAATACGAAAAAATAGGACAAAAAAAGGGACATGACCATCAGACTAAACCGTCATATCCTTATATTTTTTAGGGTGACTGAATCCGAACCCGGTGTCAGATTTGCTTCATCCCGTCAGGTTTACTCGTTAACCTCAAAAAATAGGCAAAAAACGGTAATATTATACTATTAGGCGTTGAATTCCAATTCACGCTACTGTCCAAAATCATATACTTCTGGACTTCTGCTGTATTTTAATATTACCTACTTTGATGGTGCCAATATATACCCCATTACTACCCATTTATTCTTTTATGGTATCGGACTCTCTTATCCTCAAAAGGTCTATGGAGTAACTTTTTCTTACGCTTCATTGCCTTTCGTACATTTTATCTCTTCAGAGTGCAGCAAAAATCTGCCATCACATTAACATCCCATCTCCCAAAATATCCATCTGTCTGTCCGTCCGCCACGTTTCTTGTAAGCTCGATAGGTACGATCGAACTGAAATTTGGACAGTAAGTTAGTGTTGACTGGAGAACCAAATCCTATTGTTTTTGAAAAAAAGCTATTAGTAAATAAGTATATAAGTTGTGAAACATGTCCAGAAAAAAATGCACGTGAAAAGTGCCATGATCTTTGATTCTACAAACACAAAATGCTGCATGGTATATCGAAGAACGTATTGCCAATTAAGATGGCATAATGGGGTTACAACAATCATAAGACAATGTAAAAAATTAAATTGAGGTAAACGAAAGGCCCAGCTAACTGACTGTAATAAGTCTAATTTAAAGTATGTTGGATAAGCTAAACGTCGAATTATAACTAGTTTAATGGGGCACATAACTCATCTTAAATATTATATTTCTCATATTGTATAACTAGTTTAGTCAATATAAGAGGTGTAGAGTGCGTGAGCAGGGACCTAAGCGATTCGGTGCTTAGGTAGTGCTTAGGGAGTGAACAAACATACTGAAAGTCCTGACGCCTAGGAGGTGAGCCGGAGGGGGGCACAAAGAAAGTCCTACTTTTGGTTTTTTCGCTTATATCTCGAAAACGGTGCGTCGCAGGGAAAAATGTATCTTATACCAAATGAAAGCCCATGAAATTCTCTACAACTTTCATTTCATATATTTTTTTTCTAATTCGCAACCGTTTTCGAGCTACACGCCCCGGAAAAGGGAAAATTTTCGAAAAACAGATTTTTACCGGAAAAATAAAAAATCGTATTTTAAAGATGATAAAAAAGTCACATATAAGGTAAGTCATTTTATTCGATTTCAATAATTCCCATTGTTCTCACTCTCAATAATTTCTCAATGTTAAACTCTCAACTTTCTCTGGATTCACGTTTTCATCCTCTTTGGCCGTAAGGCGCCTGACAAAGGTTCCTCGTCCATGGCATCCGTATCCTCAGTGGTGGGTGGTTCTAGCTGAAGGGGCTCTACGTCATCTTAATCGTCGTCCTCGTCGTAAACAGGCACGCCATTTAGGCAGTGGAGGTACACCGCAGAACAGTTCAGAATTGCTTTCCGGCATCCACATTTGCCACTAGCACAATCCTTGGTGCAGCGGCAAAATATCATTTTCAGTAGGACCTCCGGTGCTGCTGGATCTTCTGTTGTAATTGGCACGGGGTGTCTCCTACATGTTTCCACCCTAACTCTTGAGGGAGCAGCTCATTCCCGAGCCACTTCTGCACTTGGTGGTAGGTGCGCCGGGAATGCTGTTTAGCTGCGCTCTCAGTTGGTGGGAGGGAGCCAATGTCAGGCTTGATATTTGCTACTGACCTCATGAACGACTGCAAGTGGTACTGGTTGAGGGAGGTCTGTCTTGCTGGTGCCTCATATCATTTTAGGAAGCAAATCTTCCCAGCCTCTTCAACCTTGCCTTGAGTGGAGGAGGAGTTGTAAAAGATCACTGCCGTTTCCTTGATGATTTCTGACTTTAAGTACAATTTTGAGAAGCCCACCTTGCTTTTCCTTAAAGTTGAAGAGAAGAAAATTTTCACTTTTCCGGAGCGTGTAGCTCGAAAACGGTTGCGAATTCGAAAAAAGTATACGATGCACGTTTTAGAGATAGATGTAAGTGAAAAAACCAAAAGTGAGACTTTGTTTGTGCCCCCTCTCCGACTCACCTCCTAGACGTCAGGACTTTCAGTAAGTTCACTCCCTAAACACCCTGAACAACTTTCTAAAGGAATTGCTTAGGCCCCCGCTCACGCACTCTACACCACCCTTTAGGTCATTCGTTGACTGGACTAAACAGGCTTTTGAGAAAAATCATAGAATATATTAATAACTCGGGGATAATTAAGAATGTAACAAATAGTAGATGGTTTGATGATTTTGAAAACATAAAATATATAAATAATAGGAATCGTGTTAAAGTACTCTTCATTATAACTATTTGATTGGTTGGTAAAGTTGTGTCAATTTTCCTTCAGGTATAAGAAATATGACTAACCACTTAAAGAAAAGGATGTATAGAATGACAATTTAAATTTTTACGTCTCGCGACGAGAAATAAACATTTTGCGTATTCTAGGTACCGGTTCACACAATCGCTTGTGTTTACTCATGTCGGTGCCATGAAATATATTTCACTTTTCTCCGCGAAGCAATTTCCCAGTAATCCACTTTTAAATTCGTGCATTTTATAAAAGCAAGCACTTAGATGTTGTGAGGTTTATTTAAAAAAATATAATAACATCATAAAGATTGGTTTGTGTAACTTGAATTTGTCGTGAGAGGAAAATCACCGGTACAACGTAAGCAGGAATTTTTATTCTACATATTGTATTTTATATACCTACATTTCTACTCAAAATGAACTCACAGTTGAAAATATTGAGTATATCTTAATGGCCATTACTCCATGATTATAATTGCAGCGATAAATGATGTTAAAACCAGGATTGGTTGTAGGTGATGTATCACCATGTAAAAGTTTTCATGTATATATGACATCGTATTTTACCTTGTTGTTTCTTTGCGAATCCCGTAACATCCAAGGTTAATATGATCAAATTATTATTGACACTTTTTCATAAAGGGCTGGAAATATTGGTGAATGCACTAACACGCACGCACCTACATGTATTTTTAATTACACAGGCCCACAAAAAAAAAGTTGTCTGCGCCGGGGTACTGACCATACCTATCCCTTGTATTTTGAGCCGCTGAACACGAATCTGAACTTAGTTTTTCCCCTATACGTCAGGTTTTTTTTAACAGCAAATAAATATACAAATATTACGATTCAACAGACTTTTTTTGCGGTTAAAAAAATCGGACGTGTTGGGGAAAAACTAAGGTCAGATTCGTATTCAGCGGCTCAAAATACAAGGGATAGGTGTGGTCAGTATCCCCGCGCAGACCACTTTTTTTGGTTGCCACTGTGCCACACTTAGTGTGGCACAATCTCACACAAAAAAAGTCATCTACGCGGGGGTACTGACCACACCTAGCCCTTGTATTTTGAGCCGCTGAACACGAATCTGATCTTAGTTTTTCCCCAGCACGTCAGGTTTTTCTTTTAACAGCAAATAAATATATAAATATTAGACTTTTTTGCTTTAAAAAAAAACCTGACATATAGGGAAAAAACTAAGGTCAGATTCGTGTTCAGCGGGTCAAAATATATGGGATAGGTATGGTCAATACCCCGGCGCAGACAACTCTTCTTTTTTGTGGGCCTGTGTTACCAGTCATGAGAATAAATGCATATTCCTGATATTTGTTTGAAATGTTTTGAAGTTAAACTTTGAAGCTATGGTGAGAAAGGTTATTCAATATCTACAGCGTAACTGATACATAATAGAAATAAGTGTATTTTTGTGTTGTGTAGAAAAGTATAATTAATTTAATTTAAAATGTACAATATATTTGGAATTGTTCACAAAACACGAGATTCGTTCAATAAAACGTCACAAAATGTCATATCACAAGAGACGCGCGAAAATCATTCATGATTTTTTCACTACATATTCATGTTTGACAGACTAAAAGACAATACGTTTTCATTTCATAGCGATATGATTAGTTTTGTAATTCGAATATGGCGAAATCAAAATGGCGGCCGAAATTAGTTTAAATATTTTAGTCGGAGAACGAGCAATGTCTAAGATGCACCCTCTATAACACTCGCGAACAACCACTTAAAAAAATTGATTCTTATGTAAATCGACCTGGCGGATCCGATTTTGGAGTTCGCCAGACAATCCGGAATTGCGAAACTGGTCAAAATCGGCAATTTTCAAAAAATCTCAAATTTTATGGATATTTTTTAATTTTTACTTATCACCCTATATATCCCTTAGTTTAAGTCCGATTAAATTGAAATTTTTAGGAGAGTCAATTTAGACCTTTGTTATCATGACGGACTAGAAATGCAAAAAAATTTACGTGTCACCAGTTATATTTTTTTTAATAGTTGGTGACACGAAATTTGTTAAAAATGCAGCAACAAATACTCGATCGAGAAAACTTTTTTGTTTTTAAAGATAGATGTATATAGTAAGCTACAAAGTTGTAGCCAAAGAACCAAAGAAACTTTTTTATTTCGGTGATTTTTTTGATAACTGGCTTGGTTTTTAACATAACGGTGCCGCAATATAGAAAAGAACTATGCCGGCCGCGGCCGGTCACGTACTGCACAAGCGATAACGCCATGCATAGCTTGAGAGCGCCAGGATTTGTATTGTACTAATAATAACCTATTTAATAATCGTTTATTCAGTAAATTTTAATTTTGAAAAAGGAGCAAAATATAAAAAAAAAAGTTTTAAATTTTGATAAAGGCAATTTATTTATTTATTTATTTAGACATACTCATTTAACTTCTACTCGTATAATTAAGCAGCAATATTTAAGAGATAGTTAACACATTTGTATTTTTTTATCGCAAATTATACAACGTTTTGGGATTTCAACGGTCTTCCTTTTTTTTATAACCAGTATTAGTCACATCTGTGCTTTCTGCTTTTTGTTTATAAGCTTTTCGGGTGTAATTTCTTTTGCATCTTGCATAGGACATTTTGAGAAAAATAAATTCCTTTTTTGGTGTAATATTTCAACTTAAGAGAGATATCATCCGACTTTATAGAAACTGCTTTAATTGCTTAGTCCAGTGCTTCTTCTGTAACACCCTGTACAGTTTCTTCACTATTTTGTTGGCAAAATGTGCATTTCATAAAGTTTAACTCTGGGTTTAACTGTTAAAAAAAAGTTGAAAACGCGCACAAAACTGCTAACGTTAAAAAAATTGCTTAAAAGTTGTTCTTTGTTCAAATTAAATATTAAAACTAGTTTTAAATGTCTGGAAAAGAAATTCCGTTACTTTAATATGCATTTTACCCTCTATAGCACTTTCCTAACGCAATAGTAATTATTATTATAGCTACAACTCATCAATTTTCAATAAGAATAAGCGTCATAAACTCTAATTTTAAAATTCTAAAAACAATTTAAACATAATAAATGAAATGGATGTATTTAAAAATCTTAAAAATTAAGTAATCTTTTTCATAGTTACCTTTGCTGCTATCACACATTATAATTTTAATGTCAAAATTGACAGACGTTATTTAGTCAAGTTACAATATTATTTGAAATCCTAATTTGATAACATAATAAAGGTAAATTGTATTAATGCAAAAGTTTTGTTAGCGTATTTTGAAGGAAAGAAGAATTTAAAAGCTTCCACTTTATGGACTTAGTATTCTATTTTGTGTTGAATAAACATTGTTTCTTTATCTTTCCTAATTGATGACATAAGGAACTTTTTGTAACGCCATATCCTAAAATGGCATTTATTTGACACTTTCCATGAATCAAAACAATGTCATTATTGACAAGTGTAAAATAAAGAAAAAAGAGTGAAATAAAGACATTTTATTTCACAGTGTGAAATAAAACTTATTGGTTTCTATCGAAACAGCAATAGAATTTAGTCTATTTTTATAAAATTATATTGTTTTCTGATTTCGAATGGCGATACCAAAAATTTTGTATACAACTCGAGACTAAAATGTGTTTTTTTTACTTGTGTGGTTTATAGCACTCGCCCTCGGCTCGTACTATAAACGCCCCACTCGTAAAAAAAAACACCATTTTAGCCACTTGTTATATAAAATACTATTTTGTAACGCCATGTACTAAAACGACGTTTATTAGACAGTTTCAATGAATCAAAATAATGTCATTATTGACAAGTGTAAAATAAAGAAAAAAGAGTGAAATATAGGAATTTTATTTAACAATGTGAAATAAAACTTACTGGTTTCTATGGAAACAGCAATAGAATTTAGTCTATTTTTACAAAATTATATTGTTTTCTAATTTCGAATGGCGATACAAAAAATTTTGTATATAACTCGAAACTAAAATGTGTTTTTTTTACTCTTGTGGTTTATAGCACTCGCCTTCGGCTCATACATAAATGCCCCACTCGTAAAAAAAACACCATTTTAGCCACTTGTTATATAAAATACTATTTCGTCACCAGTTGCGTAAAATTTTACTTTTCATAACTGGTTACATAAAGTAGGACGTTTTGACACTTACGTCAGTTTTGAAAACTGTCACTTTATACGTCAAAATTAGATAAACCATTATTCACAACTACGCATTATTTTATTCACATCGGGCGGGGCATCCTGAAAGACGAGAAACAAAGCCGCTGTATAGGCCAACCCAATCTTTTATCTTGTGACGCGACCCGGCGCGGCGGTCGAATACTGCAGCACCGTTTTCTTGAAAACTAAGTAAGTTATCAAAAAAATCACCGAAATAAAAAAGTTTCTTTAGTTCTTTGGCTACAACTTTGTAGATTACTATATACATCTATCTTTAAAAACAAAAAAGTTTTCTCGATCGAGTATTTGTTGCTGCATTTTTAACAAAGGGCATAGCAGGATAAGCATGTGTTAGGTGCCCCCGCACCAATCGGGTCGAAATTTTTAGCGCAAGTTGATAGTAGTGTTAGATGAAATTTTCCAACATATTATTTTTGGAAAACCATTTTTACTGGAGTTATGGGGGTAAAAAGAAAAATGAAAAAACATTTTTTTCTCGAGAACGGATAAATCGATTTTCATGAAAAAAATATATGTTATGGCTTTTGATGGTGCAAATGTGGGAAAAAATTATTGAACCCATTTGTCGAAAAAAAGTGGTGAAAAAATTTTTTCAAAAAAAAAAAAAATTTTTTTTAGGGGATGTTCCAGAGGCACACCCACCATTTTCTTCCAAATAAGTGCTTATATGCCCCTTTAAAACATATCCGATTTTCAAAGCGATCGAAAGGGTACAACATACTCAAAATTGATAATCATTGGCAGACTGCGGCCGGCGCGTAGTCTATGTAATGAAGCATTATAAGACGACTTTTTTGTAAATATTTCGTGCAAAGACGAGATTACCTCCCCTCCTTCGTTTTCGAGGGTGCTGAACACTATGCAGGTGGTGGGAGAAGTTTTTGACCGCCGCAACCCCCTGAAACGGCCATCCTTCTTATGGATCCCTTTATGTTTTCATATATAAACGGGTTTGGGGAGTGATTTATCAACAGGTTATACTTGAAATAATATGGAAGGGGGTTATAGGCAAGTAGAGTCCAGACAGCAGGCCTAGAGGGTTGATTAAACCCTCCCGAGAGGTATAGTTTTTTTTTCAAATGATTCGGTTCAAATACGTATACCCCTTTTTTGGGGTCGCTGATCACGGGAAAAATATTTATTTTTAGCTCCAACCCCCTCAAACAGGCAGAAATCACCTCTCACTCACCGTTTGAGAGATGAAGAGGGGTTGGAGATAAAAATGAATATTTTTCCCATAATCAGCCCAAAAACGGGGGAAACGCGTTTGAACCCGAATTATTTTATAAAAAATGATTTTCCACTCCTCCGAAGGGTTTAATTAACCCCCTAGACCTGCTGTCTGGACTCAACTTACTCTATAATCATCTTTCATGTTATTTCAATATAACCCGTTGATAAATGACTCTTCAGACCCGTATAGAAAACATAAAAGAGATCCATAAGGAGGTTTTCGGCGGTCAAAAACTTCTCCCACTACTTGCATCGTGTTCAACACCCTCAAAAACGGACGGAGGAAGGTAATTTCGTCTTTGCAAGAAATATTTACACTATATCTGCCTTTATTACATAGACTAGCGATTCATTACTACATCTTACTACATCTTACTACAACGGTCACTGGCTGCCATTACAACCCTACCATTTAAATCAGTATCAAACTTCAAGAAGTGTGGTGCAAAAATTCTCTGACGTCAATTGTGGGGTCAAACAAAATCTAGTTTGAAAATCTGAAGATTTTGCAAGGATGACGTCCGCAGTCAGCCTACGAAAGAACTAGTTTTCAAAGTCCACTACGAGGAGGTTACAGTGCCTTTCACTAGTGAAGGTGCCTGTTTATTGTGAGTCCCCTTGCCTCTCACGAGTCGGGGTGTTTATTTATCGTGAGTCTCCTTGCCTCTAAATAGTCGGGGCGTTGTTTATTGTAAGTTCCCTTGCCTCTCATTAGTCGAGGTGCTTGGTTATTATGAGTCCCCTTGCCTCTCACAATTCGGGTTGACTTTTTTGCGTGAGTCCTCCTGCCTCTCACGAATCAGGTTACTCTATATTGATGAGACTTTTCTTAGTCTTCATTCTTCGAGAACATCCCATAAAAAAAATTTTATTTTGAAAAAATTTTTCAAAAAAGTTGCAGGGGGTTGCGGCGGTCAAAAGCTTCTCCCACCACTTGCATCGTGTTCAGCCCCCTCGAAAACGAGGGGGAGAAGGTAATCTCGTCTTTGCACGAAATATTTACAAAAAAGTCGTGCTTCATTACATAGACTACGCGCCGCCCGCAGTCTGCCAATGATTGTCAATTTTGAGTATGTTGTACCCTTCCGATCGCTTTGAAAATTGGATATGTTTTAAAGGGGCATATAAGCATTTATTTGGAAGAAAATGGTGGGTGTGCCTCTAGAACATACCCTAAAAAAAATTTTTTTTTTATTTTGAAAAAATTTTTTCACCACTTTTTTTCGACAAATGGGTTCAATAATTTTTTCCCATATTTGCACCATCAAAAGCCATAACATATGTTTTTTTCATGAAAATCGGTTTATCCGTTCTCGAGAAAAAAATTTTTTTTCATTTTTCTTTTTACCCCCATAACTCCCGTAAAAATGGTTTTCCAAAAATAATATTTTGGGAAATTTCATCTAACATTACTATCAACTTGTGCTAAAAATTTCGACCCGATTGGTGCGGGGGCACCTAACACATGCTTATCCTGCTATGCCCTTTCGTGTCACCAACTTTTAAAAAAAATATTACTGGTGATACGTAATCTTTTTTGCATTTCTATCATGTCAGTCATAATAACAAAGGTCTAAATTGGCTCTCTTAAAAATTTCAATTTAATCGGACTAAAAGAGATATAGGGTGATAAGTAAAAAATAAAAAATTTCCATAAAATTTGAGATTTTTCGGAAATTAGCGATTTTGACCAGTTTCGCAATTCCGGATTGTCTGGCGAACTCCATAATCAAATCCGCCAGGTCTATTTACATAAGAATCAATTTTTTTTAGGTGGTTGTTCGCAAGTGTTATAGAGGGTCCTTAAAATGCATCGTAGAGATCCCTCGTTCTCCGACTATTTCTTGCAACTAATGTAAAGCATTTCTTCTTTACTGAACAGTCCCGTGCTGACATGCCGACTTTTGCGGCGAGCTGTAGTGCAAACTATTCGAAAATAAAAATTAAAAAAAAAACGAATCTGTAGGTTTTTCCTGCTCTACAAAATTTTCTCGTAGGAGTTACCCATATCGAGAATAATGCGAGAATCCATGAGCCGCACTTTCATTCCAAACTTTCTTTCGCAACAAGAGGCTATCAGTCCTACGGAAAAAATGTATAGCACATAAAACATGGGAAATATTACTCTTTAATACATCGTATTTGTTTTTTATGTAGCCTCAACCGAAGCCGAGATATTTTAAAAAACGGTTCCTGATCATTTCATCAATATGGTGGGAAACCCCTGTCGCGCAATTTGCTGACAATTCACCAATACACTCACCAACACCCCCACACAAAAGATCACTGATGTCGCATGACTGTAGACCTCAAAAGACTTACTGACTGGAGTAGTAGGGCAGTTTCATTTTTGACTTACACCGATATGATCCAAGAGCTCCTTGACATTATTTTGGAAGATTTTGACCGATCTGTGTCTGAGATGCATTTTATTCAACCTTCATACGCGCAGTTCAGTAATAGACTGAGAGCTGGCTCCCATCTGATCTAACCAGAGAGATCTAAATCTGTTTAATATTACAGTTTCGAGTATTGTCCGCATGAAATGAAAATCCGGCGGTCTGGCACTCCAAAACGGTCGGACATTAAAATGGGATCTCGAAAAAAATACTGCAATTTAACCGGGAAGATCTATTTTTGTTTTAGAGTTTACTTGTTAGATTACTACCTCCTAAATTAATTTTAACTGGTCTGCCACTCGAAATCGGTCGTAAAATGGCGGCAAGATCAATTTACAGTTTAAAAAAATTGATGTCAATTTAACCGAAAGTATCTAGTTTTAATTTTTCAACCAAATTACAGGTGGCTTTTACGAATTGCTCGGCCTGGCAGTAAAAAACAGCTGGATCCAAGATGCCAGATCGGTTTTTGCAAGGTAGCAAATCGTCGATTACGAGTGAGCTACATTATTTTTCGGTTGATGGTATATTAAAAAATTGATGGAAATGTAATTTTATTGTATGAAAAGAATTATAAGTTTTTCGTCAACATTAGTTTTGACATTTAATTAAAAGATAGCTTGAATTTCACACCCATAGATTTGTCAGTGATACTATAAAATCCAATTATTTTTGTAATATTTTCTGTTCTCTACCACGTCACGAGTATTTTCGTTATTCATCGTCTTCGTCCCCGTCATCTTCCGAAGGGACATCAAAATCGGTATCTTCGTCGTCTAAAAAGAGTTAAAAATTAGGTAATTATTACTATATTGTATTCAACACACCTGAAGCCTCCGCAATTGCATCGATAACAACAGGTGGAGCAACGTCTCCATCAGACCACACAGGTTCGCATATCCCAGAAGGACCTATCTTCCAGCCATAGTCTTCGGGATTTAATGGCTGCATCGGGTCTTGTTTTTCGGCGTTCATCCATATATATGTTTGAAATATACTTCTTTTCACATGCAGCGGCAGTGATGATTGGCACGGGGGAATTGATAGGGAATCAAATGTGGCGAAGCTCTTAATAAGAGGCTCATTCATTTTTCTGGGCTTGTAAGCCATCTCAAATTTTCTGTACCTTGCCTCATTAACTGCTGGACACCTAAGGAGATTGTACATGAAGCAAACAAATTTCTCCGCCGTAGTTATGGGAACAGAAGCTGGTTCCGGATCTTGGTAGAATGTTTGAAAATATTTTTGAAATTCGAAGCTCTTTTCCATTTGTTTAAAAGGAGTAACTTTACCCTTTTTATAGAAGCAAGATGTTGTGTCACATCCTGTGAAGGCATGCAGACCAGGCAAAGCAAGACTTACATTAGGACCGAGTTCGACGAACAATTTCCCTACGTCTAAATAACGAAGTGAGTTGTTATAAAATCCAACCTCCATCAAAATTTTGGATTCAGCATTAATTTTATGAAAATTACCCAACAAAATAACAAGTACATCGGTGTCATTGCATCGCACTACAATATTATTTGGAGACTGGAATTTAGATATTACATACAATATTGTCGTGTCCGCTTCTTCGTGATTGCAAGAATAATAATCGGAAATAGCTCTGATGATCGTATTATTTAATCTGGTGAATTGGTAGCATGTGTTTTTGTCATTGACATAGACAGTCTTGGTTCTAAAAAAATCAGATACAGTTTGATACATTTATGTTAAATGAGAACATATTTTGAGTTCGAGTTGTTCCACCAGATTGCATAGGTTTGGGTAGGAGACAAACAATATTACATTTTTCTACAACCCGCCCTTCCCTACATCGTTTTGTACGTAGCCGTACGTTATTCGTCGTTCAATGAAATGCAGCGTTGCAAGAAATTTGATCTGGCACCCAGTATCCGGCTGCTTTTGATTGCCATACTTAACAATTCGTGAAAGCCATTCAGTGAGCTGTAATTTGGTTCAAAAATAAACATTAGATACTTTCGGTTAAATTGACTTCAATTTTGTTTAACTTTGGATTGGTCTGGCGGCAATTTTGCGATCGATTTCGAATGGCAGACCAGCTCGAATTTATTCAAGAGGTAGTAATCTAACAAGTAAACTCTGAAACAAAAATAGATCTTCCCGGTTAAATTGAAGTAAATTTTTCGAAATTAGAAAAGCCGCCACTTTAACGTCTGGCCGCTATGGACTGCCAGACCGCCAGATTTCTATTTCATGCTAGCTCCAAACTTGAGTAGTATACGTAACTGTATTAGATCTTTTCGGTTATACCAAATGGGAGCTACCTCTTAGACTATAACTTTGCCTAAACGATAGTTTCATTATCACTCACACTCGAAGATATTTCTACCTTTTGGGCATAACTACTGTATATATCGACTCTAGTCACGAGGCTCCGTTACGAGATTCTATTCATCTACTTTAGGAGATGAATGGAATGTTAAAGTATAGCTCGTGGTTGGACACGGCAGGCATCATAGCTGAAATCATTCCCAAGATGTTGTTACTGTGTATCAGCCTGTTAAGTTTCGTGATGTTAGTCTGCCGGGTACGCTTGCCTCTGTAAATCAGAGAGTTTGATTTTGATCGTTTGTTGTAGCTCCTTTGACCATCAAACTATGGAGTCATACACTACCATCGGTCTTATGGCTACCACATAAATCCAGTACATTTATCCTGGAGCAATCCCTCAGAATTTCTACAGATTCTTAGACATGTTCATGTAGAAGAACTCACTACTAAGTGTCTAGGTGACGCAACACCAATTTATATTTAGAAGGGCGCTAGCCGCGTTCTGCCCCATTCTTCCACTCTCAAGTGGGTTCGAGATAAGATATACTTCGATAGACGAGTAATGGATCAAGGCTGTATTACGTCAGATCGTTAACGGCACTCTCTCGGGACGCGATTTCAATTATTTACTGACAGTAAGGGCTTTTACGTCTTTGGATTATTGCGATTTTTCCATAAAAAAAATCCCTATCGAAGATTTCTCTCCGACGGGATTGAAATTTGACGTGATTTTGATCTGTTGATACAGTAGTAAGTCTTTCGGTTTCTGCTATTTTTTCATAAAAAAAATTCCTATCGTAGATTTCTCTCTGACGGGATTGGAATTTGACGTGATTTGTATGTATTTACCTACTAATAATGGTCCCTGCATTTAAAGATTTCTAGAGAAATCGGATAAAAAAATTCCTATCAAGCCGTAAGGCGATCAGAACACTAAGTATCAAACTTAGGGAATCATGAAATCCCGATTAACTCATTTGTTTAGGTCTTCCAAACGAAAACTCCAGGAATTAAGACTAGCAACAAGTCCTTACATGAATAAAATGCAATTAGTTCAAAGAATATCATTTATTTAATAAGTGTAAAATAATACAGTGATTTTCTTCAAAATGATATAATATAATGTGAAAGAATCACGCCTCCCCAACTAAGGCAAATTACTTTTTAACCATACAAGTGAGAGCATGCGCTAACAATCGATTTGGCAGAAAAGATTAATTTAACCTCCTCAGAATTTAATGCAAGCCTTTTAAAAAGAATTTAAAAATTTTGTATTTTGGTAATTATGGCTGACTGAAAATAATATAAAAATATTTTACTTAAAAAATTTTGTTGGTTCACTTATGAATAGCTTAAAGGATCCACATCGTGATTTCATCATTCACGGGACGGAATTCGACTGATACATGAGTTTAATAACTTTCGGCCAGTCTTACGACGTACTTGTCCCCATGCAGGAAAAATGACAGCGAGCCGCTTTCGGACGACTCTTAGGCAAAATGGATTTTGAGTCCTTTGTGCACAAGGCGGTTTTTCTATAACTTATTTGGAAAGCCCTGCAGTTGGCTTTCCTACCATCGCTTTGTATTGGCCACCCAACACACTCGACCAAATTACGAGTGGCTGGGTGAATCCAAACTTGTTTATGCGAGAAACCGGCCTTGTCCATTTTCATTGATTTTTTGCCAATTTTTGCTTATATGCGCTACGTCACTTTTGCCAAATTCATCGGTTTCGCCTTTTTGATATACTGCCTTAATAAAATTTTATTGTTAGTCTTTAGAACAGGGTATATAATGACTATACCTACATGATCAATGTCTTCGGCGGAGGAATTAAGTTGAAAATATTTTGAATATTTTCAAAGTACTTTTTTGGCGTACTTTTTAAAAAGTATGTGATTCATTTTTCCATGACCACCATATACTTTCACTCTCATATCCTGGACCAAAATATATTTTCCTAAGTAAAAATTCGGTGATTCTTTGAATTTTTACCCGGTTGTGCCTGATGTCTTATGGAACTCATAACGGTCCTTTTGGACTAGTTTGTGGTTCTGAAGTCTCTCAGACTCTTGGGAATGTCCTTAAATGGATTTTTTGCCTAAGTCGAATTTTTATTTTTGCTTCGACCTAAGTCAATTCTGGAAGGTTCTACAACATTCACAAGGTTCAAGTGATAATTCCAGTTAAGTAATTTATTTAGGTATTCATCTCCTCCGCAAATGGAATAGTTTCATCTAACAAGAAAGACGGTTCTCCAGCTTCCTTGTTCAGTACGAATAAGTGAATACGGCTTTAGAATTCGTCTTTAAATATTTTCTGTCGGATATCATCAAGACTACAATAAAAGAAATATTTTAAGTGAAATTCAGATGTAAGGAAAACATATGCTTAGATTAATTTTTTTTTATAAAAAAAGCAATATCTGTAAAGCGTTAACACAACTATTTTATGAGAATTAAAAACTTAAGACAACGGTTATTATCCGATTTAATTACATTCTATATAAGCTGCCAGATGTGTAATCGTATATTAGACTATAAATCTTACAATATAATTGTGTAATTATTGTACAACTTCCCTTTTATCACTGGCGTAGGTTTTAAGAGGGAATAGTACTATAAGTTTTAATATATAAACATTAGTCAGTAGTGTAATAGGAATACTGCGTATTTAGAAATAGGGCATACGACATACTGTACCAAAATCATTTAGAATTTTTGGATTATTTGGATGAAACTGCCGTTAGGTTATATTATCGTATGTTTCGTCTATCTTCTTGAGGAAAAAATCGCATTTTATTAAATTCTGAGTCGCAGTCGCGTTTGCATTAATTTCTATTGATATCACACATATAGATCTCAGTTGTGCAACTCCAAAGAGTGTTTTTTTGTTGTTAATAAAATTGAAGTTGAGAATCTTAATTTTTCGCGATTTCGAAGAATTTAACGTCAATTTTTCACACTTTTTTTGTATACAGTTACGGAAAAAATTCAGTCTTTAGCAAAGATACAACCAGGAGGGAAATGGAAAATGATAAGGTTAAAATTTTAACAGTTATCAGCTTACAGCTTTAGTAACCTTATCTAAAATAGGAAACAAAATTTCAGTGTTAAAAATATAAAAAATTGTATGCGCCTAGTTTTTCTATCTCACTTCTATAATTTGTTAGGAACAAATTCAGTTTTTTATTTTTCAATAAGAATAAGCGTCATAAACCACACAGACGACAACAACTTCTGTCGATCGGTTAAAAACAACTAAATAAACGTTTTATAATAGCTATTTATGTAACCAGCTACAAAAGACGTAACAATACGAGTTACACAAGATTGTCTTTCGTTACATACATGATTTTTCTAATTTTAAAATTCTAAAAACAATTTAAACATAATAAATGAAATGGATGTATTTAAAAATCTTAAAAATTAAGTAATCTTTTTCATAGTTACCTTTGCTGCTATCACACATTATAATTTTAATGTCAAAATTGACAGACGTTATTTAGTCAAGTTACAATATTATTTGAAATCCTAATTTGATAACATAATAAAGGTAAATTGTATTAATGCAAAAGTTTTGTTAGCGTATTTTGAAGGAAAGAAGAATTTAAAAGCTTCCACTTTATGGACTTAGTATTCTATGTTGTGTTGAATAAACATTGTTTCTTTATCTTTTTGAGAGTTGTTTATCTTTCCTAATTGATGACATAAGGAACTTTTTGTAACGCCATATCCTAAAATGGCATTTATTTGACACTTTCCATGAATCAAAACAATGTCATTATTGACAAGTGTAAAATAAAGAAAAAAGAGTGAAATAAAGACATTTTATTTCACAGTGTGATATAAAACTTATTGGTTTCTATCGAAACAGCAATAGAATTTGGTCTATTTTTATAAAATTATATTGTTTTCTGATTTCGAATGGCGATACCAAAAATTTTGTATACAACTCGAGACAAAAATGTGTTTTTTTTACTCGTGTGGTTTATAGCACTCGCCTTCGGCTCGTACTATAAACGCCCCACTCGTAAAAAAAACACCATTTCAGCCACTTGTTATATAAAATACTATTTTGTAACGCCATGTCCTAAACGACGTTTATTTGACAGTGTAAAATAAAGAAAAAAGAGTGAAATATGGGAATTTTATTTAACAATGTGAAATAAAACTTACTGGTTTCTATGGAAACAGCAATAGAATTTAGTCTATTTTTACAAAATTATATTGTTTTCTAATTTCGAATGGCGATACAAAAAATTTTGTATATAATATAACTCGAGACTAAAATGTGTTTTTTTTTACTCTTGTGGTTTATAGCACTCGCCTTCGGTTCGTACTATAAATGCCCCACTCGTAAAAAAAAACACCATTTTAGCCACTTGTTATATAAAATACTATTTCGTCACCAATTACGTAAAATTTTACTTTTCATAACTGGTTACATAAAGTAGGACGTTTTGACACTTACGTCAGTTTTGAAAACTGTCACTTTATACGTCAAAATTAGATAAACCATTATTCACAACTACGCATTATTTTATTCACATCGGGCGGGGCATCCTGAAAGACGAGAAACAAAGCCGCGGTATAGGCCAACCCAATCTTTTATCTTGTGACGCGACCCGGCGCGGCGGTCAAATACTGCAGCACCGTTTTCTTGAAAACTAAGTAAGTTATCAAAAAAATCACTAAAATAAAAAAGTTTCTTTAGTTCTTTGGCTACAACTTTGTAGATTACTATATACATCTATCTTTAAAAACAAAAAAGTTTTCTCGATCGAGTATTTGTTGCTGCATTTTTAACAAATTTCGTGTCACCAACTTTTTAAAAAAATATTACTGGTGACACGTAATCTTTTTTGCATTTCTATCATGTCAGTCATAATAACAAAGGTCTAAATTGGCTCTCCTAAAAATTTCAATTTAATCGGACTAAAAGAGATATAGGGTGATAAGTAAAAATTAAAAAATTTCCATAAAATTTGAGATTTTTCGGAAATTACCGATTTTGACCAGTTTCGCAATTCCGGATTGTCTGGCGAACTCCATAATAAAATCCGTCAGGTCTATTTACATAAGAATCAATTTTTTTTAGGTGGTTGTTCGCAAGTGTTATAGAGGGTCCTTAAAATGCATGGATGAAACTGCCGTTAGGTTATATTATCGTATGTTTCGTCTGTCTTCTTGAGGAAAAAATCGCATTTTATTAAATTCTGAGTCGCAGTCGCGTTTGCATTAATTTCCATTGATATCACACATATAGATCTCAGTTGTGCAACTCCAAAGAGTGTTTTTCTGTTAATAAAATTGAAGTTGAGAATCTTAATTTTTCGCGATTTCGAAGAATTTAACGTCAATTTTTCACACTTTTTTTGTATACAGTTACGGAAAAAAAATCAGTCTTTAGCAAAGATACAACCAGGAGGGAAATGGAAAATGATAAGGTTAAAATTTTAACAGTTATCAGGCAACTTACAGCTTTAGTAACCTTATCTAAAATAGGAAACAAAATTTCAGTGTTAAAAATATAAAAAATTGTATACGCCTAGTTTTTCTATCTCACTTCTATAATTTGTTAGGAACAAATTCAGTTTTTTATTTTTCAAGATTCTCAAATGCATCGGATTCGTTTCGAAATACATGCCAAAATTTGCCTAGTGTAGTCAAAACTTTTCACCTAAAATTTTGTCAAATTATTGTTTAAACATTTGGAGCAATAAACGCTTTAAAGCCCTAATCTTCAAAATGCATGAGTCATTGGGGAATTAACATGTATAACGTCTCAAATTGTAAATATTTTATAACCATTTTATATCTAGTTATTTATAGTGGAAGACCAGACCCTCTGAATTCGACACCCTCTATACAACTCGCGAACACCCACCTAAAAAATAGGTAATCTGATGTAAAATAACCTGCTAAACTTGATTTTTGAATTCGCCCATTGATTTGAGATTGCCAAAATGACCAAATTGGCAATTTTCTAAAAAAAATAAAAATTATGTGTTATTTTTTGTTTTTTATATAACACGTCATATATTTTTTATTTTACTTCAGAATTTTTTAATTTTTTTACATAATATTCTCTAACTATTCTTTGATATGTTGAAAGTAAAAAACTTTACCTAAAAAATAATTAGTTGGCAAAAAAAAAATAACAACTTTTCTTTGACGCAAAATCTTTAAAATTTGCAGAGTAAAATGTCCGATCGAGGTATCTTTTTTATTTTTAAAGTTAGGTGCCTACTATAATCGAAGAAAATGTTCCGAATGAACTAAATAAAATCTTTTATAAGAAGTTTTTTTTGAAATTTTGCTCCCTTATCGAAATATTCATTGTTTGTTTCAGCATCCGAACGAATGCGCGCTACTATGAATCGGCCGCAATCGCACCTAGAGTTAAACCTCTGGTTAAACGCAGGCACGTGCCGGGTGATTATTATTTTCCAGGGTCTATTTATGTTAAGTTGAAAGTGCTTTTTGTCTCAGTCCTTATATTTAGTGTGTTATAAACACATAGTTTGGCATAAATTATAATTACTCGGATAGGAAATCAAAGGAAACGAGCTAGAAACGTACTCTTCGCCTGTTCACTGGATTTTTATATAATTGTTATACATTCAATAGGATACTTTTCGCAGTTTTTTGTAAATAATGTTACTTTTAGACATTTTTAATTTTATAGTACGATCTTAGTTGGTAAAAGATTTGGTAAAAAAACTATATCAAACCCCATTTGGGTTTCAATCCCGTCACCCTTGGATTCCGAATCAAAAGAACTACACCACCACCTTACACGTAAAAGAATGTAAATTTTTACATTATAAGACACGAGATAAAATCATATTTTCACGGTTGTATATTACATTATGATATGTATATTTGTAAAATATAAAAATATTTAGATATTAAAATGAAATATCATTTCACCAGATTTCTATTCAATTACAAAAACATAAAAATTAAATTTTTTTTTTTCAAATTTACATTATTAATAACATTTTTATTTACCGATCGATTTTGTTCAAATAGAGTTCTTCCTCTAGCTAACACTAATTTACCGTCCAAATTTCAGTACAATCGGAATTTTCTTTCTTGAGTTATCGTGCTTACAAGAAACGTGACGGACAGACGGACAGACTTACATTTTGAAAGTTGTTCAGAATTCGTTCACTAACACAATGGTATGAAAATTTTTTGTCTGCGAGCGATATTTACGGTTTTAGAAATGTAGCGATCAAATGCAAAATCCGATGACATTTCTGTGGCTCTAAAACAATATTTAGAACAGAAAAATTTATTTTTATCACTAAATCCAGTTTACCATGCACAATGTAGAAGATCGTATACCCGAACTACTTATCAAAAAAAAATCAGAAATTGTAAATCCTAGTACAAAGAATACAAGTAAAAAGGGCATTTCTGCAATGTGCAATTTATAAGACAGCCTACCAAATTAAGCCCAGAACTCCAAACTCCAGAATTCCAAATGTTTTAGATTTTGGATGGTACCTAAAGGAGGAAATCTTATTTCCAAAGATGATTTCAAAAAGCCCAAAACCCAATTTTATTGAGTTAACTCCATTTTGTAAATGTAAATTATATAACTGTACTACAAGCTGCAAGTGTAGCAAAGCAAACGTGCAATGTAACATAAGTTGTTTATGCGAAGGAAAATGTAATCTTTAATACCCACTTGCTGTTATAATTAATGAAAACATATTTTTTAATGTGTATGTTTCGAGATTATGTACATAATTTTATAACATTTAATTGCAAATAGAAACTAAATAATCCGTAGACTCACTTGATCGCTTAAACGACACCACAGATGGGGGACGTTAACAGGAGTTATGCTTTAAATTAATGCGGACGAGTTGCGCGGCCGCATTCAACAGCGTCATCACCTTACATGAGCCGAATTTCAAAAAAATCTCTTTATAAAAAAGTTTGTTTAAAGTATATGGAACATTTTTCTCGTTGTAGACTATAACTCTCTCTTTAAAAATAAAAAAGTTTCCTCGATCGGGTATTTTTCAATGCAAATTTTAAAAAACCGCGACAATAGAGGGTAATTATATTTTTTTTAGGCACTATATTATTAGTTACACTATATTCTTTGCCGTCAGCCTGTCCAAGAATATTGGAGGGATAATGTGTAAAATATTGATCTAAATCGGCATTAAAATAAAAAAGATATGATGTGTTATGTGCAAAACAAAAATTAACACATAATTTTAAAATTTTTCAAAAAATTTGCCAATTTACCGATTTGGCAATCTCAAATTAATGGGCGAACTCAAGAATCAAATCTAGAAGGTCATTTTACATAATATCATCTGTTTTTTAGGTGGGTGTTCGCGAGTTGTATAGACTACTTTTAAAATGCTTCCTACAGATTGGCTGCTCTCCGACTATTATGTGTTCGACATCTTTTTTTCTGTTTATGAAGATAATTATACAAAAAAATACATATCAAGAACTTCACATTAGCTACAATTTCATATAGTTTTTTTTATATAGTAACCGAAATAAAATTTTAGTGGTCTGGGGAAACATGAAAGTAATGGACGGGAAGATCATAGTGTTAATTTAATAAAACAACCCATATTTTACTATCGTATTTATTTCAGATTTCAACATACACTAATTAGCTGGTTCATTTTAGTGTTTCACAAAAAGAAAAATATAACAATTTTATTCTAGTTTAAATATTGACAACTGTAATTCCTATATGTCATGGCTATTCTAGAAATAAGAAAAGACGCAACACATAGAGTTAAGTAATAAATACAAAAAAGGAAATAGCGCTATATATATATGTGTTTCGGAATTATTGCTCCTCATCAGCGTAGCGTAACTTAACGAAAAGGATCAAGCTATGCCTAGCGGAAACACGTGTCCATATGTGCTTTGTTGTTTATTCTTTAGGTTATATTGTGCTATTTTCTTTTTGTATGAAATGTAATGTTCACATGAATTCTCCTGACAATGTGTATTATACATGAGGTAGCAAATGCATCAAACTTTTCGAAATGTAATAGAATTTAGCCCTTCTGATGATATCGATAATTTATTACAAAAGGTCGTTTTATTTTCCAAAGATTTTAATTTTTTTAAATAATACAAAATTATTTAAATAATTATTTAATTGCAACAAATTAATAAATTTAGTATTTTTTTTACAAACAAATTGACAAATTTTTTGCTTTTTCTCGAAAAATTATACTATTTTATACCTAATTGTTAACAATAATTATCCGTAGTTTGCATATCGCAATTGGTGCAATTATGTCGCTGATTTTAGATATATAATTTTTGCTAAATTCTCATGTAATTGTTTCTTGCATTGTGGAGTAAAATACAGAACAAAAAAATGTTTACAAACTCTCGCTTTATTAGTCTGTATCCATATGTACGCTTATGAAAGCACCTTACCCCAAACATTTTACTTCCTATATACGGAAAGAGAAAATTAAGTCAAGCGAACAGGTGGTCGGTTAGAGGACGTTAAAAAGAACACAGGAAACGCAAGTGGCGTTACACTGACTCACTGTTACACTTGAGGGCCCAAAACCGTTGCCTTCTGTGAGTAAGATATAATATTCTTTCTTTATGTCATATACATAAACCGTTGTTAGGAAATATCATATATATATTCATTATCTATTTTCAATTTCAAAATTAACAAATTTCAAATCAATTCAGATGTGAAGCCATGTATTTTGTCTACTATCCATTTAATTTTTGCAATCGCAAATTCGTTGTCGATGCTTTTAGTACACGCAAATTAGATTAAAAAACAGTGAATAGAAGAAATGATTTATAATGTAATAATATTTGAGATGCGTACTCTAGATAGAGTTAGAAATAGATCCCCGAAAAGTCCCTTTTTTTGCAAAAAGCCACCCCTAACGGGAACTGGTTTTTCACTTTTATCTTGTAAACCGGAAGAGATAAAAGCATAGGAAATAAGAAATTTGTCTTTAAACTCTACATAAAAAATGTTCTATTAATCTTGTAGCTTATTCTCACCTATTTCGTGCTAACAGCATCACGGGGGTAGTTTGGAGCACACAGGTAAAAATTAATCCTATTCGAAGTTTCAAGGCAAATATCTTAAAACCGGTTATTTTAACGAGGAAAATGCTTAGGAATGAATTTATAGAGCGGAATTCACTCTATAAGACGCATATATAGCGGGTTTTCATGCAAGTGATTTTTGTTTATTTTCTCTTTTTTTCACACAGGTGTGTTTATAATTATACCTAAACTATGTATAGTACCGACGTAGTTATAAGGACTGCTTCAGGCTATACCCGGAAGGATTACGGCAATAAAAACATCAGACAAGAATAATTACCTTAAACGTATATATAGTATACTTAAAATTATATTGTATTTTCGCCATTTTCTGTATTATTTTATTTACTTCTCTCTCATTCCTGATACTCCTGAAAATTAAATATAAGTAAATAAATAATAATAATAATAATAATAATAATAATAATAATAATAATAATAATAATAATAATAATAATAATAATAATAATAATAATAATAATAATAATAATAATAATAATAATAATAATAATAATAATAATAATAATAATAATAATAATAATAATAATAATAATAATAATAATAATAATAATAATAATAATAATAATAATAATAATAATAATTTATTTAATCACTGTGCAATTTTACAATTGATGTGAACGTCAATAAAAAGAGATAATATTTAATTCATACCCCAAACTATAAGGTATAATGTAGAAAGAAGGTGAATATTTACAATTTAAGAATAGTCATTAAAATTTAAAATTTAAAATATTTAAAAAATCATAAAACACATATATTTAAAGATAAGTAACTATCCAATACACAAGAAAAAAAATTACAAATTAAAAAACTGATTTACAGTATAAAAGCAATTTTCAATTAAAAAAGTTTTAACTTTGTCTTTATATAATTTATACGAATTGACGCCTTTAATATCATCCGGCAATTTATTGTAGAGAGCAACTGCATTATAATGTGGTGATTTTTCGTAAAGAGCTGTTGCATGGTGAGGAGATCTTAATAAATTTCGACACCTTGTGTTGTGAGAATGATTGTCACCATTCAGTTCAAAATTTTTCAGATTTAATTTCACGTATTTCAGTACTGAAAAAATATAAATAGACGGCACAGTCAATAATTTATTATTTATAAAGTAATTCTTACAGCTATCCCTTGGCCCAACTTTAAAGATAATTCTTATCATTCTTTTTTGCAAGACAAACACTCTTTGTATATCAACACATTGGCCCCATAATATAATGTTGTAAGATAGATGGCAGTAGGCTAAAGAAAAATAAACGTTTAATAAATGTCTGATGTCCATTGTAGGTTTAAGCTGATTTAATGCAAAACATGCCTTATTTAGTTTCTTGACTAATTCGTTTATATGGTTCTCCCAACATAGCTTACAATCCAAGTAAATTCCTAGAAATTTAACTTCTTTCGTAGGTTTTAGATTTAGGTCTGAAATATGAACGGCAAAATTTTCCGATAATGTTTTCCTTTTGGAAAAAAATATACATTCAGTTTTGGCTAAATTTAATATTAATGTATTTTTGTTACACCATTCATAGAACTGTTTTACAACTATATTGACAGTGGTTTGCAAGGTTTCTACATCAGCAGCTGTTACTACCATTGATGTATCATCTGCGAACATGGTTATTGTCGTTTGGGATATATTTTTGGGAAGATCATTTATAAAAAGCAAGAAGATGAGAGGTCCTAGGACCGATCCCTGAGGCACTCCCATACTAACGTTATATTCTTCAGATGTTTTATCGTCAATCTTTACTTTTAGTTTTCTATCCGTTAGAAAAGATTTGATCCACTCTAGAGTAGTTCCTCTGATACCCAAGGAAAACATTTTTTTTAGAACAAACGAAATATTAATGGTATCAAACGCTCGAGTTAAATCGAAAAATAAGCCGATCACATAATTATTCTTATCCAACTCATCATAGATGGCTTGAAGAAATTGAACTGAGGCGGTTTCCACGGATTTCCCTTTTCTGAAACCGTGCTGATTATCTGAAAGTAATTTATTTGTTAATAAGAAGTTTGTAATTCTATTCAATACTATTTTTTCCAAAATTTTTGATATTATACACAACAGGGATATTGGCCTATAATTCTCATGATCATTTAAATCACCCTTTTTAAAAATTGGCAAGACAATGGCTATTTTTAAAATTGATGGAAACTGTCCCTTTTCAAAAGATTCATTTATTAAGTAAGTTAAAGGTTCGATAATAAGATCACAACAACTTTTCAAATATTTAGAAGATATTCCATCCACACCGCTCGATTTTTTATTGTTTAATTGTTGAATTACGTCCCTTACTTCCCATACTGTGACAGGTGCCATGAAAAAGGATCTCTCAAATATATTACTTGTAGTACAATCAGGTGAAATATGGTATCCAAAGTGATTTTTTATTTTTTGTTCTGCGACGCGAGAGAAATAATTAGCTAGATACTCTGTGACTTCTATTGGGTTTTCCGAGATTTTCCCATTTATATTTATGGCAACTTTTTCGCTTTTTTTCTTTCTTCTCCCTAAAGTGGAGTTTACTATTTGCCAAATTTCTTTTGATGTGTTATTAGAATTCTCAATTTTGCATATATTATATTGCCTTTCTGCAGATTTAATTGATTCATTATGTATTTTTCTTTGAGTTTTGTAATAGTTTAAGATATCCGCATCTTGTGATGATTTTACTAATAAGAATAAATCACGCAGATCAGCTCCCTGTCTAATTATTTCAGGTGTTAACCACTTTTTTGTACTATGAAAGTCAGTACTATCCTTACAAAGCTTATAAATAAGGGGGCAAGATGAATCGAGACATTTTAAAAAGATAGAAATAAAATTTTCGAATGCTTTATCAATATTGCTCGTATAAATTTCAGTCCAATCTACCAGACTTAAAGAATATTTTAATTGTTCAATATTATCATCCGAAACACATCTATAAGAAATTAAGTGTTTAGATTCATTCATTGTATTTTTTTGTGATGGCAAGTCTTTATACGAAAGGATTTGAGCCAAGTGATCTGCAATGCTTGGGTCAAAAATATACGAGTTGTAAGTATCGATTGGCATATTACATACTAGGTAATCAATATACGATTTTGAGATATTGCCACTTGAGTTTTTTCCGATTCTTGTTGGTTCATCTAATTTAACAACTAATTCATATGTCATGAATAAATCTTCCAAAAATTTTTTATTCAAGGAATTATTTGAGTAATCTATGTTGAGATCCCCACACAAAATGATATGATCAGTTTTTTGAACCAAATAATTTAAACATTCTGCTATATTTACCAAAAAAAGGTCGATATTACCCGCTGGGGGCCTGTAGATTGTCAAAATTGCAATATTTTTATTTCCTATTGAAACAGAAATAGAACAAAGTTCAATATCCATTTCGGATATAAATTTTTCAACATTAATATTTTTTACTTTATAATTAGAAATTGTTTGGGTATTCACAAAAATTGCTACGCCACCATGTTGGTGTTTGTCTCTACAAAAATATGAAATTAACTCAAAATTCGGGATTTTGAGAAATTGTAACTGATCAAACTGCATCCATGACTCTGAAACACATAATACGTCTAATTTCCGGTTGGTATTAAAAATGTCAATACTATGAATTTTATTTGAAATTCCTTGTACATTTACGTGTCCTATATTAAAGTAATTGTCATTACCATTCAACTTTTGTAATTCGTCAATAACTTCGAAAGTTTCTAATTTATTCCTTCCGTCAATCGTCCCTCTTGAAAATTTGACCTTTTGGGAAAGGTAAATCGGCGAACTGCAACTCCGGCCGGCCACAAGTCAGGGCTATAAACCTCCTTACAGTGTTCGATCGGAAAAGATACTTTAAATGATTGTCCTGTTTCAGTTTTGTTCCATTCTTCACAATTAAATTTTATGTTTGGTGCTGTTTCCGTTAAAACTTTTTCCAGTTCCGTACAAGTTACATCTGGGGCGCAACGGTATACGTGGAGATACCCCATTTTAGGGACAGTTTTCAGCACAGTGGTGCTATTTTTTCCACTGCCTATTATTGGTTTATATCTGTTTACGTTTTTTTGTTGGGAATTCCCTCTGGTATTTTGTCTAGCCACCACTTTATCGTTGTTTGTGTTTTTTTCCGATATGTCGTTTTTTACTACATTTGAATAGAGTTTTTGCTGCTTATCTATTTTTATTTCTGGATTTGTTTTTTGTTGTGTATTTACTTTTTCAACTCTAGCTGATGAGATTGTAGAATTATAATTATTTGATTTGACATTACTAGTAGATGGCTCTGTTGCAACTTTTGCATCATATTTGTTAATATGATTACCTGACTTTTTTAACATGCATATTAGATCCTCTTGTTCACTAGCTCGTCTTTCTAGGTGAAACGTTAATTTTCTCAACACGTCAATTTCACTTTGAATCTGTATACACGATTTTTTTTCACATACCAGCACTTCATGACTGTCGTGAAATTTCTCACAATCATTTTCTAATGTTTCCTTTTTATCTATACACAGTTTTTTTATAAAATTATGAAGCACTTCACTATTTACACTGGAAGGTAACTTTTGTTTGATTATTATGTCTATTAATTCATCTTTTTTTAGCTTATTTAATTCCCTTACTATCACGGACTCCACATCAGGCGCCATTTTTATTAGGAAACAGTCAGGTATTTATAATTTTTGGAGTCATGATTCAATTCCTCTTGCTCTCTTCGATGAGAAAAACCAAGAATTCGTCTCTGTATTATTACAAGTGCTGGAGAGCAATTCGCGCTTGCATTATAGAAAGCCCCAAAAAAAGAGACATCTTTGAATCACAAAAGATTCATTATTTTCAATAAGTTGGTCGGTCAATCTAGTACTGTCGGGATTCTACCAAGACTGCCACCAACATCTGAGGCATTACATCAATATTATTACAGAGTATTTCTCCAACTTCAATCTTGGCGAGGAAAAAAAATTGGAACCAACGGATTGGGGTTGGAAGAAAGTAGGCAATCTCTTAGTACCCATTTATACCATCGAGTTACCAGCACCAATTTCCACCCTACAGCTAATATCCTGCAGCTGGAAAAAGATTTGTGGAAAACGATGCAGCTGTGTTAAGGTTGTTTCGCTGCTCAACAATGTGCTTCTAATTGCTATGGGAATAGTATATTGTGTATTTAGGTGTGAAAGCAATACATTCCCGGACGACGATGCAAATT
The DNA here is from genome assembly GCA_936432065.2 of Rutpela maculata. Taxonomy (NCBI): domain Eukaryota; kingdom Metazoa; phylum Arthropoda; class Insecta; order Coleoptera; family Cerambycidae; genus Rutpela; species Rutpela maculata. The sequence continues at coordinate 207,124,271 of OW386286.2, read as the reverse complement.
GTTGGCCGAGGCGTTAGCCGAGGCCAACAAGCATCGAAGTCCGGGAATGTGCTTTCACACCGAAGTACACATACTATTTTTTCTGAAATCACAATCAATATTATTATAAATTAAGAAATTTGTATTAATGCATAACATTTCTTCATTACAATTTAACTGCTTACTAATAAATGCAATTTTAATGTGAGTTGGTTTGTCTGCGTGTATTTATTTACTGTCTAAAATATACATAAAAAACCGTACGGGAATGTTACTTTCCCGGCCTAGGCCGGGAAAATAACATTCCCGTACGGTTTTGTTGATCGTTGTTTGGCAACGGATCTTTTCCGGTCTGTTTTCTGATAGTTTCTTAGCAACGGACCAAAATACTGGAATTGTGCATTTTTCGATCTGAAATCGCGCCGAAAATGTAGGCATTGAAAAAATGGAAAATAAATAAAAATCACTTGCATCAAAACCCGCTATACATGCATCTTATAGAGAGAATTTCGCTCTAGAAATTCATTCCTTAGCATTTTTCTCGTTAAAGTAACCGGTTTTAAGATATTCGCTGTGAAACTTCGAATAGGATCGATTTTTACCTGTAGCTCCAAACTACCCATTTGTTCGGAGGCTGTTTGCGAGAAATAGGTGAGCAAAAGCTACAAGCTTAATAGGATATTTTTTATGCAGAATTCAACGACACATTTTTTATTCCTTATACTTTTTTTTTCTCTTCCGACGAACGAGTAAAAAACCAGCTTTAAGTCCCCGTTAGGGTTACTCCAACGGCAAAAAAGGGACGTTCAATCCATGATTGGAGGAGGGAGGGGGGTTGATTTTCGTATCTATTTATAACCCTGTCTAGAGTACGCATCTCAAATATTATTGCATTATAAATTATTTCTTCTAAAATGTCTAATTTGCGTGGGCTATTTCGAAATGTGGATCTGAAGACGTTTGTTATGAATTCCTTGGGCAGTCCAAATGATATACGACGTAGAGGACGCCCTGTAAAACGAAGAGCATATTGGATTGAATCGGTATATCGGCTACGACAATTAAAAATCTGTCTGTTCTGGATCGAAAATTACTCTGTCTCATCTCAAATTCAAGTCGGTATATCTCTCTTAAAGAGTTATACGTCCGTTGTGATGGCATCGTTCCACCAGCGGATTACTTCAACGTTATGTCTCAAAAAAAAAAAATCTGCCAACAAGCAAGATTATGCGAATAAGAGAGCATAACGCACCTTCTGCTGCCCATCTTTTGACAATCCGTTTTTTTTCTGTCTGTTCTAATTTTTTTTTTAAATTCAAAAATTAGTAAATAATTATTAGTTTTCGCCAATATTTTGATTGATTGACTGATTTACCAGCGTTCGGTAGGCATTGCTGCCATTCCCAAGTCATACAGCAGGGCCTACGTCCACGCTGGGTTGGACTAAGGTGATGCTTGTTGCCAGCAGCGAGAACCACATGGCGCATGGCAAAAGAATGTGGGATGGGAGGTGTAGGTATTTGTGAGATGCGTTACCGCATTGTGTCATGAGGGAGCGTTGAAGCTCTCTTTTTTGTATTTTTGGTTCTGGACTTCTGCCTCTTCTGGGTCTTCTTGTGAGATATGTTGCCGCGTTGGGTCGCTGCTGTTTGTGCTCCTATTTTTGTACTTCTGCTTCTACAAATCTTCTTCTTCTTCTGAGCCTTCTGATTCCTCCATTTCCGATTCTGGTAGAGTATATGTCGCTCCGATTTCTTTGTGGAATTCATTTTTCCCCTTTTTCTTTCCCAGTATGTTTGGTCCTTTCCTAGTTTGTTCATGATACATGATCGATTGTTGTTTTCCACGTGTAATATGGTCTCCCTATTTTTAGTTTGCTGCTGTTCAGTGTTAGTGCTTTCTTCAGTAGATGTGTTGGTTCCCTTCTTTGGACGTGTCCCCAGTACTTCATTGTGTACATTTCTATCCTTTTTGTGATTGTCTTCTCTTCTAGTAATGTTGATGTTTTATGTCGTTGTTTTTGTCCTGTTGTTTGCCTGAGTAGTTGGATGATGTCTCCTTCAGCTTTTCTCAAACTTCTTCTATTGGCTTTTGTTGTTGCCGCGTTTTTAACTCCATATGTCATCGTTGGCAGTATGATGGCTATGTACAGCCGTTTGGTCAGACCCCATGAGAGTTTGTTTTTCTCGATGAACGGTATAATTGCCCTTGTGACTCTGTATGCTGTTTTATTCTGTCCTTTACTGTTTCTCTCCTTTTCAGTTGGTTCGTCAGATATGTTCCTAGGTATTTCAGTTTGTTCGTTGTTCTTAGGAGTAGCCACCTATTTTGTATTCTTCTCCACTAATCCGACTCTCTCCATTATTAGACTTTTCTTGAAGTTTATTTTCAGCCCAGATGTGTCCAGATGCGGTTTCATGTTTTCTAGGAGGTTGAGAACTTGTTGCTCTTCTTCTACGACGATTAGGAGGTCATCGGCTAATGCGATTGGGGTTCTCAGTGTTTCCGTGGCTTCGTTGAAATTTGGTGTTTCCCGTATTGTGTTTTGTATTACTTGGTCTAGGATCGTGGTGAATAGTCGGGGGGATAGGGGACATCCTTGTTTGACTCCTCTGTTTTTTTGTCTGGTTTCTGTCATTTGTCCGAACCATTGTATGGCAGTGGTTTCACGAAGGCAGGCCTTTATTATCTTGTTTATTAAATAGTGCGGTACTCCTTTGTTATATAGGGTGTGACTGATGGTATCGAATGCCTTGGAGATCTATAGCGACTATGTGCAGTTTTGTCCCTTCTCTCCATTTTACTTCCAGTATTCTTCTGGTAGGTGTACATTTGGTCGTCTATTGGTCTGCCTTTGATAAATGCTGTCTGGTAGTCTGGCGGTCTTCCAATGTACTTCTCTAGTTGCTCGAGCAGGAATTGTACGTAGTATTTGTATCCTATGCTGCAGAGTGTTATTCTTCTGTAGTCATCTATATTCTGTGGCGAGTTGGTTTTTGGGAGGGGTATTTGTATAGTCGTGGTCCATTCCGTAGGCGGAGGTGTGGTTTCTGTCCATACTCTAGTGATTATTTCTAGGATTTGCTCCTTTAGCCTTTCCGTGCCGTAGTGTATTAACTCATTGTTTATTTTGTCTACTCCAGGTGCGGTGTTTCTTTAAGCTCTGGCTATTATTTCTAGCAGTTGGTCTTTTGATGGTGACTTGTCCAAGGACCAGTGGTCCGTTTCCTTTATTAGTTTTGTTCGTTTTTTAGTTGCCTTCTTTTCTTTCTTCAACTTCTTGGTCCAGTATTACATTGCTATGTATCTTCTCTGTGAATAGTATTGTTTTTTTTTATATTTTTTCAAGTATCTGAAGATTTGGTTTAGTCGTATTCCTGTTGGGAGTGTTTCTATGTTTTCGAAGAATGATCTGAATTTTCCTCGTCCTGGTTTCTGCCCACGTCTCTTTTTTCCTTCAGTGCTTCTTTTAGCTTTTCGTTTAAGTTCCCCGTCGGTTGTTGTTTGCCTGTGGCCTTCATCTTTTTTTAGCTGTTCGTACTTATTATTTTTTTCTTTCTTGTCGGGCTCACAGGTGATCTGTCCCTTTTTAACGTTTTTCTTGATGCAATTTTTATTTTTGCGCCCATTGATGTCCAGTCTAATTCTTCTCCTGTCGGTTGGTTTTCTATTTCTTCACCGTATTTCTTCTGAAAGTCTTCATGTTATAGTAGAGAACTATTCCAGGTACTGTGTGGTGTTTTGTTGTTTCCTTGACTTCTTTTTTCTTCTTTTATTTCCAATTTTCCGTATAGGATTTTGTGGTGTGTATTGATTTCTGCTCCCCTTTTTGCTTTAACGTTCTTGATCCTTTCTCTTATCTCTCTGCATACCAGGATATGATCTATTTGTGAGATTGAACTTCCATTACTCCTGGTGTCAATACAGGTTTGGCTTTTGCTCCATGTGTTTCTTATTTTTTGGTCGAACATGTGTGCTAGATTTTTCATGCAGATGTTGTCCTTTCCAGTCTGTATAATTGCCGTGGCTATGTTTTCGTTTATATTTTCCGTCCTTATTTCGATGGGGCTCTCTCGTCTGGTTACCCATGCAACTCCTCTGCTGGTCTTTTCTTGCCCCTTATTAGTTTTCGTCAATATTTGGTCTTAAAATTTAAAAATTATAAAACATTAGCGATTCGGCATATCCGCTCCCCTTTTAGGTGCATTGTATCACATGTACTACAAGTTTGTTGCTGTTATTAAGTTTCTTAATATCAAAATGAATTACACTTCAGTAGAATGTAGAATATTGTGAAATGATAGTTTATGGTGAATGTGAACGTAATTCTGAAGCTGCTGCGCGAGAATATGCGCTTCTGTTTCCAGAAAGAAGGCATCCGAATGGAAACATTGATAAATCGTGCAAGAAACACAAGTACTTTGGTTTCTTCGTATAAAAATGTAGCTGGTCACCTACGAACGGCACTAACCCCGGAAAATGAAGATGATGTGATTCATGCAATTGAAGTAGAACCAACGGATTCTGTACGAAACGTAGCGCGTATGTTGCACTACCGTCTTTATATAATATAAGGACGGCAGTGCTTTCCTAAGGAAAGCGTAATGTCTACAAAAATTGAGTTTTACAAGTTTCGCATTTTCTGTCTTATATGAATGTATTCTAAATTGATTCTTAATTAAAAATGTCTGATATATAGTAAGAAGAGGTTAAAAAACACTTATTCTGTTTGTCTTAAGTGCACATAATGCTAAGTAAATAACTTAGACTATTTAGCTTCATCACAGTAGAACTATTCTTTCTGTCCTCTGAATGCAAAATGAACATTATGAATGGGTAGAGTGGCTTTTCTCGTTTGCATATGTGCTAGAACTGGGCCCATCGAAACTTCTGTCTCTTATGATGCCTTGGCTTAATATTACTGTGGTGAACGTTATTATTGTAAACTTAAAGTGAGAAGTAGGAAGATTTAAGTTCAAAATATAAGCTTAAAAAATTTCAGCCCAGAATATGATTCACTTATTTTTTAAAAAGATCATAAACTCTTATTCTACAAGAATCAATTTTGTGATAATTTCGCAGAATTGATATTTTGTGTGTGCCAAGTCTGAAAAAGATGACCTAATGAAGGTAGAAATGCACACTTTACTTAGAAGCATAAATGCTGATGGAAAAAATTATTTAATAAGGCCAATAATTCCTCTCAACTGCATCTTTTTTTATGAAAATATACCGGTTTGCAACCAGGAAGTCTCGATTGGCACTAAATCAGGTAACTTGTTTATAGTTCAATAACGGGGTACTTTATAGTTACAAGAAACGAGGTAGTAGATTTTTTTTTATATATGTTGTAAAGAGTATGCACAATCCAAGTTTTAGACCTCCAAACCCTTGGCAAATTTTTGTGTGGTCGAAAAAATCACAAATTTTTTGCACTTTTTTCAGTTTGTGGCCTATAACTTAAAAACAATGCATCCAATCGAAAAGTCATGTGTTATCAAAATTAAAGAGCATTAAATTTCCCTACGAATGAAGTCGAAATTTCAATTAAGAGGTATGGGGGTATTTTTTAAATTTTATTATTTTAATTTTTTTATTTATTTTTTTTATGTAATCTATGAACTTGAAATTACATGCTCCACAACTTTCATTCTATGGATTTTTTCATTTAGATTAGCCGTTTCAGAGCTGAAGACGTTTAAAAAGTTACCCAGTGTGATTTTTTTACAAGTTGGTAAAAATTATTATTCGACTGCCAATTACGAAAAAAGTTGTAGAGCATGTAATTTCAAGTTCATAGATTACCTAAAAAAAATAAACAAAAAAATAAAAGAAAATAAAAATAATGAAATTAAAAAAATACGCCCATACCTCTTGATGAGATTTCAACTTTGAGGTAATTATTCGAAGCGAAATTTAATGCTCTTTAATTTTGATAATATATGACTTTTCGACTGGACGTATTGTTTTTAAGTTATAGGCCACAAACTGAAAAAAGTGCCAAAAATTCGTGGTTTTTTCGTCCACACAAAAATTTGCCAAGGGTTTGGAGGTCCAAAACTTGGATTCTACATACTCTTTACAATACATACAAGATAAAAAAAAATCTACTACCTCATTTAATGTAACTATCACTCCCTTTCGATGATGCCGTTCCTGAACTATTATTGTTATCGACTAAGTATCTCGATACTTCGAGTGAAGCAACGTGCAGCGCGGTTAGTACTTAGATGGGTGACCCGCCTAGGGAAACACAGCGATCTCGTCCCACCTTCTAGCGGCTTGTATATCATTGTATACGCGGAAGCTATGTAATTTCAGGCGAGGATTACATAGTGGATGTACCATCCTTCGGTGGGGATGTAAAGCAGGCGGTCCCTTGTCTATTAAATGTTAGGCAAATAAAAGATCCCTACTCTTCTTAAGGGAAGAGGTTCGGCAAAAGTTACAGGTTGGGGGTAGATCGTCTCCTGGCGTCGGTGATAGGCCCTGGTAGCGGAAATAGGCCGACGTTAAATAAATAGATAAAAAAAAAAGAATTACTTTGTAATTTTCTATATTTTTAAGTAAAAACTAAATAAATGTGTCTCGTCATTTACAATGTTCTATGTGATAATTTTCATTAACGTTGCTACATATTTCAGTCCAATTTACATTCTTTCCTGAAATTTTCGACATCTTTTTGTGAATTAGTATAGCTTAAATTTTTTTTTAAATAATTCATAGAAAAACCTAAAATTGCGTATAGATTATTTCGTTGATAAAGACGGCATATAAAACAACTTAAATTTTAAATATGTCAAAACTAAGAATATGCTAGATAGGACTCTTTTAATAAGAAGGGTAGTACGCGTGACTGCTAGTTATTGAGAACACGATTGCTACAATTTTTATTTGCTGGAAAATAAAGATTAAAATAATATTTGTTACAATTCTCAAATATTGCTCTTATATCTTCAATAAAGATATGCCAAGAATTCGTTTTGAAAATAAATATTATCTGTAGATATATTTCATCCTCTTTAAAATACCACGAAGACAAATAAAAAATCGCATTTGCCTACATTACGTCGGAATGGGTAGATTTAAAATCAATTCTTCCCCGTGTTGAATTAATGAAATTTTTCGTTACCTGTATGGGCTTTAAAGTAATAAAATTTTCATCCGAATCGGAAAGTGAAATTGTTCGAAACAACGAGTTACGTGATTTAAAACGTATAAAAAATTCTTTACTAAATCGATTTTACATGAAATTATTAAAGGATTTACAACTGAACTGTGGGGATCATGTAATTATTAATGATTTATCACGGAAATGAGTCTTTTCAAATCAGTGTTTCACGCAAGTTTTTAATATTCGTTTGTAATGAATTCATAAATCAAGAGAATTTTATCTAGATACTAGAATGAGCGCAGGAGCATTTTAAAGTGTGTATTAAATAAATAAATAAACTGCTGCTAGGAAGTTAAGGAAAATCATGAAAAACTTGTTTATATGCAATCATTGTTAAAGATTACTTATCAGTCTTATTTCAGTAAGGAAATGACATTCATTAACACACAGTGTTTTAATAAATTTTATTACTGCACTGCCTTTTTACACAGATAACTATAGTACATTCATTCTGTCATTTGACATGTGAATAATTCCTATATAAAATTTTTTGTTTGTATAATCCAAGAATCATTAATTAATGTTTTCCACAATAATATCGTTGCCGTTACGGTCGCCATGTTGAAAAAGTGACTGTCAAAAAAGGTTTTTCTCAATTATCTACTTTCCTGCTAGTTCTACCCTAGAGTAAGTTATTACCAATAATGTAGAAAATGAAAAAAGCTACAACTTTCATTTAAACTATTTTTCTCTGTTTTACGTCAGAATGATGAAAATTTTTGTTTCGCTGCAGATTTTTGAATTTATCTTTGCCTCCGTTGCTCCTACGTAGTAATTAGTTATTACCAATATTAGATATGTAAAAAAAGTCTTATATTTCTGCTTAGATTATTAATAAAAAACATTGTTTTGGGTTTTTAGCAGATAACTTTCAAAGAAACCATTGACTTTGAAATGTAACGAATGTTTGTTTATGATGGAGTATCTTCTGGGCAGGGCAAAAGATACTAGATAAGATGTCTCATAAGGGAGACGTGTTATAATGTGCTAGCATGATCAGACTTAAATCATCAGTATGTGGAAAGAAAGGTTATTTTCTTGTTTTTCATATTGAATGTCAGATATTAAGTTGGGGAGACTTCTTGCTGATACGTTATCAGACTTGGATCAATAGTAAATGAAAAGAACGGATAGTCTCCTTGAAAGTTATGTGCTAAATACCGAAAGCAATGTATTCCAATACCAATAGTAATAATAATAATAACATTACTTTATTTCAAACAGCCACAGTACAATATATGTTACAATACAGTACATATAATAATAGCGGTGGGTTGAAATGCGTCAACAGCAAATTAATTAAACAGGTATTTAGAGAATAAGTAATAGTAATAACAAATAACATTATCCATAAACATTTAAGTGTCATTTATTATACTTAATAAACTCTTGTATTGCACAAGGCTCTATCTCGACTAGATAAATTAAAAATCTCTTTTATACCGTTTAAAAGGACCCCACAAAAAAGTCAGTGGAAAGCGCAAATCGGTCAAATCGTTTGAAACTTCGGGAAAAGGTAGTTCATATGATACTGAACAAAAACTCTCATGGGGAAAAACTCCCAAAAATGAACAGTTTCCGAAAAGTGAAAAGTTGAAAATCCGTCTGAGCGGGAAAAGCTCGTTGGCGACATAAATGCGCTACAAGTCTTTATTGAGGCAAATAATTAATGAAAATACCCCCATTACGTATATGGTCTCGCAGATGATAATGCAACAAAATAGACCGTGGGATAGTGACAGATTTTTTTAAACCTTTGGTTCCTATCTGGCCTTTTGGGAGCCTTTTGTGCCTGATTTGTACTAACCATTTTCGTGTTTATCAAACGGTTACCCAGGGCCCCTCAGCGGAAAACAAAAAAGAAAATTTCATGAAAATGAGCAATTTCAAACGTTTTGTTCCTATCTGGCGTCAAGTTAGACTTACGTTTTAAAGAAAAACATCCGACGGAAGCTTATCGCCAGACAAATTCCGTGGGCCGGAAGGCCCGAAATTTCAATCCGAAGTTGTAAGAAAAAATGGTCAAAATCAAACGATTTGGTTCTTATCTGGGAGTTGTATATATAGGTAAATAGATTATAATTATCGCGATATAACAAACGCCAGACAAATTCCGAGGGCCCAACAGTGAAAAAATTGTTGTTCAAGTTGTCAACTATTCCGCGAAAATCAAACGATTTACATTCATCTGGCATTTGTTTTTTTGTTAATATTAGGCAATAAGTAGTTTCAATTTAAGATTCCCAGACGAATTGGCTGGGCCCCCTGGATAGTCAGACAAAAAGAAAAGCGCGAAGAAAATGCCATTTTTCAAACGATTTATTCCTATCTGGCATTTGGATTTTAAAAAGATATGTTAATAAATAAGCCATATTTCTAGTCCCAGATAAAAAGCTTGGGCCCAGACGTAGATATGTTGAGCGAAAGTATCGAAAAATCAAAAAAACAGTCGTGTAAAAATCGATGCATTTTCAAACGATTTACACTCCTCTGGGATTTGTTTTTTTAAAAAGATATGTTAATAAACAAACCATATTTCAAGTGCCAGACAAAAATCTGGGGCGCAGCTGTAAATACATCGCAAATTTTGAGGTTCTACAGTTGGCAACTTTTTAATCCTGGCTTCTACGCCAAAAGACTACTCTATTCTTTAAATAGAATAAAATTTGCTAAAACTGTTTTTTTAATTTTTGAATTCCGACAAAAATGAAGGAATTAGAGGGGGGCGGGATTTGGGACTTTTTTTTCGGTAAAATTTCTCCATTTTGTCACCGTAATTAATCGGTAATTAATTGAAATCGATCTCATATATGCTGTTCACTTAATATCATGTACTACTTTAACGTTCCGTTAATCTCGGTCCTTCGAAACAAAAGAGAAAAATTATTTTTTTAGATTTACATACATTATAGGAAAACGTGTAATTTCCTACATTTCCTCGAATATCTCGATAATTATTGTTTTTTTCGAAAAATTTGTAGATAGCTTATGTAAAGAGAATTGATTGAGCTTTCCGACACTTTATTTTTTCTCTAACATAAAGAGCAAAAGACCAAATATGCGGACGTCTCAAAGCCAACCGCCACCCAGTCTATTAATTAGGGTGAAGACGTATCGCTCCTCTAAAGTACACCATCTGTGGGTCCCCACGCGAGACTAGTTTCTCGATCTGACGTCACAGTGTTTTTCGTGAGGAGTAGCGAGGATTTCAACTTTAATTATTTGTTGCAAAGTAAGTACTGCGATTTAAGTGCTGATATTCGATGTCACGTGTTTTTATACATAAACACACTTTAATGAAATACAAAAAAAATGGGCAAGTTCCCCATCAGCAAACGATAAATAAAAATCACCCCGGGACGAGCGGGGAGTATAAAAAGCAGCGTCGCTCGCAAGCAATGCATACCATATATGTTTCTACCACATCACATCTTACGTGTCTTATGTCGCTTGCATTAAAATGAGAGAAGAAATCACTTTTGTGTAGTTGACTACCTACGCCAAGGGAGAATGAAACAGGTATGGATTTACGAGGACTCTCAGTTTCTATGGTGTAGTGCAGAGTTGTAAATTATATATTAATATGTAATAATTTATATTTGTTCTTTTGCTAGTATGTAACTTATTTATTGTAAATGTTATTCGATCGAGGGATTATGAATGTGAAAGTGACAGTTATATTGAATCCAGTGATAAAGAAAATCAAATTCCAAATGAGTTTCAAGTGAGAAAAAAAACGGCATTTCAAGGGCGGATCTGGACCTTGAGCTTGGGGGGGGGGGTAACATAGCCGCGTGTTGAAAATAACAAAAATGTTTTTCCTCGAAAATTAAAATTGATGAGCGGGGGGGGAAAAATCTCAAAAAAAATTATAAACACAACTAAATAGAATATATATTCAAAAATATAAAATAAAATAATAAAAGTTATGAAATTTTAAAATGAAAGTTGATTGTTTACGGAATCTTGTTACCCCGTTACCCCCCATAAATCCGCGCTTGCGGCATTTAAGTAGTGACGCGAAACAAATTTGTTTAAATGTGTATAATACACTTTTACAATGACAAGCTAATGAAATGCCAGACGAGTGTGAATCGTTTGAAAATGCATCGATTTTTACACGACTGTTTTTTGATTTTTCGATACTTTCACTCAACATATCTACGGCTGGGCCCAAGCTTTTTGTCTGGGACTTGAAATATGGTTTATTTATTACCATATCTTTTTAAAATCCAAATGCCAGACAGGAATAAATCGTTTGAAAAAATGGTTTTTTTTTTCGTGCACTTCTTTTAAGATTGAAAATATGTTTGGCCCACGCTTTTGGTCTGGGACTTGAAATATGGTTTATTTATTACCATATCTTTTTAAAATCAAAATGCCAGACAGGAATAAATCGTTTGAAAAATGTTTTTTTTTTCGTGCACTTTTTTTAAGATTTAAAATATGTTTGGCCCACGCTTTTGGTCTGGGACTTGAAATATGGTTTATTTATTACCATATCTTTTTAAAATCAAAATGCCAGACAGGAATAAATCGTTTGAAAAAATGGTTTTTTTTTTCGTGCACTTCTTTTAAGATTTAAAATATGTTTGGCCCACGCTTTTTGTCTGGGACTTGAAATATGGTTTAGTTATTACCATATCTTTTTAAGATCCAAATACCAGACAGGAATAAATCGTTTGAAAAAATGGCTTTTTTTCGTGCACTTCTTTTAAGAATTAAAATATGTTTGGCCCACTAAAAATGTCTGTGAATGATACAATACATTTTCGTTTTGGTTAATTTTTACAGAAAAAATCATTTCACATGAGAACCAATCGTTTGATTTTCGCAAAATAGTTGACAACTTGAACAATAATTTTTTCACTGTTGGGCCCTCGGAATTTGTCTGGCGTTTGTTATATCGCGATAATTATAATCTATTTACCTATATATACAATTCCCAGATAAGAACCAAATCGTTTGATTTTGACCATTTTTTCTTACAACTTCGCATTGAAATTTCGGGCCTTCCGGCCCACGGAATTTGTCTGGCGATAAGCTTCCGTTGGATGTTTTTCTTTAAAACGTAAGTCTAACTTGACGCCAGATAGGAACAAAACGTTTGAAATTGCTTATTTTCATGAAATTTTCTTTTCTGTTTTCCGCTGAGGGGCCATGGATAACCGTTTGATAAACACGAAAATGGTTAGTACAAATCAGGCACAAAAGGCTCCCAAAAGGCCAGATAGGAACCAAAGGTTTAAAAAAATCTGTCACTATCCCACGGTCTAAAACCAGAAGTATATATCAGGAAAGATATCCTAATAGACCGGGAGCTGGCGACATTTTTCATTGTCACATTTTTTAAACCTTGGTATATCTTTTATTTTATAATATTAATGAAACTTATCAATAAAATGAACTCCTGCTATCCCATTGGCGGGACAACGATCTACAGCGATATGTCAATCATGTTGAAAAACGAGTGTAAATATTAAAAATATTAAAAGCTGAAACTTTTTCAATTTGTTAATAATATTTTAATAAGATATAAACCGACCTCCTGCCACTTCTTCCGTAGATCGGTCTACTCCTGCTGTAGTCATATTCATGTGAAAAAAAAAAGTCAATTGATACAAATAATATTAAAAGCTGAAAATTTTTTTGTCATTTCTTCAATAATTAAGACAATTAAAAAACGTATCCTGCCAGCCATTTGATGGGACCTGGCTTCAGCAGGAGTAAAATTGTTGTGCGCGAACATCTAATATATTCGTAAGTTTCCAAAGGTTCTCAGTGCGTTAGATAAAAGTATTTAGGTTCTTTTCAATTGAGCACCTTGAAAAGGGGACTTACCTAGGGTGTCCCTTTTGTAGATATTAACGGGGTCCGGCATTTCTTACTGATGAGTGATGTTCAGTTCGCAGACGCAAAACCTACGAATACGACGTATTCACGAATTTCTATGATGGCTACACTCAATCCAGTTTGTGTTTTTTGTAATTCAAAAAAAGAAAAATATTTTCTTTACACAAGAACGTTTGAATAAGTGTACGGAAATTTTAGAAATTCGTCAATAAAATAATTTGCAAGGAAAAAATGCGATATTACCATCAGCTTTATGTGACACTGAAGGTTATCATTCAAAGTGTTTTAGTAATTTCACGGCATTGAAGGCAAAATATACAAGTCTGGTAATGATTCAGTTTCCACGAGCAGTGAATAATCATTATCAGAGCCTTCAACATCTGGTGTTACACAGTAAGAATAAACAATTGGTCTATTGATTATACATATTACATTATTTTTTCAATCATATACTGCATGATAATGAATTTTCTTTCTTTTTCTGTTCTTTTGGGTAAGTCGTGGTTAGAAAAAGGTTTCCAACCTAAATCAACATTACTCCTGTTTGAATCAGGCTCCTTAAAATCATTTTCGCTCCGCCTACTGACAGAGATGAATAACGTAGCCGAGTTTTGTTTATACACACAATTTATTGATACATTCTCCAAAATGCATGAATATTCAGCTATTGAAACAAATGAAATTTTTGATACTGTGGAGAAATTCATTTGTGAAATGTACGGCTATAAAAAAATAAGTAACGTGAATGAAGCACGATTAGCAACGTTTATGAAAGCTTATAAATGTAACAACACCCGGGAACAGCTCAAACTGCAGTCGACAAGCTTTGATGGCTCGATATTACCCCTGTGCAAGGTGGAGTTGCGACAACCGATTTTAAGGACAATTTATATTTCCAGTGTTTGGTGCAACGCACACTCCCAACACCTAACCTTATTACCTCCTTCAGATTACGGATGGAAAGAAGTTGACAATGAAATTCCTATGGTTTGAGGGCGACCAATTAACAACTGCTATCAGTGACGTAATTATTGATAAAATTGCCGAAACCGACGTCGCAGGTAATAATAACACTTTTCCTACTGAGTAATTAATTAAAAAAAAAACAATGTCACTCATTTTTAAATTGTTCATAATGTATTTACAGAATCTGATGTGGTGACTGATAAACAGGATGACAATAACACTATGGAGCATCTTCAACGTGACAGTGACTTCAGCGATAGTGAAGATTCCGACGTTGAGGACTTATCCACTTTTGTGGAAACAGTTTATAAATATATCGACAAAGAATCGTGTTTGTAAATTTTTTAACGCTATATATTTTTTATCCGTAAATAAATACAAAGTAATCTTGTATGTTGAAACAAACTATATTCTGTTTTATATGATACTACCTTACTACTGCCTTAATTATTGAAGAAATGACAAAAAAATTTTCAGCTTTTAATATTTGTATCAATTGATTTTTTTTTTCACAAAAATATGACTATGGCAAGAGTAGACCGGTCTACGGGAGAACTGGCAGGAGGTCATTTTATATCTTATGGAAATATTAATAAATAATAGAAAAAGTTTCAGCTTTTAAAATTTCCAACATTCACCTGTTTTGTTTAACATAATTGGCAGGCCGCTGTCAATAGCTGTCCCGCTGGTACCCTTGCAGGAGTCGATTTGAAGTTTTTGTAGCTCCGATATGACACAAATAAAATAAAACTAATCTTTAAAAAATCTTACAAAATTTAGTGTCGCCAGCTCCCGGACTATAATCGTGCCTTGCCAGACAGCCGATTTTTTTAGACTATTCATCGCCGTCTTTGTAAAACTAGTAGTTTTCAAAAAGGTACTTCGGAAGGTAGACCTCAAACTGTCAGATCATCCGAAATTGAGGAAGCGATGCTCAGGAAATCGACGAACATCCTGAGATGAGTAGAGCTGCTAGAGCTCTGAATATTTGTCATCAAATTGTTTGGCGAATTTTAGTTGATTCTTGTTGTATCCTCTAAGAGTGAGGGCATTACTTTCCAGAAATTTTCCACAGCGTGTGAATTTCTGTCAGTGGTACCTTCAGAATATTACACTAAATCAGCAGTTGTCACAAATTATGTTCACAGACGACGCAAATTTTTCTAGGAATGCTATTCAGAGTTTCCATAATAATTATGTGTGGGCGGACGAAAACCCCCATGACATAATCGAAACCCGTTTCCAAGAGCAATTTTCGATTAATTATTGGTAATAATCTTATAGGCCCTTTTTTCTGCCAAAACGCCTTAATGGGCAATCTTACCTGCATTTTCTCCAAGAAAAACTATTTGTGTTGTTTGAAGATGTACCAATTGCGTTAAGGAATCAAATGTGGTACATGCACGATGGAACTCCTGTTCATATCCGTGCAATTGTTCGCGACCATATACAATACTTTATTAACCATGTCGATACAATACAGTGTATATATGGCAAGTCAACAATACGAATAATTTGTATATAACATTACTTATAGACAATCAACAAATATAGTCACATCATAAAAAAATATGAAAACAAAATACAGGTACTACATGTACAGAATTAAAATAAGAAGTAGTTAAGTAAAGTAGAGTAGAGTTCACCGTTGTAAAAACTCTTTTACACTATAATACTCTCCTTTGATTAATATCTGTTATATTGCCTTTTTGTACTTGTCATAATTTTCAATATTTTTTATTTCCTCAGGTAAATTATTGTAAAAAGAAATACAGTTGTATTTTGGTGGCCGCTTAAAACAAGTCGTTAAATGTCTTGGAATACTTAAAAAGTTGCCGTGTCTAGTATTATAATCATGATTAGTATTTAACGTCTCAAATAAGTTCATATTTTTGTTCACATACATTAGACATTTTAATATGTATATACAAGGTGCAGTTAATACTTTCTTTTTTCTGAAAGTATTTTTACAGCTTTCTCTATAACTCAGCTTAAAAATTAATCTAATAATTCTTTTCTGACATAGAAAAACTCTATCAAGTTGTGTAGAACTTCCCCAGCAAAGAATGTTGTGCGCTATATGTGAATATGCAAGAGCATAATACATATTTAATAGGCATTCTTCATTCAATGTATTTTTCATTTGCATAATAGCAAAATACGCTTTATTTAACTGTTTACAAACATGTTCTACATGGGTGTCAAATGTTAATTTAGAATCGATTTACGTACCAAGAAGTTTGGTACACTGAGTTAACGTTATGTCACTACATTGTGTTGTATTGTCAGGTAATGGTTTTTGAATATAAAAATTTATGAAAACTGTCTTTGACTCATTTAAAATTAATTTATCTCTTTGAGACCATATATAAACTTCTTCTAGGGTTTTTCTTACTTGTTCTTGGAGCTCCTCAAGTGTATCAGAAGCTATGGTGACTGTGAAGTCATCTGCAAACATAGTAAGGTGACCATTCGTTATTTGCTCAGGTAAATTATTAATATATATCATGAACAATAAAGGTCCCAAGACAGATCCTTGAGGAACTCCAAGTACTAGTTCTTGTACTTCTGACAGATCCTCCCCTAGTTTTACCCTCAAAGTTCTGCCTTCCATGTAGGACATTATCCAATTTAAAATGCTACCCCTAATCCCCACGCTGTAAAGTTTATGCTTTAGCAGGTCTTTATTTATGGTATCAAAGGCTTTCGATAAATCAAATTGTAATGAAACAAGATATCTACCTTTATCTAGATTTGCGTACACATAGTCTAGCAAATGACACGTTGCTGTTTCTGTGGATCTATTTTCACGGAAACCATGTTGAGCTACAGTTAATATATTATTTTTCTCCGCAAAGAAGTTTATTCTATTATATATAGTTCTTTCGAATATTTTTGCAATGGCGCTTAAAATAGAGATTTGTCTATAATTTTCAAGTTCATCAGTTGGACCCTTTTTATGGAGAGGTGTTGTCAATGCCTGTTTGAGTATGTCCGGAAAGTATCCCTCATTTATTGACAGATTGAATAAAAAAGTAAGATGCTCAATAATGTTATCTTTAACCTGTTTCAGTAAGTTCGCAGTTAGGCCGTCAAAACCAACAGACTTTTTATTTTTTAAGTTCATAATTATTTTATTTATTTCATCTGCCGTAATTGGTGCAATATAAATTGATTGTTCATTTTGTGGTGATATTGTACAGGGGAGAGAAAGATTTAATCCAAAATGTTGGTATAACATTTGGGATGCATTTGTTGAGAAAAAATCAGCAAACATATCAAGTACTTCTCTTTTATCTGATACGGTTTTGTCTTGATATTTAAGACTGATGTCTTTATTTGTTTGGGGTTTCCGACCTAATTTAGAATTTACAATAGTCCATGACGTTTTTGATTTATCGATAGAGTTGTTTATTTTTCTGGTATAATAATTTTGTTTAGCATTTATTATATTTTCTTTGTACTTACTTTTTTCTTCAATATATATTTTTTTAGTTTCTACAGTAGGGTTCTGCGTCCATAGCCAATACAGATTTTTTTATGTGGTTACTTTGTTTTACTATGGCTTGAGTGAGCCATTCTTTATTGTTTAATTTTTTATTTGTATAAACTGTTATTTTTTTAATGGGGCGACTGACATTATAGCACCATATCATAGTCTCCACAAAAAAACTGAAAGCCGCATTCGTGTCTAGTAAATACATGTCTTGCCAGTTTGTCCTACCCAATTCAAATTTAAAATGTGTTATATTATCTTCATTAATGATTCGTTTATTGAATATTACAGTTTCATTAGTGTTAAGTACTGGCTCTTTGATGTTTATGCTCAGCATATGTGCGAGATGATCAGCAATGTTTGGATTAAGTAATTCACATTTTAAATTATTCTTAGGAAGATTTGAAACCATGTAGTCAATAGCGCTAGAACTTGTATGTCCGTAAACATTAGTAAATATGCGAGTATAATCACTAGTAGTAATGTTCAATTCAAATGACTCAAAGACATCTAATAGTACATTCTTATCATGACATCTTTGCTTCATGTCAATATTAAAATCGCCACGCAGTATTATATTATCTGACAAATTGTAAGCAATGTTTAGAGCGTTTGTTAAGTTACTGAAAAATGTATATACATTTCCACTTGGCGGCCTATAAGCTGAAATACTAATGATCTTTTTTTTGTCTATATGAACACAAACAGCACATATTTCAATATGACATTCAACGGATTGTTGTTTTATTAACGTGACTTCATTTACTTTTAATTTTTTTTCAACTATTATTAGAGAGCCACCTTGAATATGATTTGTTCTCGAAAAATATGAACTTATTATATGATTGGAAAATTGTATGTTCGTTAAATTATCAGACATTACAAAGTGTTCAGATAAGCACATGACATTTATATTTAAATCTGCTAATAATGCATCGATTTTATCTAGTTTACTAACCAGTCCTTGTACATTAACATGACATATTTTAAACGTAAAATCAACATTATCAATATTACTACAAGTTGCAATACTATTTTTTAAATTATTCTGAAATTTGTTCACGAAAAAATTTATATTTTTTTATAAGAGCATCCTTCGGCCAATTATCAGTATTATATGCTTCATCCAATAAGTCATAGTCGAATCCTATTTTGAAGGCTTCTGTTTTACTGTTTTTCCATTTGGGAAGCATTTCGATTATACAATTATTCTGGGGAAAAATTAAATCAATATGCTGCTTCATCCCTTGTAAGCCAGTACCAGGTGTTACGCGACCAACATATATCCACGTTTTTCTACATACTGCTGTAAGGTTAGATTTACTTTTATTTCCAGTCCCAAAAAATGCATTTTGTTTTTTTGGCGGATTAACTTGTTTACGATAAGTTAAAGAGTTTTTATTTGATGTGCCCTTTTCATTTTCACTGTGATTGTCTTTTACTTTAGTCACTCTTTTTGTTAGATCTTTATCTTTAACTTTTTGGATATGTAGATTGATTTGTTTTTGTCGAATCATAGTGCTCTTATCATTCTCAACTTTTTTGTTAGATGTGATTTTATTAAATGGTTCATTGGAATTTACAGTAGCCCAGCTATTTACTGTTGCCTTGTCATTTGTTACATTTTTATTGAAACATTTTTGTTTATCAAAAGACTCTCCATTTGTTAACAAATTTATAAGTTCTATATTGGACTCACGCAAATTTGTTACTTCCTCTTGAAGCTTGGTTACTTTCTCGTCAAGTTCTGATATCGCTGATTTCACAATATCACTAAACACTGTTTTTATTATGTCATTACTTGATCGCAAAAAATACATTTTAGTTTAAAAATTTACACGTACAATTGGTATAAATAGATGTAAATATGAGAACGTGTTGCCCGCTTTCCAAATGAACTCTTCAGAATTATCTGTACATGTGGGTCATCTTAAAACCCTGGTGTATAAAACTCCCATTACCACTTTAGAAGATTTAAGAGAGCGAATAGTTGCCTCGTGTGAAACAATATGGAATACGCCGGGAATATTTGAACAAGTGCGCAATTCGATGCGAAGACGGGCGGAAGCACGTCCATTATGTGAAAGTGGCCATTTCCAACAATTTTTATAACACAAAATTCATCATTATCAATATTAATGATTAGTTTCAATTTAAATTTAATTGTTTTAATCAAGAACTCTGCGTTTGATGAGAGAGATGCAAGAAATCGTTCTCATGTAGAATTGACGAGGCTAAACAGAAAAAATATCGTCATGGAAAAATGTCAGTACAACTTTTTTGGTAAAAAATATCAGAAAACATGTTTGTAGGGACGCCACTAGTAGAGCGATTAAATAAATTTTCTAACTAGAATATGTAGTTTTATTTCCTATTAACACGTACCAAAATTCAAAATGAAAAATTCAACACCCTCTAGCAACAAATTTAAGCTGCTGCGGACAAATGTTCATAAGAACTCTTCTTCATAAAATGACCTAAGGAATCACACAATGAAACGTTAGCACGTCATTGAAGAACCCCCTGTAAATTACCCTGATTTATTTCGAAAAGCTGGACTGTCAGTTATAAAGGGCAAACGTTTTTTTACAAGAATAGTGTATATTACTTTCTTATTTTATTCTGGTATCTGAGATACAATTTTGTAATTAACATTCTAATTATGAGCTCAGTGGCAAGTAGGTTAAGCTCATTTTGCCACAGTGAGCGCAGTCGCACTGTACAAATAGTGTTATTACTTTTGACAGACATTTTATATAACAGACATTCTTGTTGTAAAGTCAACGCAGAAAAAGATAAGCACTATAAACAACATATTCCTGCATGTTCTTCACTCTAACGAATGGTACCAAGTTCACCGACGGCGACGTATAATTTTAATATGTTCAACTTCATGCGGTATAAATTTCTGAAAGAATCAGAAATCATTTTTGTTTAAAATAATTCCATCAAAATTAAATTTTCAGTTAGCAATTGTGAAAGGTTTCATTCAAGTTGATTAAACGAGGAATGATTTCGAAATAACGACCTTCTTTATCTAATTGCCGTGAACTAGTAGATAAAAATGATTCTTAAACTGTATTTAAATCATATCTTCGGTTGGAGGAATTCTGATTTAATGATAATAACAATTCAAAACCGAATAAAATGTTTCATCGTCTTTAAAACAATTCTCTAGGAAATACATCTACTTTAAAATTGTCCATCCTCTACGTAAAACCTCAACAAATTGCCTAATTAGCAACTGGGTTAGAATACAGTGAAACCGTATTTTATTTCGAATTGTTTTTTTTTTGTGAAAAATGAGAGAGAAAAACTCACGGATATGGGCATAAACTATGCTAAAATAGGTTACTCTAATTACAGTATTAGAATATAATTACTGCGCCCCGACCCAATTATATAAGTAGAAGCTCATGTATGGCTAAATAATGTGCCACGCTGCATTCTATAGTTAAATTAATTATTATTTGAAAATAAACTATGCTTAGAGTAAATTAAATATTAAATTGCCGGTTGCATTACTACTTCGTACTCAGGTAATAGATCCGACATTAATGAATATTGCTCGTGTGCAATGTGCATATGTCGTCCTTGAGTCTGGAAGTGTCGTTTCAAATGCATATTCAGTCATTCAGCTAAGCCCACACTTGATTTCTCCTACAGAGTGGTAATGTAATAGGGAATTCCGATTGCCTTTTAATGCAAAAATGAATTATTCTCTTTAAAAGATCCATATTTAATAAACTTAATTTCTGTAGCATTAGAGACACTTCATTACAACTATCGGAATAGTATCTAAATACACGGAAACAATGTACCTATATTTAGTAACTATATCCGATTTTAGAACTTTAAGTACCCCAAGGATCGGTTTTGGGGCCTTATATTTCTCTGTCTTATTATTATTCATAACGTTATGACAGAAGTTTTGTAATCACTTCATTATTCTAGTTGGCTGCTATTTATTTTATATCATCATGTGATCTGTCTCGGTTGTCTATTGGATCCACGCCCTCACTAAATTTATTTCCCATTAGTTCCTTTGTCACAGCTCAATACTTGGAAGGGTGTCCTCCACGTCGCTTCCCTGAAATATTAATCGTTCTATATTGTCTTCTTACCGATTGAGGCGGAAGAATGCGATTCTGGAGAGTTGCTTTGCAGTGCGTACTTCTTGGAAAGGCAAGATGTTGATTCTATGCTCTGTCCAAGGAATTAGTAACAACCGTCGCCGATGTGCAATGAGGTAGAACCTGGAGCGCTACTCAGATTTCACTTATTTTCACCTTTTAAATATGAACATACATTCCGAGAATTCCAGCGGCTAGTACACCACCCCGTTACATCGAGGAGGTCTACTGCGACGTAGAGGTCGAGAATGTATAAAAAAGGCATATGTGGAGCAAGAATTTAAATATTTTCAGATAGCACTTAGAGCTCTAAGTTCATTTGATTGTGAGTCTAAAATTGACTGAGAATATCTCCAAATAGTAAAGCGACTGGCAAGGAACAACACCTTAATGTAGATACCAGGGTATGAAGGAATGAGATTGTAGATGACCTTCTAATACAAGACGCTAAATCGGCATTTATAGAATCGGACGCTGTGCATTGTGCACTGAGTAAAAAGTACATAAACGATATTAAAATTGCAAAGAAAAGGGCTTGCAACAAGTTCATCAATGACTCTACCAATAAGGCAAGAGATAGTTGGAAAATATAAATTTTGAAATAAACAGTTGTCGGGATAACGTCGTCAATCCAAGTATTTCACCAGACACATTTAACAACCATTTTGTATTTGTTGCAGGTGACTTAATCAATTCATTGCCAAACGTTAATGTTCGAACTAACTTTACGTACAACCAAGCACCAAATATAACCTTTTTCTTGCATCCAATAACCATACAAGAAGTAAGATCTTAATGACTGATCATTAAAAAACTCAAATTCTCTAGATATACCTGACTAAAATGCCAAAATAATTAAATTTACGGAAGATTTTATCGCCGCTCCTCTAGCCGCTCCTCTAGCCGCTCCTCTAGCCGCTCTATATAATAGTTGTATCGCCGAAGGTGTCTACCCAGATATATTTAAAATTGCCCGCGTTATACCGATATTTAAAAAAGGAGTCGACTCCTTATTAGACAACTACCACCCCATATCAATTCTCCCAATTTTTGACAAAATATTTGAAATTATTCTGACAGAAAGATTGTCAAGTTATCTGGAACATGAATCACTTCTCAGTCCCTATCAATATGGTTTCCGCTCTTGACGCTCAACCACGCAGGCCTTCGTAAAGATCATGAGTGATACAGACGAGGGTCTTGAAGAAGGCCATCATGCTATTATTCTGTGTGATCTTTCCAAAGCCTTTGATTGTGTCTCTCGCGATAAACTAATCGGTAAAATGCAGTTATTTTGCTTTAATTCCTATTTGCTAAAGCGTCAGCATGAATAATCATATGAAATGACATGTTGGATTTTCTAGATATTAATCATGGTGTACTCCAGGGCTCTGTCCTGGGGCCACTATTATTTCTGGTCTATATTAATGACTTCCCACAATTTATGTTGCCCAGAAAATCAACTTTGTTTGCTGATGATACCACTCTCCTGTGCTCTGACCGCAACATTGCCAATCTGATCCAACAAAGCTCCGACATAGAACTCCAGGCAAAAAACTGGTTCACCTTAAATAAACTAACACTCAATCAAGAAAAAACTCAGAAGCTTATAATATCAACTAACAAAAATGTATCCAAAGGTGAGCACGTTTAAACTCCTAGGTGTATAACTAGATTTTAACCTTAGCTGGGTAAACCATATTGATCAGTTAAATAGAAACCTGTCAAGCACGATTTTCCTCCTCAGGAATTTAAAAGGCATTCTCGAATTCGACATCTTAAAAACACTTATTTTTCCCTTTTCCACTCTAGACTTTCCTACGCAGTAGTCCTATGGGGTAACTCCTCCCACGCATTAAAAGTTTTCCGACAACAAAAGAATGCTATACTCGTTAGTACTAAGTTTACGGAACACAGTCAACCTATTTTCATTAAACTGAGCATTATGCCCCTCCCTTCACTTTTTATTTATTATAGTCTTGTAGAGATTCACAGGAGTGCGCCCAGTCTCTCTATTCAGTCTGATTACCATCAGCACAACACACGTGCTACTGGACTTCTTAGAGTACCTCGCTACAGGTTAACTATAAAGCGCTAAAAATTCCCCCAACCTAAATTTGTAAAAAAAAAACAATTAAATTTACTGTCCTTTAAAAATAGTGTAAAAAAATTTCATTCTAAAGTACTGTTTTTACTCGGTAGACGAATTTTTTAGGACACCTTATGGTGCCAATCCACACTCGAGTATCTAAATGCTCATATTTACAGAATGCTCTGATACATATTTTTGCATTTTATACTTATTTATTTCTCTGCATATCAATGTGAAATGTTATATACATCTATATGTTTTTTGTGTTTTATAAATTTACTGTTTTTATTGAAATGTTATTTACATATACCTATATATTTTTGTGTTTTATAAACTTTGTATATTTTAATTTGCTGCTCTTTCCCTGACTTCCTGCAAATGTTCATTTATGTACATACATAAATAAAGACTATCTATCTATACCTTGCAATTTAGCCCCTTATTTCTTACACCAGAACATCACTACCTATTTTCAAAACTTTTGGGATCATTTTTGTTATTTTTTTTTATTAACTGGACAAATTCAATTGTAACAAAACAGAAAAGCTTTTTGTTTTATGAACATTTGATGAAGGCCGCTCAGATTTTTATTAGCTTGGTTTGAAATAGGTGTTTTTAATTTCGAAATTCAATTTTTAAAAAATTATGGCTTAATCTATGAACAATATAAAAATTTGTCTATTGTCTAATTTTTTAAAGTTCGGAAATAAATTAAATTTCTGAAATTATATGTTGATTTTTGGGCATATAGTCTATATTATCAGCATGTCTGTGTAGTATGTAACGTGTGTGTGTACTACGATATAATTACATAGGAGTGTTCTCATCAACAGGCAAATATTTTACTAATTGAGAATATGCTCATTAAATTACCTTGTTTTTCTCGACTAAATCAGGTAAGAGCATATAATTAAATTAAAGCTAATTAGTTTAAGGGATATAGAAGGGTACAAAGAAATATGCGATGTAATCCTTTTGGAATTTAATATGGTGAAATGCTAGGATAACTGCCATGAGTTAATTAATATAATAGGAAGTAGTATTATCTTACTTATACTTCATTAAATTTTCATGTTCATTGGGGAAACATTACTCTAAAAAACTGTAATGGTTTTCGTTAGTAGGCTAGATATACAAATACGGTTTATTTATGGATGATTAATATAAAGGTATTCGCAGATATTTTATTTTGATATTTCCTACCCTACATTTATAATCAACGTTAAAAACGAATATAAGTAGACTATGCAAATAAACGCATAGGGCCTAGATTGATGTATTGTTTAAAACGTAACAACTAAAAGTACAGTATGCTATTTAAGCATAAAGTATATCTGTTAAATAAAAATAATAAATGAGCAGCAAAATTAATAAATGTGATAATAAGTACAATTAATAATTGCTAAGGCCAGAATATCTTTAGTCCAGTCCAATATGATGGAAAAAGTACCTGACTTGTAAAATTGAAACCTTCACTCGCATCGACACACGGTTTTTTGCATATTGAATGATAATTTTTCTTTATGAGTTATTATTGTAGAAAAAGGTATCGTTTTCAGTTTCTATATGGTCTGGGCACTTGCTCTTACCCTCAAGGCGTGAAAACCACCCCTAAATTTTAATATTGAATATTTGAAAAAGTGTTACTAATTTATTTTTGAAAAGTAGAATAGTTATGTTTTTAGGATCGCTGATTAAGAATCTGAAGTCAAAATTAAAAAAATAAAAATTGCGGCTCCAATATGACGGATGGAATTTTTTATGTGTTTTCAACGACAAAATAAATTGAGCATATAGGTCATGCTATATATTAGCAAAAAAACGGCATTTTTGTAAAAAAAATTACTGAGCAATTACAATAAGAGAATAGCGATATTTTGTTAATAAAAAATTTAAAAAAAGGTACATTGAATCGGCCATAACTTCTTTATTTTTTGTGATATAGAAACAAACAAAAAATAATTTTAAATATTGATTAATTGTCTTTAATATTGTTTCTTAGAATTTTTGATGGAAGTGTCACAGTTTCTAAGATATTCAACATTTTAAACTAAATACTTCATCCTAAAAACGGCCGGATCTCATTTATAAAATTAAATATCTCCGAAACCCTATACAAATATATATAAAAAATAAAATTCATTCTCAGTTTATAAGCTTCATTTTTGATGTTTACTATATTTTCTCCAAAACTAATATTTATTGAGATATTTGCAGAGAAACAAAAACAAAAATGTTACGTTTTTTGTAAAATTCCTTTACAGTTTAAATTGCAGTTTTTTTCTAAAGCAAGCGCTTGTAAGCGGACGAAAAAATTTGAACGTATGCGCCATACAACTTTTCACTCAACGGCCATACTATATATTAACGAAAAACTGTATATGGTGACATATTTTTTTAATTACTGACTACTTACATTAACAAAATGGCGAAGTGTGTAACAGTTCAGAATTAGCAATTAAAAATATAGTATGAATGCAGATATATTTCAATAAGGATACAGCAGGTGAACAATATTATCGTTGCTTAGTTTCATTGACATGCAGCATACAGGTCTCGGCACAGTAGCGGTAGCCCTCCGAACACACTTGCCTCACCATTTGTCAGGCCCACTACGTCTGGTTACCTCTTGCAACTCCATGCATTACATTAAATTAAATGTTACCTCCACTGGCACCTTATAAAATCTCTGGGTCCCAATTGTTTACATTACTGCCTATAACAAATACAAGGTTATGTTGTAATCACATTATTAAGTAATTAATTAAATAAAGGACTAATAGATTACCTGGATAGTATAAGGTCTAATAAATATTTAATAAACTAAATTCGTAAATATTATTCAGATTTGTTTTGATTTTGATTGACAAATGTCAAAATTTAAGTCAGGGATTTTAATAGTAATATGAATGGACAGCCTGATTTGCAAATTGGCGCCAAATTCCCCCTTTTTTGCTTTCAAAAAGACAAAAAAGGAGGAGACATTTTTGATTTGGCTGGTTGCTGAACAGGGAGGTGTTCTCCAGATGTGAATTTAAATTCCCTATTAAAATAAATCAACCTAATAAGAGCTAAGGTTAGTAATTTCTTTTTTTAATATTTTAAATTTTAAATAAATATACATACCTTGGTAGATGTAATAGGTGTAATACTTTTTAGGTTTTTTGTATGCCCTTAAATACTACCCTTCAGCCTCTATCAGCTCTTATGTTGTGCCTACTGGGCATATGAGCCGTTTAAAATTCCCAACCAAATCTATACATAGCAAATGATTAACTGGTGCCAGGCGGAGGCCTGATGAAAATTCCTTGCCTTGGGCGCAGAGCTTATTTTTTATTGGAATCGCAATCCAGGAGGCCTGATGAAAATTCCTTGCCTTAGATGCAGAGCTTATTTTTTTATTGGAAATCACTCGTAGAGGGTCTGCATGTGGTAAGCGGAATACTGGCTATTATTTCACCACAGACGGGTGAGTGTTTTTCTTCTTTTTTGAACCTGCCAGATCGCAGTGCCATTACTTTGGAAAGAAGCAAGTAGTCTTCAGCGACACAAAGGCGTGAGCCATCGTATATTTGTGCATTTGCCTGTATATTGGTCACCGTTTACTATTCGTCATTTTATCTAGTGTATACTTATACCATTTTATGTTTCTTATAATTAATCCTGATATACCTAACTTCCTATTTTTTATTTTGTCATCGCATGTAAGCCAAAAACAGCTGTTTGCGGTCCTGAAAGCTATCGACATATGGCTAGATGATATATTCTGCAAATAATTTTTATACTAATTTTATCATATTCTATATAATTTATATAATTACTTACCCATATACATAAGTATATTTTCTGCCATAATTATCTGTGATAACCTCCACTTGCATCGTGATACTTTTGTGCGTGCTACCATATATTTCTATTATACTTTTCTTTGAAGTTTGTGTTTTGTCTGCTCTTTCCCTACCTCTGCCAATTAACCTTGGCTGGCGCCCGAAGTTTACAATAAATTTCCATCTGTTCATTTAATATACACAAGTTATCTTTTGAAACTTTATAATTGACATAAGAGACCTTGCCCACGACCCGCTGTCGACATATGAGCTGCCGAGTAGCCGAATTTTTAATGATCAATTTGGACCATTTAAATTTGGTCGTGACTGTTTACGTCACAAGTTTTTATTAAAAAAGTTTGAAAAAGTTCATTGTTTCTGTCATAACTTCTTTGTTTATGCTACAGAAATAGAAAAAAAATCATTCGCAAGCCTAATTAATAGTTCTTTATTTTGATTGTTAGCGCTTTTGACGAAAGTTTCTGAGATATTTAACATTTAAACTAAATACTTCGTCTTATAGACGTTCGGATACCACCTTTATACTTCCAGATCTGCGAAACCATTAACACTACAGAAATTAGAAACAAACGAAATTCATCCTCAATTTAGTAGCCTTCTTATTTGTCTCTAGCATGTTTTCGCTCAATATAATACTTTTCGAGTTATTTGATGAATATTGTTTTGAAATACCTTTTTTTAAGCTAAAATTTCAACTTTCAAGTCGTTATAACTTAAAGACTACCAATTTTTATGGATAGTTGCATAGAGTCTTTTCTTCTTAAAATTTTGTTTTTGTCTTTTAGCTCCAATGTTTTTATTTTTTTCTTAGTTGCCACCCCCTGAAAAGGGGTGGCATCCACCCTCTATAAATTAGGAAGTCGTCGCATAATGTAGAAACTTTCCCTTGATGCATTTACTATTAAGTTGCCAAAAATGAACAAAATCCGTTTAATATGAGATTATTCCATTATTCTAGTATTGCACTATACTATTTGGGAACCCTCATATAAGGTTCGCACATTTCGCATTTTTTACATAAACAATAAATTAACAATTTAGTTAACAAATGCAATGTCTCGGAAAATAAATGTAATTTTTTCGTGAAAATCATATCCTGGGTGGTTTTTGGAGTCGCTTATTACGAATCTGAAATAGAAAAAATGAAAATCCAAGATGGCGGTCGGAAAACTGCGATTTTTACTACAAAAATTTTAAAATTGGAACGACGTTGAAATACGACGTCAAAATACTTACTAACTGTCGACATAATATTGTTGTACACGCTATCTGTATTCAACTGGTGATGTATTTGATATTGGAAAAGTGAACATTCAAAATGGCGGCCGCGCAACTGCACTTTTTAAAAAATATCGAAATCTAAAACTAAAGGCCGTTTAAGATGCCAAATGCAAATTTCAGATTGAAAAAGCGGAAATACAAGATGGCGACGACAAAACCGCCAAATGTTTTGAAAAAGTTAAAAACTTTTAAATGTTTTTAGAAAAACTATAATTACATTTACAAAACAATTAAACATGTATTTTTACTTCCACATCCAGTGGAAGTATAGTAACGACAAAATTTTTTTAAAATTTTGTATTGTTCAAATGGGCTTAGAATATCATGAAACGTCGAGATTTTAAGTTTGAGCGAAAACAATTTCTGTCTGTCGGTCTGTCGGTCTGTCGGTCTGTCTGTCTGTAACTTTTTTGTGCGCACGTTTACTCTGGAACCGTTTAAGATATTGACTTGAAATTTGGTACACATATGTACTTTAACGAGATCTGGAACTAGATTATATTTTCATCTTGTTCCGTCGAAGGGTTGGGTGGTAAATTGGAATAAACAGGTAAGAGTCCATAAAATTGGTATTTAGTATATACAAGAGAAGCTAAGGTCTCAAAACAATTTTTGGCATTAGCCACCCCCATTACCACCCCCATCACATTATTAAGGGGTGAAAAAAAATGTGATTCAGTGTGTGTACAAAAACCAGAAACTTCAAAATATTTTTTTACTTCATGCACCCGCACTACCACCCCCTATCACCACCTCCACCTCTCTACCGATGTGGGGTATCGTTTTATGGGTTTCTGGGGTAGAGGATTTCAAATATTATATTATTAAAGTTCCATAAACAATTATTTCCACATACAAAATTTTTTCGTTGTGAGTGACTTGGATAGAAAATCTGGATGTGGAAGTAGTAATTCCTTGGGCAGCGGTTTTTTTTTAAAACAAGAAAATTTTAAACAATTACTCAACCTGATGTTAGGATATCGACATAGGTAAGTTAAAAAAACACATCTGTTAAACAATACTTTATCTAGATCTATCTTCTATTATTTTATATATATAAAAGAATACCCTGACTGACTCATCTATCAACGCACAGCTCAAACCGCTGAGTATAAAAACTTCGAATTTTGTATAAAGGTTCCCTGAATGGCGTAGGCATCCACTAAGAAGGGATTTTTCGAAATTCGACCCCCGAGAGGGTAAAAAAGGGGGTTGAAATTTCAGGCTTTCTGGGAAACTGTTAGATCTAGATGCGTGAAATTTGGCAGAAATATTTTTTGTTGAAATCTATTAGATACGTGTAAGACGAAATTTCAATTTTCACTTTTTGAAGGAGTCAAAACGGGGGTAGATGGTTTAAAGCGTACCCGTATTTTTGAAATCGCGTAAGTCAGAAACGTGATTATTCGAGCGATGAACTCTTCTGAGGAAATAAGAAGACACGTATTCGACGATTTTCAAAAAGAGACCCCCGAAAGGGTAAACGGGGAGGGGGTGGTTTTTAAACTTTTCGGAAACGGTTAGACCTAGAAGCGTGAAATTTGGCAGAAACACTCTTTATTGGAATCTATTAGACACGAGTGAGACGAAATTGCGATTTTTACTTTTTGGAGGGGTAAAACCGGGGGTGGTAGATGGTCTAAAGGGTATCCGTATCTCTGAAATCGCGTAAGTCAGAAACGTGACATTCAAGTGACGGGCTCTTCTGAAGAAATAAGGAGACAGGTATTCGACGGTTTTCAAAAAGAGACCCCCCCCTCCTAACCCGAACGGGTGGACAGGGAGAGGGATGTTTTTAAGCATGAAATTTGACGCATACACACCCATGTGTTCTATTGTCGATTAAAATAATTATTTTTTTCGTTTAACTCGCTCTAACACAAAAATAGACAAATTGCGATGCGCAGTGGGTTTCCTTGGGTACTATGGATGTGCAGTGGATTTTCTCGGGCACTATGGATGCGCAGTGGGTTTTTTCGAGTACTATGGATGCACGGTGGGTTTCCTCTTGTGCAATGGATGGGAAGTGTGTTTCCTTAAATGCAATGGATGTGCAGTGAGTTAGTATCTCAATGTTCTTAATTCCACGCGGACAAAGTCGCGGGCATCAGCTGATTCAATTTGTTTAATATCAGTCAGCAATTCAATACCAAAAGACAACGAAACACATTCCATTTTCCAACGATTTGGTTAAATCCAAAACAGCGGTCTTTCGAACCGACGCGCGACGAATAACTTTTGTATTGTTTCACCATTCAAATCAATGTCATGTTTAATCACACAATAAATAGTCTAGCTATTTCCTAGAAGAAAAGAAACAATTAAGTACAAGTCAACTACAATTTAGTCAATATTTTGGGATAGAAATACAATAAGCAAGAGTCAAGAGACAAGCAAGTTAAAAAGTCATTTGGTAACAATACTACTATTTGAGTTGATGCAAGTCCATTACATTTTCTCTAGCATATTGGGGTTTTATGATTTATGGTTTTAATCTGAGTTGGTACAATGACGGATATCAGTAAATTAAGATTTAGTCGACGGCTGAAATCTAAAACATATTAAAAATTCAACCAATTTGACTGTAAGCCAATTTACATAAGAAATGTGCGGGGTCCTTTCTTAAAACAGATGTGAAGTTTTAGAGACGTTCTCCCGTAGAGAGTGCTTAATCGCAACTACATTCAATGGTGAGATTAATGGTATCAATCTCTTCATAAGGCCCTATGAGCGATTATATTCTTCATCAGGACTGAACACCTTGAAATGCTTTCTTAAGGCAATATGTGGGTTATATGGAGCTTTCCGCTTTTACAAACATACTAATGGCATATGACTAAATAAGAATCTTGTGATTTCGCTTTAGTTTTCTTATGGGAATATCCGCGTGTTTGATACTTTTTTCAATTTACAAAAATTTTGCTAAATATTAAAAATTGGCCATTCGACATGAATAAAACTTAGCTCAATCGCCATACGATGCCTCTGCCCAATCCCTTGTTGCCAAATGAAAATAACTCTTTGTAAAACAAACATCAGTTTTGAATGAACACAAATAGTCAGTTTTTAGAACAGTTTCGAAAAAATCGAATTTCGATGCACTTCCCAAAATTCATGTTGCCGGCCGGGTGAAATAAAAATATGAATTTTAAATTCAGCTGCACCTTCCGAAATTCGTGACGTCGAGCGATATGTCTTCACTCGGCGGCTGTACAACATCAGCATTGGCGTGGTTTTCAAAATTTCATCAAGTTGGGCGGCACAATGTTTTTGGAGGCTGAAAATATTTAAGGTAGTTTGGAGAAATTGTAATTATTTTTTATAAATACTGCGAACGTGAATACTGAACATCTGAGTGTAAGTACTAGTAATAATTTAAACTGCATCTTGCTTTAGCCATTTTGGAACACATTATCTGTTATTTCCCAAGTAATTAACTTGAAACTAAAAGATAAATTATTTTCCCTGGCAAGACAATTTTCAACACCTAGGGTAAAGATACACTAGGCGGTTTTTTCCGAGTCGACAGCCGAATCGGCCACCGCCTGTTACATCACACACGAAGCAGTTTAACCAGTTTGCCCGGAAAGCATCAAAATACAGCGTTCTCAGTTCAGTAATTCATCTAGCAAAATGGATTCGTCTGAGCCAGAGGAAGAACTAATTCTGTTAGGTTTATTATACTGTCCCAACTAGTTCTTTTTTTATTCTATCGGAATATTCTGGTATTCTCATATCCCACAGTTCCGGTTTCTTCTGGACGTCTGATAATAATTTCTCTAAATCAAAGTCGGTGTCATCCATTTTCTTGTCTGTTATTTCAAATATTTAATTAATTTACCACTGAAACACGCACCCTCGTCTGTGCGGTTACACGTGTAATACCAATAGAGAGGACGAGCGTCAACGCCACTCAACGAGCGGCCCATGGTCCAGACGATGTGTTGAGACGTGTCTCCTAAGATCAAAGTGTATGTGCTTCATGTTTGTGCGTTTCTATCAATTAGTATAGAACCAGGTGCCGAGTCGGCGAAAACCGCTCAGTGTGTTTTTATCCCCATTGTATAAGTCTGTTTTCTACTCCCTTATTCAAATTTGCTGTTTTTTGCACAGTCTGCAGAATGGATAAGAAGGCAATTCCAGTTAACTGAACGGATATATTTCATATCAGTTCTAGGATGAATATGATGTAAAACCCACCAATCACAGTTCGTGTATTAAGTACATAGGCCACTATTCGTTTTAAAATCAAATTAGTGCGTAAGCTGTCAAAATAACTGTCAGTGTGTATTTGTGTAATATACTAATGTTTAATTTTGTAGTTGTTTTAAGCTGGTCGTAAAAATAGTATGCTGTACAACTCGAGTGGATTATACATATCGCACTCAAAAGATTTTGGCACTCCGCCTACGGCACGGCGTTGTGCTCAAACTTCTTTATCGTGCGATGTGGATATTGTAACGGTTTCTTGTCGGGTAGCTGGTTCGGAGATTAATCAGGGTCCAAATTAGTTAATAAGACAGCCCAATAAAAATATAAACAATTTATTTATTTTTTCCAAACAGGTAATGTGTGGCAGTGTTACATAACATACAGGTACAGGTTATATGTCCGTATCTTTTACGGTTCTTAAGACAACATTTTCTATCATCTGAGAGAGAGAGAGAGAGAGAGAGAGAGAGAGTGTAACGGTTGCGATGCGACGTCTCTGGCTTTGGCGGCGAAACGACGCCGGGGAATGACTAACGACTCGAGGGGGTCCCAGTTCAACACGCTGTAGGATTCCCAGGGTCAGATTGCATTCGTTCCGTCGTGTTTGCGTCGGGAGATGCACAAAACTGCAATATGTCCAGCTCAGCACGCTGTAGACAGATTGGCAGGATTATCCATTCTGAATTATGTTGATTTGCGGCCTGGCTTTTCCGAGAATCCTCGCTTACTGGTGACGTAGAACTGCGTATAGTTTAGTGTCGTGTGCAAATCCATGCCTCTAGACGGGAGATGGGTAGGTTTGCGTGCCGTGTGCACATTGGTGTCGTGTGTAAATCCGGAATCTTAGTAATGGAGCAGGAATTTAAAGAATGCTTCATTACACTCCCCTCTTTCTTTACAAAAAAAAATTTTCAAAATTCTATCAAAGAGAAAATTTTTACTAACTTAACATCAAAATAAAGCAATGAGAAAACAAGTTACTGAACATCTTCAAACATAATAAAGAAAGAATGGTCAATTCTTTCGTATACACCTGGTATATATACGTATACATGTATGTGCATATGTAGAGAAAAACAAATTTTTAAATAACAAACAGTATGTAAAACATCTTAGAACTATGGTACAGGTAAAATAGTTAAAATAAATGAGCACAAAAAAATTGCAAGAAACAGGTATACAAATACAAATGTGGTTCTTCCAGACGTTTACTGCAGGGGCGATGGCGGACAGGGGGGACGGTGCCAGGGATCCTAGAAGCGGGGCCATCTTGGTTGTGGCGCCTGAACTGTCGCTTCCGTTGCGGAGCTGGGACCGGGAGGGCTGCGTCGTTGTCCTGGAAAAACACCTGGAGGCAGGCAATTGGCCTACCTGAGGTCGGTGGTTTCGGGGGGCTGGGGCTGTCTCCGAACTGGGGACGGCATCGGGGACGGTACGTCTCGGACTAGGGACGGCATCGGGGACGATACGCCTCGGACTGGGGACGGCATCGGGGATGGTGCGTCTCGGACTGGGGGCGGCATCTGGGACGGTACGTCTTGGACTGGGGGCGGCATCGGGGTTGGCATCAGGGACGGCATCTGGGATGATACTTCTCGAACTGGGGACGGTACTTCTCGGACTGGGGACGGTACTTCTCGGACTGGGGACGGCATCGGGGGCGGTACATCTCAAACTTCGGATGGCATCGGGGACGGTACGTCTCGGACTGGGGACGGTACGTCTCGGACTGGGGACGGCATCAGGGTTGGCTGTTGCGTCTCGGACTGGGGGGCGGCCTTTTGGCTTCGGGTGTCGGAGGCAGAGGTGACAGCAGGTCTGGCACTTGGACTTCCGACTTCATCACTTATTTTGGATGACTCTGGTTTTACTGGACTTGTTTTCGTTACGGTTGCGGGATACAGGGTTTCCATGGTTTGGAAAATTCGGGATCTATAAAATTATTACTGCTCCATATATGGCGGTACAGGATTCCGTCTATAATGCAGTAATCTGGATTTGTTTCTGGACATCGGTTCGTTTAATGTATTTTCGGGACTCTGGACATAAATTTAAATATATTACTGCTCCATATGTGACGGTACATCTATCATGCAATGCAGTAATCTGGATTTGTATCTGGAATTTGGTTCGTTTAACGTACTTTCGGTACTATTCGGAATCGTGTCTCTTCTGGGGTTAAAGTTGTAGTAGTCTGGATTGCCACCACAAAATCTTTTTCATTTTCGTTTTCTCTCTTGACTTGAAATATCTTTATATCTCTCTCTCATTCGTGAACGTCTCTTTTTGGGCTATCTGGAATAAACTAAAGTCTCAAAATGTACTCGGGCGCCAAATTATGTAACGGTTTCTTGTCGGGTAGCTGGTTCGGAGATTAATCAGGGTCCAAATTAGTTAATAAGACAGCCCAATAAAAATATAAACAATTTATTTATTTTTTCCAAACAGGTAATGTGTGGCAGTGTTACATAACATACAGGTACAGGTTATATGTCCGTATCTTTTACGGTTCTTAAGACAACATTTTCTATCATCTGAGAGAGAGAGAGAGAGAGTGTAACGGTTGCGATGCGACGTCTCTGGCTTTGGCGGCGAAACGACGCCGGGGAATGACTAACGACTCGAGGGGGTCCCAGTTCAACACGCTGTAGGATTCCCAGGGTCAGATTGCATTCGTTCCGTCGTGTTTGCGTCGGGAGATGCACAAAACTGCAATATGTCCAGCTCAGCACGCTGTAGACAGATTGGCAGGATTATCCATTCTGAATTATGTTGATTTGCGGCCTGGCTTTTATATCCGAGAATCCTCGCTTACTGGTGACGTAGAACTGCGTATAGTTTAGTGTCGTGTGCAAATCCATGCCTCTAGACGGGAGATGGGTAGGTTTGCGTGCCGTGTGCACATTGGTGTCGTGTGTAAATCCGGAATCTTAGTAATGGAGCAGGAATTTAAAGAATGCTTCATTACAATATCATATCCACTCTTGTTGCACAAACTACCATTATTCCAGTATATCATCTGCTGAAATAACGACCATTATACCCCCAACACTCTGTTATACAATTCGAGTATAAAATGTCTTAATGCACTCGTTGCTTACGTTATTACTATCAGTATTAGGTTCCAGCTCGTACTTGCGCTTTTTTTATATTTTTTGCCTTCTAAAAATATCATCTTTTGTTCTCTTTTGGTGACCTACTTTCCGAGTTCGGCCCTGTGCGTCTAAGGGTGTTTGTAAGTGTTGCATCCTTGCATGTACTTCGGTACGATGAGCCATTGAATTCGAAGTGACACCATCCCAGTTAATTGCGAGAACGTGTCAAACGTGATCTGCATATCCACTCTACCAGATCGGTCCGTTGTTCTACAAACTAAGCCATTTAATGAGTCTGCCCTCCTTGGCATGTCGATTCCCATACATTTTATACATTTACCGAGCAATCAAGGTGGGGACAAAGGATTTCGTTTAAATTAAGTACACATGCCATGATTAATTCCTGCAAATGGGCAAACTCAAATGACGAAGTCACCACCCGCGTTGTCGTTTTCTACTCCAGCTCGCTACACTCTTGATTGAGAAGGATTTGTGTCAAAATTTAATTGCGTGTCGAATAGCACCCCAGCGTTATCTATGCACGGATTACCGGAGGACTGTTT
Source organism: Rutpela maculata (assembly GCA_936432065.2). Lineage (NCBI taxonomy): Eukaryota > Metazoa > Arthropoda > Insecta > Coleoptera > Cerambycidae > Rutpela > Rutpela maculata. Next base: position 207,087,579 of record OW386286.2, on the reverse strand, counting down.
GCGTATATTGAACACGTAAATGACGGAGGGAGAGGCAAAAGTGTAATGTTTTTAGTGATCTCTAAAGCAATCAATAGAACGCTAGCAAATTTGTACGTGTTAATTAAATGAGGACGGCTTGTCGAGTTGATTTATCAGTTTAAGGAATTTGGTAATTTTTATTAAGGAAACAAGATTGATTAACATTCAACTATGTCCTAATATTTCCTATAATAGTTCCTGTGCCAAATTCAAATGAGATTAATTTAATATCGTATTTAGATTTTAACTTGAATTTCATTTAAACTGAAAAGCTCAAATACTGAATTCGATATTCAGGTAGATTAGTTTCTGTTACCTTTAATGAATATGGTACGAGTTACCTTTGTAACAATACAACAATACAAATGTAAGTATCAGCATCTACAAGGTAGAGCGCTGTGAACATTGATGTTCATTACATTTATTATGTCCTCTCGTTTAAATTTTCGTCAGAAAATCATCCGTAATGAGAGTTGTATGATTTTTTCCTCAGCACGTCAGGTGTTTTTCAGCACTAAAAAAGTCTGTTTGGACCGTGATATTTCTTACTCAGCTCATTCAAATCAGACTCCAAAAGTGATTCAGCTTTAAAACTTTAACTTAATAACATTGTGTTACTTCAGTATTGACCACATATCTCAAAGTAAACTGTAAAACTCATACCTCTTTAACCCCATAACCCCTCAACCCCATAAACCTGGGAATTCGATGAAAACAGTGAGGAATCTTGATTGGGGAGATAAAGCCGATCCTTGGTATCGGCTTGAGTAATACATCCATAACTCCCATAACTTCAGCATCCCATAACCGAGTAACCCCTTAGCTCTGAAGATTCAACGGAAAAAATGAAGATTCTAAGTTGGGTGATTCGTGCCATTGTGACATTGGAATCTTGGAAACAAGCACCTAAGGCGCCATAGCTCTTCAACGGAAATCCCTCTATCCTCATAAGCCCATAACATTGAGGATTCAATGGAAAAATATTCCTCGATTGAGGAATCACTTAGATTGTGCCCTCGGAACATTATTAACAAGTAAACCTATTGCGCTCCAGCAGCAGACCCTTCTACTACATAGCCCCCAATTGACTTAATTCACTGTGATGGCCAAGCAATTCCCCAGATACAATTCCCATCAAACATGCCTGAAGCAAGCTTCAATGGTGAATAGAAAGAAAATCACCCTCAATTTTAACTCATTCAAAAACAGAAGAAAAGTGGAAGGCAATATTTAGAAATTATTTAATAATAATTAATATTATGACGAATAATATAAATATTATTAGAGCATGAAACAGAACAATTATTAGACTTCTTATAGCATTAAAACATACGAATGTATTGCTAATGTGGACATTATCAAATAAAGGTATCGTGTATATCGAAATTCAATAAACTTTTCTGCAAAGGGTGTAATAAAACTTTTATATTTCCACCGATAATAAAATATCGCATCCAAATAAATAAGCTACAAATACCTCAATGTTACAAGAATAAAAATAATGAAAGGGATTATAACTGCCCCATAAAATATAAAGAGTAAAGATTTACGAGATTTTCTTGAAATATATTTAGTATCATTTTACAATTTATTTTTTGCTTATTAAACTGTTACCTGGTATTTTCATTTTAATTGGAACAAAGCCTTTTATTTTACATTCAGTTCTTAATCAAACAAAAATATTTTCTGAATAGGCGTTAGTGGTTCTAATTAACCAATTAGTAGAGAAACAGATTCTCTTTACATTTAAACTGAATGATTCTCAATTTCATAAATAAAAAAGTATTATATTATGAAGCTGAAAAGAAATATTATGTAGTTATTATTTCACTAATCAATATGATAGTCAATGAGAATGGGTTTTGCGTTTTGAAGAACTTGCTGAAAATTATTAATATTTACTTAAAAATAACTAAGAAATTAATTGGCAACTGAAGACCCATTATTTTCGGATTTTTTCAAAGAAAAATTTAGATATCTTGGATATAAGCTTAATTTCGAACAACTTTTATTAGTAAAATTTTCCGATAAGAAATGCCTATATGCCATGCGAACATGGAAAAGATACTTTCTGTTCGTTATCATCACAGAAGGCATTTTGTACCCATTATCTAAATTATTAAGGCCCAAATATCTTTATGACATTTTTCATACCATGAATCAATTGCCTTACCTGAAATACTGTCGTTCATTTATCATGTATTGTTCTAAATATTATGTTTCATGTAGCCATTGCTATTTTTGTTGAAAATATACGGGGTGTCCCACTTAAAACTCCCGGCGCCATTTTCTCGATAACCAAAAGCGATATTTGAATTCTGTAAAAGGTATCTACTAGAATATATAAATGACTTCAGTTTTAAGTAAAAATGGTTATTTTACACATTGAGGTATAGATGGCGATGCAAAGAAATTTTTCGATCCTAGGAACGATAAAATGAATTGCATGATATGCATATTGTAAGCAACTTTTTCAATATGAACCATTTTTGAAAAATCACTGGTTTCCGAGATATTTGAACTTCAATGTAATTTTTCAAGTAACAAAAATCTAATTTTTTTTTTCATATTGTTACGGTCGATTTTCACATTTAATAATGGCCAGAAATTTATGTACTAATTTTTGTTATTTTCCCAAATTTTATTGTGCATTTGAGCCTATAGTCCAGTCAATGAAAGAGTTGTAGAGAACATTTTGGAGGGGAGAATTTTTCTCTTCAGGAATGTGTTGGGGGTAGTCAGGAGGTAAACATACTAAAAGTCCCCGCCCCTAGCACCGCCGCTTCAGTAGGAGATAGGAGTGGAAAGGTTCCTTTTTTCGATTCTTCGCTTATAACTCGGAAACGATGCGTCGTACGAAAAAAGGTAATCTATGAAAAATTAAACGTAATTAAATCTCCCACAAGAATGTTTATATTCATTTTCTTCCTATGTGTTATATTTTACGAGATATTCGCCAGCGAAAATCAATAATTAATAAAAATAAATCAATTGTGTACCTTGAATATTTCTATCAGAGCGGTTTACCGTGGTCTGCAAATAAATCACAGTCACAAAACAATCATTATTTTACAACACTGGACGTATTTACTAACGTAATATTTTGTCGAAATCTAGACATTTCCTTAAATATACAGTATGACTCACTCAAAATGAATATACCCTTATAACTTTTTCATCTTGTTTCCGATTTGAATCAAATTTTACTCAAGTATAGAACAAATTAGGATCTACTTATGACCAATAAAATCATTAATCTGCTACAAAGACAAAGCTACCTGCGGTACCAAAATATGAGGAAAAAGATTAAAAATCATATTGATTTTTAATATTACGAACGATGAATTTTACGTAGCCACTACCAATTGCGGAAACTGAGGACACCCTTTGCCAGATGAGCTTATGTATGAGATATCGCCCATCAATAATCAAATCAAATTTTGGTGTATGTACGTTTGTGGCGCCGATTGGATGCATTTTTTAGAATTTCTAACATTCAAAATGTTTTTATTTTTTTCAGCATATTTTGGTACCGCAGGTGGCTTTGCCTTTATAGCAGGTGAATGATTTTCTGGTCATAAGCAGATCCTAATTTGTTCTATACTTGAATAAAATTTGATTCAAATCGGAAACAAAATGAAAAAGTTATAAGGGTATCTTCATTTTAAGTGAGTCACACTGTATATTTAAGGAAATGTATAGATTTCGACAAAATATTACGTTAGTATATACGTCCAGTATTGTAAAATAAAGATTGTTTTGTGACTGTGTTTTATTAGCAGACCACGGTAAACAGCTTTGATAGAAATATACAAGGTACATAATTGATTTTTTTTTATTAATTATCGATTTTCGCTGGTGAACATCTCTTAAACTATAACACATAGGAAAAAAATGAATATAAACGTTCTTGTGGAAAATTTAATTACGTCTAATTTTGCATAGATTACCTTTTCCCATACGACGCATCGTTTCCGAGTTATAAGTGAAGAATCGAAAAGAGGAACCTTTCCACCCCCCTCCCCCCTGAAGTGGCGGGGCTAGGGGCGGGGACTTTTAGTATGTTTACCTCCTGACTACCCCCAATACATCCCTGAAGATAAAAATTCTCCCCTCCAAAATGTTCTCTACAATCCCCTTTTGGGCATTCATTGATTGGACTACTATTGATACCGTCTCGTTACCTAAGACTCCACGTAGATGGTCTACCACCTGCGGCTGTTATCACCTAGAATTACGCTACCCTGGTAGGACGGGAAAAGGTATTCAGACACTACTAAAGGTAAGCGGAATCATATTCTCTTAACGAGGGATCCGGTACATCAACTCAACGTCCACGGGACAGTAAAATAAATTTTCAAGGAATATTGGTAATATTTTGCTCGTAACGTAAATCTCAGTAACATTTTAGATTTCAGTAATATTTGGTATATTTTGTGTATCGTTACTTCACTAACTGAATAGTTTTGCCTTATTTTACGAATAGATGTCAATAATTTTAAGTAATTTTATGTTTTACTGTACCTTGGGTCACTTGTAGTTTTTTTTGTCACGCTTCTGGCATATGAGCTTTTGTACAATTATCAAGGATTTATTATTTTGTAAGATATTTTTTGTATATTAGGTTAAGCGTGTGGGCCCCACTTATTAGTTCACTTATTAGGGTATATTGTGATGCTTGTACTGCGTACCGAGTTATCGGTGATAATTGTGAAATATTTTGTAAATGTTTAATTAGAACGACGTTGTCTTTTATATCTGACCACCTACACCACCCCAATTATCGAAGCCCAAGGACCTGACTAGTCGACCGTGTGAGACTCCCTCCTCACTAGCGTATTGCAGAGGGGGTACTGCACGTAAAATATTAAAATTTTGTTCAGGGCACAGGGTGACTACCCTACCCTACGTTCGAGGTTTAGCAGCCTTTGGGGCCCCCTTGTATAAGTGGGCCCAGGCCCTGTAACAATATCTCTACAATTTATAGGGTAAAATTTAGTACAACATGCAACATAACCATGACGCAAAAATTAGACAATGCACAATGAACAAAAAAGTCAAAATCTTTAATTTCCAAATAGCAGTTGCAGCCCCATCTTTGTTTTACTTAAAAAAAAAAATGTGTTTTGAAATAAATGTTTCATTACCATCTAAATGAGCCTGATTTACTATGAAAAATATCCCAAAGGACTTGTATTTTAAAAAAGTTATGACGATTTTTATATTCAAAAAAATTATATTGAAGTTCAAATATCTCGAGAACCAGTGATTTTTCGAGAATTGTTCGTATTATTAAAGTTGCTCAAAATATAATTCTCCATCTCATGCAACTCATTTTATCGTTCCTAGGATCGAAAAATTTCTTTGCATCGCTACGCATCTATACCTCAATGTGTAAAATAACCATTTTTACTCAAAACTGAAGTTTATATATTCTAGTAGATACCTTTTACAGAAATCAAATATCGCTTTTGGTTATCGAGAAAATGGCGCCGGCAGTTTTAAGTGGGACACCCTGTATAGAGGGAGTACAATAAAAATGCACGCCAATTACTGAAATACGTTGTTTTACTCAAAGAGAACATAATAAAGGTCTTTGATACCGATTCAGATTTGGTTGAAATCGGATGACTAATAACTGACATATGGAATGGGAGCCATTAAAAGTGGAATAAGCTCTATACTGTAAATTTCAACTTTCTCTTGTCTGCATAATCCCTGGTGAGGAGTATTAGGAGTCCTAGAAGTGTAATCAGTAGCATTGATATTTAATAAACACGTTGTTGCTACCTTAAAGACAATTTCAGCACCTTGTGCTCTAACTCCTTAATGCCATTTTGTTTTTTATCCATAACTCTTTTCCACATAATTTACAGCTTATCACCATCTCAGTTCGTAATCTACATTTATTTATGAAAAGATTGACACCAAGCTCGTACCTGTTGATAATCTCACGGAAGTACATTTGCTGACAGACTATGATGGTGTTATTTCAAAACGGCTTATTTGAGGGAGACTGAATAGAATTTTAAAAATGAGAAAAATGTACATATTAAAAAAATTACATTCATAGCATCTTCATTACATTATTATTAAATCACTAAACTGCTTACTTAGATGGTAATGCCATACATACTGTATAACACAAATTAATCCGAAAACAAAGTGTAAAGTTCTGTATTGTGTGCAGAATTATATTGATGTGGAAGTTCTAGGATAATTAGATAGCTGGGATGATGGCCTACTAAACTAACTTTATTAAAGGATATAGTGGAAAACTTTTGCATCTTCGTCACTGTTTTGTTGGGGAAACCATTTTTTGCCATTATGTACACGGAGAAGCTCTAGCAAACTCTACTTAACTAATATTTTATTGTTAAAACTACCCGGTTTAACTAACTTTTTGCTTTATGTACCTTTAAATTAACAGTGACATCAAACTTTAACAAAAAGCTGTGTAGTTCAGATACCAGTTTAGAGGTGATAGTTTACTGGGCCGTAAAACCAATTTCCATAATTACTTCAAACCTACGAAATTGCGTTATGTAAACAATGGGGTAACCGTTTACTATATATCTAAAACAAGTTTAATTATCGAGTCGATTTTCAAAACAAAATTAGGCTGGCATACAATTACTTCTACCTCCACGTAGTGAATGATGGGGTTGAATCAGTTTTAATTAACATTTTTTTGCATATGGGATTTTTTTTATTGGTTTTAGTTCCTTGGATTTTAAGACCAAAATCGAGATAATCGAGCGGGCGCTTTTTGAAAAAACTCGATTTTTGTTTAAAAAAAAAATAAAGAATCACATACATGTACAATTTAGATAAACAAATGTTTTAGTACCTTACATATTGTCAACTTACATGTAATATGAAATTCAGCTTACTGGATGAGTGAAATAGACGACTACACGAAAACCTTAATTTTGAATTTACCTAAGAAGTTTTTATGAAAATAGTTTTTCAATATTTAACATAACATTACATACAGGGTGTTCTTTAATGACTTGCTAATATTTCAGGATGTGATTCCTCAGGTCATTTAGAAATACATAAAACATTATAATTCTGAGGAGATTAATAGTTTTGTAAAAATAGAAAATTTCTGAATCGCTCCGAATATACAGAGGTATCACATACACATTTAACTAAAAACTGATAACCGCATGTAATTTTATGCACGATTCGATGTGAAAATTGTCTTTAATTTTTTTTTTATAAGTACATATATAATAAAGTATATGCATCCAATTTCATATTCGTATCTAATAATGTCTATTAAAGGTAATTGTACAGCAATTATTTATGTTATAAGGATTATAAAGACAATTATTATGGTACTATCTGTGAATAGCAGAGCCTGATAATACAATGTGTAATGATTGTTTATGATCCAAATTTCATAAAATTTTATCTTCTGGCATAAGTTAATTAAAATAAAAAGTAATATGTAATATGTATCTCTATTGTATTTTGAAGCTTTGGGCAGTAATTGTTTCAAATTGACATTCAAGTAGGTTATTGTCATGCTACTGTCTATGATGTGTCCAAGTTACTAAGTAACTATTTAAAGGTTGTTTATATTCATATGTTATGGTTATAAAATAATATTGCTAAAGTTTTCTTAGTTTTCCCAAAAAATGAGCGATTTAGAAAATAGTTTACCGCCAGAAATTGAAGAATTGGCGGAAGATGTAGTTGGTTCCCTCCTGCCTCAAAATCTGAAAGCGTTTATGAAAAAATTTATGACCAGTATCAAAGTTGGTGTAACCAGAACAACATTAAGAATATTACCCATGAAAAGGTATTGATAGTCTACTTTAAGGAACAATCAAAATTTAAAAAATCTACTTTGTGTATTATTCGATGATAAGGAGCATGTTGTCGGTTAGGAGAAATGTTGATATAAGCAAATATATTCAACTAATTGCTTTTTTATAGCGAGACTTTGATGCATATAAAACAAAAAAAGCAAGAATACTGAGTAAAGAAAACATTACAAAGTTTTTGTTGGAGGAGGAAGACGAAAAATTTCTTCTAACAAAAATAGTAATGGTAATTGGTGTAAGTGGTGCCTGTAGAAGGGAAGAATTAAAAAATTTTAGGACAGGAGATGTGTATGACGAAGGGTCTGCATTTAGAATTGTTCTACCCAATACTAAAACTAAAGTATCCTGCGAATTTTTCATAACTCCTGGGGATATTAATGGATTAAATATGGTTCAACGAAAATATGCGGTAATGCGACCCAGAAGTATCGAACAGTTTCGTTTTTTTATATCAGTCAGGAATAACAAATGTACAAAGCAACCAGTGGGTATTCATACTTTTGGAAATATGCCAAAAAATATCGCTACGTTTTTAAACTTGCCTCATTCCGAAGAATATACAGGCCACTGTTTCAGAAGCTCTTCAGCTTCTATGCTGGCAAATTCAGGCACAGGTCTTCTCACTGTCAAACGCCACGGTGGAAAAGTAATACGGTTGCTGAAGGATATATTGAGAATTCCACTGAAAACAAGAAAAAGATTTCTGTAGCTATTCTTGAAGAGAAATCATCTTTATCCGTTTGTTTATCGCAAGAAACTGAAAATGTTCAAAGAAGTCATCAAACCAATGCAACCATTTCGACATCGACGAGCAATATCTAATTGTAATAATTGTGTTATAAATTTCCAGTTACTATATTCAAATAAATATTTAATACTTTTTGCCTAATTTTGTTTTTTTACCGGCACGGTAGCTCAGTCGGTTAAGGCGTATCGAGGGGAGAATATGCTGACCGACTGTCTACCGCGTTCTGGGTTCGAGCCCCAGCCCCGGTATTGACAACACCGGTGGGTATGGATGAATGTCTGCGTTTTTCCAAACGTGCAACCTCCTTCCGGACAGCCTTGACTTTGGATTTGCTCATATTCAAATATGTATTTATGTGTTTATGTTTTATCATTATAGTACTGAGTACTATAATGAAATCATTATAGTACTCAGTCTGATAAAGTATATCACTTTGATACTGAAAATGATGTTTATAATTAAGTCATTTTGACACGTCAGAAGGTAAAATTGTTTATCATATGTAGTTCCAAAAATATATAGCTCAATGGCTGTAATCTGGTTCTACCGTCAGCCAAATTGGCTCCAGTTAAAAGGCTTTAGCAACATTTTCAAAGCAAGAAAGTGTTGTACCACTTGTTACAGCGCTGTCGTAATCTTATTGTAAGGCTTCCACGGTAGGTGCTGTAGTTAAATAACTGCCAGTTGTTGCTGCCGCAATGTTGGCGCAGCATTAATACAGCTTCTTGTATTACTTGGGTATAATATACCAGAAAATTCGAGAGTATTTCAGAAAATTCAAGAGCCTTCTGAAATATTTTCTAATAACTTTCCGTTTCGTTTTAAACGCGTACAGTTACCGGTTAGTTTATGTTATACCATGACCATTAACAAAGCGCAGGGTCAGACGCTGCGCATTGCGGGTGTGGACCTCAGTGTCAGTTACTTTTCCCACGGCCGTCGGCTCTATGTGCTCTCTCCCGTGTCAGTGACGCAAACAATCTCGTTGTACATGTTCCTGGTTATTCTACCTATTTTTTTCTTAGTTGATATAAATGACTTGCCAATAAAGGTTAGCTCAAACAAAACTGTATTATTTGCTGACGACACAACTTTTATAAACACAGGAAAAGTATTGAAGACATAAAGAAAAGACATAAAAATTATTTTTTTCAAGTTTTGAAGCCAATATATAAACATTTCAGGTATTTATATCGACACTAAATTAAATTGACATCAACATATTGTCCATTTAGCAAAGAATCTAAATAAGGTAGCTTATCAGGTAAGACATTTAATGAACTTAACCATTCCAGACACAGATTTAATGTTTTACAAATGCAAGTTATATAGTCTCATATCTTATGGCCTTATTCTTTGGGGTAATTCATCAAACAGTGGCAGAATATTTAAAATACAGAAGAGAACAGGAGTAAATAAATTGTTTGACGTCACTACATATCGACTGTGAATGTCACAACGTTAAACTCGTTTTAAGGCGTATGTAAATTCACTATTTTAAACTCAATTTTGTGTCAAATGAAACATATTTCAATGAAACAATGAAATAATCAAAACTGTTTTTATATTTAAACAGAGAATTTAATATTCATTATCGGTGTTAAAATTTTAGGTAAATTATTTAGTAGTCTGATTTCTGGAACAGATTGAATGTTTAAATCAGTAACGATTTTTTTTTTCAAAATACTTAGGTACTAATTTATAAAAATGGACTATTTTAACAGTTTATTCTGCGCTATATAATCAGGAATACAATATACCATACAGTATGCAATATATTAATATGTAATAATTTGCAGTAAATTTCAAATAATCTCATCTCCCTAACCCTCCGAAATGAATCATCCCTGATAAAACATATATATTATTTTAATTTAACTACGATGTTTTGATGGAAATCATTTTGTTTGCTGATATTACTCTCGGGAGCAAATCTCTGCGCCCTTATTTTATTAGACGAGCTATGGGACGTTGCTCAAATTATCCCTTACCTCCGGGATATTTATTAAAAGTTCTTTTCTTGGTTGCATTGAGTATTTATGTTTACATTATTGAGTGGATTTTATATACACTCTGTAATGGAAAATAAAGCTTTTATTGTTATTAAACCATACCTTTTAAATGTTATTGCTCGAAGCGTTTGTGTTCCATACCTTTTCCAATTTTACGCCCTGAAATCTGAAAATGAAGGAAAATAGCCTCTAGATTGAAATGTGGATACCTCTGAATTTTATTACCTGCAAAATAATTTGTTTGATACGATCCTTTTATATTACATGCCCGAAATTAGTAATTAAACAATGTTGCGGTATATCTTGTTTAGACTTTCTTAACTAAATTTGTTCCAGATGTAGAAATACAGAGGTTTAAATATACAATATTTACCATGATATGTATTTATTAGTATTTTTAATTTAAGTGAAATAAAAATTAAGTTAATACTTTCTTCATTTATCACCCTGAGGTTAGTACTTATAACCTAGTCATATAAGGATTCCACCTCGGAATAAACGATAATAAGCTGTAAACTTGTATAAATCTTTGTTTTGACATTTTATAAGTTGGCTCAAAAGTCTCGTGTACGCGAGTCAAGATATTCATGGTCAAAGATGGCAAGAATCGGTTTTTCGTAAATATCTCGTTTTCAATGCTCTAAATGACATTTTGATTTATTATAAAAGTTGTAGAGCATAAAATTCTCTACAAATTTTGTGTCAAGCAATATTTTATACATTCAACCGTTCTTGAAATAGAGGGCGAGTAGTGGGGGAGCTCTTAGCCGTATATATCATAACGCAAGGTCAACTGTGGAATCCAATAAATAATACTGTAAAACTGTATCTTGGCAACGACGGACGTACGATTTTAAGAGTTATGGCTAAAAGAATCATTTCTTAGAACATTAGAGAAATTTGATAATTTGGATTAATTAGATCAAGTATTTCAGCAAGAAAACTGCCCAGTAGGAACATTGTTTGAAAATGGAGTACGTATCTTTTTAGCAATATATAATTCTCCAAAGTCAGAACACAATATTGACAATTTTCGATATACGCAATTTATCAAATCAAACAAGACTTAACAAACCGTTGCAGCTATCAACTCTTTCACCTACAAGTGCAGCAGCTCGACAGCATATCAATCGTGTCTACTACCAGATTGAAACTTGGTTAGGGAATGATTTAGAACCCCAGGAATAGGGCTGGGTACTGCAAAATGAAATCCTGGAACCGATAACAACATTATTACCACCAGCACCAGATGAACTGCATATTTTGCAACTGTAAGAATGGTTGTGGTTCGCGCTGCGGATGCAAAAAATCAGGGTTGCAATGCTCTTCAGCTTGTGGTCATTGTAATGGACAATTATGCCTCAATGCTTCATTTTATCCAAATGATTTCGACGAAGAAAGTGAACATGCACCTGAAATTCTTGAAGCTTTAGAGTCGAATGTAACAGACAACGAGGATGATGATCATGAATTTGAAGTTTAAGTTGAACGACCGGAAGCAGAAGACGATGATGAAGAAGAAGAAACTTAAGTTGCATATTTGCTATTAATAACAAAATTAACAAAAAAAAGTATCTATAAACATAATATCTTCTTCTTCAGCCCGTTTGCGCCCAGTATTGAGCTTCCCTTAAAATTTTCCATCTGTTCCTGTCCTATGCGACTCTTATCAACACAACCTAGAGATTAAAGCCAGACAACCAGCTGACATGACGTTACGCTTCAACGGCCGACCGACTAACCGTGACTGGTTATTATTAGTGCTGTCGAGTGCAGTGTCAAATAAAACAAATCATTGCTGTATTTGCATTTTAGTAGTATTGTATCTTATTGTTTATTCTGTGTTTTAACCGTGTAAATGTGATCTAAAACCCACTTTAATAAAACAGTCAACAAATAATACATTCCAGTGATAGTTATAAAATACTTAATTGCCGTGCAAAATGGTAAACAAATGCTGCTGCGTTCCTCGCTGTACTGGTAATTATGCCACCGGGGAAAAGGTACACGTTTTTAAATTTCCCAAAGATGAGAAACTGAGAAACAAATGGATTAAAGCTATTCATCGAGAAAACTTTAAAATTTCTATGCACTCTGTGGTGAGTTATTATTTTTAAGTCTCTCGTAATCTAAGTCGAACGAAACTAAAATTGAGGTTAGGTTTTCACTTGTCTCATATGAGTGACCAAATACGCTTTTCGTTTGTTAGTTTTGCCTCAGAATTTAATTAGGTACCTCTTTTACTAAAAAAAAACCGTTTTACTTTATAACAATTAGTAGAAGCAAATTAGAAGTGATTCTTATTGTTCTAATTACGTCCAAATGTATTATGTATCTCAATATCTAAAACCAATATATGCATATTTTTTATTATAGTATAAGTAAAACATCACTCTAAGCTTAAAAACAGCAAACATTACGCAGATAATAAATGTTTCTTATTTGGGAGTAGTCACATGTAGTATAATAGCATTGCTTTAATGCATTACGCCATATATGCTGGGCCTTCCTTCAGTGACGTCCCCAGCTGGTTATCTGGCTTTAATCTCTAGGTGGTGTTGCTCTTATCCATGGTAGTCCTGGCACTCTCTTAATGTCATCGTATTATCGAGTTGTTGATCGACATCCATTTCTTCTCCCCCCCATGGTCTCCACTGAAGCATCTTAGCGTTCCATCTGTTTTCCTTGATGCGAGCTATGTGTCCGGCATAGTCCCATTTCAACTGTGTTATTCTTTTTTATGTCAGTTACTTTAGTTCTCTGCCTGATCCATTCATTTCTTCCCCTTTGTCTTAATGAGATACCGATCATTGTCCTTTCCATAGCCCTTTGTGTCACTTCCAGTTTCGTTATTATTTGTTTTGTGAGGCTCCAGGTTTAAGCTCCATAGGTTATGACAGAGAGAATACACTGGTCAAATACTTTGGATCGCAAGTGCTGAGGTATCTTTTTATTTTTCAAAATGAAAGCTAATTTTCCCAATCGACATTCCATATCTTTATTTTCCTTTCCCAGGGTTACATTTTGTCCCAAGTATATATATTCTCTAACATAATATGTTAAATGGTAAATAATCAAGTTTTTTTCACACTTATAATATTTTTAATAAATAATTAACTTTATAAATCGCATTATTTATTGGATTCCACAGTTGACCTTACGTTATGACATAAACGGCTAAGCGCTCCCACACTCTTCGCGTTCTATCTCAAGAATGGTTGAATGTATAAAATATTGCTCGATATAAAATTTATAGAGAATTTTATGCTCTACAACTTTTGTAATAAATCAAAATGTCATTTAGAGCATAGAAAATGAGATATTTACGAAAAACCGATTCTTGCCATCTTTGACCATGAATATCTTGACTCGCGTACACGAGATTCTATGAGACTTTTGAGCCAACTTATAAAATGCCAAAACAAAGATTTATATAAGTTTACAGCTTATTATCTTTCATTTCGAGGTTTACACCTTTTTATATCTTATATGACTGGATTATTAATTTCCCTAATTGTCAACATATTTGGTAAATAATTTTATTAAATAAGAATGCTTCTTAAATAACAAAATATCAATTATACGTACCATGTCCGGAAAACAGACTTCACGACTCGCCTGAGATTCGTCGTGAAAATTTTCCACTCTTTTAGTAAAATGACGTAATAGGCACGTTATTTTTTTCTAAAACCGACAATATATTGGAAAATAAATTAATAATAATTAGTGGCAAGAACACAGTTCAAGAAAAACCTGCTTTTTAATGTTTCAAAATAAGTACATTGATATTGTTTATAATTTATTATTTGTGGCATATTCATGATTTCTTAGTTTGTTGGGTATTTTGCCACTGTAAAAATATTTAATAATTTTGATGAAATAAACCTCTGCGCCAAAAGGATCAGACAGAGGCTGGTTTTTATACTTCTATTACAAAATGTCTCACACCTAAAAATATATAAACTGAAACAAAATTGTTAAATGATAAATTGAAAAATTAAAATGAAAGCAGTTGACGTTTCGGAAAATAGTTCTTTTTCCGTTATCAAAACTTTCACTTTTGAGAATGTCACACCAGACAGTTTGTTGTTTATGTATTTCCATAGTCACGTGAGACATTAAATTATATTTATTTTATTTTTACTTACTTCGTCTCTGAGGATCGGCAACCAGCTGGTACAGAAATCTATAGAATAATTAGAAACACATTTATCTTCATTTAACAAAATAATAGCGGATTCCTTAAGTTTTATTTTAGTTGAGTTGCTTTCTTTTTCCAAAATTTTCGCGGCGTCCCACTGGATTCTATGATTGTTATCCCACGCATGTTCACAAATTTTTGATTTTTGAAATTCTCCCTTTCTAGCATAATCTCGGTGTTCACCAAGCCTTACGTTGAAAGGTCTAGATGACTCACCTACATAATGCTTACCGCACTCACATGGAACACTATAAATACAATTCTTGGAATTTTGAATAATATTCACCGGTTTAGTCTTTGATAAAACAGATCTTAATGGTTCCTGTTTGAAAAACTGTTCGTACAGAAAATCTATTTCCGATTTTTCTCAATTTATCCGATAAACCTTGTATGTATGGAATTACTGCTAAAGATCTAAATTCAGGTTGTAAATGTTGAGTGGTTACTCTACTTTCAATGTTTGCCAAAGGTGTCGTAAAATGTTTGTATGATAGGGCTAAAGTAATTTCTTCAAATGATGAAACTTTAAGTAATGAGAAAAAATTTATTAAAACCGTTCTATTGAATAATCAATACCCCGAGGGTTTTGTTGATAGCCAGATGGCAAACATTCCGAAACGTCAACTGCCTTCGTTTTAATTTTTCAATTTATCATTTAACAATTTTGTTTCAGTTTATATATTTTTAGGTGTGAGACATTTTGTAATAGAAGTATAAAAACCAGCCTCTGTCTGATCCTTTTGGCGCAGAGGTTTATTTCATCAAAATTTTTAAATATTTTTACAGTGGCAAAATACCCAACAAACTAAGAAATTAAGTACATTGATGCTGTACATATGTTTCGGCTTATAAGGCCTTTCTCAAGAGTAAATATACAGATTTTGAGAAATGCCTAATAAGCCGAAACATATAAAGAGTGTCAATATACTTATTTTGAAACATTAAAAAGCAATTTTTTCTTGTGATTAGAATTTTTTTTTCTGATTTAGAACATTTTCTGGCTGATATATTATCCAGAAAACGTATACTTTCAAGAAAAATAAATAAATTTAAAAGTAAGGTTTTCTTATGGGTTGTGGTGCCAGAACCCTTTGAACTGAAGTTTAAGCATATTGCACTCCATAGTGTCGTTAATTCATTAATCCTGCTCTTTCCAAAAAGGCGAGTGTACGGTCGATGTGAGCTCTGACTATCTGTTCCGCACTCACAAGTGGTTTCCCGATGTGTGAAAGCCCTTTATCACACAATCCTATTCTCTGGATTGCCCCTCGCCCCTATACCTATTGATTAGGTATTTGTTTAGTATGCAGTGTCCTGCTAGGATACCCACTGCATATCCCAGCTATTTTCTGCTCAGTTTTAGTAATTCGTTGATCTCAGTTTTGGATGGTCCACTAAAAATGAACATACGTGACTGTCTTATTCCTGTGGCCAATGTCTTAAACAAATCGTGTTCCTAATTTGATATTTCTTTTATCAATCTACTTGCGGTATTATATATCCAGTAGGTTGGCTCAGGTCCCTTATCTGGCCAGTAAATCTGCTTTTTCATTACCTAACCTGGTGTCCTAGCAGCCACTACAGTCCACTATTGTTGTGTTCCGCCAGTTTTTCCAGGGAATCCAGGCAGTCTTTTATTGTTTTGGGACGTACATCTACAACAAAAGCTTTGTTTGTCTATGTACCATATGATCGTTGGAATATTTTCGCAGTTGTCTTATTTCCTCCTCATCCCTGTCAGATATGTGTGCCTTAGAGATTTTTGTGAAGTTATGGCTTGTATTGATTCCATTTGTTGATATATGGTATTCTTTTCTTGGAATAGCCCCATACTCATTTGTTTGCAGTCTACATGCTGCTAGGAATGTCTCACTCTCCACGACTAAGTGCAGTAGTGAGGGGGTAGGCAGAGATGTGCTGCCATGGCTGCAGTAGGTGTTGTTGGCATTGCTTCCGTTATCTCTACAAATGCTACTCTTTGCACCTTTCTTCGTTTTCCCGTTGTCTTCTATTTTCCAATTTTGTATCACCAGAAAAGGAAGTCATACGTTATTATTGGTACCACAATCCTTTGGTACAATCAGTGTACCATTTTTTGGTCGCAGTCCTCAGTGTTTGCCTATCATTCTTCTGCAGGCCAACAAGGCCCACGTGGTAGTCACTCTGTCTAGATTTATTTTAAAGTTTAACTTGATTGGAATAAATCCCAAATATTTAACTTCGTTCCTTAACTGCAATTGTTTTCTCCGGAGATTATCATTTGCCCAGGTTATGTAAGTAACCACAGTGGTGTTCACTGAGTTTATTGACAGAGCTTCATGGATACATGATCTATCAGGTAGAGGGCTTTCTGAATCATTTCTAATGCAGCATCTTGTAACGGGTTACAAAATTGATTCGTAAGTTGAAATAAATTGCAGGAAATACTTCCCAACTTCATAAAAAAATGTGGTTCAATGATAATGAATGTACCTCATTTTTAGATTTATTTTTATTATTGTTATTACCACCTTGTTTATTTTCTTACATATTCTAATCGATGTAAAATGAAACATTCTGGGAAATGGTAGCTTTTGAGAATACATCTCTGAACATGTCAGAAATGATATACCAAAAGTTAGCAACAATAGTCCTTGAGAGTAATTTGTTATTAAACAAATTAATTGCAAAATACCAATTTTTGTCAAATATATCTTAAAATATTTTTTTTCTTCAAAAACTAATTGCGCCATTCGAAAGTACGGGAAATTTCACATAAAAAATCTCGCAAAAAAATTCGATCTTCACCTCTAAAACATTCCCAAAAATATAACGTAAATTCTCTTCTCCTTTATCCGACAGATGAATCAGAAATAAAAAAATAGATAAGAGAATTAAAAAATAATAAAGCTCCTGGAAAAGATAGCATTACATCAGAAATAATAAAAACTTTAGAAGAACATATACTAAAACCTCATAATATCTGAAATGCAAATCGGCTTTCAAGAAAATAAATCTACAAACGATGCCATAGCCAAACTTACCTCATTAATGTATAATCATTGGATGAGTCAAAGCCTTCATTATGTGTTTTTTTGGACCTATCCAAGGCCTTTGACACTGTCTGCCACAACCAACTGCTTAACAAATTAGAGTGCATTGAAATTAAAGGCATTGTACTACAACTTTTTAAAACTTACTTAGAAGAACGCAAACAGTTTGTAAAAATAGAAGATCAGATAAGTGACTACGAAATCGTAAAATAGGGAACAGGGAACGGTACTAGGGCCAATCCTGTTTGTAATATATATCAATGATGTACTTGCCCTAAAGACACCTGGAACTATTTTATCATTTGTAAATTAAACAGTGGTTTGACAGTAAAAAGTTAACAATTAACTATAAAAAAACATATTACTTATCCCCAACATCCTACAGCAGTAACTTACCATATTTTAATATAATAAAAATACAAGAGGAAGATGAAAATATAGAAATATATTCAAAAGAGAAAACAAAAATGTCTTGGTATATATATATATATATATATATATATATATATATATATATATATATATATATATATATATATATATAGATAGTCATTTAAGATGAAATCACCAAGTTCAAAATGTTACATAAAAACTGAGAGGCTTGTTATATAAATTTAGACAGTTACAACAAATCTTAAAAACTGAACAGCTAATAATTATCTACAAAGCACTTGTTGAGTTTATTTTAACATATGGCATAATAGGCTGGGGAGGGGCTACCACCACACACATTAAGCCACTAGAAAATGTTCAAAAAAGATTAATCAAAATAATATTTAATAAGGACATACTGTACTCGACAGAGCTATTATTTCAGGAAACAAAATTATTTAACATAAGGCAGCTGTACTGCTACTCTGCCTTAGTCTATAAATATAAAAATATAAATAAAGAAAGTCAGGTAAATCACGATTATAGTACGAGAAGCAAAGACCAAGGATTACTTAAAACAGACAAAATGGCTAAAAGTATAGGACAGGAGTATTTTGGGTATATTGCAACAAAATTATACAACAGGCTACATAAAAATATTAGAAATACTTTGCATATAAAATTTTTAAAAGACAAATAAAAGAATATTTGAGAACTCAGGACTATAATTTTGTGTTTTAGGAAACAAACTTTAGTTTAAACTTCTAAAGATACAGTACAGTACAGTACAGTACAGTACAGATACAGTTTTTCATTTATTTAAACATTATACTATAGATATTATCGAAAATATTATAAATTGTTCAATATTAATAGAGAGTTAGAAATAGGAATTTTGGGTAGAATATAATATATTAACTATTATTATTATTATTATTATTAATCAAATCCATTTTTAAATCTATATAAGTTTGAAACATAAATATAAATGTGAATATCTACAATTAGGCTTATGGCAATATTAGTATAGGGAGTTATAAATAAGAATTTGGGTTAGAAATATATTTTAATTATTATGTATAAAATACATTTATCTCTGCACGTTATGAATACATGTTAGTCGCAATCAAGTTTTAACTTACGCGACTGTCCATATATTTTTATTCAAGTAGTAAAATTGTATATGTACATTAATATTATCTACATTTACTTGTTTATTGATATTATGTTATGTTATATTATGTTATGTCATTAATGAATATAATGAATGTAAATAAATTAATAAAATTATTATTATTATTATTAAAATTATTGTAGGTGTTATTAATTATTATAAAAAAAAATTGCTCTAAAATTCGTGAAATTATAGGTAAAATAAATGTTAATAACTTTTATAAAAAAGATTATTTTGCCTACCTATCCAGCATATGTTTATAGTAAGACCTCAAAATAAATAACTCTGATGTAAAAACAATTTTTGGAATATATGCAAACGTAGGCTTTTCACGAAATATTGAAAAAATCAATCGACTCAATGTTGATTGTTTCTAAATTTTTTATCCTGTTTAAAATGTCAAATACATATTAAAAATATTTACGTGGCTATTTGTGCCGAATCTGATTGCATAAACCGTCAGATATTTTTGGAACAAGAGCAACAACAAGAAGAGTAAGTCGAACTTCCATTAACTGAAGAAATCGACATTTAAAAATGAATTTATATCGTTCAATATAATTTGAATATTTATTATGTTAAATAAAAATCTTTTGTTTTGCGTAAACTATTTTTGCTTTTATACCGAGATATATTATTTTTTGAGACCTCACCAATACCATATAATATTGAATATGTTAATCTGAGCGAAATTTGTTTGAAATTTATCGAGTTACGTCATTTTTAATGAAATTTTTACCAAAAGGTCGACCATATTGGATCAGCCATTTTGTATTATTACTTTTTGACATTATGATCTATTTCAGCGACCTAAAAAAAACCCCACATTGTCAATCCGAGCGAAATTTGTTTGAAATTTATCGTCATTTTTCATGAAATTTGTATCGAAAAGTCGGCCATATTGGATCAGCCAGTTTGAATTACCTTTTTTTAACATCATAATCTGTTTCACCTCTTATGTGTCAATTTGAATTAAATTGCTTTAACATTCCTCAGGTTATAATAATTTTGTTAAAAAAAAAAAGTTTTTTGTTCAAATAATTAATAAACAATTTCCTCACGATTATGTGTTTATAACATTTTATTTTAAGCTATGTAAAAGTTATATCAAAAGGTTTTAGGAAAATCGAAGCTTCCCGTAATTATTCCGAAATAATGCATAATTTCAGCCTCTATTGACTCCACTATATAGAGATGAAAGGCAATGAACCATTTTTTTTTCGAATATTTTTTTAATATTTCAGTCCACCCTATTGAATCCGCCATTTTTTTTGGGAAATTCTAACATCAGATCATCCAAAAACTTACAAATATTAGGTTTGAACGTAGCATATGCGCTAAAATGTTCTGAATTTTAGCCAGTTATTTGTAGAAATATCCTACTGTGAAAAGCTAAGTACGAAATAGATGTGGCTGAAGACAGCAACGAAATCAGAAATGAGAAACGATTATTTAGAGTGGACCAACGAAATAATGCACATGAAGTTAAAATCTTCGTCATTACAGAATTGAAAAGTATTTTCCTATAAAACCAAACATGTATGTTGAAAAGGGTTGAGCAGCTAAAGTTATCTAAAGCAAAACACGGATTTTAAGAGGGTGAAACACCCCAAAAACTGTAAACTGTAAAAATAAAATAACTATAAGATAGAAAAGAGCATTTCCAATATTGCATAATTTTGATTTAATAAAAAACACAGTTTAAGAGGGTCAAACACCCCAAAAACTATCTAAAAATAATGTAACAATTGCAAAAAACTTTCTAACACTTTCCTATTTTAAGGTATGTTAGAAAAGAGCATTTCCAATATTGCATAATTTTTATTTAACGAAAAAACAGGGGATAAGGGGGTGATACACCCCAAAAACTATATAAAAATTTTTAGAATTTTTAGCGCTTTCAGATTTTGGAAGGTGATAGAAAAGACTATTTCCAAGATAGCATAATTGGGATTTAATAAAAAACAAAGTTTAAGAGGGTAAAACACCCCAAAAACTATCTATAAATAATGTAACTATTGCAAAAAAGTTTCTAACACTTTCCTATTTTAGGGTATATTAGAAAAGAGCATTTCCAATATTGGATAATTTTTATTTAACAAAAAACAGGGGATAAGGGGGTGGTACACTCTAAAACTATTTAAAAATAATATAAAAATTGTAAAATTTTTTCACGCTTCTAGATATTGAAGGGTGATAGAAAAGACTATTTCCAAGATAGCATAATTGGGATTTAATAAAAAACAGAGTTTAAGAAGGTAAAACACCCCAAAAGCTATCTAAAAATAACGTAACTATTGCAAAAAGTTTCTAACACTTTCCTATTTTAGGTTATGTTAGAAAATAGCATTTCCAATATTGCATAATTTTTATTTAACGAAAGACAGGGGGATAAATGGGTGATACACCCCAAAAAATCGTTAAATAAAAATTATGCAATATTGGAAATGCTTTCTTCTAACATACCCTAAAAGAGGAGAGTGTTAGAAACTTTTTTGCAATAGTTACATTATTTTTAGATAGATTTTGGGGTGTTTTACCCTCTTAAACTTTGTTTTTTATTAAATCCAAATTACGCTACCTTGGAAATAGTATTTTCTATTAACCTCCAACATCTAAAAGCGTGAAAAAATTTTACAATATTTATATTATTTTTAAATAGTTTTTGGGGTGTATCACCCCCTTATCCCCTGTTTTTCGTTAAATAAAAATTATGCAATATTGGAAATGCTTTTTTCTAACATACCCTAAAATGGGAGAGTGTTGAAAACTTTTTTGCAATAGTTACATTATTTTTAGATAGCTTTTGGGGTGTTTTACCCTCTTAAACTCTGTTTTTCATTAAATCCCAATTATGCTATCTTGGAAAGAGTATTTTCTGCCACCCTCCAACATCTAAAAGCGTGAAAAAATTTTACAATTTTTGTATTATTTTTATATAATTTTGGAGTGTACCACCCCCTTATCCCCTGTTTTTTGTTAAATAAAAATTATCCAATATTGGAAATGCTCTTTTCTAATATACCCTAAAATAGGAAAGTGTTAGAAACTTTTTTGCAATAGTTACATTATTTATAGATAGTTTTTGGGGTGTTTTACCCTCTTAAACATTGTTTTTTATTAAATCCAAAAACCGCTGCCCAAGAAATCACTACTTCCACATCCAGATTCTCTATCGAAGTCACTCACAACGAAAAAACTTTGTATTTGGAAATAAGTTCCATAAACTTTAATAATATAATATTTGAAATCCTCTACCTCAAAAGTCCAGCAAACGATACCCTACATGGATAGTGGGGTGGGGGTGGTAATAGGGATTGGTAGTGGGTGTGGATGAAGTAAAAGAATATTTTGAGGTTTCTGGTTCTTGTACATACACTAAATCACATTTTTTTCATCCCCTTTAATAATGGGGTGGGGGTGGTAATGGGGGTGGCTAATGCCAAAAATTTTTTTGAAACCTTAGCTTCTCTTATATATATTAAATACAAATTTTATGAACTTTTACCTGCTTGATTTAGCCATTTATCCCAAATATACCCCAATTTACCCCCCAACCCTTGGACGGAACAAGATGAAAATATAATCTAGTTCCAGAACTCATTAAAGTACATATGTGTACCAAATTTCAAGTCAATATCTTAAACGGTTCCAAAGTAAACGTGCGCCCAAAAAAAGTTACAGACACCGACAGACAGAAAATTTTTTTTTTCGCTCAAACTTAAAATCTCGACGTTTCGTGACATTTTAAGCCTATTTGAACAATAAAAATTTTAAAATTTTTTTTTGTCGTTACTATACTTCCACTGGATGTGGAAGTAATTACGCTATATTGGAAATAGTATTTTTCTATCACCCTCCAACATCTAAAAGCGTGAAAAAATTTTACAATTTTTATATTATTTTTAAATAGTTTTTGAGGTGTATCACCCCCTTATCCCCTGTTTTTCGTTAAATAAAAATTATGCAATATTGGAAATGCTTTTTTCTAACATACCCTAAAATGATAGAGTGTTGAAAACTTTTTGCAATAGTTATATTATTTTTAGATAGCTTTTGGGGTGTTTTACCCTCTTAAACTCGGTTTTTTTTATTAAATTCCAATTATGCTATCTTGGAAATAGTATTTTCTATCACCCTCCAACATCTAAAAGCGTGAAAAAATTTTACAATTTTTATATTATTTTTAAATAATTTTGGGGTGTACCACCCCCTTATCCCCTGTTTTTTGTTAAATAAAAATTATGCAATATTGGAAATGCTCTTTTCTAACATACTCTAAAATAGGAAAGTGTTAGAAACTAGTTACATTATATTTAGATAGCTTTTGAGGTGTTTTACCCTCTTAAACTCTGTTTTTTATTAAATCCCAATTACGCTATCTTGGAAATAGTCTTTTCTATCACCCTTCAACATGTAAAAGCCTGAAAAAATTTTACAATTTTGATATTATTTTTAAATAATTTTGGGGTGTACCACCCCCTTATCCCCTGTTTTTTGTTAAATAAAAATTATGCAATATTGGAAATGCTCTTTTCTAACATACCCTAAAATAGGAAAGTGTTAGAAACTTTTTTGCAATAGTTGCATTATTTATAGATAATTTTTGAGGTGCTACCCTCTTACTTACTCTTACTCTGTTTCTTATTAAATCCAAATTACGCTATTTTGGAAATAGTATTTTCTATCACCCTCCAACATCTTAAAGCGTGAAATAATTTTACAATTTTTACGTTATTTTTAAACAGTTTTTGGGGTGTATCACCCCCTTATCCCCTGTTTTTCGTTAAATAAAAATTATGAAATATTGGACATGCTTTTTTCTAACATACACCAAAATGAGACAGTGTTGAAAACTTTTACAATAGTTACATTATTTTTAGATAGCTTTTGGGTTGTTTTACCCTCTTAAACTCTGTTTTTTATTAAATCCAAATTATGCTATATGGGAAATAGTCTTTTCTACCACCCTTCAACATCTAAAATCGTGAAAAAATTTTACAATTTTTATATTATTTTTAAATAGTTTTTGGGGTGTATCACCCCCTTATCCCCTGTTTTTTGTTAAATAAAAATTACCCAATATTGGAAATGCTCTTTTCTAACATACCCTAAAATAGAAAAGTGTTAGAAACTTTTTTGCAATAGTTACATTATTTATAGATAGTTTTTGGGGTGTTTTACCCCCTTAAACTTTGTTTTTTATTAAATACCAATTGTGCTATCTTAGAAATAGTCTTTTCTATCACCCTCCAAAATCTGAAAGCGCTAAAAATTCTTACAATTTTTATATAGTTTTTGGGGTGTATCACCCCCTTATCCCTTGTTTTTCGTTAAATAAAAATTATGCAATATTGGAAATGCTCTTTTCTAACATACCTTAAAATAGGAAAGTGTTAGAAACTTTTTTGCAATAGTTACATTATTTTTAGATAGTTTTTGGGGTGTTTTACCCTCGTAAACTCCGTTTTTTATTAAATCAAAATTATGCAATATTGGAAATGCTCTTTTCTATCACACCCTAAAATATGAAAGTCTTAAAAACTTTTTTACAATAGTTATCTTATAGTTATTTTATTTTTACAGTTCTTGGGGTGTTTCGCCCTCTTAAAATCCGTGTTTTGCTTTAGATAACTTTAGCTGCTCAACCCTCTTCAACATACACGTTTGGTTTTATAGGAAAATACTTTTCAATTCTGTAATTACGAAGATTTTAACTTCATGTGCATTATTTCGTTGGTCCACTCTAAATAATCGTTTCTCATTTCTGATTTCGTTGCTGTCTTCAGCCACATTGAAATAGTCCAATGAATGCATATTTCATATTCATGCATGAATGCATGAATATGAAATACATAAACCTACCATAGTCAACAAACAATTGTTGACAAGTTTCTTGAGGGTTACGTATATTAAAATACAAAAATATGTTTGTCTAGATCCTCAGACTTGAGCATCCTTATTATAAAAATATAAATATATCAAGTAGCTACTGCAAGTAGTTTTCTTATTTCTATTGGAGCTTATTGCAATCAATTTGTTTTGTTTGCGCATCCTGAAATAACGTGCATTGTTCAGTGTACTCTTAAAAAACTTGTAGTGGTTACGAGATGTATCCTTATTATACTCTTCGCAAAAACAAAGAGTATATTGCATTTGATCGGCACATTTCTAGAACTGTAAATATCGCTCGTAGAGCAAAAATGTTCATATCATTGTGAACGAATTCTGAACAACTTAAAATGTCCGTCTGCTCGTCCGTCTGTCTGTCCGTCACGTTCCTTGTAAGTACGATAACTTAAGAAAGAAAAGTTCAATTGTATTGAAATTTGGAAAGTAACTCACTAACATAGCTAGAGGAAGAACGCTATTGTTTTTGAAGAAAATCAATCAGTAAATAAGAAAGTTATTAATCATTAAATTTAAAAAAAAATATATTTTCTTCATTCTTGTCGCTTGTATTTAAATAGAAATCTTGCGAAATTTTATCTCTATGATATTTTTTTTGTTTATACATTTTACTAATATATATTTCATAATAATATATCTAATGCGTTGAAATATGATCCTCGAAAGATATACAGTGTGTCCCCCGATTGAGTTCGCTATAGGTGAAATGGGCAAAAAATTTTCGAATTTTTTTTTCATGTTTGGAGGTTCACCCCTGCTTATCTAAAAAGTAATTTTGGGTGTACTTTTGTTTTTTTTAAATCATGTAGGCCATGACAGTTAAGCAAAAATGAATTTCATGTTAGGTAAAGTACCTTTTCTGTAAAATATATAGGAAAATGTCATTAAGGAAAGTTATTCAGATTAAAAAGTTATAGTCTTGTGCAAAATTTCAAGAACATACGCCTACTTTGATGATTTTGATTTTTTTCAATACAGGGTGGCCATAATATGTCATAGTTCAAGGGTAGATTATTTGGACCAAAATATGAGGATATGCTTTAGTAAATTGTTTCTGTGGAAAAAGATACAGGGTGTCAAAATTGTATTTTTTTTCTTTTTTTTTGCAATATTTCAACTATCTTTTGACCGATCTTCTCCCAATTTGGTAAGTGCCACTACGTTTCGTAAAAAAAAAAGAGAAAAAATATTCATCGTCAGGTATCACAAGGCGCTCTCCATGGACTAGAGTGATGTAATACATAAATTATTGTTTCTTAGCTTAAAAAATGTTTCCTTACCAAATTGGGAGAAGATCGGTTAAGAGTTGAAATATTGCAAAAATAGAAAAGAAAATTACAGTTTTGACACCCTGTATCTTTTCCACAGCAACAATTTAGTAAAGCATGATTTGTTAAATTGTCATATTTTGGCCCAAAGAATCTACCCTTGAACTATGGCCTATTATTAACGGTCCACCCTGTATAATTGCATTTTACGAAAAAAAAAAAATATTTCCGATTTACTGAAGTATTTACTCCATTATGTACTAGATCAAACACTTTAGTAAACTGGCATACTATTTTTTTTTTTTCGTAAAATGCAATTGTATTGAAAAAATCAAAATTATCAAAGTAGGCGTATAGCCCAGGGTCGATCCAGGTCGATGCTCAACAAATTAGAGACAAGCTGAAATTTGGCATGGTGCTTTGTTTCGAAGTGCTAAATATACTCTGAAACCACAGCGGTGAGTGGTTGAGCCCGTCCTCCCAAAACAACCCCCCAAAAGGGGTAAAATGGTCCATTTTTTACTTTTTTCTTTATAACTCGAAAACGAAGCATTGCAGGAAAAAATTCCAAGAGGCCAAAGTTGAAGAGCAGAAAATTTCCTATCATATATACTTTGAGAAATTTTGAGTTAGCAGTAGCGGAGCAATGAATTTTCAAATTTAGGGTATTTTTCTAAATATTTCGAAGAAGTGCTAAATTATGTTTTTTTGGCTAGGTAACTTCAATTTTAATCAAATATATAG
Organism: Rutpela maculata; assembly: GCA_936432065.2. Lineage (NCBI taxonomy): Eukaryota > Metazoa > Arthropoda > Insecta > Coleoptera > Cerambycidae > Rutpela > Rutpela maculata. Next base: position 207,060,262 of record OW386286.2, on the reverse strand, counting down.
TAATACAGTGTAGCACTATAGGGCTATAAATTTTTGAGAGTACTCTGTGGTGGGTATAATAATAAAGATTAAATAAACCCGATTATTTTAATTTTAAAATAGGATTTAAAAAAACAAACAACTCGTAAAGACCTTCTTCTTCGTCTATGTCCAAATTTACAGCCCGGTTTAGAAAGTAATTCCATTGCATTGACTACATGCCGTAGTGCACTTCAGGCCCTTTCGTTTGCATGCACATACTTTTTAGATCTCCTGATGAACAACTACAACAAAATTTTTGTAGAATCTATGTAGGCAATGTTTTGGTCGGAATGAATTGGCTGCAATTCTTGGTTTTTTAGACTCCAACCCCAATCTCGCGGTGGTAAATGGTTATTTAACCACGTTTGTACCTAAAAAGTTGAAAAGAATATGACCTAAAGTTTTAGTTGCATGACTTTGACTTACCTGGTGGAAAACTCTAAAAAATCTAATCTAAAAAAAATCTAACACTTTGCGCTGTTTGAGGTAGGTGGTAATGTGGCCAAGTTAAAATAGTAGTTAAGTAGTGAGAGTTCTAGCGCAAACCCGTCAGTAGAGTAGCAATCAGAGTTCTGTGTGACGTCATCATTCCGGCAGCCCCGCGGGGGCGGGCAGGTGATAGATGATAGATCCTATGATCTAGGTTCTAGTGTGAGGTGAGATAATGCTAGATGATAGATCCTATTATCTAGGTTGTAGTGTGAGGTGGGATCTTCTTAGATGATAGGTGATAGGACCTAATGGGAGGGGGGAGATCCAATCCCCGAGCTTAGATATTAGATTATAGCTAAAGATAAGAGATTATATCTAAGAGGGCGTGGCTAAGAGTATATAGGATGTATCTAGTAATAAAAGAAGTATATAGGATGTATCTAGTAATAAAAGAAGTATACAGGGTGTATTTAGTAATAAAAATAAGTATATAAGGTGTACTAGTGATATGGTGTATCTAGTAATAAAAATAAGATGGCTGCCGTTTATTGTTTATAGTTATTGGCGAATAGTATTGCATGTTTACGTTAGAGGGCGTTAGAGGTTAAGAAAATGGCTACAGACATCCATCATTGAGTTTAAATAGACAAGTCTTATATATGAAATAAATATTCATCTACTTCAATACGTAAATTTTATATTTGAATGTTAAAACTGTGACCAAATGCAGAGACGTTATCGGATTCCAGGAAATTGTTAATGTAAATAAATGCGACTGTCTACGGCTATATGTATATTTAAAACGTGATTAATTGTCTTTAGATAACAGCATCCGACGGTTATAATACAATGACTAATAAGTCACGTGATCTATTATAAGGAGCGTCTCAGGGTTTGGAGAGAAATAATGTAAACAATGAAATCATCATATTTTTTCCCATATTTTTCTGCTTACTTGATACGAAAAGTGGGGGTGGAATACAGCATAAAAGTAAAGACCTGAGATCGCTGCATTCATTCACAATCTTAAAGTCGATATATACAAGCAGCAGCAGCAGCAATGTCTTTCACAAAAATTAACGTTGAAGCTCATGTCACGCCGTTCATGAAAATCTATGAGCTGGAAGTCGATAGAAAATATAAAGTGCTAGATATATATAAAGCACTTTCACCGTATGGTATCCAGGTCCAAGTAATCCTCGAAAATTGTAAAGTGAGTCTACCAGCCAGATACTCACGCATTATTTCTGATGATGATATGGTAACGCTACAACAAACCATTATACTAAAAGAAGTGTACTTGGTATATAGAGGGCTAGCAGGCACGACCACTAACATTGAATTCATTGAGTCCTAAAGATGGATCCCGAAACATATAAGAAGAGGTTACAGCAATTTATGAACAATTTAAAATTACTCAGAGAAGACGTTAAGTACGTTGAAGTTTTACGTACATTTCAACATGTCAGTATCCAGCCGAAGAAGTCCAAGAACAGTTCAGTTCAGCGAGGACGTTAAAATTCATCACATTTACCATTGGAGCTATGCCCATAGAACTGCTAGATGTGGTAACTGGATGCAAGACGCCCGCGATCGAGATCGTTTTCAAATTAAAATATTACGATTCGCTCAAATAATTAATCCATAATAATTGAACATAAATATTCTGTTATTATATCACAAAACATGTAACCTCTTTCTTATATGTATTAATAAATTAATTTAAAAAATGGTTGACTATTATTACCCATTTCCTAATTAAATGAAGAATTCAGATTTTTTTTTTCAAGTTTATTGTAACGAAAATGTTCATGCTACATTTTATGTCTTTTTTAATGTCGAATTCAAATATGCAATCAAAAAAATTAAATCTTAAAAAATAAAGCCAGCCCAGGCAAAAAATGAAAAAATTCATATTTTTCAAGTTTATTGTAATGAAAATGTTCATGCTACATTTTATGTGTTTTTTAATGCTGAATTCAAATATGCAATCAAAAAAATTAAATCTTAAAAAATAAAGCCACCCCAGACGAAAAATAAAAAAATAATTTAATTTTTATAATATATTTTATTTATCTGAACGCATAATACAGTAATAAAGCTTATATATGTACATGGAATACATAACCTATAAAAATAATAGCAATAATAATAATAATAATAATAATAATAATAATAATAATAATAATAATAATAATTAATATAAGTGCATAAAAATTAAACAATGCTACTTTTTTCAATCCAACTGTTATGGGAACTGTCAAATCCAAGCCATTTAACGAAAACCTTATTTCCTTTCTTCCTTAAAACTTTCTCAACGAGATACATGTCTGAATGTTTAACCTTCTGCAGTTCTTCAGTATAGAAGCATCCTTCTATTGGTTGTTTCTGTGCATCGGTCAGTAAGTATGTTATGGGGCTGGTATAATTAATTTTTGAAATAGTAAATATTTCATTAGACCAATTAGGAGTATAACCTTTATCGAACACGCCTCTGTACTTGCTTATTCTCACATGATCGTTAATTTTAAATTTAGGTAATTGCGAGTATGTAATTGTAGGATAATTGTAAACGGATTTCAAGAGTATTTTTTCATTCTTTTTATTTACATCTACAGGTTTCATGCCGATGGTACGATGCCTAGTATTATTATATTTCTTAATAATATCAGCAAGTAAATTATACCACCGAAAAGAACCATTTATACTAAATTCTTTATACATCATAGATTTTATAGTCCTATTTACGCGTTCGACTACTGAACATTTTTTAGTGCTATACGAAGAATAATGATTAATTTTATATTTTTTCATTAATTTTTGAAAATTAATATTATAAAATTCGGTTCCATTATCAGTCTGTAAATTGACTGGGATTCGTTTATCTGCGACTAATATTTTTTCCATAGCTCGAGTAACATTTATGCCAGATTTAGATTTAACTGGTTCAGCCCATACGTACTTTGAAAAAACATCAATTACAATGAGAATATATTTATAATTTTTATTGTAATTAGCATATGGAATCATTTCGACTAAGTCAGCCTGAAGCAATTCATTTAAACCTCTAACTACGACTTTTCGTCTCTTAAAGTTAATTCTAGCCGGCTTATGTATTTCATTAACAATATCTCTTTTTATAGCAGACATGTTTACAGTTCAACAATAATTTACGTACTGTTAAATTAATCCAGCGGTTCGATTATTTTACTTTCTAATAGTTCCTCTAAAATTCTATTTATTTCATTCGTATGACTTGAATTGCCTGCCTCCTGTGAAGCTATCAAAAGCCTAAGACGATCGACGAGTTCATTAGGATCGTCCCAATATACGTAATCAATAGCATTATCGGTGACTTGCATCATTAATTCGCCGCCTTTTACTTTACCTGGAGCACGTTGCCGAGGTTCGCGAGCGTAAAGCATCGGTTTAATAATATGCAGGTACTTCCAGCTCTTACTACCGGACTTTTGCTTTTCAGAATCATAATTTCTCTTATGTGCGCTAGTCCTTTTTACAATATCAATGTACTGTTTCTTATCATCATAGTTATAGTGATGCGAACGTTTTTTAAATAGTAATTCATAAAGACCGCGAGTGCCCTGATACTCTTTATTATTTATTATTAAATTGTCACCGTCAAACTGAATGACAGAATTTCCAATATAATATTTATCTTCTTCGGGATTATATCGTACACCATATCGAAAATCATGTGTATTTTCAGTATCATGCATCATCTCAGATATATACGTTTTAGGCAGATCGCTAAATTTCTCAAGATACTTCTCATCTGACTGGTCGCCTTCTTCAGAGTCGACAATCGACGGTGACGGTGTAATATTAATATTTTTTTCATCCTCTGAGGGTTCAGACTTTTTCTTAATGTTTAAATTCTCGTCCGTCTCAAGCTTGATATGTTTAGCTATCGAATGTAAAGGTGCGGTGATTGGGGCAAAAGACTTTTCGATTTGCAGATCGTGCATTTTGAGTGCCTCTAATTTGCGCTTTACGGCTTTCCGAGCTTCGATAATTTTATTAGTAATGTCCATGTCGACAGGTGCGTCAGATAACATGTGTAATTATCAACTGATTGAGATAGTAAAATCACAGGTATATATACTCGTCAAACCCCTTTCTGTATCGGCCATGTTTGATATCGCTATCTTTATCTATCACTAGGAATCCGTATTTATCTTTCCAGCATAACGAGCACATATGTTTGAAATCCTCAAAGCTCATATCGGTATTAACGTGATCGGAATATACATGTCTAAGATTCATGTCATCCTGCTTGAATAATATCAGTAAATTTGCATTGTCTCTTATCAGATGTTTCGGAATGCGGGTATAGGTCTGACAGAGATAGAAGCTGTCTATCTGTTTATGCCGTCCCATGCTAAAGTAGTCACGCATCACACTTTGATTGTCGCAAGCTACGTCATCAAATATAAAAATGGAATTAATTTTAGCTTGCGCAGGCGTCATTATTACATCGCTATCTTTGAATTCATGATATCCCACGATCGAGCCGAGTACTTTTCTAAGATATTCATATTTAGGCTGGTAGAGAGATTTCGAGTAGACGTAAACATTCTTGAAACGCAAGCCGTGTGGATGAGTCAGCAGGCTTATCACGATGTTTGTTTTCCCACAATTTGAAGGTCCGCATATGATACACCTGATGCTGTCGGGTAACAGAGGACCATGTCTACTATCTTTTTTCACATGACTATCGAAATCGAGATTATCGATTTTCAGACTGTTACCTGTCTTGATGAAACGCATGATTGACACTGAGGTATTTCCACCAGGAGTTTAAGTATAAATAGCTTTCGGTCACCTGTAACACCTCAGTCTACTATTACATGTGATAGAGGTAACATGGCTGTAAACGCTCTCATAAATAAATTACCTTTCGAAGCCCATATCCCTGGCTATCGTTTCTGCGGCCCGGGTACTAAATTAGAAAAAAGACTGGCGCGAGGAGATCGCGGAATTAATGGTCTAGATGAGGCGTGTCGTGACCACGACATACAATATTCTAAAGTCAATGATGTGAAAGGACGGCATATTGCCGATAAAGAATTGGCAAAACGTGCTCTGAAGCGAGTATTTGCTAGGGATTCGTCCATCGGAGAAAGAGCGGCAGCAGCCGGTGTAGCAGGCATCATGAGTGCTAAAGTTAAATTAGGCTTGGGATGTAAAAAAAGAAAATGTGGCGGTACGATGACGTTTAAAAAAATATCCAATAAAATTCGTAAACTAGTACGTGGAGCTCCCTCTGTCGGGGATGCTATTAAAAAGGCCTCTCGTGCAGTACAGCGTATTAAAAAAGATAAAAAAATATCACCGATGGCTGCTCGCGTTATTCCTATACCGAAGACGGGTGGCGTTCTACCGCTAATACCAATATTTGCCGGACTTAGTGCTCTGGGAGCGCTAGCCGGCGGATCTGCAGGTATAGCGAAAGCTGTAAGAGATTCTCAGGCGGCAGCCTCCCAGCTTAAAGAATCTAAACGTCACAATCAGGCTATGGAGAGTATCGCCCTCGGTAAGGGACTCTATCTTCGTCCCTATCGAACGGGACTTGGACTATACATGAATAAAAACACCAACAGCAAGTGACAAGTAAAATTACCAAATCGAGCGCTCACCGACGTGGATCTGAAAAAATATGTTAAGATGTTAAATATACCTAATTTTCGAGGAATATTTATGCGAGACCGACTACCTAAACGCGTACATAAAATTGAGACGGGCATTGTGAACTTGGATAGTGATAGCGGTAATGGTACTCATTGGACTGCATACTTTAAGAACGGTTCGAAAGCCGTTTATTATGATAGTTTTGGTAATTTACAGCCTCCTCTCGAATTAATAAAATATTTAAATTGTTCTATTGAATACAATCACAAGCAGTATCAGTCTTATGACACAGTAAATTGTGGACATCTGTGTTTACAATTTCTATATAATGCGTCATGCTTTTAATCCGGCAAATCATCTAATTTAACCGCGCACTTTTCCCCACCCATAGACCTTGAAGACGGCGCTGAATATTCGCTTGCTTTAATAAATTTCGAGGCGTATAACTCCATACCGAACATAGACGCTACAAATAATCATATATATTATGATACAGACGATAAGTTTATAAAAATTCCGGAGGGCTCGTATGAAATAGAAGATATAAATAATTACGTAAGAAAGCATTTTATTCTGAATCATGGTAACGATAGTCATATTTCTATAGTATCCAATAAAAATACGTTAAAAGTGGAAATAAAATCCAATAAGATGATAAATTTTGAAAAGGCCGGCGGTATTGGTAGTTTGTTAGGATTTACATCTCGTCGTCTAAAACCGCTCGAGAAACATATATCTGATTTCCCGGCAAAAATTCAAAAAGTAAACGCTATATGCGTGGAGTGTAATCTCATCACGGGCAGTTACATGAATGATAGATCTGTACACATTATTCATGAATTTTTTCCTAGCGTGCCTCCCGGCTATAAAATAATAGAGTGTCCCGCTAATGCAATTTACCTGCCGATTAATAAGAGGCATATAGATAGCATATCAATTAAGATAGTCGATCAAGACGGTGATCTTGTTAATTTCCGTGGTGAGGTCATCACGGTAAGACTGCACTTGAAGAAGAATGGGTCTTAGTTTCCGAAATAGTTTAAAAGGAACACCTGCTCGCGCTCGAAACAGTTCACCTGTAACCTTCAAGGTGTTAACATCTAAAAATAGACGTTTTCTTTACTCTCTCGGTTACAAAGTGCTAATATGAATCCGAATATTTTAAACGTGTTTGAGAAGCCTACGTTTGAAACCGCGATAACTAATTTTGAAAATCATAGTCATGGACCATATTCAATCAGAAATTTAAATAATAACGACGAAATTCGTATACCCATTCAGCAGCAGGATGTGTATACTGCGCCGTATGCTAGTTCGCTGTATATGCGGGGCCGGTTACTTAAAGAGGATGGTACGGTTTCGAACACAGCGGTCTTTGATAAAATGGGGTTATTGTATCTGTTTGACGAGATACGATACGAAGTGAGCGGTAAAATTGTGGACAGCAGTAGAAATCCAGGCCTCGCGACTGTTATGAAGGGATATGCATCATTCACTCCGAATGACGCGAATCACTTAGAAAATGCTGGGTGGACTGATGTGGATGATAATTTTGCAGACGAGAACGGTTACTTTGACGCATGTATACCTTTAAAAATATGTCTGGGGTTCGCAGAGACCTTTGAAAGAATTATTTTAAATGTCCGCCAAGAGCTGGTACTCGTTCGCAGTAGTATTGATACAAACGCAATCATAAATCTTGTAGCCGATGAAAATATTAAAGTAGAATTGGAAATCGTTCAATGGCGTGTACCACACGTGACTGTATCTGACGTTGAGCGATTAAAATTAATGAAATATCTAGAGAGGAATATCGATTTGCCTGTACCGTTTAGAAGCTGGGAATTACATGAATACCCCATGCTGATGGAATCGCAGACGCATACTTGGAATATTAAAACTTCGTCTCAGTTAGAGACACCGCGATATATTATTTTCGGCCTTCAAACGGGTCGTAAAAATGCAGTCGCTAAACGTATGAGTGAATTTGATCACTGCGAGTTGACTAATTTTAAACTTTTTTTAAATTCGGAATCATATCCCTATGATAACTTGAATATTAATTTTGAGAAGAATTTCTGTGCTACTCTGTACGAAATGTTCTGTCAATTTCAGAAATCTTATTATGAAAAAGAAAATGAACCTCTGCTTACTAAATATAAATTTAAAACTAAAGCTCCTCTGGTAGTTATCGACTGTTCGTGTCAGAATGAGGTTGTAAAGTCGAGTGCAGTGGACATTAGGCTGGAATTTAGCACTAATAAAAATATTCCGAAAGACACTGCTGCATATTGTCTTATAATTCATGATAGATTGATTTATTACAATCCTTTAACCAGTATAGTTCGTCCATACTAATATGTATATAATAGACGTGCAGGGCTTCCAGCATAAAAAGGAGTTAGCTTTTACATGTAAAGAAATTTCAATTTTTAATATTACCGATGTCTCGTGTGTACATCGGATAATTAAACTGACCGTTAGTTACGGGCTTCTTACACACAATATTCAGAAGCAAATTAATTGGATAACTGATCATGTGCACGGTCTCCAATGGTCCACGCCTTATGATAATCTCCGGTACGGCGACCTGCAGGACTTCATCGACAGCCACGTACTTGAGAGAGAAGCAAAAGTTTATGTCAAGGGACTGGAAAAGAAGCGATGGCTTCAGCATTATCTGTCTAATAATAATAATATTATAGACTTATATAATTGTAATAATATGAATAGTTTAATGTTAAATAATTTAGAATATCATTGTCATAAACATATTAATAATCATTTACGCTGCTCTAGGCAGAATGTCTACTCGATATATCAGTGGTATATTGTAAATAAAGATAAGGATTTTGAATAAACAAATTTATGCTAACCATACTGGCTTTTATTTCTGTATACATGTGTGCGTGTATGAATGACGAGTGGGGTGGGGGGCAGAGAGGGAGAGAGAGAAGTGGGGGGAGAGCTCTCGCCTCGAGTCAGAGCGCGGTGATCAGTTAGACGTTGCAAAGATGCACAATCAAACGGGGCTTAGAGAGCTGATAGCGGGCAATATTTGCCAATGTTCGATGTGCCAAGTCCCACCGGAGGGCTGGAGGTACCTGGGGCTGCCTCAGCCCCAGGACCCCGTAACGCAACCACCACCACCACCACAGGAGATGCCCCGGCTGATGCTCTTAGCCGACATCATGAAAGGTATTTAAAATATTTTTTCTGTTTCGTATAACTCAATACTTATAGATATTTTTTTAAATTGTTACAGACTCCATTGAACTCAGAATTTCTTCGGAGATTTGGAGAGGTCCATCTGTCAGCCGGCGAGGCCAATAAATTTCTTTTTTTAATTAACATACGATCTGCCCTCCTGTCGGATAGCCAGACCAGTGTTTTTATTATTTTATTAATTCTACACAATTTTAATTATAATTTTTTTATATTAATAAAAAATGTTATTAATAATCTTTTTTTTATTTCAATGAGTTGATAGCATCTCATACTTATTAAGTGTCTGAACAGCTCGAACAGCTCCAACAGCTCCAACAGGTGTAACAGGTACGGTACCTGTTACACCTGTTGGAGCTGTTGGAGCTGTTCGAGCTGTTGGAACTGACCATATATAATACACGTATATGTATATGTATATGGGCTGCTTGAACAGCTCCAACAGCTCCAACAGGTGTAACAGGTACCGTACCTGTTACACCTGTTCGAGCTGTTGGAGCTGTTGGAGCTGTTCGAGCTGTTGAAACTGACCCTATATAATACATGTATATGTATATGTATATGGGCTGTTTGAACAGCTCCAACAGCTCCAACAGCTCCAACAGCTCCAACAGCTCCAACAGCTCCAACAGGTGTAACAGGTACGGTACCTGTTACACCTGTTGGAGCTGTTGGAGCTGTTGGAGCTGTTCGAGCTGTTGAAACTGACCCTATATATTACATGTATATGTATATGTATATGGGCTGCTTGAACAGCTCCAACAGCTCCAACAGCTCCAACAGGTGTAACAGGTACGGTACCTGTTACACCTGTTCGAGCTGTTGGAGCTGTTGGAGCTGTTCGAGCTGTTGAAACTAACCATATATAATACACGTATATGTATATGTATATGGGCTGCTTGAACAGCTCCAACAGCTCCAACAGCTCGAACAGCTCCAACAGGTGTAACAGGTACGGTACCTGTTACACCTGTTACACCTGTTGGAGCTGTTCGAGCTGTTGGAGCTGTTCAAGCTGTCTCACCTGCCTCTCTCATGATCATCATGTCAGGATAGGTATTAGGAAATAAAAACACGCATTTTATAAATAATTTAATTTATTAAATGTAAAATATTTATATTACAATACTTTAATACTAATTACAAAAAATGTAGACGAACTATGTCAAGCGTCTTAACATAATCTTCTAAGGTAGTCGATGGCCAGTGCCCGCTGTCTGGACCAGAGCTCCAACCAGTCGGCTGCCCAGAGCGACCTTTGGATATATTATCCTCCAGCCATTTTATTAGCTGCTTATGCTCTTCATTGAAATTAATATCTAATTTGAAATGTATATTATTCCTACCAATTACTCGAAACAAAATTTCAAGAAATTCGTATTGTGTAAAGTAAGCTGCCTCGCAAAATGCTTTATTAATCGACCAATCAATACTTTTATAATTATCAGAAATATTTTTAGCCGGGTACGATTTCGAATAAAAATCAATTGACATATAATCATCATTACACGTTAATAATTCTTCTAAAAAAATTCTAAAATAACTATTATTCGCGGCGGGATAATGTCTGTTAATTACTTCTCGTAATCGATACACGGTAAGGTGAGTAATACATTCTCTTTGGAAAATATATTCCAACTGTTGAATAAAAATATCGTTTTGAAGTTTTTTCGTAAATATTTTTTTCATTAAATCGAAATTAGAACTATCTCTTAAAGCCATCCAGTATAAAGCTTTGTCCGGTATAACAATCTTTTCTAAAATTTTATGAACTAATTGATGATCAATGCATTTTGAATGTACCTCTCATATATGTCGCGAGTGATAAGTACAAGCTTGTACTGCAATTCTTTTTCTAACCCGTCCATCGCGATCAAAGTCTCTAAAGTAAATGAATCCGAACGGCTACTGCCAAGCGCTTCACTGCGTCGATGACGTCATCTGACGAGCCGAGACTTGTTGGAAATTATATCCCCAAGGTTTCGTATCGGTATTTATATAATTTATAATTCTTTTATCATCATACGGACTGAGTGCCACCTTATTCTGTTTGATGGTATATATTTCATGTTTCTTTGATCGAATTAATCGCTGCTCTTTGGTCAAAATTTCTTTATTAAATAGACAATTCGTAAAGTCTTCAAATGTAATTTTTCTGATTACCGAACGCGAGAGACCCTTGATTTTTTTATTTACCGACACACCCTCCACTTTATAACTATACATTTTTGCACGGAGTCCTACGAATTCTGTCATTACGCGCCCTTGACATTCGTCTTTCATTACGCCTAGTACCTTCTTATTTGCATGAGGTATTCCGTAGACATTGTCTACAGGATAATCCGATGTGTCGAACTGATGGATGTCTTTTTTAATGTACTTGTATATATCAACGTCGCTAAATTCGTAAATTAAACTGTCTGTGTCCGTGTAAAGTAGTTTGGCTTGCTCACCGAATTCTTTTTTAATATAATCATAATGAAAATCGTAAAGAATAATTTTTGAAAGATCTAAAATGGCGAACCCCACATATATTGGCTTATCGAATTTAATTTTTAGTCGATTCATTTCAATAATAATCATATCCTCGCCGAAGACAGTCGAACTGTGAAAGTTCGGTTTCGCGAGCAGAGACTTGGCGCCCCATCTCCCCTCCCATTTAGTTACCAATTTAACATCTTTGTGCTTGCGGACATTCTCCATTGTCTTTCCGAACACCGCATTGTTCATTAGCTTATAGAAATTTTTCTGAAACTCGTTACTTGCCTGTTTTCGTAAATCCGTATTTAAATCAATGTATTTCTTTAGCCATCGCGACTGTTTAAATTTTAAAATTCTATGTACCGTCTTGAGTTTTAATCCGCGTTCTAAACATTTTTTTAAAGTCCTATAATGCATTACATATCGCGTTTTATCTAACAGAGTGGTCATTAATTTTGAATGTTTTGAACCGGGCGGCACCATATGTTCTGGACACATCGGGAGATCCTTATGTAGCTCATGTAATTCAAGTGGATACTCGATATCTACTTCCAAAATATAACCGATGTCTGACTCGTCCGATAAATTTGGAATATCTAAGGCATAAAATTGTTCGACGGGCACCCACTCGAAAGCACCTGTAGGTAGCGGAACAGACATCCCGGCTCCATACATGTTATTGATGTCAAAGTACATGATGTGAGTCTCTCTTTCATCGGGATTAAACGCATCCCCCATGTACTTGTTGTTAGCTTTCGAATATCTGTTAGATACCTGCGCTACACCGCCTCTCACGCCTTTTTCGATCATCAGTATCATATCAATGTCTGTGAGAAGCTCTAAATTTTCTTTAGTTATTTTTAACATCGCGTCGAATGCCAGCCCCGGAGCAGTATAATAATTTAAAGCGTCAAGTCCGTACGTCTGTATGCATGTCTCGCGGAAATTTTCAAATATATCAGCTAGCAGTAATACATCTGTTTTTAAATATATATCGGAATATTCTCCTAATGTCTTAATATCGAATTTATTCCAGATATTTATAGCATGGTTATAATCGTCCTCTGTTATGTTTTCGTCAGTCAGTTTACTGTAAAATTCTTCTTTAGCCGGTAGAGATGTCTCGTCTAATTTTTCCCAAGAATTTAAATAATCATAAGGAAAAACACCTTTCCGCGTTAATAATTGAAATTGTTCATCATTATTACAATACGATTTAGTGATTCGTTTCTGGTCATCGTCGAGATAGGAAGCTAGTTTTTCGATTTTGTCTGCCATAAACCTAAACGAATCAATAAATCTTAGTTTAATTTTCGTATCTTTAACTCGTTTAGTGAAAGAAATGTATTTTTCCTTATTAATCGGTAATAATGAAATTTGTCCGTCAAATGCCGTTGCTAGCTGTTTGATTATCAGGTGGCCGTCGTAACCTGATAAACAATGAAATATAACCGGAATCACGTGACTATCTTGATAATTAATGTTACATCTCATATGCGCCGGTCCCCTATAGTACCCAGTTAAATGATTGTGATCGGCTACTTTAATGTCCGTCTCTTTGAAGGGCCCCTCACAGATATGACAGACCTGCGCGAGATCGAATTCATTTTTTTGTGTCTCGTTTAACGATTCCATAGGTTTTATGTCGGACATGATTACATTAACTCGGTCTGAAATTTTTTCAAGTTCTTTAACAAACCAGTACTGACAGTCGGCGCCTCGGTACATTTTAAATTGTGATAGACTGTCATCATAGGAACATTTTAAGTAATACGCGACGCTAAAAGCTGTATGTTTCTGGTAATTTTGCGTATTTTGATTCGTGTTACCATCACAGTCCTCTAAGATACATTCGAAATCGGCATAAATAGCGAACGGTACCCTTTCTTTATATCGGTAATTTTTAAATTTTAAAAACTTTTCATCCTCGTCGGGTAATTCAATTTTGCAAGTATTAGTTTTCGAATTACAATCATTTGAATGTCGGTCTAGAAGTTCTTGAGTAGTAAAATGATTAAGACATCGGTTGCAAATAAAATGTTTACCATTATGTGAAGATAATTGTTTAGATAATAATCGAGACATATTCTTTATCCAAGCAAAATGATATTGCGTAGCGTCAGTAAAATTATCGGCAGAATTCGTAGGAATCATTAATAAATTTACGACCCGTTCAAAACTGTATTTACTTAAACATACCGGTAAAACTTCCCTTTTAATTACAGTGTATACGTTTATCGAAATATCATTTAAGCGTTCGAATTTTTTAATATTTCTTAATTCCATCGGAAACTCGATGCCATCATATTTCAAAACATGTTTAAAATGAGGATATGAAGTTACTCTCTGCCCATCCTTTTTAGCTGGGTATAATGCCGAAACTACTGACCATAAGAAGCAATATTCGTCATTATTTTTAACGTTAATAACGCACTTTTTTCTTTTATAAAGTTTGGCATTACAGCGTATGTTGATAATCCCACTGTTATAGGACAATATTTATTAACATTTACTCTTAGCCCGATAATTTCCGATAAGGCCCAGCCTGAATCTTTTCCTTGAAAGTCTTCAAGATGTTTCAATAACCGTTCGGATACATTTTCTTTATACCATTCCTTTAAATTCGTATTTAAGTCTATCACAGCGTTCCTTGTAGCAAATGTTTTTAATTCCACTGTGCCATTAGTAGGCTGTACGAAGTTACATTCAAAAATAACATTTACTTTAATTAGCCCATCTTTTAAACATTTTTTAATTTGAATAGAGAAGCTCCTAAACGCTTTTTTAAAAAATAATACTGGTTCTTTAATTTGTACGTTAGTTATTATACCGGACTTAACACGATTTTTAAAACAAGATTCTACCTCTTGATATACTAAATATTTTCGTGCTGCCGGCTTTAAGGAACCGCCTAATATTTTATTTTTTAATTTTAATTTTTTCAATTGCTCTCGGTAGTATTTTAAAAGCGCTAAATTATTTTCCAATTTAAATATATTTTCACCTTTATTATCGATATGAATTTTGATTTTAATTGCCTTGGCTACTAGTTTAATATTGCTATTAATTATCGAAATATGTTGGTCGATTTCATCATCGGTCTTTAAGAGCAGCAATGATTTTTTAGTTAAATTAATTATATCAGTACTGAGTTTAGATACGGTCTCGGTAGACGACATACTGTTTCAATTAGACAACCGTTCACCGCGAGAGATAAACAGCTAATGATCGAGGTGGGGAGATGACGCTGCTTTTATACTCGGCGGTCGAGGGTCACGTGACTTTGCAGTGAACGATTTCTAAAAGGCCCCCGAATTTTCATAATCTGTTCGTCTTTTACATATAAAACAATGTTAAATTGCTATATCGCTGCGGGGTGGCTACATATTCCCATAAGAAACCATGTATTGTAAGACACAAAATTCTTCGCATGCATCTTTACCGTATACCTATCTTATGTTAGTAGGCTATCAGAAATGATTTCATTTGTTTACATTAACAATTTCCAGGAATCCGATAACGGCTCTGCATTATATTCTTATTACATTGAAATTTAAACGTAGAGAAGCGAACGAATATTTATCTTATATAAAACTCAGGCTAACAAGTCTAGACTTGTCTGAAAAGCGTTTATATTGGCTCTTGATATTTTCTTTGATCTAGCCGCTGTAGTTATCTAAAGGTAATTAATCACGTTTTAAATATACATATAGCCGTAGACAGTCGCATTTATTTACATTAACAATTTCCTGGAATCCGATAACGTCTCTGCATTTGACCACAGTTTTACATTCAAATCTTAACATATAGAAGTAAATGAATATTTATCTCATAATTATAAGACTTGTCTATTTAATCTCAATGATGGACGTCAGTAGCCATTTTCTTAACGCCCACTAACGTAAACATACAATACTATTAGTCAATAAACAGCAACCATCTTATTTTAGACACACCCTGTATACTCTTAGCCACGTCCTTTTAGATATAATCTCTTATCTAAGCTCAGGGATTGGATCTCCCATCTCCCCCCTCCCATTAGGTCCTATCACCTATCATCTAAGAAGATCCCACCTCACACTACAACCTAGATAATAGGATCTATCATCTAGCATTATCTCACCTCACACTAGAACCTAGATCATAGGATCTATCATCTATCACCTGCCCGCCCCCGCGGGGCTGCCGGAATGATGACGTCACACAGAACTCTGATTGCTACTCTACTGACGGGTTTGCGCTAGAACTCTCACTACTTAACTACTTAAAATCAGTACTAAGGTTTCGTTTACGTACGTACTGATGATAAAGACTGTATCTAGAACTATCCAAATCTGTATTTGATGAGTTTTTAACATATGCTGTTATAAATAATTATGATTGCTTCTAATTTCTCCTTTGTAGCCTGAGGGTTATAAAATTCTTTTAGCATGTTACCTAACTATTTTTCTTGGTGGTATTTACTAAATTAATTTTCCCTTTATTGAATAATGCAGACGTGGTGTCACAACCGAACATAGCGTGCAAACTTAGAATATAAAACATCTTTTAGGCCTCCAAATTTTTGTTGTAAGGTTGGTATGTCGATTATTTTATTTGGCCTTGATGATTTTCCCGGACGAACCATAAACAATCTTTTCTGGCAATAATGAATTAATGACACCATGAGGTCTGTATCATTGCTAACTACTGCTACCGCATCTTCAGAAGAATTCTCACTAATTGCTATTGCTGTCAATGCTGTCAGTACAATGAGAGTATCGTCATCACCATCTGAGTATTTTACATTATATTAATTCTATATTCTCACTAATTGCTATTGCTGTCAATGCTGTCATTACAATGAGAGTATCGGCATCACCATCTGAGTATTTTACATTAGTTCTATTTTCAAACAACATTTTTCCGAAGGCATGTATAAAATTGTTTTTGTTTGTGCTATTTAACAAAAAATCTGCTTTTGGTATCCTCACAGCAGATAAATTCGAAAAAGATACAAGGTGTACTATTCTTTTGCTCGTAGACCTGCGATTTTGCTCAACTATTTTGGTTCATAAAACCCGAGATAAAACCTCTTTTGTGCGCCACTGTATAATATTTTTGGATAATATTGATTTATCCGGTGATTATTACATACTTTAATAATAATTAATCCCAACTATAAAATATTAACATTTTCAATAAAAATATATCAAAAATTCATTGCTCCGCCACTGCTGGGTCAAAATTTCTAACAATAGACTTATTTGATAGGAAATTTTCTGCTCTTCAACTTTGGCCTCTCGGAATTTTTTCCTACAATGCTTCGTTTTTGAGTTATAAAGAAAAAAGTAAAGAAAGGACAATTTTACCCCCTTTTGGGAGTTGTTTTGGGGGGACGGGCTCAACGACTCACCGCTGGGGTTTCAGAGTATATTTAGCACCTCAAAACAAAGCACCATACCAAATTTCAGCTTGTCTCTAATTTGTTGAGCATCACTCATATAACATGAGGAATCGACCCTGGGCTAGTATGTTCTTGAAATTTTGTATAGGACTATAACTTTTTAATCTGAATAACTTTCCTTAATGACATTTTCCTCTATATTTTACAGAAAAGGTACTTTACCTAACATGGAATTCATTTTTGCTTAACTGTCATGGCCTACATGATTTTAAAAAAACAAAAGTACACCCAAAATTACTTTTTAGATAAGCAAATATGAAAAAAAAAAATTCGAAAATTTTTCGTTCATTTCACCTATAGCGAACTCAATCGGGGAACACACTGCATATTACAGACATCCAATTTTTGTAGTCATGTCTGATGGTCCAGTGGCTAAAGTTTTAAGATCGTGTGTTCGAATCCCACACAAGTTGGTTGTCTTTTTTCAATGTTTGTTCATATATTTTTTTTCACAACAAAGTTGGTATCACAAAATTTAGGATGTCCAAAAACTAACATTATTTACAAGAAAACTGCGAAGAGTATCCTATAGAATGTGTAACAATTATATAAAAAGCTCAGTAAATTTTTCGAAGAGTACTTACGTTTTTAGCTTGTTTTTATATTAAGAATGCTCAAATCTGGGGTTAGACAAGAAATGTTTGTACATTTGATACTGGTATTAAGAAAATTCTAAGTGGACGAGACAAGGCACACTCCAGATATGATTTGGAATTAATGATTGGCATTGCAAAGGGATACATAGTCCGCTCATATCCTTATTAAGATCATTTGAATATCGGTCTTTCTTTATAGTATACGAAACGATTTAATTTTGTTATAATAGAATTTGCCAGTTCAATTAAACACTATATTATTTCATCAAATCAGAAACCAGTATATGGATAGCGTTGTGCGCCTTTCTGACATGAGAGTTCCTTAAATTAAAAATAAATCCTCTACTGCTGCCTTATTGCAATCAATGATCTATTTTGCATGAAGTGTGATGAGGGGCTTACATAAGTGACGCAGGCCAAAGTTGTGTCACTCTGTGCGAGCTAGCAAATATAACAGTTTCAAATAAATCTATAATTTTTTATTTGTAAAAATATAATTTACGTTTAAAGTAAGTATCTAAACTTCACTCATAATAGTTGAGCCCAAATAAATTTCGAATGGAACTGTTTTGCTGCAGAAATTTTATGGTTTTAATCTGTTTTAGATGTGAAAACAAGTATAATAGCAATTTTGGATTAAATCTGTCCAATGCTTCATATAAAATTTAAACAATTTATGTTTCAATATTAAAAATTCTGCTATTTTCTTTATCTCTAGCTCTAGCAAACGCATGGCAAAAATAAAAATACCAAACTGTTCGCAATAAAATTTTGAACAAAACTGGATCTATGAAAAAATATATTGTTAATTTGTAAAGAAATAAAAACTACTAAAAATTGTCTTTTTTGGAAAATTTGAGAAATGTAATGTAATAATGCATCAATTATTCGAAGTAAACTTTTCTGCCCAATTTTAACGCAAAATATTTGCTCAGCTAAAAATAAAAAAGATTTCGCAATTTAAATCGCTTTTTGTTTAAGTACATCGACTCGTAGCAGAACATTTTTCAAAATAGGATTTATACATATTTTACAATGGTACTAAGAGAAAATATTTTTGTCTTCATTTAACCAGTTTTTTTTTTAATTTGTTTCTAATTTTCAAAATTGTAAGTTATAAACAAATTTAACTCTTCTGTATTACTTCCACATCTAGTGGAAGGTATAGTAACGGAAAAAACTTTTTGAAAATTTTTATTGTTCAAATAGGCTAGAATGTCATAAACGTCGAGATTATAAGTTTGAGCGAAAAATAAATTTCTGCCTGTCCCTCGGTCTGTCGGCCTGTTTGTCTGTAACTTTTTTTGTGCGTACGATTACTCTGGAACTGTTTAAGATATTGACATGAAATTTGGTACACGTATGTACTATAACGGGATCTGGGACTTGATTATATTCTCATCTTATTCCGTCGAATATTTTCATCTTATACCGTCGATGGGGGGATAAATTGGGGTAAATAGGAGCCAAATAGGTAAATCAAGCAGGTAGTCTGGGGTCCAAGCACTCCAAAATCAAGATGACCTGTTCCGACATGACGTACAAATGTTGATATAAGTAATGAAGAGAGCATTACCTGGGGCACTAGAAAACACTTGTCGGATTAATTTTTGCTCTTGCGCAACTTCAGAAATCGCAAAAAAGATGGCGGATTGATAATTACAAAATTATGTTTTACAATGATTATTCCCCGTTAAAACAAAAACTATGTAACCTACCGATCTGATTTTTGGTATGTATACTCAAAAGATATACGGGATTCGAACTAAGCTATTGGTATTTTTGAAAAGAATATTTTTTTTGGAAAAAAATAATTAAAATCAAAAGGTTGATACAACTATGTTAAATTTATGAAATTCTTATATACAATTGCTTACCAAATATAGTCCATATATTGAAAAAGTTTTTTAAAAAAAGATCCTGTTGATAACGTATACAGTTTTTTGTTTATGATTTTTTTATGAGGCGCGTAATTATGCAGCATTACAATAAAAATAGTCTACACGATAATTGGTACAGTGTAACAGTAAAAAGCACTATATTGTTCAATATAATTGCAAATTTGAATTACTTTATGTTAATAATACAACAAAATAGTAGTAGGGCGTTGCCGATTGCGGCCACTCATTTAAAAAAATAATAATCGATATAAAGTGAATTGTGTGTTCGAGCAAAATGTTAATCAAATAGGTATTCGCAATTGGCCATGCCCGAATACAACATCTACTCGTTTTTATATTGTTTAAGAAATAAAACATTAGTGACAAATATTATTTTAGGTATTTAGCATATTTAATAGAAAGCAGAAGAGGGAGATATTTTAAATAAAACATTAATGTTGTATATTATGTAATTTTTGTGTATAACTATTCTAACATTTTAGTCAGAATCACTATCATTATAAATTGATGCATATTGCTTTTTCCCTTAAAACAATTTTCAGGAAAAGCAACACACGAGCACGCAACTGAATACCACTCACAAGAATATTTAGTGTCGCATTTTATTTTACAATTGCACTTTTTAATTTAAGTTCAGATAAACTTTTTTTTGTCGACATTATCGGTACCAGCTCCTGATTTTCAATTCTGCATCCAAAATTTTGTGCAAGAGGTAATTTGAATGACGGTTCACAACACTGTTTAAAAAAAAGTAATATTTGCAACGTGTTGTTGAAAAGAGTCTTCCGTCGGTGGGAGGGAGCGTAAATCACTTTTATTAAATTATTTTACCTTTTAATAATTTTCAAACGTATACATATAATACATTTGTAAAGTTGACGTGTATGTACATTGAATATATTTGCAAAAAGCTGATGTGGGGAATATATGATGAGTAATGGAATACATTAAGACAGATTTTGGAATTTTTCTCTGTTTGTCTGCTTGTCTGTTTGAACGCGCATCACGTAGAAACTACTGAACCAATGAGATTCATCTAAGCTTGGAGTAACATTTAGTTCTTATTTCATCGAAATCGGCCTAGACTAAGCCAAGTTTTATGAAAATCTGTCTAGTAGAACAGGAGATACAGCTTGATCTCTACAATAAGCGTATTTGCACGGCATAAACTTTTAAGATTAAACTTCTGTAATATTCCAGAAAATTCGAGAGTACTCTGGAATATTCCAGAAAATTTGTGAGTTTTCTGAAATAATCCAGAATGGTGATTCTACCTCAAACGTCGTTTATAAAGAAGCTTTTTAGTCAATTTCAAAATTCCACGCCAACGTAACCGCGGTCATAGCTAGTAAATAATAAATATGAACCGCAAACAATAATCAATCGATTTAAACAATCAAACACAAATAGTTTATATAATGTTAAAATGTTAAGACAAATAACTTCACACTATATACATAAGTACATACGCCTAGTAAACATAAACATACAAACATACCAGCAAATTCCACTGTAGACTGTTTTCATGCGCTTTATGAATTTTAGGAGAGCTGTCGCCTTTATTACATGCGCCGCATCATGCACCCATTTTAAAAATTCACAACTCGAATACTGTATGCAATATCAACTTAGTTCTTGTCTTAAAAATATTTTCAATATATTGGGTATGTTTGTTAGCATAGTTTAAACACAAAAAATTTAAAATTGAAGTACTTGCTCGTATGAAATTCTTACTACAATATTTTATAGTTACAGATTTCATATTTTTTTCCCAAAAAACTAAACATATTTAAACAGTGCCATCGAGCCTTATCTAAGCGCTTATGTCTTTAGTGTATACAATAAAAAAATTAGATGGATAGCACTCATAGTTTCTTTTACAGGACGTGTTATGTATTAAAAAACATTTTTTTAGGAATTATCATTTGGTCTCTATTCTTATCATTTAAGAAGTTATGCAAGAGCTGATAAGAATCCGACGTCATTTCTGGTGTCCTATATAACCCTTTTTGCAAATCTGAAGTTGAAAAATGTACGTCATGTCGGAACAGGTTACTTGGAATTTAGAGCGATTTCGTACTGTTGGACCCCAGACTAAGGTATGTGTCCATAAAATTGGTATTTAGCATATACAAGAGAAGGTCTGAAAAAAATTTTTGACATTAGCCACCTCCATTGCCACCCCGATTCCCTTATTAAAGGGGTTGAAAAAACACGTGATTTAGTACATGTACGAGAACCAAGAACCTCAAAATATTTTTTTACTTCCCCACTACCACCCCCTATCACCAACCCCATCCAACTACAGATGTGGGATATCGTTTTATGGGTTTTTGGGGCAGGCGATTTCAAATATTATATTATTAAAGTTCCATAAACAATTATTTCCACATACAAATTTTTTTCGTTATGAGAGACTTGGATAGAAAATCTTGATGTGGAAGTAGTGATTCCTTGGGCAGCGGTTTTTTTTATAAAAGTAGATGAAATATCTAACATTTTTCTAAAAAAATAATGATCTACTTGCATCTGAGGTCGAGATACGTTAGTTTTTGCGTTTAGGTCACTTGTAAATAAACAAATCTATATTTCTTCTTGAAACTGGACTGGTTATTCTACAGTGCTTATATTTTTATCTCTGCTCTTTGAAAATAACTCAAAATTACAATTTTTAAAATTACATTGTATAAAGCAGATTTTTGAACATAACCCACATTTTCAATTTTTTTTATAACTATCTTAATTTTTGTCGTGGGAAAGGAAAACCAACCTAGCCTGAACAACTACCTTTATGTTAATGTATGCACTAGTATGCAGCTCTGTACAACTTTTAATATTACTGGTACAATAAAAGAAAAAATGTGCCGCGATCAGAATTTTAATTCCTGGAAAAAAAGTGCTAGTTATCTTAGATACTAAGCTATCTGACTACTAAAGTTGGATTTGTAAAGCCATAATATACCGTTTAGATCTAGTTGGCGACTGTAGGATCTTTAAAATAATCGCTAAGGACCTAATTTTTGAACTTCTATATACTATTTTTTAACATTTATACTTCTGGATTGTTTTCAACTAGCTGAAACAAAAATATAAGTATTGAAGAATAATAAATCCAAATTTTAAAAAGAGATATCAATTTGCTTATTTATAAGCGAGTGGGATACAAGAACTGGCGTTATCCCGGGCCCAAATGTGAGTGGATCATTATTCTTTTATAAAAAAATGTGATATTTCATCTATTTTCATAATTCTTTTGTCATTTTTGGTTTTATAAAATATCCGCAGAGTTATTAGAATTTGTTTATGACTATAATTTGGAAAATAATGCAAAAATTAAAAAAAAAAAACGGTTTAAATACCATTATAGAGCACATGTAAAACTTATATTAAAAAAAATATCCTACTACGGGTCAGTGCACCCAAACGATAAGCCATTGAAAGCAAAAATCGCCCATTTTCTTGCCCTCGAGTTTTGTTTCAAACTAAGTGCATGAGCATATCTTTGGTTTTTGAGATATGAGGGATTAAAGATGTGATAAGCGTGGCGTAATATAGGAGGGTATCAAAAATTACACAGCCATACAAAAGGTGAATATTTATCAGTTATGGCCAGTTATCGGAATTCGGCTTTAATTTTCAGGTGCGTCGTTACGAGGATTTATTAAAATATGCATACATGTATTCTATTATGCCAAAAAAATGAAAAACTCATAAAGTATATTCGTATTACATTTAATTTCGATTTATTTTGTAAGAAAGAAGAAACATACATTTAATTTCTTGATGTAAAATTTTATATACCCATGTGCGCCACTGAAATTAAACCCAAATTCCGAGCATTGGTTATGGCATAGTAATCAAGATATTAAAATTAATATCCTAATGGTCTGTTTTCAAACTTCAAGTGAATTTTATAAGAAGGTGGGGGTGCGAGGAGGTGAACATCAAAGACATCGCAATCGCTGTATCATATTAGCAAAAATCCTGTAGCAAGGGTTTTCAAGAGTGCTTTTTAGGAATGTCATGGTTTCGTGATTCTTTCGCATCGCTCTGGAGAAATTCACAAAGGTTAGAGGGTGAAAATCTGAGCAATTTTACAATCATTATATTGTATCGAAAAAAAATTCTGACATAAAGGTAAGAATTCCTTTCCTGAACGCCATAGTCTAGAGGTCCGTTTTTAACCCTCAAATGGATTTTATTTTATGAGGGGGTAAAGGTGCGAAGGGATGAATATCGGAGCAATCTCGTAATCGCTGCATTACATAAAAAAAAAATAATGTAGAAATTTTCAAGAGTGCTCTTCTCTCATGCTACTCTTGCCTCTTGATTCCTTTTCATCCCCCAAATGATCCCGACGGGGGTCGGAGGGCGAAGACTCACCAATAAGTTTTCATCCCGTTCTCTTACCCCATCGCAGGTGTGTCATAAAATAGTTACAAAAATTATAGTTATCATACCTACTGCAATCAAAATGCGATATCTGATACATTCACGGTTTTTTCCCTGACTTAAGTTCATAATTCAAGATAAATGGTAGTTTTTTACCCTGTATTGGATTGTTTTCCTGTACTAGGTCGTAACAGATTTATGGTTAATTCCTATTAATAAAGCTTAGAAGGTTCAAGCCTTTTCACTAGTTATTGGAGCTTTTGTATTGGGGTAGTTTTCGCCCCCTTAAGGGCGTGTCTCGATTTCTTGGCGTGGACCCTAGTCAATACCTTCGTTCACGTATTCGGCCAATATGCTAATATTATATTTCTGTTCATGGAAGCTCTGTAACTCAATGGCATCATTTTTTCCTATTTTCATCCTTATACAGGGGATGTTTTTGGCTCTTCTGAATTAATCAATGGATATATGGATTTTGCGATTTTAGATTTGAATTCAGCGTCAAAAAGTTCTAAGAATATTTTGATTGCTCTACCATTGCTGATGAGTGTTCATTTTGTGTGGGGCTGTGTATTTTTTGATATGCTCATATATTCCATCATGCATATTACAACTCCAACTACAATCTCATATCTCAAAAACCAATGATATGCCAATCTTGAAATTTTGTATTCAGGGTATTCTCATTATTAACAATAATTTAGCACTCAGTTTAAAACAAAATTTGTGGGCGAGAAAATGGGCGATTTTTGGCCTATTTTTCGGATCACTCTTTCGTTTTATTTTTATTTTTTAGCAGTTTAAATAAAAGTTTTGCGCTAAAATTTGGCAGGAAGATTTAGTTCAATAAGTAGTATAATTTCATCGACTTCAAATTGATGCACTATTACATTATATTTCTTGAATTATACATAACAGAAAATGGTTGGTGGTTTTTAATTCCATTACAAGTTAACAAATTATCAAATAATTTTTTCATAGCTCTAGTTTGATTCAAAATTCTATTGCGAATAATTTCGTATTTTTATTTTTGAGATGCGTACTTGGACCGGAGATAATAAGGAAAATTCCAGAAAATGTCAATGTTGAAATAAATATTGTTTAAATATTATAAAAAGCAATGCATCGATTTAATCCAAAACTTGTCATAACACTTGATATATAATACTATATTAACACCTACAACAAAATAGAAGAAAATTGATTACTACAGCCAGAGAATTCCTTATTGACCTATTTTGATGCTTAATTTGACGACTCAACTAATATAGAATATGGTTCTGCTGTGGCCCCAAATCTAAGACGTACTCAAATTTCCAGAAAATTTATTCGACCAGTAGGCATAAAATTCACTAAAATACTAATTAATAAGATCAGGTAAACTCCAAATTAATAGGAAATAATTTATAACCGGCTGTCTAACACTCACAGCTAATTGTTCTAGAGATATCCTTCACTGAAACGCAGAACTATAATAAGGTATTGCATTAATAAATCAATAATTTTACAATTCATTATTAAACGATACGGAACGATGAACTAAATTGCAAACGCGCTTTTCTATCTTCTATCGTGACTACCTACGATTTGTGATAATTTTAAATTAATGAACTTTATTGTAATGTCAGACCGGAGACGCGAAACATTTTATTATAATTAATGATGAATAATTACATTCGTATACAGAATGTCGAATTATTCCGTTTTTAAAATAACAGGCAAATATCGAGATAAGGAAAAGCGCGTACATTTTAATATCGATAACATTAAATTATCTCTTTGTTGTGCTTACAGTTTTGATTACACCGGCCCACATTCGTTGAAACCGAATTTAATGTCAGAACTGGCTGATTGGCTCTTTTTTTCGTCAAAAACAGCATAGTGATAGCGCATTACAATATTATTATACTCATTTTGTAATGTCCTATCGTAAGAATTATTGGCTCTTTATCGATGATGTGGGGCTTTCTGAATGTCTACCGAAGTGAAACCTTGCTGAAAAAACGGCCTCGACAAGCTACCCTTTCAAATAAATCGAAAACTAAGTTTTAATATATGTGACCGGCGCATTCGCCAAAAATTCGAAAATACGGTAATATTACACTTTTACAGATAAAAAAATTTGAAGAAAAAAAGAGCCAATCAACCGATTCTGACGTTAAATTCAGCCACCAAAAATACATGGAAAATAGGTGTTTGCATGTCTAAAGATGACAACAATTCGAAAATACTGGTACTAATATAACACCAGCCCATATAACAAATTTGATGAAAAAAAGTAAAACAGAATAGAACAATAATCCCTTACTATTGAAATTGGGCCATATCTGTAGTCCTTGGTGATAACCAGAGGCCTACAAACTCTCACTTTTACGTAAAATAGGTTTTTTTTAGTGAATTAGAACACGAAAAAAATTAATAGAAAATTTAGTCAGCTTTAATTTTGCATATAGCCACTTTTTGATTAGGGATAACCTTTTTCGAGATATGAGCAATAAACCAAAAACCGAGACCTTCTTCGTGCCCTCCGCACCTCCTATGTTTGGGGACTTTTGGTATGTTTACCTCCTAAATAGTCCAAGCACAGCCTTTAAATCAAATAATGGAATCTCGGCATTTCCCTCTAGACCCTCTTATTGAACGTTCCTTGACAGGGCTATTAGGTATTAATAATAACACTTTACTTTTTATAATTTATTAATTTAACCAAACAAACAATCTTATTTATTACATCAGCTGTCTACTCTGTCTCTATCCATTGCCAACTTTATGTAACTAAACTAACTAAGACAACATAATCATGTGACATGACGACAAATGTCATTGCATTTAAAACTTGCCGCTATTTAATGCCTCTTTCTCGTTCGTCGAAAATTCCAGCGACCTCGTTGGAAAATTCAACATGGACGCAATTGGGATGGGTTACGCTATTGGCTGATCCCGAAAGCTGCGCATAAGCACACCTTATCTCCTTACATCATGAGTATTTCCTTCAACCTAAAGTCGGGGGGCATACTTGATGAAATATACACTCCGTGGGAAATTTCATGATGAAATTGGGGGAGTAAGTTTAATACATTCCTTATGACCTCCATAATCATACCTTACCAGGTGCTTTGCTTGAATTTGTGGCAGACGGCCTATATGGCGTCAAGTATTCAAGATGGCGGCCACCCTAGACATCATCGGAAGTTCTCGATTATAACTGTTGAGAGGCCCACCCTAGCAATATTTTGTACTGCATCTTTTTTGTTCTAAATAAAATTTTAAACAAAAAAAGTTATAACAGTTTTTGTGTTATAACCTACCGGTTATCACTTATAGCCAGTTAAAAAGTATATTAACCAATTTTTGGTTTTAAAGAATTTTTAGATTTTTAGGTTGAAAAATAACAACTAGTTAAGACATTAATATTTATGTCAATATTTTTATTGAATTAATTGTAATGTTGTATTGTATGTAAAATATTTTCAGCTCAATATTCTTCATCTGAAAGGTCATCGATATCAAAATGTTAGCCATGATTCTCGCATGTCTTCATCGCCTCCACACATATAAAGCTCAGTGCATAAAATGTTTTGAGATTTATATTTACAAGATACACCACATTTCCCTCTTACCTATGAACACCGAATTAATTTTAAAATGGTTTCAGGTGCACAAGGAAGTGTTGGTAGATTAGGGTGCCGCTTAAGGGCGTGTCTCGATTTCTTGGCGTGGACCCTAGTCAACACCTTCGTTCACGTATTCGGCCAATATGCTAATATTATATTTCTGTTCATGGAAGCTCTGTAACTCAATGGCATCATTTTCTCCTATTTTCATCCTTATACAGGGGATGTTTTTGGCTCTTCTGAATTAATCAATGGATATATGGATTTTGCGATTTTAGATTTGAATTCAGCGTCAAAAAGTTCTAAGAATATTTTGATTGCTCTACCATTGCTGATGAGTGTTCATTTTGTGTGGGGCTGTGTATTTTTTGATATGCTCATATATTCCATCATGCATATTACAACTCCAACTACAATCTCATATCTCAAAAACCAATGATATGCCAATCTTGAAATTTTGTATTCAGGGTATTCTCATTATTAACAATAATTTAGCACTCAGTTTAAAACAAAATTTGTGGGCGAGAAAATGGGCGATTTTTGGCCTATTTTTCGGATCACTCTTTCGTTTTATTTTTATTTTTTAGCAGTTTAAATAAAAGTTTTGCGCTAAAATTTGGCAGGAAGATTTAGTTCAATAAGTAGTATAATTTCATCGACTTCAAATTGATGCACTATTACATTATATTTCTTGAATTATACATAACAGAAAATGGTTGGTGGTTTTTAATTCCATTACAAGTTAACAAATTATCAAATAATTTTTTCATAGCTCTAGTTTGATTCAAAATTCTATTGCGAATAATTTCGTATTTTTATTTTTGAGATGCGTACTTGGACCGGAGATAATAAGGAAAATTCCAGAAAATGTCAATGTTGAAATAAATATTGTTTAAATATTATAAAAAGCAATGCATCGATTTAATCCAAAACTTATCATAACACTTGATATATAATACTATATTAACACCTACAACAAAATAGAAGAAAATTGATTACTACAGCCAGAGAATTCCTTATTGACCTATTTTGATGCTTAATTTGACGACTCAACTAATATAGAATATGGTTCTGCTGTGGCCCCAAATCTAAGACGTACTCAAATTTCCAGAAAATTTATTCGACCAGTAGGCATAAAATTCACTAAAATACTAATTAATAAGATCAGGTAAACTCCAAATTAATAGGAAATAATTTATAACCGGCTGTCTAACACTCACAGCTAATTGTTCTAGAGATATCCTTCACTGAAACGCAGAACTATAATAAGGTATTGCATTAATAAATCAATAATTTTACAATTCATTATTAAACGATACGGAACGATGAACTAAATTGCTAACGCGCTTTTCTATCTTCTATCGTGACTACCTACGATTTGTGATAATTTTAAATTAATGAACTTTATTGTAATGTCAGACCGGAGACGCGAAACATTTTATTATAATTAATGATGAATAATTACATTCGTATACAGAATGTCGAATTATTCCGTTTTTAAAATAACAGTCAAATATCGAGATAAGGAAAAGCGCGTACATTTTAATATCGATAACATTAAATTATCTCTTTGTTGTGCTTACAGTTTTGATTACACCGGCCCACATTCGTTGAAACCGAATTTAATGTCAGAACTGGCTGATTGGCTCTTTTTTTCGTCAAAAACAGCATAGTGATAGCGCATTACAATATTATTATACTCATTTTGTAATGTCCTATCGTAAGAATTATTGGCTCTTTATCGATGATGTGGGGCTTTCTGAATGTCTACCGAAGTGAAACCTTGCTGAAAAAACGGCCTCGACAAGCTACCCTTTCAAATAAATCGAAAACTAAGTTTTAATATATGTGACCGGCGCATTCGCCAAAAATTCGAAAATACGGTAATATTACACTTTTACAGATAAAAAAATTTGAAGAAAAAAAGAGCCAATCAACCGATTCTGACGTTAAATTCGGCGACCAAAAATACACGGGAAATGGGTGTTTGCTTGTCTAAACATGACAACAATTCGAAAATACTGGTACTAATATAACACCAGCCCACATAACAAATTTGATGAAAAAAAGTAAAACAGAATAGAACAATAATCCCTTACTATTGAAATTGGGCCATATCTGTAGTCCATGGTGATAACCAGAGGCCTAAAAACACTCACTCTTACGTAAAACAGGTTTTTTTTTAGTAAATTACGACACGAAAAAAATTAATAGAAACATTATTGTAGAAAATTTAGTCAGCTTTAATTTTGCATATAGCCACTTTTTGATTAGGGCTAACCGTTTTCGAGATATGAGCGATAAACCAAAAACCGAGACATTCTTCGTGCCCCCCGCACCTCTTATGTTCGGGGACTTTTGGTATGTTTACATCCTAAACAGTTCAAACACAGCCCTTAACTCAAACAATGGGCATTTCTCTCTAGACCCCCTTATTAAACGTTCATTGACAGGGCTATTAGGTATTAATAATAACACTTTATTTTTTATAATTTATTAACTGAACCAAACAAATAATCTTACTTATTACATCAGCTGTCTACTCTGTCTCTGGCCATTGCCAACTTTATGTAACTAAACTAACTAAAATAACATAATCATGTGACAAGACTACAAATGTCATTGCATTGTCGCTATTTAATGCCTCTTTCTCGTTCGTCGAAAATTCCGGCGGCCTCGTAGCAAAATTCAACATGGATGCAATTAGGATGGATTACGCTATTGGCTGATCCCGAAAGCTACGCATAAGCACACCTCATTTCCTTATATCATGTATTTTCTTCAACCTAAAATATTGGTTGAACTGCAATAATAATAAAAACTTGAAATGACAAGGTCAGAGAAGTTACACCACAGAGAAGCTACAATGTCTGCGGTTCCTTTGATATTTTATAGCCCGGTTCTAATGGCATTGAATATGAGTGAAACACAACCTCTTACACTGAGAAAACTTTAAAGTTTGATTATACACTGAGAGTATAATATGTTACTATACCACATATTAAATATAATTAATAGTAATAATAATAATATAATATAATGACAACTACACAACCTATCTCACACAAGCGCATACGAAAGCGGTTAACGCGGGAAGCCTTGCTGTCGCTTCTCTGTGGTGTAAGTTCTCTGACAAGGTATCAATAAAATAAAGAAAAGTTGGCTTTCAAGCGTCGGTTCTGGTTTGAGTCTTCTGTGGTAATACTAACCATTTTGTTTATTAATTAAAATGGCCACATATTATATGTGCGTCGTTTTCTTTATTAGCCCAATATACAAAACGGTGGTGTGCACTGCATTTCTTTAGACATGTTTTCTTTTAAATTTGAAAAACTACGCGACGTCAAATTTTAAACTGACAGTTTATAACAAGTCATAGCTATACACTTAGTTCATGGTACATTATTTTCTTTTTATACTAGTAAAAAAATTAGCAATATTTGTGCTAGTAAAACAATATTCTCTTCCTACAGAACGTGTAACATTATATAATGTAAGTATTGTTATTCCCTTGAAGAAAAAATAATTTTCTTTTTGCAATCTTTTATTTAACTTGCTTTGTATGTATGTTAGTTAGTTTGTTAGTATGTTTATTTCAAATATTGCAAGTCGATTTTGAACCACTTAACGACATCCAATTGAGCTGAAATTTTGTATACACGTGTAGTTCCGGTGACAACATAATAATATGGTACCAATAAGTGTTTTTTTAAAGCATTTTAAACTATATTTTGATCGGATGGTCTATTTACTTAGACGTTGCATTCTAAGAAATGGTGAGGGATCCGGTTTAAACTATAATTTTATCGGATAGTGTATTCACTCAGACGTTGCTTTCTAAGAAATGCCGGAGGATTCGATACTTCTAATTTTAAGTAAGGACGACGTGATGAATATGAAAATAATTAAGAGGTAACTAAAAATTTAAAAATAAAATTAAATGTAAAAAAAAATTTTCAAAAACAAACTTTTAGTATTATTTAGGTGTACTAAAATGAAAACAATAAATTATATTGAACTAATAGGCATAAAAGTTATTAATTATATTTTCAAATATTTTTTTATTTGTTTCTGTAGCATAAAAAACAAAAGAGGAACAACATGCAAATTCACATTTCTTTAAATAAAAATGTCTTCATTGTTACTATAATTTGGCAGTAATTAAAAAAAATAGTTCTCAAATAGGTACTGCTCTTCGTTAATAGATGCTCAATTTTTTTGTTCGATATAATTAAAGCACTTATTTAAAAAAAAATTAATGTAAACTACAAAGTTATTTACGAAAAAACATATTTTTTTTACAAAAATCTCAATAAACACTAGACCTAAAAAGAAAGCTGGTAAACTGAAGATTAATTTATTTTAATTTATCATTTCCGTAGAATCCACAGTACACGTTTTGATATTTTATAATTAACTTCATGAATTCATATTTCATGAAATTATTATTGTTTAGTACTAGGATACATATTTTTTTATGTACTGTTTAAATATTTAATGTTAGGTTTAATATCCTATTCAAGGTTTATAAGGGTTTAGATAAACAGCATTCTTGGTTTTATTCTCTTAGCATATTTTTGTCACAGCCATACTCGTGTATGTTCATGTTCAGGTTATTATTAAGGCAACCTATTGTGTGGGTAGCTTAATAATATACTTCCGATAGAATTTCCTCAAAGTTAAGTTCTGCTTTTAGGTAACGTTATTATATTCACAAGTCGTTTATTGTAGTTATGAATAATCAACGTTAATAAGTTTACTTAATGTTAGGGAAAGCCTTCTATTTGGTTAATGTAAATTGACAGCTTATGTCCTAATTTGTGTATTTCATATAACTTTATCCTATTTTTGTAAATTAGTATTTACGTAATTAAATGAATGTACGATCATTAGACTAGGAAAAATGTGTGCAACTTTTGTAGAATGGAGATTATTTGATAAAAGAATGCGATATTGATTTGCTGCTATTGGCTAAATTAAATAACTAATTTGAAAGTCTTCTATATAGTTTTTATTTTGCTATTATACAATTCAAAATTTCTTAGTATTAGCAAAGAGTAAAGATATTGAAAGAGAAGATAGTCCGGATACCGCCCTTGATCTTGGCATTGCTGATTTGTTGACCTTCAACAGCTCTCCTTTTAACTGGTTACGAGTCTTTACACGCGAAATTGTTAATTCATTAGACCAGAGCCCAGTAATTAATGACGTCAGAATCTAGGTTAATTTTTTTCCGGATATATAGCACAATATCTTACCTTATCTAATCTCATTCACTCAAAAAGGGCTGAAAGCTGGAAGTATAGATAGATATAATTTTTTTTTTTTTTAACTATTTAACGTCGGCCTATTTCCGCTACCAGGGCCTATCACCGACGCACAGTGGGGCAAATAGCTCATTTTTTGGACAAACGATAATTCCCAAGCCTGGAATTAATGAAACTTAATTTTTTTTTTAACTATTCGTTATAAAATTGCCTTTAATTCTATCGATCCCGAATTTTGAAATTTCTAAATTAAAGATGGCTAATCCAATATCGCGGACATACATTTTGAAAGTAAATTAAAATTTTATCAAAAGATTGTTTAAAATTATAAAAAATTGTTACTTGGGGGGTTTTTTTGGTTTCTAATCTCATTTCTGATCCCAGAATTTTGCGATTCAGAAAACCAAGATAGCGGATCCAATATGGCAGCCATAATATTTTTTTAAATGAAATGTACATGCACAAACTGTTAAAAATTGTTACTTAGGACTTTTCAGGGTTTCTGATCGAGAATCTGAAATCTAAATTACGTAATATCGTAATCCAAAATGGTGAATCCAATAAGGCGGCCATAATATTTTTTTAATTGACATGTAAATGCGCAAATTGTTAAAAATTGTTACTTAGTGGTTTTAGAGATTGCTGATCATGAATCTGAAGTCCAAATTACGTAATATCGAAATCCAAGATGTCGGATCCAATATGGCGGCCATAATATATTTTTAAATGAGATGTACATGCGCAAATTAATAAAAATTGTCACTTAGGGCTTTTAAGGGTTTCTGACCATGAATATGCAGTCTAAATTATGTAATATCGTAATCCAAGATGGCGGATTCAATATGGCGGATCCAATATGGCGGCCATAATATTTTTTTAAATGAAATGTACATACGCAAATTATTAAAAATTAGGTTTAAAGATGTCAACATTTTTGATTGGTAATCTCATTTTTTTATAAGATGGCATATTCGAATCTGCCATCTTAGAATTCGAAATTACGAATGCATAGTCAGCAATCGCAAAAACCTGCAAGTAACAATTTTTAACTATTTTCGCATGTACACCATAATTTCAAAAAAATTTATGGCAGCAATATTGAATTTAATTTTCTGGTTTGCAAAATATCGAAATTTTAATATCCGAAACGAGATTAGCAAACTGCGAAACACCCGAAAAACAAATTTTAACAGTTTCTTTCTTGATTTGTCATTCTTTTTTAACTTACGGACACCATATTGGATCCGCCATCTTGGATTTCGATATTACGTAATTTGGACTTCAGATTCATGATCAGCAATCTCTAAAACCTATAAGTAACAATTTTTAACAATTTGCGCATTTACATGTCAATTAAAAAAATATTATGGCCGCCATTTTGGATTACGATATTACGTAATTTAGATTTCAGA
The DNA here is from genome assembly GCA_936432065.2 of Rutpela maculata. Taxonomy (NCBI): domain Eukaryota; kingdom Metazoa; phylum Arthropoda; class Insecta; order Coleoptera; family Cerambycidae; genus Rutpela; species Rutpela maculata. The sequence goes on along the minus strand of OW386286.2, from coordinate 207,025,826 downwards.
TTCTCGATTAAAAGTCCTAAGTAACAATTTTTAACAGTTTGTGCGTGTGCATTTCATTTAAAAAAATATTATGGCCGCCATATTGGATCCGCTATCTTCGTTTTTTGAATCGCAAAATTCGGGGATCAGAAATGAGATTAGAAATTAAAAAAACTCCCCAAGTAACAATTTTTTATAATTTTAAACAACCTTTTGATAAAACTTTAAATTATTTTCAAAATTTATGTCCGCGATATTGGATTAGCCATCTTTAATTTTGAAATTTCAAAATTCGGGCTCGATAGAATTAAAGGCAATTTTATAACGAATAGTTTAAAAAAAAAAAAAAAATTAAGTTTCATTAATTCCAGGCTTGGGAATTATCGTTTGTCCAAAAAATGAGCTATTTGCCCCACTGTGAGACGCCAGAAGACGAGCTAACCCTGGAAATTTTGCCGAACCTCTTCCCTTAAGAAGAGTAGGGATCTTTTACTTGCCTAACATTTAATAGACAAGGGACCACCTGCTTTACATCCCCTCCAAAGGATGGAATATCCACTACGTAATCCTCGTCTGAAATTACGTAACTTCCGCGTATACACTGATATACAAGCCGCTAGAAGGTGGGACGAGAACGCTGTATTTCCCAAGATGGGACCCCATCCAAGTACTAACCGCGCTCGACGTTGCTTCAACGGAATATCGACTGATATTCACATTGAAGTCGCCTCTACGTTCGCCCCTTAGATATAAGATTAACACAATCGTATATTTTTGCCTACCAATGACACGACGAAATCTATGTTACTAATAGTTATTGTAAAGTTTAGAGACTTTCATTATAAATTCATTTATACTGTGAGAAAAATCATTCAACGTCAACCGATGTCACTAACACATATTTAAATTATGAAAACTTTCTCAGAAACATTTACCTATGTCTCGTGTAGAAAGGTGATGTTCAAGAAGTCCACTATACCTGTAGCCGTCCGATAAATGCGTGCTGCGTTTTGAGGGAGAGGGAGTTTCATTGAAGTACACAAAATGTCACAAGGACATAGCAGGGATTTATCTGATGCGCCGCGTGAAAATCAATCGTGATTTTTTTTTTTTTAATATTCTCGTTCAAAGTACAGAAACAGCAAATTTACATAAGGGATTAGAAAAACGTTTTTTCTACTCTCTTATGCAAATTTGCTGTTTTCTGTACAGTCTGTAGAATGGATAAGTAGGCAATTCCAGTTAATTGAACGGATGTATTTCATATACTATCTAGGATGGATATGATATGAAACTAACCAATCAGAGTTCGTGTATTAAGTACATAGGCAACATTCGTTTTAAATTCAAGTTAGTGCGTAAGCTGTCAAAGTAATTATCAGTGTGTATTTTTGTAATATATTAATGTTTAATAAATCTTGTAGTTTTTTTTAAGCTGGTCGTAGAAAAAGTATACTGTACAACTCGAGTAGATTATTCATATAGCACTCGTGCGATATGAATATCATATCCACTCTTGTTGCACAATAGTAATTTGTGCAACAAGAGTGCATATGATATCCATATCGCACGTTAAAGAAGTTTGAGCACGACACCGTACAGAAAACAGCAAATTTACATATGGGAGTAGAAAAACTACTATTAACGTTAAAAAACCCTGTAAAGGTATTCGCACAAAACTTCCACCTCTGTTTGGTATCGTTTATTTATTAATTATTTTTCTGTCGTATGAAAACCCTCTATTGTTTTTTTTTTTTTACTAAAAGTATGTAAGTGAATTAAGCACAATGCAGGGTTTCGCTGTATTTCTCTTGATTTTCTAATATTACTATTAGGATGTGTGTTCTAAACGATATTGTTATCATTACTAGAACCGCAGTGCTTGTAACAAATGCTGGTGAAGGGACATATGTTATAATTATAGGAGTTCTGCCGCTTTAGCGGTTGTCCACAGTCATCTGCGGACCGTTTTCGAGATTTTTTTGGCTCTCGTCAGCGCGAAGCAGATTCGGACACCTTTAACGCTGCGCGATAAAGTCAAACAATACAAAGTCAGTGACTTGTAATTAGGAAATCAAGAGGATACGACGAAACCTTGCAGTGTGTTTTATTCATTTACCATTCCTCTATTTGGAATTTATTATTAAAAGTAGTGTTCCTCCTAACAATAATGACAACTACATTCTAAATATTATTTTCTTTCGTCGTTTCTTTATAAATTATTTTTTAGAGTGACCAAGGCGGGCCGAAAAAAATTTTGAATTTGCAAATGATATAGCTTATATTTTGATGCTATGTATCTAAAACCAATTCGGTTAAATTTTTAGCCAAATCGGTTAATATCTAGCCGGCCACCCACGGCCTTTAAAATGAAGCAAAAGGCCAATTTCTCGATTTTTAACATTTTTCAAATAGAAGTTTGAAATTTTTTTATGGCTTTTTATCAATGTCTAAACGAGTGTGGCATGAGTTTTCCGAATAAAATATTTTTCAGTTCTAGAGAAATTAAAAATTTGTCACTAAAACGTAGAATTTAACGAAAATAAAGTTTTTTGTATAAAATTCCTAATTTCCCTAGAACTGAAAAATATTTTATTGGGAAAACTTTTGCTACATGCGTTTAGACATTAACAGAGAGTCATAAAAGAATTTCAAATGACAATTTGAAAAATGTTAAAAATCGAAAAATTGGCTTTTCCTTCATTTTCAAGGCCGTGGGGCCGGCTAGATTAACCGATTTGGCTAAAAATTTAACCGAATTAATTTTAGATACATGGCAACAAATTATAAGTTATATCATTTGCAAATTCAAATTTTCATTTTTATCGGCACGCCCTAATGACCACCCTGTATATTCTTTACTAAATAGGTATCAGGTTTCAAGAATTATTTAAACCATAGTTCTTTAATTAATTAATTCTTAGACAGATACTTTCGAGATGTGGGTCTGGATATGTCTGCTACTAATGGCCTGGACAGGCCTTCACATTTTTTGGTCATATCAATCGGAGAGAAAACAATATAGAACAGTTAATAGCTCAGGGAAAACCGGACAGTAAGAGGAGAAGACGATGCCCTCCGAAATGTTGGGCTGATATCATCAAGGAGCTGATGGGAAAAAGCCTTGGTGAAGATGTGCGCAAGATAGCGTGATGCCATCAGACGGGGTATGCACTATGCAGCAAACAGGGGCCAACTAGAATAATTCATGGATAACAAAACGCCTGGCAAGACGTTGTGAATAAGAGGAAAAGAGCTATCTCGCCAGATCTATTTGTTCCGGACTCCCTCGAAGCCGAAAGGAGGGTTATGTGCTTCCGTGCCTGTACGTATGTGTCTCTGTTTACGTTTTACTTTGTAAAGCCTAAGGACTGACTGTGAAAAATGAGATGTTGAAAGGTTCGTCCCAATCGTGATAGTAACAGTGGCATTATTTGAAAGAAAATAACAAAATAGCCAATGTAATCGTACATCTCCTCGTACATCTCTTACGGATTTCGAGATAACTTTTAAACTTCGTTGTACCAACAGTAAAAGCTTAATTTTATTTTGTTCTAATTTCCTTTTTCGTGGCCGGCCTTTCTGGTTTTTTGAAATGATAACCAGCATCATTATTAAATGACCTTAGAAGTAGAGTAGGTTAAAAATAACCATATTAATTGAATTAAAAATACTTTCTATTTGTGCTGATTATTTTTTTAGTATTCGGGAGGCTGATAACAGAAAAAATATTGTTTCTTCAAACGTCAGAAGAACATGACATTTCATTTCATGACATTAAAGTTTAACTTTTCAGACGGCTCGGCTGTGCATTGCCATTAACAACGGAGGTGATAGTATATAACATACTAAGGTGGACAGTGTTTCATTGTTGTCGAGAGAAGAGATAGGCGCGAAGCGGCGAGGTCAGCTAATTCTTAAGACACATTTATTCACATTTCAGTTCAATTAAGCGATCCAACGACCTGTCAAAGTTATTTTTTCAATATAGCATGGAGGGCAAACAGGGGTTTATTTTTATTAAATTCCGGAAATGTAGCCAAGACAACATAAAAACACAAACGTTTAACGAATGAAAACGAATGTTTGCCCTCCGCGCCATATTGGAAGTCACGTGGTTTGGATTGTCTAATTGTCGAATGAAGTAGAAATGTCATACTTTCCACCTTTCGACATGTAAGACAATTTGATTATTTCTGTATGATTGTGAATAAAAGTATTTTTTCTGACGCTGTGAGTGGCAGCAAAAGTAATATCCGTCGCAACGCGTATTTTATTTAATACGCCGGCCATGCGATATTAACACAATGCGTTTTTGGTGGTGAAACTCGTGATTTTTTTATCTTTATTTTTTTTTTAAAGCTAATCGACGTTTGAAGAAAAAATAGCATGTTTTATTCAGAGTAAAAGCCACTTGTCGTGACTTGTCTATAATTGCCGGACTAACTTCGTTCCTCCGGCAAACCTACAGACTCGCCACAAAAGTATCACTTTTACTCCCAATAAAACAATACTTTATTATGTAAAAATCTTCAAAAACGAGAATATCAACCATTTAAAAGAGAAAAACCAGGTCACTGCACAGTGGCACCGTTGCCCGGTAAAACGCGACAAAAAGGATAAAACCAAATATTTGTTTTAATGAGTATCTACTACATTTATTGTTTTACAACCCTTCCCTGTACAGTTCTTCCAAGAAATTAACCTATTTATTCAATTATTTATGTATTACAGGCATATTATAAATCAGTAGATTCGCAAGCGTTCTTCTAAATAGGCGTATTTTGTGTGCACTTTATTAAAGTTTGTGGACTATTATTTGAAGAGCTAAGTGGATAAAGGTGTTATGTCACAAAAACACGTTATTGAGTAATTTAACTCGAAAGTTTTTAGGCGAGAACTTTTTTGTTATAACGACTATATAGCTTGCATTTTGCGATGATATTGACATTTGATGTACTTTTCAGAAACAAATAACTAAAGTTGTCAGTTGTCATTATTTTCGAAAATTTTATATAATTAATGTACATAACACCTTTATCCGTTCATAAGTTTCTCTGAAATGAATAAGGAATTAGTGAATAAAAGTGTTAAGAAATTAAACATATTTTATTATTATTAAAACATTGTACAATTTTTAGGTAGTCAGACAGTTCTACGGTTTTGAGCCACAGTTTGGTCATTTCCAAGTATGTTGTGATACTACGGCCTTACCATTCATTTACAAATGGTAATTGTTCTTTAAGATTGGCCAGTTTTCTTACACTTAGGCTGCCCTTGTTTTCATTAAACACCGTTAGAGCAGTACAGTCGGAATTTATCCTATGCATATTCCTTTTCTCTAAAATATCGACTTTGTAAAATGGGGTCATTTCATCTAGTGATCTAATAGTAGCACCCATAGGTGCCATTTTATACCATCGTGAAAATAAACCTTTTCATTGTTCAAGTTTTTCTTTCTGTTGTACAAATTGAGTTTTGAGGCAATTCCATCAATATCCTTGAAATGATTCTTCATATCTATGACACGTCTTTGGGAGTTCTTAAAATTTCTCGATACTGGTCCGGAACGTGGATGTTTTGATGTTTCCTTAAAATTTTCTCGACTCTGCCAAAGTCTCTGTCTGAATCTAAATATGAATGTCCCACCTCCGAAAATTGATGGTCGATAACTTTAAATTCTCTCTTTAAATCAACAACTGGTAAAGTGTAATGATATTGAAGTTTTTATTTTGTCCACTACAGGAGTCGGGCCATATTATAATGTGATCGATCTTTTCTTGGAAATATTCATTGTTGTGAAAAGGTATGTAAGCAACTAGCAATTTCTAGGCTTTCACGGCTGGCCATATCTTCAGTCCATGTGAAAAAGAACGTTTTTTTTTTTCAGTATTCCTCAATGTATGTATGCCAAGGTTGTAAAACCACATTTGACGAAGGTAAAATGCTTTCGATGTACTTAATTTTGGCAGCGGCATGGTTTGCTGAAGATCTAAAGTAAGAAAGCAAATCGTTCTATCTACTGTAACTTTTGCTCCGTCACGCTTTTGTTGTTCGAAAGCTAGTTTGTAATTTTCTCCGTATTCTTTAGTATTATTTATTTTATTTTTTTTTTTTAACCCAATAGATGTAAGCATAGCGAATCCTGTAATTCTTAAATGATAACCTTACAAACCCAAATGACCTTTGACTTGATTGGCGTAATTATCATACTTATTATTTTTTCCGCAAGAATTTCGGAATTCGACAGATTTGCCTTAAACAATTTAATGCTCTTTCAAAATATTGGGTGGGCAGAAGCCATACCAGATATCAGTTTTGCTCTTGTCATAAAAATTTCTACGGTCCAGCCCTCTTCTACTTGTCAGCATAAAAATGTTTGTACAATAATCAACACCGCAAAGCGTCACTTTCCAGTATTTCTGATTTACAGACTAATTTGCTAGAATACTTTGGTAAATTCGTATTTTATTATTGCATTTTATATAGATTTGTTTTTAAAACATTATTAAAACTTGCCTGGGAAGAAATTGCCACTATGTGACTGATTTCTGCTGAATTGCCAAAAGGTATAAATGTGTTTACAGCAATTAGATACTCAAGTACCATCTCGACTCTTGTACCATCTCATACCATTTCGAAATTGAACGAAATGAATAAATATATGGATTAAAACACTATAAGCACTATTTCCAAATATCAGCCAATCGTTTATTCATTGTCATTTGTAATATCAGTTTACTACGACTGGCCATTTTCACTATAATAGTAAGAAACACTTAACACAACTTGTCACATTACTGTCAATATAACATAACTTTAAAAGCAAAGCGTTTTGGATTAAAACAATTTAATATCGCACAGTAATGGATAAAGGTGGTATGTGATCATGACACCTTCATCCATTAAATTATATACAAACCATATGTACATAACACCTTTATCAAACATTAAAACGCATTTAGGAAAGGTTTATTATCCCAAAAACTTATTGAAATTATAGATTATAAGTTAAAATAGTTGTCTGTGTAGAAATCTCAAAATTTTCAAAAATGTCACATAACACCTTTATCCACTTAGCTCTTCATTTTATTAATCGAGTAACTTCTAATAAATTTTATTATGGAGGGCCATTCTTCAGGTAAATACGTATTTTTATCATTTATAAAGTTCCTCTTATCTGTTTTATATTAATAGAAATATGCGATTGTATTATATATGTATAAGAATCTTTTCCATTTTTATTGTTCTTAACTTTACATTGAGTTATAGGAGGCGAAGAATGTACTCACAACATATCAGCATGGTTTCAGACCAGGAAGATCTACTGAAACTGCATCTTACCAACTTTTGAATCATGTATACAAGAAATTAGACGAAGGCAGATATGTGGTGTCTATATTCTTTGACTTGTCAAAGGCATTTGACACACTAAATAATGACATGCTCTCAATTAAGCTATCACGCATTGGTATAAGGGGAAATTTATTGAAATGGATAAATTCTTATATGTTGGGACGAACACTGGTTGTAAAATGTAATAATAGCGAGTCAGAAACTAATGATGTAAATTTGGGAGTTCCGCAAGGCTCGATACTGGGGGCACCGCTATGCATGATATATATAAATGACCTGCCAGCTCATATAAGAGATGGCTTCACTACAATGTATGCAGATGATACAACAATAACTGTATCTGCTATGTCGCCTGATGAGCTTCAATGCAAAATAGACTCTGTCATCAATGATATGAAGATATGGTGTGACTGTAATAAACTCATGTTAAATGACACCAAGACCGTGCTCGTAAACTTTAATATAAGAAGATCCATATCCTTAGAAAATCGTCTGCTCTCTGATACCACTAAATTTTTAGGACAATATTGACATATTGACAATAGGTTGACTTGGGAGTATCAAGTTGACCATGTTTGTAAGTTACTAAATAAATCCTATTATGCACTGCTACAAATGGAGGATGCTCTCAACGAATCTGGGCTACTAAATATATACTATGCAATGGCCTTCTCGCATATATCTTTTAATATAATGGCATGCGGTAAATATTATAAAAGAGCTTTTATTATTCAAAAACGAATACTACGTTTAATCTTCAATATGAATTATAAAGAGAGCTGTCGAGATATTTTCATTGACAAAGTAATTCTCACCACACCCTGCATTTATATATATACGAGTGTTCAGTAATTGTTAAAAGCAATCCTTTAATATTCACTTGTTTACAATACAATGCAAGGTGACAAATTGTTAATTCCCGCTCATAAGACAACAATTCTCCTGAATATAACTGTGTCATATTATTTAATAGCTTAACACTATCTTTACGGGACCTCCCCCTAAACAAATTTAAAATTAAAATTAGAGAAATTTATATATATATATATATATATATATATATATATATATATATATATATATATATATATATATATATATATATATATATATATATATATATATATATATATATATATATATATATAATGTACACCATATCAGAGTTTACCTCTTACCGTCACTTCATTTGATTCAGTTTGTATAAGACTAGCAAGTTGACCACTATCATTTGTCTGTTCCATGACCTATGGCATACTGATGAGAACATAATAAGTTTGAAACCGGTCTATGTCTGGTTGGGAACAGACAAATGATAGTTGGTTACTGATCACGATTTGAAGGTGTAATTCAATGCAGGTCGGGGTATTTGCCCGCTGAGTAGTTGTTTCCTTCAAATCCGATTTCATATATATATATATATATATATATATATATATATATATATATATGTGTGTCTTATGTAATTAATTATATATTATTGTAATAATATGTTTTTTATACACCATTATATTTGAAAATGTTAAATTTTATATGTATGTATCCTGCCCTGCCAAATGTACACTAACCTGTATCTTATATTGGTAAATAAATATCTATCTATCTGCCTATCTATAAAAAAAGTACCCATAGTACTTTCAGATTTTAATTTTTTCAGTTGCAATATATGTTTGTGAAACAGAGTGTTATAAAATTGTTTGCTCGATTTTGCTCTTTTTTTCATAAATCATAATTAAGTAAAACGTAGCACAATTCTTTGTTTCTAATGATATTGTGTGGTTAAAATATAACATTCTTTTAAGGTATCAGACGTACAAGAAAATAGTTATTGGACGCCTTAAATCATTTTTTCAGAAAATACCGGCATATGTTTCGGATCTACTATCATCAGAAATAGCATCTAATAGAGAAAACGCTGAAAGTGACTCTGATATTAGCAGCGATAACTATGATATCGAGGGTAACAGTAATAGTGACAGTGAATAATTATTGTAGTATGTATGCTATATAGTATACGGTAGCTTAGTATAATTAGGGTTTATTTTTCCACAATTACCTTATTATACTCTTCGCAAAAACGAAGAGTATATTGTATTTGATCGTCACATTTCTAAAATCGTAAATATCACTCGTAGAGAAAAAATTTTCATATCATTGTGTCAGTGAACGAATTCTGAACAACTTTCAAAATGTCCGTCTGTCCGTCCGTCCGTCTGTCCGTCACGTTTCTTGTAAGCACGATAACTTAAGAAAGAAAAATCCGATTGTACTGAAATTTGGACAATAAGTTAGTGTTAGCTAGGAGAAGAACCCTATTGTTTTTGAACAAAATCGATCAGTAAATAAAAATGTTATTAAATTTGAGATTTTTTTTGATTTTTATGTTTTTATAAAAATTTACATTTTCTACATTTTTTTACGTGTTTGGTGGTTCTTACGTTTTTGACTCGGAATCCACTGGTCCTAGGCTCGAAACCCACATGGGGTATGCCATGTTTTTTTTTGTTTTTACTTTATTTTGACTGAGTCTTTCACCAAATAAGTCTGTTCTATAAAATTAAAATTGTTTAAAACTAACATTATTTACAAAAAACTGCGAAGAGTATCCTATAGAATGTGTAACAATTATATAAAAAGTTTACTAAACCGTCGAAGAGTACGTTTTTAGCTTGTTTAAAAATAAAATTAATTTATTCAGCAGAAATTTATTATTTTCACGAAAATGCTCCAATACTTTTTAATGTTATTACAATTATTATTACATAAATTTAACACATTTCTCTCATTTGCAACATAAAGTTGCCGAAAATAATTTTGTCGCATTTTTGATGCCAACGGTACCACTGTGCACTGGTAAAATAGCCCCACTCTCCCCTTTTTACTTCTGGGCAGCTTGTAGTGTTACTTTTTCTGATCTAAAAAAATATCGTGTGGTGCATCGTTAATTTTTTAATTTCCAAATGATGTAAGATGAAAAAATATTCTGGACATTATGTAAATTATTCACAAAATACGTTAGAACCCGATATATTAGCAGAAAAAGTAACAAACGTAGATAGTCAGAATGTCATAAAATATTCCCTAAATTTGAAATTTGATGAAACATTGTATTTTTAATTATTCTGTTGGCACACCACACAATTTTTTTAACATTATCAATCTTTCCAGAAATAGACGTTTTCATTTAATTATTTACGTTGATCGTCCCACATATTGTCACATCAGAGTCGTTGTTAAAAATCAAATAAAAACGTCAACGAAAAATAAAGTAAAACCTCCGAAACAGGGCAACGGCGAAATTGATTATACGGACAGTTTGATGCGATTTTATTGTTATTGGTAAAATATAACAGGAAAGGGTGTTGGTTTATGTTTATGTCTGTTTCATTCTTACTGTGTGCTTTTGATTTACTGCCGGTCAAGATAATAAATGTTTTGGTATAAATAAAGATTTTATATGTGGAAAGGAGAATGCTGCGTATAAATTTATAAAAATGTTATAAATTTGCCAGGAGAACAAAAAATGACAATTGCTTGGTGGCGCAGGAAGCCCATATTTTTTGTTGCCTTTATTTGAAAAAAGGTATACGCATTCTTATTTATTTTGGTTTTGAGATACATCTCGTATTATTTCGTAGTATTGCGGTCCAGAGTAGGAGGTATTATCTTTAAGGTGGCAATATTTTATGATTTATAATTAGAAATAAACTAAATAAAATCAAATTCAGATATATTTATTAGGATGAAATAGTGCCCACACAGCACAATTGGGATATGAGATGACAAATTGACGTACCTGGATATCCCAGTACGTAAAATAAATAGAGAAATGAATGTACCTTTTACGATATCCTATTTTAGGACGTCCCCGGATATTCTTTTATGGATGTCAAAGAGCTATCCTGAATCGATTTAATTTTGACATTATGAACTAACATCGGAAATGCGTCGGGATGAAAAACGGACATCCTAGATGAAGAGCCCTAAATTTCTTTGAGGAGTGCTCAACTCGGTGCTCGTGGGATCCCCACACTTTTTGTGCCGTAACGGGAGACGTGGCTTGGGGCGGGACTTGGGGGGTTAATTAGGTGGGTAATTAGTCGTTTATCTAATCGCAGTCCCAATTACTTCACGCACTCCCTTTCTGTAATTTTATTACCCCTTACCGAAATTGGCGTTACGATTTTATTTTCTGTAAATCTACGCGTGAAGTCTATAGATTTCGACTTCTCGGCGTTTGTCCCGATCTTTCACTGGTCGTAGTACGCCGTGGCATGAGCCATATGAGCTTTAATAGTGGAGTGCTCGCGTTGACAAAAGTCGCTTAGTTTTTGATCCCGTTGGCACTTTTAGAGTAAAATGCCAGATGTGTTGCCAAATGTGTTGCTTATGCCCCGTAGATTACACAACATTTAGTTTGAAAAAATACACCGGACTCTACCTAGGTACTCAGGTGTTTTTGGGGTCGCTGATTCCGATGCCGAGGTCGGTTAAGCTATATCACGTCAGGTTCAAGGTCATTTTAAGATCAAACTAAGAAGAGGTGGTTGAAAAAATCTGAAAAATTTCACACATAGGTTTTTGGGGTCGCTGAATCTGAATCCGGTGCTCGCTTATCCTTAAAAGGCATCCGGAGGTCATTTCAAGGTTAATTTGAGTAAAACAGTCGAAAAATCCGAAAAAAACTATGTATAGGTTTTTTGAGTCGTTGAGTCTGTACCCGATGCCGGTTGACCTCTATCACGTCAGTTTCAAGGTCATTTAAAGGTCAAACTAAGAAAAGGTGGTTGAAAAAATTTGGAAAAATTCACACATAGGTTTTTTGGGTTATCGAGTTCGAATGCGGTGTTCGCTTACCCTTAAAAGGCATCCGGAGGTCATTTCAAGGTTAATTTGAGAAAAACAGAGGGGAAGCTGTCAAGAAATCTGGAAAAATTTATATATAAGTTTTTTGGGTCGCTGAGTCTGTATTCGATGCCGGTTGACCTCTACCACGTCAATTTCAAGGTCATTTGAAGGTCAAGCTAAGAAAATGTGGTTGAAATAATCTGAACAAATTCACACATACGTTTTTGGGTCGCTGAGTCCGAATCCGGTGTTATCCTTAAAAGGCATCCGGAGGTCATTTCAAGGTTAATTTGAGAAAAACAGAGGGGAAGCTGTAGAAAACTCTGAAAGAATTTAAGTAAAGGTTTTTTTGGGTCGCTGAGTCTGCATCCGATGCCGATTGACCTCTACCACGTCAGTTTCAAGGTCATTCGAAGGTCAAATTAATAAAAGGTGGTTTAAAAAATCTGAAAAAATTTACACAGGTTTCCAGGTATCCAGAGGTCATTTCAAGGTCATTCTGAGGTTATTTCAAGCCGGCATCCGTTTGCCAGCTTTAGCTGCACATGAAGATTCTTCGGTTATCTCAGTGCAAATATATTTAACTCAATGAGTTACCTACTTATTTTTTTCTGTGAAAGTTGACGAGCTTATAGTCACCACATAAATCCTGTGGAACGCAAAGACTGGCCTTTAGGTATAGTTGCAAAAGCAAAGCGAACATGCAAGTAGAGGGTACCTTGAGTATTCGATAGCTGGCGCATGCCCACCGCAAGTGAGTTAGGGCTTCACTCATTTGTAGCTCAATCATGTCAGGATCAAAGTAATTTAATGGTTTTTTGAGTCAGACAAACTGACAAGAAGGCAGACAGACTGTCAGGTAGAAACATTTAGTCATTTAGTCAGACATGTAGATAGACAGAATTACCGACAGGAAGGCAGGTAGAAAGGCAGGATGTCAGATAGATGGACAGAGAGAAAATGCAGGCGGACGATAAATACAGACTAACAAGCAAATAAACGGGTGTGCAGGTATAAAGGCAGACAGATAAACAGACAATAAGTAGGCAGGTGAGCATTCGTATAAACTTTTTCCAATTTTTTTACCTCCTATTCTTATTTTAACCTTCAAACGACCTTGAACATGAGGTGACAGATGTCAACCGACATCGTATTCGGACTCAGCAACCCCAAAAACCTGTGTGTGAATTTTTTCAGATTTTTTCAACCACCTTTTCTTAGTTTGACCTTCAAATGACCTTGAACCTGACCTGATAGAGCTTAACCGACCTCGGTATCGGAATCAGCGACCCCAAAAACCTCTAGGTACCTAGGTAGAGTCCGGTGTATTTATTCAAACTAAATGTTGACCTGTGTGTTACAAATCCACTTGTCGTCAAAAAATCGTACTGAATATAAAGGCTCTAATCAAAATTTTCTAACTAACCACACCACGTGATAGAGCCAATCATGAAGCATATTTTATGCAAAAATCATTAAATTCTCTGTAGTATCTCTATTTTTAAAATAAGTAAATAAATGATATTTTACATTGGCTTATATTGCAGTAAAAAAACAAAAATCCCCATTTTTTCCGTTTGACTATAACAGAAAATTAATTATTTTTCGAATACTTTTCCTCTCCCACGAGGATATCTTCAAAACTATTATATTAATAAAAAAAAATATTGTTTACAAAATATTCACTAGGTATATTTTCCGGATTATTATGGTTCGTAAATCAGATTTTTTGAGAATCTAATAACCGAAATATTTAATAAGGTGTAGTGTGATGTCAATTTCCCAAGCTTATAGGCGGCATCACGTTCCCTGCAAATATTCGCTCTCCCACTGCTTTAAGACTGTTTTAACAACCCGCACTACCTCCCGTAATGGTCCATGGTTAAATAGTTGGGCGCATTTTAACTTTTGTGATTCGCTTTAATTACTATATAACCAATAAAAGTAGATAAACAACTTTATTTAATCTAATAGGTATAATAATATGACTTAATTATTAGGTTTGTAAGTTAAATTGATAATAATTAAATTATTAAGGCCCAAAATGAAAATTAAATGAATAATTTTGAGCACTTTCAAAACTATCACCTCCAAACGAAATACCCGAACCCGAGGGTATCGTGTTAATTTCTTTTGAAGTTGTGGTAGTAGCTTCGGAGTAACCAATTTTATGTTACTCGATGATTCGATTTTCTTCTCCCCCATTAACATTCTACACACTTTTTTCTTCTTCTCAATTGATTCTTCTATATATGACTCTGCCACTGAAGACGACTTGGAATTAGTTATTATTTAGAATAAAAAGACAATAATATTGTGAAGACACTTGCTTCCATCCTCCTAGCCATTTCAACGAGATTAAATCGACGTCAGCATCTGCCGCAAGAGACGCAGAATTTCGCCGGAAGCAATGCCCTGTATACTCTGGCGGGTTCGGTATTTTAAGAAATTCAGCAACGATAGAGGGCATTTTCAAAAAATAATGGAGTTCCACACGTTGTACCGTACATTTTCCCTTACGATAGGAAATTAAAAAATAAAATTCTCTGGTTGTAACCGAACATATTTCTGGTACACTTCCATGGGATTAACAGCTTCACCTTCAGCTACCACGGGAAACATTCTCTTAATGTTGGTCTTCGTATCGGGAATTGTTATAAGAAGACATCGTGTGTCTTTTTGGACAATATCTTGTATTTTTAGTGAATGTAGCTTTTCGCGCCTGCATGCACCACATACGCCACCGAGAAGAGCAACCGGCGAAATTAAATATGAAACTGATGAATGTCATTAAAGTATGATTTGAAACTTACTTTGATTAATAAATACTTCTCATTGTCTGCATTTTTTATCAAAAATATATTAATTTCTTGGCGCGTCGAAACTTTTGACTCTGTGGGCTCGTAGCCTACTGAATTTCGCTTCAAAAAAGCTACCTATAGGACTGACGAATTTGTTTATTTCTATATTTTCTTTGACAGACAAAACAGCTTTTATCATCGAATATTTTGACCAGAGAGTAGACGGTTTTACTTCTTGCAACTGTAATAGTAATAGGAAAATACGAATATAGTCACAATAATAATATAATTTACATATGTTATTAATATTGAATGCAAAGAATAGCGGCACTTACTTTCTCATGAAAATAGTTCAACATTACATCTTCGTGTACAATTACAATGTTGTTCATTTCTTTCCATCGAATAAATGCTTCATATTCTTATGTAGTAAATCTAACACAGTTTCCTTCACTTTTTCAGATGTAATTTGTGGATTATGGATTTTATACCGTATAAAAAGAACGCGTCAAAATTTTTTTGTCTACATTAAACAGTTTGGTTACTATAGTCGCATGATAATTAAAATTCGAAGCTCACTATTTTCGAGAAATATTTGCTCTGATCAAAAATTTAGGGACTTTTAACAAAAAAATGTTGTTTGTAACACGTACCTTAAATCAGTTTTTTTGAGACTCATAGGCTATTCCGGAAATAGCTACGATTAGTCCCAAAAAACATGATTTTAGGTACTTGTGACAAAAATAACTATTTTCATATACAGTGTGTCCCAGGATAGATGTAACAAGAGGTGTAATGGGCCAAAAATTTTGGAATTTTGGAGTGGTATTTGGGGATTGAGTCCCGCTTGTTGTAAAACTAAAGTATACCAAAAATGACTTGATTTGGTGTTCTACAGGGTGTTTTATAAGCAAAGTTGTAAAAATCACCGTTAATAAAGTACCTTCATTTTTCAAAATATAAACAAATTCCACTAAGAAAAGTTATTTAGAATGCAATTTTATACCTCTATACCAAATTTCAGGAATATAGAATTATTTTTTTGAAACTTCCCATTTTTTCAATACATTAGTATTTTATTTTGAACCATTCAATTAAAACTGCATAGAAATTATTTTTTGTGAATTAATATTTAAAGTTATGTAGAAGCTAAAATTAGGCTATGAGAAAAGCAGTGGATACACATTTATCATTTATTATGGGTCGCGTGCGCCGACGTCACAGATTTTGAGACCTTAGGAAAAACAAACAGCTGTCATTGAGAAATCCGCCGATTAAACGTGTTTCTTTAAAGTGAATTTTGCAGTGTTTGTGCCATTTAAGAACTTGTTGTTAGATTATTTAACATCTACAACTATTCTTAATACTGTTATATAAACAATTTTGTTCGTCAGGTTGACGGTTAGTTCGTATTTTGCAGAATTGTCTCCTGATGTAGAGGTTAGGTATACGGCTGCCATCGAATTAAATCCTTATATTTTGAGAAAAAAATACTTTAGTACAAATATTGATGTATTTCCAAATGTTACACATAGGGATGTTGCGAATTACTTGATTTTTGAAAGAATTACATAGGCAGAAGGACGAATTCAAGGCATTGAGAAGTCTTGAAGCTGTTTGTGGTTAGGTGAAAGAAGTACTCTGCAAGAAATTTGCAGGATAAAAGCTTGTTACAACGGCAAGAATTAGTTATCAACCATTTTTTTCATATCTGCTTACCTAATTAAATGTTGTTTTATAAATAATTACTAATGCAGAAATTAATTTTTCAGGATATGAACTCTTAGCATCATGAATAAAAGCCATTGACTCCTTGGATTATTGCAGATTCAGATGGTTCCTTAATGCTCACAGGGATTGTGTTGCCAGTCTAGACAAAACATGTTCACCACTTAACAGGAAATCTTTTCTTTTAGTTTTTTAGCAAAGAACATGGCTATGGTTGGAGATTAACCGCTGTAAATTTTGTGAAAAAGACACTTTATAAAATAAACAATGAAAGACTGACGTATCTACTGTAAACTATTTGAAGTATGTAATAAGATGTACACAATTTCTTTCAGCGGTTAACCCCTCGTCTATACCTTATATACCTATAGGTTGGACTACGCAAACCGTTGTAATTTTTGTAAATTTTTTATTATAGTTCATCTCAAACTTATAGCAACATGAGGCCCAGTGTTTCAATACAAAATTAAGCACTTTATCCTACAAATAAATTAGCTCGAAGGTTAGAATATAAAGTTGCAATATTAAAGTGTTTAATAAAAGCATATTCTAAACTTCTAGCTAATTTATTTGTAGGATAAAGTGCGTAACTTTGCATTGAAACACTGGGTCTCATGTTGCTATAAGTTTGAGATGAACTGTATATTATATTATATAAAATGTTTAACATGTATTTTACTATTTTATGTAGGTCAATTGTTAATTATGACTTGTATTCTCTTATATATACTATCCCTCCGTGCAGTTCATGCTTCGCTCAACTAAATTTACTTAAATAAGAAATAGTTATTAAAAATAGAGACAAACCAATATAAAATGTTAATTTTCTTTACCATGGATTGTTTATTGCTTGTTTGAGCAGCAGTTATCACTATCACAATCATTCTCGCATTAACATGCAACAACTTAAAGCATTTATTTTAATTGCCTGGAATTGTTTAACCTAACCTCTTCTTCTGGCTGTAAATCGACGTTATTATATAAAAACTGATGTTGTCTTGGATTGCGACACTTCCACAATTTATAACACAATGAAAACTAGCCATTTTGTATGATATAATATCGATAAAAACTCTAGGATTACGAAAAATTTAATTCTGAGGTTCAGTCAGTCGCCATTTGACAGCTAATGACAGCGGTTTGTTTTTCCTAAGGTCTGGGACTTGTGACGTCACGCGCACGCGACCCATTGACATATCTGTCAAACGTAGTCAATATTATCCTTAATTTCTGTTTCAAATTAACGAACCAAGCATAAAAAATTAAGTGAAAATGGTACTCACAGTGTGTGAAAAAATTTATATTGTGCAATGCTATGGAATTGGCGGTGAAAACTCGCTAAGAGAAGTGGTAAGCCAATTTAATTTGAAATTTCCAAACACTGCTTGGTCACGTACTCAGGCTATGAGAATAATTAAGTTTCAGGCTACTGGTAGTGTTCTTAACATGAAAAGAAAAATAACAGCATATGATGAAGACAATGTTGGGGCTATTATAGCTTATGCCTCTGTTATAGACAATCCTAGGATGCCACTAAGAGAGATATCAGCTCTTATTAATATTAGCAAGTCTGAACTTCAAAGAATTTACAAGGCAAAGAAAATTAGGGCATATAAAGCAAATTATAAACATACGCTTGAAGAGGGAGATGACGGCCGCAGGTTGGATTTTTGTTTGACCATTGGAGAAAAAATCATGGAAGAGAGATTTTTTCATAATTTCATAATTTTCTCAGATGAATCCACATTCACAACCAATGGTGTTGTTTCATCTCAGAATTGTCGGTTTGGGCTTCTGAAAATCCAAATTTTAGAATTCATTGTAGAAGACAATATTAAAAAAGTGAATGTTTGGTGTGCTGTTTCTTAGCACGTTGGACTTATTGGACCTTATTTCATTGAGGTAAGGTTAAACCAGTACACTTATTTACAGCTTCTTGAAAGATTTTCTGAAGAACATTTAAATATTTTATGAGATATGCCTTTAGTTCATTTTCAACATGATGGTTGCCTTGGCCACTCCACAGAAATGGTTAATCGGTGGTTGAATTTAAATTTTGGAGAAAATTGGATTGCCAGGTATGGACCCATCAAGTGGCCGGCGAGATCCCCAGACCTATCAATATTGGATTTCTTTTTATGGCGTCGCATCAAGCAGTTGGTTTACGCTGAACCACTTCCTAACGATGTGGCAGTATTGAAGCAGAGAATTACAAATGCCGTAAACTCCATACCGTTAGATCATATTCGAAACAGTTTTAAGGACTTCAGGCGAAGGATCGAAATGTGTGTGGGTGTGGGTGGTAGCTACGTCGAATAATAAAAAAATTGTAAACATTGTTTTGTATTGGTCAATAATTAATTTGTTTGTGAATCTGTTATGTTTTTGACATTTATTACTTGTTATAATTTTTAAACCTCATTAATCTTCTGTTAGTAATTGTTTCTTGTTTTACAATTAGTTCGATTAACATTATACCTTCTTACATCTCTTATATTCAATTTTTTATTTACCAATAGCCTACTTGTTGAGATGATTAACATTTTCTCCTACACAACTTTAAATATGAATTCAACTCTTAATTCGCAAAAAAATGGGAAGTTTCAAAAAAATAATTTTATATTCCTGAAATTTGGTATAGGGGTACAAAATTGCATTTTAAATAACTTTTCTTAGTGAAATTTTTTCATATTTTAAAAAATAGAGGTACTTTATTAGTGGTGATTTTTACAACTTTGCTTATAAAACACCCTGTAGAACACCAAATCAAGTCATTTTTGGTATGCTTTAGTTTTACAACAAGCAGGACTCAATCCCCAAATACCATTCCAAAATTCCAAAATTTTTGGTCCATTACACCTCTTGTTACATCTATCCTGGGACACACTGTAGATATAATATCATAAGTGATATAATTTTGTCGGCATTTAGTGATTATTAAGAGAGTTTGTTCTGGCTGATTGGACTAGCTCCACAGTGCCACAAAAAAAAAAAAAAAAAAAAAGAGAGTTTGTTGCTTGGCTATTTCGCGATTGACATTGACAGATAATAAAAATAAAGAGCCGTCAGGCGATTTAGTTTTGTCAATGTCAAGAGCGAAATTGCCAAAGCAACGAACTCGTGTAGAATAATCATTAAATTTTGCCAGACGGAATTGTATCACGAATGGTATTCGTCATGACTATTTCATGAATAAAAATTTAGGCAAGGAAAACAAATTTATTAGACATAAGAAGTAAATTTAAAAAAAAAAAAAAATAAATCACCAAATCTTGAACATTTGGGGCCGTTATTCGCGCACATTTTTTGCAACTGACGTGAACCGACGTTTGCAAAAATTATTGCAATGACGCCGACTTGTTGAATAGGTTACTATGTTCTCAAAAAACAAAGGAAAATTTGCCGCTGGCTTTTTATTGGTTGAGCAACCCTGGCAAAATTTTAAATGTTAAATTTTGTTAATGCGAAACTATTTTTGATTAAATTGATCGATTTTGGTTGGACGAAATTTATAGGAATGAAATAGTCACCAGAATTTTCTACCATATAGGTAGCTGATACACTGTGTGTAGTGGCGGGATGGGCATAGGGAGTTAGAATTGCAACATCGCGTGTGGCAGCTGGCTGAAATTAAATAACTGAGCACGGGAATGCTTCAGTAGTCTAACGCCGACTCTTTAATGTATTGCTGCCGACAGGCGAATTTGCTGTTACCTGGGTTGTCATATCTCTTGCGCTACGTGGAGTACATGCCCAGTCCGCAATTACACGCACTGTATATGTGCTTTTTAGAAGAAGTTAATATGGGAAGTACTACGTTTGGCACAAGCTCTGAAAGTCTTATTATGAGACCAAAATAATATTGAACGTAAAAGAAATTCGTATGCAATCGAGCAATATAATCAAAGGTTCTGAGAAATTATTTGCAGCATTTATTGATTGTTTAAAACTTCTAGAAGAAATAAGCAACCAAAGAGATGATCTGTATTCTAGAGCTACGTCATTTCGAAAAACAAACAATTTTGATGGTACGGTTTGGCACCGAAATTTAGCAATTTCGATTTTATTAGCAAAAGAAGTGTAGAATATTTAAGAATAAAAACAAAAGAAAGGAAGGTAACTTGAAACAGTTCAAATAGATCGAATGCCTGGAGGTATATGTATAATTGGCTGTAAAGTTTGATCACATATTTCCTTAATTTACAGATCGAATTGCTTCATGTTCCTTCTTTTTGTGGAATTCGTTTTTTCTTCTAGGTTTAACAATTTCGACTACTTTGTCAGTAAATTTATTTTTTTTTAGTAGTTATATAGTATAAGTAGGTTTTTTTTAAATTTTGGTTATTTTTAGCTACTTTCATAATTGGTTTACCATTTTTGGCTTGATAAAAAGTCGACATCGAGTTATTTGAATTTGTTTATAACTATAATTTTGAAAATTATAAACAAATATCAAAACAACCGTTTAAATGAAGATAATAAATTGTTTTCTTAATACAGTTAAGTAAAGTACATGTAAAACTACAGTTGTGCTCCTACGAGTCCATGAACTTATACAATAAGCGATTGAAATTTCCAAATATTATATTTTAAGCCGTTTAAATAAATATTTTGCGCTAAAATTTGGCAGGAAAATTTAATTTAATAAAGAGCATAGTTTCACAACTTTCGTTAAAATTGAGGTATTACTGAATCATATTTACTAAATTATTCAAGAAAGGTACACGATTTCCGTGTATTTCTAAAACAAAAATCCAAATGGACTACGTCTCTAGTTTTGTTTTTGTAGTCTGGGATAGGGATCGTGCCACAAGTACATCATTAAGTAGTTCGGTACTCCGTACTCGCAATTAATATTTTTAATTTCCTCAGAAAATAAAAATAAATAATAACGCCATGAATTAATTACTTCCACATCCAGTGGAAGTATAGTAACGACAAAAAAATTTTTAAAAATTTTTATTGTTCAAATAGGCTTAGAATGTCACGAAACGTCGAGATCTTAAATTTGAGCGAAAAAAACATTTCTGTCTGTCGGTCTGTCGGTCTGTCTGTAACTTTTTTTGTGCGCACGTTTACTCTGGAACCGTTTGAGATATTGACTTGAAATTTGGTACACATATGTACTTTAATGATATCTGGAACTAGATTATATTTTCATCTTGTTCAGTCGAAGGGTTGGGGGGTAAATTGGGGTAAATTTGGGGTAAATAGGTAAATCAAGCAGGTAAGAGTCCATAAAATTGGTATTTAGTATATACAAGAGAAGCTAAGGTCTCAAAAAAAATTTGGGCATTAGCCCCCCCATTGCCATTATTAAAGGGGATAAAAAAAATGTGATTTAGTGTTTGTACAAGAACCAGAAACCTCAAAATATTTTTTTACTTCATCCACCCCCACTACCACCCCCTATAACTACCCCCACCCCGCTACCGATGTGGGGTATCGTTTTATGGGTTTTTGGGGTAGAGCATTTCAAATATTATATTAATAAAGTTCCATGAACAATTATTTCCACATACAAAATTTTTTCGTTGTGAGTGACTTGGATAAAAAATCTGGATGTGGAAGTAGTGATTCCTTGGGCAGCGGTTTTTTTTCTTGAAACTGAATTATATATAATTTTTAGTTTATGACAACATTTTCTCTTGTATCTTACTCGCCTAATACAATGGTGACTGCGGCATTGCAATAAACCGAAAACAATATAAATTAATATAATTTGTGAAGGGATTTCTATTTTTAAAATTACAAGACAAAAATTCAAAAAACACTGCAACTATAGCACTAATTAAAATTTTTTTATTAGTTCAAAGTTAAATTTTTATAAATTTCATTATATACAATGCATTTTTATATAACTTAAATGCATTTAGCATAAATAAACATTATTTTTTATTACAGATTTTTAACGTGCAACCAAGTAATGCTGGTATAACAATTTTATTTTCGTCCCTTTTTAACCTGTCCGCTTTTAACTTGATTAAAAGGCAAGCTCGGTCAATATTTTAAAAATAAAAATGTTACTCTAGATCTAAGTTAACTTGAGGAAATAAAACAGTAAAAGCAGATGTGTCGTCGAGGGTGGAAGTAAATTATATGTATTACTGATAGACAGGGCGATTCGTAATTAGGGGCAAGACTTCAGGGTCTGACAAAAATAGTGTAGTTTTTATTATAAAAAATGATATCCGTCCAATATTGTACAATAAGATGTAATACAAGATCAAATAGAGTATGAATATCACGTGAAATGTCAAATATGTAAAAAGCGGAAGTAAAATGCGGAATCCATTTTGGTGGACACTTCATTTCTTGAGTTTTATTTTTGAAAGAGATTTCCTTATTTTACTTTTTTATTTTCAACCTTTTAAAAATGGACAATAAAAATATTTTTTGGTTTAATAGGAGCAGAAAGGTACATTTATTTATATATGGTAAAATAAGCCACCCGGCGCCCTCGAGTTATCTGATTTTTTATTTGGTTATGTTGAATAAATCATTCCGTTGTGCCAATAAACTGACTCATTGGGTCGATAGACAAAATCCATAGTATTTTATTGGAACAATTACGTATTATTGGATTTGCGAATGACTTCCAGTATTCCACAGGGATCCAATTTGGGCCCACTTTGCTCATTATGTTTATGAACGACATTGTTACTGATATCGCCCTAAACTATCTTCATCTTTTAAAGAATTTCACTGTTTGATTTTGCAACACGATGTAAGCGTAATTAATGACTGGCATATAAAAAACAAATTATTTATTAATTCGTCAAAATGTAATATTTTATCAATAACAATTAAACAATTTTCCTTCTGTTGCATCCTGTAATCTATAGTGCTCCTCTAATTTCATTTGTTATTAAAACAATAAATGTCCTCATAGTTCCCAGAACGAGAAGCGTGTGACTAGTTTTTCTCCTTTGCCGATCTTTAATATCTGTTTTTTTTCTCTTTTTCGACATAGGTTATTGAAATAAATGATTTTTAAGGTAGCGGTTGGCTATATGGCCAAATACAAAAAAAAAAATTAAACAAAATATTGTAAAATATGATTACAGGTTTCAAAATAACGTTCTCAACCATATACATTTACCGATTTCGGTGTAGTGTTTGATAAAATGCTGTTGTTCACACATCATATTAATCAAGTGATTGAAAATTTTATATATTATTTTGATTTCTTATTAGAAATACTTTCACTTGTAAGATCTAATTTGGAATATATGTCAGTCATATGGTCTGCATATTATACGACTTATATAGAAAATTTAGAAAGTATTCAACGTATCATAACTTCTTTAAATTTTCTTGTCTGTTTTGCCTTTTCATGTTCACAGAATCGTTTCACGCCAGACGCATGTATTTAAACTCTCCACGCCCAGGACAAATGTAAAAATAAATCCTCAATTCAAGGCATATGTACTATTTACAATGACATGATAGCGTTAATATTTTCAGCTACAATGTTGCTTGTTTAAAATTATCTATAGTAAATAGTCATCATTATTCATTATTTTAGAATGTATACTATGATTTTTAAATATTAATTTGCTTGTGTGTATGTGTATCTGCACATTAACGTTTATGTAAAATTACATTCTTGATTTTTTTTTGTATCTTTTCTTCACATCCGTTAATTGGGTCTTTTAAGCTGTTAGATAGTGTATATAAATAAATAGATAAACTAAAATATAGCCAGTGATAAAGCAAAATGTTGTCATATTTAGCCAGGGCACTTATCTATTTGCTCAGCTTGTTTTAAACGCAAACATTGCTGACAAGATTTTCTTCTCTTGTCTGGTTTCAAAGTAAAGCACAGAGAAATATACCTTATTTAACATTCATCGACAGAAGGATGTTGTAGCTGAGATATGCATTTTCTTTCCACCCAGATGAGTACTACATCTCAAAACAAGGTGTAGCCATTACTCTGAATAGACGTTCTTCTAGCAAAAAAGTTAGGGGGCGCCTCAGAGTAATTGCTACATCTTTTTTTGAGATGTAGTACTCATCTAAGTGGTTCCATCACTTTTCGCAAGAAAGATACCGCTGTGTAGAGGTGAAAGCCATTTTCATCCCCCGTAAAAGATGGAAATGCGTTATGGGGTAGCTCATAATAATTGCTACACCATCTTTTTAGGCCTGCTGTTCAACTGAGCAGTTTCATAACTTCTTTTCCAGAAAGATACCACTGTTCAGCAGTGAAAGTGATTTTCACCCCTCGAAAGGTTGGAAAATGGTCAGAGATTTGCTCATTGCTGCTCATTTTTTTTAAATGTACTACTCATCTGAGTGGTTCCATAATTTTTTTTGGAACAAAGCTGTGCAGCCGCTTTATTGAGAATTAGCCCCTAAAGAGGTGGAAAAGCATTAGGGAGTACTTCAGAGTGATTTTTGCCCCGTCTTTTAAAGTTTTCTATTCCACTGAACAGTTTCATAATTTTTTTTGGAACAAAGATATCGTTGTGTAGCCGTAAAAGCAATTTTCACCCCCCGGAAAGGTTAAAAAGGGTGGAAGGATGTCTAAATGTAAGTCAGATCCTTCAACTGAAGCTTTTTACCTTGCTGAAAGATACAAATATTTTTTATAATTGTTAAATATACACGAGCCCGTTTCATCCCAATAGAGGGTAAAAATAAGGTAAAAGAATGTGTTTTTGGGATTCGTGCACTTTGAGACTTTTGATCTACTGGATTAGTAGAACAACATATAAAAATTGGAGAAATTTGACGCATACCGAATTTCCATTTATGGTGTGCGGGGTCCTTTATTCATTAATTTGAAAGTTTTTCGGAATTTTAAACAATTTTTTGAACCAATCTAAAAAAGCTAATATGAAAATGAAATTCTGATTCAGCAGACCCAATTAACATAGGAAATGACCTGTCGCATGTACAGTAGAAGACAATTTTTTTTGTGTGTGCCTGTGTTGTTTATTTTTTGAGATATTCGAACCGTTCCTTTATTTTGAGCTCAGAAAGCCGCACTTTTGACCCATATAGCCATTAGTGCATGATCTACTACAATATTTTTATACCAACAAAATTCAAAAAATCATATTAGGGATTTTTTTGTTCAAAATCTATACTGCAGTTAATCAGGACATTTGAAACGTTTTTGTATCAAATTTCATTCAAATATGTCAAAGGGTACTTATTTTATTGAGGATCAAAGTTGGAAATGGCTCCATTTAATTTTCTAGTAAAAAGCTAAGTAGGTCTTGGAAAAATACAATAGAATATGTAAAGAGAAACAGTTTATTTTGAATAAGAACAAGTGATGAGGTCGTTCTTATGCATTTTTGTAAAAAATTTTATCGTTTATTCCCAAGGAAGCCAATCAATTTTCAAAAGAAATTAGATATGCCTTGGTATAAACGTGGGTTTTTCATAAATATGCAGAAAAAGCAATGAATTCATTACTTGCACTTATTGAAAATAAAAATATTTTTCCCTTTTCACATCCCGTTGTTTCTTTCCAATACCTATTTTTTTTTTACTAGAAGATTAAAAGGCACTATTTACAACTTTCATGTCCCGTTAGATAAATACCCTTTGACTTTTAAATAAAAGTTGATATAAGAGAGTTTTAAACTGTCCTCAATAACGCTGTGATGCCAGATGTTGATTAAACAAAAAACACAAATGGGAGTATACAAAATCTGTAATAGGTTGTGTACCGACATCTGGAACATGGCAATATGGCTCCTTAAGTCCTCTAAATAGGAAAAAAGTTTATTCGATTATCTCAAAAAATAAACATAAAGATTATATAGGTATACTAGCTGACCCAGCAAACGTTGTTTTGCCATATAAATCATAAATTTTTGTCCAAAAAATAAAAAGAAAATTTCTGGATAGGGCCACTCTTATCACCTAGGGGTATAAAAAATAGCCTACGACCTATTCTCAGACCTACCAAATATACACCAAAAATTTCATAAAAATCGGTCAAGCCGTTTCGGAGGAGTTCGATAACAAACACTGTGACACGAGATTTTTATATATTAGATAAGAAAAATATGTTTTGAGAGAAGAAAGTTAATGTTTTTTTTGCCGTTAGATAGGAAGACTACGTAATATATTGTCTGTATGATTTTTGTCATTAGCATAACTTAAAACCTTTCTAAATTTATTTTCGCCCTGATCAAATATTTAGAAACATAATGTCATACTTTTTAACCACTCTGTACTTAAAATGAGTCATCCTGTAATTCCTACAAAATTAGCCTTTAGT
Organism: Rutpela maculata; assembly: GCA_936432065.2. NCBI lineage: Eukaryota > Metazoa > Arthropoda > Insecta > Coleoptera > Cerambycidae > Rutpela > Rutpela maculata. Next base: position 206,998,868 of record OW386286.2, on the reverse strand, counting down.
TGATAGACACATTTACATAGATTAAGTCGTTTTAAGTCCCACAAATGCGCTGATATAATCAACGGACTTATATTTCGTTTATTTTATGGTCAATTCACTCCGGGAATATAGTTATTCCGATATATTAAGGTTATATAATCCGATAGGTGTCTAATTAGAGAGCCGAAGCTTATCTACTATTAGTAATCGTAATTTGACAATATAGTGATTTAATGCAGTCAATTATATCATTGATTAAGGTAATTATGATAACATTGGTTGACGGAGTTAGGTTAGAGGACATAACTTTCGTAGATCTTTGTTGGTTTTATGCTTCGTATAATTAACTAGAAAATAAGGAGAGAAACGCAATAGAGTCACCAATACAATAAAAGTCAACGTTTCTAGTTACATCGGAGAGATGGATGCAAACGTAGAATTAGTTGAAGTTATGAGAATCGGAGATGATTTTTAGCTCTTAAATCAACATACCAGACACTAACGTTCAAAATTTAGCATTATCTGTATTATTATTTTGCACTTTGCATTTTTTTATTATTATTTATTTATTTAGCATCTACCTCGAGGGTTATTAGCCAAGGCACATTACAGTATCAGTAACTGATAACACAGCCCCACAAAAAAAAGTTCAAAGCAGCGAACCAGACCCATGTATCCCTATGTATTTTCGGTCACTGAATCCGAATCCGCGGTCAAAAAAAATCGTACACCTCCAAAATCATTAGCTAGAGCCAAAAAACACCCCTGAAGTGGGATAAAAAGAAGATTAAGCTACCAGAATAGTTGTTTCTTCTTAATCAATCGAATTATACAAATTAAGGTTAAGCAGCGGCGTACATACAATAGATATGAAACATACCCCCAGGGAGGGGCGAAATCTAGCCCCCATATATAAAAAAATCGATCCAAAACAGCAATGACTGCTGAAAAAGCTCGAAATGTCTAAGTTTTGTTAAAGTGTTAAGAAACTACATCAGGTCCGACGTAATCTTCATAAACTGCCCCTATAGGGTTGAGAACAACCACCTTTAAGTTCAAAGACTACGAGAAAAACAAGAAAAAACGTAAAATCCAACAGGATTACTATTTTCATGGATGCTATGATTGGCTGAAATTGCGTAGTACTCTAAAATAGAATCAGAAACTTACGTACCATCAACATCCTACACTGTCAACCCTCAGAGGGTGTGAAAACTACCCCCATGTAAGATTTAACTATATAAAGTTATAGTGACTTCTATAAAAATTCGAAACACCTATGTTGTGTGGAAGAGAGAAGAAACTAGACTTTGTTCGACGATGTGCTTGAAAACCACCCCCACGGTGTTGCGAGATACTGTAAGATGTTGGAAAAACAGAGAAAAACTAACCGGATTTACATTTTTATGGATGCTATGATTGGCAAAAATCACGTTGCACACTTAGACCAGGGTCGATAATTTTGAAAATGGTAAAAAGTGAAAAAAAATTATAGTAGGATGAAACCCATTGGAAAAGGTAGAGAATATAACAAAAATGAAAGGAAAAATAATTTACGGGCGATCTCAGGTCGGAAAGGGGGAGTTTTTAAGGGTAAAAAACGGTTTATCTCGATTTCCGGCAAAACTACAAGTCCTATGAAAAAAAGTTAAATGGCAAAGTTGTAGGTAATAATAAGATATACAACTTTTGTTTTTACACTTTTTTCACATAACCTCAAAATTTATGTGAAAAATTCAAATAACCAATCCATCTTTTGCAAAAAAATTTATTTTTTCACGAAATTTGGTGAAAATTTACCTTTTTATGTCCCACACACACAGTAATTTTTTTTATTTAAAATATTTATTTTTTCACCTTATTTTGACTTAATATCGAAAAAGCACCCTAATTTTCAATCGAAAATTCTCACGTCAAAATATCTGCTTTTTTAAAAAAGTCGGTGGGCTTTTTGTTCGTTGAAATCTCTACTTTCTGATGGTATAAAAAAATATATACATTACTATGGTAAATGTTCTCAGAAAATGCAAATAAACGAAAAAAACTCGAATCCGAAAATTTTTTTTTGAATCATTATGTACAATTTTGAGCTATTTATTAAAATTTACACATTAGTTACTCGAAAAACGTAAGATTTCATGTTACATTGATAAACTAAAAAATTACAAATCCATAACAGGTAGTAAGGCCCAGACTTTCCTAGCCCCTTCCCCACTTCTCTATGAAATACCTTTTGATGGGCTAAAATTTTCCGAAGGTCACTCAGTTATATAAGTTATCTTAAAATAGCAATAAATATGTATCTACGCATATAATTTAAAGAAGATTCTACAACTTTCTCAAAATATTGTAGATGTCTTATTAAATATTAACTTTATTAACTTATTTGGTTGTTAATTATAGTAGTATATTTCGATTAGCAATTTTTTTGTTTATCAATGTAACATGAAATCTTACGTTTTTCGAGTAATTAAAGTGTACATTTTAATAAATAGCTCAAAATTGTACATAATGATTCAAAAAAAAAATTTCGGATTCGAGTTTTTTTCGTTTATTTGCATTTTCTGAGAACATTTACCATAGTAATGTATATTTTTTTTATACCATCAGAAAGTGGGGATTTCAACGAACAAAAAGCCCACCGACTTTTTTAAAAAAGCAGATATTTTGACGTGAGAATTTTCGATTGAAAATTAGGGTGATTTTTCGATATTAAGTCAAAATAAGGTGAAAAAATGAATATTTTAAATCAAAAAAATACTGTGTGTTTGGGACATAAAAAGGTAAGTTTTCACCAAATTTCGTAAAAAAATAAATTTTTTTGCAAAAGATAAAAATAAAAAACCAAAAACTTGGTTATTTGAATTTTTCACATAAATTTTGAGGTTATGTGAAAAAAGTGTAAAAACAAAAGTTGTAGATCTTTTTATTACCTACAACTTTGCTATTTAACTTTTTTTCATAGAACTTGTAGTTTTGCCGGAAATCGAGATAAACCGTTTTTTACCCTTAAAAACTCACCCCCTTCCCCTTCCCGACCTCAGATCGCCCGTAAATTATTTTTCCTTTCATTTTTGTTATATTCTCTACCTTTTCCAATGGGTTTCATCCCACTATAATTTTTTTTGGTCTCAAAAATTATCGACCCTGGTCTGACTTAGAATTTGAAACTCATGTCCTATAATAGTATATTATGTAACAAGTTTTATAAACGTCATTTTAGTCACGAGTTTTATTAATCGCGAGCGACGCGTAGCGGAGCGAGTGTTTAATAAAATGAGTGACTAACAAGTTTATAAAACGTGTTGCATACTATACTTTTTCTACGACAGCAAATATCTAAATAAAAAATTTGGAAGTTATTTTAATATTTCATTTATTAACGTATCAATAACATGGTAACAGTAAAAAATTACTAAACTATTTATTGTTCTACTTATTGTGTATATTAATGGTTACATTGGAAACATTTTGGCAATTGCTAAAAAAACTAAGTGATTTTCCTAAATGCGTTCCATCGAACTGTGTTAAATTTGCTTCATGATTTGAATTGAAGCTAATACTTGGTCCACTTTCATTTTTATCAATGCTTGAACTTTGAGCAATTGCAATATCAATATTCTCTTTATTTTTTTGCATTGCATTATTTTGAACAGTGTTCATGATTTTAGTAGCGGTCTCAATTTTATTGTTTAACGAGTGGTCAATATAACTCTCTGCAACAGCTGTGGATCGCCACCCTCCATGACGCTTTAATGCTGTGATGTCCGCACCCGAGTCCACCAAAATCGTCGCTGAAGACATTCTTAGGCAATGACCAGTATAAGCAGCAGGGTCAGGTCATTTTAAGAATTTTGCTACTACGCTAGAGAGGCTGCCAAATTTATTAATTCCAATTGGCTGTTTTCTACATTTTCCTCGCTGGTAGTTTAAGAAAAATCGGGTAGTACTTGTCAGGTTTGGAGGTCGAAGTTCCATGTATTTCTTGCATGTATGATAGAAATTACCTCCAATAACAAACTGACGTTCCGTTTTTGTTTTCGTGTCAGGAATGTGAACTAAAAGGGCCGTGTTAAGGTCTTCAACATCACTTGTTTGAATTTTCGTCAATTCTTCCCTCCGACAAGCTCCCATTATTCCAAAAAGTAACCCTACCTAAAATATTTATAATTTTGTTTATTTTTATTTAATTTGGTTTTATACTATTACCTTTGTAAATAGGTATTCTTCGTCTGGAGCAGATGATAAGAATTCTCTAATTTGCTGGGGTGTCAATATTTTCGACTTTTTAGGTCTGTAACCGTCTGATTTACGCTTCAGAAATGCACACAATTTGGGGTACTTGCTAATATCAACATTGTTTTTTAGATTAATTGTCGTCCGCAGCATTGAATAGATTGCCCACAAAGAGGACGGTTTCATCTTTTTCGACAAATTTTGGAAATAAGCAAGTAATACATTCTCAGAAAATGAATTTGTTTGGTTTTCTTGACGCCAATCTTGGAAAAGTTTATATGCACGTTCGTATTGACTTTTAGATTTTTCTGGCAGCAAACTAGCAGTTGCCGATGCCGCTGCTTGAGTAATTTCGGGCGGAGTACCAATGAAAACATCTTCTTCACTTTCACTGTCGTTTAGGCTCATTTTTTTCCAAAAAATACAAAATTACTTGTCTCTTGTCACAACGCGTCGATTTATTTTGACAGATTGATGACAAGAATTACGGAAAACTAACTTGATTTTTGCCATTAAAATATCTAGAATTAACCTCAGCCGTGACTAATATCTCGTTGCTAAGTTCAGCCTGTGACTAAAATGCACGAAGTCACGGTTTGTCGAAAGCGTGTTTAAAGGATTATTTAGCGTCATGGAAACGTATACGATAAACGCCATTTTAAAGATGGAAGTAGAAAAATGTTATTAAGTAACACCCCCAGAAAGGATGTAAACTACCGTAATTCAAGATGTAACTAAAAAGCTATACTGATGCTTATTCGTTTCTTTTCCATAGTTTTTTTTTTGTCTCTCAACCCCTTGGGGGTGGTTTTCAAGCACAGCGTCGAATATAGTCTAGTTTCTTCTCTCTTCCACACAACGCAGGTGTTTCGAATTTTTATAGAAGTCACTGTAGCTTTTTATAGTCAAACCTTACATAGGGAATAGTTTTCACACCCTCTGAGGGTTGACGCTGTAGAATGTTGATGGTACGTAAGTAGAATAGAAATCCTGTTGCATTTTACGTTTTTTCTTGTTTTTCTCGTGTCCTTTAAACTTGGGGGTGGTTGTTCTCAACTCTATAGGGGCAGTTTATGAAGATTACGTCGGACCTGATGCAGTTTCTTGTCACTTTAACAAAACTTAGACATTTTGAGCTTTATCAGCAGTCATTGCTGTTTTGGATTGATTTTTTTTATATATGGGGGCTAGTTTTCGCCCCTCCCTGGGGGTGTGTTTCATGTCTATTGTATGTACGCTACTGTTTAACCTTGATTTGTATAATTCGATTGATTAAGATGTAACAACTACACGTAGCTTAATATTCTTTTTACCCCATTTCAGGGGTGTTTTTTGGCTCTAGCTAAAATTTGAATGATTTTGGGGGTGTACGATTTTTTTTAACCCCGGATTCGGATTCAGCGACCGAAAATACATACGAATACATGGGTCTGGTTCGCTGCTTTGAACTTTTTTTTTGTGGGGCTGTGTAATACAATAAAAATGTTATATCACATATACTTATGAATTATTATCAGATATTATTTAACATTTTTATATCGCCAATAAGTTTTTGACATTGCAGTCTTTCCCTAATACACAGTTGAGGTCTTCTTTCAATTTGTGTTTCCGTCTTTCCATTGCAAATTTGGGGCACTCCACCAGGAAATGCCGGACATTACATGCAGAACACTTATTTACTGGTTCTTTCTTCAATGGGTGTCCATGGGTTGCTTTGGTGTGGCCTATTCGGAGACGTGATAAGATAATTTGATGGTGGCGGTTATTTGGAATGTTTTTCCAGGGCGATACAGATGGTTTAATTTCTTTGAGTTTCGATTCGGATCTTAACCATGTGCACGCCCATTTATTTTTTATATGGCTTTTCAGGGAACATTTGAATCTGCGTGCGGCACCTGCATTTCAATTGTGGCGTTGTCGTCGGTTATTGCAATTTTTGCGTGATAGTCAGCTGCTTCATTGACTTTTATCCCTATGTGTGATGGAATCCACAAAAAGTGTACTCCTTTTCCATGTTCCTGCATTTCGTAAAGGGTTTCTTTGACTCTCATTAAAATAGGGTGAGAAGTATACAAAAGTTTGAGGCCATCTATTGCAATTAACGAATCTGTCAGAATTAGCGTTTTTGGTAAATTTTTTCTCTTCGCAAGAAGTAGTGCATGATGAATTGCGTAGAGTTTGCCGGTGAAGATGCTGCACATTTTTGACGGTTTAAAATGCAGGCTTTGATCGTCTGTGACTACTGCGGCTCCAACTCCTTCCGATGTTTTTGATGCGTCCGTATAAATCAGAGTATGCTCTCCATATTTGGACATATTTCTCGGAAATTCATATGAATTAAATCTTTTGCGTCTTCTTTTACTTCCACGTTCAGTGTAAGTATAGTAACGACAAAAAAAATGTTTAAAAATTTTTATTGTTCAAATAGGCTTAGAATGTCACGAAACGTCGAGATTTTAAGTTTGAGCGAAAAAAAATTTTCTGTCTGTCGGTCTGTCTGTCGGTCTGTCTGTCGGTCTGTCTGTCGGTCTGTCTGTCGGTCTGTCTGTCGGTCTGTCTGTAACTTTTATTGTGCGCACGTTTACTCTGGAACCGTTTGAGATATTGACTTGAAATTTGGTACACATATGTACTTTAACGAGATCTAGAACTAGATTATATTTTCATCTTGTTCCGTCGAAGGGTTGGGGGGTAAATTGGGGTAAATTTGGGGAAAATAGGTAAATCAAGCAGGTAAGAGTCCATAAAATTGGTATTTAGTATATACAAGAGAAACTGAGGTCTCAAAAAAAAATTTGGCATTAGCCACCCCCATTACCACCCCCATTACCACCCCCACCTCATTATTAAAGGGGATGAAAAAAAATTTGTGATTTAAGGTGTGTACAAGAACCAGAAACCTCAAAATGCTTTTTTACTTCATCCACCCCCACTACCACCCCCACTACCACCCCCACCCCGCTACCGATGTGGGGTATCGTTTTGTGGATTTTTGGGGTAGAGGATTTCAAATATTATATTATTAAAGTTCCATAAACAATTATTTCCATATACAACATTTTTTCGTTGCGAGTGACTTAGATAAAAAATCTGGATGTGGAAGTAGTGATTCCTTGGGCAGCGGTTTTTTATTAAATTTGGTAAGTCTAGTGTTGCACATTGGTGAGCTGAGTAACCAGGGAGGGAAAGAGTTTGGGATTTTGGGAAAAATTTCTGGTATCTGAATATCCATTCTGGACATATACTGTTTGACTCTCTCATAAAGTGGAAGTGCTAGTTTTTTCTTTTTAAATACGTCAGTAAATCCTGATGCGAAAACATTGTTGTTTACCGGGTTTCCTCTAATACTTGTTACTCCTGCAGCGAAAATGATAGTGGCAATTGTGTGAACATTTTGAATGTGGTTAATGTGAATGACGAAAACTCTTCAACGCATCCTTCAGCACGCCTAAAACTAAATGAATCGAAAGGGAAAGATCGTGGGAAAAGATAAACTGCTTGTGATGGTGCTGATGATTTATCCGACAGTAGCAGGAGATTAAAAATAGCTAAATAGCGGAGTGCTCTAAAGTCAAGTCCACTGCTGATTTTGTTCATCAAGAAGTTATTAAGAAATCTTAAAAATCTGACAAGAAATCTTGATTCTTGACACAGCGAGTCTTATCTTGTCTTAATTTTGGAACCTCTATTCTGGTCATGCCTTTTTTTGATTTGAAGACAAGATGAAACAGTACCTCTAAAAGGAATGGCCTGTATATTCCCCTGATTAGTTAGCTAAATTAGTTAGTTAGTCAAATCACCAATCTGTTAAAATTTTCTCACCCATGGTTAAACGAAAGTCCAACTTGAAGTTAGTGAATAAAAGGTTTGAATGCATACAATTTGTTGCTGCTCACTACTGCTTTGCGAGTCACTTTAACATCTAAATACTTCTAGTTAAAAGTTTCTATTGCGAATTTATAAGAAACATTTCCGATCAAGTAAATTCGTTGTTCCAGGGTCAGCATAATTCAATAATCAATAATTAATATTTCCATAAGCATGTCTTCATTAGCATCATCTTCAATGTCAAAACTGTCATCCTCCGCAATATTTTCATCATTATATCTATCATCATCGTAATCGTAATCGAATAGTTGATCTGCTTCGATATCGGGTGAAGGGAAGGTGCGGGGGAGGCGGAAGCAGTGACGTGTTTGGGCGACCCTTAGCCAACTGCATGTAGGCAAATTTTATATAGGGAGCCAAAGATTTTTGGTAAATTTTTCCTTGCTTATTCGACAAGAACCTTAACTTTGTTTTCGCAATCCGCCTCATCCATCTTGGATATTCTTATTAAATCGCGTTCTAATTATCCCACAGCAATAAAACCGACGTCGTTGGTGACTGACTTTATAGTGAAACTCTCCTCTCCGATACACTGAAAAAAAGTTATTAGCGACCAAAGTTGAAATAAGCCCTTTCGCCCGCTTTCCCGCGCGTAGTTCTTTTATTTTAATAACGTTCTGCACTACTGCATGCCAATCGGTAAATCGTCGTTTGGTAGTGCAAATTTATCATAAAACATAATTTTCATGCATTTTAAAATCGTTCAGATATACCTGAAATTTTTTTACAGTTTGCAGTAACTTTTGATAACATTCTGCACTATAAAACTGCATGCCAATCGGTAAATCGTCGTTTGGTAGTGCAAATTTATCATAAAACGTAATTGGCATGGATGACGGCAAATATTTTAAGCATCCCAAAACTGCATACCAATTATTAATATCATCTTTTTTTTTCATTACCAATAAAATACCTCAATGGCATGCATTTTAAAGTCGTTCGGAGAGACCTGAATTTTTTGCATTTTCAGGAATAACTTTTACTAACGTTCTGCATTATAAAACTGCATGCCAATCGGTATATCCTCGTTTGACAGTGCAAATTTAACATAAAACATATTGGCATAAATTTTAACTTCGTTCGGAGATACCAAAAAATTTTACGATTTAATGTGTGCACCAAAATTTGTTGTGCGCGCGGAAACTGCATGCCAATAAGTTTCCGCTGGAGTTTTTTTCACGGCTTTTCGTTTGGCACTATTGGCATCTATTTTAAAATCGTTCACAGACATCGATTTTCAATGCAAACAAAAAATCGACTTGCACGCAACGACTACCTAAAATTCGCGTTTCTGGCATATTCATAGTAATTACATTCATATATATGATTGACATGATTTTAAAAACGTTGCACCTGACTGGTCATGTACCGCCGGTCTATTATTTACTCTATCTACTACTACGAGTTTATTTTATTTAAAAAAAATTCACATAATTTGTTTCTTATTGAAATACCCGAGTACTGGCCGATGTAGTAATAAAAATTTAATATGCATTTTTGTTACAAGTAATAAAGTTTTTGTTATGCATAAATAAAAATGGCACTATATCACCGAAGTAAGAATATATTTATGAGGTAATAAAAGCTGCATGAGCGTTTAGATGTAGATAATCTATTTATAAACAACAGATTTTTATTTAGTAACATTATTAAACATGAGTTTTATGTGTTTATATATATATTTAGAAGATTGCCTGATGTTTTATGATATGGTGCCTGGCAGTTTAGTATAAAACATAAACGGGGAAGATCTAGAACTTCAATTTTTCCTGGCTGTAAACTGTGTATTTACTTTACAATTCAAAGAAGTAATATAATATAAAATAATTTAAAAGCATGTTCAACGTGATTTATAGTGCAGCAAAATACGATAACTAAATTTAACATATTTATATCACAACCAGTAAATTTCAAGCAAGGCACACCGTATTTAGCTTATCGCAGACATTTAAATAAATTTATGCAAGCTAAAACAAGAAGTACCTCGTCCTGGCGATCCTGGCATTACCGTAATAAACCCGTTGGGCTTCATTTGATTTTGTGAATTATGGAATTATCTCTTGCATTGTATAATTTTTTATATTATGCAGTGCCATCTTGAACAAAAGGAGCAGAAAGCTCAAGACCAGGACGAAGCGCAGTAGGGCAAACGCAAAATCTACTTACTGTCCATATAATATCAGTCTGCAGCTCACAATTCTTAACAGATTTTCTTATTTTGCACACCCCGTTAGATATGTACTCTATTCGTGCTATTCGATCATAAAAGTCATTTTCAAATAAAGGTAAAGATAATTACAGCTTTTCGAAATGTGAAGATTATACTCTAAAAAAGGGTACCAATTTTTAAATTAATTTAAACTTTTTTAAGTTCCAAAATTGCTATTGAAAATGCCGTCAGCCAGTCTGTAGATATGTACGTACGGAAACACTCTACAGATCACACTTGTATGCCCGGATCCATTTGATTTTTTTTACAATTAAATTATTTTTTTTATAAGAATTAAACAACTTAACTATCATTTGTTTAATATATTAACCCTTTCAGGCACAGAAAATCAAGCACAAAAATAGCCTTTGCTGCACGGGATATTTTGTTCTAATTCATTTGTGTTTTTTTTTAATTGGGGATTGCTAAGCAATAAAATATACTTTAATTACATTTGTGGAGATTTTTTTTTTGAAGTATATACTTTGGCGTGGTACCATCTACATAGTATACATTACAGTGTATACAGTATATACAAGTGTTTACAGTCCACTATACATATACAATATGCGGTACGTAGATTGTACCACCATGCATTAAACGAGTCAGTTTGCATAGTTCAAATGGTGTAGCACCATACCTGAAAGGGTTAAGACCGATATGAAGTTCCGTTTATCATCATTTCTATATCCCAGACTTGAAATTATTCTGTTCCTCTGGACAGAAAATATTCTGGTAGCTTGAGGTACATCCCTCCACTTTAACAGCTCATATGCTATATGATATGCAATTAAAGAGTGGTAGGTAATAGTTAAAATAATTATTGGTACACTGTTTATCATATCTCCTAGGATAAAAATATTTTTACTCATTTTATTTGCAAGAAAATCCACATGGTGACTCCAATTTAACTTTGAGTCGAGATAAAGTCAAATAAATCTGGATTTTTATGGATTTCCATAGTTCTCTAGAGGTCTATTAGTACAGTAACTAGAGGTTTTAACTTCGGAATAATGTCATATAAATTAGATTTTGCTCATTTTTGGATGGCGTCCGAATGTTTATAAGAAGAATTATTTAGTTTAAATGTTAAATATCTCAGACACTATGGCACTTACGTCAAAAATGTTTATCAACAAAATGAAAGACTATTAATGCTTTCAAATGATGTTTTTTAAACACTACAGCATAAAAAACAAACAAGTTATGACAAAAACTTGTTGCTTTTTCACATTTTTTTAAATAAAATTGTCGCCATTGTGTTAATGTAAGTAGTATAACGTCTATTTTTAGTCACTATAGATTCAAGTGGCCGCCGAGCCTGACACATTAATTCTTGGGTGTAGGTACGTTATTAGTAGTAGACTCACCCGTCAAATGAGTGTTATGAATTATTGTAATGTAGGGTACAGTGCATAGTTTTGATTTCCCGAATTATTAACGTGTTATGTTTTGATGGATTACCGTACATTTAAGTACATTTGTGTTTAACTTGAAATAATTGACTTGCCTGCTCGGTAGGCGCCAATATTCTTGGCTAAAGATGTCGGTCTCGGATGACTGGGGCCGGGCAGGACTATTGCCCTTTACCCCAATACATCGCTGTAGACCGGGGACCAGCCTCGTGCAGGGCGGGCGAGCTTACTTTATGTCGGCCCCACTCACAAATGTGAGCGGTGCAGACGATTTCGGCCCACCTCCCTGGGTCCTGGCTCGTTGGACCTTGCTGGCTAAGGCCTCTTCTGGCGTTCTTCTGTCTTCGTCTTCTTTTCTTCGCCAGCTTGTTTGCCCCCGGGGGGTAGTCATCGGTCTGTTGGGTGTTTTTGGGTTTGTGGCGGGAGTGACTGCCGGTACACAAGATGCCAAGAGGCATCCTGTCATCCGGATCATCGGTAGGGTAAGGATGAGCTGTGTAGCTCGAGGAAGGGCAGACCTAACTGCTTTGGTAGCATTTTTGGTCTGCCCGGAGCTAGGGGGACTACAGGTACTGGACGATTGTTTGTCCGGTACCCGCAGGGTCTTGGGTGGGTGGTTGGGTGGTCGTCATGTCTCTTCCGTGGGGGTGGATCGTCGGTTGGTGGTATGCTTCTCATACTCACCCGTTATCCAGGAGCTGCACCTTCGGCCGCTTGTGCCTCGGAGCATCTGCTGGGTCATAGTCAGTTGCCTCCCTGACTAGTGGGTTCCCATGCTCCTCGGCAAGGGCGTACATCTTTCTGGCTCTCTGCTTGATGATCTCAGTGACCGGGGTGTAGTCCAGGTCCCTGTAGATGTCTTCGTTGCGGATGAACCAGGGTGCGTCGACGGCTGATCTGAGGGCGACGTTCTCCACTCTCTGGATCTGATGGAGGTAGCTCTTTGCTTGGTAGCCCCAAGCTACCGAAGCGTACGTCAGCTGAGGCCGGATGAGGGACCTGATAAGCGTGAGCTTGTTCCTCAGGTTGAGTCTGCTCTGTCTACCCGTCATCGGGTAGATTAGGGCTCTCGTCCTCCTGGCCTTTTTGACGATGGCCTCCGTGTTCAGTCTCCATGTTAGGCCTTTGTCCATGACCACGCCAAGGTAGTTGGCGGAGTCGTGCCATTGGATGTCCTCACCAAACATGGAAACGTGACCTGTGGGGTTTTGTTTTCTTACCTTCTTGAAGAGTACCGCCTTGCTCTTCTCGGCGTTGACGGCTACCTTCCATCTGTTGCACCAGTCCTCTAGGAGGGTGGCCGCCTCCTGGAGGTTTCTGGTGGCTAGCCTGGCACTCCAGGATCTGGCAGTCAGGGCTGTGTCATCGGCGTAGAGGGCCATGGAGGTCCTCTCCGTCCGGGGTAGATCGGATGTGAAGATGGAGAACAAGTGGGGGGACAGCACTGAGCCTTGGGGGACTCCTGCCTCCATTGTTCTGTACGTGGACACCTTGTCCACGATCTTCACCCTCATCTGTCTCCTGTGGAGGTACGATCTCACTAGCTTGACGAGTGCAATGGGGTAACCCATACTCATCATTTTGGCTAGGAGACCGTCGTGCCAGACCCTGTCGAAGGCTTTGGCAACGTCCAGGAACAGCGCTGCCGTGACTTGTCTTTGGTTGAACCCCTTCGTGACCTCCTCGGTGAGGCGGAGCACTTGGAGTTCGGTGGAGTGCCCTGTCCTGAAGGCGAACTGCTCGTCTGGGAGGACTTCCAGCTCTTCTGTCTTCTCGGCTATCCTCTTGAGTATAACTCGTTCGGCTACCTTACTCATCGCTGGGAGTAGACTGATGGGCCTGTAAGAGGAAGGAAACGTTAGGTTCTTACCTGGCTTTGGGATGACTATGACGTCGGCCTTTTTCCACCTGGATGGGAAGTGTCTCAACCTCAACATCGCGTTGATGATGTTGACCATCGCCGCTACTCCTTTCCGGGGCAGCTTTTTGAGGGCGATGTTCCTGTAGAAGAACGCACTACCGGGCGTCAAAATGACGCGACACCAATTTATTTCTCAGGGGGCGCCAGTCGCGTATTACCCCGTTCTTCTACCTCCCAGGCGGGTTCGAGATAAGATGACTTCGGTAGCCGAAAAGCGGGACCAAGGCTGCACTACCACAGATCGGAAACTACGCTCTCTCTGGACCCGAATTCCCTCGTTAGGGGTTTAGGCACCTCTTAATTTCCTGAATTTTTGCATAAAAAAATCCCAACCGAAGAATTTCTCTGCGGAGGGATTAGTTTTGGTACGCGAAAATCGCGTTTTGGTCCATTAATAACGGAATATATTTCTCAAAAAACGCATAAAAAAATCCCTATCGAACCTCCGTACAACAACCAGAAGGTCGAACGTTAATGCGAATTAACTCGACACATCCGGTTTTCTATACGAAAGTTCCAGGGATTATAGACCGTCAACAGGCCTCAAGATCAATTAAGAAACATTAGTTCAAAGAATCCGTTTATTTAACAGAATTGGTTATACAAAATTCTCAAGAAAGAATCGTGCCTTCCCCAATCAAGGTAGTGACTTTCAGACCATACAAGCGAGAGCGCTCGCGCTAACGATCGATTAGGTAGAAAAGATTCATACGTACCTTCTCAGAATCAAAATGCGAGCTTTTAGAATCATTTCAGACTCTGGGTAAATGAATAATTAAGGCTGACTGAAATTAACTTAAAAAAGTTTTACTAAATGAATTTAGTTTCGCTAGAGACTACCTAGCTTTAAAGTTCTTGTATCGTGGAAATTCACGTACTCAAACACATTCTGAGGACTTATTACTGCATAAGTTGAGTGGCGTTCGATCAGTCCACGACTTACTAACCCTTATCACAGTCGATTAATAATATCGATTTGGCAGCGTCTCACCTTCGAGCGACTATTAGGCAAAATTGAATTTTTGGATTTTTATGCACAAGGCGTTTTCCTCTATAACTTTGTCATTTGAAAAGCCCCGTTATTGGCTTTTCTACCATCACTTTGTCTGGACCACTCAACGCGCTCGACCAAATTGCGAGCCGCTGGGTCAATCCAAACTCTTTCTATGCGAGAAACCGGCCTTGTACATGTGCATTGATTTTTATCAATTTTTGCTTATCGGCACTACGCCGGCTTTGACAAAATCTTCTTTTTTGCCTTTCGGATGCAGTGCATCGTTAAAATTTTATGCTCATATTTTAGAATTGGGCTTTCAATGACCGTACCTCAAAGGTCAATGTCTTTGGTTGAGGAATAAAAAATAAAAAATAATTTAAAGTATATTTTCGTGGTACTTTTTAAACTGACTTTGTGGTACTTTTGAAAAATCCATTTAAAGACCAATTTTTGCGTACTTTTGAAAAATCGATTTTCGAGCCAAATTTCAAGGTACTTTTGAAAAACTAATCTGCGGGTGAAATTTTGGCGTACTTTTGAAAAATCGATTTTCAAGCCAAATTTCAAGGTACTTTTGAAAAGTTAATCCGCGGGTGAAATTTTGGCGTACTTTTGAAAAATTGATTTTCAAGCCAAATTTCAAGGTACTTTTGAAAAGTTAATCTGCGGGTGAAATTTTGGCGTACTTTTGAAAAATTGATTTTCAAGCCAAATTTCAAGGTACTTTTGAAAAGTTAATCTGCGGGTGAAATTTTGGCGTACTTTTGAAAAATCGATCTTCAAGCCAAATTTCAACGCAGTTTTGAAAAATTAGTCTGCAAGTGAAACTTTGGCGTACTTTCGATAAATCGATTCTTGGGCCAAATTTTGACGCCCTTCCAAAAATATTATTTTTCAAAGTCCAATTTATGGTACCTTTGAAAAAGTATATTATTCATAAATCTTTGTCATCATATACTTCTACTCTGATATTCTGAACCAAAAACATTTTTCCTAAGTGAAAATTCGGTGTTTCTTCGAATTTTCGCCTGGTCATTTCCAACGCCTTATAGAACCCAAAACGGTCCTTGTGGACTGATCTGCGCCTCTGCAGATTCCCAAAAATGTCTTTAAATGAAATTTTTGCCTAAGTCGAATTTTGATTATGTCTTCAACTTAGGACGATTTTGGAGAGTTCTACAACACTCCCCTCCTTTGGTTGAATCTTTTCTACTCATCGATTGCCTTCAATTTCCATATTCACTTGTATGTCTGTATGCCTTCATTTGACGGTCTGACCTATGGTACAGATGTTTAAAAATAACGGCCTTAATTGGGGCAGACGACTGATTCGCCTATCTAACTTAAAAATAAATACATTTTTTAAACAATACGCCAAGTTGATACAACATTTTTATCAACTTAATTACACCCGCGTCGAGGTGCGAAGCGTAGCACAATTTTGATTAGCGTCCACTCTCACTAATTCGTTGCACTCGCTTTTTTTTGCCCTGGTCTCGCTCTTGCTTGACTTCGGTCCTTTCTAGAAGAGGCTGTCTATATCTCCATGCCGCAGCTTGGACGGTCCTCGCCTTTGAGTTCCAGACTTCACCATGCCGCGCCCTTGCGACAGGCTGGGTCATCTTTCCATTTCTGCACATGGAAAATGCAGTTCTGCAACTAGATTGACTTTTTAGCAAGTCGTCGACTGGGACGCGTCGACTAACAAACACAATGTGTTGTTTTTAATGAAATATTTTTCTAACATGAATTTTGTTAACTTATAATGGTTAGAAATTGGTTCTTCGTAAGGTAGATTGAATCGGCTTACGATACTCGTGCGGTCATCACTACTTGTGAAAAAGTATAAAAAAAAATTGAAGCGTCTTCTTGAGCGAAGAACGGCTTCTGAAACTCGTCTCGTAGTTTCTCCTTCGTAAGGTAGATTAAATCGGCTTACGATACTCGTGCGGTCATCACGACTTGTGAAAAAAGTAAAAAAAAAAAAAAAATTGAAGCGTCTTCTTGAGCGAAGAACGGCTTCTGAAACTCGTCTCGTAGTTTCTACTTCGTAAGGTAGATTAAATCGGCTTACGATACTCGTGCGGTCATCACGACTTGTAAAAAAAAGTATAAAAAAAATTGAAGCGTCTTCTTGAGCGAAGAACGGCTTCTGAAACTCGTAGTTTCCATTTGGGGTATACGTTAATTTTGTTGACTTAAAATGATTAAAATTGAAGTTGTCTTCTTGCATAAGAAAAACAGCTTCCGAAACTCGTACTGATTCGTACTTATGCCTACGTCCATTACTCGAACTTGGCGGCTCTCGCTCTTGAGAAGCTAGGCTTACCGGATCGCGCTCTTGCGTCGGGTTCGCCGTCTTTCCATGTCTGCTCATGGGGTAGACTTTAAATTTTCGATTCGACCGCATACAGGTCAAAATCGCCACTTAGAATTTTGAGAAAAAATATAAAAAAAAGCGAAAACGGCTATTAGCCGTGGTCGACCTCAGAAATATCTAGAGGTGACTCTTCTATATCTGGCTCATCTCGAGCATCTTCGGGATCTCGACTTATTACATCCGGCTCATCTTGAGCACTTGCGGGAACATTGATTTGAACTAGTGTGGTATCGCTACGTCGCTCTGACCTGGGCGCGATCTCATTGTCTGATGAGGAAGCGTCGTCACTAAGATGAGTTTCATCCGGACTATCTTCTGATTCTTCAGACAATTCCAATTCAACATCGGGGTCTCCCTTAGGTGCCGGCCTGATGGCATCGACATGTAACCTCGTCGAAGTTACCCCCTTGTGAATGAGGTAAACTTCATTAGACAATCTCTTTAAAACCTTGTGTGGCCCACTCCACGACGGTGTGAAGGTATGATCCTTCCTGATCCTTTTAGTCATTACCATATCTCCCACTTTATATACGACCGGCGTTACCGCCACTTTGGGCGCGTAACGCCATTGGTAATTTGTTTGATTTTTACGAATTTCCTTGACTCTTTCAAGGCGGGGAACGTCCGCTTGATTACGACGTTCTTGTCTATAAGCGAACATATTCCAATCACCAATCTGCGGTAATTCATAGCCGAGCACTACGAAACTGGGCGTATGCCCCGTAGCGGCGTTTTTTCTTGTTCTCAAGATATATGCCATCTGACTAACATGTCGATCCCACTCGTCGTTGGGTGAACCATATAATAAGGTTTTTAAGATCTTCTTAGCTTCTTGCACCCTCCTTTCTATTGGATTAGCCTGTTGGTGGTAAGCTGCTGTGAAGAATCTTTCAATATTGTTACGTGTACAGAACGTATCGTAAAAGCCGGAATTGAAGTGGCCTCCCTGGTCGGAAATGATGACCCTCGGAACGCCATATCTCGCCACTAGTTCCTCTTCGATAAATTGTGCTATTGTTTTTCCACTGACTTGGGTGAACGCCTTGGCTTCGACCCACTTACTAAATACATCCTCTACCATTAATATATATCGGTTATCTGCATCTTTGGTTCGCTGAAGCGGTCCGATTACATCGACGCTTAGAACTTCGAACGGATGCGATGGAGCATGGCTTCTGAGAGGAGCCTTCGGTTGTGACTGTCTGCTTTTTACGGAATTACAAATAATGCACTCATTTAAATATTTGTTAACTAGTCTCGACAAATTATTAAAATAATAGCGGCCCGAGATGATTCTAACAGTTTCATCGCGGCCGGGGTGACCTACTTCCGGTCGGTCGTGAAAATGAGATATTACTCTCATGACCATACGTTTTGGTACGTATAATTTTTCTATAACATTTTCACCTCTCGTCCAAAGTGTGCCGCCTATCACTTGTCTTGTATTGACGAATTTCACCTCTGCCTCGGTTTTATCTGCTTGTCGCACTAGAGTATTCCATCGTTCAATTTGGTCTTGGATATCTCTGGAGTGCGTTTGCGCTTCTCTGACCTGATCGTTTAATTCCAATGTGGTAATCACTGATATTCGTTCCTTGTACGAGAATTTTGGTGGGTACATTCTCTCCTCTTCGTCGTCTGCTTCGACGTTTGGGCCTTGAGGATTCCTGCTAAGATAGTCAGCCAATATATTTTCCTTGCCGGGACAATGTTCTATGGTGAAGCTGTATTCCTGAAGTAATAATGACCAACGAGTAAATTTCGTTTTTTCGTCCTTATGCTTATTTAACCATAGTAAAGCTCGATTGTCGGTTTTGACTATAAATGGACGGTCTGCCAAATATATTTTGTATTTTCTTATATAATTAACGACGCTCAAACATTCCAATTCATTAATATGGTATTTTCTCTCCGTCGGAGATAACGTATTACTAGCATAAGAGACGATGTGCTTCTGGTCATTATCCCCCAATTGATATAATACTGCAGATAATCCTATTAAGGATGCGTCCGTCTGCAGTATGAACATTTTATTGAAATCTGGCCGGTGCAGTCCTAGAGGTTTATTCAATACTTCTTTTAGTAAAATAAAAGCTTCTTGGGCTTCCGGATTCCACTTGAAGCGCCAGTCTTTCGAGAGTAGTCGGGTCAAGGGCTTTGTAATTATTGCAACATTAGGGATATATTCACGTACCCAATTACATAGACCAAGGAAACTCTGAAGCTGGCGCCTTGTCGTAGGGGCCGGATAATTTTGTATCTGTAATATGTGTTTTTCTAATGGTTGAGTGGTGTTGGCATTTATTTGATGCCCGAGATAGGTTATGCTTGACGTGGCTACCACACATTTTTCCGGTGACACCTTTAAATTATGCAAACGCAGGCGTTCAAAGACGGCTCTCAGATGGTTTACATGCTGTTCTATATTTTCGCTGTAGATGATAATATCATCGAGATATACTTTGCAGAAATGATGCAAGTAGCCGGTCAATACGTCTCTTGCCATAAATTTTTGGAATGTACATGGAGCGGTCTTCAATCCGAAAGGCATCACGTTAAATCGGTAAGATGCTCCATCTAATGTTGTAAACGTAGAATAGTTTTTTGACGACTCCTCAAGAGGGATTTGCCAATATCCGCTCTTGAGGTCCAACACCGTAAATATGTTGGCGTTTCCTAGATCCTTTATACTCTCGTATATCTTTGGTAAGACGGATGCTTCGTCTTCCGTTACTTCATTTAAGTGACGATAATCAATGCAGAAGCGAGGCTTCTTGCCGGGCCTTTCAATTATAATGGGAGGCGAACTGTACTGAGCGGTACTCGGTTCTATGACCCCGGCTTTCAGCATCTCTTCAATTTGATCGTACATAACTTTTTTCTTAGAAGGAGACATGGGGTAGGGTTTGATATTGAACGGGCGGTCGTCTTTAACTTTTATTTTATGTTTCGTTGTCACCGTGGTAGCTTGGGTAGGTACCGCGGTGAACAATTCAGCGAATTCCTCGAATAGAGGTTTTAAATTATCGTTTCCGATGATCAGTTCTTCGGGAAGCCGGCATTGCTTCCTTGCTTGATGTGCTGCTTGATTCCAGAAGACGGTTATTCGCTCTTCAGTGCCGACGTAGACACATTTACGTTGATAATCGAATACGACATTGTGAGCATATAAAAACGGGGCTCCCAGAATGAGCTCTTCATTTAAATTTTGAATGACCTGAAACGTGGTCTGAAAGGGTACATCTAGTACATTAACGTTTATGGTCGTAGTCCCGAGGGATTCTACTAAACCATCGCCACAAGCCATAACAAAAGTTTGGGGAGCTGTAAGTTGATCAATGTCGTTCAAAAATTTCGGTTGGATAATATTCCTTGTCGAACCTGTATCCAATAAAGCGTTAACCGCTCGATTATTAATTATAATCTTAATGCGAGGCAGAGGGAAAGCGTCGTTGGTTTGATTGATAGATTCTAATGGAGTGAATCGGTGGGGAGATAGGTTGACTTCTTGATCCTTAAACAGGTAATTAAGGTCAGGAAGGTCATCGAAGTTTTTTAATTTAAACTTCTTGCTTCGGAGCTTCCCCGAGGGTCGCTTCGAGCCTGCTGGGGCCTGGTAGGCGGGGCTGGTACAGTTCGGCCTGGGCCATCGCCTCTGACCCCCGCTTGGTTTCCCGTATTCATATTACGATAGGGATTGTTTGGGCATTCCGCATGAAAATGCCACTGCTCCGTTGGGCAATATCTGCAAGGGCGATACGGGACTCGGGAGTTCCTTAC
The DNA here is from genome assembly GCA_936432065.2 of Rutpela maculata. Classification (NCBI taxonomy): domain Eukaryota; kingdom Metazoa; phylum Arthropoda; class Insecta; order Coleoptera; family Cerambycidae; genus Rutpela; species Rutpela maculata. Next base: position 206,978,063 of record OW386286.2, on the reverse strand, counting down.
GTCTCCAGTACCCCTTCTCGGTATATCCCCTCTAGGCAGCGAGGAAATATTATTTGCAAAATGCACCCTTGGTGCTGGCGGATTATCTCTTCTTTGAGATCCATTGAATGGTGTCCTAGATGCACCAAAGGAACTGGAGGACGGCTTCGCTAATGCGGAGGGTTCCGTTCTCCAGTTACTGCTCGATTGCTGATTCCCTTGAGCTGAAGCGGTAGAGGTGGACGCTTCTCGGTCTTTGCTTTTCTTTGCATTTTGCAGAATCTCGAATTCTTTATTCTCATCCATGATTTTGGCCATTTGTTCGGTCATCGTCACTAGTGTATTTGTATCTAGTATGACGGCACTCTTTAGGAGCATTTTCATATCAGGTCTCAACTGATTGAAGATGGTAGCCGCCTTCATCGCCTCCGGCTTAAACGGATCGATCCTCTTGAAGAGGCATACCTTCCTTGAAATAAATACTGACGTATTTTCCTCGGCATCTTGTTTCTTGCCATATAAATTAGCTACTGCTTCGGTGAGTACTTCACCTGAATCATAACGGCTTCTGAACCGCTCGAGGAATAGAGGATACGTGGTAATTAGGGTTCGATATTGTTCGAACCATTTCTTAGCATCATCTTTGAGCTGTTCTGATATTTTATATAGTCGGTCGTTATCCTGCGTAATTCGTACTCGGACGAAAAATTCCTCCATTTGATAAATGAAGGTTTCAGGGTCTTCGTGTTCGAAGCCATGAAATTCCGCATTTGGATGCTTCGACCGATACTTATGCTCGTGCGTGGCTTCGCTTAGAGCTTTGGCAAGACCTGCTGCCATTTGGGCGAACACTTGTTCTGAGGAGGGCTGTATGACTCCTTCAGTGGTACTCGGGCCAACCCCCGAACTACCCAGTACATCCTCCGCGCACGGCCTCTCTAACCCTCTAGAGACGTTGTCCATCACAGATGTCGGCTCGTCGTAAAACTGGAAAGGCGTTGATTCATCCATATCCTTTCCAGAAAGCCCTGCTGACTAACAACGCCCCACGTTGGGCGCCATGTAGAAGAACGCACTACCGGGCGTCAAAATGACGCGACACCAATTTATTTCTCAGGGGGCGCCAGTCGCGTATTACCCCGTTCTTCTACCTCCCAGGCGGGTTCGAGATAAGATGACTTCGGTAGCCGAAAAGCGGGACCAAGGCTGCACTACCACAGATCGGAAACTACGCTCTCTCTGGACCCGAATTCCCTCGTTAGGGGTTTAGGCACCTCTTAATTTCCTGAATTTTTGCATAAAAAAATCCCAACCGAAGAATTTCTCTGCGGAGGGATTAGTTTTGGTACGCGAAAATCGCGTTTTGGTCCATTAATAACGGAATATATTTCTCAAAAAACGCATAAAAAAATCCCTATCGAACCTCCGTACAACAACCAGAAGGTCGAACGTTAATGCGAATTAACTCGACACATCCGGTTTTCTATACGAAAGTTCCAGGGATTATAGACCGTCAACAGGCCTCAAGATCAATTAAGAAACATTAGTTCAAAGAATCCGTTTATTTAACAGAATTGGTTATACAAAATTCTCAAGAAAGAATCGTGCCTTCCCCAATCAAGGTAGTGACTTTCAGACCATACAAGCGAGAGCGCTCGCGCTAACGATCGATTAGGTAGAAAAGATTCATACGTACCTTCTCAGAATCAAAATGCGAGCTTTTAGAATCATTTCAGACTCTGGGTAAATGAATAATTAAGGCTGACTGAAATTAACTTAAAAAAGTTTTACTAAATGAATTTAGTTTCGCTAGAGACTACCTAGCTTTAAAGTTCTTGTATCGTGGAAATTCACGTACTCAAACACATTCTGAGGACTTATTACTGCATAAGTTGAGTGGCGTTCGATCAGTCCACGACTTACTAACCCTTATCACAGTCGATTAATAATATCGATTTGGCAGCGTCTCACCTTCGAGCGACTATTAGGCAAAATTGAATTTTTGGATTTTTATGCACAAGGCGTTTTCCTCTATAACTTTGTCATTTGAAAAGCCCCGTTATTGGCTTTTCTACCATCACTTTGTCTGGACCACTCAACGCGCTCGACCAAATTGCGAGCCGCTGGGTCAATCCAAACTCTTTCTATGCGAGAAACCGGCCTTGTACATGTGCATTGATTTTTATCAATTTTTGCTTATCGGCACTACGCCGGCTTTGACAAAATCTTCTTTTTTGCCTTTCGGATGCAGTGCATCGTTAAAATTTTATGCTCATATTTTAGAATTGGGCTTTCAATGACCGTACCTCAAAGGTCAATGTCTTTGGTTGAGGAATAAAAAATAAAAAATAATTTAAAGTATATTTTCGTGGTACTTTTTAAACTGACTTTGTGGTACTTTTGAAAAATCCATTTAAAGACCAATTTTTGCGTACTTTTGAAAAATCGATTTTCGAGCCAAATTTCAAGGTACTTTTGAAAAACTAATCTGCGGGTGAAATTTTGGCGTACTTTTGAAAAATCGATTTTCAAGCCAAATTTCAAGGTACTTTTGAAAAGTTAATCCGCGGGTGAAATTTTGGCGTACTTTTGAAAAATTGATTTTCAAGCCAAATTTCAAGGTACTTTTGAAAAGTTAATCTGCGGGTGAAATTTTGGCGTACTTTTGAAAAATTGATTTTCAAGCCAAATTTCAAGGTACTTTTGAAAAGTTAATCTGCGGGTGAAATTTTGGCGTACTTTTGAAAAATCGATCTTCAAGCCAAATTTCAACGCAGTTTTGAAAAATTAGTCTGCAAGTGAAACTTTGGCGTACTTTCGATAAATCGATTCTTGGGCCAAATTTTGACGCCCTTCCAAAAATATTATTTTTCAAAGTCCAATTTATGGTACCTTTGAAAAAGTATATTATTCATAAATCTTTGTCATCATATACTTCTACTCTGATATTCTGAACCAAAAACATTTTTCCTAAGTGAAAATTCGGTGTTTCTTCGAATTTTCGCCTGGTCATTTCCAACGCCTTATAGAACCCAAAACGGTCCTTGTGGACTGATCTGCGCCTCTGCAGATTCCCAAAAATGTCTTTAAATGAAATTTTTGCCTAAGTCGAATTTTGATTATGTCTTCAACTTAGGACGATTTTGGAGAGTTCTACAACATTCCCAATGCCATCACATCCTGGAGCTTTCCTGGGTTTTAGACTCCTTAGGATCTCCTTGACCTCCTCTGGGGTGGTCGGGGGATGTGGTCTTCATCTGGCAGGCGGTTCATCCTACGTACCCTGCGTCTCACGTCGTCCTCCCAGTCCTCGTCCTCATCATCGAGTTGGTTTTCCCTACACTGCAGTTCCAAGCTGTCAGCAAATGCCTCGGCTTTTTCCTGGCGAGTGTAGACAACACCATTCTCTCCGTGGATCGGGGGCATGGGAGTCCGACTGTTCCGCAGGGCCCGTTGGGTGGTCCAGATGCTCCTGTCCTGTGTGTCCAGGGATTCCAGGTGGCGTTGCCACCCTTCTTGTCGGTGTTCCTGAAGGGCGGCCTTGACTCTCCGGCTCAGGGTGTTGTAATGTCTCCTGTCCTCCGGGAGTCGGGTTCTCTGGGCCCGTCTCTTGGCACTTCGTCTGTCCCGTATCAGCTGCCTGGTTTCCTCTGGGAGGTTTGCCAGGAGAGCTGGTGCTCGCCTCGTTTCCGTCTCGGTGGTACTTACCCGTAGTGCCGCCTGGATCTGGTCCTCCAGGGAGGCGATGTTCCTCTGCAGTTCTGCATGGAACACTTCCCAGTCCGTCCTCCTTTTGATGAAAGTTGTCGTGTTCTCACCATCCTTTTCTCCTAGTTCTAGGAGAATGGGGTTGTGCTCGGTGGAACCTTCCATCATGGCGGTGATTTCGGCTTCGAGGGTCATCTCCTTCAGCATCGCAATGTCCAGGACGTCCGGCCTCCCAACACCATTGTCATGGGTCGGTCCCTCCGGCCCAAGGACCAGCAGGTTGCCATCCTGTCGTCCCAGAAATCGCAGTAGCTCTCGTCCTCGAGTGTTTGTGATCCTACTGTGCCATTTCGGGGACTTGGCGTTGAAGTCGCCGATAGCAACCGTATGGGTCCCTGGGGGGAGGACCGAGTCCAGGTCTGCGTCTCGCAGCATGTTGTGGGGTGGCTGGTAGCAGGAGACCACTCTGATGTCGCCATTTCGTGCCGTGGGCACTACTACGGCTGTGGCCTCCAGGTTCTCCATCTCCGGAAGCAGGATCGGATGGTGTGCGATGCTCGTCTTAACTAGCAGGGCTACTCCTCTCATTACCCTTCTGTGGGGCCTCGTCCAGTCCTTCCTGTATACGTGGTAGCCTGGGAAGTTGACAGCCTGGTCTGGTCGCAGCTTCGTTTCCTGCAGTGCCATGATGTCTATGTCGCCCCTGGCTAGGAGCTCCTCCACCTCGAGCTTGCGTCCTAGCAGTCCATTGACATTCCATGAGGCGATCTGCAGGAAGCCTGGTTTCACCTGAAAAACCATTAAACGTTAGCGAAGGCTGGCATTTGTGCAAAAAATGTGCTCATTGCTGAGCACATTTGTTGCATCTGTGCGAGCACCGCTGCGAAGTTCTGGACTTCGGTGGGTGCCCGCTGTTTCTTGACGGGGGTGGTGGTCTGCCCCGTCGTGCCCTGTGTAATTATTGCGTAGCTGACGCCACTGGTGGTTGGCGTCTTGGCTACTGGCCTCTGTGGTGCCCTGGGTGTCTGCTTCTGGGAGGGTCCAGCTGTCTTTTTGGGGTACTTTGGGCACCCCCTGTAACTCGCTGGATGTGCCCCCTGGCAGTTGGCACACTTGGCTGGGACGTCTCTAGGTTTTTTACACTCTCCCGAGTGGTGTGGGTAGCCGCATTTCACACACTTGGCCTGGGCTGTGCACCTGCCTTGTGCGTGACCAAACCTCTGGCGGCGGTGACACTGCGTGATTGCTAGGGCTGCTTTCTGTCTCTCCGTTCGGACAACCAGGGAACAGCACCTGTTCACGTTGAGGATCTTCTCCTCGTTGAGGGGAACCTGGACCAGGACCAAGGGGATCTCCTTTTTTGTCCTCCGGGATGTCATCCGTTGGACAGAGGTGGGGGAGTAGCCTTGCTCCTGGAGGTCCTCCTTCACGTCCTCACAGCTTACGCCGCTGGGGATGCCTCTGATGACCACTCTCAGAAGCCTCTCCTCCGGCAGCGCATAGGTGTGATATTCGCGCTTTTCTAGCGCGAACATCCTGGTCATTTGGCGGTAGTCGTCCGCCGTCTGGGGGGTGATGGCGATCCCTTCGCCGACCACCTTGGCCTTGGTGTATTGGATCCTGGCATCCTTGAGCCTGCGGCTCACCTCTGACCAGGAATCCTGTTTCCTCAGAATCACTGGTGGGATTTTGGGAGGCTTCTCTGTGGCCTCGGCATCCTTCTCTGGGTTGGCTTGGCTGGTGGACGGGGCCGCCTGGTTGCTGGGCCCTTCGGAGGCCTGGGTCGGGGGGGTCTGGGACGTCTTTTTCGCCCTAGTTTTGGTTACTAGGGTGAAGTCTCCGTCCTCAATGTCCGTTTCGGCCTTCCTTTTTGGGGCCTCTTTCTGCGTGGGTTGCACTGAGGCTTGGGCCTGGGGCTGGGCCTGGTTTTGGGCCAGGGGCTGCACCAGAGGGGCCTGGGCGGTTTGGAGGGCCTGCAGGGGTTTCATCAGCTCCATGTGTTGGGCTTGGCTCTGTTCCCTTACTAAGACCAGCTCAGCTTTTACTTCTAAAAGCTCCCGTCTTAGTCTGGAGTTTTCTTCCACTAGGAACCGCTCTTTCCTGGTGGGTGCCCTCTCAGGGGAGGCCTCTCTGGACGAAGCCTCTGCGGATGAGGCGGACGAGTTTTCGTCCATGTCCATTTTGTCCATACTGCCCTCCACAGTATGCGTCTGGCTATCTGAAAAAGAAAGTGTATTAATAACTAGCACTAGGTTATTATTAGTCCTGAAAGAAAAATTTTTATTAGTTGAAATGGTTGGGATGGGGAAAAAGGTAAAAACAAAGTGTCCCCAGGCGGGGGACTTTATTTATCTTTTTACACTAGTGTCTTGAGAAAGACAACTAGTGTTTCTCCTCTTCTCACTACTCTCCTATTGTAACGCTTGCACACGCTACAATTCGCACTCACTGTGGGGCTGCCACTTCGTTGTTCACTGACTGCACTGGGAAACTGCACTACTCACTAGGTGGTCTGCTCGCTTCGGTGCCCGGGTGAACTGACGCTCGGTAGGCGTTTGTATTTAATTTTGTTTCTGATAATTATCTTGTAATTGCGTTATTATAATCCTTTGAAAGCTGTGTATAATTTGTCCCTAGCCTATATATTTCACACAGCCTTGGCTTTGAAATTGGGGGTTGTCAACTTATGTGGTGTGTTTTTGTTTTGTTTACATTATTACATTACTACGTATATAATACAATACTACAATTTACAAGTTACGTTAACAATTAGCAATAAGCTAGAGAATACATTTATAGACAAAATTTAAAAGCATAAGTGGTCCTATTTGCCAAAACGCCAAAATATTACGGCGATATTTGTCGACGCGTCGAAAAAAAAAATTAGAGCAATACATTTTTCGCGTTGGTATTGTCAAAAGCCGATCTAGGTTAGTTTACTACTAGTCAACCATTCTAGGATGGCAAGTAGGCGCGCAGAGAAAGAAGAAATATCGTCACTGTTGGGCAGAGACGAACAAGCTTCTTAAGTTTAAGAAGCTTAAAAAACCTATTTCTCTGTCCAACAGTGACGATATTTTTTTTCTCTCTGCGCGGCTACTTGCCATCCTAGGATGGTTGAGTAGTACCAATAATGACATTTGATTGGTGCAATGTTGCCAAAAAACGGGCTTTCATTGGCTATCACGTTAATGAGTGAAATAATCGTTGTAATAGTCCAGTAATCAATTTTTTCTTAAATGCTGTTTTTCGTTAATATATAGCATCACCTAGATGTTAAATTTTGTATGTCCATTTATTTGGAATGCGAATAAATGAAAAGAAGACCAAAATCATGACAATACGGCGGAACCAGAATGTACCCTTACCTATTATAATAAACGGAAATATACTAGAACAGGTTAACCAGTTCAGATACCTGGGTTACTGGGTGGATTGCAAATTGGATCCCGAAAAGGAAATAAAAGCCAATATCGCACAAGCTAGAAATGGATTTATGAAACTGCGAGGATTGCTTTGCGATCCTCATCTCCGTTTAAATCTCAGAATAAAACTATCAAAATGTTTCATATGGTCTATATTACTCTACGGAGCGGAGGCATGGACTCTCAAGACAGCAAATCTAAATAAGCTAGAGACATTTGAAATGTGGATTTATTTCCGTATTTTAAAAATACCCTGGACAGTACGGGTTAGCAATGAACAAGTACTTCTCAGAATAGATACGGAGAGAGAATTGTTGAAGACAATCAAAATACGAAAGACAGTTTACTTGGGACATCTCCTACGAAGCGAAAAATATTATATTCAACAATTGATAGTGAAAGAAAAGCTAGAGGGGAAGCGCGGAATAGGTCGAAAAAAACTTTCCTGGTTGCGTAATATCAGGTACTGGACAGGACTAGGATCTGAGCAGCTCATCCGGACAGCGGAGAATAGAGACGAATATGCCATTGTAATCGCTCACCTTCAGTGATGGAGAGAGCACGCGAAGAAGAAGAAGATTTAACGCTTCCTTTAGAAAAAAAAATCCGTCCGTCACATTGGAGCAACCATTCTGAATTTATTAAATTTGACTTCAGATTCATAATCAACGATAAAAAACAGAAATATCCCACGTTTGAAAAATAAATCAGTAATACGCTTGCAAATGTAAAATATCTAAATTTAGGGAAGGTTTTCACCCCTTGAGGGTAAGAGCAGTGTTCGGGCCATATAGACACTGAAGATAATACCTTTTACTACAATAATAACCCATAAAGCAAAATTATCATTACATATCAGATTATTCCGAAATTTTGCATATTTTTTTCCTCTGTATACTGTACTACATGAGGAAAAGTAATATTTGTTATTTCACTATGATTAAAGGACAATTTATTGCAAGAAAACCATCTTGCGAATACCCTCAATGTACTGCTGAATAGCATTTAATGCTCTATTATTTATTGACAACGTGGTGTCATCTGCAAATAATACAAGGTTAGGCTCCGTTATGGCATACTTAAGATCGCTTACATAAATTAGGAAAAAAGTGGGTCCTAATACTGATCTTTATGGCACTCCACTCATCACATTTAGGAGATCGTGATTCATGAGAGTTACACTTCTATTAGGCCAGTCGGAATAGATGGAAATAGGATCATTTTTCGAAATGTCGTTTACCCGCAATTTTATTTTTTCAAAGTATAGTTCACATATGCTAACTATCCGCACTCGTGACAGGTAGGGCAACACACTTTAAAATTCAAAAAACCTCAATTTTTCGCAATTTTTAATTTATTTGCAGTATAACTCGTAAATGAAGCATTGTCTGAAAATATATCAAGAGATAGGAGAGTTGAGAAAATTGATTTTGAACATTTTACTGTTCTTGACATTTTCCCAGAAAATTCTTCGTTTAAGAGCTACAGACGAGAGAACAATGCTACTTTTTTATCTTTCGATTTTTTTTTAAGTGAATATAATAAATATTAATACGAAATATATCATCTGTATAATGTAAATTATGTTTAAATGTCCAATTTACAGATGAAATAAAATATATTTACAGACTTATATATAATTACTTCCACATCCAGTGGAAGTATAGTAACGACAAAAAAATTTTTTAAATTTTTATTGTTCAAATAGGCTTAAAATGTCATGAAACGTCGAGATTTTAAGTTTGAGCGAAAAAAAAATTCTGTCTGACTGTCTGTCTGTCTGTCTGTCGGTCTGTAACTTTTTTTGTACGCACGTTTACTCTGGAACCGTTTAAGATATTGACTTGAAATTTGGTACACATATGTACTTTAATGATATCTGGAACTAGATTATATTTTCATCTTGTTCCGTCGAAGGGTTGGGTGGTAAATTAGGGTAAATTTGAGGTAAATGGGTAAATCAAGCAGGTAAGAGTCCATAAAATTGGTATTTAGTATATACAAGAGAAGCTAAGTCTCAAAAAAATTTTTGGCATTATCCACCCCCAGTATGTACAAGAACCAGAAACCTCAAAATATTTTTTTACTTCATCCACCCCCACTACCACTCCCTATCACCACCCCCCACCCCACCACCGATGTGGGGTATCGTTTTATGGGTTTTTGGGGTAGAGGATTTCAAATATTATATTGTTAAAGTTCCTTAGACACTTATTTCCACATACAAAGTTTTTTCGTTGTGAGTGACTTGGATAGAGAATCTGGATGTGGAAGTAGTGATTCCTTCGGCAGCGGTTTTTATATGTTAAATGGAAAAAAAATAATAAAACTTTTCAGGTATTGAGGTATTAAAAGGATGGGAAAATAAATAAACAAATATATATTTTCAGAGACTATTTTATGCATAGTACAGTGTACATGCGTTTCATGTATAACTTAGTAGAATAGAATAGAATAGAATGTAATGGAATGGAATGGAATGGAATGGAATGGAGTGGAATAGAATAGAATAGAATAGAATAGAATAGAATAGAATAGAATAGAATAGAATAGAATAGAATAGAATAGAATAGAATAGAATAAGTTTATTTAACAAATTGTTCTAAAAATCTTGCATTTCTGCTTACATCATTGTTATAAGAAAATTTTTTTCTCTCACAATGTAATTGTTAAAAACTGACATTATGATAAATAAACTAAGCCCCTACGTTAATTGCATTTATTTTTTGTGTGCCCAATGCACGCTCAAGTGCTCTAAATAGCACTTAATGTGGGGGCTTAGTTTATTTATCATAATGTTTCAGTTTTTAACAATTACATTGTAGTAGAACAATTTGTTAAATAAACTTATTCTATTCTATTCTATTCTATTCTATTCTGTTCTGTTCTGTTCTATTCTATTCTATTCTATGAAGTTATACATGAAACGCATGTACGCTATCTATGCGTAAAATAAATAGTCTGTTTGTGAAAATATAAATTTATTTATTTATTTTCCCATAATTTTAATACCTCAATACCTGAAAAGTTTTATTTTTTTTCTATTCAACATGTAAATTATATATAGGTCTGTAAATATATTTTATTTCAACTGTAAATTGGGCATTTAAACATAATTTACATTATACTGATGATATATTTCGTATTAAAATTTATTATATTCACTTAAAAAAAAAAAAGATAAAAAAGTAGCATTTTTCCTTCGCCTGTAGCTCTTAAACGAAGAATTTTCTGGGAAAATACCAAGAATAGTAAAATGCTCAAATTCAATTTTATCAACTTTTCTATGTCTTGATATATTTTCGAACAATGCTTCATTTACGAGTTATATTGCAAATAATGCGAAAAATGACAAAAAATTGATGTTTCTTGAATTTTAAAGTATGTTACCCCACCTGTCACGCATGCGGACAGTTGGAAATGTTTCTGAAAATCCCATACTTAAAAAAAAAATGCGGGTAAACGACATTTCGCACAAAAAAACTGTTCCGACTGGTCTCTATACTGCTTACGATTTGATAAGTAGAATTAATTTAATTAGTTCACAACTGACTAATTGAATATTGAGACACTTTAACTTTTCCAACAGCATATCGTGTAGTATTATCAGTGACGTTTTTAACACTAGCTTCTTCTGACTGTAGGATATTTTATAGACATTGACGTCTTGGATTTCCTCACTTCCACAGTTAACGACACAGAAAAAACTGGGAGCATTGTATGACATAATATTCATAAAAATGCTATTATTATGACAAGATATTGTTTATAATTATTATTTGTGGTATGGATTTCTTATGTTTGTTGGGTACTTTGCCACTGTAAAAATATTAAGAGATAAATCTATGCTCCAAAAGGATCAGACAGAGGCTGGTTTTTATACTTCTATTACAAAATGTCTCACTCCTAAAAATATATAAACTGAAACAAAAGTGTTAAATGATAAATACAAAAATTAAATCGAGGGCAGTTAACGTTTCGGAAAATATTTCTCTTTCCGTTATCAAAACTTTCACTTTTAAGCATGTCAAACAAGGCAGTTTATTGCTTAAGTATTTCCTTAGTCATGTGAGACATTAAATTATATTTATTTTATTCTTACATACTTCGTCTCTGAGGATCGGCAACCAGCTGGTACAGAAATTTATAGAATAATTAGAAACACATTTATACTCATTTAACAAAATATTTGCGGATTCCTTAAGTTTCATTTTAATTGAATCGCTTTCTTTTTCCAAAATTTTCCCACTGTCCCACTGTATCCTATGATTGTTATCCCACGCGTGTTCACAAATTTTTGAATTCTGAAATTCTCCCTTTCTGGCAAAATCTCTGTGTTCACCAAACTTTACCTTGAAAGGTCTAGATGACTCACCTACATATGCTACTCCCGTAGTTGATGAAATTTTGTTAACTGGCGATATTAACATTAATCTACTAAACACAGCCAATAATAATAGTATAAAATTTACTGAATTTTTGGAGGCGTATGGTCTCTAGTTAGCTAATCATGAGCCTACTCGAGTTAATGCCCATAGTAACTCTTTAATTGATATAATCAGTATCAGTAACCGTGAGCTTATTCGGACCTGTGAAACTCTCGAAACATATGATATATCTGATCATTGTTTAGTGTACTGTGAATTATCCATTGAATCAGTTAAACCAAAACAATTCTTTAGAACATTTAGAGATTTTAGATATTTTAACTTTGATAACTTCGATAGAGACCTTAGATCACTGCCCTGGCACAACTTGTACTTGTTAAATGATTGTGATGAAATAGTAGATGTGTTCACTGACTATCTGACTAGCTTATTTAATATTCATGCTCCTCTTAAGACTGTCAGAATTAACAAGCCAGCCTTGGCTAACAGATGTAGTAAAGCTTATGATTAAAACAAGAAAGAATGCTCTAGCTAAATTTAAAAGAACTCGCGATGCTGGTGATTTGGTACGGTATAAGTATGTACGTAATATGGTAACCGCGGCTGTCCGAAATGAAAAAAAAGCTTATTTAGAATTTATACAAGATCAGCACGACAACAAAAAATTATGGGACACTCTAAAACTACTTGACATAATAAAAAAGAAGGGGACGAATAACTTGCCAGATCACCTTAATGATCCTAATCAAATCAATGACTACTTTACCACGTCAGTTAGTCAATTGATCACACCCCCTCCGGATTACACCATTGATTTCTACAGTTCACAACTATTAGATCCAAATAATAATTTTACTTTCAATCAAGTCACGGAGGTCGAAGTGGAGAACTACATTAAAAATATAAAAACTTATGCAACGGGAACTGACGGAATCACCCTGAAAATGCTGCAAGTCTGTTTACCTTTCCTCATCCCTATTATCACTTTTATGGTGAACAAATGTATCACTGACGGGATTTTTCCAAAGAGTTGGAAAACTTCACTTGTAATACCGCTTAGTAAAATAAGTCAACCCAATGAATTTTCAGACCTAAGGCCTATAAATATTTTACCCGTAATTTCAAAAATTTTGGAACGAGCATTATACGACCAGATCTACAGCTACCGTTTAGCTAAATCAATTTTACCTGAAAACCAATCAGGTTTCAGGCAAAATCACAGCACCACCAGTGCACTCCTAAAAATTACTGATGACATAATCAGCAGTGGTGACAAAAACAGTGTAGCTATATTACTGTCACTAGATTACAGTAAAGCTTTTGACACCATGAGTCAACAGCTCCTATGCGCTAAACTTAAATATTGCGATTTTCATACCACCGCATGTTCCCTAGTTAGGTCATACTTAACTGATAGAAATCAACAGGTAATCAGTAACAGTAGACTGTCAGTCACTAAAAATATAATCCATGGAGCCCCGCAGGGGTCTATTTTGGCACCACTACTCTTTATCATATATACCTCAGATTTTAAAAGAGTTTTACATCACTTTTCTTCTCATTTTTATGCTGACGACACAAATTTATATTTTGCTGCTAACATTGAAAAATTTCTGCAAATGGAAATTTGTCTTAACGAGGACATTCGCAATTTAGTTACAATATCAAAAAATCATTGTCTCAATATTAACAGCACAAAGTCATCTGCCATTTTATTTGGAAGTCCTAAAGACAGACAGAGGGCCATAAACAATGTGTCCATACGGGTAGATGGACAGAGGCTGGACTATCAAGATAAAATAAAATGCTTAGGATTAAATATAGATTTCCAGCTTAGGTTCATAGACCATGTCAACTCACTTGTCAGAAAATCGTATTACTTACTAAAAAATTTATATGCTAACCGTCATTGCCTTACGCGAAATATTAAAATTAGACCCTGTGACACATTAATACTGTCAATCTTTAATTATTGTGATATTGTTTATGGTCCGTGTTTAGACGCTTACACTTCCACGCGAATACAAAAAGTGCAAAATTCATGTATACGTTTTATTTTTGGGCTGCAATGCAGAGAGCATACAACTCCATTCATCAGGGATATTAAATGGCTTAAAATGTTCAATCGTAGAAATCTCCATTTGGTATGTTTTACTCACAAAGTTCTGACAACTCGCATTCCTAATTATTTATCATGTAAATTAATTTCGAGAACATACATACATAATAGAAACTTGAGATTTACAAATCAGCTTACCATCCCCCAACATACTTCTGCCTTATTCCAACGATCTTTCTCTTATCAAGCTGCAACCACTTATAATTCTTTGTCAGAGGAAGTGAAACCATTGTCCTTACTTTCTTTTAAAAGCAACGCAAAAAAGTTGTATCTAGGTAAACAATGATCCGGTATTTTTGCTATTGTAAATATGAACACTTGTATTTTTTTTCTTTTCTTATTTCTCTACTCTGTATTTTTTTTATCTAGTACTGTCTAGAAATGTTAATTGTTTATTGTATGAATTGTCTTGGTTGAGTGGTAGAACAGCTAGTCTGAACTCCGCCAATACAGTAAAATAAATAAAGACGATTTATTATTATTATTATTATTATAACGCTTATATTTTTAGGTGTGAGACATTTTGTAACAGAAGTATAAAAACCAGCCTCTGTCTGATCAAAATTTTTAAATATTTTTACAGTGGCAAAATACTCAACAAACATAATAGCGGAGCGGATCTGGTTTTGAAATGAAACCAACTTTTTTAAAATGTTTTTTTTGACAATTCGGTTACACTGGTTCTCTTTTATCATGTTATCAAGTTAGATGAGGCAGGAATTCGCATTTAAAATTTGCAAAAGTTAAATTGAAAATTAAAGTGGAAGTGCATAGCCGGAGGATGGGAGAGATGGGCCAATTAGGGGAGGGGGAGGGGGTAGGGAAAGGAACATTATTCAACCCCCCCCCCAACTTTTTTCCCTGTCGTGCGATTTTGAAAAGCCAAAATGGAATTTGTTCGCTGTTATCTCTAGTATTTGACTGATTAATTATTTTTAATTTTTTTCAAATAAACAAATTTGTGAGAGGGGAAAAACTGTTTTCTTTTTTTTAAATGCGCTTTTTTTACGTGGGAAAGGGTTCAGAGGAGAAGTTTTTTACAGGTAAGTGAGGATATTTTTTATCTATTTTAAAAAAAAAATTATAGCAATCCACGAAATAGGAAGGAAGATGGGGGGGCATAACGCGTTTGCGGGAGTAGAGGGTTAAGGAAAAGGGATAGGGGCTTCGGACCTTGATATTCGGCAATATAAATCTTTTTCCTTCTTAATATTTGATCAATACCTATACCGTTATCAAATATTAAACTTATTATAAATAATTATTTAACGCCGTCACAAGCTTTCGCGGCCCATTTCTCTAGTTTTAGGTATCTATTGGATATATAAAACAATTATTTTTCCGTTTAACTCGCTCTAACCCAAAAACGGCACAATGGATTAATTTCAAATTTTTGTCCTGTTATCACCATATATTTGTTAATAAAATGTGTTAATATGTAGGTCAAATTTTAATAAATGTAGAAATCATTACTACTTTTTTTAAGGCTATGTCGAAAATTTGCATTCTCAAATATAACATGCGGGAAACTTTTTTATCTTTCGAAATAGTTACAAAGTATATCGAGGGCATATGAAGATAAAAGATTGCCGTAAATTTTTTATTTGAAACCTTTTTTCTAGCATTAGCAGTATTCGAGAAAATTGCTAGTAGACTTCCACGTTCTTTATAAGTTTTGCATATATTCCACCCCCATCCTCGCCTTATCTATTACACCTATTTCAAGAAATCTCAGCCCCCTAACTCCTTTTTTTCGTGAAAAAAATAAGGAATTACTTTTTTGTATATGTGTTACGGCAAAAAAACGCGTATTTAAAAAAAAAAATTCACGAAAATTTACCGTCCGATTTGGAAAAAAATTTACCAGATTATGCGCTTCCGCGAGGTCTTTAATTTTCAATTCAACTTTTTTTTCGTCAAGACAATAACAAAGTTATCGTGAAAAAACGTGTTTTTGCGAATTTTAAATGCGAATTCCTGTTCCACATCATGTGATTAAGCTGAACTAACTTGTTAGCATGATAAAACAAAATGCGTGTAACAGAATTGTCAAAAAAAAAAAAAATCTCGCCAGATCCGCTCCAGTATAAGAAATTATGACAAGATCAATTATTAGCCGCCATTTATCGCCAAAAGAATTTTGGTTTGCTTTCCCAAGGTCTGAGATTTATGATAACACAGTATTTTTGAACTGTGGTCAAACATTGTGATTCGTGTGTTTCCGCATCCTATCTGAAACATGGCACTGATACTCGTTTACGCGAAGTCTCCTAATATTTATCTAATACTCGATGCCAACCAGTGTGCTGTACGAATAGGCTCATTTAACAATTTTTTATTATTACATATTCTGAAAGAGTTTGGTGAGTATAGTAAGTATGCCAAAAATTAGAATTTACTGACGCCGCCTTCATGTATAAAAAAATTATTAAAGCCGGCGCGCTTAAAAACGCTCGGGATAACCATGTAGTCGAGTTGTGACGTCAGATGGCTGAACCGCCCAGTGAACACGGCTGTAAATGCAAGTTAGTAGAGTAAAATCTGGAAGTAAAGTCGCTTAGTTTTCGAGAAAAATCGGCGTAGAACCAAACCAGACTTAGTGGGATTCTTTAGTAAGATAATCGTGTACACGAAATAATTTTTTACGTCATTTTTTGGTGGTCGAAAACTTTTTTATTACGGAAAAACTCAAAAAAATAGATTTTTAATGAAATATGTTTTTCAACGTCTCCACCGCTATATCTCTGAAAATATTTGTGCTATCAAGCTATTTTTTTTTTAGATTAAAGTAGACAAAATAGCGCTTCGAACAACGTCCCACGTGAACCCGATTTATTTTTTTTTAAGTTGGAAAAATAATAGGAAACTCAAACTTGTTATTTTCAGTAGCGTAATTTTAGACAATCGAGAAAAAAAATTATTTATGAAAATTTGTATATACATGCTGCGTACAAATTGAAGTCAATAGTTGGAAAAAGTTTTTAGGATAAAAATTTTTCATATTCCGTTCATAGTATTGAGTCAGCGATTTTTTTTAACGGGCCAAAGTCATATTCTTGCACGCTCGGCTGTAGCGAGCCTGCCGACTGCAACAATCTGACGGTCCCGGTCGGGGTGTATGTAGTAGTTTAACTTATATCAATAGATACAAAACCAGTAGTGATCAAAAGCATCTAGGGGATCAATATTATTGTTCAATATTTCATATTGTACAGTAGTATTGATCATATTAAGAAATTGTACAATAAATATAAAATAGTTTCCTTTTAATAATAAAAAGATAAATACCTAATCTATAAATATCAATTAGTGTTACTAACTACCCACCTAATTAGTAAGTTTATTAGAT
Organism: Rutpela maculata; assembly: GCA_936432065.2. Lineage (NCBI taxonomy): Eukaryota > Metazoa > Arthropoda > Insecta > Coleoptera > Cerambycidae > Rutpela > Rutpela maculata. The sequence goes on along the minus strand of OW386286.2, from coordinate 206,961,095 downwards.
ATTTTTAAATGAATGAAAGTGAAAATGTACGCATAAAATGAGTTTTATTGTTGAAATAAATTTTCTATTTGGATAGATAAATATGTAGTATGTAGTTTATGTAGGCCCTACATTAATAGCATTCTAATTCGTTCATATCTGCCTCCAAATCTTTAATAATGTTGTTACAGGAACGACATTTGCACTCGTTGCAACATTTTAGGCTTTCCTTAAAACAAGCACATTTTCGATTGTCACAATTTTTATCCGAACAATGGATACTTAATGATTTTCGACAACCGCCACTTCTAGGCGACTACTCTCTGACCAACCCTGCATGCGAGGTGTATTAATTGCGTCCCAATATTGCATTTAGCGCTGATAAAAAAAATCGCTGTTGCCACACGGTACATTTTAGGAAAAAATATATTGTTTCAAAAACTTTTGTGATTAGGCTTTATTTTCTTCGCTGCATGTATGTAAATATTTTCAAAAATAAAAAAGTTTATCGATTGGTGAAGATTTCAATACATAAAATATATATATTTAGTTTATCTGATTTTTAGAGAAATGAAAGTACGAATTGTGCCCAAACCGTTCATATTGGTAAAAGCGCTACAGTGTGTGCTTTAATTTGACACAAAACAAATTTCGGTACCTTTAATAGTTTTAAAGATATGGCGGTGGAAACAAAAAAAAACAATTTTTTTTTAAAATACATTTTTTTCACTTTTTATTGATTTAAAAAGTTCGAGACCAAAAAAAAATGTCGTAAAATATGATTTCATATGCCCGGTGACATACTCAAAGGAACCTAACATGTTTGACTTGGTTCTACGCAAAAAAAACCGACATGATAGACTTACGAAATCGCTGCTCTAATATAGGTATCGGCGCACGCCAAGTGACGTCACTCTACGGACTGTTGGCCGGCCGAGCGTGTTTCTATTCAAATGCGAATATCTCTGTGGCAATTGATTCAATTGAGCTGAAATTTTTTTCTGAGGCTATTGGTTTGTTATACTATAAAATGAGGAAGAAAAAGTAGGAAACTGCCATATCACTAAATGACCCTATTTACTTTATTTTCTTCTGTCCTAGTATTTGCAGTCCCCGAATAAAAGTTTGCTCTCTAATTTTGAATCAATGACAATCATATCAGTTTTTTCATCGGATCACGATAACAAAAAAGAACAATACCATTAATAAAATTCCTAATATAATTAATGACTGCTTAAAATCCATATTTCCTTTGTACGACAAAAGGGATTCATTCGATGTCTTATTATCTTTTCATATTTTTATTTGTACCTTATTCTGCCTGTTATAGATGACAAATGGTAAGAAATGTCAGAATAAGATGTTACAAAGTGTTTTTGCTCATTTTAAAGATTAATAGTTTCTCTGGCGGGTGACTTTTATAGAAAGAGAATCGTCGCTTGTTGTTTAGGGTAAGTGCAACGAGCAAATCTTTACGGTCACACCGACACTTCAGCCACTACATTGCATTATGGAGCGACAATAAGAAGTAAATGTTTAAACCTTAAAATGCAAGTTTTAGACGAAAAGTTTTACTTATGTTCCATTTATGCTTGCCGCAGGATTGCATTACAGGATTTACACATGGACGCTACGTGAAAATATTTTGGGTACAAGCAAAAATATAAGTAAGTATAAGTAATTCACTTTATTAAACTGTATAGCTAGTGAGGCACAATTATACGTAAAAAATATTTTGTCTTGGAGCACGGCCTCTTAACCCATTAATGGCGAAGACATTAAAAAGTTGCCATTTTAGAGATATTCTTATAAAAGTACATTAAAAATACACAAATTAAAACTATTTTAGCATCAAAAAAATATTATATGCTTTCGAAAAGAAAACAGTAGGTGCGTACCACCTTTGGCTGAAGCAGACATTTAAATTATTAAGCAAAGAAAAATCAAATGAACCAGAATAATTTTTTGCAGATGCATTTTGCACTTGTTACATAGATAAATAGTATTACTTGACGTTTCGTGTTTATCCGTTGCTCAATTCGTCATTTCCTCATTTTACTTTTTCATCGTCAGACATTTCCTCCTACGCGGCTTGTTTTTCCGCTTTGTCGTGGTTTTCCTATTTCGTTCTTAATGATTCTATCGTCAAATGGACTTTTTGCTGGCCGATCTCAGGGTATGCTATTCTGGTCTGCTGTTAAAGTTTCCATCGTCGCGACGGTTTTCGTTGATTTTCCGAAAACGGAAGGAGATATCGATTTGTGAATATGAAAGCGATATTGTCGTACTATTTGTACTAGAGTCAAAATAATTTGTAAAATGGCGGTTTCGCTCTTATTGTTTCCATCATCGGGTGTTCAATTTTTCCTAAAAGGAACGTTGATATCTACTCGCATTTTACGTTGTAATGAAGTAGGCGCTTTGTATATGACGCATATGCGAAAGCAAAATGTTCGTTGTAACAACAGTTAAAGCCAAGAATAAGATGAAACGTGTGTTTTCGTCACTCTTAACGTTTCCATTATCGGGAGGATTTTATATCGATTTCCGTTTTAGAGGAATTGAAAAAAATCGGAAGAAAGTTACCTGAATATGGAAATTTTAATAGCGAAATTACGGTTTCTCTGAAACGGAAGCCAAATCGATTGGGTATTCTAGCCATATCAAAGTAGATTTTATTATATTTATGTTGCGTGAAGCGGAAGGTGATATTATTCGACAAAATAATTTCGAATGAAAAATAAATAGTGGACCCGTGTCTACTTCCGTGCACGATATTTACATATCAATATTTTCGACTTTTCCACACTTGAAATAAAATACATAAAAATGTTAACTGTTATTGGCCAAAGGTGAGTATGAGCATCCATTATACAGGCTGTCTCACCAGGAACTGCATCGATCGATATAGGGAAAAGTAGGCAGTAGAAAATTTTGAAAATTTAGGGAGCTACTAATGGTGGTGTGGCCAATCCAACTAAAATAATTACAAGCATCTGGCGCTTCCGGTTATACCGGAAGTCGATACCAACTTGCTTATTTTAAATGGAACACCCTATATATTTTAGGGTTTTCGAAAAGATCATAAAATTCTGAGTCAAAAACATAGATACAATATGCTTAAACTCAGCTGTTTCAGAGCTATTTGACATTTAAAGAAAAATTTGACAGGTGTCAATAACCTTTATAACTTTCTTCGTGTAAAAGATTCTCATTTGATTTTTGACATGAGGGGAACTGCACTCCACTATTCAATTACATTCAATTATAGTACACCAAGTGTTTCATTTTCAACGTTACATTCTATAAACTTCAAACCGCGAAAACTTGTTTAAGTTAAATGGAACACCCTATATTTTTTTACATCAGGTTATGTAGAATTAAATTCTTTTTTTTCTGATATAGCATTGTGGAGGTTTAAGTTACAACTTTTTGAAATATTTTTCGCGGTTGATTAGTTTTCGCGGTTTGAAGTTTACAAAATGTAACATCAAAAATGGAACACTTGGTGTATTATTATTGAATGTAATTGAATTGTAGAGTGCAGCTCTCCTCGTGTTCTTTTTACATCCCAAAAAACAAATGAGTATATTTTACACGAAGAAAGTTATAAAGGTTATTGTAAACCTGTCAATTTTTTTTTTAAATGTCACATATCTCTGAAACGGCTGGGTTTAGTCATAGAGTATCCTACATGTTTTTAACTCAGAATTTTATGTTCTTTACGAAAACCCTAAAATATATAAGGTGTTCCATTTAAAATAAGCAAGTTGGTATCGACTTCCGGTATAACTGGAAGTGCCAGATGCTTGTAATTATTTTAGTTGGATTGGCCACATTGCCATTAGTAGCTCCCTAAATTTTCAAAATTTTCTGGTGCGTACTTTTCCCTATATCGATCGATGCATTTCCTGGTGAGACACCCTGTATATATGGCAATATGGACGTCATTTTTAAAATATGAGTGAATACAAAAATATAGTTATCACAATGTATGTATTCTATTTATGTATAGCATAAAAGAATTGCTGTTATTTTACAATTGCTAACGCAAAAAAAATAATTTTATGGTGGTGTACAGAACCGGTTAAATTGTGGCATATTTAAAAAAGTTTTAATAGATGAAAGAAAGATGTTTTTAATAAAACAAAAATATTCGTACACTCTATAAACTGTTCATATACATTCTGTAAAACTTAGAAGTGCGAAATATTGGTATCGATCTTGAAAAAAATTTGGTTGAAAAGTTGCCTTTGGCCATTAATGGGTTTTAAGAATATTTTTTTGAAACCTTCTGCAATGTATTTTAAATAACATACCGATGTAAATGCTATTCAGAGGCTAAAAAATACTAATCCTACATGCACTGATTTTACATCGACAAGTATAATTAAACACATATGTACTCAAATTACTTTACCCCGTCTTATATCTGTGATGAACCCGATTTCTCCAGGGTTATTTATATTTAATTCTACCCTGAACTGCTACAATATAATAAATTTATAGAAATGGAAACTACAGTACAAACAAAAATAGTAGATGCAAAATGTAGTGTTTGTATTATTCGCAAATAAACATACAATCAATCATTAATAATCTATACATAGTGTAAATCTGTAAAGTTGGCGTGTATGTATATTGAAAATATTTGCAAAAACTGATCAGATCTGATCAGTTCTTGAAATGGGCTCATTTAGTGATATTTTATTTATAATTTATTTCTGCATTTTCCGTAAGTATATAACCCTTTAAGTACAGAGTGAAGAAATTAGGCCACTAGCGTTAATATTAACCCTAATATTTGAAACGGCCGACGGCGCGTAGCGAGCATTTGTGATGTCACACCACTCCACTGGTTCTACGAGGTTTGCAGTTATATTCAGTTTAAGAGATTTCCGTATACACTGTGCGGGTGTGGTGTTATTTTGCGTTATTTAACTTATTTGATTCTGTTTTTTTATACATAATAATATGTGTTCCCTAGAAAATGGATACGTTAAGGCTGATTCCAACATTTTGCCGTGTGTAGTCATTTTATGGTTATGAAATATTTTAATAATAATAAAGATTACATAAGTACCAAAATGAAGAGTGTCAAATTACAGAGGTAGGTTAACTAGACAGATATCTACTTTAATAAAATCTACTGACTTTATCTGATTTTTAGGTCGGTCAGGTAAAACTACAGCGATAAGGCTGTTGGTCATATGCAAATAAAACATATAATATATAATTGCCGCTACTGGAGCGATACAAACCCAAATTTTAGAATTGTTACAGGTAGTCAATATTCTAAAAGAGTTAATGCTTGTTGTGCAATATCTTACAATGGTATAATCGGACCATACTTCATTGATGGTAAATTGAATCGGAATAAATCTTTAAATCTACTGGAAACATTTTTTCATGAATATTTACATACCTTGCCACTGGACGAAAGAGCACGTTTGTATTTTCAGCAAGATGGTTGTTCAGCCCACAGCACACAAATAGTAAGGAAAACACTTCTTTTATCACGTAACTTGTAGAATTAGGTCAAAAATTAAAAAAAAAAAACAATATTTTACCTTTTTTGGTCAAAAATAAGATGTTTTTACTCCTGTCATTTTTTTCGAAAAATGCATATTTTTCGAGATCTGACCACTCGAAAGTTACTAAAAGTGGGGGAGGGGAAATGTAAAAGTTGAAAAAAAAATCTGAAAATATTCAGGTGAATGTCAAAATATAAGACTTGTTTTTATTTGCAAGTTTTCTGTAAAGTGCGTTTTACTACCCCTTTTTTGAAATTCCAGCGCTTTAAAAATACGTAATTTAAAAATTTGAAAAAATTCAGACGTATGCATTGAGGCTGAGGTGAGGTGAGGTACGGTACAAGTTTCAGTGACTTGACCTCGATCGGTGAAGTTAAGCACGGCCGGGCGAGTCCGTCACTTGGATTGGTGACCGTATCTCATGTCGCCGTACTGGTTAAGTGGTAGAGTAGCATTAGCTAAACTTCGCCAGGACGTTAATATAAACAAAGGCATTAAAAAAAAAAAATTCTTTAATTTTTCGAATTTTCATGTATTTTTCAATGTGCAAATGTAGTATATTATTTATAGTGAAAAACTGCCTGTAATTCGAAAAATTAGCAAGTTACAAAAAAATTCCAAGAGACAAAAAATGTTTAGAAGACCTCAATTCATACGTATGGAGATTTAAACTACATGTTTTTAAAGCGCTACAATTTTAAAGAAAGGAGTAGTTTTTCATGTTTTTCCGGAAAAAGTCGCTGAAAATGCATTTTACAGAAAAGTTGCAAAATAAAAGAAAGTCTTGTATTTCGATGATACATTCACCTGAATTTTTTCAGATTTTTTTAACTTTTACATACCCCTCCGCCACTTTTAGGAATTTTCGAGTGACCATATCTCGAAAAATATGCATTTTTCGAAAAAATTCACAAGAGTAAAAACATCTTACTATGTGCAAAAAAAGCAAATATATTGTTTTTTTTTTCATTTATGACCTAATTCTACAAGTTACGGAACCCGTGATAAAACGGTATTTTCTACCCCTTCCGATCATTTCCTACTCTAATCTTTTTTTCAACTTTGTTATTAACGTCATTACAAACACATTGTACAAGGTTTTATCAAAATCCATTCATTAGCACTCAAATTAATATCTTAAATGTGTCCGCTGAGAAGGAAATTTTTCGTGACTATTTGAGGATTGGTGTAATAACCCCAATACTTAAAAATAATGATCCACTGCAAATAAATAATAATATCTCCAATTATATCTTCAAGATATAGACCTGGGAGTTCTTCAGGGTTCAATACTTGGCCCGCTCATCTTTTCTATTTTCATTAACGATCTTCCATCCTATGTTGGCACTGTGTGCACAATACTATATACAAATGATGTTACATTTGCATCAGTTGATTCAAGCTCGTCTAAACAACTTATCTGCTGATTTTACAACTGGTGTTGCAATAACATGTTAATAGTAAATGCTAAAAAATTGTTGAGTTTGTTCTTGAAAAAATAATATCCCCTTTCATGATATCATTGTTGTTGTCGCTCCAATTTCTGAATTGTTTTTAGTAATAAATATTTGGGCAGTATAATTTGTGATACAGAAAGCAATATTCTGCACTTTTTGAATGAAAAATTTCACTTTAGATTTAACCGGAAATGGTCCTATTGGTTTTTATTAGCACCCTATATGTATTTTTGTATATTTGAATTTTTTAATTTTGTTACAGTAATGTACAACAGGTAGGCAATTGTTTTTAAAGTAGAGTAATTTCGAAAAAGTAAAAACTAAGTTTGTTTCTGTAAGGCAATGTTTTTAAACAATTTAGTAGACCTTGGATATGATATATTATTATTATTTTTGTTACAGCATTTAAATACCAATTCATTTCATGCAAATATTATCATTTTGGATTTAAATACTATATTTCGAATAAACATAAAAAATAAATGGATTTAATTCAATTTTCTTAAACGTATGCCCTTTTAACCGACATCAAACAATTTAAAGAATGAGTTGGAAGAAAGATTTTTCAGTCGAGAACTTGACGAAGACGCCATTGTAAAATTTTACTAGAATTGCATTAGATTTGGTGGTTAGGTATTTTAGGAGTAGTATTCTTAATCCATTTCAATATCGATAGTAATAAAATTCCATTAATTAGGCAACTGAAATTTCATTTGATAATTTTTAGCGAGCTTTTCGGAAGGCTGTTGAATTTTTTTCAATTTTATATACTGCAGGAAAGTTGAAAATATTAACTTTTCATTCAACGTATAATATTTTTAGTAGGCCCATTCAGCATTTTTTTTTATTTTAGAAATCGAAAGTAGAACACGTTTTGAGGCAATTTCCAAATTTTTAGGTTTTTATTCGGACGTTCGAGCCCTTAAATAAATTACCAAAGTTGGACCACGCGAAAACGGGACGGAGCTTCACGTGACGTCACTTTGTAGATGCTGATCAGCCAATAGTCGAGATTTAATAATTAAAATATTGGAGGTGAAATAAAATAAAGTTTTAAGAAGAAACGGTTCTAAGCAACTTTTCATAAAAATTGATAATCTTTAAGTTATAACGACTAGGATTTTAGCATAAAAAAAGGTATTTCAAAACAATATTCGTCAAATAACTCGAAAAGTATTACATTGAGCGAAAACATGCTAGAGACAAATAAGAAAGCTACTAAATTGAGGACGAATTTTTTTTATAATTTCTGTAGAATCAATGGTTTCGGAGATCTGGAGGTATAAAGATGGCGTCCGAGCGTCTATAAGACGAAGTATTTATTTTAAATGTTAAATATCTCAGAAACTATGGCACTTACGTCGAAAGCGGTAAGAACAAAAATGAAAGATAAATTAGGTTTTCAAATGTTTTTTTCTCTATTTCGATAGCATGAAGAACAAAGAAGTTATGAGAGAAACAATGTACTTTTTTAGTTTTTGTTTATGCAAAAGATGTCACGAATCGGCGAAACGCCGAAACCCAGTCTTTATCATTGAATATCTAAGGATTGGACATACTTATGAAGCTGAAATTTTAACAGCTTATCTAGATGATCGAATTCTATTGAATACCATAAAAAAATAACGAAAAAAAATTATCGGTAACAAGCCCGTTATGTTACTCATTTACTTTGAAATTACTTGATTCCTTTACATAACTATTTTCTTCAAATACCATTCTCTGAATTTGGTTACTAATTTTGTTCTGTAACAATGTACCTAATAATATTAACGATTCAATTAAAAATGGAATATTCAGTTTCCCAATAATATAAATTACAGATAGTGGAAACTTGTACAACTGGGAAATTAAATTCCTGACTAGATACTGTCAAGTCGAACCACAGTAACGATTGGCACTTAATAGTAATAGATAGTACATCACAGTGCCTGCACAACTTGCCCCTGTCAACTACCTTGTCTGCTGAACGAGCTGGAAACTCGGAGATTTCAGATAACCAATTCAGGTGGATTCGAATAGAAAATAACTTACCAAAGATGATGAATGTAACGTAGAATTATCGAATCGAATTGAAATTCATAGTCACATTGTTTCTTTCATACAAAAAATATTTATTAGCCTCAATTTTAACAGTTGATTTATTTTTAATATAGAGCATCGTATTATCTCAATATTTACTTTATTAATGATGATACACTTTATTCATGCTTTTTCGACATAATACAAATTATTAGGGAGATAATGTTAACTGAAAAGTCAAAGTTCGGCTAGAATGTTACCTAAAGCTGGTTTTACACTTAACTTAATTATAATGGTAGGTAGTACGTACATACATGAATATGCATCTAAAGAAAAATACACACACCGATAATATGTGCCAAATTAATACTTATCATGAAAATGCCACTTTCAAATGAATGATAAACGATAATTAGCTAAATAGAAGAAAAAAAACGCTTCCTAGGGAATCACTATTTCCACATCCTTTCTAATCCAAGTATCTTACATTAAAAAAAATTGATACTATATTTGCATTCCACCAAGTTGACATAATTATTCATATTACTTTAATAATATACCCAAAAATACATAAAACGATATGCCACATCGGTAGTGGGTGAGTCGATGATGGTGTTGGGTAGTAGTGGAAAAGGCTGAAAAAATTTGAGGCCTTTGGTTCTTGTGCACACACTAAATCACAATTGTTTTACTTCCTTTAATGAAGATGTGGGGGTGATAATGGTTCAAAGAGTTGATCAAAAAAATTTTGAGACTTGTGTTCTTGTTCATACACTAAATTCCAATTTTACTTGCTTGCTTTACTTCTTTACCACCATTTATCCCCAAACCCTTCAATGGAATAAGATCCAAATGCAATCTAGTTTCAGACTTCATTATGATACATAGAGGTGCCATGTTCCAAGCCATCATAAAAACGGTTCTGGAATAATCGTGTGCACAAAAAAAAATTATAAACCGACAGACTTTTTTCGCTCAACATAAAATATCAACGTTTCATGACATTCTAGGCCTATTTGAACAAAAATAAAAGCAAGTGTTGTATACAAACCAAAAAATTTAAGCATCTACGTCATGCTATATATTAATTTTTTTTTAATTACTGGCTAATTACAGTAACAAAATGGCGACGTTGTTATTAAAAAAATGTGTAGATGCACATTGTTTCGGTTAGAACTGCTTTGTTTTTTATGCCACAGAAACAAATAAAAAAACAGTTGAAAGCTTAATTAATAACCTATTATTCTACCTATTAGCATCCTTGACGTAGGTGTCACAGTTTCTGAGATATTTAACTCTCACTCTAAATAATTATCTTATGGATACTTGGATGCCAAATGTAAACTTAAATATCTCCGAAATTATTAATCCTACATCAATAAACAAAAAAATTAATTGATTCCCAGTTTGTACTTTCTGTAATTGGTCTGTAACATTTTTTCTAAAAAGCAATACTTTTCGAGACGCTTGACGAAAGCCTTTTGGAAAAACCCTTTTTTAAGCCAAAATCGCAATTTCGAAGTAGTTATAACTTAAAAACTATCAATTTATGTGAAAAATTACATAGAACCTTTTCTTCTTAAAATTAGATTCTTTTTCAGCTCCAATAAATATATATATTTTTTAAGTGCCACCCCCTGAGAAGGGATGGCATCCACCCCCTATAAATTAGCAAGCCCCCACACAATATAGAAACTGTTCTGTGAAACATTTACTATTATACTGCCTAAAATGAACGAAATCCGTTCAATATGACATTATTCCGAAGTTTTGCATATTCTTTACCTCTAGGTACTGTACTACTTAGAGCTATATAAAAGTTTTAATCTAGCAGTGGCATGTTGAATGCAGTTTGAAATATGTTTTTGAAATTTTAATGACGTATCTACAATGACATCTAGATTTTTTACTTCATCAGTGATTTTTACAGATATATATTTTAATGCTAATTTCTGGAGCAAACGTTCTATGCATTGGCCGATCAGAAAAAATTTCTACACATTCATTAAGATTCAATATCCAAGGATGTTCCACTAAAACTATATATATGATTTATAAGTTCACAACTACTCCGGATATTGTTGGGATTAAAGGAAAACTATATTTGAGTGCCATCAGCGTACATGTGAGTGTCGCAATTTTATGTAAATGACGGTAAAGAACTAGTGTATATAGTTTATAAAAGCGGATCCAGCACATATCCTTGCGGTGTTCCCTGAATAATATCCTTGGAATTGGAGAAAGATCCACTCAATACTACTTCTCGTTTCCTGTCTTTGAAGGAGTACTTAATGTTACATATTTTAATATATTATTATTAATTTTAATATACATTTAGAATTGCTTATATAATGTGGTTAAACTGCTTGAATGTTATGTTTAAATAAACACGAAACAAACTTTTTTTAAAAATTTTATTTATTAAACCTACAACACTGGAAGCTTTTATTTCATTAGAAGTTGTTAACTACCCATTCAAAGTATTTATTCACAATACAGCAAGTACTTTTGGTGCGCTTTCGTAAGAAATTCACTTAGTTGTTTTGCTGAGTGAAACTAACGATTTTATGTCAGTGGTATTATATCTGGAAGGTTATATATTATTTTCATTGGCGGTCAAATTAAAGGCACAGCTCTAGAAATTATTTCCAAGCTAGGAAGCATTACATCATTTCTAAGATATTCGGTTCCTGCTTCGAGAACATATTGCTATAACATGACATTGCTCAAGAAAGAATGTCTGAGGATACGAGAATAATTTAAAAGTCATAATTTATAATCAGGAAATTTACGTATACACGAAGGACCACAAAAAATAGTAATTTTGACAAGTTCTTTAAACAATTCCTAAATTAATTTGTACTATTTTAAACGACATAAAAGACGCTACTTAAGCAATCGCTTCTTCCACATCCAAATTTCCGGTGCGAGTGGTAGTGGGGGTCACCGATGCCAAAAAAAGTTTTAAGCCTTTGGTTCTTTTACACACACTAAATCACAATTTAATTTTTTTATCCCCTTTAATGACGGGGTGGGGGTGGTAATGGTGATGGTAGTGGATGTGGCCGATGCCAAAAAAAATGTTGAGGACTCTAGTTCTTGTATACCCACTAAATCACAATCTAATTTTTTTCACCCCCTTTAATAATAAGGTGGGATTGTAACCGGGGTGAGAATGCCAAAAAAAATTTGTGACCCTGGCCTCTTATACATACACTATATTCCAATTTTATGGGTTCTTACCCATAAAATTGGAATATAGTGTATGTATAAGAGGCCAGGGTCACAAAATTTTTTTGGCATTCTCACCCCGGTTACAACCCCACCTTATTATTAAAGGGGGTGAAAAAAATTAGATTGCGATTTAGTGGGTGTACAAGAACTAGAGTCCTCAACTTCCTATTTACTAACTATTTACCCCTGAGCCCTTCAACGGAATAAGATTAAAATATAATCTAGTTCCCGATCTCGTTATAAGGTGTACCAAATTTCAAATCAATATCATAAGCAGTTCCAGAGTAATTGTGTGCACAAAAAAAGTTACAGACAGACCGACACACAGTGGGCCAGAATAGGATCATAGCTCGCCAAAAATAAATTTTTGGTTGAAGGGAAATATTTCTTTAGTAAATATATATTTACTAAAACATCATCCAAGTACTTACATTTTATTATCAATACTTTTACGCAAAATAATAGAATTTGTCTACAAAATCAGGAAGTACGTTTATTATACTCTTCGCAAAAACGAAGAGTATATTGTATTTGATCGGCACATTTCTAAATCAGTAAATATCGCTCGCAGACAAAAAAATTTCATATCATTGTGTTAATGAACGAATTCTGAACAACTTTCAAAATGTCCGTCCGTCTGTCCGTCTGTCCGTCCGTCCGTCCGTCCATCTGTCCGTCTGTCCATCTGTCCGTCAGTCCATCTGTCCGTCTGTCCATCTGTCCGTCCGTCCGTCACGTTTCTTGTGAGCACGATAACTCAAAAAAGAAAAATCCGATTGTATTGAAATTTGGACAGTAAGTTTAAGTTAGTGTTAGCTAAAGGAAGAACCCTATTGTTTTTGAACAAAATCGATCGGTAAATAAAACTGTTATTCATGATTTAAATTTGAAAAAAAAATTTTTAAATTTTTTTGTTTTTGTAATTGAATAGAAATCTGGTAGAATGATATTTCACTTTAATATCTGAATATTTATATATTCTACAAATATACATTTCATAATGCAATATACAACCGTGAAAATATGATTTTAGCTCATGTCTTATAATGTACAAATTTACATTTTTTTACGTGTAAGATGGTGGTGCAGTTCTTATGCTTTTGACTCGTAATCCGAGGGTCCCGGGTTCGAAACCCAAATGAGGTTTGGTATGTTTTTTTTTAATATTAATTTTATTTTACACGGAGTCTTTTACGTACTATAAAATTAAAAATGTCTAACACTATTTACAAAAAAACTACGAAGAGTATCCTATAGAATGTGTAACAATTATATAAAAAGTTCAGTGAACAGGCGAAGAGTACGTTTTTAGCTTGTTTTCTATTCAAATTGAATCTGAAAACTAGTAAATACCACATTAAATATCCAAATTATATAGTACAAACAATTCAAACAACTTTTAAATGCATAAAGCGAGTAACAACTTTGTCATATATAGCGATGGGAAAAGACAGCACAGAATAAACATTAGAAACGCTAAAAAAAATTTTTATAACAACCAAATAAATAACGCTGAAAACAGGTCGAAAAAAACTTGGAATATTGTAAACCAAAGACTTGGAAAAAATAAAGTTTTAAGAAAACCCATCGAACTAATTATTGATAATGAAAGAATATCTGATAATAATAGAATTGCTAACAGTTTTGCTTCTCACTTTGTTACCGCAGCCCCAATGAATGCTAAAAGACATTTTGGATATAATTTATCATTGCCTCATACAGTATCTGAAAAGAACGTAAATTCAATGTTTTTCTATGACATTACAAAATTAGAACTAAGTGAAGCCATAAATAATCTCAAAAACAAAAAGTCGTCAGGCTTGGATGGCTTAACCATACAAATAATCAAAAGTATATCATCAAATATAATTGATCCTTTGTTATACCTATTTAATAAATCAATCTCAAATGGCCACTTCCCTGATGCACTAAAAATCTCGTCTGTTATTCCGGTATTTAAAAAAGGGTCCGAACTTGATCTGGAAAATTATCGTCAAATATCATTACTGAGTGTAATATCCAAAATGTTTGAACATATTATCAGTAATAGAGTAACAATATTCTTAGAAAAATATAATGTATTAACAGATTCCCAACATGGCTTCAGAAAGGAGAGATCGGTAGAGAGTGCCTCTTCTAAATTGTTTGATTTTATTTATAAAGAATTAGATAATGGCAAGTATATTGTGACAGTTCTTTTTGACCTCTCAAAAGCTTTCGACTCTGTCAATAAAGATATCTTAGCTGATAAGCTGCAGGCTATTGGTATAAGAGGTAAATTACTGGAGTGTCTCGTTTCATTCATGCAAAACAGATCTCTTCGTGTAAAATGCAATGAAGTGCAATCGGATATTTTTGATATTCTTTTGGGAGTTCCTCAAGGATCTATTTTAGGCCCACTACTGTTTTTAATTTATATTAACGATCTTCCAGATTTTATCAAAAATGGCTTTACCATCATGTATGCAGATGACACAACCATTACGGTAACTGCTGATAGCCCTGAAGAACTATCTGAAAAAGTTCATAATGTATTAAATGAGATGAGTACTTGGTGCGATCGAAACAGACTAATGCTGAATGTGAATAAAACCATATTTTTAAATTTTAACCTAAGACGTACAGTTACTTTACCTGAAATAGTTTTAAGTGATTGCTCGAAATTTCTTGGCACCCTTGTAAACAGCAATTTATCTTGGGAACAGCATACTAATCATGTATGCAGAAAGCTAAATCAAGCTTACTTTGCATTACTTCAACTAAAAGATATGTTGAATGAAGTAGGACTTACTAGTGTGTACTATGCTTTAGCCTACTCACACATGTCACTTAATATTTGTATCTGGGGTCGATCATCCTATGCCAGGAGAGTATTTATTGTACAGAAACGAATATTGAGACTAATATTCAACTTAGACTGCAGAGAAAGCTGCAAAGCTAGTTTTATAAACAAACAAATCCTGACGATGCCTTGTATCTATATTTATAAATGTTTACTTAATACAAAAAAAAATACGGATACTCTTAAGAGTCTATCTGAACATCATTTGTATAATACTCGTAACAAGAATACTTTAACAATCCCCCTACATAGGACATCGACTTTCAAAGAATCCCTTCAATATAATTCTATTACATTATACAACAAACTGCCAAGTAATATCCAAAATATGGACATCGGCAAATTTAAAATTACTATTAAAAAAATTCTTGTACAAAAAGGATATTACACTATTGAAGAGTTTTTAAACGATATTATGTAAACTACTATATAGTTCAGTCTGTTTTTTTTTATTACTATTATTAATGGATCATTCTTTTTAACTTTTGACAATTATATTTATTTTTCTTTTATATAATGTGTTCTCTTGTATACGTGTTGTTTTTTTATCTTGTTGTTGTTTGTTTATTCATTGTTAATATTGTACCATTTTTTTATTTATCTGTTCTTGACTTACCATATATACATAATCTGTATCATTACAAATGGTGAATAAAGATTATTATTATTATTATTATTATTAATTACACTCTATCACTATAATCCCACTAATATTCATTTCAAATAATTTGATTAGTTCAAGAACTTCCAGAGGAATTGATTTTTTCCCATGTGCACCTAATGCAGTTCTGCTAGAAACTACGGGATCTGACATTACTAACCTATATTTAATAAATTATCGTTAGATTTTATTTGCGATATTTTTCTAGTATGATGTTCCTTGAAATTCCGGAGACGTTTATTTCTTGCCTCGCTCACTCTAGATGTACTCGACACATCCTTTGGAATCTCTTCACAGATAATAAGCTAGTTTAACCATTCTGTATACTTCTAAAAAAATATTTTACGTTTTACTGATAATCACTTTCAAAACATTTGTAATTATTTGCTAAATAATTCGACTTTCTTGATGTCCTGAAACATTTCATCAGTGCATTCTTCTACGGATATAATCTGCTAATCCCGATTAACATTGCATGTTTCTAATCTGAAGATTACCCCTTTCATTCAAAAATGCAAATAGTTCTCTTCGAGAAAAAAAAATTGTTATTTCTGAAAAAAGAAGGTTTTCACTATTAGCCATGAGTTAAGAGAAATGTTCAAAAAAAGTAATGTTGTTTGTGTTTGTTCCTGATCTAATCTACATTTTATTACATCTCCAGACCTGACCTTGTACCACACTGTAGTGGTATATGACAAGTCAAGTAGATTCAGATAATAAATTAGTAATTACCTAAATTAGTAAATTAGTAAATATTACGAAAAGAGTGCGTTCTACTCCTAGTAATATAATATACTATTTATCGCAAAGAAAAACAATTGTTAAGATGAAAGATACTGAGTCTGATATGTATGATATAAATATTGGAACTCCCCAGCGTACTGGGACCATTAATTTCTATTATTCGTAAACGATCTCCCTAATTATGTAACTCGGGGCAAAGTTTTCATGTATGCGGAAGACACTACCTGTAGTGTCTGATACAAATCGTGTAACTCTTAACAATAAAATTAATGAACTCTTGAAAGAAGTTAGCGACTGATGTAATAAAAATCGTCTAATAAAATTAACTATCCTAAAACAACTTGCATAGAATTTAAAAATCGGTACAGGATTTCGGATAACAACTACACATTTTCATTTAATAAACACATCATCAAAACTATAAACTCAGCCTCTTTCCTGGGTATAACCCTATACAGTAATTTAAATTGGAGTCGCCATATTAAACTACTGCCTGCAAAACTAAATAAAAGCTTTTATGTAATAAACTCTAAAAAATTCCCTAAATAATCATGCTCTTCTAAACGTATACTACGCTTTCGTTTACTCCCCTATTTCATATAACATTATAGGGTGGGGACAATCAAGTGACATTGGCAGAATATTTATACTCCAGAAAAGGATACTTAGACTTATATTTAATATCGGATACAAACAATCATGCCGTGAAGTATTTAAAAAGTATAAAATTCTTACTGTGACATCTATATATCTGATAAAACTATTGACATATATTCATACAAATAAAAACAAAATGCATAATGGTGATTTCCACAATTATCTCACTAGAGAAAGAAATTTAATTTATTTAAATAAACATAAACACGAATTTTATAAAAAGTTGCCTATTCACTCGGGTTGTTGTGTCTATAATCTTCTACCGAACGAATTAAAAGATCGCATATCTGTAGTCAGTTTTAAAAGCGGTTTAAAAAAACTTCTGATAAGTAACTCATTTTATTCCATTAATGAGTTTATACTTTTTTTACAGACCAAACTCGACTCATAATTTTACTTCCACATCCAGTGGAAGTATAGTAACGACAAAACAATTTTTAAAAATTTTTATTGTTCAAATAGGCTTAGAATGTCACGAAACTTCGAGATTTTAAGATTGAGCAAAAAAAAATTTCTGTCTGTCGGTCTGTCGGTCTGTCTGTTGGTCTGTCTGTAACTTTTTGTGTGCGCACGTTTACTCTGGAACCGTTTGAGATATTGATTTGAAATTTGGTACACACATGTACTTTAACGAGATCTAGAACTAGATTATATTTTCATCTTGTTCCGTAGAAGGGTTGGGGGGTAAATTGGGGTAAATTTGAGCAAAATAGGTAAATCAAGCAGGTAAGAGTCCATAAAATTGGTCTTTATTATATACAAGAGAAGCTGAGGTCTCAAAAAAAATTTTGGCATTAGGCACCCCCATTACCACCCCTATTACCACCCCCACCCCATTATTAAAGGGGATGAAAAAAAATTGTGATTTAGGGTGCCTAGAAGAACCAGAAACCTCAAAATATTCTTTTACTTCATCCACCCCCACTACCACCCCCTATCACCACCCCCACCCCGCTACCGATGTGGTTTCAAATATTATATTATTAAAGTTCCATAAACAATTATTTCCATAAACAATTATTTCCACGTACAAAATTGTTTCGTTGTGAGCGACTTAGATAAAAAAAATCTGGATGTGGAAGTAGTAATTCCTTAGGCAGCGGTTTTAACGTATGTTATGTGTTTTTTATTCGATTTTAATGCTTTATGTCCCTTTTACCTTGTAGCTACGCATCTTCGATGTTTTTATTGTATCATTATTTTACTTCCACGTCCAGTGGAAGTATAGTAACGACAAAAAATTTTTTAAAAATTTGTATTGTCCAAATAGGCTTAAAATGTCATGAAACGTCGAGATTTTAAGTTTGCGCGAAAAAAAATTTCTGTCTGTCTGTCGGTCTGTCGGTCTGTCGGTCTGTCGGTCTGTCGGTCTGTCTGTCTGTAACTTTTTTTTGTGCGCACGTTTACTCTGGAACCGTTTAAGATATTGACTTGAAATTTGGTACACATATGTACTTTAACAAGATCTAGAACTAGATTATATTTTCATCTTGTTCCGTCGAAGGGTTGGGGGGTAAATTGGGGTAAATTTGGGGTAAATGGGTAAATCAAGCAGGTAAGAGTCCATGAAATTGGTATTTAGTATATACAAGAGAAGCTAAGGTCTCAAAAAAAATTTTGGCATTAGCCACCCCCATTACCACCCCCACCTCCTTATTAAAGGGGATAAAAAAAAATTGTGATTTAGTGTATGTACAGGAACCAGAAATCTCAAATTATTTTTTTACTTCATCCACCCCCCACTACCACCCCCCTATCACCACCCCCACCCCACTACCGATGTGGGGTATCGTTTTATGGGTTTTTGGGGTAGAGGATTTCAAATATTATGTTATTAAAGTTCCATAAACAATTATTTTCACATACAAATTTTTTTCGTTGTAAGTGACTTGGATAGAGAATCTGGATGAGGAAGTAGTGATTCCTTGGGCAGCGGTTTTTATAAATAGTGAGGTACTATGTACAATTGTACATTAATGTATTTAGACTTTTATTTTTATGTTTTTCTCTTTTAAGCCATTGATATGGCTACTGACATGTCTTATCTATAATTGTTTTTTTTTTATGGCATTAGGAGTTATCCATGCAGCCAGGCTACTATCATTGTGTATTATAGTTCAAAGATCGATAAAGATATTTCTATTTCTATTTCTGTTTCTATAATTAATATTTATTGCTAAATTTAAATGTTAACGTATTAGTACATTATATTATATGTGTGAATGTATGTCTGTGTGGGTGTGAATGTAATTGTGTATATTTATTTATATTGTTTATACTAGTTTACTAATATTAGTTATATTCCTCAAGATTACTCTATGCACATATCTCATTCTCAAGTATTTTTTAAATACTTATATGAGTAATTTCCTGTTTATTTATATTTTCTTGCACTCTATATATTATAGTTAAATTAAATTATAAATTATGAATTTATAAATAAATATATCTATCTATCTATATCTATTTATATAATAAAATTGATAAAGTTTATAGATCAGTGCACGAATTAAACGATCGACTTCTAATTAATCCACATTTATTTGGTAGACAGATAAAACAGTGTACCTATAAGAACGGTTTAAATTCAAATTCAAATTCAAAAACATTTATTACATATAAATTATACGAAGGAACGAGGAAAAAAACATATGTAGAGAATTCAGAAACGCCATACAAGCATTTCTTATTGCAGAACTAAAGCTAAAATTAGCGTCTATATGTGAATTATGATAGCGACTATACATTCATTGCTGCATTGCGGAAGAGTCTAGTTACGCGTGGTGCAGTCCCTGCCAGAATATTTAAGTAAAACATTATAATATACACTACCACATTTGGTATGGTACTGTATTTTTATTTCTTAATATTTAATGTAATATTAAAGATAAAAGAACATAAGTGTATTGCGTTTATGGCTTCGTGAAGCCGCATGTCTTTTACGAGCTATCGAGCATTTTATGTATTCTACAGTGTGCGAATAATGTATGAACTAGTCCTTAAAAATTAACGAAGACATCGACGGACTTAAAAAACATACCTCTTATCTCCAAATTAGCAATTTTGCAGGAGACGAGAAAAACTAATTTCTCGTATTAATATGTATGAAACCTACATGTTATTATACTCTTCGCAAAAACGAAGAGTGTATTGTATTTGATCGGCACATTTCTAAAATCGTAAATATCGCTCGTAGAGAAAAAAAATTTCATATCATTGTGTTAGTGAACGAATTCTGAACAACTTTCAAAATGTCCGTCTGTCCGTCCGTTCGTCACGTTTCTTGTAAGCACGATAACTTAAGAAAGAAAAGTACGATTGTATTGAAATTTGGAAGGTAAGTTAGTGTTAGCTAGAGGAAGAACTCTGTTGTTTTTGAAGAAAATCGATAAGTAAATAAAAAAGTTATTAATTATTTAATTTAAAAAAAATATATTCTCTTAATTTTTGTCGCTTGTATTTAAATAGAAATCTTGCGAAATGTGGTGACGCAGTGGCTAAAGTTTTACCTTGCAATCCAAAGATCGTGTGTTCGAATTCCACAAAGGTTGGATATTTTTTTTCATTTTTTTTTCATATAATTTTTTTCACAACAGATGATATCACAAAATTTAGGATGTCCAAAAACTAACATTATTTACAAGAAAACTGCGAAGAGTATCCTACAGAATGTGTAAGAATTATATAAAAAGCTCAGTAAATTGGCGAAGAGTACGTTTTTAGCTTGTTTTTTTCTTTAATCACATATTCTTTTAAGTAGAGTTTTAGGTATCAATATTAATCTTGGAGATAACAGCTATTAGGAACTGATGAACATAAGAGTGGACATCAATTAAAAAAAAAAACAATTTGGCAAAAATGGAGGAAAGAGGTACTGTTTCTGAAGCGAGTTTTAGGTATCAATATTAATCTTGGAGATACCAGCTAGGAAGAACTGTTGCATGTAGGAGTGGACATCAATTTAAAATTCCAAACCAAATTTTGGCAAAAATTGAGATAAGAGGTATTGTTTCTTAAGCGCCGACATATGGAGTAAAAGAATAAAATATTTAGCTTCAAGATTGTAACAATAATAACTCGAAACAGCGAGTTATGACTTACCAGTTGTTAAGCTAAAAAAATTTTTGAAAAAATATTGAACCGACAATAAAAATTATGAAATAAAATTTCACCGTTCCCCGATTAATTAGCGCCTAATATCCATATTGTAGTCGGTTAAAAATAGGTTTGGTTTCGTTATTAATTCATTTTACACCGACCTCAATATCGATATTAGGCAACAATGTTGCCTAATATCGATATTAACCAGGCGATGCAGAAATATTATTTCATAATTTTTAGTCGTCTTATTTTTGAAGCAGATTAATTTTTTCCCAAAAATGTTTCTTACATTTTTTAGTGGGCCTTTATAAAAGGGGCTCGTTATCAGAGAATCCTGATACCCCCACGTAACAAATTTCATGTAAATGTGCAAAAATATCTGCAATTATTTGATACTGGATTCGGCATTTTGAATGTTTAACTTTTGACAACAGATTCGATATTAGCTACTCAGAACTATCAACTACCAATTTTAATAAAATTGCGATGAAATTTGAGTTTTGTCACCAGCGCCTCCGCCAAAGTGGTTAAAAAAAGGGTATAGCCGGGTAAGCATGGTGTGACTGCCACCAAGCGTCTGGCGCTTATATTTGTGCAGTAGGAAGCAATCTTGGAAAGTAGCAATTTCACAAAATATTAGCCCGAAAAAGGGACCGGTTTGGGGTGAGTAAGGGAGGGTTGATTTTAGCAAAACTATTTTCTTTCTAAGAAACGGCGCATTCAATCGTTTTGTAAAAAATATATGTTAAAGACTTACTGAGAAAGTACTAAATAAAAAATCATGCTCAAATTCCGAAAACAGATACAGTAAAAAAAACATATATATTATTTTCAAATTTTTTTTAGGGTAACTTATCCCTGGGGTACCAGCCTGAATTTTTTTCTGTAGCATGTATATGGACTCACTTATGTTATATTTTTTTCCCAGTCTTGTCCGAAGATTACGCCATACTTAAAAAAAATGCCGAAGTGTGCAGTGCCGTATGCATATTTTGTGGACAATTAACTCCTTGCAAGTAAAAAAGGCCAAACTGCAAAGTAAATATGGATATCTGAGTAGTGTATACATATTAGTGACTAGTGATTATGGAGATGGTGAACGTTGTAAGAGAAACCAACATAAAGCTGCAACGCTGACAGTTAATTAGGTGCTCAAAAGAGTTGACTCTTGCGCCGCAAAAATCAGTTTATAGCCGTAATGTTAAATATCATTAAGGGTAAAACCTAAAGTCAGCGGTACTATGGAGTACCTTGTCAAAGACTGTAATTATTCACATATTACCGTCGGCGGGGATAAGAGCTTGGTTGTTAACAATTTGCAGCACTAAATCGTAGCATTACTAACCTGAGAAGGATATAGATGTTAATCTTCCTCAATGTCATCTGCAATCACTGTACTCATGCTATCCTTCTGGAACTATAGGGAGAGAACTTCTGCCGGTTTAGGTATGCTTGCTAGATATCATCCGTACGAAAGGTAATACACGACAGCAGCTACATGGGAACAACATCCAACAGTTTGATACCCATTGGCACATTCACAGAAATGTCTTCTAACGCCGACACTGTGGGGAATATAGTCGAGGAAACATCGGTAAACCTTCGTTTTGATATGACGTGAACAAACTTGTATTTTGAGTACATTGGACTGGTCCTTAGCGTACTGAAGATTAAGTGTTCCGTCTTCATTTATGACTTCGAGGTACGAAATCGTTTGTTTATATTGATACGATCCGGTAAAAAACAGTTTTAAATCCGTCATTTCTGGGAAGTCCAGTACATCTCTGCTGGAAATATCTACAAAAGGCAGTTTTGCAATTTCTTTGAATGTGCCAGTGGGAATCGAACTGTTGGATGTTGTTCCCATGTAGCTGCTGTCGTGCATTATCTTTCGCAAGGACGATATCCATCAAGCATACCTAAACCGGCGGAATTTCTTTCTCTATTGTTTCAGAAGGATAGCATGAGTGCAGTGATTGCAGATGACAGTGAGGAAGATTAACATCCATATCCATCACAGGTTAGTAATGCTACGATTTAGTGCTGCAAATTATAAACAACACATGAGTGTTAAGACCAAGCTCTTATCCCCGCCGACGGTAATATCGATAGTACCGCTGACTTTAGTTTTTACCCTTAATGATATTTAACATTCCGGCCATAAACTGATTTTTGCGGCGCAAGAGAGTTAAACTCTATTGATCATCTAATTAACTGTCAACGTTGCAGCGTTATATTGGTTTCTCTTACAACGTTCACCATTTCCATAATCACTAATCACTAGTATGTATACACTACTCAGGTATCCATATTTACTTTGCATTTTGGCCTTCTTTACGTGCAAGGGGTTAATTGTTGACAAAATATGCATACGACACTGCACACTTCGGCATTTTTTTTAAGTATGGCGTAATCTTCGCACAAGACTGGGAAAAAAACATAACATAAGTGAGTCCCCAGACATGCTACAGAAAAAAATTCAGGCTGGTACCCCAGGGATAAGTTACCCTAAAAAAAATTTGAAAATAATATATATGTTTTTTTTACTGTATCTGTTTTCGGAATTTGAGCATGGTTTTTTATTTAGTACTTTCTCAGTAGGTCTTTAACATATATTTTTTGCAAAACGATTGAATGCGCCGTTTCCTAGAAAAAAAATAGTTTTGCTAAAATCAACCCTCCCTTACTCACCCCAAACCGGTCCCTTTTTCGGGCTAATATTTTGTGAAATTGCTACTTTCCAAGATTGCTTCCTACTGCACAAATATAAGCGCCAGACGCTTGGGGGCAGTCACACCATGCTTACCCGGCTATGCCCTTTGTTTCTCACCTTTAGTAGAGCGGCAGAAAGAAACGGCTATTAGTGAAATAATCTTGTTTGAGCAGCGCCAAATCAAAATGGTTTCTGGTTTCAAGATGGAGGCCGATTTAGAAAATTTAAAAGAATGAGTCTTCTATATAATCTATTGATGTTACAGAAAAAAGTTGTTAAGAAAAATTGTTCCAAATTAAATTCTCAATAAAAATGTTTCATACAGTTTTTCACCTAAAGATAAAAATAAAGGCGGTACATAGAAATATATAAAAAAGGTACTTTTTATTTATAATTTAAAAGTTTACAAGTTTTTCAACTAAATAATTACTGTTAGAGAAAAAAAATGTTAAGAAAAATATTCTACATTAAGATTTGAATAAAAAAAGTTTATAGAATATGTTTACCTAACACTAGAAATAGAGCCGCTACACGGAGAAATATTAGAAAATGATTTTGTGTATTTTACAATCTAAACTAATGATTATAATGTTCTTGTTGAGTATTCCTTTACGAGAAACTCAAGATACATTATTTTTCAACCAAAAAATAATTTAATAAAAATAGGTATAGATTCTTTTTAGTCAGACTTACTAACTTTTTAAGTTAGTTGCATACTCCTTTGCAATTTGTGCAAAGTAGCGTGCGTTACAAAACGTCTTCCTTACAACCACATTTGATTTCCATGCATCCTTTTTTGCAACTGCATTGAATTAATTGTCTAAGGGAGGTATCTAAATGTTGACCACTTTGGCACCCAAACATTTTCGGACAGGCACCATCCCCATTTTTCAAGACTAGGCAAAATCAAATTTGATGTCAGAGACTGTCCCACTTTGGAAGTTAGCCCGTAAAATATGTTGCTCCAAAGCATCTTTTGAAGGGGGGACGTTACACGTTGTCCTGTTCTTGGAAGTAAACAGTTCCTTTCGTGCCTGATTTACTTCAGAGCAGGCAGAAGTATTGCGATACATTAAAACTGTTGGAATAAGTTTAAAATTTTATCACTAATATTTTTTTGAGGTTTCGAAATTAACGTGAAAACTTGTTACTTTTGGATATATCATCACACTTGCTTTCTCTTAGTTTTTGTGCTATATCTAATGCACCTTTAATTTTTTTAAATATTTATTAGCCCCAAACTGTACATTTAAACTATTTAGCCCTTCTTTATACAAATAGTAAAAAAATTAAATCGCCAGAATTACTACGTCGCTGTCGGCAGTTCTAATGCAAATGTCCTTCCAACCTTGTTGAACACAATCATTAATATGCAATATTAGTCTTGTATCTACTTCTTCCTGGTTGCAGGATTTTAGAGCAGTATTGCAATAATTACACAGCCACACAAAAAAAAGTGTCTTGACCCCAGAGACTGACTAGGTAGACTTAATGTTTTTCGGGTCGCTGAATCCGAATCCAGGGCCCATTTGATCCCATGTCATCAGGTTTAAGGTCATTTGAAGGTCAAATTGAGATAGGACCGTGAAAAATTCCGCAAAAAATTTATGTTTATGTTTTTGAGGTCGCTGAATCCGAATCCGGGTTTATTTGATACCATCATGTCAGAATCAAGGTCAAATGAAGGTCAAACACATGAAATTCAATAATACAATCTTTTTTGACCCCGGATTCTGAAAAAGCAGAAAATTTTACGCCCAAATACATCCTGAGCGGTTTATGGAACTGATTATTAGGTCATTTGTTGGTTATCAAGCGGTCAAATGCTTATTTTCCATTTCTTAGCTGATATATCGATTGTAAATCGAAAACTTGCGTCTATGACTAGTGACCTTCAAGTTTTTGTGGTCGCTTATCACGATCCCGGTATCTATTTGATACCATGACGTATAAACCAAGGTCAATAGAAGGTCAAACGCCATAATTCGAATGATATAAATTTTTTAACCCCGTATTCTCAAAGAACAAAAAATCTTACGTCCAAATACGTCTTGATCTAAGGCGAACCGAACTTTGGGTTTCATATGGAGGTATTAAACTATTTTGAAAGAAAACTATAATAACATGACCATCCTTTTACAAAAAAATAAAATATGATATCCATAAATGACAGATTTGCGGTGATTTAAAAATCATAACAATGTTACTGGGCCAACAATCGGGATTTACTAAATATCCATGCTTTTTGTGTTTATGGGACAGTAGAGATCGTGCGAACCATTACAATAAAAAACAGTGGCCAAGTAGAACATCACTTGTCCCTGGCACAAGAAATGTTATACATGAATCTTTAGTAGATCCATCAAAAATTCTAATTCCTCCTCTGCACATTAAACTTGGCCTCATGAAACAATTTGTCAAGGCTCTCGATAAGACCGGAGAATGCTTTGTTTTTGTTTTAGGGGTGTTTTTTGAGGTTGGGGGTGAAAAACGAGCCAGTCTGACAATTCTGTCATCGGATTCGGTTTCAGCAGGCCGAAATACATGAGAATACACTGGTCTAGTTCGTCGGACAAACCATTTTATTGGGGGGTGTGTTTTTCGGGTTTAGGGGTGAAAAACGACTTCGAATCCGGATTCGGCAGGTCAAAATACATAAGGATACACTGGTATAGTCCGCCGGACAGACCACTTTGTTTTTGTTTTGGGGCTGTTTTTTGGGGTTGGAGGTGAGGAACGAGCCAATCTGACAATTCTGACTACGGATTCGGTTGCAGCAGGTCCAAATACATAAGAATGCACTAGTTTGGTCCGCCGGACAGAGCATTTTTTTGGGGGGTTGCTTTTTGGGGTTGGGGTTGAAAAACGACCTGATCTGACAATTCCGACTTCGGATTCGGTTTCAGCGGGTCCAAAGACATACGGATATATTGGTCTGGTCCGCCGGACAGACCACTGGGGCTGTGTAATTTTTTTCGTTAAACTGAGTGTGAGTGTAACAGAGCATTACTTTGCGTATTTTGTAAAATATCAAAAGAAACTGATTTTGTGATATTTTACCCCTTAGATTCTTAATTTTTAGTTTTAGAAAAGAACTTATAACAACTTTCTTATTCAAAATTTAATGCGGAACAATTTTTCTTAATAATTTTTTTGATGAAATCAATAATTTAGCTAGAAACGTCGATCTTATAAATTTTCCAAAACAGCCGCCACCTTAAAACCGGAAGCCATTTTGATTTGGCGTTGCTCTCAAAAATAATCGTTTTAATGACAGAAATCAGTATACCAAATTACAAAGTTATTTCACTAATAGCCGTTTTATAAGAGTCTTTATTGTGTTTGTCGCCATACTACTTAGACTAGAATAGTCTAAGGTGCCCAATTTATACATATCCTCGTATAACTTCTTGCACGGTATAATTGCGCCTAGTCCATCACTTTTTTCCTCTGCGAAAATTTTCGTAAACGCGGCGTTCCTCCTCGGCATGAAAAAGACGATTTCTACACGTTGGCAAATAAATATATTTTGTCAGACAATTTGAGAATTGGATTCTACATATATATTCTATATATTTCTACAAACTGCCCGACAAAAATTTTGGAACGTTAAGGGTGTCTACCACCCTAAACATAACATAACATAACTTTAAAACATTTATTGATAACCAGCTGATTTTTTGAAGATTGCTTAATAAAAACATGTAGAATCCAATTTTCGAATTGTCGGACAAAATATATTTGCCGATTTTCCAGTCCAACGTGTGGAAATCGTCTTTTTCATGCCGAGGAGGAACGCCACGTTTACGAAAATTTTCGCAGAGGAAAGAAGTGATAGACTAGGCGCGATTATGCCATACAAGAAGTTATACGAGGATATGTATAAATTGCATTTATGTACGCGGGCACCTAGACTAGAAGTGACTTTATGAAACTATGTTGGGATCAGCTCCGAGCCATATTCTAAAGTTTGCAATGGCTTGAGATATCCCATAGTAATATCCACATGTAAAAATCTTACATGCATGTCGAATTGAGAACTTCCTCCTATTTTAAATTTTACCGCTTAAGAAGAATGGTTGAGTTCTAAATTGTTGTTGCCACCTTCGACTAGAAAGGATACGGCCTTAGAGGCGTTCAGGCATAATCCCACGGATGGCAGCTTCGCACCTCACGTTCCCTATTAGCTGTAAAGTCACATTGTTTTGAGTCTTTCGACACTGGGAACTCCAAGAGAGATATCGTTACCACCTTCGACTAGAAAGAATATGGCCTTAAAGGTGTTCAGGCATAATCCCACGGATGGTAGCTTCGCACCACCGTCCGCTCGAGACAGTGCGTAAACCAAATATTCCTCTCATACTGAGCAGGACTACTATCGCAATGACGAGTCATCAGTAGGGTAAAACTAACTTGTCTCATGACGGTCTAAATCTAGCTGACGTTCCCGTGCTCAGGAGAAGTTAGCGATCAGTCTGTAGTTGAGCTCGCATTGAATTGTTGTTTGTTTTTTGCGCATAATTTGGTGAAACTCTTTCTAATAAACATTTATTCTGAAGACACGTTGTTTACATACATTGTTTAGTTACTTCAATGGCTATAAGCGTTACGGAAAATATTTCGTAAAATAATGCGTTCACTCTTTAAAATGCGATTTTCTTCCTATAGATTCTTATATATCTGTTAAATTATTAAAACTTATTTTTTACCATTAATTATTTTTATTTATTTGCTTTTATCATGATTAGAGAATATTATTTAGGTATTATGCAAATCACAACTTACACACTTTTTTATTTATTATGAAAATACCTACTTTCTGTATATTGTTGCCCTAATCTGGGCACGCTAATATACTAGTTAGGTAAATACTTTAAAACACTCATTATTGGAGAACCAACCAAAACAACTACTCTTCTAGCTAATACTGACGAAGTATTGAATTACATGATAGGATTCTTAGCATTTTAAAGAAAAAAATATTGAAAATACTTAAATCATTCATTTACATTTAGTCATTCACACCTTTTTTTATTTAATGTGAAATTATTTGCTTTCTGTATATTGGTACCTTAATCGGGTCACGCTAATATACTACTTAGGAAAACACTTTAAAACACTCATTATTGGAAAACCAATCAAAACAACTACTCTTCTAGCTAATACTGACGAAGTATTGAATTACATGATAGGATTCCTGGCATTTTAAGTATCTTCAATATATTTTTTTGCCTTAAAATGCCAGGAATCCTATCATGTAATTCAATACTTCGTCAGTATTAGCTAGAAGAGTAGTTGTTTTGATTGGTTTTCCAATAATGAGTGTTTTAAAGTGTTTTCCTAAGTAGTATATTAGCGTGACCCGATTAAGGTACCAATATACAGAAAGCAAATAATTTCACATTAAATAAAAAAAGGTGTGAATGACTAAATGTAAATGAATGATTTAAGTATTTTCAATATTTTTTTCTTTAAAATGCTAAGAATCCTATCATGTAATTCAATACTTCGTCAGTATTAGCTAGAAGAGTAGTCGTTTTGGTTGGTTCTCCAATAATGAGTGTTTTAAAGTATTTACCTAACTAGTATATTAGCGTGCCCAGATTAAGGCAACAATATACAGAAAGTAGGTATTTTCATAATAAATAAAAAAGTGTGTAAGTTGTGATTTGCATAATACCTAAATAATATTCTCTAATTATTGAAACTTAGATAAAAAGTGACAATGTACAAGATAGTTTGTTTGTAGCAACATGCCGCTTCATATGAGAGATTTTTTGTTTTGTTTTAGGAGACAAAAAAATTGAAAACTTCTTAAAAAAAACTTTATAAATAAAATCTTCTTGTATCTTCTGATTCTGTAATTACCAATATGCTGTCAGCACACTCCAAGAAAATCAAGGAGGAGACAAAATGTCTTGAAACTATTACAATCTGCAGAGATTGAACTTATTGTGGTCATCGATATCGATAGCGATGATAGTTCTTAATTTACTACATATGCCATCAGTCATTTAATCAAATTAGAGGGCAAATCTATTCAGCAAACCGATTCTACAAAATTTTTAGGAATACATATTGATAATGCTCTAAGTTGGGATATGCATATAGGAACTGTTGACAAAGAAATATCTTCTACCTGTTACGCATTGTACAGATTATCAAAATTAGCCAGTAGACAAACACTGTTAACGTACTATTATGCACACATTGTATCGAAAATATCATATGGTATTATTTTCTGGGGCTCGAATCATAATTCTGAAAGATTATTCAAATTACAGAAAAAGCAATTCGATATATTTTAGGAGAATCTAAATATGAATCGTGCAAAATATTCTTTAAAGATCTTCAACTGCTAACCCTACCTTGTATCTATATTTTAGAAATACTTATTTATGTAAAAAATAATGTTAATTCATTTTTATCAAGTAATTATAATCATAATTACAATACAGGAGAAGGTGACAATTTGATGATCCCTATACACAGTCTATCGAAGTATGAGGAAAATCCAAGGTATATGGGAATAATCTTATATAATAAGCTACCAAATCAGTTTAAAAACATTAAAAATAATAGAACCTTTAAAAAAGAAGTGAAAACCTTTTTAATTAGTAACTGTTTCTACTCAGTGAAAGAATATTTAGAGATGTGAATATTGTGTTATTGATGTTGATCTATTTTATTTTAAAATTTCATTGACAAATGTTTATGTGAAATTTATATATTTTTAGGTTGTTTGTTAACATGTAATTTAAATGTAATTTGTTTTTTATTAAGAATATTTGTTACTATAATAATTGTATTTTCCTCCCTAATAGTCGTTTAATTATGTGATAATCAGATGGCACAGATGTGTTGGTGTCCAATCATGTGACTAATCCTATACCATTGTACTTGGTCCTTTGGATAATAAACTATTATTATTATTATTACTAACATATTATTCAATGTAGACTTCAGCATTATCTGTCCTACCAAATACCTCCTAAGCAAACTAGCTTTGTTAATGGACATGGTACTATAGATCAAACACTAAAGGACCCCGAAGCAAAACCCATGAAAATGGGGATTCGGTGGAATCGGCTAAAATTTTGGTGTTTTGTAGTTCAAGTCATGCTGATCAAAAGTTCTTATTACATCGAGGCAATCCTATGGACAGTTTTTTGAGATACAGCTTGTCAAAGTTAGGTAATTTGGGTCATTTTAGACATTCAAGAACTTTTTACTCTTAAACTATCAATTTTAGCAAAAAATTGCAAGGGTCGAAATATTTTTGTTTTAGTTCAATAAAGCTCAAGAATTTTTTTAGAAATTTTTTATCATCAATTTATATATGTCATATTTCGGCATGCTTCGGTGGGATTGGCTGAAACTTTGCTATTTTGTAGTTAAAGTCATGCTGATCAAAAATTCCTATTACACTGAATCTATCCTATGAGTGGTTTTCACTCCAGGGGTGCCTGAAGGTCTTAACAATGAGGTAACGGGTAATCTGTATGTACGTGTTTATGAATAGCTTCCAGCGTATTTGTGTGCGTGCGTGCGTGTGTGTGTGATTATTTTTATCAAAGAACCTGCTCTTACCGGCACTATGTTTCTTATGAGAGCATTCTCATTGCCAACCAGGGTGATCCCATTTTTTTGGTTTCACTTTCTATCTGTTTATTTTTACTTTTTGTTGTTTCTTAATATTTTTTCACTTTTTAAATATTGAGAACATTCATAGGATTTTCAGGAACAAGTGGTCTGTTTCCAGCATCATCCATCGTACGAAGAAGAATCATTGATGGATATTTTATGTGATTTTCATGCCGTTCGTACCCCAAAAACCATAATACGCTTGTGTTTTCAGCAATTCCGCATCAAACTCATTACAACGATTTTTCTCACAAACGGTTCGTCCTACGACTAAAATGAAAGAGGGCATTTTTTATGTATTTTTAATGAGTGAATGATATTCTTGTACCAAAGTGAAAAAAAAAATAAATAAAAGACATAAGAAATTAATGCAAAATATCGACAGCCCTCCTCAATACCACCCACTTACGGTAAAAATATTTTTAAAAAATAATGTAAAAATTAGCTTGCATTATTGTTCAAAATGCGTATAAAGTCGCGTCCCTGTAAATAAAAAGGTTTCTAAAATATAAAATAATAATCAATTTTTGGGTGCCATTTTCAAAGGGCCGTAGGTCAAGGTATTTGCGAACATATTTTTGCATGTAGAATCTGCACCTGAAGTTTGGCATCGATATTTCCGTAGAACCCTGTATACACTGGTACATACATACACACAAACGCATGCACGCAGTACACAAACACGCTGGAAGCCATTTATAAACACGTACATATAAATTACCCGTTACCTCGTTGTTAAGACTTTCAGGCACTCCTGGAGCGAAAACCACTCATAGGATAGACTCAGTGCAATGGGAATTTTTGATCAGCATGACTTTAACTACAAAATAGCCAAGTTTCAGCCAATCCCACCGAAGCATGCCGGAATATGACATATATATATTTTACCTAACCTAAAAATTGATAAAAATTTCTGAAAAAAATCCATGAGCTTTATTGGATGTGAACAAAAATATTTCGACCCTTGCAACTTTTTGCTAAAGTTAATAGTTAAAAAGTACTTGAATGTCTAAAATTATGCAAATTACCTAACTTTGACAAGCTGTATCTCAAAAACTGTCCATAGGATTGGCTCGATATAATAAGAACTTTTGATCAGCATAACTTGAACTACAAAATACCAAACTTTCAGCCAATTCCACCGAATCAACATTTTCATGGGTTTTGTTCCGGGGTACTTTACCATAACTTAAGTTTATATGAAGAAAACTTTGATTTTGCGAAACTCCGACCAATATAAAGTTGGCAAAGGTGTCAGACGGGGCTTTCTTCTGTCACCAATTGCTTTCAACATTTACAGTGTTGCATGATGCGCCGTGTGCTGAAGGACTGGCCTGGTGTTGAAATAAAATTTTTATCACTTTAGTTGGAACAAGCAAAGATGAGCTCATATACCTGTTGGACAACCATCGGAAGGTAAGCTCTGAATACGGTTCAGGTGTAAATTACAATAAAATAAAAATTAAGCTTCTAGACTTAGCAAATCAAACCATCCGGACACGGCAAGGATAGTTGATTACGAGGTAGTAAATAAAATGATATGCCTTGAAGTCCAAAGCAACTCTCCGACGACGTATTCTCCCGAATCCTCTAGTTTTTTGACCGCATTAACCGAAGACAGTATAGAACTATTTATAGTTCAGGTTAACTAGATGGTTAGAGAAGAAGAAAACGCCTCTCAAAATGTTGGACTGATTCACCAAGGAGCTGAAGGGAAAGAGCTTTAGTGAGGCCGTCTACTTAACAAGCAACCGCGCCAGATGGAATGATGCTGTTAGGCGTGTTATACAGTAAAGAGACAATGCATGGATCACAAATTGTTTATCCAAACTTTATGGATAAGAAAAACCTAATTTGGCATTCTAAAATTAATTAAACGTACTTTGTGCCCAAAACTTCATAAAAATATCAGTAAAATATTCTTCTCTCGAAAATGGGTCATGTTATCGGTATCAGAGAAATTTTAATTAATTAGTTTAAAAAAATCCAAAAGTGCATTTAATGTCAAAGTTTAGGGATAAAAAGCATAAGGAGTATTCCACCCCCTGCACAGTGGGCCAGAATCCGAAAAAGCTTGTCAAAAGTCGAAAAGTGGAGTAATGGTTTTGAAAATTTTCACTTGGAGGTTTTTGAGGTCGCTGATTACGAATTTGGTAATAGTTT
The DNA here is from genome assembly GCA_936432065.2 of Rutpela maculata. Taxonomy (NCBI): domain Eukaryota; kingdom Metazoa; phylum Arthropoda; class Insecta; order Coleoptera; family Cerambycidae; genus Rutpela; species Rutpela maculata. The sequence continues at coordinate 206,927,344 of OW386286.2, read as the reverse complement.
TTTCAAGAACAAAATGACGGCTCCAATATGGCGACAAACGTTTAAGAATAGTTAGTCATTTCAATTGGAAATTGGTATTCGGGGGTTTTTGAGGTCGCTGATTACGAATTTGATAATAGTTTCTCCAAGAACAAAATGGCGGCTCCAATATGGTGACGAACGTTTGAGAAAAGTAAGGCATTTTAATTGAAAATTGGTTTTCGGGGGTTTTCAAGGCCGCTGAATACGAATTTGGTAATAGTTTTTTCAAAAGCAAAATGGCGGCCCCAATATGGCGACAAACATTTGAGAACAGTCAATCATTTTAATTGAAAATTGGTATTCGGGGGTTTTCGAGGTCGCTGATTACGAATTTCAATCCAAATTTTAAAAAATTAAATTAACTAATTAATTTAAATTCAGTTTTACATACTTTTAGGGATTTTATAAATTCCAACCAAAAAATAAATAATTTTTCAATAATTATTTTTGACATAACAAAATGCTTTTTGCAATTTTTTCAAAAATTGTTTATAACACATAAATATTATAAATTGTTACGTTTAAATGGAATTTTTATGCTAAAACAAGACTATAAACCAAAGTTAACGCGTCGTTGTATTTTGCACCGTGTCAGAAAAACGATCACAAAAACAATAGTGGCTCCTAGAGGCAGCCAATTTATATTTTTTTTACATTTTAAAATTAAAATAGTAATTCGAAGCAGTTACCGAGCGAGGTCCCGTTGTCGTGTCGTACACATGTTTTCAATTTAAGACCTCGTACTTGACCAAATTATTACTCATTACTTCCAAACCGGGTTGAATCGGGTTCTAAATTTTGCACTATAATTTGAAAAAACTATAAGAAATCGACCAGTAAAAGAATCATGCTTGGAACATGTTGCACTTTTTTTGTATCTCAATCAAAAGTACCCGTTAATTTTTATTTCTTTATCTTTGTTTAACACAATTTTATGACCGAATGCATGATACAAAGAATACAAGGTATGATAGATAGTGCGCCAAATTCGGTCCAGTTGGTGCAAGACGTCACGCGGTGATAGCGGGATTTTAAATTACATAGGATTTTCCTCATGATACAAAAAATTTGTATCATGAATTTGCTTGAACTCATTGGAATTTTGAATAAATAGAGATTCTTAGTGTTCTTAATAAGCATCGTTCTTTATAAACGAGCTTTATCTCCGCATAAATACGTTTTAAACATATTGTCACTTTTACATAATGCCAATGCACAACGCATTATAACTAAAGGCTATTGCAAGAACACTAAAATAAGTAAAAAAATCCAAAAAGCAACTTCCACAGACGTCGGCAAACTCACTTTTACGAAGAAAGTGGGTAGAAAATTATCACCGCGTGACGAAGCAACTGTCGATTTGGCTTCGCCCACATGCGCAATGTCATATCTTTAATTTTTTGTATCATGGACCGAATGTATCACATTTCACAAGCAATAAATGTATGCAAAGTAAAATACTTACTTTATAGAGATTATCTTCCTAAAATTTTACTATGTTTTTGTTGAAATTACACAAATTACAGGAATATCGAATAGTACGTTCGAATGTGGCAAGCAACTATTCACAACTGTACGCTAACAGAACGTTGTGTTTCTCAGGGTGTATCAGATAAAAATGGGCAACAATACGGTTGGAATTTGCGGTACGTAATGAACTGAACATTTCTGACTACAAAAATATTACTTTGAATACAATTAAACCTCTTTCGAATTTTGGACTTTTGGCCGGCTTTTTCGGATTCTGGTCCATTGTGCCCTGGTTTCATAGACAAGATACAAAAGGCTCCATATATGAATTATAGATAATATCTGTACACTATCCAAGTTTTATAACAATTAATAAAGCATTTTGGTAGATATGAGCATAAAACTTTTTTCAAGACAACTTTAAGAAGGATTAGTGCCAAAGAGGCTAGTCCTAATTAAAAAATTTACAAGAACTCTTAGTGATATTTTCCTCTAGCTACTATTGGGCGATGTTTGCGAAACGTTGATGTTGAGCATCAATGTTGATATCGAGTGCAGCCATCGATGTAGTAAAAAAGCAGCAATGTACAGCGGTGTTACTCTATTGTTTGAATAAACTAGGTAACAATCAAATGTTAAAAGAATAAATGAACATATATTTGCTTAATTCCTACACCATTTTCTTTATGCACGAAAAAATTATGCATTATTAGCAGAGCCTGTATTTCGGATGACATTCCAGAGACGGACTCTGAATTACACGATACTATCTAATACTTTTGTAAAGTTACAATTAGAAACATCGGTCGCTAACAATAAGTATTATTGCCACACAAACTAAAAAAATCAAATTAAATACAAAATTTGTATAAACCTTAGTGAAAGTCCAGGCGAACGTTTATTGAGATGTTTACGTTTCTCAACAGATAAAAAAGAGTCCCTGACCCTCCAGACGGGTAAAAAATTATTAGTCATATTATTATACGGTGTCATTACACAGTAAAGTAATTATTTTTAAATATTGCAAGTTCTAAATATTATTTTTTGGTATCTTCGACCTAGACAGTATGTAGATTTTAAAAATATAAATTGGATTTTAATATTATATAAAACATTATAGTAGTCTTGAATACTGTTAGTGATATGGAACCCCGAAGTATAATAATTATGTTAATAGACTCGAAAGTATTTAAAATAAATTAGTCAAATTCATTTTACATGTATAAACATTAACTCATCGGTTATAAAGTACTAACAGTAAAGTAGAGATGAGTTGCTATTAACAACCTCTTATTTTATAATTGTTATTTGTAAATAGCAATAACAGGCTGTTATTTCTGTTCGAAAATAACAGGTGAGAAAATAACAGATAAGAAACAGGACGTAGTAAAAAATAAATGTTCTTGCTGACTGCTGTTAAACTATTATTCAGAAAACAGCAGCAGCAGAATAGATAATGAAATAAAAGAAAATGTAGTTGAATATTATTATGGGTATCTTGAGTCATCGGCTTTAAGTACACACTTTTTAGTTGTTTTTTTTAATCATAATATATTCAGATCTTCCTATTTTCTTCTCAGTGTGTATATTTTCGATTACCCACATACCACACAGAAATGAAGGGCTGCTAGAGTTGAATATTTTTGTAGAAATCTCGAGCCATCCGCTTTATATACTGACTTTTAGCTGTTTTTTTAATCATAAATATGTTCAGAGCTTTTATATTTTCTTCTCCATATGTACATTTTCCTGCATCTCCTGCGAGTTTGGCCGTTTGGCGTGTTTATTTCAGCAGCAATTAATTTGTATTAGGTATCTAAGCATCTATGCTGGTATTTCTTTATTAATTTAACATGAAATAATAATAAATAAAGGTTGAGGCTCAAAACATGATTTATGTAAATAAAATTATTTATATTTTATTTATATGTATATGAACGTAAAAAAAAATCAATGAAGATCTCTATAAGGGGTAAGGGAAACTTTCCAATGACTATTTCGGCAATTTAGTATAATAATGGCGCATCCATTCCCATAATACAAACGGTATAATCGTGGATTTACGAAAATTCCGGGTTAACGTTAAATGATGCAAAGCTCAAGTATCAAAGGAGCACTATTACCCTGTTATGATCACGAGTCTTTAATAACATGGCACAGATAGAAGAAAATCAGTTGGATTGTTAAGTAGCTCTGTGGATATAGAATAACTTGTAAAAATCAGAAAATCTGAAAAAAGTAGAATAGTCTGATTTTCAGGTAACGATATAACTAGAGTCAAGTTTATATTAAATATATTAATGGCAATTATCCATGTTTGAACACGTATGGCATCGATATCTGAACATCTAACATCATCAACGAAACATCGATGTTCTTAAAGGATTGATGAACATTGCCCAGCACTACTCTCCCGAAGTTTTGCCCCATACTCCCAGTACATCCTGTATAACTTTTGTAAATGTTAATAAGGAGGAACGTATTTTAGATAATCATTAAATTAAAGTAAATTATTGATTGGGGTAAAATTTGTTACTGAGAAATAAAAAGAAAGCTAAAATCTTCCATTTATATAAATCTTTCATATTCCTCTTTCCCAAGATTTTGAATTTAAATCATAATAAGCCAAATACGAAGGGCCGCTGGTATAAAAGCTTTTTATATTCTTGTTATAATATGATGTATTATGTTGATGTATTCACATAACATATATACATTCTTCTTCTAATGGTTCTAACAGGGAGCGTTATCCTGCGGACATTAAGTAATTAAAATTCATATCAGAAAAAATGTTATTCCCTATAACATTACCGTTTCAATACATAACCCTTTTTACTTTGTGCAAATGGGCTGTAATTAAATTCCCACCCTACTCGCAAATAAAGCAGCGCATCTCTACCCCTTCATAATTCAAATCCATTTTAATAATAATTCAACAAAAGACCAGTACCAGTATATTTACTTTAGCCTGCATATTATTCGATTTTCTGCTATAAAAATTATCCTCTTGAAATATGTGTTTTTTGTTCAGTCTTTGTTGGCTTTGTGTCCTCTATTTACAGTGGCGTTATAAAGTATTCGCATAAAAAACTCTTTGATGTCGAACATTTGCTACAAAACTAATTTTTTTAATTCGCTGACTGTAAAAGGTAAATATTGACACACCCAATGGCAGAGACTGGGAGACAATTGCATCAACACTGTTATAGACAGTTAACTCTTTAAGCGCTTTTGATGAAATTTGAAAGCTTATTAATAAACGAAGGTGGAAGGAATAATAGTGAAACGTCCTAAAAAAGAGGGATCTTACCCATTGCAAGAATTAGAGGAGTGTCACTCCGCTAAATGCTATAAACAAAATTTTACCAATAGTACTTGGGAAACTTACTGGTGCGATTGAATCAGTGCTTCGATCCAATCAGGTAGATTTCCGACCAATTTGCTCCTGTATAGACCAAATTAGCACAATTAGATTTATCATAGAGCAATCTGTAGAACGGCAGACACCACTATATCTAATACTCTCATATGCTACAGTTTGGTAAATACTGAAGCAAGACGGAGTTCCGGATAAAATAATATCCATCGTAAAAGCTCTGTACACAAAAGCAAAATGTAGTGTAATATGGGATAGTGAAAGATTTGAAATACTCACTCGGTTCTTCCCTATTCTTCTTTAATATTCTGTTAGACCGCATTCTGTCCAGAGTTAGCAACAATAGGGTTATTTCATGCGTGTAAAAAACTTAAAAATAGCTACTAATTTGAACAGTGAAATATACGAGGATAACGTAACAGCAATTAAAATCACTCTGATATTTGTTAATTATTCATGAATCCACAAAAATGATATTACTTATTTTACCTACGATCACTAGTGTAAATAGTAAAAAACACACTACCTGCCATCTATGTAAGTTGAATTTTACATATTGTAAACAAATCGCACTGTAAACAAATCGCACGGTAAACAAAACGCACGGGACACGCAATTATAGGTGGCTTATATCGGTGACGCTGGGTCATGATATTTGTTGAATAATATTTTTGACAAGTAAACTAAATCCAGATTTTAATAAATAAATGAATAAGTATGATCGTAGGTAAAGTATAGTACATAATTCGAGTTGTAAAGCAATTACGCACTCATGGAAATACGCACTCGCCGCTACGCGGCATCATGCGTAACTTTTCCATTCGTGCGTAATATGCTTCTTACAACACTCATTACGTAATATACTATTAAATTTGATTAACCCGTGACGTCAATGGTTAGGGGTAATTTTATTTTTGTTAGATTGTTGCCTTATCAATACCAAATGAGGTTAGCGTCTAGGTAACATCCTGTAACAATTTAATTGATCCCGCCAAGACCCAAGCATTTTAATCGAAGTTCTGTGTATTGTGACGTTTACAGTTTGTAAAAACAGATAATTTTAACTTGTTGGGATTATTTATCAGGTTAATGTTCTAACTATCTGTACATATACAGGGTGCGCCACTTAGAACTCCCCTTTTAAGCGACGACCATGTTGGACACATCAAATTGTAAATATTTTTAAGGCATTTAAACATGTGTAAATAGTGATTTTAAAAAAAAATTTTTGAAAAAAATTGTTAAGAATGAAAACTTAGTTTCCTTGAATATTTTTTTACCTCACCCTGTACAATAACTGCGTTAATGTTTTCCTATAAAGGTTTTCACCCGAACAAGGAGAGAGATGCTTTTAAGCATGAAATTTGACAAATACCCGCGCCCATGTGCTCTATGTCGATTAAAATAATAATTTTTTAGTTCGTTCGCTCTAACACAGAAATAAAATAATGAATTATCAAATTGCGATGCGTATTGGGATTCCTCGAGTGCAATGGATGCGCAGTGGGTTTTCTTAAATGCGCTGGATGTTCAGTGAGTTTCCCCGAGTACTATGGATGTACAGTGGGTTTCTCCGAGTACTATGGATACGCAGTGGGTTTCTTAGAGCACAAAGGGTGCGCAGTGGGTTTCCTCGAGTACAATGGGTGCGCAGTGGGTGTCCCCGGGTACCATGGATGCGCAGTGGGTTCCCTCGAGTGTACTTCCTGAGTTCTATAGGAGTACTCAGTGAGTATGTAGTACTCCTTTATAAGCATAATGTCAATGTTCTTAATTCCACGCGGACGAAGTCTTCCACGCGAACAAAGTCGCGGGCATCAGCTGGTAGAACAATAAAGAGAATAAAGCACAATAAGCCTTTAGTTCACTTGACCCAGTGTTCTAGATAGTACTCCATACAAAAAAATGCGAATTTGTCCATTCCAGGCTCAAGTCAGTTTTGTTGTGCGGGGCGAAACTTGGAAAGTTACGAAGGTAATCACAGCAGCTGCAAGTCTTCATCATCAAATGCTTGCGAAGAATACCTATATTCTGGCCAGGTCGCATCCGAAACGATGATCTTCTGCATCGCAATGAAAAGTGATTTGTCGTAGCAGTTCCTCTCTGGAGTTTTAAAGATATATACAATGCGACCCACTTAAAATAAAAGCACTCATAACTTTTTTTATTTTTTTTTACACATTTTACAAAAATACATAAGAAATAAAGATCTACTTGTGGCCAGAAAGCATTCACCACCTACAAATGCAAACCCACCTACGATACCAACATAAAAGAAGAAAAACATATTAGTCATTTTTCTATGAGAAAATTATATTAACGAAAGACGAAAATTTCATCAAAATTAAAAAAGTTTGCAATTTTAAAAAAATAATATCCAAGTCTGAAAATATCATTTAAGTCCTTATTAGAAAAGTGTGCTACGGTAATTTTGTTTGAAATTAAACGCAAACTGTCAGATAGTTGTCAAGTATTTTTTAAATATTTTTTTTATGTAGACATTGCCGATCGATTTCAGAAAAACATTTTTTAGATAAAAATGCTTTATATGATTTTTTTATATTCTCCATATATTTTAGTTTCACACGTAGCTTTGCATTTGTAGGAGGAAAATATTTTTTTGGCCATAAGTATATCCTAACTTCCATATGAACCTCAATTTACTCGTGATCTAAGGATTTTTGGCAGTTGCTTATACATCGTGAAATAAATTGCAACAACTTTTAGGCAACCGAGATATTAAAATTGAATAAAATGAAAGATCCGCGATATACTAAATTAGTTATCAGGATTATAATTTGAAGTATGTTGGACAAACAAAACGTCCAATTATAACGAGTTTTAAGGAACGTATGGCCCCTCTCAAAAATTACAAAACTGAAAAATCTAGTGTTGCCCAACCTGCCTCTGAAACAATAATAGAATAGATATCAATAACTTAACGTTAATTAGAAATGTAATAAATACTAGACAGCTGCTTTTTCAAAGTTTACAAATTGCAAATTGTAAAATTAGTATGAATAGTGACAAAGGGCATATCCCAAATAGTCCGCCAAGTTTAGGTAGAGATGAGGCGATTGATCGAATGCGTTCAACCATGACATTATTTTAATGTAAATATAGGAACGTTTTTAGTTTTATTTTAGTTTCAATCATCTTCAGATGATTCCATTATGGTTTTCGAAACGCGCGTTGCGCGATAGTTTTTGAGTGTAGGGTTCAAGTCTGTTAGTGTTCGTGGAAACTTGGTCAGAGGCAAAACTCTTTAGGTTTTGTTTACTGTAGCGTGTCAAATGGGGGTCGTACATACGTTTTCAAGCCAAAAACAGTCATTCATTTGCATCTAAGGAGCATTTGAAATACTAAAATAAATGCTTATTACAGAAATGACGAGAAGTGTAATAAATGAAACTACTCTGTACGAAAGTTGCATGGAGGTGTGCAAACAAGACGTTGCGTGCAAAATATAAACCATTGCAGCGAGTTTATTGAAAAGTTTCAGTACAATTTTACGGGAAATTCCAGAACACAAGATTGTAAATTTCAACATTCATTTCCTTGTTGTCTTTTTGTTAAAGTACAAAAAGGATGTTATAAAATATTTCTTTTAATATTAATCTCACCAGCTGCGGTTCTTCTAGGAGGCTTAATGCCAGATACAACAAAGCTAAGAATATGTAGGAAATATGATTTCTTATTGAATGAGAAATATGTATCAAATGCATAGCACAGCACACTATAGAGCAACATGATATTTATAGTGGTAAGAAGGTGCTTGGAAAACATATACGTATATGTACTTGAATATGAGCTGACGAGGAAGTGGTACTGTATATTTATTAGCATTTTTAACATATTCTTTATCTATTGTTTCCATATACGGTTTTTAATGGTTTGACTTAAAAATTTCCTAAACGAACTGAAGCACTTAGTGAGTAATATCACCGTTGCCATATTATTACAGCCTGTAGAACAAAAAAGGGGGTGCATAATTTTTACAAGAACTTTTTTTATACAATGTCAGGGGGTTGCTACAATTATTGATTAAGTGTTTCCATAAAAATATCTTTACCATTATGGCCTCCATGTTGGAAAAATGATGGTCAAAATGAGTTTTCTCTCGACTTTCTCCCTTTGTGTTAGTTCCACCCTAAAATAATTATGAATATTGCAGAGAATAAAAACCTTACAGTTTCTACTTAAACAATTTTTGGATATCGTTAATATTTTACGAGTTGGAGCGGTCAGGAAGATGACAATTTGTGCTTCGCTGCAGTTTTTACAATTATCTATTATGTCAAATGAAACATGTTACACATTAAGCATTCTCTACAAAGAAATGTGGAAGGTTGCGCAATAGCTGCGTGCTTCTAGTTGTGCTTTTAACGTAGTCATGACGATAATCCATTTATTTTCAATATTAGTCCAACTAAAAGTTTATTATTTTATAACTGGTTTTTATTTGATAAGTCCATTACTAATTTTTATAACAACGATGCGACGTCGACGTTCTGAATTTGAACTGGAGTCACCTGTCCCATATTCATTATTGTAAACAAGTATTCTATTAGACAAACTGTCTTTCGTTGGTTTCGAGGGTACATCATTGAAGCTGCAAAAGAAGTCTTAGCAGATTATTATTTATCTAGCATGGCATTCCTTAAGGTAGGTTCTTCATTATTTCTCATATGTGTCAATGATCTACCAAGTGCTTCCCTATCTTCAGTGTTTTATTTACAGACGGCACAACTTTTACAAAACAGGAAAAGGCAGGCTACGCTGAATATCGGATAAAGAGCATAGAGCTGAGGTGATGGGATCATGCGGTTGTGGATGTATGATACCCAAACACAAGGATCCGAGGTCAGAATCTCATTAACTCCCCAATTAAGATTCCTCAATATTTTCATCGGATTCCAAGGGTTATGGGATTGAGGAGTTATGGGGTGCTACGCTTTCCTTTGAGTTATCTGGTCAATACTGAAGTACCACAATGTTACTAGGTTAAAATTTTAAAGTTGAATCACTTTTGGGGTCTGACTTAAATGACTTGGGTAAGCAGTATTACGATCCGACAGACTTTTTTAGTGTTAAAAAAAACCTGACGTGCTGGGGAAAAACTAAGTTCAGATTCGTGTTCAGCTGCTCAAAATTCAAGGGATAGGTATGGTCATCTCCGCAGCAGAGACCAATTTTTTTTGTGGGTCTGTGTTTTTATTTTACTGGAAAATAACCTCTACATAACCTCAATGCTTGTGACTTTTACGTCAAAGGAATAGTTATACGGAACAATTCGATATGCATTTATCCGCATTTAACAATATTATTTCTGATTTCTTAACCATTTCTACATCCACGTAGTGTAGTGGAAGTAGCAACGATAAAAAAAATGAAATTTTTGATTCAGGTAGGCTTAGAATGTAATGAAGCGTTGAGAAAAAAAATCTGTCTGTTGGTCTGTCGTTAACATTTTTCTGCGCACGATTACTCTTGTATTATTATGAGGTCTGGAACTAGACTATACTTTGATCTTATTCTGCTGAAGTAAGGGGTAAATGGGGGAAAATGGGTAAAGCAAGCAAGTGAGAGTCCATAAAATTGGAATTTAGCGTGTGTACGAGAAGCCAAGTTCTCAAAACTGTTTTGGCATGTCACCCCCACTACCACCCCCAGCTCATTATTAATGGAGGTAAAAAAATAAAATCGCGATTTAGTGCGTGTACAAGAACCAAAAGCCTCAACTTTTTTTGCATCAGACATCCCCCACTATCCTCCATATTATATTATTAAAGTTCTGTGCACAATTATTTCCATATAGTGAAGTGCTGACATAGTATCAATATTTTCTTCTGTAACAAAGTTGGATAGGGAATGTGGATATGAAAGTAGTCACGACTTAAGTAACATTTTTTTTTAGTATTCGTTTCTTTTGTTCAAATCTTTGCAGAGATACAGTTTATTCTATGTCCATTCTCCCAAGCGTGTCCGCAAATCGATTTCTGAATACATAATGTTTGAGTCACTCACATGTAATACCATAAATGCAGTTTTTTAAATTTTGCTCATGATTTAACGGTTCTTTGTCAAAATAAATCTCAAACTGTTGCTTGTTTGAAATATTGTCCTATTAGCCCAGTTGATGAAGGTATTTACCAAAAAAATTTTGCAAACTAATTGAACTTTTTTTTAATGAGTTCGTGAAAGTGTATAGAACAATATCCTGAAAAGTTTACATTTCGCTCAGATGCAGAACACAAAAAAAAAGTGAAAAAAAAATTTTTCATCCATTTTTTCAAAATTTTGAAATTAAATCAAGCTAGAAAAAAAAAAAATACGGATAAATAGACCACGTATTTATGAACAAAAAATGTCGTAACAAAATTTATCGTTATTTATCGTCCCGAAAAAAAATAGTCAAGTGTAACGTTATAACTCTGAGCGAGATCCATGCATGCACCAGCTTGAATACGCATGACTGTGATACCGACGCACTGAATTACATGTCACTAAATCAGAATTTGTTCTATATGAGTGTTGGTTCATTTAAAAGATAAAAATTGTAGCTTTCTGATGCTTTTTTGTTTTAAACAATACAAGCAAGCAAAAGATGGATGGGAAAAATATACTTATATATATTATCACACCCGAACTCAATCGTCGCAATAAACAATATAGAAAAAAATAACAGCCCTTCAAAAAAATTCTTTCTTCATTGAGAACTATTGAAAAGTATATACACTTCATGATTATCATGGTTTATTAAGTTGTAGTAACGAGGATTAAAAAAAAGGACATCTAAAATCATTTTAATTTACTTGCTTGATGATTTTTTTTTATAAATATATATATATATATATATATATATATATATATATATATATATATATATATATATATATATATATATATATATATATATATATATATATATATATATATATATATATATATATATATATATATATATATATATATATATATTGGAGGCTGTAACTTGTCGAGAAATTGACCCATTGGAAAAAATAAAATATCACTATTTCGTATGTTCAAACACAAAATCGTTTACTTGTATGCATTTTTTTCGAAAATATCAATTAGATCATGATAAGATTTGATTTGATCCTTATAACTGAAAATATCTTTCATTGTTTTGAATATAAATTCTGAAACTTTTCCAACACATTAACAAATGTGTAAGGAATCCATTGGATATAGCTGAAATGTGGATAGGTGTACCTGTAATAAATACAATACAGTAAAGGCACGTAAAAATTCATGCGAGCGATTTAGCGGCTATGTGTGGTGTCTGTGTATGCATTGATAATTATATATTTTCCCTCCATACTCACTATTTATCCTCCTATTCACTAAGAAAAATGTTTAAAAGAAGCTTTATTTTACTCGATAGAACAGCTAAGAATTTTTAGAGTTTCCATAGTATGCATTTAACCGTGCCTAGCTGTGCAGAGTGACAAAGTTACTTCACTATTTTTTTTCAGGAATACCGTGGCTTTAGCGATAAATTTTATTAGGGTATTCTTTTGTTCAGAAACACGTGGTCTATCCACCTGTATTTTTTATTTTTTCCAACCCTGACTTAATTTCAAAATTTTGAAATAATGGATAAATTTTTTTTTCACTTTTTTATGTTCTGCATCCGAGCGAAATGTAAACTTTTCAGGATATTATTCTATACACTTTCACGAACTCATTAAAAAAAATGAATCAGTTTGCAAATTTTTGCAAATGTTCTCTGTCGTCTGGGCTATATTTTCAAATCTATAAGGCGTATCTATTTATCTAATCCATTAAGGTGGTCCAAAAATGACTTAATTTTTTTCCAAATCCGAAAAAGTAATAAGTATTTTTGGGTTTTTCAAAATTTTGATTTTAAATGGTGCCTATGGAGACATGAAGTTTCCCATTTAAATTGCATGGGGAAAAATCACTTTTTGGGAATTTTTGAATAAATAATCGTTCAGAGTTAGAGAAAATCTTGCATTAAACTTATAGGGCTTGGAGAGGATTATATAACGAAGAATTTGATGAACGTATGGGTTTGTCGCCCCTAACACACCTCCACGGTGCCCCGAAAACTACCCGAAGAATTTACATTTTTTGATGTAAGGGTGGACATTACTTTTTTCAGATTTGGAAACAAATTGGGGGGAGACCCTTTATAAAAAATTAAGTCATTTTTGGATCACCCCAGTAATCCATATTCATAGGAAATTAACATTGTGTAACGTTATTCAGATTTTTATCGTACCTGTTTGTTATTTTCAATATATGTGAAAGTTCTACCAACAAAGGTTTCGGAGTATCGATTGATCGTAAGAACCTCATTAATAAAATGTTTCTCATATAAACATGTTATAAGAGTCCTATTAATATGCATCGAATGATTTGAGTTAAAATTCAAATATCTGTTGGTATGTGTTGGTTTTCTATAAACTTGTTTCAATTACATTGTTTATTCTTTTGATTACAATATCTAAAAATTATAGTTCACTTATACTTCTAATGTAAATTTAATAGAAGGCTCCTTATTACTTATATTTTCTAAAAAATTAATTGACTGAGTGGGGCCAAATTTAAAAAAATTCGTAGAAAGGAAACAGATTTGGTTTACAAAACGTCGGCAAAATATATATATTTTTTATTTTTATTCTTAGTCATATTTGTCTAAAACGCACTTTAACTGTTCCTTGGACGTGAAAACCATAGGCGTTGAGATTATTTTCCAGTAAAATATGGGATCATTCTATTATTTTGTAGATTTCACGACATTGTTTTTAGAAAAAAGTACATGTGCTTTTATTCCGTATCTTCTCAAAATTCAAGTGTCGATATTATAACAGTTTTCTTTTGCTTCTTTTTAGGATTATGCAGATACAATAATACAAAACGTATTTATTATATCCAACAGAGTGGGGACACCTTTTTGACCAAAACTGACATATTAATGACTGTTGTAGTTTGCGATAAATAATCAATGTATCATTTTTATTTATTTTTAATCTTAACTTTAGCTATGCCTATGTAAAATAAGATCATTACGTCATCTTATGCGTAGACTTCTATTTAAAGTAAAACATTATTTGTTTTTAATCTCGTGTAGGGGTGAAAGTCTTTGAAATACTGTCGGGCCAACAAAGTCAATTAAAACTGTATGAAATTGACTTCGTGGGATAAGTTCAAGAATAACCACAAAACAGAGACCAGCAAAAATGGAATGTCAAAGCAAAGTAATTGACAAGTTGTTGTGTAAAGCCAGTGCAACTTCGCAACCATATCTTCAAGATGTACACCCATTATGATTTAAAGGAAGCCTACAGACGGACAATAAAAGCCACTGTGTTTGTGTGCCGTTTCATACACGGTTGAAGTTGAAGTAGATTGCGTGTTAGCTTGGTGTGTGCAAATGTTTCTCATAACTAGCCAATTACAAGTTTCATTTGAAGTGAAAACGAAGGAAAGAATGTTTTAAAATTTAGGATTAATCTGCAATCGCGAAGATACACAAACTGAAGTCATATTCTTACGAAAAATTCGCAATTGAGTAAGCGAAAAAAATCACACTTTCCCACATAAATAATAAAATAAGTATTTCTCGGAAATATATTACTTTACATTTCTCATCCCATAACTTTGTTTCTCACAATTGACTCAGATGGAAAATTTAGACAAATATATTCTGAAACATGGCTAATCGATTGTCATACATAAAATTATACTAAAGGCAAAATTATTTTCAGCTATAGTGTCACAAGGACGTTGATAATATGAAATAATTTTATCACAGTTTCCGAAAACACATTGCCTGGCCGTCTACGATGCACAGTGGGAAAAATATGCCCTTTTTTTGGACAAAAATCTGCCGACAGTAGAGATATCAATCAATTTTAATTAAAAAAAAATGGAAAATATTCTTAAGACATTGTACTTTAGAGTAATTATGCGACAAAGTGGCTTTTGGTTAACCTAACCTAAAAATTAATTAATTAATTTAATTAGTTAACCTCCTTGGTCGAAAGTCACAAACAAAAGTCATGTAGATTGGATACCAAATCCAATTTTATGGGATCATAACTTAATTGATTAAGTTTCTTGATTCGTTTATAACGTATGGACCATAACTAAAAATAGAAGTTGGAGGTATAAGGTGGTGAAAATTCGAGATTCTTTTTTTTTTAACTATTTATTTAACGTCGGCCTATTTCCGCTACCCCCAACCTGGAAATTTTGCCTCTTCTCGTAAGAAGAGTAGGGATCTTTCACTTGCCTAACATTTAATAGACAAGGGACCGCCTGCTTTACATCCCCTCCGAAGAATGGTATATCCACTACGTAATCCTCGTCTTGAAATTACATAGCTACCACGTATACACTGATATACAAACCGCTAGAAGGTGGGACGAGATCGCTGTGTTTCCCAAGATGGATTTCACTCACCCAAGTACTAACCGCGCTGCACGTTGCTTCACTGGAGTATCGAGGATACATACACAGTGAAGACGTATCTACGTTCGCCCAAATAGGATAAAGTAAAAAAATATTTTGAGGTTTCTGGTTCTTGTACACACACTAAATCACATTTTTTTCATCCCCTTTAATAATGGGGTGGGAGTGGTAATAAGGGTGGCTAATGCCAAAATTTTTTTTGAAACCTTAGCTTCTCTTGTCTATACTAAACATGAATTTTATGAACTCTTACCTGCTTGATTCACCTATTTACTCCAAATGTACCCCAATTTACCCCCCACCCTTCGACGGAACAATATAATCTAGTTCTAGATCTCGTTAAAATACATATGTGTACCAAATTTCAAGTCAATATCTCAAACGGTTCCAGAGTAAACGTGCGCACAAAAAAAGTTACAGACCGACAGACAGAAATTTTTTTTTCGCTCAAACTTGAAATCTCGACGTTTCATGACATTCTAAGCCTATTTGAACAATAAAAAATTTTTAAAAATTTTTTGTCGTTACTATACTTCCACTGGATGTGGAAGTAATATGTTATATTTATTGCCGTGTTCTTACAGTTTGAAATTTACAATAAACATCTGTCTATCTATCTATTTTTGATTAATCTATCTGTAAGTTTATTTACATCAATTTCTAAATATGACAAAAAATAAAAATCTTGGACTATATTTCCATATAAACCCCTGTTAAATCAAAGTATACTAAATCATCGCAATATAATAATTCAAACATCCGTTCTGATTTTCTTAGCAATTATGCAGATTACAAACTATCCTGAGATAACTTAGGATACTCTCACACTGAATATTTATAGTGTGAATATCACGAAGGGTAATAAGTTCATAAACGTAGTTGAAAGGTTATTCGTTATAAAATCTTGCTTGCTACATAAATGTTTATTTCATTATATAAAAGATAACGTTTTTAAAATATAGAGTTATAAATTTTCTTGTTATTATTAATCTATTTATTTTCATAGTACGAATAAAACAAAATTAATTTTGACAAAGTGTAGTAGGTACGCGATGTGTGCTACATAATCCTCCCTTCAGCAAAAGCGTAATAAACGAAATGAAACTAATTAATGGTAAAAGTTACTTTTTTTAGAAGGTTTTGTTTGATCGGTAGTGTCATCAAAATCCATGAATGTTGATTTAACTCTATCAATAGAAATTGCATGTTCTGGATCATTTTTAACAATAAAAAAAAGTTTTGTGTGTACGACGAATGACTATATAGGGACCTTCGTATGGTTGGTGTAAGCTGGAAAATTTTTTAGGAACTTTGACACAAACATAATCACCATCTTTTAAATCTTTATGGACGAAAATATGTTGATTAGTTGAAAGAGGTAGTTTAGGTTCTATATTTGAGAAAGGATTTTTAAATTGGTTAAAAATGTTGTTGGTCATTTCTATTACTAGAAACGAAAAACTCTCCGAGAATACGGAAAGGTTGTCCGTAAACAAGTTCCGCTGCAGAACAATTAATAACAATTAATATCATCTTTAAAAGAAGTAGGAAAGTTTATCACTCCAATAATGCCTTGAATTTTTATGTGGCATTAAAGATGCTTTTAATTGTCTGTAGAACCTTCGACCATTCCATTGTGGATGATAAGTATTTGTACGAATCTTATGAGAACCAAGTAAATTTGTAAGTTCTGAAAATAAATTTGATCAAAGTGAGTACCTTGATCTGTAGTAATTTTAAAAGGGACTCGGAAATAGGAAATATATTCATTAAAAAATGTTTCTGCAATTATCGCTGCAGAAATGCTTTATATTGGCCATATAGTAAAACGGTCAACAAATGTTAAGGTATATGTATATCCATTAGATAGTGGATAAAGACAAACCAAATCCATATGAATATGTCCGAACCGAGTTTGGGGTTATTGCATAATTTGTATATACATTAAATTAGCATTCTAGGACTAGCAATAACTAAGTATATGTAATGGCAATTGTTTATGAACGTTGAATAATTTTAAATTCAGTTTATAATTTGAAAATGGTAGTTCCCGCTAAAAGCCGTGACGTCAATGGTTACGCATGCGCATAGGGCAGTAAATTTGTATGGCAGCCATGAGATGTAGACTTCACCACAGAAGAAGGAACTACCAGAAGCGGCACTCTCAGCACCGCCTTTGATCTTTTTTTGTGACCTTCGCCATTTTGTTGTTGGTAATTTTGGCGGGAAATTTAAACAGCATGTTTATAAACAAACTTTACACAAGCTGAATACAATCACCTTATTCGAAGAATTCTACTTATAATGGACATTAAAGCTATTAAAGTAAACTGGATAAATTTGTCTCTACGAACAATTGTATTCTTAATATAAATAAAGTAACAAAATGTATTAAAATCAATACAATATCTCGAGAAAATCTGTAATTTCTTACTGGGAGGTTATTCTGAGGAAATATTAATTTTTTTTCTGTTTAAACCACCAAATTGAGGAAAAATAGTAGGTAAGTGCTATTGGTAGCAATCTATTCTGATACATATTTGTCGTGCGCACAACTTAAAATTGTTATAAAGTTCGGTTGAACTTTTACTTGCCAAATCCCCACGATCGCATGCTTCCAACCACAATACGGACCTTAAAAGAAGAAAGGTTCACAACTACTTGGAAATATCTTATAATTTACATCAATAATAAAATACCTTTGGGAATCCTTAGAAAACCCAAATAAACTAATGTCTTTTCCTGTCGTACTACTTGTACATTCCTTAACAGCGCAAACGGTTCCACCTCGTTTACTCATATCGCTAATAAAAATTACTATTAACACAGCACAATAATACTAAAACCTTTTAAGAATTTATTTCGGTATTATGTCACAGTCTGTCATTTACCACACTTTATTGTTTTAACCTAAAACAATAAATGAACTGACGGATGTACTAACAACAAAATGGCGGCAATGGAATTTTGGCGGGTAGCTCAAGTGTCGTTTCTGGTAGTTCTCTTTTCTGTGACTTCACCATTATATTGACATGTCATTGTGTAACTGACATTTTGTCGTTAAAAGAGGTTATCTTTGCTAGCGTCTAGACAGTGAACTATACTACATAATGGAATGATAACTACGTGATCGTTAGAAAGAGATGGAAACGATAAGACTCTTAACTGTCTGTGGCTTTGTATTGCAATACGATAAGGACCCGTTTCTCTCTATTCCTTCATCGGATATGTGTATCCAGTGAGAGTTCCATTATGTAGTGTAGTTGAATGTGTCTAAGTAACACCCTATAACAAGTGATCCCGTCAAGACTAGGGTTGCCATAAATGTCCGGAAACTATATCGGGACACTATATATTTCCCTAATAAAAAGGCATATATGTTAAAGAAAAATATATCATTGTCTTTTTAACAAAATTAAAACTGCTCCTTATTTTAAGAAATTTCATTGTTTTTATCGTGACGTCAAGACACAGAGGTCAATAACGGTGACTGTCCCAACGACCGTCCCGATATATCGGGACGGTTGGCAACTCTACGTCAAGACGCAAGCATTGTAGTGGAAGTTCTATGCGTTGTTACGATTATAGTTTGTAGGTGGGAACAGGCAATTTTATCTTGTTGGGTTGCAGTGATTATTTATCATGTTAATGTTTTACCTCTTTATATGCATACACCTATGAAGCTAACAAACTTTTATTAAAATGCACTAAAAAAGGTAATCACATAATTTACTCAATGTTGTAATGTTGTAACTGACCTACCTTCGCAAGAAATACCATTATTTTAGTGTACATCTCGCGACAAGATCTTAGGTCAGTAAAGCAGGATTTTTAAACTGATATAAATTACGTAATATTTATTTTATTCTTTTTGGTGCATTTTAATAAAAGCTTGTTAGCGGGGGACAAGTCTTATAACGTATTTTTGCTAAAATCTAGTTGTGTACATCTAACTTTAATTTTTGTGACATTGTCAGTTATTTGTCAAAATTCATTGCAAGTGTGCAAATAGAGACAGATTTACATTAGAAAAAAATAGTTGTCCTATATTTTTTTGCTCACGACAGTACAAACAGTTATAACAGCAATCCAAACCTTGTAATAAAAAAAGAAATGTGTGTGAATATGCTCTTAAAGTAGGTATTTAAGAGGATAATCTGTGCTAGGACAAATAATATTTTCATTGATATATATGAAAAAGGTTTATACGGGTGGGCGTGCCCCTTTGACCAATGAAATATGCCGTCTACGTAAACAGGAGGAGATTAACAAAATTGTGTAATATAAGAGAAATACTTCAAATATATTTCTGTCGTACAGAGTCGAATTTCGCGTTGGGTGCACAAGAATTTTTATTTAAAGTAATTTGAGTAGGAAAACTGAATGCGGTTGTAGTGATTCCTTAGGCAGTGGTTTTTAATTAAAAGAAAAACTATCTGTAGATACATAATGTAAATGTACAGTGTACAGGATGTCCTAGTTAACGCGTTATGTCCGATTTTCTCGGCAGTTTTTTCCAGGGAATCGATGCCGCTAAGAAACATATAATTAAACATCAAAGAAGAATTGATCGGATTATTTATGTTCTTAATTGACTATTAAAGGAATAAATTAAAAAAAGGCATGTAAATTTTAAATATCACTTCCGGTTTACATGGCAATGGCGTTCTTTTTAATAATAATAATAAAAATAATAATATATTTATTGACCTTTTCTGCCATACAATAGAATGGATAAGGTAAGTCAGTAATTATATTGTATAAAAAATACATGAATGTATAAAAACAAAATATAGTAAAAAACAAACAAATGATAGCATAATACAAAACATTTGATAAAAAAACAAAATATCAATACGCAAAATATACATACAAACATAAAAAGAAACATATAGTACAGGAAATCAGGAAATAGAATATTAATTACTTCCACATCCAGTGGAAGTATAGTAACAAAAAATTTTTGAAAATTTTTATTGTTCAAATAGGCTTAGACTGTCACGAAAGGTCGCCATTTTAAGTTTCAGCGTAAAAAAATATCTGTCTGTCTGTCGGTCTTTTTTGTGCGCACGATTACTCTGGAACCGTTTAAGATATTGACTTGAAATTTGGTACACGTATGTACTTTAACGGGATCTGGAACTAAATTATATTTTCATCTTATTCCATCGAAGGATTGGGGCGTAAATTGAGGTGAATGGGGAGGTAAACAGGTAAATCAAGCAGGTAAGAGTTCGTAAAATTGGTATTTAGTATATATGAGAACCTAAGGTCTCAAAAAAATTTTTGACATTAGCTACCCTCATTACGACCCCTACCCCTAACCCCCATTTTTTAAGGGGACGAAAAAAAAGTGTGATTTAGTGTATGTACAAGAACCAAAAACTTCAAAATATTTTTTTACTTCATAGGCTAAGAATTTTTATTGAAAAATTACCAAAAATCCTTGCTGTGTTGGGGTGATTTCTATTACGAATAACTGGCAAAATAAGGATACATATATTACTTCCACATCCAGTGGTAGTATAGTAACGACAAAAATTTTTTTTAAAATTTTTATTGTTTAAATAGGCTTAGAATGTCATGAAACGTCGAGATTTTAAGTTTGAGCGAAAAAAAATTTCTGTCTGTCGGTCTGTAACTTTTTTTTTGTGCACACGTTTACTCTGGAACCGTTTGAGATATTGACTTGAAATTTGGTACGCATATGTACTTTAATGAAATCTAGAACTAGATTATATTTTCATCTTGTTCCGTCGAAGGATTGGGGGTAAATTGGGGTAAATAGGTAAATCAAGCAGGTAAGAGTTCATAAAATTTGTATTTACTATATACAAGAGAAGCTAAGGTCTCAAAAAAAATTTTGGCATTAGCCACCCCCATTACCACCCCCACCCCCACCCCATTATTAAAGAGGATGGAAAAAAATTTTGATTTAAAGTGTGCACAAGAACCAGAAACCTCAAAATATTTTTTTACCTTATCCACCCCCCACTACCACCCTCTATCACCACCCCCACCCCACTACCGATGTGGGGGTTTTTATGGGTTTTTGAGGTAGACGATTTCAAATATTATATTATTAAACAATTATTTCCACATACAACATTTTATCGTTGTGAGTGACTTGGATAGAAAATCTGGATGTGGAAGTAGTGATTCCTTGGGCAGCGGTTTTTTTTTAATTGTTAAATTAGTGTACAATATCGATAATTCTATCATTTACAATTGAAATTAAAATTTTGTGGACATGCCTATTGAAAGTCGCATTTCGGAGATATGAACTTTACTTTGCTTTTTTTTAAAGGAACACTCCATATATGTACCATTTGAAACGCCATAAAAAAAGCTTTGTATTTATAATATAATACATGGTGCTTATCTTAAACAAATTTTGTCTAATTTACTATAAATTTACAATTTATCAAATTGGATTCCTATAAATATCTTAGCAGTATGAGATTCCTCGGAAAACCTACGTCAGACTGGATTTTGAACCATAAACTTATCTCAGAAACTACCGTGAAAACCGAGCATAGCGCGTTGACTGGGACACCCTGTACATTTTGCTTGGTAATAATTTCGAATAAAAACTATATAACTATAATAATAACTAAAAACCGAATTCAAATTTTCATAATAAAATTTGTAGGAGTGTTTATACAAAACGGTCCTCTCTATTTGGCACCTTTTATTTATGTATTAACATTTTCAAGAATTTTATCTATTAAGTCATTCCTGTAAGATAAAATAATTTATAAATAAATTTAAGATTACAATTACCTGAACTGCTAAATGCTTCCCTGGCAAGCATTCATTCGCGTCTGGTCTCCATGACAACAAGTTCCTCCCTAAAGTCTGAGAGCGTGTAAAGCTATGCGAATGCCGAGGCGAGTGCCATCTATTGACGGCAAAATTGGAAACTATTGAATCTATGTTTGAAAATTAAGAGGTTATATTTTATCCACGTAATTAATTAAGGACTATCTAGGGCGTCACGTTTTCGTTTTTTGTAAATTCCAATTTTTCGACGTCAATTTTTTCGTTGATCACGTGTTTTTGATTAAAACAAAAAATTAAAAACGTGACGAACTAGAATATATATTTTAATACATACGTACAAAATTTGAAGTTTCTATCTTCAAAAATAAGCCGAATAATTAGTTTCTTCATTTCACTGACCGCAAATTATACTCTTAATAATAAAGACTCTTCAATTTAAACAGCGTCGCACTTTTTATTTTTACAGTATAATATTCTACAATTTAAATTATTAACATAATAATAAGGAAACGACAGTTGACACTTTTGGCAACAATTAATTAGTACATATCGTAAAGCTCTTTGAATATGCCATTTTTGGTATTATTTGGTAACAAAGTTATGTTAGCTTTTTAAAAAATCATATTTAAATAAAGCGCCGTCTTTCTCTATTCATTTTGTACCCTCTCCACTTTAGGATCAATTGGTATAGGTTGTCACCTAGATGCTAGTTGCAAAAGCACTACAATTATTTATTGATTATGATCAATATGATTAAATATTTCAAACAAATTCTATTACTTTTGCAGCGGGTTTATTTTCTATGAGTATCTGAACATTCTTGACGTAGAAAATAATTTTGTTTTGTATTTTTGTGCCATACGCTTTACTTATTCGAGAGAGAGCCACGTAGAACTAGCCGTGGGAAAAGCAACTGACACTGATATCCACACCCGCAACGCGCAGCTGAAATGTTCCAGAAAACTCTCGAATTTTCTGAAATATTACAGGATTTGAGTCATGAAAATTTATGCCGTGCAAATATGCTTATTGTAAAGATCAAACTGTATCTCCGATTCCACTAAATCGATTTTCATATAACTTGGCTTAGAGTATGTCGATTTTGATGAAATAAAAACTAAATGTTATTCCAAGCTTAAATAAATTTAAATGTGAAAATCCTATTCAAATTAGTTCAGTAGTTTCTGCGTGATGCGCGTTCAAACAGGCAAAAATTACAAAAATTATCTTAATGTATTCTTACATTCCCCAGATCAGTTTCTTTCAAATATTTTCAATGTACAGACACGCAAACCTTACAGATTTATTATATATATATACATTTATTTTTCTTATTCAATATTTACAAAAGAGTAACCCATATTCATTTCTTTTCTCATTTTATACGCAACGCAATATAATTATTAGTTTATATTTTGACAACCAAATTTTCGAGGAAATTTTATTTAACATTACCGACGTTCTCTTTCTCCATATCTTAATAAAAATGCCTTAGGAAATTATGTTGCTATAAATAAACAAATATTAAAACTGTATTAGTTTTCTCATTCAGTTTATTACTAGTATTTCCTAACTTCCTATCTTAGTAAACGCGTACGAACTTTTATTCATACATTGGTTTTACTGTATATTTTGCATATCTAGACTTTGCGGCTTTACGACACTTAATGTCACAGTTGGCTTTGAAAAAAATTTAGGAAATCTTTTTCTTTAATACTCTAACAAGGTAAAATCAGCAATTATTTGGCTATTAACATTCTGTTTCCGACAATCCATTTACGAGCGTATTGGATTTGATGACACAAAAAATTTAAGCTACGCCTACGTACCATCTTGAAAATACCTTAAATCTTATTTATAAGTCACCCTAAATTCTCTATCAAACCGGCATTACACGAGACATTTCTAGATAAATGAATAAGTTGGAAATTGGAAGGGTGGATTTTTATTGAAGATGTCTCCTTAGAGAATAGCAGATATTCCTATGGGGTACATGGGAATCAGGGGTGCCAATCGAACACCGCTAGACAATCCTCTAAACGGCCATCAATCAAACTCCCGAGCAAAGGGCATAAGTGTCAGGGGCGAGGGGGTTGTAAAATAATTTCCAGTGTGAATGTGTGAACACAATTCCGGAATTATTAAATTAAATTATGAAAGTGCCATGCAGTTCGGCTAATAGCTTTATGGCGACGAAGCGAACGTCACACATATAAGGGTGTCCGTACTGATTAATATTTATTAAAAAATGTTAACCAAAACTCAAACAAATATGCCTTCTACATCCTTCCTTTGTTTTTGAAAATTTTCATATATCCATTTTCTGCAATTCAATGAAAAGGAATGGAATAGATATAGAAGATAGTATGCAATGCAATGCCGTGCAATGCAATGTAATGTAGAGCAAAGTAAAGTAATGTAATTTAACGTAATGTAATGTAATATAATTTAAGTTAATGCTACATTTTTCTTTCGACAATACAACGACTAGTACAACGTATACCATTCATTTACCATTTATTTGTTGACCACTTTACATATAATAGCAGTGCTTAGAAAATATATAATCTAATCACATAGATTTTTCACTGTGATATTTCCAACTCAAGGCCTGTAATGACAAAAAGCTGCTAGACAACCATGTACTCAGAATAGATAGAAAGAGTAGCAGCTATTGAATATGACAAAATGGAGAAATGAAAGACAAAAAAATTATAATTGTCCCAAACAAAGTATATAAATAAGAAATAGTAATCAACATAACCTCCAGTAGCCTTCCAGTTTGCTACTACAAATAACTTAGAAAATATCGGGATTAGCACACTTAATATACCAAGAGCTGGTTTTCGCTCATGTCTCACATTTTTTTTTGCACCGTGATATACTTGTAGGCCTCTCAAAGATCAGTATAGTATACCCATTATAGTGTACTCGGTATCCCTAGATCCGGAATCAGTAGAAAATGGCGTACGGCCCATTTTAAAATTTTTCATATCCGATAACCTTCTTACACCAAGAAAAAATGAAAATAAACTTCAACTAGAGTTGCGCCATTCACATGCTACGGTAGTGAGAGCCGTAGCAAGAAGTTGAAAAATCGAAAAAATCCAGAAAAATCAAGATTTTTAACCCCAAAACACTGGAATGAATATTAATTGCTTCCAAGGCATTTCTTTGTATACTTATTTATCTGCGTTTAAAGTTGTAATAAATTCATTACAAATTTCTTGAATGAGTCATTATTAAAATCAAAGAACATATCTATGCTCTTTGATTTTGTTATTTTTCCGATTTTTGAACTTCGCATTACGGCCTCTACTAACTTTAAAACTTCTTGCATGTGTATATAGTCGGGGAGCCCTCCCTAGCTGTACGTGCACCCCCCGCCCGATCCTTGGGGACAATATTTTTCATAAAAATTGAAGTCTAAGGAACAATTTAAGACATATTCTAAAAAAAAAAACTGGCTGTACTTTCAAAATGGCTGTACTTTCAAAATTCTACAATTTTGTACCTATACAATATTTTGATAGGAGTTACCATTTTCCAGATAAATGAGTCCAAAATTAAGAAAACATGGAAATTCATATATCGGTAAATCACTTAGAGGAAATAACTGTGACAATTATTGTAAGGCGTATAATATAACTTTATATTATTAACATAAAAATTAAATAAAACAAACTGAAAAAAAAAATAATAATAATAATATTATAATTTACAGACATTTATCTCGAAAACGGTAACTCCGAGGGTAACTCCTATCCAAATATTGTATAGGAACAAAATTGTAGAAAATATTTGATTTTTGTGCGGAAAGTTTTTCTCCATCTTTTTTAGTTTTTGTGTTAAATGACCAAAAACAATGTTTGCATTTTTTTTTAAACGGACGCCATTTTGAAAGTACAGCTAGCTTTTATTTTTTAGGACATGTCTTAAATTGTTCCTTAGACTTTATTCTTTATGAAAAACATTGTTCCCAAGGCTCGGGGGGGGGGGGGGTGCACGAACAGTTAGGGTGGGCTTCCGTAGTGTTACGTTTTGTATTGAATTTTGTATTTTATTTTAAGAGATTAATCATTTATCTGGAAAATGGTAATTTCAATGCAAATATTTTATAGGAACAAAATTGTAGAAAATTTTATGCACTTTATTTTTTGTACAGAAAGTTTTTCTCCTCTCCATCTTTTTTAGTTTTTGTGTTAAATGACAAAAACCATATTTGCAATTGTTGTTTTTTTTTAACGGACGCCATTTTGAAAGTGCAGCCAATTTTTTTTTAGGACATGTCTTAAATTGTTCCTTAGGCTTTAATCTTTATGAAAAACTTTATCCTAAAGGATCGGGGGCGGTGCACGGGCACTTAAGGTGGGCTCCCGTAGTAATAGCTCAACTTTAGTTGAGACAAATTTTCACTTTTTCTTGGCACAAGAACGTTATCAGATATAACAAAAATTAATTTTAAAAATGTGGTCGACCAAAATTTTTTTTGGTGGGCGATAATATTTCGCATTCAGTTAATACAACTGCTAAAGAAGAAAAAATATGAAAAAAATATATAAGGGTGGTCACTTAAAAAAAATGTGATGGGGGACGATAATATTTCACATGCAGTTAATACAACTGTAAAAGAAGAATAATATGAAAAAAAATATATAGTGTGGTCACCCAAAGAAAAATTAAAAAATGTGGCCGAGTACGATACTATTTATTACAACAACTGTCGAAGAAGAATAAAATGAAAAAAATATATACAAGGTGTCACTCACAAAAAATTATTGTGGAGAACGATATTTCGCATGTAGTTAACACAACTGTCGCAGAAAAAAATATATACAGAGAGGTTACCAAAAAAATATATACATGGTGGTCACTCATTTTTTTTTTAATGCGACGGAGGACGATAATATTTCGCATGCAGTTAATACAACTGTCAAAGAAGAAAAATATGAAAAAATATATGCAGGGTGGTCACCCTAACAAAATTTTTAAAAAAATGTGGCTGAACACGATAATATTTAGAACAATTGTTGTCGAAGAAAAATATGAAACAGAAAAATGTGATGGTGACTCAATTTTTTTTTAAGAATGTGGTAGACGATACTATTTCGCATGCAGTTAATACAACTGTCAAAAGAGAAAAATATGAAAAAAATATACAGGGTGGTCACCCAAAAAAAAATTAAAAAATGTTGCGGCCGAGGTTGCGGCGCACGACAATATTTAGCATGCAGTTAACACAACTGTCGAAGAAGAAAAATATGAAAAACAAATATACATGGTGGTTACCAAAAAAATATATAGAGGTGATCATATTAAAAAAATAAAAAAAATGCGACGAAAGACGATAATATTCCGCATGCAGTTAACAAAACTGTCAAAAAGGAAATATATGAAAGAATGTGACGAAGAACGATAATATTTGGCATGTAGTTAACACAACTATTAAAGAAAGATTTTAAAAAATTGTACATTGTAAAAAAATTATGAAAAAAATGTGGAATAATATTTCACAACTGTTAAAGAAGAAAAATATGAAAAATAAAATAGGCAGGGTGGTGTGGTATGTGAAGGAGGACGATAATATTTCGTATGTTAACTGCATACACAACTGCCAAAGAAAAAAATATGAAAAATATACAGGGTGATCACCTTAAAAGAATGAAAGGAAAAATGTGACGGATGGCAATAATATTTCGCATGCAGTTAATACAACTGTCTAGGAACAAAAATATGAAAAATGCACAATGTTAAAATATAAATAATTTATGAATCATAAAACGTCCGGCAACACGTCGTGAATAAGAAGAATAAATAAAGTAGGATAAACAGAGAGGGAAGTTTTGGGTAAATACCTTTACCGATTTTTTTTCAATGTGCTGGTTCCTCTAATCTCGTCGTCATTATTATTCGAGGAATCATACGTTCCATATTGCGCACGATTGCACGAGCTGTCAAGACTCGTGTCAAAAATGTGCACTCAATGCACACTGCACGAAAATAATTTTGCCAGTGGAACATAAGAAACTGCCAAAGTGCGAATTCAGTTTCACAGAGTGCAGTCACTCAAAAACACTATTAGATAGTCCATCCATATATTTTTCCTCCTAGTTATATATTAAATTGGATGTACTGATATTTGTCGCATTATTATTTGAATAATCTAATTGCGTATTATAAAAGAGACTCTTTAATACTTAATTATGGAATAATTCATTGATAATAAATCGATACAAGGTATTAGTTTTTCCATAAAATAATAATAACATAATAATAAATTTAATAAGAAATATGGAAACAAATTTACTTTGAAACTGCTATATAGAACAATTAAAAATAATATAGCTTAAAACGACGAATATATTACAAAATGTTCATTTATTTATACTATTACATTATTATTCATACACGTTAGAACATCAGTTCTTTTTTTCTCTATTAGTAATGTTTTTTTTTAATTTATTAATTCCAATTCCGTATTATTGTTCTGTGGCACGCATACAGGCTCAGCTTGTGATACTATTAAGGATAAAATATAATTCATATTTTTTTTTTGTACTAAAAAAAATAATATGGATAGTACTCCGATTATCTTTCTATAATCCTGGGCCTCTCCTAGTGAGCTGTATTTCAAGATTACCGTTACCTGGCGGATAAAAGCACCAAATTTGGTATGAAGATACCTTAGGGTATACTAATAACTGTTAGTATAGGAGCCTTCTAAAAATTTTCATGTACAGCACTAAAATCCAAAATGGCCAACAAATACGACAAAATATCACTTATCACAATCTATTATATTGTTAATTTTGAATTATAGCTTTAAGCCAACTAAGTATACTACGCACCGAACTCAGTAGTCTACATATTAAATAAAATACAATAAAATATATCCATATCATTTACTAAAGTAATGTATAAGCCCAAATACAACGATAATAAGAGTTTCCAATAACAAAAAATTATGTATAGTTATTCATTGGATGGAATTCAGTATGCCACAGTTATAAATAACTTGCAAATTACACTTGCACTTGCAGTCCAGATTGGTTTCCCACATTTGCAGTTTTTGCAGTCTTCTTTGCAGGAACACTTAATCAGTTCTCGGCATGATTGGGAAACCTCTGGAATTGTCATCCAAACTGGTACCAATGACTCTGAAACTTTATTCTAAGCAAAATCCTGTGGAAAAGGAATCACTTGCTGTGTTTGTGTGCTGGTCGTCCTGCTTGATAAACTGCCATTCGGACATGTTGAAGAATCGCATCCTCAGTTGGGAAGTTTGCCCATTGCTCGATTCTTCTGATAGAAAAGCTTCTTTCTTATCTGATTGATACTGCTGAATGGAGTAATCATATTGAACAACAGTCAGTCATTCCAGCTTCTTGAAAAGTTCAGAGTCGGCTTTGAGCAATGGAAATGGATGAGTGGCCCAATACACAAATGTATCAGTGACGTCTTGAAATGCTTGCCCTGCTACCCAAATAGACTTCTTACTCTTACTTTTGAAGGTGGCGGTTGTGTCGCAACCAGAGAATGAGTGAAACGCAGGTAGTGCTAGTGATTTTGGTTCCCACAGGCTTGCACAGGTGGCGTTGATGTGGTAAAACCTGTAATGCTTGCCTATGTCAAAGGCCACCCAGATATCGGCCAAATCTATTAGATAATAGAATGTGCCTGCAAGGATGACAATCACATCTGTATCTACGGTACGCCCCTTACTGTAGTGAATGGAGTACATGAACCACAAGCCTCGTGTCTGCCTCTTCATGATTGCAGTTTTCTATGTTCGAAGCGATTTGTGCAACTGCTTTCCCTGTTGTGACATATGCATCTTTTCCTGGTGGCCAGTTGAACTCTACAACCTTGGAAGTCAGAAAGTTGAACAATTCCTTCTTGTTCATTGAGTCACGGAGAAAGTCCATCCAATTTCGTGGCAGTTTGGTGTTGCCAGATACTTTCCTTCGAATTCCCTCACCTATCTTTTCCCAGGTAGACTCCAATAAACTGTCTGGAATGTAGGTGTCCCAAACAACATCTAATCTTTGGACATTCTCCAGTTGCTTCTGAAGGTAAGGTAGAAATATCTTATCTGCATACTGATTGAAGGTGTCGACACTAGTAGTGGACAGGTGGTGAACGATGACCGCACCGTCCAGAAATTTGGAGTCATGGTTGAAGGGGCTCTGATTGACCTAGCTGCTCGAAACATTGCAGTATTCCAGCCTTGTTGGTTAGCAAATGAAGCTTGCCACAGTCTGAAATGGAATGTATAATTGAATCACTATTAGAAAGTTCCACATTGTTCTGAAGCACTTTCAGCTTCCTCCCCTGCTGAGATGTTGCTTTATGCTTTGGTCTCTTGAATAGTTTAAGAGATTCCCACTTTTTATGGTTTTGGCAGTAGTGGTGCGAAAAGAAAGACTCACATGTGATATTTTGTCGTATTTGTCGCCATTTTGGATTTTAGTGCTGTACATGAACATTTTTAGAAATTTCAAAGGATAACATTTATTAGTACACCCTGAAGTACCTTCATACCAAATTTGGTGGCAGATAACCGCTAAGTAACAAGTAACCAGTAACCATATCAACAGAAGAACAGAAGCAAGCCCGCATTATGTTTTGTTTAAATTGTTGGAGTTTTGGAAAAATGTTGTGTTTACCGATGAAAAAAATTTTCAGTCTTGTAATGACGGACATATGTACAAAATATTAGGTTACATTATTTACACAATAAATACAAACGCAGTTATATGCAGTCGTATCTGTGAATTTTACAACGTCAATTTGTACATTTGTTATAAATCGAAATCATTCCCAACGAATGGTGTAAAAAATTAAAAAAAAAACAAAAATACTATGTTTTTCTTTTGGATTAACCTTATTCAAATATATTACTTTTGACGTTTCACAATCAATGTCAGTTTTTTATAACCTATATGATAATAAAAAAATCTAAATTCCAAAGAGACTGATTCACACCACTTATTTAGTATTAGTGAAAACTGGATTACTTGATTTTTCAAGTGTACGGGATTTTATTGCACAGAAGTGTACATTGTTGAGGTATGCAAAGTGCAAAATAAAAAAGACCTAGTTGCTATTTAGAGACATGCCCAAGGAATCACTACTTCCACATCCAGATTTTTTTATCAGTCACTCACAACCAAAAAATTTTGTATGTGGAAATAATTGTTTATGGAACTTTAATAATATAATATTTGAAATCCTCTAACCAAAAACCCATAAAACGATACCCCACATCGGTAGCGGTGTGGTGACAAGGGGTGGTGGTGGGGGTGGATGAAGTAAAAAAATATTTTGAGGTTTCTGGTTCTTATACACACACTAAATCACAATTGTCTTCATCCCCTTTAATAATGGGGTGGGTTAATGCCAAAATGTTTTTTGAGATCTTAGGTTCTCTTGTATATACTAAATACCAATTTATGGACTCTTACCTGCTTGATTTAACTATTTACCTATTTACCCCAAATTTACCCCAATTTACCCCCCAGTCCTTCGACGGAAAAAGATAAAAATATAATCTAGTTCTAGTTTACGCTCAAACTCTAAATCTCGACATTTCGTGACATTCTAAGCCTATTTGAACAATAAAAATTTTTAAAAAAATTTTTGTCGTTACTATACTTCCACTGGATGTGGAAGTAATATATATTTTTGGAAAATAAATCGACGTATCCTTGAAGTTTTTTCAGTTTTAATGAATCGATTTCATACTTTTGAAACTCACTGAATTTACTTTGTTTACTTAATACCCATTAGTAATTCGATTTTCCAAGAAATACGGTCCCAAAAGCGACTCTCCAGCATTGTATTCTCTCGAATCCTCTCTTTTTTTGACCGCATCAACCGAAGAAGCGACAATGTAGGACGATTGATTGTTCAGAGAAAATTAAGATCGAAGAGGACGCACATCAAAACGTCGGGCTGATGTCACCAAGAACTGTAACGGTTCACTTTTCAACCACTAATAAATTTTTATTAAAATCTGCTAAATCACATTATCTTATATTTTTATCGGTAAAAATTTCTAACGCCGCTACTGCTTTTAAGGCACTTTAGGAATTCCAGAATATGGCGCGCAAATAAACGCATTCCAGACTAGAACGCGGGAAACGTCGTAAGACTAGATCTGTTCCTCCAATAGGAAAGCACAAACATGACGTAATGAATCGTGAGGGGATTGTAATCCTACGCGCACATTGGTACCTATAAAATGACAAATTACTGTGCTGGATTCGCTTTTTCTATAGGCAAGGGCGGATTTACGGGTTACAAAGATACAAAAAAAATATTGGCGAAATAAATAATTTGAGTATTTATACACATGTATACATACATATAACAATAAAAGTGGTAGATCGTTTTGCTAATAACAAAAGATGAATAACGAATTTTGTTATTTAATTAATGTATTTTACTAAGTAAAATTCTAATTTTTACTGTTTTTAATTAGTTGTTTTCCAAATATGATTTTGTTTTTATATTTTATATATGTTATGTATTTGATAAACTGCATTTAATTTTCGTAATAAATTTGTAGTTTATCTCTGTTTAAATAATGTATTGAAAACTTTTTCCCAAAATCCCGCAACTTAGATATGCCTGAAAACCTACATTTACGGAAAACAAACTAGTAACAAATATATATACACCTCTACTCCTACTACTTTAAAGAATAATAAAATAAACGCTTGATAAAAAGAAAATGTTTTAAATTCTATTTATTGTTTAATTTTAATGCTGCATTTATTAAAAAATCGCACCATCCAGGAGTTTACCCCCCCCCCCCCCCCTCTGACAGAAAACTAAATCTGCTCTTGTCTATAGACTTCGGCCGATGTCAACTTGTGTGCTATCGAATTAATGATGATGGTGAATTTTACCAATTAGTTGTGAGAAGTTCAGCACAAGAATTAGTTTCGTAAAGTGGTGAAGAATAATTACACGTAGAATTTTTTCGTGTAGTTATAGCTGCTTTAAGTGAAGTTTAGTAAGAAAGGACATTATTGTGACGGTGTGTAATATATCTAAAATGGTACAGTTTTGCATTTTGGCATAGTCACTGTTGATACCAATCTATAATTTATTTATGTAACTATCAAATAGTGCATTCGCCAGGTTCCAGGAGTTATTGACGTCATGTTCCAGCAGTTATTGTAAGTACAAAAGTACTTATATGCCTCCATTGTCTCAGCATTTTCATCGTATGTTTTGTGCGGTTTCGTTAATTTCACTTCGATGTGGAATTATTTTAACTTTCGTGACTATCCCGTGTTTGAAAAGAAACAAAAATGCCTTCGCGAGAGCGTCGAATTTTCCATTAAAAAACTTATGAAGATATTTCTTTAGCATTATAATGTGCACAAGCATTTTGTAAACGTAAATTCAAATTGAACATTCTATTATGGATATTTAATTTTTTATAAATGCCTTTATTTAAATTTAGAGATTTGTTTATTGATTTAAGTATCAAAACATGTTTATTAGTACTATTTTGTGTAATGTTTTCGTGGAGTAATGTTCCGCTGGCCAACTAATTATCTTTTGTTGTTAGAGTGTACCTTGTAGTTTGGATGTATCGTGGCCTTTTGCCGAGCATTATTGTTTTACATTTTTAGAGTACCGTGTACCATTTACCTTTTTATGTCAGTCTGTCTCTCTGTATACCATTCATCTTGTATAAATTGTTTGTAGAATATTATTATCGTCACCACATTTTATTTGCCTACACCCTGTGCTCTACCAATTTTCTATAATATATTTGTTATATTTTTAATGTTGGGTTTTATTTCAAAACTATGCTACAAAGTTTTAACTTGGGAGATAAATAAAAAAGTAAAGTATTGCTTTAATCTATCTAGTATCAGATTATTTGGCGTTTTCTTAATTTGTAATAAAGTAAATATTATTTTTTAATATAAATATAAATGAGAATTTAACCCGTTTTAGAACGTGATGGGAAGGAGCTTCTGTGAGCAACCGCGTGTTGCCGTCAGACGTACTAAACAGTAAGCGGAGACTAATTAGAAGAAATTCATTTATCCTAATACGTCTGATAAGACGTTAAGAATAAGAAGAAGAATAAATAAGAATATCCACTAATTATTCGTTTTATCATATTGCCTCATAAAAAAATAGCTTGTTCTTTTATTCCCCTTCAAACTGCGATAAACTTAACACCAAAATATTGAATGTTAGGCCACTGACGTTCGTTGTTTGGTGCCAATCAGTCACATCGTCGGTAACGTTATAAATCCTCATACTTTTTCCTATTCTAAGCTTTTGGCCACTTCATTTAGTAAGTTATTGTTCTAACTACAAATTGTATACGTTTAAATTCGACTAATAGTTGAGTGTGTTTACAAAAATACCTGCAAAGAATATTTAAAACTTTTTGCGTGAAATAAAATGCTTTTTGCACAAAAACAATGTGTTGCATAAACCATAAACAAATGCTTCGCAAAAAGCGTCCACACGCCAGTATCACTCGCTCGCTCACTGCACAGTTTCAGTTAGGTTCTTTGTGTAAAATATTTGTATTTTTAATACTCTGTGTGATTAAACAAATTTGTGATTCTGATCAAAATGGTGACGAAATTGCTGCATGGAAAGGGCACTAAAGGTAACTTTGATTATAAAAATGTAAAATTAAAACTAATTTTTATTTGTTAAGTTCAGAACGAGTAGGACATGAGTGGAAAGATTTTATATGGTAAGACTTTTTGTTTCACATTGTTTATTTTTATTTAGCTTAGTATCACAGTATACACAATACCTAAATGCGTATATTGTTATAGCCAGGCACAGAAAAAAATATTTATCCAGAAATATGTTTCATAACATGTTAAACTCAAATATCGAATAGAAAATGTATATGTGTATGTGTATGTATGTGTGTGTATGTGTGCGTCATGTACCAAGAGTGAACAAAGGCCTCGTTCAAGCCATCTCTACCTTGTACTGACGTGAGCCAATAGCTCGAAACTGCAGTCTGTAAGAGGTGTGGAGTGGCTGGCATGAGAGCTCTATTGAGTATGAATAAGTCTTTCGGCCGGTGTCTGTTGCAATCGAAACTTTAGCGTTTTGTGGCAATACATAGTTATTGCACTTAACGCGGCAAGTCTTGTAATTTGTAATTCAGAGCTCGGTGGGGCATTAGTTCGGAGAATAGCTGTTGGTTGCAGTTTGATTTTTTATTCCTTATATATTTAAGGAAAGGCATAGAGGAGTTCGACAAAATATTTCACTAGCAAATATTCTGCCCTCTAAAAGCATACCTACTATTTTTTAAAAGTATCTCCAATATCATTAACGAAGAGTAAACATGTTGTAATTTCTTGAATGAAAAGTCCACACCGTTGCGAAAAGTGCAATTTCAAGTCCAAAGTCTACATTTGATTTAAATGAATATAGGTACCGATGTTTTACGCTATAGATACACAACTAGCACAGCTCTAGAACACCTAAAGAAAGTACACTTACGGGTGCAAATATGGCCGGGTATGGATTTAATATTAAATGATTGTGGATTAGTGGAGTAAAAAACAGGAGAAAAGTCGCTTTCTTCTCGAGTTTTTTTTTAATCTTAGAACAAATCTAGATATATACCATTTCGTTAAGTAGGTCGATGTTCATTAGAAATCATGAAATACGACATTTTTTAGTGGTTACGGACATTGTTATTTTAAAAAAGGTGTGAATTTTTTTTTTTTTTTTTAATCATTTTTTTTTGAACATCTAATGCCATAACTCAAAAACGAATGGAGCTATCTACATGAACTTTTTTTTGTTATAAAACACACACTTAAGCACTTCTATCTGTGTATAGTATTGTTAACTAAAACATTTTTAAGTTTGTTAAAAACTTAGATAACCTTGAAAGTTCAGAAAATACGCAGTCAAATTTTCACTAAGCTACAAACTTTTTGTTTTTGGAAATTTTGTATAACATGCTGCAAAGAAAATAAAGCCAAAAGACCAAAAAAGTTTTCGATAGCATAATTTTTATTATGTCTTTTATAGTTTAGGTACAGTGATTTTTTTAGAGCGCGCGAATTGCAGAAATTGAGTATTAATACGCCCGCGTCCACTAAAACTAACTAGTCTCAGGGCGGTGTACTATCAACGTTATTCGTTTTCGTCGAAGGTCAAATTATAAAACCGCAGCCCAAGGAATTACTACTTCCACATCCAGATCTTCTATCCAAGTCTCTCAGAACGAAAAAAATTTGAATGTGGGAATCATTTTTTTTGGAACTTTAATAATATAATATTTGAAATCGTCTACCCCAAAAACTTATAAAACGATATGCCACATCGGTAGTGAGGCTGAGGGTGGTGGAAAGAGGGCGGTAGTAGTGGTGGATAAAGTAAAAAAAAATTTGAGGCCTTTGGTTCTTGTACACACACTAAATGACAATTTTATTTTTTTTCGCTCCCTTGAATAATGGGGTGGGAGTTGGTAATGGGGGTGGTTAATGCCAAAAAAATTTTTTGAGAGCTTAGCTTCTCTTACATATACTAAATACCAGTTTTATGGACTCTTACTTGCTTGATTTGCCTATTTACCTCCATTTACCCTAGGGTGACCAGATTTTTGTGCTTTACACTTCTGAAGGGAAAAAAATTATGAGCGGGGCGAGCAGAAATCCGAAAAATCATTTCTTGATCCCAACATTTTTTGATGACCGAGAAGAAAAATTTTTTTGATCACAGATAGTACTCCAAAATGCTGGACTGTCCAGCGAAATTCCGGACGTATGGTCACCCCAATTTACCCCCAACCCTTTAACGGGTTGGAATTTAGTTCCAGATCTCGTTAAAATACATGGTACGTGTACCAAATTTCAAGTCATTATCTTAAATAGTTCCAGAGTAATCGTGCGCACAAAAAAGTTACAGACAGACCGACAGACAGAATTTTTTTTGCTCAAACTTAAAATCTCGACGTTTCATGACATTCTAAGCCTATTTGGATAATAAAAATTTTGAAAAATATTTTTGTCCGTACCTACTATATTTCCACTGAATGTGAAAGTAAAATTTGTAACGATATTCTTTCTCTTATTACCACTTGTATTATATTGTAGAACGTATGGTCATTGTGCGAATTGTGCGTGGATTATCTACTTAAAAAATATTTAAGATAAATAAGCAATCTAAGTTTCATTGTAAAATGGAATGAATTTTATGTGGCGTAGTAATAGAGGAAAACGATAAACTTGTGCACAAGCCATGGAAACAGAGTTCAGAGACTATAATTAGGAAATTAAAAAAGACTTAATTTAGGATGTTTTTTTCTTTTTTTTTACCTAATTTAGGCGAAAATAACAGGTTTACTCAATTCACAGGTCTACAAAAAAAAAATTGCCTTAAGTATTTTTGTGTGCTGAATCCAAATTTTCAATTAAAAAAATTTTCTACCACGTAGGTTTCGAGTAAATTCCGGTTTTTATTATCAAATAACCGTATTTTGACGATAAAACCGGGATTTACTCGAAATCTACGCGGTAAAACTTTTTTTTAATTGAAAATTCGGATTCAGCGTACAAAAATACATAAAGAATGATAGATTTAGTCATTGGAACAGAATTTCTTTTTTTGTAGACCTGTGTACAAAGTGCACCTGTACCACAGATCTACAAGAAAAAAAGTTCTGTTCCAAGGACTAAACTTATCATTCCTTATGTATTTTTGTGTGCTGAATCCGAATTTTCAATTTAAAATTTTTCTTACCGCGTAGATTTCGAGTAAATCCCGGTTTTTATCGTCAAAATACGATTTTTTGACAATGTTTGACGTTTGCTCGAAATCTAAGTGGAAAATTCGGATTCAGCACACAAAAATACTTAAGGCATGATAGGTTTAGTCCTTGGAGCAGATTTTTTTTTGTCGACCTGTGTTATTGTGTGGATCTAGGGTAAAAATGCAATGCATGGGAGTTTCGGATAGGGACTCTGACACAGGAAATGTCGGATACAAATATTAAGATTGCCACGTGCTGTCTTTTTTATTTAGCTCAAATAATAACGCAAAAAAAGGAAAACTCGATAGTTTACTTTTTATCAAAACACTCCAAAATTATTACTTTTCCTAAACTTCTGTTTATGGGATTTTATTAACCCCCTAGTTGCGCAACATTTTTTCCATTTTACTATAATATTATTTTTCACCGTTTCCGAGATCCCAATGCAATGCATACTCCATTTAAGATTTTTAATTCCTTTTTGCCTTCAACCTTAGTCCTTAATGTGTCACTGGAAAAAATAAGTTATCCTTTCAGATCCTAAAACGTGATAAAACAGTCCTAAATATAAAAAAATAATAATGAAAAGTTCCGTTACACACAATACATAATCATTATTATTGCGTACGCTTCGACAATTCCTCCATACTAAAAAATTCGTAACTAGCAAACTATTGCTAATAATGAAAATATTTTTTTTCTAAAAACTTTTTTAGTCTATTGACTTCATTTTCTTCACAGCATGTTACACAAAATTTTCAAAAACAAAAAAGTTCCTCGCTTAGTGAAAATTTGATGGCGTATTCTCTAAACTTTCAGGGTCATCTACGTTTTTGGCATATTCACATTTTTTTTTATTAGCAATCCTATGAATAGAGAGAAGCGATTAAGTGTGTGTTTTATAACAAAAAAAAGTTCACATCGACAGCTCAATTCATTTTTGAGATATGGCAATGGATGTACAAAAAAATATGATTTAAAAAAAAATTAAATTTTACACTTTTTTTTAAATAAGAATATCTGTGACCACTAAAAAATTTCGTATTTTGTGTTTTTATGTATAAAAAGATGTTGTTGGTAATACCCACTGTGTCTGATCTTGTTCTAAGCTCATAAAAAAATACGACACAATTTTACCTCTTTTTCGCTCCTCTAGATGGAAACTGCCAAATTTCTTCAAACCCATTGTATTAACCAGCACCGGAAAATTTATTAAAAAGAATATTTTGCAAATGACAAAACAGGCTGCGGTCAAAATTGTGAATGATGAAAAATTGCACTGTAAAATACCTCAGCTTGTACAGAGTGCAACTATCCTAATTGATAAAGATGATGACGAAGATGATTTTGATGAAAATTTAGTTATAATATAAATAGATATGATATGAACAAAAAGAATAAAATATTTTAAGATTTAAATAATTTTGTATTTAATTCATTTTCTTCTCACTTTTTTTGAATTTTAGCTTTAAAACTTTCAATTTTCATAAACTCTTTCAAAATTTTGTAATTTATCTAATAAAAATTATAATTTTTGAAGCTACAAATATCTTAGAACCGCTTTATTTTGGTATATTTAAAAAAAAACAGGTCCTTTGCGTTTTAATTTTTATTTTCGGTGTAATAAATTTTTAGTATTTAATATTAGGAACCTATAAAAAAATTCAGTCAAATCCGTCTTTTATCAACCGATTCCCAAATAACGCGCTTTTCTTCTGTAACGGTCCTGCACTAATTATATAATAAAAATAGGAAGTACTGTAGAATCTCCCGTGGTTCTAATTTGTAGATGCAATTTCAAAAACACCCTGTTCGATAACCATCGGTGCCATTCATTTGCCTCTTTTTGATCTACGTTTATTTTTTGTTGAATTACACCCGAGTACAGAGTTGACCAAACCAGATGGGATTTGGGGTTTTCTCTAAAACTACGGCAGATAGACAAAAACCAATATAGATGTCTTGAGCTCGGTTTTCAAGAAACAAACAATAGCACAAATCGCGATCGTCTATCTTTTTCGATTACCGAGCTACGGAGCGTTTTTGGAAAATTGGCATTTCTGGATGATTGCTATATCTCAATTAACAAGCATCGAATCGAAAACCCAGTAACACATTCTTAAGGCACCTTTTTGAGTAGAATCCGTTGCTGATAAGAAGAAAATTATGCATGCCTCAGTTTTCGAGATATAGACATAACTTGTGTTTTTTTTTAAATAGAACGCCCTATAAATTATTTCATTATTCGATCACAATTTAAATTAGCTATCCAACGACATGACATTTATCTCTATAAAAGTTGGATAATTTTTGAAAAATTTAACTTATTTGTGAGGAGGCCATGGAAAACTATTAACAACAACAAAAACAACACTTCTTATAATAGAAAATAATTTTGCCAAAAAAGGAAAAACTAACCTACAATAAATGTCCGATAAAGAAGTATACAGTGTGTCCCAGGATAGATGTAACAAGAGGTGTAATGGACCAAAAATTTTGGAATTTTGGAATGGTATTTGGGAATTGAGTCCTGCTTGTTGTAAAACTAAAGTATACCAAAGATGACTTAATTTGGTGTTCTACGGGGTGTTTTATAAGCAAAGTTGTAAAAATCACCACTAATAAAGTACCTATATTTTTCAAAATATGAAAAAATTCCACTAGCAAAATTTACTTAGAATGTAATTTTATACCTCTATACCAAAGTTCAGGAATATAAAATTATTTTTTTGAAACTTCCCATTTTTTCAATAAATTAGTGTTTTATTTTGAACCATTCAATTAAAACTGCATAGAAATTATTTTTTGTGAATTAATATTTAAAGTTATGTAGAAGCTAAAAGTAGGCTACGAGAAAAGCAGTGGATACACATTTCTCATTTATTATTGACATATCTGCCAAACGTAGTCAATATTATCCTTAATATTTCTGTTTCAAATTAACGAACCAAGCATAAAAAATTAAGTGAAAATGGTACTCACAGTGCGTGAAAAAATTTATATTGTGCAATGCTACGGAATTGGCGGTGAAAACTCGCTAAGAGAAGTGGTAAGCCAATTTAATTTGAAATTTCCAAACACTGCTTTGTCACGTACTCAGGCTATGAGAATAATTAAAAAGTTTTTGGCTACTGGTAGTGTTCTTAACATGAAAATAAAAATAAAAGCATATGATGAAGACAATGTTGGGGCTATTATAGCTCATGCCTCTGTTATAGAAAATCCTAGGATGCCACTAAGAGAGAGATCAGCTCTTATTAATATTAGCAAGTCTGAACTCCAAAGAATTTACAAGGCAAAGAAAATTAGGGCATATAAAGCA
This sequence comes from Rutpela maculata, assembly GCA_936432065.2. Lineage (NCBI taxonomy): Eukaryota > Metazoa > Arthropoda > Insecta > Coleoptera > Cerambycidae > Rutpela > Rutpela maculata. The sequence continues at coordinate 206,886,133 of OW386286.2, read as the reverse complement.
AATTATAAACATACGCTTGAAGAGGGAGATGACGGCCGTAGGTTGGATTTTTGTTTGACCATTGGAGAAAAAATCATGGAAGAGAGATTTTTCATAATTTCATAATTTTCTCAGATGAATCCATATTCACAACCAACGGTGTTGTTTCATCTCAGAATTATCGGTTTTGGGCTTCTGAAAATCCAAATTTTAGAATTCGTTGTAGAAGACAATATTATAAAAAAGTGGGAAGGTTAAACCAGCACACTTATTTACAGCTTCTTGAAAGATTTTCTGAAGAACATTTAAATATTTTAAGAGATATGCCTTTAGTTCATTTTCAACGTGATGGTTGCCCTGGCCACTCCACAGAAATGGTTAATCGGTGGTTGAATTTAAATTTTGAAGAAAATAGGATTGCCAGGAATGGACCGATCAAGTGGCCGGTGAGATCCCCAGACCTATCAACATTGGATTTCTTTTTATGGGGTCGCCTCAAGCAGTTGGTTTACGCTGAACCATTTCCTAACGATATAGCAGTATTGAAGCAGAGAATTACAAATGCCGTAAACTCCATACCGTTAGATCATATTCGAAACAGTTTTAAGGATTTCAGGTGAAGGATCGAAATGTCTGTGGATGTGGATGGTAGCTACGTCGAATAATAAAATGTAAACATTGTTTTGTTTTGGTTAATAATTAATTTGTTTGTGAATCTGTTATCTTTTTGACATTTATTACTTGTTATAATTTTTAAACCTCATTAATCTTCTGTTAGTTTTTTCTTGTTTTACAATTAGTTCGATTAACATTATACCTTCTTACATCTCGTATATTCAATTTTTTATTTACCAATAGCCTACTTTTTGAGACGATTAACATTTGCTCCTACACAACTTTTTTTTTGATAAATTCTAATGTTACGAACTTTAAAACTAATGTTATTAACCTCTACTTATCTGATCATCTTTCTCAGTCAATATACATTAATACTGCTTTTACTGAAAATAAAGAAAATAAATTCGTTCACCGTAGAAATTTCTGTAAAGAAAATATTATACAGTTTTGTAACTTTTTAGAGAGGGAAAATTGGCAAGAAATTTATGCCCAAGATTGTCTAAATACGGCTTGTAAAACTTTTAGTGATACCATAATATATTATTTTCAGATTTGTTTTCCTCTAAAAAGAGTACCCCTGATAAAAAAACAAAGTAAGGATAATTTTATGAACGACGAATTAAGAGAATTAAAACGTAGAGTAACAACTTTTAGTGACCTTGCAAAAATGGATCAAGCTTATAAAGATATTAGCATACTCTTGCAGAAACAATACTGTAAAGCCCTTGTAACAGCTAAAAGAAATTATCATGATAGGCAAATCCAAGAATCCAGTAACAGAACAAAAGCGATGTGGAATATAATAAATAAAATAAATGGCAAAAAAAACAAGTCAAATATTATGACTATAATAGAAAATGGTACAACAATTTCAGATGATATAGTGGCCAATAACTTTAATGAACATTTTACATCCATAACAGCTAATAATGATGCTTTTGATCTTGATTTTTTAAATTCCAATGTACCTTTTTTTGAACGATCTTTTTTTTTAAAACCAATATTACCATCTGATGTATTGTCTTTAATAAATAAGTTGAAATCATCTAACGCATGTGGATATGATAGCGTTTCCAATAACTTAATAAAACATTGTAAACTTAGCATATGTCAGCCTCTTGCTTTTTTAATAAATTTTTCTTTTAACGCCGGAACTTTTCCAGATATTTTCAAATTAGCTATTGTTCAACCTCTCTACAAAAAAGGTGATCCCAATGACTACGGAAATTACAGGGCTATTAGCTTGCTTTGCAGTTTTTCTAAACTGTTTGAGCTCTCTGTCAAGGATCAGCTGTCTTCTTTCTTGTACAAAAATGATTTACTATCAACTTACCAACATGGTTTTTGTAAAAGTAAGAGCACCGAATCAGCCCTTTGTGAGTTCCAAGGCTTAATTGTTAATGCCCTTGATAACAAGCAATATGCCTTAGGGTTATTTATTGATTTCTCCCGTGCTTTTGATGTTGTTAATCATGAAATATTGTTGAACAAACTAGAGAGGTATGGTGTAAGGGGAGTTTCTTTAAGTCTGTTTTCTTCATACCTAAACAATAGAACACAGATTGTTAAATTAAACGGTAATGTAACTAGTGCTCTATGCGATATCACGCATGGAGTTCCCCAAGGATCTGTTTTGGGCCCACTCCTTTTTAATATATTTGCAAATGATCTAATATCATATTTAAACAAAATGTCAAACACGCATTGTGTCTGTTATGCAGATGACACAAATATTTTAATCATCGACAGTGATTTAAATGTTATTAAAAATACTGCAGAATTAGTGTATTCACAGGTAGTTCATTGGTCTGAAGAAAACAAGCTTAACTTGAATAAAAATAAAACTAATATGCTACTTTTTACTTTACATAGAAACCTAGATGTATCAATTCTTAATGGAAGTGGTACTGATATTGAATTCTGTGAATCAGTTAAAATATTAGGCATCACATTTGACAGATACTTGGATTGGGGAATTCATATTGATAACCTATGTAATAAATTACGCAGCAACTGTTATGGCCTAAGATTTATGTCACTGCATTGTAGCCATGATGTGTTGATGACCCTCTATTATACAAACTTCCATTCACATTTGAGATATGGCATAACAAACTGGGGAAACAGCGCACATATAAATAGAGTATTTATTCTGCAGAAGTATGCTATACGAATTATTGCAGGCCTAGGTTTTCGTGAAAGCTGTCGTACTACATTTAAAAGGTTAAAAATACTAACTGTTGCAAGTGTATACATTCTGGAAGTCTGTATATTTGTTTACAAAAACCAGCATAAGTTTCTTGCTAATCAAGTCAGCCATGACCACAACACAAGGTTTAAGGGATTATTACAGCCGCAATCGCACCGAACAGCTTTGTATCAAAAATTTTTTTATTATAATGGCTGCAAATTTTTCAATGCACTTGATGATGATATTAAATTGTCTCAGAATCTATTTGTTTTTAAATCAAAACTAAAAAAAATACTACTAAACAAAAACTGTTACGAGATCGATGACTTCTTTTAGATTAGTACTTCTTCGAATATCTACTATTTTTCCAAATGTGTTCTCACTATTATACTATATAGACTTCACTGCATCTGCAGTTTGACTATATGTTAATTTTTTATAGACTCTTTTTTAATGTAAGATTTTTTTGTGTATGTATTTCATTTACGTGTCACAATTTCTTATACAATTTTATATGATATATATGTTTATTATATGTATGTTTTTTTTGACTTGTGTAAAACAATTTTTCTGTTCTATATATCAATAAATATTATTATTATTATTATTAGTATCTTTCAAATTCTCTCCTTAAGAGGAGGTAAGGTGTACCAACCATCGGCTATCAGCAAGATGGCGGTTTCTATTTCAATTTATAGGCAGGTGAAGGAATTTTCTGACGGAGTTACAAGTATTTAGGAGGACGGATTTTTGTATTTGGGTGATAGTATGAGGATGGATATTGAGCTGTTGGAGGTTTCGGCAGAGAGTTTTGGGAACTACACCTGTTGTGGATATAACTATGGGAAGAATAGTAATTTTATCTTGTCGCCACATTTTCTTAATTTCTTCAGCGAGTTCACCATATTTATTTAATTTTTCACCATAGGACTGTTGTAAATTATGTGTATTGGGCACTGTAATGTCTATAAGGAAAGTGTGCCTTTGCTTCTTCAGGGTAAGTACGATGTCTGGTCTATTGGCAAGGATGGTTCGGTCAGTTATAACCGATCGATCCCAGTATAGCTTACAGTCCTCATTCTCTAAAACAGGTGATGGGTTGTACTCGTAATATGGTGTGTTGGAGGTCAAGAGCCTGTGCTGAAGTGCTAGTTTCAGATGGACAACCGTTGCTACCTGGTTATGTCTGTGGGTGTAATCAGTGGCCGTCATCATCCTATTATTATTATTATTATTATAAATATGATAAATATGAATTCAACTCTTAATTCGCAAAAAATGGGAAGTTTCAAAAAAATAATTTTATATTCCTGAAATTTGGTATAGAGGTATAAAATTGCATTCTAGATAACTTTTTTTAGTGGAATTTTTTCATATTTTGAAAAATAAAAGTACTTTATTAGTGGTGATTTTTACGACTTGCTTATAAAACACCCTGTAGAACACCAAATCAAGTCATTTTTGGCATACTTTAGTTTTACAACAAGCAGGACTCAATACCATTCCAAAATTCCAAAATTTTTGGTCCATTACACCTCTTGTTACATCTATCCTGGGACACACTGTATATAAAAAATAAAAAAATAATAAAAATAAATATATTATATTTTTCGAAAATTATCGACTTTTTTAGAGATAAATATGACACATGATATATTGTTGGATATCTAATTCAAGTTGTGATCGAATAATGAAATTATTTGTAGAATGTTCCACTTAAAAAGCACAAGTTATGTCTATATTTCGAAAACTGAGGCATGCATAATTTTCTTCTTATCAGCCGCGGATTCTACTCAAAAAGTGCATTAGAATATGTTACTCGATTTTAGATGCGACACTTGGTAATTGAGGTATAGCAGTCGTCCAAAAATGCCAATTTTCCAAAAACGCTCTGTAGCTCGGTAGTTGAAAAAGATAGACGATCGCGGTTTGCGCCATTGTTGGTTTCTCGAAAATCGAGCTCAGGACACCTATATTGGTTTTTGTCTATCTGCCATAGTTTTAGAAAAAAAACCCAAATTTCATCTAATTTGGTCCACCCTGTACCTAAACCAAATTCGATTATCCGACTTTTAGATGACTGCACCATATTTTACGAAACGAAATAAGAGTTCTTTAATTTATTTCAAGTTGCAGGTAGGTCCGTGACTTGCTGAATGTTCCTCTTTTTATAATACTCCTAAAACCGAATTAAACATAATTTTATAGTCATCGGTGTACCACGCCACAAAAACAATAGACCGATATTGATTTGCTTGATTGTATAAATATAACAATAGGTACCTACAGTTAGCTATTTTTAAATAAACAAAAAACTAATTAATGATATAATTAGGAGCTAATCGAATTAAAAAACATGCTTTGTGTTTTAAGACAATAGAAATAATGGGATATTGTTCCAAGAATACTAAGAATACTATGTTAAACAGAGTCTTTGCGCATCCTCGAATACAAACGTTCGTCCCCATTGTGTAGCGGATGTCTGTGACACGTTCTCCACTAAAAAAACCACGTGTATAAAGAGAGGAGACGTGTGTATTAAAATTTATATGCAAGAGCAAACAGCGCTAATGTATTCTTTTTATCTTTAAACCCCATGCTAAAATATACCAATTCATGGGGTGTCTATTAGACAGTGCATTCCCGCATTCTCTCAAGTTTTAGTGAATGCATATGCGAAAGTTTTCTAAATAAAAATGTTGAGTTATTTCGAATTACTCAATTATTTCAACTGGGGGAACTAAAATTAAAATCCGAGATTCCGCATCTAACTTTCCCTTCAAATATATTTCAGTACTTTACAGTAATTGTCTAGTCATCGTAGCGGTTGGGACATATAGGGGGGATATAGGGAAATAACCGAGAACTGTTTTTTTTTTGCTTAAACGAGTTTATGTGTTCTAATTCAGATCGGTGCAAAAAATCAGAAAAGTGTGGATTTTTCGGTTCCATTGCGACATTAAAAATAGTTCTAGGTGGAGAGTTACAAATGCAAAATAATATTCTAGTCTAGTTTTTTAAATTTCTTAAAATACTTCCTTTTTTGATGAATATTAATAATTTTTATATTCGAACAGAATTTTGACTAAATAAATTCATTTGCTTAAAAAAGGACTGTAAAAGAAGCCAAAAAAAATGGTGTTACATATTTTATAGTACGGCATCCACCAAGATTTTCGGGTTACTTTAGCGAAGATATTTCCAGCGTTTCTCATCAGCTCTGGGAGAGCTGAGGATAAAAGTTCAGGGTGACAGAACGTTTTACCTGTCCTAAAGGGTTCAAATCGAGCTTTGAATATGTAAAGGAAAACCGGTCATCTCGGTCTCCGCAGTGAGGCAGTTTCTCTTGTCTTCTTGTCGAGGGAAGTAAATGTGATGAGGAAAAATTGAGAACTGCCCTTTTGACTGAGACGCCCCGTTGCAAAGACCGAAATAATGACAAATAGCCACCGGTTAAAATTCTGGTCACCGCGGCAACGCAGTTCTGCTCATTATCGAGTAGTTTCGATGTCTCTTTAATTCATCGTCATCTGATGAGCTTTCACTCTTATATATCTCATTGTCTGGTTCGTCTCCGTAGTTCACGTCTTTTTCTTGTTCTATACCTTCTGCTGAAGATGCTACATGGCTTCGGATACACTCCATGTCGTTGCCATAGGCAACGAAGTCATCCAGCATCTCTATGCCCTCCGCGCGCCGCCGCGCAGCACGCTAAACATATATGCGAGTCCATTCGATTTCGAGCAGCTGCGGCCAACAGAAAACGGTAGTTCGCATTTTTTTATCGTTTTATACACTCTATAAATAGAAAAAATTGTTAGCCTCGCTGCTTTGATAATTTCAGCTCCAATTTAATACAAATTTAATTGATATTATTGGAACTTAGCCCAATGAAAAATATCAGTTCTCGATTAATTCATATCTTGTTCATCATTTTTAATGAGAATTAATCGAGAACTGCCTCGCCGCGGTATAAAAATTGCGACCTTTTTTTCGACAGACGAAAAGTCATTGGCCAGCCGCCCGTATAGTTTTTGGAACTTTTGTCTATGGATAAGTGTCTTAGAATTTCATAATCTATAGAGTTTCCCTGCGATAAAGCTCGCTGTTTTGATAGCGGTTTTTGGTAACGGGCTTCTGTACTATTAGAAAAAATTTGCTTGTTAATACCATCGAAAAGTACGTGAAAAAATATTTTTCTCCAACTGCACGCACTTAAACAATTGACGATCAGCTTTCACCATTGTTATTGTTTTTTGGAAGTTATTGTGTTTATGTCGACTTGAAAAATTTAATTCTACTACAAGCACATTTTCCTAAAGTTTCGTTAAAATATCTGCACCATTAGTTAAATTGTTTAAAAATACTCAATCTAAATTGTTTTCATTTTTCACAACTTGACAAATTGACGAAAAGTCTTCGGAGAGATATATAATGAGATATTTTTTTCGTATTTTTTGGAGTATATTTACTTACCTATTTTTTACATTCATTTATAATGGATCTTTATCGATGAATTAGAATACGACTTAGAGGTCAGAGGGTTCACTAATGTTATGTCTGAACCAAATTTATCTATGTGACAAAAATTAAAAGATTTGATGCGGAATTAAATTTTTGGAGAGGTAGTATAAATAAAATAAATAAATAAACAGTTTATTTAGCAGTTTGCTAGTTACAAGAATTTTAAATATAACTTAATATTAACATAAAATAGAAACTATGTACCTAAACTTAAATATAACATCTTTGTCATTTGTTTGATGGTTCCAACATTTTTTCTCTATTCTTTTTGGGATGCTTTGCCACATGTATTCTTCTAAACAATGTCTGAAATCTACAAAATAATACAATTAACCAGTATTTTACTGGAAAATAACCTCTACGCCTGTGACTTTTTGACATTTTAATTTCTGTGGTCAATTCATTAAAAAGTTTAAAGCCTTCACAAAAAAGAGATTTTTTTAGAACATTTGAATTGCATTTTTCAATCTGATAATTTTCCCGATTTCTTGTCTGATGTGTATGTACGCTCGATCTTTTAATTAAGAATGTCTGTAAGTACTGTGGGGTTAAGTTATTTGCTATTTTATATATTAATATTAGAGCAGATTGTTCGATTATTTGTTCAATATTTAGCCATCTTAAATTAGATAACAATAGTTTAATTGGTTCATATATATCACATTTCAGAATTACTCTCATTATTATACTCTTCGCAAAAACGAAGAGTATGTTGTATTTGATCAGCACATTTCTAAAATCGTAAATATCGCTCGTAGAGAAAAAATTTTCACATCATTATGTTAGTGAACGAATTCTGAACAAAATGTCCGTCTGTCCGTCACGTTTCTTGTAAGCACGATAACTTAAGAAAGAAAAGTCCGATTGTATTGAAATTTAGAAAGTAAGTTAGTGTTAGCTAGAGGAAGAACCCCATTGTTTTTGAAGAAAGTCGATGGCTAAATAAAAAAGTTATTAATTATTTAATTTAAAAAAAATATATTCTCAATTTTTGTCGCTTGTACTAAAATGGAAATATTATTTCCATGATATATTTTTTTTGTTTATGAATTTTACTAATATATATTTCATAGAAGTACGAGTTGAAATATGTATGATTGTCGAAAAATATAGGTATATTACAGACAATCAATTTTCGTAGCAATATGTGGTGACGCAGCGGCTAAAGCTTTGCGTTGCAATCCAAATGTCCCTTGTTCGAATCCCACATAGGTTGGATTTTTTTTTTCATTTTTTTTTATATAATTTTTTCACAACAAAGATGGTATCACAAAATTCAGGTTGTCCAAAAACTAACATTATTTACAAGAAAACTGCGAAGAGTATCCTATAGAATGTGTAACAATTATATATAAAAGGCTCAGTAAATTGGCGAAGAGTATGTTTTTAGCTTGTTTTATTTTGCAATATCTGCAATTTGTGAAGATCGCACTTACTACTGGAAATTAATAACGACATACAATAGTTAAAATGAGGATAAATAATAGTATTATACACTAAAAATTTGCATTTCTCCGGTACTAGTATTAATTTTAATAAAATCTCTAACTTTTAGAACTAGGCAGTGACATTTATTGTTCTGTCTGTCATTTTGTTTTAATACTGCATGTGCAATTACATTTGTATAAATGGACATTCGAGAAAATTACGACTAGGACGTTTAGGACTAGGGTTTGGGAAGTCTCCATATTCTCAAAGTCCTGGGACACAAGACATCGTAGGATCAAATAGTCCGGGGTCCAAGCACTCCAAAATCAAGATGACCTGTTCCGACATGACGTACAAATGTTGATGTAAGTAATGAAGAGAGCATTACCTGGGGCACTAGAAAACACTTGTCGGATTAATTTTTGCTCTTGCGCAACTTCAGAAATCGCAAAAAAGATGGCGGATTGATAATTACAAAATTATGTTTTACAATGGTTATTCTCCGTTAAAACAAAAACTATGTAACCTACCGATCTGATTTTTGGTATGTATACTCAAAAGATATACGTGATTCTAACTAAGCTATTGGTATTTTTGAAAATAATATTTTTTTTGGAAAAAAATAATTAAAATCAAAAGGTTGATATTTACGTTCTAAAAATTTCGATATGCGGTCAACTATGTTAAATTTATGAAATTCTTATACACAATTGCTTACCAAATATAGTCCATATATTGAAAAAGTTTTTTAAAAAAAGATCCTGTCGATAACGTATACAGTTTTTTGCTTATGATTTTTTTATGAGGCGCGTAATTATGCAGCATTAAAATAAAAATAGTCTACACGATAATTGGTACAGTGTAACAGTAAAAAGTACCATATTGTTCAATATAATTGCAAATTTGAATTACTTTATGTTAATAATACAACAAAACGAATGAAAGTAATAGTCGGGTGTTGCCGATTGCGGCCACTCATTTAAAAAAATAATAATCGATACAAAGTGAATTGTGTGTTCGAGCAAAATGTTAATCAAATAGGTATTCGCAATTGGCCATGCCCGAGTACAACTTTTACTCGTTTTTATATTGTTTAAGAAATAAAACATTAGTGAGAAATATTATTTTAGGTATTTAGCATATTTAATAGAAAGCAGAAAAGGGAGATATTTTAAATAAAACATTAATGTTGTATATTATGTAATTTTTGTGTATAACTATTTACATAATAACATTTTAGTCAGAATCGCTATCATTATAAAATGATGCATATTGCTTTTTCCCTTAAAACAATTTTCAGGAAAAGCAGCACACAAGCACGCAACTGAATACCACTCACAAGAACATTTTGTGTCGCATTTTATTTTACAGTTGCACTTTTTAATTTAAGTTCAGATAAACTTTTTTTTTGTCGACATTATCGGTATCAGCTCCTGATTTCCAATTCTGCATCCAAAATTTTGTGCAAGAGGTAATTTGAATGACGGTTCACAACACTGTTTAAAAAAAAAGTAATATTTGCAACATGTTGTTGAAAAGCGTCTTCCGTCGGTGGGAGGTAGTGTAAATCACTTTTATTAAATTATTTTACCTTTTAATAATTTTCAAACGTATACATATAATACATTTGTAAAGTTGAAGTGTATGTACTTTGAAAATATTTGCAAAAAACTGATGTGGGGGGATGTAAGATGAGTAATGGAATACATTAAGACAGATTTTGGAATTTTTCTCTGTTTGTCTGCTTGTCTGTTTGAACGCGCATCACGCAGAAACTACTGAACCAATGAGGTTCATCTAAGCTTGGAGTAACATTTAGTTCTTGTTTCATCGAAATCGACCTAGACTAAGCCAAGTTTTATGAAAATCGGTCTAGTAGAACAGGAGATACAGCTTGATCTCTACAATAAGCGTATTTGCACGGCATAAACTTTTCAGATTAAACTTCTGTAATATTCCAGAAAATTCGAGAGTACTCTGGAATATTCCAGAACATTTCTGAGTTTTCTGAAATATTCCAGAATGGTGATTCTACCTCAAACGTCGTTTATAAAGAAGCTTTTTAGTCAATTTCAAAATTCCACGCGAACGTAACGGCGGGCAGAGCTAGTAAATAATAAATACGAACCGCAAACAATAATCAATCGATTTAAATAATCAAACAAATAGTTTTTATAATGTTAAAATATTAAGACAAATAACTTCACACTATATACATAAGTACATACGCCTAGTAAATATAAACATACCAGCTAATTCCACTGTAAACTGTTTTCGTGCGCTTTATGAATTTTAGGAGAGCTGTCGCCTTTATTACATGCGCCGCATCATGTACCCATTCTAAAAATTCACAACTCGAATACTATATGCAATATCAACTTAGTTCTTGTCTTAAAAACATTTTCAATATATTGGGTATGTTTATTAGCATAGTTTATACACAAAAAAATTGAAATAGTACTTGCTCGTATGTTGAAATCCTTACTACAATATTTTATAGTTACAGATTTCATATTTTTTTCCCAAAAAACTAAACATATTTAAACAGTGCCATCGAGCCTCATCCAAGCGCTTATGTCTTTAATGTATACTATAAAAAAATTAGATGGATAGCACCCACAGTTTCTTTTACAGGACGTGTTATGTATTAAAAAACATTTTTTTAGGAATTATCATTTGGTCTCTTTTCTTATCATTTAAGAAGTTATGCAAAAGCTGATAAGAATCCGACAAGTCATTTCTGGTGTCCTATATAACCCTTTTTGCAAATCTGAAGTTGAAAAATGTACGTCATGTCGGAACAGGTTACTTGGAATTTAGAGCGATTTCGTACTGTTGGACCCCAGACTAAAAGTCCCGGGACGTCCCGGGACTTCGAGACTTTTCAAAATAAATTTAGAATCGAGTTCATTTTTGGCGAGATGTATCAATATAATCGCCATTTTAGTAAAAATTAACATTTATTGAACATAAAATCAAATTCTAACATTTCTAACGTTAATTAAAGTCTAAACAATTCGTGTGTTTAATTCTTTTACACATATTCATTTTTTGGTAATAAAATCTTATAATTATGAAACATAAAACAGACTTAGTAAAGTAATTATACTAACCATCAATAATCATCATTTAGTCTCTAGCCATTAGTCATATAAATAAATAATATCTAATAGGGAACGTGAGCTGGGTTTAGACCGTCGTGAGATAGGTTAGTTTTACCCTACTGATGAGATAGTAATCCTGCTCAGTACGAGAGGAACCGCAGGTTTGGACATTTGGTTCAAGCACTCGCTCGAGCGGGTGGTCGTGCGAAGCTACCATCCATGGGATTATGTCTGAACGCCTCTAAGGCCGTATCCTTTCTAGTCGAAGGTGGCAACGATGTCTTTTGGAGTTCCGAGAGTTGAAAGGGTCAAAACAATGCGACTTTACTAGACGGTCGCGGTTCGCCGCGATCGTCGTACTAGCCTTATCAACTAGTCTTTTTCCCTAATTAAATAAAATATTCTTTTAAAAAAATTTGTGCATTAACAACTTTGTCAGACAATCTGTTTCTGATTTTTGTAATAATGGCTCCGGAAAGAGAACACTCTGTTGTTTTCAACAGATGTGGGTTTTATTGTGTATAGTAAGTTACGTACATACGGGTATCAAGTAATTACTTGTTAAACTAATAAATGGCATACTCAGTGACAGAGTGCGGGAAGCTAATGAAGCTTATTGTGACCTTTTGTTAATAACGTCGCCATTTTGTTACTGTAATTAGCCAGTAATTAAAAGAAAAGGAATTTCAAACACTGTTTCTCATTAATATATAGCATGATGTAGACGCTCAAATTTTTTGGTTTGTATGCAGCACTTGCTTTAGAAAAAAAATACAGTTTAAACTATAAAGGTATTTTCGATAAAACGTAATTTTTTTTCCTTTTCCAAATATCTCGTTAAATATTAGTTTTATTGAAAAATGGTTAGAGACCAAAAATAAAGCTCATAAACTGATAATGAATTTCTTTTGTTTATTTCTTTACATAGATTGAATAGTCTCGGAGATATGAAAGTTTACAAATGGCATCCGAACATTTATAACACGAAAAATGCAGCTTAAATGTTAAATATCTCAGAAATTGTGACACCTACGTCACGCATGCTAAGAAATGAAATTAAGACAATTAATTGCGCTTTCAAATTATTTTTTACTCGTTCCTGTAGCATAAGAAATAAAGAAGTTATGACGGAAAAATGTGCGTATTTATATATTTTTATATAAAAAGGTCGCCATTTTGTTACTCTAATTAGCCAGTAATTTAAAAAAATTATCTTAAATGCAGTTTTTCGTTAAGATTACATTACCTAGATGCTCAAATTTTTCTGTCCATTTAAAGCACTTGCTTTAGAAAAAAAATGCATTTTATACTTTAAAGGTAATTTCGAAACACTTGTATACCAAATATAAACTTAAATATCTCCGAAATTATTAATCCTACATCAGTAAACAAAAAATATAATTAATTCCCAGTTTGTACTTTCTGTAATTGGTCTGTAACATTTTTTCGATAAAGTAATACTTTTCGAGATACTTGACGAAAGCCGTTTGGAAATACCTTTTTTTAAGCTAAAATCACAATTTTGAAGTCGTTATAACTTAAAAACTATAAATTTATGTGAAAAATTGCATAGAACCTTTTCTTCTTAAAATTTTATTCTCTTTAAGCTCCAATAAATATATATATTTCTTAAGTGCCACCCCCTGAGAAAGGGTGGCATCCACCTCCTATAAATTAGCAAGCCCCCGCACAATATAGAAACTTTCCTGTGAAGCATTTACTATTATACTGCCAAAAATGAACGAAATCTGTTCAATATGACATTATTCCGAAGTTAAAACCTCCAGTTACTGTACTATTATTACAAGCGTGTCTCGAGTCTCGACCCGTAAGTCCCGGTACACGAGACAATTAAATTTGCGAAAAGTCCCCGGACTTCGAGACACGAGACGTCCCGGGACCCAAACCCCATTTAGGACACACGATTCTGGAACTTACAGTGATTAACCCGGCGAATTGTAAGGAGTGGAAGTTAATTTGCTGGCGGGAAAGTAAAAAACTAAAATTGCTACATAAAGACATTAAATACACTGACTAAGCTTCAAAGCATGATTTACTCCAGTGATATAAAATCCATGGGATAAAATTTAAAAGCCGATTTTATTATTTAACAAATTAAGTTGAAAAGTGCAAGTTCAGTCTAGTTAGACATAATGTTTAAACAGAAGCATATTTTCAACCATCCAACCTATTTTATTTAGCATCGAACTTCACATCGAAATATATCGCACCACTTTACGAAAGGGTCCACCAATACTGGCTTCGAGAAATGTCTAACAGAATGCATTCAGTGGTTTTACTGATTTTTCAATTGTAATAGACCATACCGTCAGTGCCAAATTGAAAAATGGTCACGATTCGTCTTATTGTAACGACCTATACATTCCCACTCACTATACCGTATATCAAATTGGCATCGTATATGTTGGAAGTGGTGTATTTCAATCAGGCATAGACGCTAGACATCATTCAGATATTATCACAGTTGACACATCCGTTGATTTACTCAAAGCGTAGGCGGTATTTTCTTTTAATGAGATTTTTTTTGTAGTTTATACAGGAAATTTGTGAGTAAATATTTTGTATGCATATATTGACACCTCTGATGTACAAGTATCTACATACGGGATGTATGAAAAGTAGGGACCCAGCTTAAATATAGCTTCCTGAAGTGAAATGGAACAAATTATACAAATAGGTATAATCTGATAATTTTTTTTAATCATAAACGTATAAACTGTTAAACTGTCATTATTTATATAAACTATGTTTTATACAATATTAAATAAACAATTTTCAAAAAGAAAAGTATTTTTTATAAGACTATTACAGAACAAATGAAAGTTGCAACATTGTCATCTACGAATATTATTATTAATCAGGATAACTTTTGTTAGATTTAAAATTTTCATTTAGAATCAAAATTTCGCCCCTTTTGGGAACCTCATCGATTCAAAAGTGGTCTAAATGCTTATGGTGATACTTTAAAGTAGGCAAAAGTTCAAGGTTGAGCATAGTTTTTGTTTTGGAGATATGACAAGTCAAACCTGTTAATTGACCTGTTCACGGCAAGATGAATCCAACATTGTTGGCAGTCTCGTTCATTATGATCAATATTCTCAAAAACGCAAAGTGTATAATTTTCTATGTAAAATCTTCCGTTCTTTTCGAATCTATCATTGTCTTTTATCAAAAACGTTGTTCGAGTGAGGTATAGCTGATTTTACAGGAAAAGAAAATCAGGATTCTTGCTGATAATATTCGATTAATCGGTATTTTTATTCTGGAGACTTAGCAAATCTCAATAGATACTCCAAACCTTGTATCCGACTGCCTTTGAATTAAAAAATAAATGTATATTTCTAAGAAAGATTAGGTTTGGTTATATTACTGACATGTTTTTCAATAATATGTAAGCCTCTTCACCAAGTCACGGTACTAATCCAGGAAGAGGTTTATGTTTTTTTTAATTTTTTTCTTGTTTTGTCTTTTTTTTCAGTTTTTTTGACTATCTTTTTTAGCCTTTTTTCATTTTTTGTTTTAAATTCACAAATAAATTAATTTCTGAAGCGAATCTTAATCTAATAGCAAGTATATTTAAGTATGCGAATCTGCTTCTTTACGTATAGAAATAGATACATCACAAATATCTGGATTCGGAATATGAACTACTTCATACTGTGCATAACCGAGATACCAAATAAATGATTGTCATAACATGGCTGCAACAACCGACGATCCGTGAACCAGTTTCACAGGTACAGTAATACTCATAGATCGAATCTATTCCAGTCTTTGCCTTATCGAATAGGATTAAAATGTGATGATATTTCCCACTATGATATCGGGATTTCATTTACCTAGCATAATCCAACGTAGCTGTTCGATGGCTCGGTGGCGGAGAAAATTTTTGCACTAAGAAAATGCCTTCATTTGTATGCTCTGCATAGAAAGAAGCTGCATTTTTAATTTGATAAGGGCCTAAACTTAAGTGGTACAAGTGATTTAAGGTTAGTTTAGGGAATTGCAATCTTTGATTGTTCTCGTCATATCTCCAAAACAAAAACTATGCTCAACTTGAAATTTCGCCTACTTTAAAGTATCACCATAAACTATCATTTAGATCACTTTTAAATAAAATTCATGAGGTACCCAAAAGGGGCGAAAAATAGGGTTTTTTTTGGGTCACTCTTTGGAGCACATATAAAATATCATAGTGGAATACTCGCAAAGGGTGTTAACTGTCATGTTTTATGTAAGTCATATTTTCTAAAAATTCTGGAGGAAAATGTTACTAAGATTTCGATTTCGCACACAAGAATAGAAAGATCGGTTGGGATTTTGTAGAGTGAGTGAATATGTGTTTATTTTTGGTTTACTGTAATTATGTTAAAAACCAAAGAAGGTATGATCTTTAAAATGGCTTTAAGCACTGTTGTTCTAACAAATATAGTTATGTACATTTTTTTATTGTAAACCATTATAGTTAAATGATATGACCAACATGGTCGGATAAACGCTCATCATGTGATAGTATTCGAGTGTGGTGTTCAAGTGTTTTGGAAACTACTTCAGACGCAGCATCACACCGAAGGCTCCAGGAACCTTTTCATTTACTGATCGATTTTGTTTAAAAAAATAGGATTCTTCCTCTAGCCAGCACTAACTTGTCAAAATTTCAATGCAGACTATCTTTCTTAAATTATCGTGCTTACAATAAACGTGATGGGCGGACAGGCAGACGGACATTTTGAAAGCTGTACAGAACTCCTTCACTAACACAGTGATACGAGAGACATTTATGGTTTTAGAAATGAGCCAATGAAATGTAATTAATGCCATATACTTTTCGTTTTCGTATTTGCGAAGACAATTATAATAAATTGAACAATAAACTATAATGTTATATATATATATATATATATATATCATAGTATATATATATATATATATATATATATATATATATATATATATATATATATATATATATATATATATATATATATATATATATATATATATATATATATATATATATATATATATATATATATATATATATATATATATATATATATATATATATATATATGCATAGCACTTATTGGATAAAACAACCTACGGGTGAGCTCTTTTGGTTTTACCAACTATTGACTGATTTGTTACAAATAATGAAAAGATGAAAGAGGAACTCTAATTACACTTTTGCAATATGTAGCAGAATTAAAACACATTTGAAAGTAACAATCAAATTTTAATTACTATAAATAAACAAGCTAAAAACGTACTCTTCGCCGGTTTACTAAACTTTTTATATAATCGTTATACATTAGGATACTCTTCGCAGTTTTTTGTAAATAATGCTAGTTTTAGACATTTTTAATTGTATAGTACGAACTTAGTTGGTGAAAGACTCAGTGTAAAATAAAGTAAAAATAAAAAACTATACCATACCCCATGCGGGTTTCGAACCTGGGACCCTTGGATTCCGAATCACAAGCGTAAGAACTACCTAACACGTAAAAAATTGTAAAAAATGTAAATTTTTACAAAAACATAAAAATAAAAAAAATAAAAATTCTCAAATTCAAATCATTAATAACATTTTTATTTACTGATCGATTTAGTTCAAAAACAATAGGGTTCTTCCCTTAGCTAACACTAACTTATGTTCCAAATTTCAATACAATCGGACTCTTCTTTCTTAAGTTATCGTGCTTACAAAAACGTGACGGACGGACAGACGGACATTTTGAAAGTTGTTCAGAATTCGTTCACTAACACAATGATATGAAAATTTTTTCTCTACGAGCGATACTTCCGGTTTTAGAAATGTGCCGATCAAATGCAATATACTCTTCGTTTGCGTAGTTGCGAAGAGTATAATAAGATTGTCCTCAAAAGGGGATGCCTTAATTTTTTCCTTAATTTATTTATTTTTACCGAAAGAAAGTATTGCAATCGTGAGAAAATCATATTCCAAGTATTCTCTGATTTTCACGTTTTAGATATAGTAAGACCGTCAATCTTTAGAGGGGATGACCTTTTTTTTTTTTTAATTTTTTGTGGCCCACCCCACGAAATTTTTTTATCATACCAAAAATAATGATGTGTGTGAAAATTTCGGATGAATTAGGGAAGAAACCCATGCCGCAGGCAGGTCAAAGTTTGTGGATAACTTCCTAGGCCCGTTTACCTGTTTTCTCAGAATGTTTTACTTGCTTAAATGATAGCCCAGTCGCTGAAGGCATTTACCTCCAAAAATTTGCAAAATGAATAATTTTTTTTAATGAGTTCGTGAAATTGTGTAGAATAATATTCCGAAAAGTATACATTTCGCTCGAATGCAGAACATAAGAAAAAAGTGAAAAAAATTCTCTTCATCCATTTTTTCAAAATTTTGAAATTAGGTCAAGGTAGGAACACATAAAAAATACAGATGGATAGATCACGTATTTATGAACAAAAAATATCCTAACAAAATTTATCGCTAAAGCCACGGTATTCCCTGAAAAAAATAGTCAAGTAACGTTATTACTCGGAGCGAGATCCATGCGCGCGCGCACGCTTGAATACCCATGACTGTGACACCGACGCACTGAATTACATGCCAGTAAATTAGAATTTGTTCCATCTATATGAGTGTTGGTTCATTTAAAAGATGGAAATTGTAGCTTTCCGATACTTTTTTGTTTTAAACAATACGAGCAAAAGATGGATGGGAAAAATATACTTATTTATATATCACGCCCGAACTCAATCATCGCAATATAAAAAAAAAATAAAATAAAAAATTCTTTCTTCATTGAGAACAGTTAAAAAGTACGTACACTTCATGATTATTAAGGTTTATTAAGTTGTAGTAACGTGAGTTCAAAAAAAGTACATCTCAATTCATTTTAGTTTCCTTGCTTGATGATTTTTTTGATAAATATATATATATATATATATATATATATATATATATATATATATATATATATATATATATATATATATATATATATATATATATATATATTGAAGACTATAACATGCCCAGAATTTGACCCATTGGAAAAAATAAAATATCACTATTTCGGAAAAAATGTACACTTTTCGAATGTTCAAACACAAATTCGTTTACTTATATGCATTTTTTCGAAAATATGATCAGAAATAGCTATTTTCACGATCTTATCCTTATAACTCTTTATAGTTTTGAATATAAATTCTCGCACGTTTCCAATACATTAACAAATGTATAAAAAAACCATTGGATATAGTTGAAATGTGGATAGGTATATCTGTAATAAATACAATACAGTAAAGGCAGATAAAAATTCATGCGAGTGACAGCGCGGCAGATCTGCTTCAATCCAGTGGCTATGTGGTGGTGTCTGTGTATGTGTTCATAGTTATATATTTTCCTCCCATACTCACTATTTATCCTCTTATTCACTAGGAAAAAAGGGTAATCAGAAAGAGAAAAAAAGCTTTATTTTACTCGTCAGGACTGCTAAGAATTTTTAGAGGTTCCATAGTATGCATTTAACAGTGCGCTTGGTCGCGCAGAGTGACAAAGTTATTTCACTATTTTTTCCAGGAATACCGTGGCCTTAGCGATAAATTTTATTAGGGCATTTTTATTCAGAAACGTGGTCTATCCACCTGTGTTTTTTATTTTTCCTAGCCTGACTTAATTACAAAATTTTGAAAAAATGGATGAAAAAAAATTTTTTTTTCACTTTTCTTTATATTCTGCATCCGAGCGGAATGTAAACATTTCATGATATTATTCTATACACTTTCACGAACTCATTAAAAAAAAGTTGTTCATATTGCAAGTTTTTAGAGATTTACTATAAAATTTTCTCTGTCGTCTGGGCTATGACTCATTTTTAACCTTTTATTTTGTAATCGCGAAAAATCACTGTGTACACACTGACTATTACTAAAATTAAAGTCTTTTAATTCCATCAGTCTGTCTGTGTGTCTGTCGATCTGGTGTCTCTCTATCTATTAGCGTTATATCTAGAAAACCGTTTGACGAAAGAGAATAATATTTGGTAGGTAGCTGATGCTGTTGCCAACGAGGAACTGGGATATATTTCGAATAAAAATATACAGGGTGGATACCTACAAAATAATTAATCATGAAACTATGGTGGAATTAATATTTAAACTGTAGTTGACACAATTATCAAAAACCTGGCATAATTTTAGTGAAAAATATAGGGCACTTTAAAAAACAAGAAATGACAGAGGTACATGATATATAAAATATAGTCATTATTGCCAGGAAAATTCTGATAATTTTGGTAGAAAATGTAAACGGGCTGGTCATCCAACAGAAAAAGTAATTCATTAATAAAAACTGCTAAACAGAGAAGGAAGTTTTGTGTAAATACCTTTACAATTTTTTTAAAATCAGAAGAATATTATAGCTGCTAAAATATGCCATTTTTTACGGTATGCACTATATATAGGGTATGTAACGTAAGTGCTTTAAGCGCGGTGGTAGAAAACATTTTTTTTATTTCTTAGTTTTAGAATGGCGATGAGTATCGTTGTATTTAGCAAAAATATTTATTTTTAGATACACAATATTATATTTATAGTTTTATAGTTCACCTTAATGCATAATATTTCCTTTTCATCCTTGCAAATAAGTATCAGTGATCCTTGAATCATTCTTTATCCCCCAAACGATAATAAAAAACAGAACACTGTCAAACCTCAATCTTTATTAATTCAGTGCAAAAATCCTACTAAGCAAAAACGTCTTGAAAATAATTCCCCGTTACAATTCCTTATTACTACGTTCTCGCAATTCTGGACGGGACCTGAGCTTGTTAACTCAAAGTGTTAAACAGCAGGATTGCAAAACAGACCCTCTCATTTGCATGCAACAATTGCAGGACCCAAGTCCCTTAGTCAGCTGTTGTTCCTATTCAAAGAGACCGTGCCAATTACCATAGCAAAAATCTTACTGCTAAACCACTTTTCCAGCTGACTTATTATTCTATCTGAATGTGACTTTAGGTTTTCCTTTTTTCGTTTTCCTGTTTCTTTTTCCCCTTCCGTCAATTTGATGGTATAACAATAAGAAAGTGAGTGGAATAGACTAGCAGTTATTTAAGGACCTGCTCGGTTATTCAAGTTGTATTCAGCAAAATTTAAAAACTATTCTAGGTGGAAATAAATTATTAAATATGTCTAGTACAGGATTAACTTGTACTACAGTACCTAGAGGTAAAAATACGTGAAATTTGGAAATAATGGCATATTATGTAATGATAATTTTTTATGCGTGATTTTTATAGTAAAAGGTATAATCTTCAGCTTTTATAAGGTCCCGACAGTTGCTCTTACTCTCAAGAGGTGAAAATCACCCCCAAATAAAAAAATATATAATTTGATTTGCCTGATTTATTTTTTAAACGTATATGTTTTTGAGGTCGCTGACTATGAATATGTAGACACAATTGAAAAACAAAATGGCGGCTACAATATAGCAAATGGAATCTTTTTTGACTACCGAGCTGGAAAATTAACATTTTTGGATGATCTCAATTACCAAGTGCCGAGTCGAATATCGAGTAACACATTCTTAAAGCACTTTTTCGAGTAGAATTCGTTGCTGATAAGAAGAAAATTATGCATGCCTCAGTGTTCGAGATAGAGACATAACTTGTATTTTTTTTTTAAATAGAATGCCCTGTAAATTATTTCATTATTCGATCACAACTTAAATTAGCTATCCAACGATATATCATAAATATGTCAAATTTATCTCTAGAAAAAGTGGTAAATTTTTGAAAAATTTAATATATTTGTGAAGAGGCCATGGAAAACTATTAACAACAACAAAATTTATTATAATATAAAATAATTTTGCCAAAAATAGGAAAAATTAAACTACAGTAAATGTTCGAATAGTCTTTCGTTAACATTTATGCATTTTTGACACCTTCTTACAGCATTTGTTGCATTTGCAATCATGACATGAGTTATTGTCCGAACATTCTCTATATATAATATGTTTTAAATAACCCCAAAGCCAAAAGTTGGAAGGGGTTATATCTGGAGATCTAGCTGGCCACAAGATAGGACCATTATTTCCTAAAAATTAAACAATATTTAAACGACTTTGTTGTTTATTAATATTCAGTTGGCTAAATTAATTGTTAGTTACCAATTTAGTTAACTTAGCTAACTAGACTAGTAAACTAGTCCTGAATGATGTATCCAATCCTCCCCAAATTGACCATTTAAATAGTTTCGTGTTTCATTTGATGTATGACCTGGAGCGCCATCTTCTTGGTAAATTAATCTTTGAAATTGTCTTACAGACATATCGTCTGCAAAAGGCTCTATTTCTTGTTGAAGAATGTTCATAAAATTTTCGATATTCAAATTACCGTGAAAAAATGAGGACCTATTATTTGGTATCCAATAAAACCACACCATACACCAAATCCAGATCGTCCTTGACAATTAACTGTAGCAATTACGTGCAGATTTTCATGAGCCTAATGGTGGTTATTATGCCGATTAAAAATTCCGGCAATATGGGCCTCGTCTGTCCTTATAATTAGTCTTTCAAATTCTGGCACTTCATTGCACTGATGCAAAAACTACTGGCCAAAATCGAAACACCTTTGAAAGTCGTTTGGGTATAGATGGTAACTAATCTTAATTTTGTAGGTTTTGAATTTATTTTTTTTAAGCAACACAACGCAGTTGTTTTTGGGATTCCAAATTTTCCTGTATCTCGCTAGACGGTATATTAGGATTTTCTCTTACAGTTTCTAAAATAATATTTCTACAGCTTCTCTACCTGCTTTATTATAAATTTTTGCTCTAGGTTTTACAAATGATCCAAACTCTTTTGAATTTTGTTGGAGCCTTTTGAATATTTTTATGTCTGGTTGTCTCTTTTCTGGATATCTAAAAATATTGTTCAGGCGGCACTTTTGGCTAAAGTTGCTGTCTATAACTTACCTATTAAAATAAAGCTCGGAAGCTAAATTTGAATCTTCTCCGCATTCTATAAAACACTTAATCGTATCATATTTTTCACCATTACTAAATTGAATCATTTTTAAAAATGCTCATTCACAATTAACTCACAAATTAGTTTTTGACATTTTACGATTATTTCGATTCTCTGTTTTTTACCATGGCCTTCTCAATAAATATTAGAAATACGATAAATATGCATTGATGTCAATGGAAGACAATTCGAACATTTATTGTAGTTTAGTTTTTCCTATTTTTGGCAAAATTATTTTATATTATAAGTAGTGTTGTTGCTAATGGTTTTCCATGGCCTCTTCACAAATATATCAAATTTTTCGAAAATTAACGACTTTTTCTAGAGATAAGTATGACATATGATATATCGTTCGATAGCTAATTTACAGGGTGTTCCATTTAGAAAAACACAAGCTATGTCTATATCTGGGACACCGAGGCACGCATAATTTTTTTCTTATCAGCAAAGGATTTTACTCAAAAAAGTGCCTCAAGAATGTGTTACTCGATTTTCGATTCGACACTTGGTAATCATTGAAAAATGACAATTTTCCAAAAACGCTCTGTAGCTCGGTAGTCGAAAAAGACAGACGATCGCAGATTACGACATTTACGTTTCTCGAAAGTCGAGTCGAGCTCTATATTGTTTTTTGTTTATCTGCCATAGTTATAGTGTAAACCCCAAATTCCAGCTATTTTGGTTCGCCCCTGGACGAGAAGCCAAGGTCGCAATTTTTTTTTGAAATCAGTCACTCTCCACTATCGCTTTCATTACCACCCCCACCTCATTATTAAAGGGAGTGACAAAAATAAAATTGTGATTTACCGTATGTACAAAGAAGCCAACACCCACCAGGACAGCCCAGCAACCTACCGGAGTAGCACCAAGGAGACCAACCCCAAGTGGAGGTCTGAGGCAGCCTCCCTCCCAGAAGACTGGTGCAACAGATGGAAGGTAGCCGTCAACGCCAAGAAAAGCAAGGCAATTCCATTCAAGAAGGTAAGAAAACAAACCCCCACAGGTCACGTTTCCATGTTTGGCGAGGACATCCAATGGCACGATACCGCCAACTACCTTGGCGTGATCATGGACAAAGGCCTAACATGGAAACTGAATACAGAAGCTATCGTTAAAAAGGCCAGGAGGACGAGAGCTCTGATCTACCCCATGACGGGTAGACAGAGCAGGCTCAACCTGAGGAACAAGCCTGGGGCTACCACGAGAAAAGTTACCTCCAGCAGATCCAGAGAGTGGAGAACGTGGCCTTCCGGACGGCGGTCAACGCACCCTCGTTCGTCCGTAACGAAGATATCTTCAGGGACTTGGAGTACACCGTCACCGAAATCATCCGAGAGAGAGCCAAGAAGATCCACGCCCTTGCCGAGGAGCATGGGAACCCGCTGGTCAGGGAGGCTACTGACTACGACGCAGCCAACGCACAGTGGGGCAAATAGCTCATTTTTTGGACAAACGATAATTTCCAAGCCTGGAATTAATGAAACTTAATTTTTTTTTAAACTATTCGTTATAAAATTGCCTTTCTTTAATTTTGAAATTTCAACATTAAAGATGGCTAATCCAATACCGCGGACATAAATTTTGAAAGTAAATTAAGATTTTAGCAAAAGATTGTTTAAAATTATAAAAAATTGTTACTTGGGGGGTTTTTTTGGTTTCTAATCTCATTTCTGATCCCAGAATTTTGCGATGTTAAAAATTGTTACTTAGGACTTTTAAGGGTTTCTGATCGAGAATCTGAAATCTAAATTACGTAATATCGTAATCCAAAATGGCGAATCCAATATGGCGGCCATAATATATTTTTAAATGAGATGTACATGCGCAAATTGATAAAAAATGTTACTCAGGGCTTTTAAGGATTTCTGACCATGAATATGAAGTCTAAATTATGTAATATCGTAATCCAAGGTGGCAGATTCAATATGGCGGCCATAATATTTTTTAAATGAAATGTACATACGCAAATTATTAAAAATTGTTATTTAGGAGATTTAGGGGCTGCTGATCATGAATCTGAAGTCTAAATTACGTAATATCGAAATCCAAGATGGCGGATCCAAATGGTGTCCGTAAGTTAAAATAGAATGATAAATCAAGAATTGAATTATTCAGTGATATAAAATTTGTTAAATACGCCTATATGCCCGTTTAAGGTTTGGCCAACTAAATTTTGTTTACAGCTTATAGTATTAATATCACTGCTCGTTCGTGACTTGACTAATTAGGTTATTTTAAAGGATTTGGTATATGTTATGTTAGGCTTAGAGCCCCTTTCTACTCAAGTTTTATTTTCTACATTAAGTAATAATAGGTTTATAGCCTACCTGCTCCTTTATGATTTGACTCATAAGGTTACATTAGGTTTAAAGATGTCAACATTTTTTATTGGTTATCTCATTTTTGTATAAGATGGCATATTCGAATCTGCCATCTTAGAATTCAAAATTACGAATGCGTAGTCAGCAATCGCAAAAACCTGCAAGTAACAATTTTTAACTATTTTCGCATGTACATCATAATTTTTAAAAAATGTATGGCAGCCATATTGAATTTAATTTTCTGGTTTGCAAAATATCGAAATTTTAATATCCGAAACGAGATTAGCAAACTGCGAAACCCCGAAAAACAAATTTTAACAGTTTCCTTCTTGATGTGTCATTCTTTTTTAACTTACGGACACCATATTGAATCCGACATCTTGGATTTCGATATTACGTAATTTTGGACTTCAGATTCATGATCAGCAATCAGCAGCAATTTTTAACAATTTGCGCATTTACATGTCAATTAAAAATTGGATTCGCCATTTTGGATTACGATATTACGTAATTTAGATTTCAGATTCTCGATCAGAAACCCTTAAAAATCCTAAGTAACAATTTTGAACAGTTTGTGCATGTACATTTCATTTGAAAAAATATTATGGCCGCCATATTGGATCCACTATCTTGGTTTTTTGAATCGCAAAATTCGGGGATTAGAAATGAGATTAGAAACCAAAGTAACAATTTTTTATAATTTTAAACAATCTTTTGATAAAATTTTAATTTACATTCAAAATTTATGTCCGCGATATTGGATTAGCCATCTTTAATTTTGAAATTTCAAAATTCGGGCTCGTTAGAATTAAAGGCAATTTTATAACGAATAGTTTAAAAGAAAACAATTTAAGTTTCATTAATTCCAGGCTTGGGAATTATCGTTTGTCCAAAAAATGAGCTATTTGCCCCACTGTGCGACGCTCCGAAGCACAAGAGGCCGAAGATGCAATTCTTGATAACGGGTGAGTATGAGAACCATACTACCATCCGATGAAGCCAACCCACGGAAGAGACATGACGATCACCCAACCACCTACCCAAGACCCTGCGGGTACCGGACAAACAACCGTCCAGTACCTGCAGTCATCCTGGCTCCGGGCAGACTAAAAATGCTACCAAAGCAGTTAGATCTGCCCTTCCTCGAGCTATACAGCTCATCCTTACCCTACCGACGATCCGACAGGATGTCAATTGGCATTCTGTGTACCGGCAGTCAATCCCTGCAAAAAAATCCAACAGACCGATGTCTACTCCCCGGGGGAGACAAGCTGACAAAGAAAGAACACGAAGACCGAAGAGCGCCAAAAGAGGCCTTAGCCAGCAAGGTCCAATGAGCCAGGACCCAGGGAGGTGGGCCGAAATCATCTGCATCTGCTCACATTTGTGAATAGGGCCGATGTAAAGTAAGTTCGCCCTCCCTGCACGAGGTTGGTCCCCGGTCTACAGCGATGTATTGGGGTAAAGGGCAATAGTCCTGCCCGGCCCCAGTCATCCGAGACCGACATCTTTAGCCAAGAATATTGGCGCCGTGTGTACAAGAATCAAAGGACTAAAATTATTTTTTACCCCGTCTCCCCTTCCCTCCACTACCACCATCTTTAGTAATGAGGCACAGGAAATCTGGATGTGGAAGTAGTGATTTCTTAGTCAGCGGTTCTTTTATTTCAGTATTGTTGATTCGCGTTTTTAAAATTATTTACGTTTAGTAACTGAAATTTAGGTAAATATATCGAATGGTCATTTGTGTTGAAATAAATTGTCATTGTGATTATGAGTATTCGATAAAGCCGGCATCCCATGGCGCGTGGTTCGGCGAGTCTGCAGGCGCATATAAACTCGGTTCGGCAAGGCTTGGCAAACCAAAATGGGTGCACGCGGCGCGCTTAGGTTCGTGGTTCATGGCTCGTGTACTCGTCTTGAAACCTCAATGAGGTAGTGTAATATTTGAATACCGTATTCACCTGTCTCTCAACAACGGGGAAGACGCTTATACGAGCCAAGCTTGAGTACGTGCGCGTTCCTTTGGCTCCCTCCAATTTACCCACAGAAACGTGAACTGTCGCCGAGCTAGAAATGGTAACTCGCACCTTTCCCACGGCTTTTACAGATACACTATATTGTAATGCATTGAAACATTCCCAAGCTACAAAAGCAGAAAGTCATGCAATATATTAAGTGAATTTTATTTAATTTTACAATGTTAATGCGTAACTTAGTTTTCTAGGGGAACGCACTATATTGAACAAAAACGTAATGCGTAATAGATTCTTTTAAATTGCAGTATACTGGCAATTTACATTATTGAAATCCAGCGGCTGGCCATGGTGTGGAGGGCAGAAAGCATAACACGATTAAACAGTATCTCTCATAAGTGGATTCTTTTAAACGCAGGATCTAAAAACGCACGATAAATTCTTGGATTCGCGTTATTGACGATTTACAATTTGATGGTCGACAACTGTATTGCACTAGAAGTGAGAAAGAGAATTCATGGTCATGCAACACAAATATTAATATACATATTTTTTCAGAAAACCATAAACGGGGCGGGGCGTAGATGACTTTACTTACAATGACATACAACGTAATTTTAATTTAGATTCAGTGGAATTTATCATAGGATGTAACATACCATGGTCAAAACTAGACAATCCACTTTTTAGGCAATTTTTGGAAAAATGTATTAGTGGCAAATATAGCAATGTTAAGGTGCCTTCGGAGTCTACAATAACAGGAAATACATCTGGCTTAGCATGGACGAAACAATCAATGCTTACGGGTTTAAGGTAGCGAATGTTTTAAAAGCTACAAATTCTCGCACTATAGCGTAGGCAGTGAATTCAAGTCTACGAGACTTTTGGGGTGACAAATATGCAGAAAATAAGGACAAGTTCTTATTATTTTTTATCGATGGAGTGAATTATATGAAAGCTGCTGGAAAAATTTTGAAGGAAACTTATCGGAATATACTCCATGTAACATGTTTAGCACATGAATTGCTGAAACTATTAGGTGGTGCTACCTTAATGTTGATAATTTGGTATCTAGTGTAAAGAAAGTTTTTCTTAAAGTACCAAATCGTGTACGGTTATTTTACGAAATTTTACCAAATACTCCATTACCTCCAGAGTCCACTATAACACGATGAGGAACTTGGTTAAAGAGAACATCATATTATAACTGTCATTTTCAAAATATAAAATCCGTAATACATCAGCTAAATCCAAATGACGCAGTTGCTATTTCACAGGTGCAACAGCAGATCCAACTGTTCAAGAAAATCTGAAGACTACACACGGATATCTCTCACACATTCCTCTAGCCATACGGGACCTTCAATATCTGCCAATATCAGAATTTATTACAGTTGATGCAATAAACGTTCGACAATATATTTTCTATTACAGAAAGAAATTGCTGAAAGGGTACAAACAAAATTCAAAACAATTTTTTAAAAAATCCCGGATTTGTTGCGATGACAGGTGTAATAGACCTTTTAAACGGCAAAGAAGTAGATTTTGCTACTCCGGGCATCAATGTGGTGACTTTGCGGAAGTTTAGATATTTTAAGTATACAACAGTTACATCTGTCGATGTCGAGCAGTCCTTCTCACAATATAAATGGATTTTCAACTAAAGGCGCCAAAGTTTAACTTCAGAACATTTAGAACAGATATTAGTAATATACATTTATTCTTGTAATCACCGTCAGTAAAAAATACTGGTGTGCGTTAGTTTACTGTTAAGTACCTCCAGTTCTCTTCGAGTGAGTGTTTATAATAAATTGACTATCAACTTTGGATAATACGAAATTCGCTAAAAAAAATTTAAGATATCGTTTCATACATGCGTGCAAATTTTCATAGGCTGACACATAAACACCTAAAGCCAACTCTGGATTTACGTCACATCCGATCGGTAATTCCGAACCTTGCTCATAATTCTCCGAACAACACGCTGTGAAATGCCAACTCATCTAGGACACATTAAAACGGTTCGAAACATACGAAAACTCCAACCAGTGATATCAATGTTATCAGATTTAAATGGTCCTATTACTTTGCTCTTAATTATTTTATCCAGTTTTCCCCTTATCAAAATGACAAAAGTGTGAAATGAACGAAAAAATTAGCCAACACCACATAAATAAACGCCTAAATATAGTTAGTTCTAAATATACAGAGTTCAGAGCTAACCAAGTGTCAGCTAATAAATTTATTCCGCAAGTGAATAAATCAACTACCCAAGTTGTCCTTTCAAAACGTACGTTTAGGTAACAATGAGAGGTTCTTTCCGACAGGACGGTTCAGCAAAAGATTACAGCCGGGGCTTTTATACGATATTATAAGACAATTTTTATATGATGAAAGCTTTTAAAAGCATAATAAAACTCCCCATTCGTTTGACGGGATCAGTGTAGGGAGATGCATTGCAGTGGCGTAGGGTGTGTACTGAGCACTTCATGCTTGGTATTGAGCTAATAATTTGCACAGATATTAGACAGAAAGCGATTCATTCGAACTCACCACGATTCTAGATGATGGTTACTTGGTATAATCTATACAATCAACCAGCATGAAATAATGTAATACAAGTTTTACTTCCCTCGCTAACCGAAGGGAAGTACTGTAATCGTGAAAAAATCACTCTCCGAGATTTCTTTGGGTTTTCACCTTTCATGTAGGTTATAAAAATTAAGGTATCTCAACTCCATCAGTCTATCTGTCTGCGTGTCTGTCTATTGGTCTGGTGTCTGTCTGTCTGTTGGCGTTATTGATTGATTGATTAATTGATTTACCAGCACGCGGTAGGCATTGCTGCCACTCCGAGGATTACACAGCTGGGCCAGCTATGTCCACGCTGGATTAGGGTCTTGCATGCTGCCAGCAGCAAGAGCCACATGGCGTAAGGTAAAGGAATGTGGGATGGGAGTAGGTGTTTGTGAGATGCGTTACCGCATTGTGTCGTGAGGGAGCGTTCAGGCTCCATTTTTTGTGTTTTTGATTCTGGACTTCTGCCTCCTCCGAGTCTTCTTGTGAAATATGTTGCCGCGTTGGTCCGTGATATGGAGTGTATATGCTCATCTTTTTGTGTTTTTTGTTTCTTCGAGTCTTCTTTTTCTGAGTCTTCTGATTCCTCGGTTTCCGATGCTAAGTTGGATTTGAGTCATGCCTGTTGCCAACATCGAGAACCACACAGGATTGGGGGCCGGGCAGTGTAGGTATTTGTAAAATGCGTTGCCGCATTGTGTTCGTGATATTTAATGTTTACGCTCCGCTTTTTTGTGTTTCTGCTTTTACATATTTTCTTCTTCTCCTTCTGAGTATTCTGATTCCTCCGTTTCTGGTTCTGGTAGAGTATATATCTGTAGGTATTTGTGAAAAGCCTGGCTACATTGTGTCATGATGTGGAGTATTTGTGCTCCTTTTTCTGCTTCTACAAATCTTCTTCTTCGTCTAAGTCTTCTGATTCTTCGGTTTTTGATTCTGGTAGAGTATATATCGCTTCGATTTCTTTGTGGAATTCATTTTTCCCTTCGCTTTTCTGTCCCAATATGTTTGGTAGTTTCTCAATTTGTTGATGATCCTTTCGTTTGTTGTTTTCCACGTGTAATCTGGTTTTCCTATTTTTAGTATAGAATTTAACGTATCTGGTCAATTACCGAAAACAATCCACCGAAAACTTTTCACCGAAAACAGTTCACTGATAGGACAATTTACCGGACGGGGGATTCATCGCATAGATGTGTTAACCGAAGAACAATTCACCGAATGAGCAATTCCCCGAAAACGCATAATCGGTGCACCTAGATTCCCGAACGGATCCTTGACATTATATATAAATATAACATTTCATTTTGAATTTTTAGTTTCAGTTCATACTCCTTAAACAATTTATTGCCGGAGAGGAAGGCCCTCAATAAAAGAAAAAATATAAAGACTTAAACGAGCGACTCAAACGATTGGTGCAAGCATTTGATCCAATTAATATCTTGGATTATTTACAAGGCCATTACTCACAATATTTCCTTTTAGAAATGTGAATATTTATGTATTTACAAACTTAATTACGCATATAAAAATATATTGTATGGGATTTGTATGAATTAGTTTTTAAATAAAATATTCTTAAATTGGATATTGAATCACATGTCCAAGTTTATTTTTTCACAAATCCTACATTACCTACTTTGTCAAAAAAATGTCATCGCTACTACGTTACTCAGTGATAAAGCCATGAAGACAAAAAAACTGTTAGATTTTCTAGTCTTTTCGATAAATTGGTCATTCGATGTATTTTAATTCGGTAAATTGTTTTTCGGTCAACTGACCGTTCGGTGAACTGACTTTCAGTGAATTGTTTTCGGTGGATTGTCCGCGACCCGAATTAAAAGTAGAATTTTTCACTTAACAACGAGCGCAATTTTGACCTGAAAAACCTCACTTGATAATTTACCTAAAAAAATATTATGACCATACTTGCATTTGATTATTACGGCTGTCGTGTTAATATGTACAATTTTTTCACTTAACAACGCTCTTTGTCACTATTTTTTTCACTTCCTTGCACTGAGCGATTTAACCACCCATATTAATTAAATATTAGCTATATCACTTAATTGTTGTTATGTTATTATGATAAAAAAATATATAGCTTTGCAGGTCTACATAGGAATATCACGACCACACTTTAATAATTTACTGCTCACCACAAATTCATGGTGACCGGTCGACACTTTCAACGGTTTGGATGTATAAACACTTCTCAGACTATTCTCTAAAATGCTGTTTGAGTCAAATTTTTAACATTATATTATAACATCTACAACACAAAAAAATATGCAATACCATAAAACACACTTCTATTAAAACAGACAAAAACAAAAAGTCAAAGGTCAACAACACTTATTGTGATACTTCTCTTCCCTTCCATTCGTTTCCCTTTTTGACTTATTCTATTGCATTATATCAAAACCACTGTATCTAGTTCTGGATTATGTACGAAACTAATCACTACTCACAAAATCGCCAATCGCACGTCCCGAGATATCACTCACCTGAGTCACCTGACAACTCAAAATTATGTCTTTTACACCCTGTATCCAGGCCAAGTGATGGTACATAAAAAGGGGCTTGTATGTGTCTTCGTTCCTACGTTCTGTAGTGGATATTATTTTTGCGTTTTCTGGAGAGTTATTATTTCTTGCTTACTTTTTGCTCGTTACTATTACGGTCCTGTCTACAAAACTATTTAACGAAGAAAAATTATATTTGATAGGTAGTTGACATTATTGCCAATGAAGAACATTAGTGAAAAATTTATGAAAATAATGTGACGAAAAACAATGGTAGAGGAGGCAAATGCGGAAAGTGCTCAAAGTCTGTGGTAAGGTTTCTATACACCGATGGAAACCTCTATTCATCTCCTATCACATCCTCGAATTCCTACTTAATCCTATGTACGCTTGCTTAATTCGCCATATTGAAAACAATGGCGTAAATCAAGCATCGAGATAAAGGGCTACTCATTTGGCCATTATAATTGATTATTTTTTAATCGAATTTTCATAAAATACTGATCTAGCTAAATTGAAGACTCTCTTAAGTGTTTGTTTAAGAGCAGATATTTTTGGTGATCGATTTTTGTCCCAAAAAGATCATACAAACAAAGGGAAAAACTCGCCACAAGCATGTCTTCTTTGTTTGTAATGGGACGTGCTGAAGATTGCTAACTTATTTCTTAAAGGTAGCTGCTTTTTGAGGACTACCATGCCCTTCGCTTTTCCTTTCGGGAAATTTTACAATGTTGTAACGAAATCGGAAAGCATATAGTCTGTTGACTAATTTGAGGTCTTGTGTGTATATGTTATATTTATTTTGCTCCGTCTTCTTCTAATCAACGGTTCCCAAAAAATTATTGAATCCTAGCCTTCAATTTAGTCAACTGAGTCCCTAGGGATTTTTGAAGTTTCCCAGGTATACTTTTTTATACAATTTTCGTGTACCACAATATCTATCAAGAGATCTACCGCGTTTATCAGAATATTAGTCAGTAATTAATCTTTGTTCGTTGCACTCATAATACGTTTTACGGTTCACTACATCTTGATTCTGATTTTTTGGCAAATTACACAATTTTTTATCACAAACCTACGCAAATATCGTCTGAACACA
Source organism: Rutpela maculata (assembly GCA_936432065.2). Taxonomy (NCBI): domain Eukaryota; kingdom Metazoa; phylum Arthropoda; class Insecta; order Coleoptera; family Cerambycidae; genus Rutpela; species Rutpela maculata. The sequence goes on along the minus strand of OW386286.2, from coordinate 206,852,750 downwards.
CAGTAGAGGAATGCATGTGGATATGAGCTCATCAGAGAAGCTATGTCTGAAGTGAATACGCTTGTAATAACGAGAAAATTGCAACAGATAAGGCACAGTATATGAAAAACTGTGGCCAGGCGTACCTATCTAGATTTGAGGGAAGAATCACCAATTGTATTTTTACACATTTAAAGCGTTTATTAACTAACAGGTTGTCCGTAACTGTTTCTGAAATACTGCAATTGTGCAAATATCGTTTTTTTTTATAATTTTGACATGGGAACCATAAATTTAAAGCAAAGGTCATAAATACCTGTCTTTTTCAGCACATAGCTTTCTATTAAAGAAAGAAGTTAAAATTATCGAGTGAATCGTGGGATATAGGGATTTATCTAAATGTCCATTCCGCCATTTTTTCAAGATGAAACATGGAATTAAGTGAGATAAAGCCTGAAAACAGCCTTCCATCGATGTATAGGAACCTTAGTTAGCACAAACTTTGAACACTCACCAAGCCCAGTACTTATTTTATTAGTCTTCTATTACTGATATACTTTTAGTGAAAAATATAGAGGGCAGACACTCTAAAAAAATAATTAATTAAGAAAATAATATTTGCAATATAGTTCTCACTATTGCCAAGAAGAAAACCTGATATATTTTTAGTTAAAAAATAACTACAGGATGACCATCAAACAGAAGAATAATTAATAAACAAAAAGTGCCAAATACAGAGGGAAGTTTTGTGTAAAAACCATTACATATTTTTAGAACAGTGGATTATACTTTTAGAATTAATTTATTTGATTTGAGGTTCCTATATAGAGTGTATTTAGAATAACGACAAACGAAAACTAGAGAAGCTACGGATGAAAATATGATAAAAATTATATAAAGACCTTTTCAGGAAATGTTTATTTTTTATGATCTTATTCAGAACGTCTTGACAGAACTATTATAGTTCCCCTCCCTTTGATCTATGATACATCTGACCACAACACGTCATTTGTTGTGGTTGCATGTTGAGCGTACGGTCCAGTCAAAGTTCTTTCCTGTCGACTCCTTGATAATATCAGCCCAACATTATGCGGGGGGTCCTGTTCTCCGCAGGCCTGCATGATTAACCGTTTTGTGGGGCTTATTTCTTGAAGAATTCAGCTGTTTCTCCCATCTAGAAAGCATCGATACGTCGCGCGTCGTCTGCCATTCTAACGGTCCATGTCTCAGAAGCGTAGAGAAGATGGGAGAAAACTAAGGAGTTAGCAAGGCTAATCTTTGTGTATTTTGCGATATTTCTGACAAGTCAACATTTCCTTAACTTCAATTTTCCGATTTTACTATTTGTATGTTTGCGATATTCGTAGATTTATGGACTTAATTACACAATAAATAATTTAAATAAGCTCTATATTTTAAAAAACAACCATTGATAACGATCTATTAAAAAACTATATGTATATCTTTGTTTCGTGGACTACCGTAAGGCTTTTAATAATGTGGAATGGGACAAACTATGGGCTGTATTATTAGAGACGTGAATATACAATCATCTTTACTTTATTATTCGTCGACTGTGTGACGAAAACTCTGCTTTGGTAAATGTTGACAAAACCAACTCCAACAAATAAAAAATTTGCAATGGCGTCAGGCAGGTCTGCGTTCTGTTATCAACAGAGCTCGGAAATTTTATCTCTGTGACGTCAAAATAAGGGTCGGCTCTAGGTCAGCGCGGAAAGATTTTTATGCAAGTATGACACAATATATTTTACCTTGTACTTTTTTAGGGAATTCCGTAATATCCAAAGTTAATATGGTTAGTTTATTATAAACACTAACTCGAAGAGGAGGTATTGGGGGATGTACATTGAACTAACACACGCATACATGTATTTTTCACTAAGTATCTTAAACTAACACACGCATATTTAATTTTTTACGACCTATACGGAATATAAAAGTATATTTCGCAGCCAAAGGAGCACGATACATTTTTGTATACCGTCCTCTGTATAATTTGAATCTATGTTTGTAGATACATACGTACATATGGCTAGATTTGTACTGCGGATTGCGAAACTGCGATCTCGGGTGGTCTACCCTTTTCCTTTATTAAATGTTTGCGTAATTGCCACAGTGCAGGTATAGTAAAAGGGATTTTGTCAAAGAAATGTTTCACAATTTCGGTGGGGTCACCTAATTAAAGGAGATAATAAAACCGCATTAATAAAAAAACATATAAAAGTACCGCCGTATACTGGAATCTAATGTTGACACTCGGTCAGGACTGCGATCGTAAAAGAATCAAGTACGTCCTTAGGAAATTGTCAGTACGTTTAACAAATGTGGTTGATTTCCGATAAAAGTAGGTTACGTATTAACATTTTAAAATGAAGTAAAATCAATTTTATCACGTGTACATTTGTGATGCACACGGTACATGGCAGTTTTATGCCATTAATCCTTACCTTTGTTTGTTATGTATGATTTAATATTATATAAAAATGGTTTATTTTATCGGAAAAAAAATGTTTTATGTTGCCAGCAGCTTATTCGGTTTTTATATTTAGTTATTATGAAAATAAACATAATAAGCATGCCCCACACATTAAACTGATGAAAGTATGTGTTCTATTCAAAAATGTTTTATTATTTGCTAAATATGTATTAGATGTTTTTGTAAGAATCATTGCCGTTTTTAGGTTAAACTTAACAAACATACATTGTAGCTGGCAATAATGAATATTGCACCATTTCGTCGTTTTTCTGAATATTTCAGTAGATATTTGCAATATAATATTATGTCTATATGAAAGCCGTCTCTGGCGCCGAGATAAAATTCCCAAGTCCATACATGGAGGTAAAATATCAATAAGGAGTAGCTATAAAGCTTATATACTACAATGAGAAACGGCCGCAGAAGGCGTGGCTTGTGATCATACTGTCATGAACGGCTCGCCAGATCCTGATTTAAAAAAAAGTTTATACAGCATTTGAGGAGAGATACATGTTAGTTGACTTTACACATTGACACTACCATATATCAAGCCAGTAGAGTAATGAATGAGATGACGGTTTCACATTTCAAGCAAATATAATATAATATAATCTAAAACACAATCTGAAATAAATATAAAACAGTTTCAACACATCTTTTGAGTACAGACCTGTTTTAACCTGTGAACAGTGATTCCAAAACATTTCTTCTTATCGATACTACTTTGATTTGTACAGCTACTTGGCGGACACGAAATCATATGCTATGGCGAAAAACACTATTTTCTATCAAAAACATTTATTTTATAATAATATTAAACCAAGATACACGCCGCGTTTTGTTGACGTTTCGATCATACTAAAATGAGGAATGTGCTGCCACATTCTGCTTCTTATGGCGACTCCTTATTTGTTCAACTTCCTTGGACTCATCAATCTATACGTCTATAGTAAACACGTGACGTGAGGTATGCTGGAGGCCTGTCAGAGTGGAGCAATTATGAACGGAACTAAGATTTTTAATTTGAGATTGGCAGGTGGTACCTCCTTAACTATAACAAACGAGAATAAGATAACACACCAGGGATCCAATTCTTGAAATCGTAGGAATTAATTCTCTTGAGAAAATTTTCTCATTCCGCAATTCTCATGCGAATCGATAAATGAAGAGAATTGCCATTCTTGAATCACGTAGGACTCAAATTCCTACGACAACGACAGTACGACATATGTCAAATTATATGTTTGTACTAATCTTTACAACAGCCAATGAACAGATTGAACTTTTAGTAATCTTTGTATATCTATTATTGGCAACGCTGATGAAACTATTATTTTCTTCATGTTTATGTGTTGGCTTGCCGGTTAATATTCTTTGTGTTTAAGTTTATTACCTATTAGAACGTGTTACTTACATATACAGGTTTTAAGTTGATTTTTTATTACTAATTTAGATATGAAATTGAAATTCTCTATTTAACTTTACACAGCTTTTAATTATTAAAAAGTCTGTATTTCAATATAATACGTTTTTGTTAATATTTTTTCAAAATGAACAAAAATATTGAAACAAAAATAGGTAATTGAATGTGATTAAAAATATTTTAGAGTGAAATCTAAAATTATATATAATTTTTTGTCGCAGTCTTTCTCCAGCACCTAAATCTGGTTTAGTATTAACATCATTTTCAAAAAAGCCAAAATCTAGTTGTTCATGTCCCATAACACAGGTCTACAAAAAAAAATAATTCTGCTCCAAGGACTAAACTTATCATGCCTTAAGTATTTTTGTGTGCTGAAACCGAATTTTCTACCGCGTATATTTCGAGTAAATCCCAGTTTTTTTTGTCAAAATACGGTTTTTTGACAATAAAAACCGGGATTTACTCGAAATCTACGGAGTAGAAAGTTCTTTAAATTGAAAATTCGGTTTCAGCATACAAAAATACTTAAGGCATTATAGGTTTAGTCCTTGGAGCAGAAAATATTTTTTTGTAGACTACTAAGAAAAAAAAGAAATTCTGCTCCAAGGACTAAACCATCATCTCTTAAGTATTTTTATGTGCTGAAATCGAATTTTCAATTTAAAAAACTTTCTACCGAGTAGATTTCGAGTAAATCCCGTTTTTATTGTCAAAATACGGTTTTTTGACAATTTTTGACATTTACTCGAAATCTACTCGGTAGAAAATGTTTTAAATTGAAAATCGGTTCAGCACACAAAAATACTTAAAGCATGAGAGGAGGTTTAGTCCTTCGAGAAGATTTTTTTTTTCGTTGACCTGTGTAATTTGCATCGCAATCTATATACATAACTTCTTAAAAGTAACATTTAGTAAGAAAAATTCCGAATTCCCCGTCAAAGACCTTCGAAAACTGTTTCCATTAATATCATTAATACGATTTATTTCAAGAATACAGTTGTACTTAAATCTCGCAAAATTGTGAGAAATTGACATCGACTTCTCAAGATAATCAATTCCTACAATTTCAAGAATTGGGTCCCTGTTTGGTAATCTCCAAACAATAAGCTTTAAGCTTAGTTTTGGTATAAGTTACAAAAAAACGAAAATTATGATTATAGACCGAGCAAATGAACACCATCTAGACACATAGGGAGAGGTGATTGTGAGGCAGTAAACAAAATGATATAACTGAGAGCCCTTATAGACAATACTGGAAAATGCGATTGTGAAATTCGACGAATAGTATAGATGGCAACTTGCCACTAGAGCAAAATTTGACGGATTTGCTACCGCTCTACTTTTCTTCATCTTTCTTTGTGCCTCTGTGATATTAACCGGTAGAAAAGCATGGTGTTCCCAACACACTTAGTGAATGGATAACAAACGTGCTCAAATGGAGAGCCATCCGAATAAATGTGGGGAACATAGAGACTAGAGGCATGGTCAATAGAGGCTGTCCACAGGGTGGCGTCCTATCACCCCTACTGTGGGTTATGGTCGCCGACAGCCTCGTACACCGCCTCAATAACTCTGGTTTCTTCACAATAGGTTATGCAGATGACATTACCATCTTGCTAAATGGAAACTTTGAGGGCTTGCTATGCGAACTTATGCAAACAGCTCTCAAATTGGTCGATAATTGGTGCACAGAACACTTTCTCTCAGTTAACCCCGAGAAAACTGAGCTAGTACTATTCACCAAGAACAGAAAACTACCAAATATGAAAATGCCCAAATTATCGGGCAGTCAACTCCACTTAGCGAGTGAGGTCAAGTACTTGGGGGGTCATACTTGATCGCACTCTGAATTGGAAGAGACATTTGGAAGTTAAGATAAACAAGGCATGTGCGGCATTCTGGCAGTGTCGCAGGGCGGCCGGTAGGTCTTGGGGTTTCTCACCAAGAATCTCCCTCTGGCTGTACACTGCTGTGATAAGACCCATGCTTTGTTACGCAGCCATAGTCTGGTGGCCCAGAGTAAGGCAAAAAACAGCAGCATCTGAACTGGAGCATGTTCAAAGACTGGCATGTCTCTGCGTTACTGGTGGGATGAAAACGACGCCTACAGCTGCAATGGAGACTATACTCTGCATCCCTCCTCTAAATCTGTACATAGAGGAGGTGGCGTTGAGGACTGCTCTGAGATTGCAATCTGTAGGCCAATGGTACATTAAGGGCACGGCTACGAGACATGCCCGCATCCTAGAGGAGGCTACAAAACAAATTCCTCTTCTGGGAATGGGAACTGACCGTATCCCCCCTATATATAACTTCAACAAGAACTTTGAGGTGAGTTTGAATGTGTCCGGTAATGACGAGCCGGACATATCAATCTACACCGATGGTTCAAAAATGGACTGTGGATCAGGAGCTGGGGTTTACTCAGAAGACCTAGATCTACATTCGATAATACCGCTAGGCACACATGCCACTATCTTCCAGGCGGAACTAGTAGGGATCCTGCAAGCGGTAATAGAAACCACGAAGGCAAACGTCAGTGGTAAAATGGTGCGCATATCAACGGACAGCAGAGCAGCCCTGCTTGCCCTAAACAATTGTAGGACAGGCTCGGGGCTGGTTCTGGAAATTAGAAAGACCCTAGATGTGCTCGCACAAAACAATAGTGTCCAGCTCCGTTGGGTGAAAGGACATGACGGAATTCAAGGTAACGAAGAAGCGGACGCTTTAGCCCGCAAGGGATTTGAGAGCGTCCTGCATGGTCCAGAACCTGCAATAGCGCTCTCAGATTCAGTCCACAGTTCCCTGATAAAGAACTATACACTCAAACGCCATGCGGACTGTTGGAGTGGTATGAGCAGCTGCAGACATAGCAGAATGGCTTTGGCCACACCCAGTCGTAAGCTAGGCAAACACTGTCTCCAGATGTCCAGGAGTAATCTGCCCATTTATGTAGGATTGCTCACAGGACACTGCAGACTAAACAAACACCTCCATACACTGGGAGTTATAGACAACCCCAAGTGTAGGGGGTGTAACCTGGATGACGAGACCGCCGAGCATGTGCTCTGTCACTGCCCTGCTCTCTCAACGAAAAGAGGATCCATACTGGGGGACTTCTGGCCCAGTATGGCCAGTATAGGTGGCGTCTCACCTGGTCTTCTCCTCAAATACATCACAAGTGTTGGTTGGCTTGAGGAATGAGAGGCTCGGTGGACATGCCACCACTTACGGGGGCAGCACAATGGGCCCGCTTATAAGGCCTGAGTGCACGTGAGCGTAAGCTTTTTATTTAATTCTAATAAATCCCACTTATTATTTAAAAAATACTGTACGAGTGTTTACCATCTATAATAGTTAAAGAGCAGACATTTAATTATCCAAGGCAAGGTGTTCCCCCATTTTCGAGGATGCTAAACACCTTGGTGGTGGCAGAATTTCTCGTTGGGGTGACCCACTCTCCAAAGGGTGCATTCTCAACATACTCCCCGACACCCCCGGACAATGCCCCCCCCCGTTTTTGAGGATGCTACACAGGAAAAAACATTAAGATGTCACCTCGATCTTGTCAGCAAAGTAGTCCTCTTTATTTACTGTGGAACTGAAGAATGATGAATGTATATTTTTTGGGAAAAGTAGGTTTATATAATAATTGAACCATCTGATTTATTCAATTATAATATATTATATAAAATATTTTTATTGACGCAAACAATTGCTGCATATATTGTTACGCTGACTTTGCTTACATTATAAAATACTATGACTATAAAAAAACAATAGATTTATTTATTTTTTTAGTTTAAATTTATTTTGTACGTTCTTTGAGCCCGTGCAGTTACACTCATTATGAAAATGTGAAGGGATATTTTTTGCCATTGAGGGGGTGAACGGGTGTCAAGCACTGGATTCGTGGTCCTCTCCGTGTTCGGCATGCTCAAATATGGGAGGAAAACCTTTGAAGGGTGGTTATTGGCCATTGAGTGGGTGGGCAGGTATCAGGCATGTGTCCCAGGGTCCTCCCTATAACTGTCATGCTTGAAAATGGGGAATAAATAAGTTAGATTACGTGAAACATTATCAATAAGCATTTGACGGAGGAAGAACTGCTTTGGTTGCATCAGACAATAGTCGGGTTTTTCAGGTCTTTTCCCGACTCACAAAATCCGCTATAATTGGTTATCTTAAACAGTATACAGTAGAGAGTGGTCTGGGCTGCTTAAAACCCATTGTTCTGCCAAGATCCACACATTTTAGTAATTTTCATTTGTGAAATATGGTAACATTACATTGATTGTGGGGGGAATATCATTTTACTAGCAAACAGATTAATTAGACACACACGTTGTCATTTCTGATGTTATCAAAATTTTTCTAAATGATCCATTCAGTAAAAGAAGTTTTGCTGATTTACAATTCACAATTTATATATATTTGTAATTTGCAATTTACATTTATATTTTACGTTATAATTTACGATTAACGATTTAACTTATTAATCTCTGATTAATATTAATCATAAAACTATCAAGTTTTAAACTAAACCATCCAAGTTAATTTCAACTTAGAAGATTATAACGATAAGGGAAATCATATAGTCCAGTTCGGTATGGTTAAATGCCTCTTAAATTCAAAATCCTATAGTCCAGTCAAGTTAGTTCAGTCAGCCAGATTTAGTCAAGTCAAGTATCCCAGTTAAGTTTAGAGTCAACTTCATTTAAATTTAAGTCAACTCAACAAACAGCAAAACCCTAGCATTTTCCAAGTTATCCAGTCATCATACCGCGTCGAGAGTCCACCTGTGGTTAAGGAGAGCTTTGGCAAGAACTGCGGGTGCTCACCAGGACCTGTCACCTAGTGTCCAGAGTTGTGAAAGATTTGGTAAGAAAGTGATATTTTTTATTTGTCATTTCTATAGTATCCATAAAAATATTTTTTTATAAATATCAGTGAACTTCAAATTGCAATATGATTCAATCAAGTTATTTATTAATTTTCTATAAGTACTAGTTATCAATATATTTCATTGCACGTTATTATTAGATAAGAATTATTTAACGTCTGTCTTTCTAAAATATTCTTTATAATAATTAGAAATATTTCCTTGTCAAAAGGATTAAATAATACTTCTTAAATTTGCTAATATTTGTTCAATATTTGTTCTGATCATTTTTTTAAAGTTTGTTAATAGTCCAGTCAACGAATAGCTCAAAGGATGGTGTAGAGTGCGTGAGCAGGGACCTAAGCGATTCCTTCAGAAAGTTGTTCAGGGTACTTAGAGAGTGAACATACTAAAAGTCCTGATGTCCCACTTTTGGTTTTTTCGCCTATATCTCGAAAATGGTGCGTCGTAAGAAAAAATTTTACTTATACCAAATAAAAGAAATTCTCTATAACTTTTATTTTATATACTTTTTCGAATTCGCAACCGTTTTCGAGTTACACGCTCCGGAAAAGTAAAAATTTTCGATTTTTACCTCAAATTTACGCCACAGCAGGGTAAAAGCACCGGTTGTGGCCACTATCGTAGTTATTTTGCTCATCCTCCCTTCCCACAAACCAGTGACATTATGTCAATTGCGAATGGGGTGGTGGGAGAAGCCACAATAAATTGCTACGATGCTGTTCGAGTTGGTAAAGAGGCAATGAATAAGATAGTGGACTTGCCATTCTCAGACATCAAGTTGTTCCGCAAGGATCGTGCATCCACTCTTTCCTCTGTCAGCTCATCGATAAAAATTCACGATGAAAAGGTTGCAGTTGACCCAACATGTGGGGGTGAAAACATGTAGGACACACCCTGGTGCCACTTAAAACAGAAGATCCATCAGCACCGGAGGTCCTACTGAAAACGATATTTTGACGCTGCACCAAGGATTGTGGTAGTGGCAAATGTGGATGCCGGAAAGCAATGCTGAAATGTTCTGTAGCGTGCCTCCACTGCCAAGGGAAATGTCTCAACGGCGTGCCTGTTTACGACGAGGACGACGATGAAGACGACGTAGAGCCCCTTCAGCAAGAACCACCCACCACTGAGGATGAGGATGCCATGGAAGAGGAACCCTCCTCAGGAGCCTCATGGTCAAAGAGGATGAAAACGTGAAGGAAAGGAATATATAACAATAGGAAAAAAACAAAGGAATGGATATCTAGCCTATTCCAAATGTCGATTTTAATGTCTTTGAGCGATTCGAGTATTACGTCATAGCTATTTTTTTTATTTAGAGCTAATAAATGACAGATATTATTAGGAAGGTAAATATTCAGACGACTTTATATTTTATGGAATGCATCGCTTTCTACTTAAGCAGTCAAAAAATATATGATCCAAATCTGTAGTGACATTGCAAGTCTCACACAAGTCTGTGTTCACAACTCCTATCTTCTTGAGGTGCGCCGGGTAGCACCCTTGGCCAAATTATAGTCTGTTTATTGTAGTTACTTCTCTTCTTGAGTATTTCAAATCTTTATACCAATAATAAGTAGGAATATCTGGCTGAATGGCTGTGTAGCGAGTTGGATTCGTTATACTATATTCTTTCCATAAGGTTTACACGCATTTTTACTTTTTCTTCCAATATACTTATACACTCTTGGACGTGTAGTACACTGTTCAAAATTTCTCCATCGTTAATACCTTTTTTGTTATGATGTCTACTTCTTCATTATGTTCTAAGCCTGTATGAGCCTTAACCTACACAAATTTGATTAACCTCCCGCTTTCTTTTAATTTAGTTACTACCATTTTAATTTCAGCAATACGCGTATGAATAGTGTAGTTCTTGTAGGTCTTGACTGTTAGCAATACTTTGAAGAACAGACAGTGAATCCGATAAAATAGTGCAATGTTCGTGTTCATTTCTGACGACGTATTCTAAGGCTTTGAGGATAGTCATAACCTCGGCACTATAAATAGAGGTATCTTCGTTAAGTTTATATGATCTGTGTATAAAATTAAATTAATAAAATTACTTACCTTACTTTTTTTATCATATTTAAAATACAATTTTCTATTTTTCAGGTTAAAATCTGTTTTTCGAAAATTTTTACTTTTCCGGAGCGTGTAGCTCAAAAACAGTTGCGAATTCGAAAAAAATATATAAAATGAAAGTTGTCGAGAATTTCATGAGCTTTCATTTGGTATAAGAAAATTTTTCCCTACGACGCACCATTTTCGAGATATAAGCGAAAAAACCAAAAGTGGGACATTCTTTGCCCCCCACCCCTCCGGCTCACCACGTCAGGACTTTTAGTATGTTTACTCCCTAAGAACCCTGAACAACTTTCTGAAGGAATTGCTTAGGTCCCTGCTCACGCACTCTACACCTCCTTTATTGACTGAGCTATAATAAATTGTGATTTTTATCTTAAATTTTATTTCTTATTATTTTTGTCTGTATCTGTCCGATTCACGATCAGACCTATCCACAGCGGTCAGTTTCGCAGGTTAGCCATAGCTTCTATTTTTCTGTGGATGGCGTCCTCTTTATAAGGTCTCATTTTAAGATACCCCTAAATAGCAAAACAAACTAGTTTGGTAGGATACTGTGAAGATGTTAAATATTAATTCTACCTCTTAAAAGTGAACCCATGAGATCCCAGCTCTTGCACTAAATCAACTAGTCGTTCGCACTCGTGTTTTGTTTGAATTGAATTTAATCTTACCTTAACCGGTACTATTAATTGTACTTTTTCCTAAAGCCAAGTAGTGATGTAACAACGGCTATCAGGCTGCTGCGGCAGATAGCATGAGGCTGTTGGAAGTGTTATACAGTAAAAGGAGACCAACTAGCACATTATATGAATCACAAAACATTTGTCAAAACGTTATGTATAAGAATAAGAACTATAACCATTTATTGTTTCCACCCTTAAATAAATGATCATTTTTATTGCGGTAAGTTAATCGTCCCGAATTAATATCGTGCGGTAAATATCATTCGTTTGTTCGCAGCCTCATGTCAGGATTAACACAATGTTGGGTAGGCTCTGAGTTATAATAATCTACGCCCCTGCTTCAATGCATGGGGAAACGATTTGAGCCAAATTGTGACAAAGTGTATAAATGGAATTGGAGAGGGATTCGGTGTATTTATTGTGCACGTTTTACATCAGAAATTGGGTATTGATTCATGTAGTTGTTGTAATAGGTAGCGATCGAAGTTACTGTGATCCTCAGTGACATTATATCGAACTTATTAATAAAGAATGGGCTCCGTTGAAGGAGTTAATCTTCTCGAATTCATCTTTTTACAATTTATCATGTTATTATTGAGATCCTAGAGCAACGACCTTTAAATCAAATTTCCGCCATTTACAATCATTATTCAACTTCATTTTCCGAGTTTCATGAACACAAATGTCTAATTTAATTTGTTTGCTAACTTTACCATTAATTCGTCAAGACAGGCAAAAAGGTGTGCAGGTTTCCTCCACGGAAATGGTTAATAGTTTCGAATTGTTAATATCATTTTATATTAAGGAACTGTAAATGATAAATTACAGAAAACGTTTTCTTGTTTATAAATAGCAAATGGAAATTGGGATCGTGCACGCTGCTAAGAGCGTTGCTTATAACTGACAAGCATTTGCATAGAAACATTGAAAATAGTAAAATGATAGTTTTCATTATTAATGTTTACTTGCTTTGCTTGAAATTAGAAATTTATGGTTGTAAAATTATTTTACATTTTTACAGGGGTGGTTCTAAACTTTTTCCGCCCTAGACAAGGTTACAATATGCCACACATTGGATAGATTTTTATAGAAAAGTGCTTTTGTATCTTGTTAGATACATATTTAACATTTTTAAAATACGGCAACTTAAAACGAAGCAACACATTCTAAAGCACTAAATAATAATAATTTTCAAGTGGATTTAAACTTATGCTGAATAAGATGTCTTCTTTTTCTTATTTTTCTTCTTATTGATAATACGCCGACAGCTGTTTTGTGTTCTATCCATTACCTTAGTTGGCCTCCCTCAGCTATTATAATACTGCTTACAGCATTACGTCATGGATACCTGTTAGGTATCCACGAGGTTAGGCCACACCGAAGTTCTTTTCCATCAGTTTCTTGATGACATCAGCCCAACGTTTTGGAATTAAATATATACAATTAAGTTAAATAAAAATTATAATTGCAATAAGTCGCGTAAAAATATGCAAAAATTATGCAAACGTTGCGGAAACACGGTAAACATTTTCAAAGAAAATGTACTTAAACAATGCTGTAGACAATCAAAGGACCCCGCACACAATACATGGATTTTGCGGCTCCGGTCAAATTTCGTGAAACTCTGGGAAATAGTAGTTCTCAGTGAGTAGAAAAAAAGTCTAAATGGGCGCGAAGCTCCAAACTTCATTGGTTCCGAGATAAAACTAGCTGAAGCTCTAGAAACCACCCCTACCAAACCACAGGCTGGCTAATCCACCTAACCCTGGGAACAGCGAGTTTAGTCGCTTATTTTTCTTGAAATTATTAAATTCCATACCATAAGCGACATAACCCACCTAACCACCAACCCCCTAACCCACCTAATCCCTAGAAACCACCCCTTCTGAGCAAGAAGGCTAACCCACCTGACCCTGGGAACAGCGAGTTTCATCGCTTACTTTTCTTGAGATAATTGAATTCCATACCACTATAAGGCTAAACCACCTAACCACCCACCCCCTAATCCCTAGAAACCAATCCACGAGTGGGTCAACCCTCCTGACCCTGGGAATAGCGAGTTTAATTACTTATCTTTCTTGAAATAATTAAATTCCACACCTCAAGCGGGCTAAACCACCTAACCACCAACCCTCTAACCCACCTAATCTCTAGAAATTACCCCTACCAAACCACCAGTAGGCTAATCCACATGACTCTCGGAATAGTAGTACAAAAGTCTGAATGGGCGGCAAGCTCAAAAATATACTGATTTTGAGCTAGAGCTGCTTGAACGCTGCGACCAGCTATTGGGTTTCTAGGACTTCAGCAGCTGAATTTCTATCTCCGATAGTTTTGCTCAAATGAAAAAAAAAATGGTTTATATATTTATTCTTTAAAATTTTCTCCTCTTTCTTTTTGTTCTCTATTCCGAAAAAAATTAAATTACCAAAATTATTTACAAAAATCTAAATCTGTCCACCTAATCTGTTAAATAAAAAAAGTTGCACAAGAGTTAACTCGGTACACTTTTCGGATTATCATTTCTACCATTTCTGAGATATCCTCTAAAAAATTGAGCGAGTTCAGAGAATTTCCGAAACAAAAATCTAAATGCATTGGACTAGAAAACTCATAAGACTAATGGATTCAATAGAAATGCAGAGTGTTTTACTGTATGCTGATTAAGGAATTTCTCATTTTGCAACAAATATTCAACCCTCATTTTATCAAATTTTTACACGCATAATAAGTATTTAAGTCATACAATGTTGACAAACATTATTGATGCTACATGAAGTAAAACACTGTGACGTTTTCCACCCCTAGGAAACCACCCTTGCAAATTCCGTGAATTCCAAAAATTATAACAAGAGATAACCACTAACACACTTTATTAAATAATTTTACTGGATACTTCACAATACTATTATTAACTTAAATGAACTTTACTGACTAAAAATAACAATGTTTATCACTTTGTTTCCACTTTGGAGTCTTAACCTCACTTGTCAAATCCAAACTTCTAAACTCTCAAAACTCGCCGAGAATGCAGCCTTATATACCCCTAGCGATTGCTTCCTGAATTATTCTAGAAACGGCGCGGCATTATCTGGAAGTCTCTTTTCTCTAATGTTCCAGAATGTTTTTGCTGTTTCTACTGATGGCATAACGTACAACATGTATTTTGTACATGTATTTAGTGCTGCCTATCCCTAAGGGGTGGATATTTGTAACAATACTGTAGCTAAAAGTCGACAATGTGCAAAGAACGAACCACGCAAACTTTTATACGCCATTTTCTTAGATTTGTGTTTATGTATGTTGGATCCCGTGACACGATTAAATTATTATTACTTATATGAGGCAATTGCTGATTTTGCTTCAATTTTTTTTTCGCAAATTTCTTTGGATACCTAGAATAAATTTAAAGAATACAATTCAGGACACTTTGTTTCTATGTGACTAAAGACTCATAATAAAACTAATAATAATATACTCAGTTTCAACCGTTGGCGCTGGAAACAAGAGGAAGCATAGCGATTTCATGACAACATGGTGAAGTTATAAAAGGAGTATGATTGTGTACTTATTAGGCAAACTCTCTTACTCAAGACGTTCTTTGAAAAGTGGAACCCTTTGCCGAATTGTACTGTCATAACTCTTCTTCTTTCATCTTTAGCCTGTTCTCGTCCACTTCTGGACATAGGCCTCTTCCATGCTTTTCCACCGCTGTCTGAGTCGGTTCGATCAGTTTGTGTTAGAGTTATAGTTTCGAGGCCGTAGGTTATGACAGGTAAGAACAGGCCAATTCGCCTGGTGATTTCTGCGGTCTGGTTTTTCCTGTTAAGCTTGATGTTGTGGCCGAGGTACACATATTTTCAACAACTTTAAGCATGTGGTAGTAGAGTGCGACCTGGATGTTGTCTCGACTCATGCATGGCCTTGGTCTTTAGGAGGTTCATTCTCAGGCCCACGGACTCGCAAACTTCCTTCAGCTCTCTTAGCATGAGTCCAAGCGCGTCGGCATCGCCGCTCATCAGGATGATGTCGTCAGCGAAGCGTAGGTAACTTAGGAACTTCCCATCGTCATTGACGCCTTTCCTCTCCCAGGTCAGGTTTTTAAACACGTCCTGCAGCGCCAGAGTGAACAGTTCTGGCGAGATAGTGTCGCTTTGTCTGACTCCTCTCTCAATAGGGATCACAACTCATTTGTCATAGCTCCAACGCTAACTTCACGAATGTTGTATTGTTAGTGATTGTTTATAATGAAAAAAAAAAAAAAAACTTTTGTAATCTGTGTCGATATATTTTGCTTCAAGCTTCTGTTAATTTGAATGTATAGAATAAGATTGTTTATTTTTTTGCAAGCTACCGAACTCTTCTTTTGTAGTAATAATAGCAATAATCCATACAAAATAAATGGATTATTTTGTGCCTCCGTGTTGTTGGGTGAACTACACTCGTATCCGCGCGTATGACTAAATCTAAAACCGCTGCCCAAGGAATCACTACTGCCACATCCAGATTTTCTATCCAAGTCTCTCACAACGAAAAAATTTTGTATGTGGAAATAATTGTTTATGGAACTTTAATAATATAAAACGACACCCCACATTGGTAGTGGGATGGGGGTGGTGATAGGGGGTAGTGGGGGTGGATGAAGTAAAAAAATATTTTGAGGTTTTTAATGGGGTGAGGGTGGTGATGGGGGTGGTTAATGCCAAACATTTTTTTGAGACCTTAGCTTCTCTTGTATATACTAAATACCAATTTTATGGACTCTTACCTATTTCATTTACCTATTTACCCCAATTTACCTCCCAACCCTTCGACGGAACAAGATGAAAATATAATCTAGTTCCAGATCTCGTTAAAATACATACGTGTACTAAATTTCAAGTCAATATCTTAAATGGTTCCAAAGTAAACGTGCGCATAAAAAAAGTTACAGATAGACATGCAGACATACAGAAAATTTTGTTTCACTCAAACTTAGAATCTCGACGTTTCATGACATTCTAGCCTATTTGAACAATAAAAAATTTTTAAATTTTTTTTGTCGTTACTATACTTCCACTGGACGTGGAAGTAATTGTTTGACGCTACAGCAGAAGAAAAGGTGACTCAAGATACACTCTGAAAATCGTCTCTGGTAAATGACATTAGCTCTGCCGAATTATGACAGATAGTGAGAAACTACAGTCTGCAGGAGGTGTAATATACCTGCCATATGAAATTTTGTTGACTTACTTACATTTTTACAAGCTTTTATTTAACTTGCTTTATATGTATGTTTGTTTGTTTAGTTCAAATCTTGCAAGTCAATCTTAAAACAGTTATCCAAAACCGATTGAATTTTGCATACACGTGGTTAGATTAGTGACGTCATTCTAAATCCAATATGGTGTACTCCCAAAGATGACGGACCAGTTATTTTTTATGCACCCCCATGATATGAGTATCAAATGAAAGGGGCTGAGAAGAATACGAAAATAAAATGACATCACACTAAATTCAAAAGGGCGGACGCTGGCGGACCAAAGCCTGTACGAATATCCTAGCCTGTAATTGTTCTTCCCAGTGCCTGAGTACAATGTGCACGTAAAAGAAGAATAGATTGACTTACACCAAGTTGTGCCACCTCTCTCGACAATGTTTGAACTCTTTTAATGGTTGATTTCTTATCTTCCTTGCAACCTTGCCCTAAGATAAAAACACTGGAATGATTGTTTTATCTTCCTTGCAATCTTGCAATAAACAATGTTTGAACTTTGAAATGGTCGTTTTCTTATCTTCCTTGCTTCCTTGCTTATTTCCGAGCAACAAAGTTTCGGCGGCCATCTTGGGCGCCATCTTGGAATCCATGCACTCCAAACTTAAGGTAAGTACATTTTGAGCATTGCAATATGCTTGGCATCCGAGAAAACCCCTAAGCAGACGTTTAGATCATTATTTTAAGCCAACGGACAAGGGAGATATAAGGCAAGAGTTTTGGTCGCCATTTTGGATACCGGACTTTCGGTCCAAATTTCGCTTTGGCAACAGGCAGATTCGTATTCAGCGGGGTCGAAATACCCAAAAAATGTTGTTTTCCCAATTGTTACATGAAATGCTTCTTGCATTGTTTTTTTTTGAAAACGTGCCTAGTCTATATAATTTGATCGTATGGTGTATTCGCTCATACGTTGCATTTTAAGAAATGGTGAAGTATTCGGTTTCAACTATAAGTTTTATATCGGATAGGAATAACGCAATGAATATATAAAACTGATTAAGGCGTAGCTAAAAATTTAAAAATTAAATTAAATGTTAGCAAAATTTTTTTAAAAACAAGCTTCTATTATTAAGGTGTACTTAAACGAAAAAACAAACAAAAAAAATCAATTGTCTTAAAAGCTTGTCGCGTAAATAGAAATAAAAAAAACTTACTTAGGTACTTACAATCTCTGTCAAAAAAAAAAAGATAATGCCTGTATGAACTTTTCGCACGCGACAAGCTTTTAAGACAATTAATTTTTTTTATTTTTATTTTTTTCGTTTTAAATAATAAAAGCTTATTTTTAAAAAAGTTTTTTTTATTAACCACATTATTGCAATTGCTTTTCATATATTTGCATTTTCACAAAATATTAATTATTAAAATAAGATGCTAAATACTACTCCATTTATTTGTGTACAATTTGTTATTTGACGGCATTATATCCATGCACTTGTAACAATGAAAAAATAAACTAAGTGACTCAATATATTTTAAATTTACAGCAAAGTAGACAATGTTATCGTTGTTTAGTATTACTGACGTGTAGCATGCAGGCAAAAAGATATCGTCTTCTAAAAGTGAAACAGGTTAGATCAGTAACAGTAATTTTCCAATATACTTCCCTCACCGTTTACTAAGTTCATTATACTGAATCCCTCTTACAACTTCATGCCACCCTGTGTGAAATGTCTATTTCCATATAGCGCTGTATTAAAAATTTCTGCTTCTCATTTAATTAACATCTCTTCCTTAAAACAAGTATAGAGAAATATTATATGCTCTCATCATTAAGTAGCTATTTATATAAAAGTTTTATCGACTAAAGGCTACCTGGGTACTCTAAGATATAATATTTTAAATCCTTAAAACATTTTTAAACAATTCGATTTTTTTTTTATTTTGAGTTGACAAATGTTAAAATTTCACTCAGGGATTTTTAATGTACAGCCTGATCAACGAATTGACACAAAATTCGGTTATCTGTATTGAAAAGGACAAAAAGTTGACGCCCGTTTGCTGTACAGAACGTCTGGCGCCAACACGTCACGGTAGCTCAGTCGGTTAAGGCGTATTGAGCGAATACGCTGACCGACTGCCTATTACGTTCTGGGTTCGAGCTCCAGCCCCGGTACTGAAAATACCGGTGTATGTCTGCGTTTTTCCCTTCCGGACAGCCTTGGCTTTGGATTTGGGTGTTGTCTACTATATGTGGTGTGTTTATGTCATGTCGCGGTTGCCGGTTAGGCACACAGCCTCATCAAAGCTTATTCACATCAGCTCTTTGGTAACATCAGCTCAACGCTTTGAGGGGCGTCCCCTTCGTCTCTTGCCATCTGATTTTCCCTCAATTATCAACTTTTGTATATTGTCCACTCTCTGGATGATGTAGCCAAAGAATGAGAGAATTCGGAAGAATGCAATCCTGGAGAATCGCTTTTGGGGACGTATTTCCTTGAGAATCAGGCTATTAGGCTATCCAGGGAATTCGTAGTAAATATCTCTAGATCCACACCTCGAAAGCATCAATGCATCATCTGTTTGTTTCCTTATTGGTGCAAAAAAAGATGAAGAAAACTAGAAGCGTTAGTAAGTTTGATTCTTGTACCTTTCCTGATATTTCTGTGATGCCAAATTATGATCAACTGGCAAGATGCCGATATTGTCATCTGAATTCTTTACCTAATGTCATATTCGCAGTCACCAATATTGTCCACAAGGGGCCCAAGGTATACTATCTTGTTTACTACCGCACAGTCACTATCCTTAGCCCATCTAGGTGATTATTATCTACTAATTAGGTCTACAATCATAAATTTCATTTTATTTTAATTTACCCTTAAGAGGGAGCAAGGCGATCAAATCAGAGGGGAGCAGGCGGCAATGGGCCAATGTGAAGAGAGATCTTCGTAATAAACAAATTTTAGCTAAAAACTTTCTTCAACGGAAGTGTAGTATTCATTTACTTACAGGAATATCTTTTTTTTCAGTTTAATAACGCCAGCCGTTTGGCTAAAAACTGCTTTTTCCAAGTCAAGATTTTTAGTACTGTGCTTTTCAATAGCTGGTGCCACCTACACCACTACAATTAGGCAATCCAAACCACGTGACTTACAACATGGCGCGGAGGGCAAACATTCGTTTTAATTCGTTAAACGTTTTTGTTTTTCTGCTGTCCTGGCTACGTTTCCGGAATTTAATAAAAACAAACCAGTGTTTGCCCTCCACGCCATATTGAAAAAAAATTTGACAGGTCGTTGGATCGCTTAATAGGGCATCTACATCATGTAACCAACATAACCTTAAATTTTAAGTTTTTCAAGTTTATTCTCATTTTTAATGTTTGTATACGCATTTTTAGCCTGGAGCCGCACTGGCTTCAAGCAAATATTTAAAAATTCACATAAATAATTTTTCAATATTGTTGATTAATAAAAATAGACTGCAAATTACAAGTTAGATTTCCAACCTACAAAAAGGGTCCTATTTTATTAGGACAAAGTATTTAGAACTTCATAAACATTACACTGAACTATATTTTAGTGGAAAATACGGGAACCAGGCAGACATTTTAATAATAGCTGCGTAATAGTCTTAAATCTTAAGAAACACATATTTTTGAGGTTAGCTGTGACGTCACGTGCAGATGCCCTATACAGCGGTTTTCAACCTGTGGGTCGCGACCACCTGGGGGGTCGCGAAGCAATTCCAAGGGGGTCCTGAGCTATTGAGAAAAAAACCAATATAGTTAAATCATTTATTCTAAAATCAAAAAATCTAAATATTACACACATACAATTTTAATGAAACCAATTTTTAATGAGAGATCATACCAAAAACTATAACAAGAAATTTTAAAATTTTATTGATTTTAGATTTTATTAATAGAGATCCAGGTCAAGCGCGGATTTGTGGGGGGTAACGTGGTAATTACCCCCTACCCCCCAAGATTCTATAAACCACCAATTTTCGTTTTAAAATTTCATAATTTTTATTATTTTATTTTATATTAACCTCCCCACAATAAAATTGTGGGAGGTTACTACAATTAGTCCAAAATCGAAAATTGAGATAACATCAAATCTTTACGTTTTGAGGTCCCAGGAACCCAAAAAAGTTGTTTTTGTAAAATGTCTGTGTGTGTGTGTAGGTGTGTGTGTGTGTGTGTATGTATGTTAGCACGATAGCGGCGAAGCTACCAAACGGATTTGGATGAAACTTTGCATGAGGGTTTCTTTAGGGCTCCAGAAGATCTGAAAAGGTTTTGGTTGAGATCGGATTACGTTTAGTGCCGTTTTGGCACAACAAGTTGTTTATTCTATGATTACTTGCAATTTGTAATTGAACCATTGAAAAGCAGTAAAAATTCCGATTTCAACGATATATCACACTTGCACTTTTTCGATTTGGTTTCCGTGAAAAAAATTAAAAAACAAAAATTTCACTTGTTTTGTCCTCAAAGCAGTGCAATGTACAGGGTGATATTCTAATAATGACAGAGGTGTTCAGTGATTTCGGCTGATAACTCGGGAACGGTTGAAGATATCGAATTGAAATTTGAAGCGTAGGTATAAATATTGTAGACGGACGGATTACGAGTGAATTAATAATACACCTACGTCACATGACGTCACAACAGACGAACTGGTACAGATATCGACTTAACCGTTGAAGTTATTGAATTGAAATTTGAAACATAGGTGGAAATATTGTAAATGGACGGAATAAAAGTGAATTAATAATACACCTACATCGACATGACGTCACAAATAAGATAAATTCTTACAACAGGCGAACTGGTAAAGATATTGACTTAACGATTGGAAACATCAAATTAAAATTTGAAATGTGGGTGGAAATATTGTGGACGGACGGAATACAAGTGAATTAATAATACACCTACGTCTACATGACGTCACAAATAAGAAAAATACTTAGAAACTGGTGCAGATATCGACTTAACTATTGGAAACATCCAATTAAAGTTTGAAACGTAGGTGGAAATATTGTAGATGGATGGAATACGAGTGAATTAAAAATACACCTACGTTCTGATGACGTCGTAAAAATATAAAATTCTTATAACAGGCGAACTGATGATGATATCAAAAAAATATTTCTACAAGACGAGTCACGAAATTTTTTTTTTTTAATTTCCAAGAAATATCAAATTTTCGAAGAAATGTCACTTTTCAGAAAAATGTCAGATTTTTAAAAAATGTAAAATTTTCAGGAAAACGCCAAATTTTCGGAGAAATGTCACTTTTCAGAAAAATGTCAAATTTTCAGAAAAATGTCACTTTTCAGAAAAATATCAAATTTCCGAAAAAACGTCAAATTTTCGAAGAAATGTCACCTTTCAGAAAAATGCCAAATGTTTGAAAATTGTCAAATTTTCGGAGTAATGTCACTTCAGAAAAATGTCAAATTTTCAGAGAAATGTCACTTTTCACAAAAATGTCAAAAATTCAGGAAAATGTCAAATTTTCGGAAAATGTCACTTTTCAGAAAAATGTCAAATTTTCGAAAAAACGTCAAATTTTCGAAGAAATGTCACCTTTCAGAAAAATGTCAAATGTTTGAAAATTGTCAAATTTTCGGAGTAATGTCACTTCAGAAAAATGTCAAATTTTTGAAAAAATGTCAAATTTTTGGAGAAATGTCACGTCAGAAAAATGTCAAATTTTCGGAAAAATGTCACTTTTCAGAAAAATGTCAAATTTTCAGAAAAATGTGAAATTTTATTAAATGGTCTCAAAGAAAATTCCCAAAAAATACTACGGGTCCATTTATGGTATAAGTTCTCTGCTAGTGTGTTAAAGCGTGCAGACTGTATGCTGAGTGTTTTTGACGTGTCAAGTGCATCGAGAGATTACAAGTTTTTTCGACGTTTATAAAGCCCACGGATGGTGCGAGTGGCCATCCTGAACCGCTTACAAGCCCTACAAGTGTAAGCAACCCCACCGGAACGCTTTCGGTGAGTTTTTTCCAATGAAACTTTTAAAGTGACAGTGACATTATATTTTAAAAATTATTTCCGCTACTTCCGGCATCCCGCTGGAAATTCTTCCGGCAACATAACCTGAAAATAGTACTACATAACCTAAAAACAATTTAAGACATTGGTACCAACCTAAACATTTTTCAAAAACCCAATTCCCCAGAGAAACATTGGAACCAAAAATTTGACAGCTATCACTCCCCGACCGATTTAGTGAAAAATTGGTCGAGGCCAAAAGATAACACAAAATATACCAACTCAAACTTAAACAATCCACCATGAACACTACCCTGGCTACATCTGGCAGAGAAGCTGTCCACCAAGAGTTATATGGTTTTTTCCAAAGATGGCCATCCCTGCCATCCATCCCATTACCAACGAACAGGTTTTTTCGTTTAGTTGTTTCCCGTATCAATAATCAAAATTATTAAGTGCTCTTGCCTACGAAAGTTTTTATAGAATTGTATTTATTTTTATATTAATTTTAGGTCTATGTGGACACATTATAATTTTAACCTAGTCTTTAAGCCTGCCTACAGAAGACAGGAGCTACTTTTCTATTTTTCTCCAAGCCAAACCGGACCTACCCCGTCCAGCCTCACACTCGCCACGGCGGTGTTCACCGTGGTTGTCTGGCTTGCCCCGGACTAGGATCCGATGAAGCATATATTTGTATTAAAAACATTGAATAAAACGTTAATGTTGTGCAGACTATAAATTTAACACTTAAGTTCTTAGGTCCAAATCCCACCGAACGCAAGACTTTTTTTCTGATTTAATACGAAAAAAATATTTCAACTTAATAAATATAATTAAATGAGATCGTTCATATTGTTTAGTGCTCTTTTCGGCTTCAAAGATTCACCGGGTGGGGAGGTTTCAGCCGCTTCCAGTAGCTGCCGATTTTTTTTTTAATATATATTGTATTTACAGAGGCACAACTGAGAATTTGTTCCACCCGGCTCTTCAGAAAAATTTTGGGACAAAAAAAATTTTTTTCGGATTTCTCCCATCCGCTCATTAATAAAAAATTTTTGTTATATTCAGCACGCGGCTGTGTTATACCCCCCCCCCAGCCCAAGGTCAAGATCTGCCCTTGATCCAGGTTGGGGGTCGCGAGAGGGTAAACTTGTTTTTTCTTTTTGTCAGGGGGTCGTGGTTCGAAAAAGGTTGAAAACCGCTGCCCTATAATAACCACACTGCCTACCCTTCGCCCCACTTCAGCTTTAGCTTTACCGATGAAACTTTGTGATTGTCGTTGCCTCCTCTTAAACCGTAGATAGAGCTCATTTTCTGAAGCCTGACAAGCATATGTATGAGCTCATACTCGCTTGTTGCAAGTAGTATCATCCGCAAACCTCAAGTTAGAATTTTGGTTCCGGCTATATCTGCTTCACCTCTGCAGTCCCCAGCACACGTCTCATCACATGTTTACTAGTATATGTTCAAGAAGATTGGTGACAGTATACAGTCGTGCCTGACACCTCTGCCAACTTCACATTTGTCAGAGCAGTACATTGTTCGCCCCGTTGGACGTTGTCAAAAATCCCACGTCTGAGAAACACAGACACAGAGACAGAGCTGTTGAAAGTACCCAATAAAAGTACTTGAAGTACCAAATACCAAGTACCTGACAAAGTACTTGCTGCTCCAATTCCCAAGTACTATGACCTGAAGCAAAGTAATTCAAATACCAAATACTTGTCGAAAGTACTTCAAGTAAATCGCAAGTACCGTATTTCAAATATTTCAGATTATTTGAAGTACTTCACTAGGTACTTCAAATCTCAAAGTACTTCAATTACTCTAAAGTATTTCAAATACTCAAGTATTTCAAGTACTTTAACATATTTCAAATGCTCCACAGTTCTTCAAATACCCATAAAAAATTTTATTTATTAAGTTTTTCTCTTAATAATTTGTTATTATTATTATTTATTAACAGCTTTCTTTAACTCAGCATCATTCAAAAACAATAGAAAAAATAATTTATTATTATACAAATATAAAAACCAACAAAAAAAAATATTGCTGAGGTCGATTTCCCTTCAAATGTCAGGAAAGTAATAAAGAAAATCAACTTATACACTATCGGAAAATGTTCGCTTTGGTATGGGAAATAAGAGCAAGCGAGAGTAAAGCAACTATTCTATTCTTTTTTATCATATAACACATCCTACAATCGTCCCACCACATGTGCGTGCCCCTCTGCTAGAGCTCTGGTAGACGCCTTTATTGTGGGCGGTCGGTTAAGTCGTTGACACTATGCAACACCTAAACCAGGACTTTCCTATACTGTATATAAAACATAGTAATAATTTTAGGTAAGTACAAGTACAAATAATAAAATTGAGATCTATCTATTTCCATTAGCTTTCAATAGCACCAAATCTTCGAAATTTCCATTAGTTAATGCATTTCTTCTAGGAGCATTTATAATTTCAGTAAATGAAAAGAGTCTTTCTACAGCTGATGATGCAAGGCATGTATGAAACCGATAAAAAACTGTTTTTACTGAGAAGCAAGTTGGGTGTCAGAGTCATTTAAGTATTGAAAAATTTTTAATTCAATTCTTTTTTTATCACTGGCTTTTATACAGTGTGTTTTACTTGAAATGGTAACAGCCCAATAACTTTTCATTTTTTTCCGATTTGAATCAAATTTTACGTAAGTATGGAACCAATTAGGATCTACTTATGACCAGAAAAGCATTCGCCTCCTACAAATGCAAAGCCACCTGCAGTACCAATATATGCGGGGAAAATAAAAAAATCATATTAGGCATATTTTTATCGGAAAATTTTGTTAATGAAACTTGTTCAGAATTGTCCAAAAACCGTAAGTCCAAAATGTAATCAAAATGAAAAAATGTATACATTTTGATTAAAATAATGTCCAATATATATTTACACCATTTGAAAAGCCATAAAAAAAGCTTTTTAATTATATACATGGTATTTATCTTAAAAAAATTTGTCTAATTTACTATAAATTTACAATTTATCAAATTATCCATGGAAAACAAAAGTATGTAAATTAAAATAAACAATATGTTAGTTCTGTCAAGATACATGTTAGCATCTAATTTCACTTTATTTTAAATAAAATGGAGAATTTCAATAATTGATATATATTTTTTCTACTCCCTTATGTAAATTTACTGTTTTCTGTACAGTCTGTAGAATGGATAAGTAGGCAATTCCAGGTAACTGAACGGATATACTTCATATCAGTTCTAGGATGGATATGAAATGAAACGGACCAATCACAGTTCGTGTATTAAGTACATATGAAACTATTCGTTTTAAAATCAAATTAGTGCGTAAGCTGTCAAAGTAACTGTCAGTGTGTATTTATGTAATATATTAATGTTTAATAAATATTGTAGTTTTTTAAGCTGGTCGTAGAAAAAGTATGCTGTACATACAACTCGAGTGGGTTATCCATATCGCACTCAAAAGATTTGAGCACTCCGTCTAAGGCGTCGTGCTCAAACTTCTTTATTGTGCGATATGGATATCAAATCCACTCTTGTTGCACAAACTACTATTTCGGACTACCATGACTTAATGTAAGAAAATATAAAACTTATAATATTTACTATAGTTTATAAGAAAAATTCCATACGTCATACGTCACTGAAAAAGGCCTTTCTAATGGTGTAAAAATATATGGGGTATTCCATTAAAAAAAAACCAAAGTAAAGCTCGTATCTCAAAAATTTGACTTTTAATTGTTTTTCTGAAATGATTTTTGGAAAATAAACGTGATTTCTCATAACTTTTATTTTTAAACGTGTTTACGTAACTCAAAAAATAACGAAGTTAAATGAGGTTCTAACGTTCGCGTGACAACCCTGTACAGTTGACTATAATAAGGAACTTTAGTCTAGTTAAAATAAAAAACACATTCTTAAATAAATTAATGTTCTGATACTTAGTACATACTAATAATAATATTTTTTTGTTTTTATGTGCCTTTGCTATTTTTCAAAAAGTTTGCCGTCCCTGGATTTTGCCGCCCTGGGCTATAGCCTCTATAGCCAACCCCCTAAATCCCCCACTGCTCACATAATGTTAACACTGATTACTGAATAAAAACTAGTACTTCAAATACCGGGACAGTACTTGAAATACCCGAGAGTATTTGAAATACTAAGCAAAGTAATTCAAATACCAATATTTCTGAAAACCAAATCCCAAATCCAAATACTCGAAGCAAAGTATTTCAAATACCAAGTACCAAATACTAGGAATCAAAAGGATTTGAAGCAAACTACTTCAAATACTGAAAGTATTTGAAATACTTTTTTCAATTACTTTTATTTGAAGTACTCCAGCTCTGCACAGAGACACGTTGTATATACAAGAATTTTTCTTGTGCACTAAATATATACAATCCTTAACACCATTACTTTTTATTGACTTCTTTATCAATTTGAGACCGAGAAGATTGCGGAAATTGTCAAATAGTTTTTATTTTGGTACGAGGTAGCTGTCAATATTTGGCAAGCTTAATAACATTTAAATAAACATAAAACCAATTAACCGACATCTCTCTGTTATTATCAGTTTTCGCTGATACCCTACCGTCCGCGACTTATTTAATACAGATTTACTGATAAATCTGTTCCAGTATCTATCTACTATTAATTATCTATGGATGTATCGATTTTGTATGTAAACGTAATGAGAAGGATTAAGAGAAGAGATTGATTAAAATTGTGCAAAAAGGACGTCCCTGTAGAATTTTAGAACAAATCTCATTATATTTTAGGCTTAGTATAGCACCATCCTCTGTTTGCATATAATTAAAAGAATTTGTGCTGGAATTCGTTAAATCTGCCTAAAAAGTATAAAACTTGTTTAAAAGATTTAAGGAATAATCTGAACATCCAATAGAATCTGTTTTATTTCCTTTTTCTTGATTAGGTGTATGTTAACATTTAAACGAGATTGTTTCACATAATTTAAAACAATACTTTTTGTAGTAATCTCTGGAATTTACTTTTCTTCGTTTTATTCGAGAAGTTTTATATTTTACTTGATGGCGCGGCGTCTAGTATTAACAAGAACAAAATAATTTTACAAACATACTTCCTAATTTACGTAAATACTACTTTAGTTTTAGAGAGAGCCGCAGAAACTGTGTAATTTTGCAGATAGGTAATTCAGAAATGTCACATTTTAATTGCACGGAAATATAATATTTCATAAATACGGCAGGAATCTTATTATTTAAAACGATTTCACAGATGTTTTACAATATATGCATTCTTCTAGTTAGCCTCCCTTTGTTGTATGAAAGTTAAAAAATAATAAAAAAATATTTGCCTGACAGGAAAACATTTATTTTACAGACAGATATAACAAAAATAATAAAGGATCACCCATAGCTCGTCTAGTATTTAAAAATAAATATCTCGCATTTTTGCTTACATTATTATTAGAAAATATTATTTTGGGTACTTTTGTCGCAGAGTAACACCAGCTATGCTTGGAACAACCTACGCACCGTGCCGCATTCAGGTAGAAATTTGTAGATAAGATTTTATTACGGTAATACACTTAAATTTTACTTAAAATACAAATATCTACCTCTTTTCTCATAATGTTTTATTGGTGTAATTATTTCCTAGAAATTATTTGTTTTGGAAGTTTGGAAATATAATGCACCTACGGTAGGTTTTTATGTCAGTTTGCAATTGTGTTTTACAGTGGTGACATTATAAGTTCTAGCATACGTTCCTTTTTGAAAAAACATTTAACGATGGCTGATGTTAGATCCTTACGAAAGGATACTTTCATTTACTTAGTTGGACACTATTCGTCACAAATCATTTGCAATAAATTGCCGTCTAATAGACAAGTATTACAAGTGCTCTTTTATAACATTCGTGAAGTGAAGCTTAGTGTACATGAAAGTGCTAAATTAACAATAAAAGAGGTGTCAGTTTTTTGGGATAAAGCTCGCATTCCGACACGTCAGGATTTTCATTGTGTTAAACAACTAGATAAACTTTATGCAGAGTGGAGGAACTTACAAAAATCGGCTAAAAGGGCCAGTGCAGAAAATTGGACGATCTTTTTGACATTTCTCATGCAAATGCATTGGAGTTGATGAAAATAGATGAAGATAAGCAGTTTTTAATTAACCAAAGAAAAAAGGGACGTCCTGGATTTATGCATGGTATTGATTACCAACTTGCTTCTCAAGAAAAATCAGCTGAGGAGAAATTACAGAAATT
Organism: Rutpela maculata; assembly: GCA_936432065.2. NCBI lineage: Eukaryota > Metazoa > Arthropoda > Insecta > Coleoptera > Cerambycidae > Rutpela > Rutpela maculata. The sequence continues at coordinate 206,823,687 of OW386286.2, read as the reverse complement.
CCGAACGAATGCAACGAAGTCAACAAGAAAAAGCTAGATTAGAGGAAACAGTCACCTGTCCATCATCAAGTAGTAATTCAGCCGACTCCAACGAAAATGAAGATGAAATAATCGAAGCCCAAGAAGAGTTGTTACAAGACCAGCCTGGCCCGTCACAGCCAAAAAAGAGGAGATTGTATGGAACATGTAACATCACCACACCAAAAATAGCCGCTGCATTTGATGCTTGCAAAATAAGCGACAGGTATGGAGTCCATATTTTGACGGCAGTAGCAGAAGCACTAGGACATGACACCACATCTTTGTCCATCAGCAGAACCACACTTCAGCGCTCTAGACAACGCATCCGCGAAGAAAGAGCTGAAATATTAAAAACTGCATTCGGTAATTCTGAATTGCCGGCCCCAGTCATCCATTGGGATGGAAAACTTTTACCTTCTCTCACTGGAATGGGAAATATCGATAGACTTGCTATCTTAGTTACTAGTGGAGATATTGAACAAATACTTGGAGTACCAGCTTTGCCCAATTCAACTGGAAGAGAACAGACTGAAGCAGTTTATGATGTGCTTTGTGAATGGAATTTGAACGAAAAGGTAATAGCTTTATGTTGTGATACAACAGCATCAAATATGGGTTATATAAATGGGGCAGCCACACTATTGCAACAAAAATTAGATAGAGATATTCTATATTTTCCTTGTAGACATCATATTTTTGAAGTGGTTTTGAGAAGTGTGATTGACACAAAAATGCCTTTCTCATCTGGTCCAAATGTGCCACTATTTAAACGTTTTAGGGAATTTTGGCCTAAAATGGATCAAAATAAACTAAAAACTGGATTTCAGGTATCAAAAATTAAACACATTTTACAACCAGTTAAAGCCGAAATTGTAAAGTTTCTAAATGCAGCTTTAACTTTGCAACAGCCTCGTGATGATTATAAAGAATTTTTAATGCTTTCTAAACTTTTTGTTGAAGAAGAGCCCACTCACACGACATTCTATCAACCAGGGGCATTTCATCATGCACGTTGGATGGCCAAAGCCATTTACTGTCTAAAAATATTTTTTTTCCAAGATCAGTTCCAACTAACTAAAAAAGAAAAAATAGGTATTGAAGATATATGTCTCTTTATTGTAAAGGTTTATGTAAAGGCCTGGTTTACAGCGTCATTTGCTAGTAAAGCACCGCTTCATGACTTAGACTTTTGTAAAGAACTCATTAATTATCAAAATATTGACAAAGAAATATCTCAAACCGCAAGTAGGAAAATAGTGAACCATTTGTGGTACCTTAATTCAGTAAATGTTGGCTTATCTTTCTTTGATGACGATATTTCAGTTACCACTAAAAGAGAAATGGTTAAAGCTTTGAATAGGAAAGCACCAAATCAAGAGGGTATTAAACGACTTATGATTAGTAACATTACTGACGTTGAAAACAAGGAAATTCAGGACTTCATATGCGAGAACACTAAACAGTTTTTTCAAAAATTAGGTTTGTCTATGGAATTTTTGGAAAATGATCCAACAACATGGAGGGAAAATGAAAGTTATACCCGATGTTTCAATATTGTAAACAAAATTAAAGTTGTAAATGATGCCGCTGAGAGAGGAATCAAACTTATTACTGACTATAATGACATTTTAACAAAAAATGAAGGCCAAAAACAGTTTTTACTCCAAGTTGTAAATGATTATAAATCACAGTTTCCAAATGTAAAAAAAGAAACCCCTGTCGCATGCTTTGGCCTAGTGCAAAAAATATTGTTTTTATTACTATATGTCTTGTAAATTTAGGATAATATTTGGTACTATGTATGAAAAAAACGTTTCGTAATAAAATACACAAAGATAAAACGAGAGTTTTATTTCAAAAACTTCTAGTTTAGTTTTCTCAGACTACGAATTTACAGTAGTATGACACATGTCATAGTCACAACAGATAATGTCTTTGATATTTGTATGACTTGATTAGTCATTCTAAGGATAAATGTTGCTGATTAAAAAAAAAAAACAATGCATCAACGAATCAAAGAATGTAAATAATTCCATTTACTTTTATTATTGCATAATAATGCATTCTGCGGCACCCCTTGCCTTCAATTTGCCTCAATAATATTTTGAGGGGATTGTTTTTTCTTCAAATGGAACCATTTGCAGGGGTGAGAAATAAAAAATTTCGATTTCGAAAAAGATGGGCCACCCTACTACGCACGGAAGTTGCTGCATTGTTAGCGTAATCTCTCAATTTATTAATATGGTACACATTCATTTTTGTTATGATTATCTTATCTGTAACTGTTGAAGTAAATGTTAAACAATTGCAACATATCATCTGCTCGGAACGATGTCGGGATGCACTTTCAGGCTCTAGATAAACATGATTTCATTTGAAAAACCAAGTTGACGTGGCCACGGCCCCAGAAGTGTTATCAGGTAGACTTTTTCCGTGCCTCTTGCTGGTTTTTCATTTATATTTTTATTTATATTTTTATTTTTTCAACTAACGAAGATATCGCATGTTAACGTAATTCTAGGTCAGCCGGTATATTATTGCATATAGAGCAGCACTTAGTTAATTTTAACAATAATAAAATTTGACAAACATTACTTTCTAGAATAATCACAGGAACCATTGATGTAGAAAAGTGTTCTCATAATCTTCCACTGTACTATGTCTTTCAGGCGGGAAAATATTCAGGGAATATAAAATACACATGTTTTTTTGCTGACACTCTCGAAGGGCAAACAAATTATATAATACTTTTTGCCAGTGATAGGTAAACTCCGGCAATTTTGATTACTCCGAAAGTTTCCATTGGGAATATTGCCTATTTTATGGTTAAATCTAATTCATGATTATAAGCTTCATTCTGACACCAAATAAATGCATGCAATTATATTATTTACATGACTATTACAGACTTTTACGGAATAACTGATATTATTTATATGATAACCGCTATATGTGTCGTGTACTGTATGAAAAATATGAAGCGCTTGGGAGATTACCTAGTATTTTTTGTTTGTTTCAATAGAATTATTAGTTAATTAAATATAAATAAAATAAATATGAAGATAAAAAAATTAAAAATTGACACAAAAAATGTTATCAGAGTGAAGTCGTAATTTTTTTTGTGGACGGTGTGGAACTGTGGAAGCGGAATTGTAGAAGACAAACCTTAAATGAAATAATAACATCTAAATTTCACATTATATACAGGGTGTAATTAGTTTCATGTCACTAAAAAAAACTGGTAATGGGGATCGACTAGACAAACGAAAAACCTTTACGACTTTTTCCTCTATGGGCACGTTGAAAAAAACTGACCTAGTCAACAATTTGAATATTGAGGGAGGAAACATTTGAGAACCACTGCCTTTCTGGGTCAATGGATGTGTAGTTCCCTTTAAATTGTCATAAAAAAGTGCAAAGATTACCGACCGACTCGTTCTCGTCGGCACGCGGCGGCCCGCGATTTCAAAGCAAAGAAGCCTTTGATGACCACCTCAACGGAACCAATTATAAAAATGTAAATAAGCAAATGATGGGCGTAGAGGTTTAAACACAGCATTTCTTTACATGCGTGTTTTTTTAATTTAGAACAAAATATTGTGGCTTTTTTTTCAGATTTAAATGTGGTTTATTAAAATTTGTAACCTAAATGAGTGTTCTGGATTAAAAGCTTAAAAAATGAGAAATTATTGCTTGACATTGGGAAATAAATAGTTAGACGTCTGATATACGATAATAGAAAACAATTATGTGTATTTTAAGTCAGGAAAAAATCTGATTTATTAAACGAATTGCTGATCAGGTATCGAAAACTAAAATATTCGATAAATCTAGAACGTATCAATAAATTTGTTGATTTACATAAATTGTTCGAAATGTCTTCCGTCTGCATCAATACACTTTTAGGCACGTCGAACTAAGGACATACGCACTCCATTCAACACATTTGGCAAATTAGGATCATTTTTTATGGTTCTATGCACATTAAAATACTACACTAAACTATCCACTAACGTTGTCAATAAAGAAAATAAAAGTAAAAACTTGGTCCAAAATCCAAAAAGCAACACAAAAAGAATGAACAAGTAGTGCCTGTACGTAATAAAGAACTTAACGACTTGAACAGCAAGTCAATAAAATAAATCTTAACTGTAAATACGTGGCCCAAAATTCAAAAAGAACAAAAGCAACATACAAAAACAACGAACGGGTTCGACGTGTGTACTTAACGAAGCGCCCACAGAAACTAAAATATTGCACAAGGGAGAGTATAGTTTTCTTCAGATCTACTAAGCACTCAGAAAACGCCGACGTCTTTCACCTTTACCGCACCGCTAAAGACCTTACCTTACCTACTTTTAAAATGCCATAAAAAACTGTGATTATCAACTTGTGTCCTCACCGATGCGCGGTCTCTAACAAAGGAGCGCGACACTTTGAAAGAGCCGTATTAGCGTATTTGATGGTTACAGGCGCCGACATATGCGAAGATAAAAGCGTATCCCAACATTCCAACAGTTCTCAAACAATATTATTGAGTAGAGGTCACTAGATAATCACGGCGGCAATTTTAAACTATGAGGACAATTGTAAATATTCGCGGCAAAGGGAACTTTCCCGAAATTTTTGAAGCTTTCCCGGAATTTTGGATACTTTCGGAATATTCAAAATTTTTAAAGGAAACTTTCATTTTTAGCAAAACTTCGTTCCGGAAACTTCATATGGAGAGTTTCCTTTACCCATCTCTACTTTTTTCTTTGTTTCTTCGAATTGCATCTTTCCTACATTTTTTATGCATATTTTATTATTTTTCTTTTAGTATTATTTTTGACAAAAATTAAAGCTAAACAATTTATTTCTCGAAATACTCATCAATTCCGACAGTTACTATGTTACTAGATTTTTACTTCCAGATCCAGTGGAAGTATAGTAACGACAAAAAAATTTTTAAAAATTTTTATTGTTCAAATAGGCTTAGAGTGTCATGAAACGTCGAGATTTTAAGTTTGAGCGAAAAAAAATTTCTGTCTGTCGGTCTGTCTGTCAGTCTGTAACTTTTCTTGTGCGCACGTTTACTCTGGAACCGTTTGAGATATTGACTTGAAATTTGGTATACGTATGTACTTTAACGGGATCTAGAACTAGATTATATTTTCATCTTGTTCCGTCGAAGGGTTGGGGGGTAAATTGGGGTAAATTTGGGGAAAATAGGTAAATCAAGCAGGTGAGAGTCCATAAAATTGGTATTTAGTATATAAAAGAGAAGCTAAGGTATCAAAAAAAAATTTGTCATTAGCCACCACCATTACCACCCCCACCCCATTATAAAAGGGGATGAAAAAAAAATTGTGATTTAGTGTGTGTACAAGAACCAGAAACCCGAAAATGTTTTTTTTCTTCATCCACCCACACTACCATCCCCTATCACCACCCCCACCCCGCTACCGATGTGGGGTATCGTTTTATAGGTTTTTGGGGAAGAGGATTTCAAATATTATATTATTAAAGTTCCATAAACTATTATTTCCACATACAAAATTTTTTCGTTGTGAGTGACTTGAATAAAAATCTGAATGTGGAAGTAGTGATTCCTTGGGCAGCGGTTTTTTTATTCCCTTTAGTCCAATGTATCGCCTTAATGACTGCCATACTTCTAACAAAATGTATCATCAAAATATTTTTTTCATTATTATTATTGATCGTTATTAACAAAGTTACTTACTATAACCCCCCCGATCTTTTAGGACAATGTTTTTCATAAAGATTAAAGCCTAAGGAACAATTTAAGACATGTACTAAAAAAAAAAATTGGCTGCACTTTCAAAATGGCGTCCGTTAAAAAAAATTTGCAAATATCGTTTTTGTCATTTAACACAAAAACTAAAAAAGATGGAGAAAAATTTCTGTACAAAAAGTAAAGTGCATAAAATTTTCTACAATTTTGTTCCTATACAATATTTGCATTGGAGTTACCATTTTCCAGATATATGATTCAGCTCTTAAGATAAAATATAAGATTCAGTATAAAACGTAACACTACGGAAGCCCACCCTAACTGTCTGCACCCCCCCCGATCCTTGGGGACAATGTTTTTCATAAAGATTAAAGCCTAAGGAACAATTTAAGACATGTCCTAAAAAAAAAAGAAGCTGGCTGTACTTTCAAAATGGCGTCCATTTAAAAAAAAATGCAAACATTGTTTTTGTCATTTAACACAAAAACTAAAAAAGATGGATAAAAACTTACTGCACAAAAAACAAAGTACATGAAATTTTCTACAATTTTGTTCCTATACAATATTTGGATAGGAGTTACCGTTTTCCAGATACCACTGTTACCGTTTTCGAGATAAATGTCTGCAAATTATAATATTATTATTGTTATTAATTTTTTTCTGTTTATTTTATTTAATTTTTATGTTAATGATATAAAGTTATATTATACGCCTTACAATAATTGTCACAGTTATTTCTTTTAAGTGATTTACTGATATATGAATTTCCATGTTTTCTTAATTTTGGACTCATTTATCTGGAAAATGGTAACTCCTATCAAAATATTGTATAGGCACAAAATTGTAGAAAATTTTATGCACGTTGTTTTTTGTGAAGAAAGTTTTTGTCCATCTTTTTTAGTTTTTGTGTTAAATGACAAAGTCAACACTGGCAACAGTTTTTTTTAACATATGGCCACCATTTTGAAAGTACAGCCAGTTTTTTTTTTTAGAATATGTCTTAAATCTTTCCTTAGGCTTCAATCTTTATGAAAAACATTGTCCCCAAGGATCGGGCGGGGGGTGCACGTACAGCTAGGGAGGGCTCCCCGACTAACTGCCTACTTAACATAAATATAATGAAAATAATTTTGCCGACGCCTTTATTTGCTCATATATTTTAGTCTTACCCATAAATAAATAGAAATCTAAAAATAACTAATTAGTAATCATAATATAATTAAATCATTTCAGGTTCGCAGTTGTTGCAAATGGATACTGGGCACACTTCGTGTCTGTGAGTTATTATTAACACCTTGATTAGGCAAAATTAGGTCATGTTATCATGTGTGATATATATTGTTAAATAAATGTGTGTCACAAATACTTCTACATTTAATTTTTGGCAGAGTCTTCAGGGAGCACTATGGAATTAATCTTTTCTTTTTTAATTAAAAAAAGTCTGTTAACATTAACTAAATTGTTTAGGGGCCTCAAATTGGTCATAAAGATGATTTATTATAATTGTATTAAGGTTAGTTAAATAGCTCATGGATATTTTGATCTAATTTTATAGAATTGACGTTTCATATTTTTGCTGCTTTCTTCGATAGATATGCATTTTATTTAGTCCCTGGTCACTCCCCTATTTTAAGAGATAGAGAGGAGGTTGAATGGCTATTATTTACGTTTAAAAATGACTGTTAGTGTGATATTTGCCTGTGATAATTATTAAAAGTATCTTGAACAAAAAATTGAAAGAATATTTTTTTGTAATATTCGAGTATTATAAATTCAATTCGCTTTACTCAATTATAGTAATACGTATTACAGTGAAACCGCTTCACTCGAAACAATTTGCCTATCAACCTGGCAAATCAACAATAAATGCTCTACATGGCCTGGTTAAAGGCATTGAAAAGACATTTACTGCCAAGGAACTGGCTCTGTGTGCTTTCATAGATATAGAGGGTGCTTTTGATAACACCTCCTATGAATCCATACAAAGAGCCGCGGAAAAAAGGGGTATACAATCCCCAACAATCAAATGGATACAATCCATGCTAAGAAGCAGAATAATTACCACAGATATGGGGGGTGAGTCGGCCACCGTGACTGCAGTTAGGGGCTGTCCACAAGGTGGAGTCTTATCGCCCTTGCTGTGGTCAATGGTGGTCGACGATCTCCTCCATAAGCTGAGCAATTATGGCTTCAACGTTTAGGGCTACGCTGATGACCTGGTCGTTACTGTCAGGGGCAGGCATGAGGTTATGATCTCAAACCACATGCAAATTGCTCTAAACGTAATATCCAAATGGTGCTCGTCAGAGGGTCTTAATATCAATCCGAGCAAAACAGTTATTGTTCCATTCACCAAAAGGAGAAAACTCAACTTGAGAGTTCCTATGTTGAATGGAACAGTACTGACCTTTTCCAGTGAGGTCAAGTATCTAGGAGTAATTCTGGACCAAAAACTCACCTGGAACTCACATTTAGAAAGGACACTTACCAAGGCAACAACGGCCATTTGGACGTGCCGTAGGCTGTTTGGTAAGACTTGGGGTCTAAAGCCAAAAATGATACATTGGTCATACCTATCGGTTGTGAGACCTATGGTTACCTACGCATATGGTGGCCAAAAACAGAAGAAAAAGTAGCACAAGGAAAGTTGCAGAAATTGCAACGCCTTGCCTGTCTAGGGACTACAGGAGCAATGGACTTACTTCCTCTGCATTTGCATGTGAGGAAGGAGGCAGCACTTAGTGCCTTAAGGCTGCATCAGGCACTTAAATTCAGACCAGGCGACCTGGTTGGTCACTTAAGGATTCTGGAGTTAATCCAATTCGAATCCATGACCAAACCCACTGACTCAATGCCAATCAAATATGACTTTGACTTCCCGTTTGATGTGCTGATTGAAAGCCGTCAGGCGGGCAGGGCCGGAGCATTGCGGTTGGAGAAAGAGTCACACATCTGGTACACAGACGGATCCAAGATGGATGAAGGGGTTGGTGTGGGCGTAGCAGGGCCTAAATGCAGGCTATCTAAAGCCCTTGGTAACACCCCAACCATCTTCCAAGCAGAAATTTATGCTATAGATCTATGCGTCCAGGAATGCCTAAATAGAGGCACTCGAAGGGCAAAGATCTATATACTTTCAGATAGTCAGGCAGCATTAAAGGCTCTCAGGTCATATACCTTTGAGTCAAAAATTGCCTTGGAATGCAGACAATCCCTGAAGCAACTGGCAAAAAACAACAAGGTTACCTTGATGTGGGTGCCAGGGCATGAGGGGATAGAAGGCAACGAATTAGCTGATAGCCTCGCAAGAAAAGGGGCTGAAGCCCCGTTTTTTGGACCCGAACCGTTCTGTGGCCTATCCAGGGGACACATAACGGAGGAGGTCCTAAAATGGGAAAAGGAACAAAAAGAGTCCTACTGGAGGAACACTCCAGGACAAAGACAAGCAAAAAGGTTTATAACCTATTCTACAAAGAATGCCACAAAGCTTCTCGAACTGGAAAAGTCCGATTTAAGGCTGATCACAGGCCTTCTTACTGGCCATTGCCCCTTGAGATACCATCTCAAGAACATGGGCATGGCAGAACATGACAAATGCAGATACTGTGAAGCTGCAACCGAAACTGCGGAACATATACTTTGTGAATGCAAGGTGTTAATCCGCATTAGGCTAAAGTACCTAGAACAGGCGGAATTAACGCCTGAAGACATAGGGAAATTAGCCCCCAGGAAAATCGCAAGCTTTGCAAAAAGTCTTGGAATCCTGGGTAACAACTAGATGCAGGGTAATTCACAAAAGACCTTTTAGGTCGAGGTGAAGAAAGGCCAACCCAGGGCCAATCTACTAAACAATCTACAATCTACAGTAATACGTAAAGAAAAAAATTTCCTATTTAATGAGCTCATGATGATCTGTTCTGTTCTGTTTTGAATAATGGTTCAGACGATGACATGATATCTTATAATGTTTATTCTTCTTGAACCTACTTACCTTACAAAAACAACATTTTTTTGAAATTTCAACTGAAAGAACTAGTCCAATTAATAAGCCGGAAAATGTGGAAAAGTGGTGGAACAGCACCGATTTGAAAAATTCCTTTTTTCACGTGTTCCCTAGACCACCAGGAACATTCTTCGGTATTGATCTCTGCATTAACTCAGAAGATGAGAAAGTTAGGGGGGTTTGAAGTGCCCCAAAAACTAATTGTCTTAAACAAATTTATAAATTAATATTTCGCCTCAGAAATGAGCACTAGGAGGTTTTTTGGGTCGCTGATCACGAATTCGAGGTCCAAGTTGAGGAATTCCATATTCCAGTATGGAATTAGTGCCATTTCTTGATGAAAATTCCACTTTTTCGGGCGGAAATTTAAATATGAATATTTTGCTACGGAAATGTGCTCTAGGTGGCTCTAGGTGGCTCGCCGATCACGCCTCCGAGGTCCAAATTGAGAAATTCCATATTCCAGTATGGAATTCGTGCCATTTTTTTTTAATGAAAATTCCAATTTTCGGACGGAAATTTAAGTATGAATATTGTGCTGCGGAAGTGTCTAGAGGTTTTTTTGGGTCGCTGATCACGATTCCGAGGTCCAAATTGGGTAACTCTATATTCCAGACTGGAATACGTGCTATTTTTCGTGTCGAATTTCACTTTGAGAAAAAAATTGTGTATGAATATTACGAGTATTTCAAAATAATTTTTCAAGTCAATTTTACTTTGAAGATAAAAGTTATGTATAAATATTACAAGTATTTCAAATTAATATACACGGCAATTTTATATTGTGTTGGTACAAAAAAGGTGGTATTCTGTGTGATAAAATAGTTCTTAATTTATCATTATTTTTTTTTATATAATTTACAGAGATGATGAAGCGAGCATAGGAATAAATGAATCCAATGATAATAGTTATCATAATGCTGTAAACTGTCTAAATTATATACTCAACGTGTATATTTCCGATCATGAATCGGAATCTGATGATGCGTGCGATGAAGGAGGCAATAACATTGAATGTGCTGTTCATTTCTAGGAATATGACATGTAATTCTCTTTGTACGCGCCCTAGGTTATATTAATGTTTTGTAATATGATTTTTTTTAATTAATTATCGATTTTGCTGAAGAATAGCACATAAAAAGAAAATGAAATTTAATTACGTTTAATTTTGCATAGATTACCTTTTTCCGTATGACGCATCGTTTCCGAGTTATAAGCGAAGAATTGAAAAAAGGGACCTTCCCCATCTCCCCTTGAAGCGGCGGGGCTAGGGGCGGGGACTTTTAGTATGTTTAACTCCTGACTACCCCCAACACATTCCTGAAGAGAAAAATTCTTCCCTCCAATCCCTCCTTCAATGTTCTCTACAACTCTTTCATTGACAGGACTATTTGTTTATTTTGATATTTTTCATTTTAATACATTGAAATAAAATTCAAAAAATAAGTTATCGTTTGTCAGTGTGTGTGTGAAATATTGTAGGCAAGTTAAATAAAAAATTTGTATTTTTTGTTTGTTGTTTTTATGATTTGTATTTAACCATATTTTGTCACTTACCTACATATTTTTTGAGTAGATATTTAGAACTTTATTTCCGTTTCATATTTACTAATAAAAATTTGCTTCTTTTTATTGTATACAAAATGAAATAAACAACACGGCAGAATACATTATACTGATTAAGATCTTTGAAGTCGTCAGCGAGCATTTCTCAACACTTGCAAAATTTCAATGAAGTCTTCATCATTGGTGAAATTGTTCAGCAATTTCTTGTTAATTTTTAACAGAAACGGAACAGGAACAAATAGTAGTGTAGAAAAATCAAAATAGAAAATATTTCTAGGTCATAATTATCTTGAACCAGGTTTAAACCCAGAAATTCGACAGCTTACATGAACCTACGGAAATGACAGGAAATGAACTAGGTTTAAAGCTGAACTTGGCTTGTACAACTCAATCTAAAATTTGAGCTTAGTTTAATCTTGAACCGGACGTGAACTTGGATTGTACAACCGGGACTTAATATTATTGTTTAATAACTTAAAAATAAATATTACACTCTTAAGATCTCTTCGTTCTTGTAAGTTTGTGTAATTAAAGTGATTTAATAACAAATTGTGTTCAAGCCCAACAGGTGGACAGATGTGAAAGATAGTATCTAAACAAATGTACTTGTATATTTTAAATACTGGCAATATGACTTTCATAGCAAGGACTAAGATATTCTACTGAGGTTAAGCGAGTTAAGCCTATGTTGTCTAGTTTATAGTCGAACTCAGTTGTTAATTTTCATCTGATAAATGATATGACATTACACTTTCCTATATTTAACGGTAATTTATTTATAAGGCATCAATTTTCAAGTTTGATAAGGTCGGATTGGAGCCTATCGCAATCGCAGATTGAATTTGTGCTTTTAGATGTTTTTACATCATCGGCATAAAATAGTGACTCACAGCTGAGCTCCAGGTTGATGCAATTAAAAAAGGTAATAAAAAATGGGGACCCATAACAAATCCGTGTGGAACCCCAGAGGCCGATGTGAAAGTAACTGATTCTAAGCCTTGATACTGAACGAATTGTCGCATATGTAATAAGTAGCTGGAAAAGAAATCTATAGAATTATTTAAGGAACCACATTTTTTCAACTTATTCAGAAGTATATCATTGTCCAATCAACCAAAAGCTTTTGAGAAGTCGGTATAAATGACATCCACCTGTTCTTCAGAGTCAAGAAAGATAGATACTACCTGTAATATGCCCGATTATGTCTCACTTCGCTTATACTGTCAGAATAAGACACCTCACTTAGTTTCACACCACCGACCCACTCGCACCGCTGCCCGACATCAACTGCCGTCTCCTCCGGCCGTCAGCTACACAGCGCCACCTGGCATTCGATGATACTTCATTACTTGTCAACGTTAGGTACAAGTAATTCCAATACACTACACCTCTGTTTCCTCATAATTTTTTTTAACTGAAGTATAATTGTTTAAATAAGGCAACTTTAAATAATAAACAGAAAACGTTAAATATACTGTATGTATCTTTTCCTAATCTACTTATAAACCAACGCATATTCTAATGTGATTTCATGCTATAATTTGTAACCTCATAATATTATTTTCCATCTTCGTTAGGTGCAGTCAAGGTGTCCTCTTCAGCTCTGTCTCGGACCCTACACTCTCTCCTTCTATCTTTTTTCTATCTTTTTAATATGAACCACATTTTCCGAATTTCTTGTCCCATTTGGTCCTTTCTAACACGGATGTCGCCCTTATTTGCATTGATAACAGTATTGGAACTGCTGTCGAAATTTGGCGTTAGTTTATTACTTCTTGTTATATTTTTTTTTACGTAGACTTTGTCTCCATATTTTCTTTGCTTTCCTGGCTTTCCTTTTTCTGTCTCCATATTCTTTTCCTTTTTTTTTTGTTTCCTCATTTTATCTTTATCTTTTACTTCTTCGTCTATAATTATGTTTTCATCTTTCAGGAGGTAATTCATTTCAAGGGCACTTCTAAAAGCATGTGACCAATACATCCATGATCCATGCAGTAACATCGCTAACGACCAGTCCATTCTCAGAAATTAGTTCCTAATCTCGACCTTTGGCCATGTTGACCGTAATCCATAATCAACATGGACTGTGAATTGTACTCAATCCGCTAACCATTCAAACCAGTCACCATATCTCTTTAGGTTTGGCTAAACATGATAGAGTAAAACAAGCTTCGTCTGTGCTAGTAAGCTTACAAAAGTGTGCGGGAAATAGATAGTTTAATCACGGAACCTATAAAAACGACAATGATTAAATCAGCTGCAAGAAGTTTCTTATAATACACATGTTGATTTTTTTCCTTTTTTTTTTTTTCGACCATTAGGGAGTCATTCAAAGTTTACCAGGAAGTATATCGTAAATTTCAGATAGGAAGCACATATTCATGTCTATAATAATTAAATCAAATCAATCACGTTTACATTTTTCCAAGCTTTTATAAACATTTTTAATACTTATTAATAAAGTGTGTGTATCAAAAATTTAGTTAATAAACAAAATTAAAATTCTGAAACTGTCCGTCGTATCAAGTTAAATTTATGAAAATAATGAATAGCAGAGATTTATGAATAAAGTTGGTGTAGTTACTTGATAACAAATTTTGAGAAAATAGTCTTATTTGTTGGAATAAATATAGTAATTTTTCCTTAAATAAATTTACATTGTTTATTTCTTTTAATGCATAAGGCAAAATAATTTATAAATCTTTGTGTCTGTGTTTTAGTTCTTCGAAGGATATTCGTATCTAAATTTACTTTGCCTCGAATATCATAGGTGTGACCAATTTGCTTGTTTAAAATCGATTTATGTTTATAAGAAAACAGAACTGATTTAGTATACAACAGCTCTATGTTCAAAACATCAAATTCCTTAAAAATAGGATTTTTGGATTATTGTTTTTTCCTCTATAACTAGAATTATTTTTACTAATTTTTTTTTCAATATTTGTTGATGTTAATAATATCTTAATATACCAATAAATACAGTTCCCTTGAGAACATTAAAATTCGAAAATAAGATTTTCTAATAATTATTTTCTGGTAGACAACCACTTTATCTAGATCAGTTTTATAAGTTCCATTCCAGGACAAAAGTCAAATTTCTGCATTACCGATCTTAAACCAATCACGGCTCAGTTTCCGAATCCTCTCTCTCAAGAAGATAGATGCTTGATCCGAATCGTTTCCGATCTCTGTCAGATACTGTGGAAGCGAAAGGTCTCCTTCCTGATTGTCAAGTTGCACAGTATGAATCAAGATGTTCCTAACCACGCTTTCGACTGGATAAACTTTCATATTTCCTGCGCGGCTTACAGTTTCACTTCAACACCTCAGGCATTGCTCGGACCGTCTTCCATGCTGCACTCTTGCAACTTTATTCAAAATATTCAATATAATATTACCAACTACTAACCTAAGACGGGGCAGAAATACGAAGAACCATACAATTCTAATAACCAAAATCGGATATGGCCAAAGAATACAACTACACAATGCATGGTTAACTTGATGTGCCATATTTAAGCCTTGCTTAAGTGAACATGAATTACACATCGCAATTGCAAGAGGTTTTATTAAAATTTGAACACACAATATGAATAGGTGACTTAATAAGAGCGTTAGCTCTAGCCATATCGATATAAAATGGGATATCCTACATTAAGCTCTGCTTAGGTACTAAAACTTAATTGTGGATAAGAGGTCGAAACTAAAATTGAATTTACTTATTAAAAATTATAATCTGTACCTCTTTAAATTGTTGGTATCACTGAAACAAACGAGCCCGAGGAAATTGAGAAGTTATTGGTTGCGCAGAATGAGGAAACTTTCAGCAGAGGAGCACCGAATGTCATTCATGTCACTAAAAATAAAAGAAACAATCGGACTTATATCGCATACGTAGAAGTAGATGGAGAAACATATGTGGAAATACTTAAACAAGCCAAAATTAATATTGGATGGGATAGATGTTATGTTTTCGACGCTGTTGATGTTACAATGTGTTTTAAATGCCATGGATTTAACCATATAGCCAAAAATTGCACCAAGAACTCCATTTGTGCAAAGTGTGGAGGATCGCACCATAAAGACGAATGCCAAATTGAGGACAAAGACCTAATCTGTGTAAATTGCAAATATGCGGCAGAGAAACTTAAATTGAGAATTAATTTTGACCATCCTACCTGGAGTAAACAATGTCCAGCTTACATAAGAAATTTGGAGATTAGAAAGAACAAAATAGATTTTTTATAAAGAAATCTGACCATTACAAATCCACTGGACACGTTAATAACAAAATACCAACTGATGAAGAACTACTTATATACTTCCAAAATGTACGAGGTTTACGAAGTAAGGTAGACGAATTTTATTCCGCAGTAAATAGTAACGAATATGATGTTGTAAGTTTGGTCGAAACTTGGCTTTCCGATGATGTTTCCAACACCGAGTACTTCCCAACTGCCTACACAGTATTACGCTCTGACCGAAACTTTGCTAAAACGGGCCTTTCAAAAGGTGGTGGTGCATTATTAGCTGTTAAAAGTGAGTTTTTTTCCGAACCTGTAAACTTATCTTATATTCTAGACAATCTTCCATTAGTGGACATAGTTGGCTGTAAATGTTTAATTAATAACTTTTTTATTTTGTTCATATACGTTATATATATACCACCAAGTATTTCTGTGGAACTTTTTGAATTATTTTTAAATTTATTCGAACAAATCGTTAGTACGAATAGTAATATATTAATATTAGGAGACTTTAATATTCCAAGCTTTAACAACAATATCATTGATACAAAACGACAACTTATGCATGCATTCATAGAATTTAGCAATATGACACAGTTTAATGACATTGTAAATATAAATGGGAGACTACTGGATTTAGTTTTATCTGACTTGAAAACCTGTACTGTAGCGCGAGATATTTCACCTCTTGTAAAAGAGGATGTTCACCATCCGGCCCTAAGCATCAATGTATTGCCAAAAATAATCAACTCTGCTAAATTTCCAGTAAACTCGGGAGAGAATAATAATTATAACTTTAGGAAAGCAAATTACCCTGCATTGTACAACTCATTACTTGAAACCGACTGGACTTTCCTAGACGATTCCAATGATGTCAACAAGGCATGTGATGAATTCTATGAAAAACTATACTCAATTTTTGATGTGCATGTTCCGAAATACAAAAACACAAAGAGAAAAAAATTTCCTGTTTGGTATACAACCGAAATAATAAGAAACATTAAAGAGAGAGATAAGTACCGCAAAAACTACAAAAAATACAATGATATAAACTCATTAGAAGAGTACAAGCGCGTAAGGTCGACGATAAATCTACAGGTCAAGGAAGCATATAATGATTATTTAGAAAGTGTAGAAAATGCTTTGATAGTTGACCCTAAACATTTCTGGTCTTACGTAAATAACAAAAAAGGTACTACCACAATACCTGGCAGAATGTACACAAATGGTAAAGAAATTGAAAACCCGCAAAACATAGTAGATAATTTCAGTCAATTTTTCAAAAGTGTTTATTTACCGCTATCTGACGCTATACCAGCTCCTGATATCGTAAGAAATCTGCCGTGTATAAATATCGATCAATTATCAGAATCAGATATAAAAATAGCTATAAAAAGATTAAAAAATAAAATGACATCGGGACATGATCAGGTACCTAGCTTTTTAATCAAAGATTGCGCGAATGTGTTCACTGTACCACTGTTAACCCTATATAATACTGCACTACGAACCTCTACTTTTCCTGAGTGTTGGAAGTTAGCCAAAGTGTGTCCTATTTACAAATGTGGAAATAGGGCAGACATAGGGAACTACAGGGGTATATCAATCCTGCCCAATTTCGCAAAGGTATTTGAGGCGGCAATCTATGCTACGACTTATTCTGGTGTAAAAAATTCAGTTTCTAGTCATCAACACGGCTTTATGGAAAAACGCTCGACCTCAACAAATTTGGCCTGTTTGACACAGTTTATCTCAGAATCTCTAGACAATAGAGGTCAAGTTGACGTGGTGTATACCGATTTCTCTAAAGCCTTTGATCGCATAGATCACAAATTGCTAATAGAAAAATTAAATCACTTTGGTTTTAATGAGTTATTGTTGAATTTCTTTAAATCCTACTTAGAAAATAGGTTGCAGTATGTCCAGTATAATGGATTTAAGTCGAATACTTACCTTGCAACGTCAGGGGTGCCACAAGGTTCAAACTTGGGACCACTTTTATTCAATTTATTTATAAATGATTTATGTAAGGAATTAGAATGCGAAAAACTTTTATTTGCCGATGATCTCAAAATATATTGTAATATTAACAATATGGACGATTGCACAATGTTACAACAGGAGTTACACAAAGTGGAAGTATGGTGTACCTCTAACAAATTGGAAATGAACGTTTCGAAATGTAAGGTTATATCATACACGCGTAAAATGAATACTATCGAGTTCTCGTATACTTTTAACAACACGGAGTTGATAAGAAGTCAAACAACAAAAGACTTAGGTATTTTATTTGACTCTAAACTGGATTTCAGAAAGCACATTGATGCATCAACAAATTCGGCACTTAAGTCTCTAGGATTTATATTAAGAAACTGTAAAAAATTTTCTAATGTAGAAGCGCTCAAGACATTGTATTACTCACTTGTACGTTCAAAACTTGAGTATGGTGCGATAATTTGGGACCCGATTTATAATATTCATTCACAGTCACTGGAAAACGTTCAACGAAGGTTTATGAAGTACTTAGTTTTCAAGACAGATAATTATTATCCAGAACGGGGATACCCAAATACACTGTTATTGGTAAATCTAAACATGAAGTCCTTGGAGAATAGAAGGAGAGTGATCATTTTAGTATTCTTGTATAAACTAATCCATAATTTAATTGACTGTCCTGAGCTATTGTCAAAAATTAATTTTAGAGTCCCTAGATTGGAAGCACGTCAAAACGTTATATTCTACTGTTCCACAAATCGTACAAATATCCTCAAAAAGTCTCCTATCTATTCTATGATGAAGTTATATAATACTGTTGGTGATCAAGTTGATATTTTCAATTCCAATTTAAATCAATACGTCAGTATGATTTCAACTGTGAACTAAGGAATGACATAAATGTAGCTATAGATTAACTTGTACTCTGTAAATATATATAATATATAATAAATAACACTTGATATGCATCAAATACATAGGTAAGGTATGATACACTGTTTTATATATAGAGTATGATAATGTGTATATATAGTCTTAATTTAGTTATTTTAATATGTGTTAAGTATAATGTGTAATTAATTTATCCCATGTATAATTATTGTAACTGTATTTTCCCATCTCATAATTGGCCTCGGCTGTTGGATGGTGTATTCAAATAAATAAATAAATAAATAAATAGCCATCTGATTTAAATGTAAAATATTTTAAAAAACTTTCTTTGTACAATCTCAATTGACTTTTGAGAACTGCTTAATACGGATGCTATATTAACCTGATTAACCTGCAATGATTTAATTTTGACATTACATAACTACCATATAATGTTTTAAAGCCTTCATATTAATTTTTTTTTGTAATTTCTTATACTTATAGCCAAGAGATTTCAGGACTGATGAGGTTATGTGGGTTATATGATATTAAAATTTAAATCATCTGCAAAATAAACTGCTATAAGTTAGCCATCAGTTTTTTTTTTTTGACAAAATGGTGGAGTCATTAATATTGCAGTGGTTAATTTTTCCGTAAAGTTGGATGGTCTAAATGGTTAAGGGCTATAGGAAAGTCATAGATAACTTTGACCTTCAAAAGAAGTCCCACAAGAGGAATACTAGTGGCCAAACACAAGCGAAAAGGTTTATAACCTATTCTACAAAGAATACCACAAGGCTTCTCGAACTCGAAAAGTTCGACCTAAGGCTGATCACAGGCCTTCTAACTGGCCATTGCCCTTTGAGATATCATCTCAAGAACGGGCATGGCAGAAGATGACAAATGCAGATATTGTGAAGCTGCAATTGAGACTGAAGAACATATACTTTGCAAATGCAAGGTATTAATCCGCATTAGGCTAAAGTACCTAGAACAGACGGAATTAACTCCAGAAGACATAGGGAAATTAGCTCTCAGGAAAATCACAAGCTTTGCAAAAGTCTTGGAATCCTGGGCAATAACTAGATGTAGGGTAAATCACAAAAGATCTTTTAGATCTAGGGGAAGAAAGGCTAAATCAGAGCCAAGCGACCTTAAACAATCTACAATCTAAGTTGCCTATATTCTCAGAAATAAATTGGGGTAATATAGGTCCAGAGACTCATGTTCCCAAATTTTCCTTAATCAACGCCTTACAATGTTGTAGCACTGATACTGTTTAATTCCGATTTCTGCCCTATTTATTTTGTTTTATATATTTATTTTACTATTACTATTATTGTTATTTTTTTTTTTTGGTCCTCTCTATCTTCTGTTTGGTGCTCGCAGCTCTTCTTTCTTCGATTTACAGCCGTTCCTCTATACCTAATGTTGAGGTAGTATCGGTATACTTATAGCAATGTAATACTTATAATACAAAGAAAATAAATATTATTTATTTTAAACTAATGATGTTATCTCTCCATTCGACAAAAACTTTAATGTATGTCTAGGTAACAAAATACATACAAATAAGGAAAATAGAACAGAGGCGTGTGCTTCCAACCATAATTAAAACATATTTTTTATTGTAATTTATTTTTAATTTTTTCAGCGTTACATAGCAACACATAACACCATATTTTTTTTTTTTTTGAGTTTCTAGTGTGATCTAACATACCGTGCGTGTAGTTTCCCATTAGGCATGTACATTCACGTAGCGCGAGAGATTTGACAACACCGGCAGCCGTAAATTCGTCCGTTGGTGGAGCATTCCAGCTCTGTTATTTCATTTCAGCCAGCTGGCACGCGCGATGTTTTAATTCTTCTCCCCATTCCTAGCCCGCGACTACGCACACAGTATATAGTATATCAAAGAAAATTACTCCGTTTCTTTTTAGTTCCGTACACCAAATACGTGTTAAATAATATTTGGAAGGGGTTTTCTTCAGCTATCAACATGATTTCTCATACAGACGGTGCGAATTAAGATTTAAAATACCTTTGTTTTGCGATCACAATGATCTAAGGCACACAATGTATTCTGATATTCTTCTTATGTTTTTGTTTTTTCGATCACAATGATCTGAGGTACACAATGTACTCTGATATTATTCCTTTTCTTTGTGATCACTCTAACCTTCCACACATAATGTGCAAATTTTGAATTTACAAATTCTGTGATATTTTCCCCCCAGATCACCTTGATCTTAGACACACAATGTACCCTTGATTTTCTATATGATCACTATGATCTTTCATACACAATATATGAATTCGAATTTAAGAATTCCTTAATATTTTTCCTCGATCACCATGACCTTAGGTACACAATGTAGGTACTTTTGATTTTCTATGTGAGATCTACGATATTTCGTCCCAATGTATAAAATAAGAGTTTAAAATTTTTAGATTTTACGATCACCATAATCTAAGATACCTAGTGTACTCTATTATTTTAAAATTATTACTATTATTATTTTCGCAGTCTCGTTTTTCAACGGTAGTCTTTCTGATGGTAGGTTGCTTCAGACGGGCAATTGTCAAGCCTTTCTGCATATTAATTTGAAATTGATAAGAAACGTCTTACCATGTGACATGTGTCCAGCACAACAGTTTTGTAAATGAGATATTAAATATTTTATATCCAATTCTTCTGTTTGTTTCACTGTGCTTCGCGATATTATTCCTGTATTCCCGTATGATCGGTCGTATGTCAACTCTATCTACCTTCCACGTTTGTTTTATTTATTTATTTTTTTTTTAAGTCCTACGTATTTATTATTATTATTATTTTGAGGGACTTGCTTTCAAATTTTATTGTTAAATTTATCCTCGTCGCCACTTATAATATGCCCGATTATGTCTCACTTCGCTTATACTGTCAGAATAAGACACTTCACTTAGTTTCACACCACCGACCCACTCGCACCGCTACCCGACATCAACTGCCGTCTCCTCCGGCTGTCAGCTACACAGCGCCACCTGGCATTCGATGATACTTCATTACTTGTCAACGTTAGGTACAAGTAATTCCAATACGCTACCTAACACAGGTTAAGTTACTAACTGTAGAACGTCCAGATACAAAGCCATGTTGGCTGTCAGATATTTGTTGAGAATCTTGAGGGTAAATAAATAAAGTTGTATAAGACAATTTTAAATAGTTTGCTAAAGTTATTTAATATTGTTATTGCATGATAATTTTCAGTATGTGATTTGTTTCCCTTTTTGTGGATGGGACAGTTCTTTCAAATTTTCTGATTATCAAGGAAAATCTCACATTGTATGGATAAATTAAATATGTAAGCTAGGAGAGGTGGCCCTTATTTATATGGGAAATTTATTTTTTTTATAGAACCATTTCCTATTATGAAAAAATGATCACCTGAAAACTTCAACTGAATAGATACAGTTTAACTCGTGCCGAAAACGCTAAGATTATAAATAAAAATGAATTCTTTATTGAAATAACAAAATATAAACCATTGTAATAACAAAATTAGAAAAAAAAAACAAAATTAAAATTATTGCATTATTGAATTATACAGCATTGACACAATCTATTTATCTGAAGAAATATCCGTACACAGAGTAAATTTTTTGAAGTCTGAATACTTTTTTCGGTAGTCAGATACAACTTTTACGATGAAACTGTTTCTGGTAATCGTTTGAGCTCATCTTATCATTGTATTCTTCCTTTTTCTGCTATATAGTTTGTAACTCCAATTCTTTCTACAATTGTTTTTGCTCGTCGATAGCCTTCATCTGCATCCCACTCGGAAGGACTTTTCTCGAGAAAAGATGTTTCTATGTTAAAACGAGTGAAAAATATTTTTGTCTTGGGAGAAGTAAATTCGTCCAGTTCTCCAACTTGTTCAACGTCTGAACGATTGTAAATAGTTTTTTTTATAACGTGCACTTCTTTATCAGATTAATCGTTTAAATCTTCTGAACATTCTAGTTCCTTCATTTTTTGACGCATCTTTTCTTTTATTTCAAAAGAGATATCACCAAAAAAAGAAAAGGCAACAGCCTCAAATCATTGAGCAATTTAGTTAAAGTGATTTTAGATACTGCTTCATCAATGTTCCGATATTTATACAGATTTTTAAGTAGATTCAAATCAGACTGCAGCGCTTTAGTTGAGAGCGAAGATAGAAACCAATTTTTTGCATAAATTTTCACAATAAAAATACAAACGTCACGAAGTGCTTTCTTCGTACTGGCATTCATCTTAAATTGATTTCTAAATAGATAAATCTTTAACGAATAAATTGCCTTTGACATCCAGCGGGCGTGATGCATTGCCCCTGGATAATGAAACTGTACATGTACATTTTCCTTTGAAACCCCACCTAAAAAAATTATGCATAACTCTGCAAATTCTTTATAATCACCTCTTGAAAAATTCGTTAAAGTCTTCAAGTAATCAATTACGGAAGATTTCTCGTCGTTGAAAATTTCGCATACTTCTCCATCTTCAACTCCTGATAAAAATTTACTTTTATCGATTTGAGGCCAGGCGTGATAAAATATTTTAAAAAGTGCAACATTGGGACCAGATGTTCCCGGTGTTTTAAGCTCAAAAACCGCTTTTAAAATTATTTCAAAAATATGGTGCCTGCAGGGAAGATATAACAGTTTTCTTTCTAATAACCCTTCCAGAGGAACGCAGGCACCATTTTGTTCACCTTGCTAAGTACGCCGACGACACGGCCATGTACGCGCATTCGCATAGTGCACAAGCAGCGAACATGCTGCTCAAAGCGCACATGGCCCGTGCCACGGCGTATTACGACAAGTGGAAGATTCGGATCAACGCCGAAAAGTCGGAGTCCATACTCTTCACGCGCCGGTTCACTGAGAACCGCATCTTAACACCAATTTCGATAGGGGGTCGCCAAATTCCAATTAAAAGGTGCGTGAAGTATCTGGGGGTGAACTTAGACAGAAGACTGACGTTTAACATCCACGTTAACGAGACTGTACGAAAGGTCTACTCCATGTCCAGGAGTCTGTATCCGCTCCTGGCGCGGGGTAGCGGACTAAACAGGACAAATAAAAAATTGTTGTATACGATGGTGATCAGGCCGGCCATCACATATGCGGCGCCGGTGTGGTGCAGCATCCCGGCCACGACAATGCGGAAACTTAGAGTTTTAGAACATAAATTTATGCGCCTCATTTCAGACTCCGGTAGGTACACCTCCCTCAGAGACCTCTACGCACGTTGCCACGACATAACCCCACTAGCGGACTTCGTCCGGGAAACATCCCAAAAATTCTACCAATTCAAATTGGGCGACAGTCCGCTAACTCGAGACATAACACGAATCAGACAGCATAATGCCATACTTTCCGATATAAGACACCCATTACCATACCAGGCGCTGCCTATCTTTCGGCAACCTCCCTAGCCAAATCTTTCCTATACCAAAATTTCCATTTCACCACCTTTTACTCCCAAACCCCTCCTCTATTCTCTCTATTAGTCTTATTTTTGTTCTTTTGTTTCTTTTTGTTCTTTTGTTTCTTTTTGTTCTTTTGTTTCTTTTTGTTCTCTTTAAAATCCCCTCTCGACCAATAACTTCTTACAAATCAAAACCTTTTAAATCATAACTTCCCCTTCACCCTACCTTTCCGAAGGCAGGTAGACCATCGGATGAAGGTTGTCATTTGTTCGAACGGGTTTTTTCATTGAGTTTTTCCCGTACTAGTAACCCGACCTCTTAAAACAATGCGCGTGTGCGCCAGTGCGCGTGTGCGCGCTTAAACAAAATTCGCCATTTTCTATTTATTTCTAAGTAGTTCTAAGTATTTTAAAATCGTTCATGATTATTTTTCAATAAATTGTTAGGTTTAAGTTTTATTTCTTATTAAAACAGGAGCCCTAACCTCCACCCATTTTATTTACTGTTCTAGCCGAGGCTGGACCTGCCCCACCCGGCCACCCATCTACCAGGGCGTTGCGCGCCGTGGTGGTGTGGCCGGCTCTGAACCGGGTTCCAACTCAGGCGCATTTTTTTGTAACCGAAATGTTAATAAATCTTTTTGAATTGAATTGGTATTCGTCGCAGTAGTGTCAAAACAACAAGCCTTCACTGTTTTTTCTAAACCCCAGTCACACAAAACATGAAAAATCGCCGTAGCTTGAGCTTTGCCAGTACCACTTTCCAACGCTGGAACATGAAGAATCTGTTCTACATCCCCGTTGCTGATAATTATAGGAAGTCTATCAACCACTTCATGACTTGTTAATGCTGGTAAAAGCCTCCCATCCCAATGAACTACTGCTGCATTCAAATCGATATTTTTAAATTCATTCTCTCGCAGTTTACGACGAGATCGTTGGAGAGACGCTCTGTTTAAAACTGATTCATTTAAGTCGTGTCCCAAGGCATATGCTACAGCTGAAATAATATGATTAACTTCCCGATCACTCACTTTACACTTATCAAGAGCAGAAACTAGACGTCCAGTGATTATTTGTTGGCGACCTCGCATTTTTTTCTGAGTAACTACACACGCAGCTAGTTGTACGTCTTGCCCATTATCACTAACGTCTTCTTCATTTTCGCTCGTGCTCATAGAATTAATTTCTATTTTCTGTCCTATTGACAAAAATCAAGAAACTAGGTAAATCAGGGTCTAATTGTAATACAAAAAGATTCATTAGGAAATATACTATAAAACTCACCCAGTTCATCCAATTCGTCATATTTTCTCTTCTTATAATTTTTGGTTTTCTCTGAACACTCAAACGATCGCGTCTCCTGTTCTGCCAGCTGTTTATCAATACTATACATATATCCTGGCCTTCCTTTCTCTCGCTGTCTTCTCAAAACCTCGATATCTTCTAGGTTCGTCATTGAAGTTAAGGCATTTTCCGCAGCGATATCAAAAAGATCCTCAAGTTCATCAATTTTATCTTCTTTCTCCAATTGCTTCGCAGATTTCTTCTATCGGCTCATTTTTGCATACTTTTGAAGATCTCGCCACTCTACGTGCAACTTTTTTAATTTTGGTATACAGTTCTTCTCACTTTGGGTTGGAATTCTCGCCTTCTCCCAAAACAACAGTGTTTTCCTAATCGCTAAACGTGCACCATTTTGAACGTCAATTTTACTTCTCGCAAATTAAAAAATAAAACTTTTAACACTTCTCTCGTTGATGGTAACTTGTTGCCAATAATTTGAGGTGAATAATTTACTATTAAAAATACCTCACAATCTTTTCGCAAAGTTCCTTTCGAAGCCATGACAAATAACACGCGCACAGAAAAACTATCTTACATTATTCAATAATTACTGCAAAATCTATCACTATCAAGGTAATGTCAGTATTCCGTAACGTGGCAGATATTTGTGTTAATGAAAGTCTGAACTTGTTGATAGTCGAAGTAAACAACAATGAATCATGTTTCACCAACCTACGGTGCAAAGTTGTCCAGCGTGGCACGTGGCTTCTGGCAATTACAATGCAAGCAATGTTGTAATGCAAGTATTAAAGCTTTTTCCGCACGGGTTAAATTTAACCAATTGCGCTGAAATTTGCAGGGATTTATTTTTTCATGGTAAAGAACCATTTTAGAGGTTAGCATATGAAAATTTCCGACTTTGACAAATAAGAGCCACCTAATGGGCTTGCCAGTAATGCCAGTATGTTTGAAGAATCCATAATAAATAAAGTTGGTAATCAATCAGGTCCATTAGTAAATTCTGATTTAATGCGTTTGAAAGCTTTGACGACATAACTTTCTGTAATATTTAAAACGATATGCTACTTCAGCTCCCTCGCAATTAAAATTTTTTGAGGGTCGGTTTTACCACCGCTTAAGAGTTTAAGCACGCCTGTTTCATTTTAGGTGGGCCACTCTGTGTAGCAGAATATAGCATTTCCAAATTTATTCCTTTCTTCATTAACTTGTGTTATCAGAACTAGTCAATATTAAAAAAATCTTAATGTTATTAATGTAAACGTACCTTTAAAATAATAAGTAGAAAACCGCTAAATAATTTATTTCCAAATAATAATATGAAAATCTGTGTATTCCAATTTGAATCAAGACTTTTTTCCTTAATCATCGAAAGAAATATATGTTTAATAAAATAAATAAATAACAAAGTTTCCTTAAATTCCAATAAAAAATATTGCTTCTCGTTATTTTGATACGTTTTTAAAGCCTCTCATAAATCCTTACCTGTACTCTAGATTAACTAAATTTAGATTAATGTAAATCATTATTTACCGTATACATCAAAGCTCTATAACTCCGTTAATAAAATCCGCAATTTTCCAAGGGAAAGAACTTTTGATAGCCGCACTCCATTACTCTCATAGGGTACTATAGGAAGAATAATATCATAGCTAATTCAGTGCATTTTAATGCCAGGTTTTCAAGGAACAGTAAGTAATAAATGCATTTAGAAATATCACACTAGCAATTTTAAGAACAGTAGATACTTCGTTCAAAAGATGCATAGAAATGTATGTCAATCAAAATGGGCAACACGTGGAGCACTTATAATTCCTCTTGAATTAGTTGAAAAAAAACTCTAATTTCTTTAATGGTTAGTCTTGAATTTTATATGCCATGCATCCGTATAGTTGTTTGTAATCATTTTCGAATTATTGAATACAATACGATTACAAATAGTCATAGGGATGTACATAGAGTCCCAGAAACAGACCATTTTTTTGTGTGTGTATCTTAGAGTGGCCCTTATTTTTCAATATATTTTTTTTTTCTTTACAAGGCCCCTTATATTTGTTCTACTTGTTAAAAAAATAATTTCTACCAAATTTGAAATTTTTTTGGGCACGGGATCACGTGGCACATTACAGTTAAAATTTTTTATTTTCTTATAACTAGGTAGGTACCGTAAATTTATATCCTTCTTATTTAAACAATTGAGCAAGGTATATAGGGCGAGTGGAGCTTAGAACATATGAGTTATGAGCTCCACCAACCCTGAAATAATAGGAGCAATCGATATTGTAGTGGGGAGTTATTTAGGAGGTGCCCTTATCACCTGATATGCTCAGTTCTTTAGTTTTTTGCGCCCGTGGAAAGTAACCAAGTTCTTACTAGTCTATAAAACGAATTCGTTGTGCTAAAATTGTGAAATAAAGTAAAAGTAATAAATAAAAATCTACAAATGAAATGGCAACAAGACAAAAAGAGAAGCTGTATCTTCTTCAACATGACGAAAGTCA
Source organism: Rutpela maculata (assembly GCA_936432065.2). Lineage (NCBI taxonomy): Eukaryota > Metazoa > Arthropoda > Insecta > Coleoptera > Cerambycidae > Rutpela > Rutpela maculata. Next base: position 206,795,993 of record OW386286.2, on the reverse strand, counting down.
AATTATAGGAGCCAAATTACCATCAAATGGACAAGTTCTGAGAGTTTTATTTTACAACCTAGTCTAGTGCACATTTGGCGGTGAAAGAAGTAGAAGTATTATGGGAAAAGGAGAGAATCCCAACGAGAAAGTTTCAGCGTAGCACTGAGAAATTGGAATTATTGTATCAAGAATGAAAAACATTACAAAAAACTTGTAAACGTCGAAATCAACTACAGGAAAAGAAGGAGCAAGATTTTCTTAATAAAGTGGATGACTTATTCGATATCGCTCATGCCAATGCATTGGAGATGATTAGCATTGAAGAAGACAAACTTTTCCTTTTTAACCAAAAAAGAAAAGGCCGACCTGGATCAATGATCGGCGGAGATCGTGCTTTATTACTAAAGGAAGAAAGAAAGGAATCTCGAAAGAAGCAAGAGGAACTAAAGCAGTCTAGCCATCAAGTGTTACAATTAAACTGTAAAAATTATCTCATGATAAATATATTTTTTTTCATTTTAGAAAATGAAGTGGTTGAATTGGAATTTTCAACAGATGATGAACAAGTACGGGAATTGGAAACCCAATTCAACCACTTCACTTTTTAAAACGAAAAAAAAAATTATCATGAGATGATTTTTACAGTTTAATTTAAAATATACCTTGTAATACTTGATGGCTAGACTGCTTTAATTCCTCTTGCTTCTTTCAAGATTCTTTTCTTTGTTCCTTTAGTAATAAAACACGATCTCCGCCGATCATTTATCCAGGTCGGCCTTTTTTTTTTGTTTAAAAGGAAAAGTTTGTCTTCTTCAATGCTAATCATCTCCAGCGCATTGGCATGAGCGATATCGAATAAGTCATCCAATTTATTAAGAAAATCTTGCTCCTTCTTTTCCTGTAGTTAATTTCGACGTTTACAAGTTTTTTGTAGTGTTTTCCATTCTTGATACAATAATTTCAATTTCTCAATGCTACGCTGAAACTTTCTTGTTGGGATTCTCGCCTTTTCCCATAATACTTCTACTTCTTTCACCGTCAAATGTGCACTAAACTAGGTTATAAAATAAAACTCTCAGAACTCGTCCATTTGATGGTAATTTGGCTCCAATAATTTGACTTTCGTCATGTTGAAGAAGATACAGCTTCTCTTTTCGTCTTGTTGCCATTTTATTTGTAGATTTTTATTTATTACTTTTACTTTATTTCACAATTTTAGCACAACGAATTCGTTTTATAGACTAGTAAGAACAGGGTTTACTTTTCACAAGAGCAAGAAACTAAAGAACTAAGCATATCAGGTGATAAGGACACCTCCTACATATCTCCCCACTACAATATCTATTGCTCCTATTATTTTAGAGTTGGTGGAGCTCAGAACTCACATGTAGAACATGTGAGTGAGTGAAGCTTAGAAAGCTTCACTCGCCCTTGCTCAATTGTTTAAATAAGAAGGATGTAAATTTACGGTACCTACCTAGTTATAAAAAAATAAAAAAATTTAACTGTAATGTGCCACGTGATCCCGTGCTCCAAAAAATTTCAAATTTGGTAGAAATTATTTTTTTAACAAGTAGAACAAATATAAGGAAAAAGAAATATATTGAAAAATAAGGGCCACCCTAGTGTACCGTACCTGCGTAATATGTGAATATCACCGGATCCTCCGCCATTTTCTAGAAAACCGGGAATGCAAATTATTTTACACAGACACACATAAAGAAAGTGAAAATTTATATGTTTCTGGCACTCCATTGGGCAACCCTTATGTATTTCGACATGCTCAATACGAATCAAGTATCCATTTAGCTCCGTTACCCACCAATTTTTATCATCCCGAAAATATTTTGTTTTTTAGGTGTTTTTCGCGATTTAAAAAAAATGGTGGGTGACAAAGCAATTCTGACTCCGGATTCGAATTTAGCGCGTCAAAATAAATAAAGCTAAGTAGGCCTAGTCTGAAGAAGGAACCACTTTTTTAATTTTATGTGCCTGTGTTATTTATGAAGCTCCCTAGACGCGCTATACTAGGATGATTCACAAATTAACTAAGGCCGAAGACAATGTTATTGCGAGTGTGCAAATGGTAGACGCACAGTCGGGTGCTGTTCACACATAGCTGCAATAATTTATTATTTTTCTCACGCTCGATATATTTACAAAATTGTAAGACCTGCAGAGATACTAAGTAAACTTTTTGATGTTACAAATTACAATATATAAATAAATAAAGATAAGTTGGTCTAGTCAGAAGAACCCACACAGCACATGACGTCCCTAAGATATCCTCATTTGGTCTCGTATATCCCAATCGAGGACAACATTCCTCAGGATATCCTCAGGATATCCCAGTAAAATATATACAACCTGAGAATATACCAAATGGGGATATCCTAGACAAATCCTGGCAGGATGTCCTAGTAATATCCTGCAAAGATATTAAAAGCCTAACAATATCCACTGTGGGAATATCCTGGGCAAGTCCTAGAGTCGTCCTATTATTATTATTTAGGAGATTTCAACAACAAAATAATGAAAAATGTACATATTTTGAAGCTATTTATTTATAGTGTCTTTTAGTTTGTAAAATATGCTTCTAAAAATTTAATTTTTTGCTCTATTTGATAATCTCCTCCAATACAAATTCATTAAAAATGCATTAATGCATATCTTATTTAAATACCAGTTATTTAATTTGTTTTTAATACATTTACTGTGTTTTGAATTAGCCGCCTTTTTGTGACAAGTCGAAAGTTCAAAGAAATCCGCGCGTCAATGTCTTCTCCACGTTCATTTTAAAGTTCTTTCGACAAATAGGATTACCTTAAATATTTCATAATATAATGCTGCTATATTATATTATCTAAAAAGGGAAAATGTGATTAATTATTGTCAGATACGTAATCCTTAATGTCGAAAGAACTAACTTTAGTGACCCACTCCAAGGTTCTTAGATATAAAAGGTAAAACTAAACAATCATATTGACAATACGACAACAGATTATAATAAATACCTTCTTAATAAACCAATACCGTCCATATATAACAATATCTTGACCTCTATCGATAGTATAGATGAATATATACAATATGTTTGCCAATCTGCAAGTAATAATATTTTATTGCTAAAGCTGCAATCACCTTTTACATTTTTAAACTTGATGATGCTGCCGAAGGCTATGTCGGTTCATTTCGTTATATCGACACCGACGCCATTTTTTTGATGTCGTCTCGTGTTTGTGGTTGTAGAAAAGTGCCCAGTAAAATAAACGAACAACAAGAAAAAGAAAATATTTCACCAGCGATTTCACTTTATATCAGACATATCGAATTTGTACTTTTCGGTATTATTCTGTGTCGATTAGAAAGAGGGACCTGCTATTATTAAAGGTAAGCATTGTGTTTGTATATTGGAGCCTACCGCGTTTGCTGTATGTCGTAGTTTTATAAATCTCGTCATGTACCAAGAGTGATCGAGGGTCTCGTTCCATTCATTCCGGACCTACCTTGCACTGACGAGATCCAACAGCTCGAAACTGCAGTCTGTAAGTGGTGTGGAGTGGCTGGCACGAGAGTAGGAATAAGTCTTTCGGCTGGTGTTGTTGTAATCGAAACTTTAGCGTTTTGTGGCAATTCGTAGTTATTACACTTAACACGGCCAGGCTTTTATTCGTAATCCAGCGCTCGACGGGGCATTAGTCCGGAGAATAGCTGTTGGTTGCAGTTTGATTTGTTATTCCTTATATATTTAAGGAAATGCAGAGAGGAGTTTGACAAAATATTACGTTAGTAAACTTGGTATTACAGTTACACAATTTTTATTCAGATTTGTCTGACATATGTTTCTGTCTCGTGACCAGTATCAAAGCAGTTGATTTCGGGATCAACGGGTTTCGCAGAGCATTGCATAGACCAAAATAATTTTTTCAGCAGTAGTAGTGTTAAACTTTTACAGTGTAAATAAAGGAAGTATGCTTGAAATTCTAGAGATCACGAAGGCCTTAAATAAACAGAAAAATGTTACCAATACACAAACTAAAGAAGGAGGCTCAATAAGGCCTGTTTTCATCCCCCTACAATTTTTGAGAAAAATTCTTGAAAGTCAGGATTATTTGAGCAAAAATAAGTTATTTCCAGGTGAAACGGAACTAGGGCAGGTAAATAAACTATTAGTTATTAAAAATGAATGGAGTGATACCTGAATAAATGGAGGTAGTAAAATACACAGGACGCATGGAAAAAAGTCAAGAAAAGAAAGAAAATGTTCTTCAGAAGAAGAAAATTTATGGTTTAAATTATTATTTTTTACTCATTCGTAAATTTATTTCTGACATTCTTCAGTTACCTGAACTACATTTAAGAGAACATTTATTCTTGTTATTCTTTACTTTTTTTTTGCTGCTTGTTAGCTAATTAGGGCACATTTATTTTATTTATCAATTCAGATTAAGCAATTTTAGTAAAATTGAAATTGTTTTTCGGATGAAAATTAATTTTTCCTCCATTGCAAGTTGGCGTGTTTTTCTAATGGAACAGGAAGTTTCAAACTTCCTGAACTTGAAAGCAGTAATGAACACACTTCCTTAAAGATACATTATCCAATAAATAATCTGTTAGTGATGATTCTTGTTTAAAATATCTTGTTTTATTTATTTTTCTTATGATCTTGTTTACATTTAAACCTGAAGGGGGTAATAGTCGATATTAAAATTATTAATAATTTGAACATTTGTATTGACTTCTTTGATAGATTTACACATTTTTTCATTTATATTTCATCTACAGTGTGTTCTTAAATTATGTAAACATAGAATCTCTGTTATCTTGGAACGCGTTGCCCGATTTAAAGCATTTTGGGACATAGTACTCGATGAGCTCTACTTGACTATTTAGAAAAATTGGTAATTTTCATATTTTCAAGGCCTACTAAATTCCCTTAAATGCACAATGGGCCAAAGTGGCTGAAGGGCCTCAAATAATATCGTAATAATTATTATTTTGTTCCAAGGTTGTCGTTTTGGACCATAGTTTTGTCAAAATGAAACGTTTTAGAGGACAACCGGCACGAAACCTAACTAGTTGATAGTTAATATTCTTGTTATAAATACTAGGTTAGTCTGCATATTTATTATTTCAAAATGTTTACTTTTAAGACAATAACATATAATCATACAGGTAGTTCGGAATTTCCATTAATTTTTATCATTGTCGGTGGACCACTGCAAAAGTGATCTATACCTCCCCCCCCTCCAAAGAAAACGTCTCTGTCTAAAATAATGTATACACATTTTTTTTAACACAAAATAATAATAGGCATGTTTTGCCGGAAAAGTATGACACTAATTGAATTTAGAATATGAGATCTCACAACTGATAATTCATTTTTGAACCGAATTTTCTATATCACCCTGTATAGCTAGGTCAGTCCAATTGAACAAAATGCTCCCTTTTGACAGCCCCTACAACATACTAAAATTTCAAGAAATTCTATCAGTGTCGTTATTAAAGGTGTGAGATGTCCTTTTGTAAAAAGTGGCCAAAAATGCTTTTCTTCAACTTTTGAAGTTCGCTTTGATATTTTGGGGGTAGTTAAAGGAAAGGTCACTGTATCTTTTTCAATAATATCTCTACCTTCTAGGGGCTTGCAAACACGACCCTTTGCACAGCACCTTTTCACCGGTATTACGGCTCTTTTAATCACGAACTTTTGAAGAGAGACTGTTTAAAATGTATTAGTTCAAAGCGAAGTCTTTACAGGAACAGCTTACTTGAGGTATATATTTTATTTTAGCATACAGTATAGATAGCAGAAAGTTTTGAATTTAAAAACAGAAAGAATGTTGTTTTATTATAGAATGCTTATCCGAAACTTTTACAAGTAGATTCAGATTTGTGTAGGACCACAAAAAAGTTTTACGTTGTCATGCCTGCGGAATCAATTGTTAAATAACTTGTCTCTATAATATCCTTTGAAGTTATAATTAGTATTTATTATTAATAAAATTTGACCTGTTCAATGAAAGTTTCGACAAAAATTCAGTTCTATAATTATTTAGGTACTTATTTATTTATTTCGCTTTATTCTATATACTCTTACTCTGAAAGTCGCCCCTGGGGGTAAATATTTTTTTATATTTTTTTATGGATTAATTAAGCGGTTTTCGATAACGTTAAACTGAAGAAATTAATTAATATGCCCAATGTCTACAATGACAACCACCCCTAAAAGCAACTATAGCGACTATAGCGACTCACTCACTGGAAATCGAGAAGTTCCAAAAGCGAGAAGTTTCCATGGAGTCGCTATAGTCGCTATATACACCCCCTCGTATATAGCGACTATAGCGACTCCATGGAAACTTCTCGCTTTTGGAACTTCTCGATTTCCAGTGAGTGAGTCGCTATAGTCGCTATATATATATAGCGACTCACTCACTGGAAATCGAGAAGTTCCAAAAGCGAGAAGTTTCCATGGAGTCGCTAAGAAAAATAAAAAACATTCGATATAAAAATATAATATCAATATACTATAAAATACCAAAATCACATAAAATATGAACATGTATTAAAAACAAATATACATATATTTACTTCGATTTCCAGTGAGTGAGTGAACTTCTCGCTTTTGGAACTTCTCGATTTCCAGTGAGTGAGTCGCTATAGTCGCTGTAGCAACCCCCGATGGTAAATATATTTTTAATTAGTTTTTCGGTCTTATTCGAATGGATTATAACGTCCATAACCAACAACGTCATGGTCGAAGATCTCGTGCGGTACAGTGTGAAATGCAATGAATTCATCCTGTCAAAATGGCACACATTTTCTGTGATGTGTATTAGTGCAGTCGAATTGATTTTTATCGGTGATAACATTTCACCTGAAATTTTATTACTGATTTCTTATGTATTATGACCTCATGATTACGAAAAAAATATTTGCGCCCAATAATTCCTTGTCCGTCAAAAGTTATGTGCACTTTTTGACGCGCTTTCACGGATTTTCAACTTATCTGCTTAATACATCTTGTACTAGTAATCGGATAGGAATTTTAAAAATACTGGCTTATTTGGAATAAAAATCTTAAAAAATATAGACCTATCCGATATTTATATGTCAATCCGCCATCTTGGAAAAAAATAGAAAACACCAAAAATGGCCGAAAGAATCAAAATTGAATATCTTTTCTATAAGGAGTAATTTCACCAAAGTTGGCAAAAATAAAACTCATTTTTGGTCAAATATAATGCACCAATCCCGGATACTGTGTGTCAAATAGAAAGGTCAAAGATGGCGGACGAAATAAAATTTTTAATTCTTCGTCAATTATCAAGGGGGCATTGTACGTCATTTTTTTTTCTTTTCGATTGTACGTTGTTTTATGTACTTTTAGGGGATAGAGTTCATTTTTATTATTTTCAAAAAAAAGTGCATTTTTACCATTTTCAAAAATGTATTTTCTTTGATCCTCCTTTTTTTCACACAAAATGAAATATACTGTATTAATTTCAATACCGTAATATGCCATAATTTTACCGCATTCCTCATCGATAACCGATTCATCAAAGGTAGAAGAAGCATTGGCACAATTATTTCCTTTACAATAGACACATAGAATAGAATATTATATTCAGTTTTCTATAGCTACACTAATTATTATACTCTTCGCAAAAACTAAGAGTATATTGTATTTGATCGGCACATTTCTAAAATCGTAAATATCGCTCGTAGAGAAAAAATTTTCATATCATTGTGTTAGTGAACGAATTCTGAACAACTTTCAAAATGTCCGTCTGTCCGCCCGTCCGTCCGTCCGTCCGTCTGTCCGTCCGTCTGTCCGTCCGTCCGTCCGTCTGTCCGTCCGTCTGTCCGTTCGCCTGCCCTTCTGTCCGTCTATCCGTCTGTCCGTCTGTCCGTCTGTCCGTCCGTCCGTCACGTTTCTTGTAAGCACGATAACTCAAGAAAGAAAAATCCGATTGTACTGAAATTTGGAAAGTTAGTGTTGGCTAGAGGAAGAACTCCATTGTTTTTGAACAAAATCGATCAGTAAATAAAAATTTTATTAATGATTTAAATTTGAAAAAAAAAATTTTTGTTTTTTATGTTTTTGTAATTGAATAGAAATCTGGTGAAATGATATTTCACTTTAATATTTAAATATTTTTATATTTTACAAATATACATTTTATAATGTAATATACAACCGTGGAAATATAATTTTAGCTCGTCTCTTATAATGTAAAAATTTACGTTTTTTTACGTGTTAAGTGGTGGAGTAGTTCTTACGCTTTTGACTCGGAATCCAAGGGTCCCAGGTCCGAAACCCAAATGGGATATGGTACAGTTTTTTTTATTTTTACTTTATTTTACACTGAGTCTTTTACTAAGTCCCTACTATAAAATTAAAAATGTCTAAAACTAACATTATTTACAAACAATTGCGAAGAGTATCCTATAGAATGTGTAACAATTATATAAAAAGTTCAGTGAACAGGCGAAGAGTACGTTTTTAGCTTGTTTTTTCGTACATTTACAAGAAATATCACTTAGTAAATTTTTAGGAAAAGCACTACTTTCACTCATAACATCAGGCATTAAGCTGTTCTCAGTTTTAAGCCACCCGAATTGTAACGGTTCTTCCTCAGAACCTAACCATTTTTGGAATTGGAAATATACTTTTAAACAGTGTTTTTCTATTACCTCTTCAGTAGGTGGAATTGCAGACAATTATATTTTCATCATAATGTTTGTCAGCAATTTTATTACTTTTAGGTTTGTAAAAATAGATTTTTTTTATGATGATTCCATGCTAGTTGAGTCATTATAACCAAAAGGTCAATGTCTTCGCCAACTATTATAACTTGATTGTCTTCGGTTTTCATATCAATAGCAGTTTTAACTATTGTAGTATCGGCGCCTTCTCTGCATATTTTAACGTTGAAGTCATTATCTATTAACTCTTAAATTTTATAAAGCTATCCTTATTTTTGCTATTAACTAGAATTTTTTTTTTTTAACTCACCGATAATTTTATAATGTCACTTGTGATTGAAATACCTACGCAAACATTTTTTTCTAAACGACGAATGCGCTCGTTATTCTTACCCACACTACACAAGGCTGTCCGAAGGACGTACTATGGCAAATCCCATTTAGTATTTGGGCTTGCCTATGGACATCCTAATATCCCACTTTGTATGCTTTTCGGCACTGTTTTGGTCATCCCAATGTCACACCTCATTGGGATGACCAGTATCAGATAAAAGTAGTACGAGGGACGTCCTGAAGGATATACCGGCGCTTGTACTAAGGACGTACCAGGACATCCCGGGATATTTCAGGATGTCCTAAGTATTAGGAACAGGCTGTACAAATTACATATTGAAATGTCCCACGATATCCTACGGACTGCAAATAGATATCCACGGGCAACTTAATTTTTCTGTTTCTTGGTGGGATCCTCTGGCACATGTTTTCTTCTAGAACAATGTCCGTAAAATCAACAAAATAATACAATTATCTAGTATTTTACTGGAAAATAACCTCTACGCCTGTGACTTTTACGTTATAGGTCTGTAGAGGTTATTTTCGAGTAAAATACTGGATAATTGCATTATTTTCTAGATTTTACGGACATTGTTTTAGAAGATAACATGTGGCAAAGAATCCCACCAAGAAACATAAAAATTAAGAAAATGCCACAACCAACATTTAGACAATAATGTTAAAAAAAATTGAATTGTAAAATTTTTAGAATTTTTGTCAAATATGCACATTTTTTAAATATTTGCACTTGTCTATTATTCCTTATAACTTATATGTAGTTTCTTGGGTTTATGGTCAGTTAAAAAATAAAATATTATTTTCTTATACGATTCGGTTTATTAAGCATCGTCAAAGATACTACAATTTTATAAAAAACAGAACTACTTTGTATGTATGGAAATAAGTGCTACTTAAATAATAATAATATTTTAATAATAGAAATAAGCTAAACACATTCAATATTTAAAAGCAAACTTCTTAGAAAAATGTAAAATAAATATCTATATTACTTTTGCAAATTTAACAATAGCCGAACATGAATTACTTCCACGTCCAGTGGAAGTATAGTAACGACAAAAAATTTTTTAAAAATTTTTATTGTCCAAATAGGCTTAAAATGTCATGAAACGTCGAGATTTTAAGTTTGAGCGAAAAAAAATTTCTGTCTGTCTGTCTGTAACTTTTTTTTGTGCGCACGTTTACTCTGAAACCGTTTAAGATATTGACTTGAAATTTGGTACACATATGTACTTTAACGAGTTCTAGAACTAGTTTATATTTTCATCTTGTTCCATCGAAGGGTTGGGGGGTAAATTGGGGTAAATTTGGGGTAAATGGGTAAATTAAGCAGGTAAGAGTCCATGAAATTGGTATATAGTATATACAAGAGAAGCTAAAGTCTCAAAAAAAATTTTGGCATTAGCCACCCCCATTACCACCCCCACCTCCTTATTAAAGGGGATGAAAAAAAAATGTGATTAAGTGTATGTACAGGAACCAGAAACCTCAAAATATTTTTTTACTTCATCCACCCCCCACTACCACCCCCTATCACCACCCCCACCCCACTACCGATGTGGGGTATCGTTTTATGGGTTTTTGGGGTAGAGGATTTCAAATATTATATTATTAAAGTTCCATAAACAATTATTTTCACATACAAAGTTTTTTCGTTGTGAGTGACTTGGATAGAGAATCTGGATGTGGAAATAGTGATTCCTTGGGCAGCGGTTTTTTTAGGATGTAGCGCACTCCTACTTCTCTCTTCTATTCTCTTCTTTGCCACGCTCTTCTCTTTTGCACTTGGATAATCTTTCACCAGATTCTCTGCTTCGTTTTCCATAATATACTCATTCTTGGGTGCAGCTAAAATAAACGTAGTTATTATTATTTGAACCAGTATTATTAAAAAAATATATGAAAAATGGGCCAGATGAAAATAATAGAAATTATTGAAGGATATAGATATGACCTATAGCACTCAGTGAATAATATTTTACCGAATTATAAATTAAAATTCATAAAGTACTACACTGGCGAATAGAATTTTAAGATAAAAGATTGTAATAGGTAATTGTACAGTGGACAGACTGTATTTTCATGCAGTCTGTCCACCTGTGTTCGGCCTGATATGGTATCATATCTTTCGTTTAAAAGTGTAATAAAAGTTTAAAATAATTATCTTAAAGCACAATATTTATTTACTTATTTTCATCCACAATTAGTTGCTAGTTGGTTTAAATTATTAACTAACTAGGCACATTGTTTGTCGTCATTCTTAAATTCGATTTCATCAAGTTTATAGATTTGACAATACTTTCACGTGATTCACATTTTCTCTCCAAGCTGATTTCAGTATTCAATTCTTGAGCCAAATTAATATTTTATTTTGTAGGTTTCTCAGTACTTAATTTTAAAATACGGGAATGCGAGTATAAATCCTCATTTTTTTTAGCTTCCTTTGGCATTCTGAAAGTATAAAAAATCATATTAAATTTTCGTGGTTTCGACATTAATAACTAATTAAATATTCAATCATAATCAGAATAATCAGATAAGTGTTTCATAACATGAAGTTTAATAGGTTATGTTATATTTTTATACATTTATACTCACTTTTTATAGTCTGGAATGAAGATACTCCAATAAAGCAGAACTAAATAGATAAAACACAAAGATACAACTTTAAAATATTTCATACAGCCACTAACAATAATTATTATTTAAATATTTGAGAAAATAAAAACTAATAAAGCATGTGTGTTTGGGGTATTTTTTAGTTGCTTTGGCCTGGCCAGTTTGGCCGGAAGGAAATCAAAAAGGCGCTTTATTTAAATATATTAGAGACCTAATATTAGGGTACATTTTAAGGAGATTCGGGGCTCTTCATTGGATGTCCGTTCTTAATCCCGATGTTAGTCGTCATAGTTAATGCCAAAATGGAACCTATTCAGGACAACCCATTGACGTCCATAAAAGGATATCCTGGGATGTACTAAAATGGGCTGTCTTGAGGACGTCCTAAAATAGGATATCCTAAAAGGTACATCTGCTTCGCTATTCATTTTATGTACCGGGATATCCAGGTACGTCAATTTGTCATCCCACATCCCGATTGTGCTGTGCTATTCTGTTCATCGTCATACCCATCAAATATAATACTACACTAGTCTTGATTAAATTTATTAAGTTATAAGAGACTTTCTATAGCATATTTCATTTTGTTTCGATCAAATTGGATAAAAAAAAGGAAGATTAAAGAAAATACATTTTTGAAAATTGTAAAAATGCATTTTTTTGAAAATTAAAAAAACGCATTCTTTTTGAAAATAATAAAAAAATAAACTCTATCCCCTAAAAGTACATAAAATAACGTACAATCGAAAAGGAAAAAAAGTGACGTACAATGCCTCCTTAATAATAGTCGAAGAATTAAAAATTTTATTTCGTCCTCCATCTTTGACCGTTATTTGACATACGGAGTCCGGGATTGGTGCATTATATTTGACCATGAATGAGCTTTGTTATTGCCAACTATGGTGAAATTACTCCTTCTTATAGCAAAGATACAATTTTGATTCTTTCGATCATTTTTGGTGTTTTATATTTTTTTCCAAGATGGCAGATTGACATATACATATCGGACAGGTCTATATTTTAAAGAATTTTATTTCAAATAAGCCAGTATTTTTAAAATTCTTATCCGGTAACTAGTACAAGATATATTAATCAGATAAGTTGAGAATCCGTGAAAGCGCGCCAAAAAGTGCAAATAAATTTTGACGAACACGGAATTTTTGAGCGCAGATATTTTTCTCGTAATCAGGAGGTCGTAATACAGAAGAATCAATAATGAAATTTCAGGTGGAATATTGTCGCCGAAAAAAATTAAATTAAATCAATTCGACTGTACTGTATGTAATAGATTCAAATTAGTTTGCGAGTCGAAAAAATGAAATAATTCGTGTTGGGGCTAGTTTAAGCTCGGCTTGCAGAAATGGGGTGGCAATTTGTATAATATCCCGACCACAAGTTCTTTGTTCACTCGAAAATTAAAAATAATTATTATAAAATACTAAACAAATGCCAAATCACAAACAAATGACAGTTTGCCAAAAATACTTTCACGCTAACGTTGGAATAGCTCAGTTCCCTCATAATATGCCAAGACAAGCAAGTTCTCCACTGTTTGTCGTGATGTGAACGCTCCTACAGTTAGATAATATGCAACATTAGTTTTTAGGAGAACTCTATAACCTATGTCTCTAAAATGAATAAACAAATAAATAAAAACACTGAATTAACAATAAACTAATTTATTGATAACTAAAACAAATTTGGTAGAGCAAATGAAAACAAATCAGGATATGGGCGAACAAATTTGTGCTAACGAATAAGAAAAGTGACAAACAAATAATCAAACAAAGGTATATATGAACAGAGAGACAGGCATAATTGTACTAAAATAAATTATATACGTATTTAAAAGATAATAAAATACTAAAAGCAATATAAGGATATTGGCCAATTCGGCAAGTATTCAAATGAAAAACAGTTATAAATAAATAATTGTTCATTCGCTCACTAAAAGAAAATTCAAAACAAACTGTTTTCGACTGAATAATAAAATATTTATCTAATCAGGAATCCAAAAATAGTAGGTATAAGAAAGCTTAATAGTAGAGTAAAATCTGGAAGTAAAGTCGCTTAGTTTTCGAGAAAAAAAAAACCGGCGTAGAACCAAACCAGACTTAGTGGCATTCTTTAGTAAGATAATCGTGTACACGAAATCATTTTTTACGACATTTTTTGGTGGTCGAGAACTTTTTTATTTCGGAAAAACTCAAAAAAATAGATTTTAAATGAAATATGTCTTTTAACGCCTCCACCGCTGTATCTATATATATTTGTGCTATCAAGCTATTTTTTTTTTATATCAAAGTAGACACAATAGCGCTTCGAACAACGTCCCACGTGAACCCGATTTATTTTTTTTTAAGTTGATAAAATAATAGGAAACTCAAACTTGTTATTTTCAGTAGCGTAATTTGAGGCAATCGAGAAAAAAATTTATATATGAAAATTTGTATATACATGCTGCGTACAAATTGAAGCCAATAGTTGAAAAAAGTTTTTAGAATAAAAATTTTTCATGTCCCGTTCATAGTATTGAGTCAGCGATTTTTTTTTAACGGGCCAAAGTCATATTCTTACGCGTTCGGCTGTAGCAAGCCTGCTGACTGCAACGATCTGACGGCCCCGGTAGGAGTTTCTAATTAATCAATGGTAGTAGTTCTTATATCAATAGGTGCAAAACCAGTAGTGATCAAAAGCATCTAGGGGATCAATATTATTGTTCGATATTTCATATATTGTACAGTAGTATTGATCATATGTTGTTAATATTAAGATATTGTACAATAAATATTAAATAGTCCCCTTTTAATAATAAAAAGACACGTAGGTAGATATAAATACATAATCTATAAATATCAATCAGTGTTACTAACTACCCACCTAATTAGTAAGTTTATTAGACATTGTTAAATGAATGAAAATAAAAACGTACGCATAAAATGAGTTTTATTGTTCAAATAAATTTTCTATTTGGATAGATAGATATGTAGTTTGTAGTTTATGTAGGCCCTACATTAATAGCATTCTAATTCGTTCATATCTTCCTCGAAATCTTTAATAATGTTGTTGCAGACAGGAACGACATTTGCACTCGTTGCAACATTTTAGGCCTTCCTTAAAACAAGCACATTTTCGATTGTCACAATTTTTATCCGAACATTGAATGATTTTCGACAACCGCCACTTCTACGCGACTAATCTGACCAACCCTGCATGCGAGGTGTATTAATTGCGTCCCAATGTCGCACTTAGCGCTGATAAAAAAAATCGCTGTTGCCAAACGATACACTTTAGGAAAAAATATATTATTTTAAAAACTTTTGTGATTATTAGGCTTTATTTTCTTCGCTGCATGTATGTAAATATTTTCAAAAATAAAAAAGTTTATCGATTGGTGAAGATTTCAATACATAAAATATATATTTTTAGTTTATCTGATTTTTAGAGAAATGAAAGTGCGAATTGTGCCCAAACCGTTTATATTGGTAAAAGCGCTACAGTGTGTGCTTTAATTTGACACAAAACAAATTTCAGTACCTTTAATAGTTTTAAAGATATGGCTGTGGAAAAAAAACACAATTTTCTTTAAAAATAAATTTTTTTCACTTTTTATTGATATAAAAATTTCGAGACCACAAAAAATGTCGTAAAATATGATTTCATATGCCCGGTGACATACTCAAAGGAACCTAACATGTTTGACCTAGTTCTACGCCAAAAAAAAAAAACGACACGATAGACTTACGAAATCGCTGCTCTATAACTAAACAGATACAAAATATAGTGTTTATACACCAACTATTATTTACATACTTTCTTTAAAGGTAAACAGATATAAGTATTAAATCATTAAAATGTATCACTCGCGAAGCAAGTCTGTCTGTTCACGCGAAAACGAGGAAGGTAAAATGTACAGCTTTCGTAACGTTGTAAGAAAGGTAAAAATATAAAAACACTGCAGTGGAGAATTAATTGTTGAATCGTTGGCTAGAAAATGAAATGTTTTTCTACTTACGAAGTACAGGATGAATAGGAAACACTTTCACAGGAATGCGGTACACCTCTATAGTTGAGCTCAAAGAGTACGTAGACTCAGAACATCATTAAAACATTTTATGTATAATTTTCACATACACAAGAATATTTTTATATTATACTTCTCGTAAACATAAAGCAAACATAACCATTTGTCTAATTCTTATTAACAAGATACAGTTAAATTCACCAGGAAAAAAACATAACAAATTTAATATAACAAGGGTTTAGAAAAACTAAACCATTCTAGACTGGAACATTTACGTTCGTTCCTCAAATTCAGATGAATAGATGATCCCCTCACGATGAAGTCTCAATTTATATCATCCCTACTCGGTAGACAAAACGACACCAACTTCTGCCGCGCGAGTTTAATTTATGCCTTCTCATTGGAGGAAATGCATTGCGTTGGAATGTGTGTATCCCGCGTAAATTTAACGTTCTAAAAATATCGAGGTTCTCACAGTAGCGGTGGTAATTTATTTTTTAAGGGTAATTTATGCACGGAAAATATAAAATAATGTAATTTAAGGGCCTTTATGACTGAAGATAAAAATGACCGTTACAACTCCGTCCACTTTCTCATGAGAACAAGCGTTAACATGAATATAGAAGAGCCACCAAGTGGCCTCTATTCTTGACCATGATAGAATTAAAGGTTCCCCAGGGAGCGTTCTCCGGATTTGTTCTGCTGCCTATTGGGAACATAATTACATTGTATTTTTGAACAGGAAGGAGGGAACAAAAAATTAGGAAATAAGCTAAACTTATTTACCAATCACAGACCAACAGTTTTTGACAATCGACATCGATTATCTCGATAACCATTGCTCATAGAAACGCAGAGCTGCTAGAACCTGAAAATGAAGCGGTGTTTTGAAAGATTCTGTGTAATAAAAAATTAGGGTATGTGCCGGGGTATTCCAAATGTATCCTTAAGAACAGAGTTGAGCCCAAAGTAGGTATTATTATTTAAAAAATAATGCTAACTACTATTATTACTTAAAATATATTTTGTACAGTTTGTACAGATAGAGCTGATCTTCTTGTGCCTACTTCAATACAAGGTGCAACCATCCCTATTAAATCTTAGCAAACGGGCTTAGCAAGACAAAACAATTTCATCAACTTTTAATTTGATTATAAACTGATTTCTGTGAGGAATAATCTCTCTCTATCTCTCTCTCTCAACATCCAAAAGTTCTCGAGAATCGTTCACGTTGCGGATTATTTTATCCCAATATATTACTTCGGGCAGATTCATCTTTATATTAAGTCCAAAATAATAAAAATATTATTCAAAAGCGAAATAACGAAATATTCAGTTTTTGATAACATTCACTTTTCTAGGTTAGAAAAACAGAAAAGGTGGCACTCTCCGACTGTTCTTTTGAAAATAACCAAGAGAGGCATCAGGGAGTAATATTCGTCAGTATTTGATAGAAGCAACGATAGAAATTAGTTCAAGAATACCGTTTTGTGAATTTCAATAGAGACACGCTCACTTTCTCTCTATTGTTCTATTCTACTGCCGCCAAGAATAGAGACCCCCATGTAGTGAATAAGAAGAGATTTTGTGTTTTATTTTGTTTAGACTGATCGACGAACGAAAACTCAAGTGACTTTTTTTTTTAGGAAATCAGGGACATTTCCCATTGGATAATGCAACTTAAATTGTGTGTACTTTTACTAAGGATTCACATTTTATTATAGTATTGTCATAACATTTTTAAAATTTAGATATTTAAACACATGTAAGTATTTTCTATCTTAAAAATAAATAATTATTGCTTATTACTAACATTAAATGATACAAGTTTTTAAGTACCTGGTTATTAGGTTCTTATAATGAAATATACTGACTAGATATAATAGATAGACATCTTGCCGGTTTCACGTTAGGCGCATCTGAGGAAATAGCACTAAACGTTAATGATTATTAAAGAAAAGCATTCCTTCGGTCCCGTGGTAAGCCATATGGCCCTATATACTCACTTTTAACATAGATTAAAGGCAACCTAAATGTAGACGGGTCCATATGCCACTACCGCTACACATTCAAAGGTCCATTTTAGCAATAACCCATTTACGTTTATAGTTGGGTTACTAATGAATCGAAGAAACATTTTAGGAAGCTATTTTGGGCTTCAGGCTATTGAGTTAATTACGCAACCTCCATATTTCATAATAAAAATATTATCTAAGACGTAATGTTCCTACGTCACATATTTGCTGTTTAATGTCGCAATCTAGAAATTGGGGTATAGATATTAAATTTAACATGATTTTATGTACACTGTTTCAACAGAACTGCACCACTCAGAGGCAATAAAGCTGTGGTGCTTAAACCTTTAATATTAAATATTGGTGTATTAGTAAAAATAAAGCTATAAATCGAAATAAAAAAGTGTTTGTATATGCAGGGTGCGCCACTTAAAACTCCCCAGGCTTGTAACTTTCTTATTTTTCAAGAGACGGCCATGTTGGGCACATCAAATTGTAGATATTTTTAAGGCATTTAATCATGTATACAGAGTGATTTAAAAAAAAAAATTGAAAAAATTGTTATGAAAGAAAACTTAATTTCCTTGAATATTTTTTTAACCTCACCCCATACATGAACTGCGTTAATGTTTTCTTATAAAGGTTTTAATTAGCTTCAATTTATGTTATTATGCCATATTCGAAATTCTTTTTGGTTTTAAAGAAAGAAATTTAAAACACTCTTTCCGATTCCAAACTGATTTTGTTTAAAATAACTTTGAAAAGAATTTAAATAATAATTTTATGCTTTATTTGTAAACGACATATCACAAACAATATTTAACGTAACAAAACAGTAACAAGAAACAAAATAAATAAATATTTTTAGGAACAAACTTATATTAAAGTGTACAAAATAGGAAATTGCAAAATTTTTATTTTTTAAATTTTTTTATTTTAATAACATAAATTAAAGGTAATTAAAACCTTTATAAGAAAACATTACCACAGTTCATGTACAGGGTGAGGTAAACAAATATTCAAAGAAATTTAGTTTCCTTTCTTAACAATTTTTTCAACAAAAGTTTTTTTTAATCACTCTGTATGTATGTTTAAAAGCTTCTAAAATGTCTACAATTTGATGTGCCCAACATGGTCAATTCAAAAACTAAAAAGTTTCAAGTCTGAGGAGTTTTAAGTGGCGCACCCTGTACAGAATTTTTTCATTTTATTATTTTTTTATTGTTTTCTTTCGGTTTCGTTAAGACCAATTATAGGAAACATGTTTTTTTTTAATGTATCTCTAAGACTTGATGGCATAATTTTATGAGAGCGTGAAATTTTAAATAATCTTTGTTTTTATGTTACTTTTAATTTTTATTAATAATCTTATTTTATAAATACTTTTCGTATTATTGGTAATTATGGTAATTCCTGTTGATTATTGTAGTTTTGATACATGTAATAAATAATGTTTTTATTTCATTAATTCGTAATGTAATCGAATGAATACAACTTTTAGAATATTGATTATTATTAATAATCGTATAAATTGATGTACTCAAGTTAAATAACTAATATTTCAAATATTTTGACCATCAGCATACGATTATCGATAGTCAATATTATAGTCATATTATACATGATAATAGAATTAATAAACAATATTGTTATTTTCCTACTGGGTAGTAAGATATAACTGACTCTTTAGTGCAATTTTGTACGTATTTGATAATACTTAAGGCTAGGTACACACGGGCGTTATGTGAAATTGTTTATGCAGTCCGATTCAGTACGGAAGACCGTCAAGTGTCTACTAAATAAGCCTAAGTGCGTCAAAAGTGTGTATTCACGGATGTCTACTAATAATAATTGAGAATCAGGAGCCACATATTATAAAATAAAATACGTACATTTTCTAGAATGATCTTGTGGATCTAAATGTGGAGGGAGTCATTCTAGCCGCGATTGCAAAAAAGCGTAAACATTTTTTTGCAAAAATTTTTGTATCACTGAAAATTGATAAATTTATTATTTGTGTTGCAGTGACACACGTACTGATTAATTAATAAATTGATATAGTATTGTCAATAATTCAAAAACTATTATCACAAAACAAAAACGCAATAACCAGAAAGTAACCCTTTCTCTTTTTCTCTTATAGCCTAGGAAATAGCGTGCAAATTCGAGGACGAGTGGTTACCGTCTGCCAGTCGGTAATCGAAGAGACCATATAAGTACTTTTTTTTTCTCTCTTGAACTTTTTGGTATGGTGGGGGATAGGGAGGGGGAGGGCATTTATTTTTAAATCGAACGATTATCGATATCTGTCCGCATAGGTAGTTAGTATATGTACTTCACATACCCCAATTACGCTGGCAGACGAAACTTCCGGTCGGCGCGCGTGCTAACCGGAAATAGAAACTAAAACTTTTTTAATCTATTTTCGGTTAACGCGCGCGCCGATCGGAAGTTTCGTCTGCCAGCGTAATTGGAGTATGTGGAGTACATATACTAACTACCTATGCGGACAGATATCGATAATCATTCGATTTAAAAATAAATGCCCCCCCCTATCCCCCCACTATACCAAAAAGTTCCAGAGAGAGAAAAAAATTGTACTTATATGGTCTCGATTATCGATTGGCAGACGGTAACCACTCGTCGTCGAATTTGCACGCTATTTCCTAGACTATTAGTCTTTGTTTTAAAGTATGCCTACGAAAAGTGTAGGTATAATAGAGGCGAGTGCAGTGAGGGTGGTTAATCAAACAGCGTATGTAGGCATGCGACGGTGATATTGCTTACTTGTGCATAATTTTACATTTATTATTCATATTAGTTTATTATTAACGATAAACAATAAAAGTAGTATGGCAGAAGTGACACTACAGGCCTCACAAATAATGGAGCAACAGCTTCATAAGATATGGATTTTTTATTTATATATATTATATTTTGAGATATTCAAAAACGGCAAATTGAATTTATGTTTAATAGAAGTCGAACGGAGAAATCGCCTTCCAAAGTTGAGCACTCCCGTAAGTGCCAATGGTATTCCAAAATTGTTAGATTTTTTCACTGATAATCGACTACAGAAAACATTTTGAATATTAACTAAAAAAAATTTTGAATTATGAGCTATTACACTATATGAGTAACTCGAAAATTTTGAACGGTGCTCTTTTGCCCAACGAATTCCGATTTAAGGTACTTTGGGGACAAGCTTTCATTTATGATAGGTGTCATTATTAAATCTCCCACATAACTAATTTTTAAGCGACTTTACATACCGCGATCACTGTGCTATAAAAGTAATTCAACAATGTGCGTTAAGATTTTCGACGTATGTAGAGAAAACGAGCGTATACACTTACCAACATGCGTTAAATTTGCAGCTAGACGCCCACGTGTACGCCATAATGGATTACTATTAGACTAGGAGCCCGCCAATCACTAACTTACTTATCAATGAAATTTTCAGATTTTTGAAAATTGTGCAGAACCCTCAGAGATAAATGTATAGAGACAAAAAAGTGTCCTCTTAACAAGAGCTTTCAAACAAAAAATGAAAATAGAAATCGGACCATTAGGAGCTGAGATAAAAAAAAATAGTATGGCTAATTACGGTCATCTTTAATGGCCGCCAATTTGGTGACCTGCACTGATTTTCGAGTGGCTCCCTATCTCAAAAGTCATCTTTTGATATCAACTGTGACCACAGAAAGTGGCGCATCCCAATCAAAAAGTGCAGCTTTCTTTGGTGTACCCAACGTACTACTAATTGTGTATAAGTTCACGGCCAAAATGTGTCAATTGTTGGTAATTTGGGGTAGTAGAGCACTGAAATGTTCATGCCAGCCCCTTTTTTTTGATACACGGGCGTCGGGCAGGCTCCTAAATGTGTAAGAAATATGACTTGTAAAAGTAAAAAAAAACAGCCCCAAGTAAGTCATATTATAATGGGGGGTTGAGGGATTTCTTAATTTACCCCAAAAATCATGAATCTAGACTCCCATTCATTTTGGGTGGTACCCAATAAACATTTATATATGCAATGCATGTTCTTTTCATGTTTCCTGTGCACTTGAATGATATACATTGCCTGTGTTAAGCATATGCTTTTCACATGGAATTTAAATGCAAAGTGACCGGTCCACACATGTTCACGTCATATACATTGCACTATCCGTTTATATATGCAATGCATGGTCTTTTCATGTTCCCATATCCGTTAAGCATATTCTATGCACATGTAATCTACACTGTAAAAAATTATGTAAAAAAAAATCCTGTCTGGATAAGGGGCAATTTTATTACCCCTTATCTATACATTTTCCATAGTAAATTTGCCCCCAATAGTAATGGAATTTTACCCGCAAAGAGAGTGGAAAATTTTTATTTCCCTTATATTTTGGGGTAATTCTCCATGTTAAATGGAAATTTTCCTGTCTCTTTGCGGGTAAAATTACATGGGAATTTTACACGCAACGATGGTAAATTTACATAATTTTTTACAGTGTAAGTGAAAGATAATTAGTCCATACACTTTCATATTAAATACATTTTATATATGAAATTTTTATTTTAGAAATAAAATACATAAAATAAATATGTGTACTAAATGTATGTATTATTCTTTATTGTCTCCCTCGTTGTCTCTCAATTTCCTTATTGGTTGTTTATTTGCTCTCTGCTTGGCTTTTATGAGCCATTTTTTAATGGCTTCAATAATTACGTTGTCCGTAGCTTGCGCAGTGCTGGTATTTTTTCTTATTGCACCTGTTGACAATGAATACATATAAATAATCAATAGGCATGTAATATATGAATCTTATATTAACTATGAGGATGAATTTTGATACACTAGCAGCAAGCGAGTGACGTAATTCAAACTAGTGGGTTAGAACATTAAAAACATTTAAGTTACATTTCTATATAGCACAATAATAAAGTACACTTGTTTCTACGGCAAATTTATGTCCATCGACAGTATTAAATAATAAATCAGCGTCTTCAAAGACACTAATAAATCAGATATATAACATTTCCGTCTAATAGTAATATTTTTGTGCTACTTGGGAGATATAGCTCGGATGACCTCCGTTTTAATATTTTCCAAAATTTAGATTATATGTATGTACATATTCTGTATAGCATTTTGTGTTCTAGTCTAAAATAAGACTTACTTGCTGATTTTTGGTTTAAAATTAAAATATTTTAAAGACGTTAGTACATTTTTTAGGTAAAATAGGTTATTGACATGTTTTCTTTTTACACAAAATGAGGCAACAGTGACCAAATCGTTTATATATAACAATAGCATTCAACACTATTTGTATAAATTGATTTTGTTAAACCTAAACATCATTGAATCTTTTGATGAAATTAGCAACGCACGAATGGCAGCGATTATACATGTGGGACCCATATCCAAAACGAAGAAAACGTCTTGTCTAACGAGAGATCTAATGGCATATTAATATTACAGGAATTACACAATACACTTGATACTTACTACTTAGAAACGGGCACAACACAATTATTCTTACAAGGGAAGTTGTTCTTGGGTGGCACTAAAAACTTAAAAACATATAAACAGTATTTTTAACGATAGACGGCTAGACACCATTGCGAATGCGTGTTGCTAGTTGCTATCCTTCTTGGCGTACATCCGAGTGACCGCGAAATTCAAACTGCTATACCCATGCATGATTAAATTAATAACTGAAATATTACTTGCGGGTGTTTTTTTATATTTGGAAAGAACCTACTAATTTGCATATATATTTTTTTCGACTATATGTTATTCCCTTACGGCAGGAAAATTAATTTATGTATCATAATTCAGATTAATATATACTAAATCGAGTTGTTTTGAATAGGTACCTACATGCTAAAATGAATAAAAGAAATTAATTTTAATAAAATTAAATAAATAATCTTAAAAATCGCGGATGTACTGTTCTTTTAATTATAAAAATGTTTTTATGAAATGCCGATTGGCTTGTGTAGTGCATATCCATTACATTACAAAAAAAGTACTTTACTTTAAGTATATACACTTCATCTACTACTTAGTTATATGCCATGCACTTACTTTACGTGTTACATAACGCACCGTGTACATTGGAATATGCCTTACATATGTAATGCATTAGTTCTGCACATCCTATGTTTATGGGTACGTTCGCCCAATTTTGAAGAAATAGTCAAGTAAAAAAAAATAATAAAGTTATGAATGGCAATCAGGAACTTGGTAAATATGAACCTATTGAGTGTGAAAATATATTCGCCTTCTCTGAAAAGTGGTATGTCAGCCTTGCCATTCACGATAATTGATGGCGTACTAGAATTCCCTACCGCATATACTGGTTACCCATGTAATTCGATGAATATCATACGAATGGCTATCAGAAACGTGGTAAATATGAACCTCCTGAGTGCGAAAATACATTCAGCATGTTTAAAAAGTGGGGCGAAGGTTTTGCCTTCCATCGAATTACACGAGTAATCGGTATATGTGGTAACAAGCTCCGATACGCCATCAATTATCGTGAAAAGCAAGACTTTTGCCCCACTATTCAAAGATGGCGAATATATTTTCACACTCGGAAGAATTTTATTTACTCTGATTTCAAGTTGTAAATGCATGGATTCATCGAATTACAGGGTTAACCAGCATATGCGATGGGAAGCTCCGATACGCCGTCAATTATCCTAAAAGGCAAGACCTTTGCACCACTTTACAAAGATGGTGTACGTATTTTCGCCTTCAGAAGGTTCATGCTTACCAAGTTTCTCATTGAAAGTCGTAAATTTATGTTAATCATCGAATTAAACGGATAATCAGTATAAGCGGTAGCAAGCTCCGATACGCCATCAACTATCGTGAAAGGTAAGACCTTCGCACCACATTTTAAAGATGGTGAATGCATTTTCGCACCAAGTTTCTGATTGCCGGTCGTAAATTTATGATATTCGTCGAATTACACAGGTAAAGAGTATACGCGGTAGGAAATTCCGGTACGTCATCAATTATCGTGAATGGTAAGGCTGTGGTACCACTTTTCAAAGAAGGTGAATATATTTTCACACTCAGTAGGTTCATACTTACCAAGTTCCTGATTGCCATTCATAAACTATTCATTTTTTTTACCTGACTCTTTTCAAAATTGGACGAACGTAGCGCTTCCTTGTACCACCCAAAATGAATGGGAGTCTGGATTCATGATTTTTGGGGGTAAATTAAGAAATGCCTCCAACCCCCATGCGTAAACTTATGACTTTTTGTGGCTGATTTTTTACTGTTACAAGTCATATTTCTTACACATTTAGGGGCCTGCCCTATGCCCTAGTACCAAAAAAGGGGCTGGCATGAACATTTCTGTGATCTACTACCCCAAATCAACAATAATTCACGCATTTTGGGCGTAAGCTTATGACAGAATTAGTGGTCAGCGGGCTCCTGGTCTATATGTAATTCAACAACGGACGTCGTAATGCATAATTTGCCGCACGCTTGATTCAACGTGTGTATCTTCCTTGTCTAAATTCTAACAGAGTTCTACAAAAAGTCTAACATAATCAGTTTTTATGCATCAAGTACAACTAAATCCGTAATTTGCCACGACAATTCTCAGGGATCTCATAAATTAAGAAAATAAAATAGGGAAGTAACCTTGTAAGACTTGTGCCATTAATTCAATTACGAGTTTGTCACTTCAATTATTACAACTTTATCGCTTCAAAGATTTTTAACTGAGCATCCCAAGCCATCTTATTGAATTAGTTTTTAACAAACGATTTTACTTTCCTTTATGTCACGGGTCGCCTAAGTTTGCCAAACTCTTTTTGTATTCACAATGGAGAAAAATGAAAAAGAAAACTGGAAGAACTTATAATAGTTCTTAAACTTAGTTTCGACGCCCCGTCATGCATTCTAATATAAGATAACGAATGTGGAGACCGAGTATTTTTAGAGGAAATTCCTATTAGAATTCCGGTCTTTTTTGTGATAATTATTGTGTGATTTATTAAGTATTTCTTAAATGAAAATATTAATAATTTTAACCTTAGCAATAGACTCTACGATTATTTATTTATAAGCGTGTTTCAATAGATCTCTGGTTGTTTTCAGTCTCAGTAATAAATTTTATTTTAAATTTAAAACGGTTTATGCTTTGACGCGAAAATGTGTCAATGTAATTTCCAGAAAATTAAATATAGATAAATATTATACTCCTCGCCTGTTCATTGAAATTTTTATGTAATTTTATTGATCTAACAAAGGCTTCTGACACAAGTTATAGTCTGCAGCTGAAAATACTGGAACCCGTGGAGTGGGATTGCCCATAACATTTTAAAAGCTACCTACAAAATCGCAAACAAAGAGTAGCAGTAAATGACAATGAAGAAACAGTAATTTGCGAAGTACCACAAGGCACTGTATCAGGGCCGCTGCTGTTCATTGTATATATTAGTGAAATACTTACCCATAATTCATCCGGAACATTGCTATTATTTGCCGACGACACTGTTGTCGTGTATACTGTTTATCTGACATAATGTAAAAGCAGACACAAAAAATATATTGAACTCTTTTGACATTAATAAACTGACGGCCAATGAAACAAAAACCAAAATCTTGCCTTTTACATAATATGAGTAAAAACATAACAGTAAATGGCATCAAAATAGATTTTGAATCCTCGATAAAATGCTTAGGCATTTATCTTGACTGTTATTTATATTCACATCCAGTTTGTTGTTAACAGGATAAGAATAATGTTTTTTTTATGGCTTCTGTAATATTCTCGTAATCCCACAATTAAAAATTCTTTACCATACCCTCATTGAGTCCATACTATAATATGGAATAATTGGTTGGGAAGGAATTAGAAAAAAACACGGAAGGCCATTAGATTTCTAATAATCGTATACCAAAAGACCTTTTAGGTATCCGTCAGATCCGCTTTATGCCGAAATGAAGCTTATGAATATACGTCAGCTCTTTTGTGAAGTGACCTTAACATTTATGTATACGAATAGACAATATAATATATCACCTGTGTTTCTTGGGCGCGATAAAAGAGGCAGAAAATACAATGCCAAATGTTTTAAAAAATATAAATTATAAAATCCTATTTACGAGAAAGTTAAAATATTGAATATTTTCTAATGATATGGAATTCATTCACTCATTGATTAGATTTAAAAAAGAATATGTTGAGTTTCATAGAATGTGTTGTATTTAGAAATTGTGGCTATATTAATGATTAAATATACGTATGTATATAATTAATTATGACAAAAACTAAAATAGAATCAATAATTGTGATTAATTGGATCTCTCTTAGAGACAATAAGAGTTTAAATTTATTGTTAATATTGCTTTCGTAAACATTTTTATGCTAAAAATAATAGTAATATTTTTTTTAAACCGGCATTAAAGAACCTCAAAATCGATATTAAATTACTAGAAATAGTCAGTAAAGTAATCCAGTATTGTATTATTTCTTGCAGTTGGTGGAGATGACGGATAAACGTCAACATACATTTTTCATTGCTTCTGACATATTGTGTTGTAAAATTATTTAAATTTGACATTTAAATAATTATGACATTTCTTGATATCACTTAATTAGTATATTATGCAACGACCCTTTAATGATGGTGTTACAGGGCCTGGGCCCACTTATAAAAGGGGGCCCCAAAAGCTGCTAAACCTCGAACGCAGGGTAGTGGGTAGGGTAGTGCCCTGAACAAAATTTTAATATTTAATATTTAATTTTAATATTTTACGTGCAGTACCCCCTCTGCAATACGCTAGTGAGGAGGGAGTCTCACACGGCCGATTAGTCAGGTCCTTGGGGGTGGCTTCGATAATTGGGGTGGTGTAGGTGGTCAGATATGAGAGACAACGTCGTTCTAATTAAACATTTAATAAAATCTTAGGTTACGTAGTACAAAATATTTCACAATTATTACCGATAACTCAGTACGCAGTACAAGTATCACAATATACCCTAATAAGTGAACTAATAAGTGGGGCCCACACGCTTAACCTAATATACACAAAATATCCTACAAAATAATAAATCCTTGAATAAATGTACAATAGGTCATATGCCAGACGCGTGACAAAAAATCTACAAGTGACCCGAGGTGCGGTAAAACATAAAATTACTTAAAATGATTGACATCTATTTGTAAAATAAGGCAAAACTATTCAGTTAGTGAAGTAACGATACACAAAATATACCAAATATTACTGAAATCTAAAATGTTACTGAGATTTACGTTACGAGCAAAATATTACCAATATTCCTTGAAAATGTATTTTACTGTCCCGTGGACGTTGAGTTGATGTACCGGATCCCTCGTTAAGAGAATATGATTCCGCTTACCTTTGGTAGTGTCTGAATACCTTTTCCCATCCTACCAGGGTAGCGTAATTCTAGGTGATAACAGCCGCAGGTGGTAGACCATCTACGTGGAGTCTAAGGTAACGTGCCGAGATCCCCAGTACCATACATACACAAGATGTCAGTCAATAATCCACCATCTAGACACCAAAATCTGGACCAGAAGTTGAAACCAGAGTTAGGCTGAAAGTCCCTCGTAAAGTGTAGAATGTGACATGAAAGCTCAAGTAGAATACGAGTAACAGATCCAAGTAAAATCATAAGGTATCAATCCAAATAGCCATAAACTAACAAATAGATCCCAATACTTGTAACATACTCAACAAGGAAACAACTAACAAACGTACAAACAAACAAACAAACAAACAAACAAACAAACAAACAAACAAACAAACAAACAGCCCTGCAATAAAATAAATAACCTAAATTACAAATCTATTTCAACTTTAAGTGGGTTTTCAGAGACGTACCTGAGATGTTATGTGGGCTGAAAGAGGTCCTTTGCCGTCAAAATGGCACTCCAAAGTCTTGCATTCAGACGACGCCACGTGCTTTGAAAATTGACTTTATCTGGAAATCCGTAGCTGCATTTCGCCAAAACTATACTCAAAACCAAATGGAAATACGACTAATCTGAATATGAATATGAATACTGGCCATTGTAGAAGCTATAAAAGGGCGTTTTTGCAATGCACTCTCTCAATGAATATCTGAACGCACTCACCCATACTACCTGCATCAAAGCATATTTAATGACCGACGTGAACCATCATTGCTATTATGCAACCAGTTATACTCTATTAATATCTATTGGCGAGAGACGGTATCTATAATATCTATAGGCTCAAATGCACAATAAAATTTGGGAAAATAACGAAAATTAGTACATAAATTTCTGGCCATTATTAAATGTGAAAATCGACCGTAACAATGGCTATTAAGACACGAGCATTAGAACTATGATATGAGCCGTAAGCGAATGTCATATAATGAATGCGTCTTAATAGCCATTAAATGTGATCTGCATACACTATTTTTTCTACGACCAGTTTTAATAAAATAGAAAATTAACATTTTATTTCTGAAATTTACTAATTATAGATTATAATTTAGGAAATATTATGAAGGGGCGAGCGTAGAGGCGACTTCAATGTGAATATCAGTCGATATTCCGTTGAAGCAACGTCGAGCGCGGTTAGTACTTGGATGAGTGACCCATCTTGGGAAATACAGCGTTCTCGTCCCACCTTCTAGCGGCTTGTATATCAATGTATACGCGGAAGCAACGTAATTTCAGACGAGGATTACGTAGTGGATATACCATCCTTCGGAGGGGATGTAGAGCAGGCGGTCCCTTGTCTATTAAATGTTAGGCAAGTAAAAGATCCATACTCTTCTTAAGGGAAGAGGTTCGGCAAAATTTCCAGGTTGGGGGTAGCTCGTCTCCTGGCGTCGGTGATACACCCTGGTAGCGGAAATAGGCCGACGTTAAATAGTTAAAAAAATATATATATTATGAAAACTAGACTAAGAAAATAATATTTCAATTTCACTTTCAATATCACACATGTTCACTGATTTTAACTGCAAATTGCAAGAAGCACAAAGGTTAAAAATTTGCTAGGTAAACAGTAAGTATGACTTGTCAAAATTGATACATTTTAGATCTGTCAAATGTTTAAGGCAATAGTTGATATTGCCAGAATATTGCTATGTATCGCGTTTCTATTGGTAATAAACTTGTACCAAGTTTAAACTGCTTCTGCTGTTTTGAAATATTAGTTTAAAAATAACAGATCGATGAGAAGTACTGGTATTCGCATATCGCAATGCGCAGTTTGTAGTATGCAAATTTTTCGGTTAAGTGGATTTGACACAGCTGTCTGAAGGTCATGCAAAATAGTATCTTGGTATCTTGGCTACTGCTATCTGTTATTTTCGAACGGAAATAACAGTCTGTTAATGCTACTTACAAATGACAGTTATAAAATAATAAGTTGTTGAATAGCAACTCATCTCTAATTGTTTTCATTTGCATTGCCTGTTATTGTAGACTGGCGGTACATGACCAGTCAGGTGCAACGTTTTTAAAATGCATGCCAATTATATATATGAATGAAATTACCGTGAATATGCCAGAAACGCAAGTTTTAGGCAGTCGTCGCGTGCAGAAGGGTGTGCAAATCGATTTTTTTTGTTTATTTTTTTTTGTGTTTTTTTTTATTTTAAAATGGATGCCAATAGTGCCAAACGAAAAGCCGTGAAAAAGAATCCAGCGAAAATTCATTGGCATGCAGTTTACGCGCGCAAAACACACGTGAACATTAAATCGTAAAATTTTTTGGTGTTCTTGATTTTGGATGATTCTGATTTTGGATTTTTTTTAAGGCTTTTCGTTTGGCACTCTTGGCATCCACTTAAAAAAAAAACACAAAAAAAATAAACAAAAAAAATCGATTTGCACAGCCTTCTGCACGCGACGACTGCCTAAAATTTGCGTTTCTGGCATATTCATTCATATATATGATTGGCATTTAAAAACGTTGCACCTGACTGGTCATGTACCGCCAGTCTATTGTATGAGGTTTTGTGTGCCCTCCAGACAGCGGCGTCAAAGTCACGTGGTCAAGTGGTTTTGACAAGTCGGCCATTTCGCTTGAGGGACAACCAAACGCAGTTTGCGTGGTTTTATATATTTTTTTCTAGTTTTTCTTGAGAAACTGTGTGTTTTCGTGTAATAATGTCATGTGGTGAATATTATTCAACCCTTGTGGGTGATGTAAAGTGTCGCTAGACATCTTTCTCCTCGGCTTTTTTACATTCAAAATAAACCTTATCTCACAAGCGCACCTTATCGCAAAAAAGGATGGCATTTTATTTTTATTTTACGTTTAAAACTGAGATTACTTCTTTGTTTACAATGGAATAAAAAGTTTGGTTGTCCCTCAGGCACTATGACCGACTTATCGTGACGTCATCTTAAAATGGTCTCTGCACGTGACGTCACAGCTAACTTCAATATGTGTTTCTTAAAATTTAAGTATTACGCAGCATTTATTAAAATTTCTACCTTGTTCCAATATTTTCAACTAAAATCTAGTTCAGTGTAATGTTTATGAAGTTCCAAATACTTTATCCTAATAAAATAGGACTCTTTTTGTAGGTTGGAAATCTAACCTGTAATTAGCAGTCTATTTTTATTAATCAACAATATTAAAAAATTATTTACGTGAATTTTTAAATATTTGCTTAGAGCCAATACCGGCTCCAAGCTAAAAATGCGTATAAAAACATTAAAAATGAGAATAAACTTGAAAAACTTAAAATTTAATGATACAGATGTTCTATTGTAGTGCTGTCTATTAAAAAGCACTGTACTAAAAATCTTAACTGGGAAAAAGCAGTTTTTAGAGAAACGGCTAGCGCTATGTAACTGAAAATAAGATATTCTTTTAAGTAAATGAATACTACACTTATAATGAAGAAAGTTTTTATCTAAAATTTGTTTATTACGAAGATCTCTCTTCACATTGGCTCAATGCCGCCTTTTCCCCTCTGATCTGATCGCCTTGCTCCCTCTTAACTACGGCGATTGATTTTGCTCTATTTGGGTTGGATTTCAAATGGAGGATAAGTGCATTGATCACACGAGTCTCTAAACGTGGGTCAATCAAATTTCTGGTTGGAATAAGAGACTTCGTAATTACAGCTGTTGCAGTTAATCTTTTATATATAATTGTCAGCGGCCATTTCGTTATTATTGCCAATAATTGCATAGAGCGGAAAACCGAAATTCAAATACTTTTAGTAGAACTTAAAAAGCATTAATTATTATTTCGATATAGTGTTGCTTGATATTTTGACTAAACGAAAAAAAAAACATGTAGGATTTAATCTCCTGAATACTAGTTTCTTTTATGAACCTTTGCGCATTTTTTCTCAAAACTTTATACCTATTGTGGATAAAAAATAAATATCAAAGGTCAATACAGACAAAACCATTTTCGTTATAATAAAAATATAATAATTAACTTTTCACTCATTTAAGGGTCTGTAAGTTGTAAGTTGAGCTTTAATTTTGTTACTTTACAGAATTTGTAAGATTGTAGCAGTAGGCAATTTATGATGAATTAAATTTAATCTTTGGAATATTTTCGCCATTCTAAACATATCAAAATCCCACTTATGAGAATTTCTACACATTTCCTAACGCACTTTGAAAAGTAAAATTCAGGGCACTTTAAAATATAAAATGAAATGAAAACTTCAGGTATCGAAGGTTGTTATAGGCTAGGGATAATGGGAAAGGTTATTCAGCTGCTCTGTAAATATAACTTGTTCGCTATAGAATCGTCCATCATCTCTCTTGTGTAAAGAAAATTCTGTGTCCACGATAACCCTTGGCGAAGGTTGATAAACGGAAAATACCCACATTGGGTAAAGCAAGTCATAAAATGTAAAGTAGTCCCGCGATGATGCATACCTTTGTGTAAGGAAGTAAAATTTCAATGGGTAGCTGTCCCTTGTGGTCATTTAAATTAGTACCTCTGACCGTGAAAACCAGGGGCGATAAGAGAAACGTAGAATGGAAATCTATGACGCGTGAAACTCGTACAGACAAATTTAAATAAAGATTAGTTTTTAGGAGGCAGGAATGTAATATGAGGAATTAATTATACATTAAACTTAGAACTCAAACACGTGAGATACAAAACATGAGGAGTTTATGCATTAAACTTCAAACATAGCTCAAAAAACAATTAGGTCAGGTTAATACATTTATTTCTCTTTTATTGTCATAAAATACGTGTCTTTTAGACGGCCTAAACTTGGTATTTGACTGTCTTATGTACAAAAAAATATTAAAAGCAAATGTGTTTTTTGTTCGTTAAAATTAATTAAAATTAAAAAATAATTTAAATATTTAGCTGGTGTAATAGATGAATGTTACCCTAAACTCATTAATGCATTCTGGATGATGACTAATGAATATACAAAGTTATTGATAGCATAAATAATGTAGGGGAACGTAGATGTGCTTCCTTCAGCAAATATCTCATATCACATGTTCACCGTAGATATTAAGGAGAATTGGTAACAGAACAAAGTTCTGTTTGACATTCTTGCATTTTACCTGTCAAATTTGCACCAAAGCAGAGTTTTCTTCATATAATTAAGTAGAGATGGGTAGAGGAAACTTTCCATTTGAAAGTTTCCGAAACGAAATCTTGATAAAAATGAAAGTTGCCAATAAAATATTTGAATATTTGAAGATTTCAAAATTCAGGGAAAGTTTCTTTTGGAAATTAGATTAGATTAGATTAGATCTGAAAAAGGAGCTGTCTGATTGGCCTTGATCACCGCGACCCCCCGTGGATCAATTGTGGCACTCCTTGTTTAATTTTACTTAAAGCTCCTTGTCCAGCTTTGATTTTTCCATAGCCTTGATAAGGGCTCCTTGCTCTTCGCCTAATTGGAACTTCACTCTGGCTAGGTCACAGCACATGTACTGAGGTTCCCTCTTCCTCTTGGCAGAGTCTGCATGTTGCATTCTCTTCCAGGCCCATTAGACTCATAATGTGTCTATTAAGCCTACCATTATCCTAATGGCTTTTCTATTTTGGTGTAGTAGGTTTTCCGTGAATCTGTCCGATCGTTCTTTAATGAACTTCTTGGCCTATCTCTGCTGTGGGAAATTCCTCCACCACTCTGCAGACTTATTTAGTACCCATTTATTAATGGATTGTCGTATGCGTGACTTAGCCACACCGCAAAAGGGATCGGGTCCTACTAGGGCCTTAGATGCGTCTTCCTAGGCCAGTTCATCAGCCTTCTCATTTCCCCAGCGTCCCTCGTGTCCTGTTACCCGTGCCACAGTCACTTTGTTGTCTGAAATATTGTGGCGTGTATCTCTAGACTTATCGGGATTTTCGTTTTCAACCTTATCCCGTAAATCCAAGCTCCGACTCCCCTTCTCCCTTGTGGCCGTCCCTATACCAGATCGTTTGCACCGATATTGGAGGACCGTTTACAAGTCCTCTCTATCTGGTATTTTGATTTGAAAATTTGTTGTAGAAGTTATACTTTTGTGCCTTGCAATAGCCTGTGTACCACTGAACGAGCTTCCCCTTGGATAAATATGTACAATGGTGTCAGGTCTAAAAGGACTTCCAATGCAGCAATGGGAGCACCAATAGGATAGTTCACAATTTGTTCATTTCACATTGAACGCCTTACGCTAGTTTACGAGACAAAAGTATGTAAGCACGCAATATTCCTTTACCGTTAAATTATCGTAAATTTAGTATCTGTTTACTAGTGCCGTGCACTTTAACAAAACCAAATTGATGCTCAGATCTAGACTGAAGAATATACAGCGTTATTTTGCTGATGGAATATGGTGTTAATACCAGCAATATGTAGTTGTTCAAATGTATTGGTATTGAGATATTCGTCGGGCCACATTTTTATTTCCCATATCTTTTGGCATATCTTGTGAAATATTCTCATTACATCCTACATAATTCTGTGATGTTGTCGACCCCAGTTGCTTTTTTATTTTTGTAGGGCTGTTACTACTCTGATTTCAGCATTGTAGATTCTAAGAGTATCACTGAGTTCCTTAACTTACCACGCTTTGGTTTTCAATTTACATGTAATCATATTTACTAGTTGGAGAAAGTCTTTACTATTATCGTGATCTGCATATAACTTCAGTTCTTTACAGACGTCTTGTTGATAAGAATTCTTATCTCTACGACAAAAAGAAATCAGAATTTTCCTCGCCATTATATCTGACTCCAAAATAGAATTGATATCTAGGCCCTAAAGTCTTAAGATTTTCCTGATTTGTATCGCAGTTAGAATTTAGGCAGGTATACATGATTGTATCGCATTCGTATGTCTGTTGCTTTGTGTTCCCATTCGTGCACGTCTAATACTCTCTTTTAGAGATTCCCACAATGCATTTGGATTTTTGTCATTCCGTGAATTGACTTTGTTAACATGTTTTCTAAATAAATTTTGGAAGGCTTGTCAGCTATAATACCCCTAGGACATTGATAATTAATGTATGAGACAATTTTATGACAATCGAAAGCACGTTGCTTGGTAATAGCACGACGCCGAAGGCGGAGGGCTATTACCAGGGCAACGTGCTTGAGATTGTCATAAAATTATGAGGCATTTGTCAATGTCAGATGAATAATCGGTCAGAAAACTTTTTGAAAAAATAAAATCAAAAAGTCGCAACACAACAAAACAATTATTTATAATTTTACTGTCATAGTGATTGAAATTTTCCTTGGATGGTGTTATCAGTGTAATGTTAAAATGATTGGGTGATTTGTGTCACATGATAAGAAATAACGAAATTTAATTGGTTGTTAGAACTGTCAAAAAATTTTCACCTATAATACACCTAGTGCATTCATAATACCGAGGTAATTTTGTCATAGAGACTACTGAAATCGTGTTGCTAGGTAATAGCCCGAGGCCGTAGGCCTTTAAGCAACACGCTTGAAGCATTCTCTACGACAAAATTTTGAGTATTTATCAATATTCGAGGTGCATTCAGTAAGACGATTTTTTACTCTCCATTCAATTCGTATTTTCTGATCGAACAAAATTATAAAAACATTATAACGTATACTTTTTACTTTTATTGATGAATTTGGGTGTATTTTCTAATACAATTTGATTAATTGAATCCAAACCCTTGTGACATTTTTCTAAATTGATTTTCAATTTGACATTATTTGTTGAATTTCAATCTGACATTTGAACATATCATTAATTTGTGCCTTGACTGATAACACCACATGTATGCGTGTTATCTTTTACCAATTGGATGAATTTTGACACATGAAATGCAAAATTTTATTAAATCAGAACAAATACATTATTGTCCACAGTACATCTCCCTTTTTTTTTTAATGACTAGTAACAGGCTGAATTTTCGTGGGTAACTTCGTTTTGACGAGACGCCCAACTTTTCTCTCTGCGAAAATTCTCGGTAGTGGTAGCTAATAGCAAAAGTTATTTTTTCTTCAAGCGTATTAAAATGTTTAAATTATGTCACCAAAAACAGAAGTAGAAGTAGGACATTGTTTTACTAGTAACAAAATGTTAGTACCGAATGCCACCGTAGTGGACATTGTTTTACTAGTAACATAATGTTAGTTCCGAAAGCGCCACCGCAGTGGGTATTGTTTTACTAGTAACATAATGTTAATACCGAAAGCCACCGGTGGCGCGCTATCCACTAGCCACTTGTCATATTGTGTCAACATGTAAGACTGTAGTTTGAATATTTGTACATTTATGATAAATAAATGAATTTTTGCATTTTAATACGCTTGAAGAAAAAATAGTATATATTACACGCCCAGTTTGCGGCTTCGGCTTCGCCTCAGCCGCAAATCCTGGGCTCAACACAAAGAAAGAGTGCGTTCTACTCCTAGTAATATATTATACTATTTTCTATTTCACACGAATTAGACAATTCGACAACCTGTCAAATTATTTTGGCAATATGTTGTGGACAAACACGGGGCTTATTATAATTAACTCGCGCAAACGTAACCAAGGCAATCGAAAAAAAAAAAAATCTTTAACAAACGTTTAATGAATGAAAAATATATTGCCAAAATAATTTGACAGGCTGTCGAATTGTCTAATTCGTGCGAAATAGAAAAAATAATTTTTGTTATTAGCTATCACTACCCAAAGTTTTCGCAGAGAGAAAAGTTGGGCGCCTCGTCAAAACGAAGCTACTCACGAAAATTCAGCCTGTTACTAATCATTAAAAAAAAAAAGGGTCGATGTACTGTGGACTATTAGTAAAAAATTTTCACTTATAATATCACAAGAGCTTAAATTATTTCCGAAAATTTTCTTGAGGGCACGAATATTTTGAAAATTATATTTTTTTAAAATATTCGTGCCCGAAAGAAAATTTCCCGGAATAATTTAAGCTTGCGTGGTATTCGGTAAAAAAATTTCACAGCACTTAACGCCATAATTTGGAAAAAAAATATTAATCCAACCTGACATTTTAAATTAATTTCACTGCTTGTCAAGTTGGCCTGGGTATTGTTGTTTTTGACATATTATGTTGATTTGTCATTTTTGTTTAACCGGTTCTGTCACAAAGCTTAATAATTACTAGTTTAAAAGGTCTGTCGTTGAGTTTAATAAGTGTATAGCGAAATGTCGCGATTTGGTAAAGAAAATCAACGAGTAATTAGACAAGAAATTCAAAATATAACACCAGATAACACCCGAAAATCAAAATCAAGTGTATGGAAACAGTTTGTTGAATTTTGTGACGAAAAGTTGTATAATATTCATGAGTGTATGAGTGTAGTACAGGTGGTTACTATACTGGAGGATTACGCATTTAATGTGAAAAAAAAAAATTTTGAAGATTATAAGGAAAGTGTGGTCAAAGTGATGTGGAACTCTACTGCTAAGCAGTTACAAGAAATTTATTACCGAAAAATATAAAATAAAATTTAATCCGTTTTCTGATGTGGAATTTGCGACCGCCAGAGCTGCACGCGATGCTAAGCGCAAAAAATTACAGAGAGACACATTAAAAAGAAAAGTGAGTGCTTCTAACCAGCGACGAATACAAAAAAATTATTGAAATGTGGGATGAAAACACTCCAGATAAATTGCAGCGTAAATTTTTTCACATAGTTTCACATGAGCTGGCATGGAGAGGAGGGGAAGGATATTCTGCGTGTATCCAATACTTCAAAGAAGAAACCTATAATTTCGGAAACCCAAAAGGTCGGATAGAATATAATCCAATATTCTCCAAAACCACACAAGGTGGTTCTAAAAAACTGTCGGATAGTAAATGGTTGATTGCAAATTTCGATAATCCACAAATGTGTCCGGTTCGTTTGTTTAAGAAGTTGATGGGAAAAAGGGGAAATCTTATTCAGACCGACAGATTATTCTTAACACCAAACCCATACTGGAGTCAACCCAATTCGAAAGGATGGTACAAGAATAGCCCAGTTGGTAAGAACATTGTATCTTCATGGTTTAAATCAGCAGCCTCTGATATAGGAATTGACACTAAAAAAGTAAAAATAACTAATCATTCTGCAAGAGCAACAGCTGTTTCGAAATTGGCCAAGGAAGGAGTTGGTGAACAACAGCTCATTAAAATTACTGGATACAGTAATAGTCAGTCAATCAAACCTTACTTACAATTGGACGTTGAACATCATCATCAGATGATTGAATCCATGAGGAGAATTTCATCAAGTACTAGCAAGTTTAATCATGATCAGAGCACAATGCAAAATAAAACAGAAAGTACCCAGATTCAACCCACCAATTCAAGCCAGCCCACAAACATTTATAATAATTGTGTTTTTAATATTAATAAAACCTATAATAATTAAATTTATTTCATTATTATTTTGCTTATTAGTCGATATCATTAGAGATTTGCCAATGAAGATATTAGTTCAACATGAAATAAATTCTAAAAAAATCATATAGGTATATCCACCATATTTCGTTAAATAAAAAAAAATTACCAACTTTAGTTACACCAAATGCTAAAACTCAGATGGGTATTAGTTCAGTCTATCGCTCTTTCATAATTTTAGGTTACTAAAGGTGGTAGAAATGTATTTTTTGTTAAAGTAATCCATAACACTTCTAATTTAAAAAATATAATATTAACATGGTTTGTTGCAGTAGGTGGCCGTGATATAGGCGGCCATGCTTTTGACAGATGAGGTTTATATTGGTAAATTACATTAAGTTACTGTATAGTAAACCAGCAAACAAAGATATTTTTATGTAAAACATTTCTTGTAAGCATTTGCGTTAAACAATTTGAGAAAAATGGAATGCTTTGAAAAGTACAATTTATGTAAATACTGCAAAGAGTTGAGTCAAGCGCAAATATGTCATCCAAGATTAATATATTTAACGAATTTAATGAAAGATTGC
This sequence comes from Rutpela maculata, assembly GCA_936432065.2. NCBI lineage: Eukaryota > Metazoa > Arthropoda > Insecta > Coleoptera > Cerambycidae > Rutpela > Rutpela maculata. The sequence goes on along the minus strand of OW386286.2, from coordinate 206,756,907 downwards.
GATCAGGAAGCGTTAGAGTCGAATGGTTTGTTTACGAAAATCCAAGAAAGTCTGCTGCAGATGTCAAGTAAATATGGCCTTTTGCGTAAAAGAGATTTGAACAAAATTGTTTCAAAATATTACATATATGTCTTAAAACACAGACATCTAATTAATTCGTCACCTTCCTATTCGCCATTAAGAAGAGAGGATGGGTTTATGGGTTAGAATTCAAGCAACATTTAAATCTTACTATGTTTGTACATCCTACGTTTTTTTTAATTATAAATTGTTAATGCATAATAATTTAACAAATTTGTGTTTTCTGTTTAATGAAACTTTATAGCGAATAATAAATAATAATGTTAATTCAGAAATTTTGCATTATTCACAGGTATATCTACATTATTTAATGGTTGTAGATCATATGTTTACCTTTTCAACTGTCAAAATTAAGGTATCTTATTGGTTAAAAAGTAGAGGTGTGAAATTTTCAATTATAAAATATTATATTATTATAAAATTATCAATTATATTTTTGTCGTTTTTATCTACGATAATGTCAGTTTCAACGAGAAGATGCACATGAGCGGCTGATGATCTAGGCTACAGTCAGCGTTAAGTAATTTTACATAGCTTTACTGATAATCTACACTGAATTTTTATTATAATATATTGAATATGATTGCGAAATCGACCACGAAGTGACAATCAAGTTTAATATCGCCGTGGAAGTTTTATTAACTTTATGTTAATAGGAGGAGGAAATAGACGCCAAAACGGATAGGAAAATTAATATTGAAAAACAACTAGGTTCTTTTATGCCCTTTTGCCTTTTTGTAGGCAAATTCATCACTACCCTCCCTGGGTAAACAGGCAAAGCAAGCAAGTAAGAATTCACAAAATCAGCCACCCCCTCTACCACACCCACATCGTTATTAAAGGGAATAAAAATAAAATTATGATTTAGTGTGTATACAAGAATCAAAGGGCTACATTTTTAATGGCATTTCTAAAACCGGAAATATCGCTCGTAGAGAAAAAAATTCATATCATTATGTTAGTGAACGAATTCTGAACAATTTTCAAAATGTCCGTCCGTCCGTCCGTCTGTCCGTTTGTCCGACTGTCCGTCTGTCTGCCTATCTATTCATCCGTCACGCTTCTTGTAAGCACGATAACTTAAGAAAAAAAAGTCAGATTGAACTGAAATTTGGAAAGTAAGTTAGCGTTAGCTAGAGGAAGAACCCTATTGTTTTTTAAAATCAATCGGTAAATAAAAAAGTTATTAATCATTTAAATTAAGAAAAAAATATTTTCTTAATTTTTGTCACTTTTGTACTTGAATAGAAATCTTGCTAAATGTTATTCTCTATAATTTTTTTTTTATAGATTTTGCTAACATATTTATTTCATAATAATATATCTAATCCGTTGAAATATAATTCTCGAATAATATATATTACAGAGATTCAATTTTTGTAGTAATGTGTGATGGTACAATGGCTAAAGTTTTGCCTTGTAATCCAAAGATCGTGTGTTCGAATCCCTCACAGGGCGGTTGTTTTTTTTAATTTTTTTTTAATATATTTTTTTTTTACAACAAAGTTGGTATCACAAAATTTATAATGTCCAATAACTAACATTATTTACAAGAAAACTGCGAAGAGTATCCTATAGAATGTGTAACAATTATATAAAAAGCTCAGTAAATTGACGAAAAGTATAATGCTTCCACTAGTTTATATTCCTTCATTTCAATTATTTTCATTAAACAAAAGAGACCCTACGCTTAAAGCGTATCTGTAGATTCGCCCCTGCTACCTGTAATAATAATATCCATACTAATTAAATGCATAGTTTCTAAAAAGAATTGAAATGAATTAAGAATTAAAAGCATACTGCTATGTTTAGAAATCTTGGAGAAGATCTTGGTTTCATAGAATAGAATAGAAAATTATTTATTGTATGCACATTGTAAATACTGTGTACAACATAAAAGGTCACGATCGTATAAACGAATATTTAAACGCGCTTTTTAAAATTACAAAAGAAATATTTCTTTGATTTTTTCTTTGATTTTTTTTATCAGCAAAAGGTATGCGTGTGCATACAATAATTGTTATCTGTCCAATATTGGTATTACTTACCGTTTTCACTTATAAAATAATTTAAAGAAGATTTCAGGCCCTTGTTTATTGTCTTACACGCTAAATCACAATTTTAGTTTTTTTTATCAGCTTTAATAATGGGGTGGGGGTGGTATTGATGCCAAAAAATTTGTTGAGGCTTTTGGATTTTGTATATACAAACTAAATCACAATTTTATTTTTACTCTCTTTAATAAATAGGTGGGGGTACAAATGTGCCGATCAAATGCAATATACTCCTCGTTTTTTAGAGTATAATAATCTAAATAAATGTTAGACAATTTTATCAAAAAATTTAGAGGCCGTTACTGAGGGAGATACATAGAACTTAGGGCCCCTTAAGTTCTAAATCCGCCTCTGATTGGTAGACAAAGTAACTGCAATATCTCCTTAAATAAAAGGAGGAGGTTTTAAATGAGGTTTTAAATGGCTGTAACTCCGTACAACACATGCATGTAACAACTGCCGTAAATGATATAAATTGTGAAGTAAATAGTAAATATTAAATTTTATGTACATAAAAAGTTGATAAATACTACATTTTATAATAAACCTTGTCTGCTGTGAGTAAAAGAGAAGAAAATAATTGACCATAGCCGGTTCTTTGTGACGTTAGAGCCGACATCAATTTGCGAACAACAGATTTTATCGAGATAACGTGCCAGCTGCCTAGCTAGGAAGGCTCCACTAACAACAAAAATACAGTTTATATTTATCCCGTAAGCATGGGGACAACGTGACACGCGTGTACGATACTAAAAGTTCCAAATGATGTAAAGAAGGGACGTCAAATAACAAGCAGAAAAGAGAAAGGAGGGTAGAATTAGATACTTTTGCGGTGTTTGTAGATATAACTACTGTTGCGAGCCAGGAACATAACGAAACCTTTTCTAAATGACATATTCACTTGGGAATTTTCATTTTCCTTAATAATAGAAGATTCAACAATGATTTGGTTTTTCAGCATATATAGGGCCTATGCATACAGAATAAATAAATAAAAATTTCATATATAATTTGCAGTTCAAGGGCTTTTTCTTTAAATATACTTATTATATTTATTTGATTTCATCAAACAGCTATATTATAACAGGGCAATTTTTCTTTTCGTAGAAAAAATGTTACAAGCGGTATGTTCTCTTGCAGAACTAATGAGTGATGAAGACATTCTAGATGTATAGTATTTACAAGAAAATGAATATATCATAAAAATGCAGGTCCGTCCACGGTATATAAACAGAAAAACCTACCAGTGTTAAGTTGAATATAAACCGAACATTAATTGTAAAGTTGTATTATACTGCATGGTTTTTGTGTACATTTTTATCTCTGAAAACGAAACCAACACTTTCTTATACATAGTTTCATATTTTATGATTGAAAAATTATTTTTCAGTTTTATTCCCAAACATTAGTTTTCAAGTTTAACAAAACTATTCGAAATAAACCTTTTAATATAGCCAGACCAAATTAAATTGAAAAATATTAGAACTAACATAAAATAATTAATACAGACAGGCTAAATTGAATTACGAAATTTAAAATACAATAGCAGACTTATTTTGCTATCAGTATGAAAGTAAAATATCTAACGCGGGCAAGGTAAAAATAAATTAAATTTCTATCAGTTAGTTTACAGGAGAAATGCGCAACGAAGTTTGTATTTGAAAAGAACCAAAATTATGTAAAAATTAAAACAGAAAATCGCTTCGTTACACCCCCCTCTTACTTCGTAAAAAAAAAATGATAATGAAGTTATTATTATTTTTTTTAAATACCTTCCAGGGGATCCTAACTAAAAGAAAGTTACTTCTGGTCCCTGAGTGAGTTAAGGTGTGTACCCCATACCGGTTAGTAAACTTTATTTAGAGGTACGTACACCTTTTACAATTTCAAATCAAAATTAGAAATTTGACGAATACTATTCGGATGGCGGACCGGGTAGTTGTTCTTTGGACAGGTGCAATCTCTGGACATGATGCCCTGTAATCCACAGCGAGAGCAGAATAGGCGGGGTTTCCGATTGCAGATCTGGTGGGAGTGTCCGGAATATCCACATCGCCAACATAAGTCCCATCGGCGAACAGGTAGGTGTGTAGGAACTTTTTGGACGGCGAACATATTCGGTCTGTGCGGTCTTGATGTCTGTTGGATGTCTAGGTTTGAGCATTCCTCTGGTACTGGTACGGTTACCACTCCTTGGGGAGAGCTTGGCGGTGGAACGGTACTATCCGCTGACAGGTGAGTACCAGGTAGGGAAGATCTTATGACCATCGTGCTCGGGCTTAATGGACGGAGAACTGGTGAAATTGAAGGCTTCCTTTGCCAGGAGACGAGGTCGGTTGTCTCCTGAAAAGTTCCCTTTTGGCGGTTCTTTGTGCGGGGGCGGGAGCTATCGGACGGTTCCATTATCCCTTTGGATGTAATTTTATCAACCTCCTTGTTGATAATGTCTTGCCTCCTCAGGTGTGGTGGACGGTAATTTTGCTTGCTTGGTATGGGCAGTGATAGGCGGTTGCGGTGTTGAGTTGACTTCGTGGTTCCAATTGTGTCTTGAGATATTGACAATTTGGCATCCACGAATTCCAGCGGTTTAGCTTCTCTCTTCTCAGGTAGAATAAGAGAAACTCCTCCCAATGGACTGTTTTGAGGCGATGACGAGACAGGGCGGTAACTCCATGAGACAGTTGCGGTGGCCAGGTCTATCGTAAATCCCTTTGTACCTAGGATGTCCATACCTAGGACAATATCGGACGTCAGGTTTGGAAGATAGAATATTTGTTATGAAATAGCATGTCCATCTATCTCAAACTCTATGTCATAAGCCTCGGTGATGGTTACTAGACTTCCATCGGTTAATTGAGCGGAACGGACAGGTATATCAACCGAGGGCACTCCTTGCTGGTTACAGAAATATTTCACTCGGTTTTCTACATAGGAGTGGACAGCGCCGGTGTCGACTAAGGCGGAAAAGGTGCGGCCATACATGGTTACATGTACGTGTGGCCGATTGTCGGCAGGGACGGTATCTTCCCAGGCGATTGTAGAGTGGGCTCGTATTGTCCTCGGAACAGAGCAGCTTCTATCTAGTTTTCCTGATCTAGGACACTGACAGTCTCGTGACATGATGTTCGGTTGGCCACATCGTGAACAGAAAAGTTTGTGACGTCTTTTTCTTCCATGTGTCTTGTGCACTAGACGTCTGGAAGCATCACTTTAGCGCCGGTCAATTTTTAGTTTATTTTCAGTCAGACTCGGGCGCCACCTTAACAATTTATTTACGTGGGGCAAAGGATCCCACACCAGCCTCCTAGCGCAGCCTGTTTCAGTAGGGCTGGGATAGCTACAGTGAAGAACGGTGATTCCAGAGGTCGTTAGGACAGATTAGACAAACACACACACAGCAGTAAAACACGTGTTTAAAAAAAAATTAAGTCTCTATTCAAGAGTGTAAATAAATAAACAAAATCAGGTACTTGTAACCATTACGAATTATAATACAGTATAATACAACTTTACAATGAATGTTGAATGTACCATGCATGTGCTCCAGGCAAGCAAATCTACGAACTCGAAAAGTATGCGACAGTGACAAGTCGGGTACGAATACCGGACACCGGAAGAAACTTTTAAATTATTAAAATTATCAGACGTCACTCAAAGTATGAGGCGTAGGAAAAGACCTGGCAAAATATAATTCTGATACAAGGATATACAAAGGTATACCTGTGATTATGGTAATGGGAAAAGGACAGTAGGCTGCTGTTCGTAGCTGCAATCATTTATTATTTGGCACATGACCGTTACAAATTGAAAATCATTAAGCCCGCCGAATTACTAACCTACATATTTGATGTAACTAATGTAACTACCACCACTGAAGGAAATAGTGACGATGATTAAAGTTTCATGTAGCACCATAAACGATTTCATATAGATTAATAATCAGTTTTTGTTTTTTTTAACTATGTTGCACCAAGTTCAGACTCCTGTCATTTTTATATATAATAACTGATTAATAGATGGTTGCACATGCTTTTTTTGGTTGGTGTGTCCCCAGGGGTTACTATACAAAACCACCTCCAACAAAATATTGCTTATTTTGCACCCTAAAAATGGAGCAAAAATTTCGAAAAGAATATGTTGCACAGAACTAAGAAATATCTAACGTTTCGTTATTGTTTCATTCAAATATCATTCATAGTTCCAGTTCCCATATTTCCCTTACACATGAAGTTGTAGGAGTACTTCAGACAAGTAGCAATATATAAATAAAAGGTTAAAGTATGTAAATAGGCTTCACTATATTTTTCATATGCTAAACCGGCAGCACAGTTTTCTGCTGTTTTCCTTATCTCCGGTTCTATACCTTAGCTGGGGAAGGAGGGCAGTAATAAATTCACGTGCGTGCAACAGATCCTATTGGCGTTTAAAGGAGGAGGTATAATTCAAAATAATTTGTACAACTTAGCTCAATGACATGTGCCGTTTGAGACTACAATTCATCATTATTGTCGCAAAAATAAACATACCAAATTGTTTCCAATAAAATTTTGAATAAAACTGGATGCGTTAGTTTTTGTGTGCTTATAAACAAACAAATTTACACTTCTTCCAAATTTAGACTAGTTGTTCTCCAATGCTTATATTTTTGTCTCAATAGCTCTGTATGTAAGATGACTACCCCATGAGGGGAATGTCTCGGGTTCAAATTCTGATCGCCAAATCTTTTTTTAAATTTTATGAATAATATATAATAAGAGTTCTAAAATCCTGTATACATGGACTGTTAGGTGTTCAGATAAGGTTGATTGCCCTTTAAGAAAGAGAAATTAAGAAGGTAATAAAAAATTTAAAATGTGCGTTATGTTCTCAAAGCCACTTTATTCGAGATAATTTTAAAAATCGTAGTTTTGGGTTATTTTCAACTAATTTAAGCATTGGAGAACAACCCGTCCAAATTTCAAAAAGAAATATCAATTTGTTTATTTATAGCCGACTGAAAAATTGATAAAAAAATTTTCGTCTTTTGTTTGATAAAAATTCACATTATTTGAATTTATTTGTAACCTTCAATTTCGAAAATTTTGAACAAATCCCAATAAAATGGTTTAAATGAAGAAATCATTTGTCTTTCTTAATACTATAATAAAATACATATAATAACCTACATTGATTGATTTTGATTGATTGATTGATTTACCAGCGTCCGGTAGGCATTGCTGCCACTCCCAGAGTTATACAGCTAGGCCTGCTACGTCCACGCTGGGTTGGATTAGGGTCATGCTTATTGTTGTTGTAGAACCTTCCAGAATTGACCTAAGTCGAAGTCAAAATGAAAATTCTACTTAGGCAAAAATTTCATTTAAGGACATTTTCAAGAGTCTGAGAGACTTCAGAGCCACAAGAGTTATGAGTTCGATAAGACATTAGGCACAACCGGGTAAAAAAATTCGAAGAAACACCGAACTTTTATTTAGGAAAACATATTTTGGTCCAGGATATGAAAGTGAAAGTATATGGTGGTCATGGAAAAATCAATCATATACTTTTTAACAAGTACGCCAAAAAAGCACTTTGAAAATATTCAAAATATTTTCAACGTTAATTCCTCCGCCAAAGACATTGACCATGGAGGTACATATTACTGTATAAACAGATCCAAATCACATCAAATTCCAATCCCGTCTGAGAGAAATCGATAGGGATTTTCTTTTATGTAAAAATCGCAATCATCCAAAGATGTAAGGGCCCTTATTGTCAGTGTATAAATGAAATCACGCCTTGAGAGAGCGTCGTTAATAATTTGAGGTAGTGCAGCCTTGACCCATTACTCGTCTATCGAAGCATATCTTATCTCGAAACCGCTTGTGAGTGGAAGAATGGAGCAGAACGCGACTGGCGCCCTTCTAAATATAAATTGGTGTCGCGTCAATTTGATGCCTGGTAGTGTGTTCTTCTACATTGTCAGCAGCGAAAGTCACATGACGCATGGTACAGGAATGTGGGATGGGAGTTGTAGGTATTTTTGAGGTGCGTTACCGCATTGTGTCGTGAGGGAGCGTTTGAGCTCGCTTTTTGTGTTTTTGGTTCTGGACTTCTGCCACTTCTTGTGAAATATGTTGCCGCGTTATGTCGTGATATGGAGTGTTTATGCTCCTCTGTTTGTGGTTCTGCTTCTTCGAATATTCTTTTCCTCGGTTTCCAATGCTGGATTGGATTTGAGTCATGCTTGTTGCCAGCAGCGAGTGCCACATGACGCATGGTACAGAATTGGGGGATGAGCAGTGTAGGTGTTCGTGGAATGAGTTGCCGCATTGTGTTCGTGATATTTAATGTTTATGCTCCTCTTTTTTGTGTTTCTGCTGTTTGTGGTCCTCTTTTTGTAATTTTGCTTCTGCAAATCTTCTTCTTTCTCTGAATCTTCTGATTCCTCCGTTTCTGGTTCTGATAGAGTATATATCACTGCGATTTCTTTGTGGAATTAATTTTTCCCCTCGCTTTTCTTTCCCAGTAAGTTTGGTCCTTTCGCAGTTTGTTCATGATCCTCTCGACTATTGTTTTCCACATATAATATGGTCCCCCTATTTTTAATTTGCCGCTGTTCAGTGTTAACACTTTCTTCAGTAGATGTGTTGGGTCCTTTCTTTGGACATGTCCCCAGTATTTCATTGCGTACATTTCTATCCTTTTTGTGATTAATTATGAAAAACCTCACTTGAAAATTTACTTAATAAATTTATATTATTACCATACTTTAAGAGTAATGCATTATTAATTAGTACGGGTTTAATTTATAATAAATTCATTTGAATATTTTTAATAATTGAAAATGAAATGAAAAATATTACCAGAATTACATAAGAAATTCATATGACCACCCTTTAAGAACAATGCGTTATTGATTATTTCGGGTATAATTTAAATTAAATTCGTTTGATTATTTCCAAAATAATCATGAAAAATAATTTACTTGAAGGTGTATGTAGGAATATTATGGCCATACTTTAATAATTTATTGCCTGCCCAAAATTTGTCAACACCTGCCAACTTTATGGGTTTGATGGACCTAAGCACGTCCTGATCTTTGTTTCTAAGAAAGTTATTTACAAATAATACATTAAAAATTAACAGCACTCATCTGTGATTCGTATTACTTCTCTTCTGTTCCTTTTCCTTTTTAGTTTGGTTTATTCCATTACACTAAAAACAGTGTGGAGCTCTGGATCACGTGTGTAATTAATCACTAACTATATTTCTCACAGAATCGCAAATCACACACGAGATATGTATTACTTTTCAAACACCTGTCACCCACTTGGCAACTTAAAATTATATCTTTTACACTTCGTATTTAGCTTAAGTGATGTCACATAAAAAAGGATCTATGGAGAGACGTCCACTCTCGGCCACGTCTGGCTTGAGACCAGATATAATAACCTACATTATGAAAAAAAAAGTTATCCTGCAAGTCGATGCACTTAAACAATAAGCGACTGAAATTTCGATAACTTTTTTGAATTTCAGTTGTTTAAATAAATATTTTGCACTAAAATTTGGCAGGAAGATGTAGATCAATAAAAGGCTTGGTTTCACGTCTTTCTTTTCAGTATGTGCATTACTACATTATATTTCTTAAATTATACAAAACGGGCAATTTTTGACGTTTCTTTTGAGTTTTTTTTTTATTGCGAACAACTTGGTAGGTATTGTCTAAATGTTGGTTGTGGTTTTTCTTACTTTTTGGTAGGTACTTTTATTTTTACGATGCGGTTACTAGGACACTATGACACAATAGATATTGGAGGAGATCTATTTATTTTGAACTTAAAAGGTTAGGAGAAGAATAGAACTTTCATATGATCCAAATTAGAATTGATTTCACGTTTTTGAGATTTTTGGCGACATTATTATTATTATTAGTAGTCGTTTTTTATTATTATTGTTATTATTAATTTCTATTAGTTTTACATAAGTATCTTCTTAATACTAACATTTTTCTTATTATGTTTTTAAGAGTATAAGTGGTAGAAATCTGCTAAGCTAAACGTATTATTATTATAAAATGCTTATCGAGTTTACTGTGCTATAAGATAAAGTTTTTATATTATATTATTCTAAAATTGTTGCACAATAATTTTCAACAAAAAATAAATGAAATATTTCTGGACTTTTCACGTTTCCTGTATATTTAAAATCTTTAATTTATATTTTAAACCCTATTCTAGCATATTTTAACTTATTTTTCGTGGTTAATAAAATCCTGACCTAATCTTGTAAAACTGACACCGGGATCGTTAAAAATACATCCAATTCATGGTCTACTTATTTAAAATTTTTATATATATGTTGAACGCCATTCTGCTGTGTTTTAACCTGTTAAAAAAAATCCTGACCTGATGGAGCAAAACTCGCATCGGAATCGTCTTCAGCAGTCAATAATACATCGAATACATGGTGTGCTTATTTAAATAAAATCTTTAATTTATATTTTAAACCCTATTCTGGCCTGTTTTAACCTGTTTTTCGTAGTTAACAAATAATCCTGACTTATTTCGTAAAACTGACGTCGGGATCGTGTTCATCGGCCAAAAATGCATGGTACTATATATGTGAAACCTCAGAAAATTGACTTTTTTTGTGTGCCTGGGTAATTAAAAATACTTTAAAATACAAATGACATCAGACATTATTCTAACCTGTGGCATGTATAGCTAGGATAAAGGTTTAATGGGTTCTATAATTGTATTTTAAAGTCTTTCTATAATATTTTTACTTAATATCTCTAGTAGTATTTTTAGAATAGAAGTTAATATACTTATTAAAAATGGGTTAAGTAATTTCTTAATAATTATGAAAAAAGATTTACCAAAAAAAAAAAAAAACTGAGCATTACAGGGGATCGAACCCACTGCATAAAGAAGATAGAATTTTAGTTTATAATTTCATAATGTCATCTTTCTTTGAGATTAACTTTTTTAAGCAAAAGTGAATTCTCAACCCACTTACATATTTCGGTTGTTATTTCCTTCCAACGAACAGGTAGTCAAATTTTCCAAATTAAGTAATTTGGTTACCTGTCCTTTGGATGGAAATAAAACCGAAAACGAGATTCCGTCTAATATTTAAGTAAGTGGATTCAGATTTCACATAGTTACGGCCAGTTTCATAATCGATATAAAGTCTCCTTTAATTTGAAAATGCCCCTTTAACTTGTAAAATCCGTTTCATAATCAATTTTTAAAGAAGGCTTTGCGAAAAAGCTTCCTTTAACGTAAAGCCTGGAATTTGATAGTTTTTGTAACATAAAGCAAAATTTATTGAAAATCCTAACCTACAAATTCCTCTTTGTGTCTGTCAAAAGTGGTTAGTGCATTTAGCATATTAGAAAAAGTTAAAGTGAGTAATTACCTTCGTTTAATTGATCTAAGTTCAAGTTCATCATCAGACGAGGAGGAGGATTTCATGCTTTTAAGGAGAAACAAAATATATTGAATAAAGTATAGCCCAGTCGATGAAAATTTGGCAAACCGAGTAAACTTTTTTTTTAATGAGTTCGTGAAAATGTAGAGAATAATATCCTGAAAAGTTTACATTTCGCTCGGATGCAGAACATAAAAAGAAAGTGAAAAAATTTTTTTCATTAATTTTTTCAAAATTTTGAAATTAAATCAAGCTAGAAGAAAATAAAAAATACAGATGGATAGATTACGTATTTATGAACAAAAAATGTTCCAACAAAATTTATCGTTAAAGTCACAGTTTTCCCGGAAAAAAATAGTCAAGTTTAACGTTATAACTCGGAGCGAGATCCATGCGTGCACGCGCTTGAATACGCATGACTGTGACACCGACGCACTGAATTACATGTCACTAAATCAGAATTTGTTCAGTCTATATGAGTGTTGGTTCATTTAAAATATAGAAATTGTAGCTTTCTGATGCCTTTTTGTTTTAAACAAAACAAGCAAAAGATGGATGGGGAAAATATACTTATATATATTATCACGCCCGAATTCAATCGTCGCAATAAACAATATAGAAAAAAAATAAAAGCCCTTCAAAAAAACTCTTTCTTCATTGAGAACTTTTGAAAAGTATATACACTTCATGAGTATTATGGTTTAATATGTTGTAGTAACGAGGATTAAAAAATCAAATCATTTTAATTTCCTTGCTTGATGATTTTTTGATAAATATATATATTGGAGGCTGTAACTTGCCGAGAAATTGACCCATCGGAAAATATAAAATATCACTATTTCGGAAAAAATGTACATTTTTCGAATGTTCACACACAAACTCGTTTATTTGTATGCATTTTTTCGAAAATATAATCAATCAGATCATGATAAGAAATTGCGATTTTCACGATCTTATCCTTATAACTATGAAAATATCTTTGATTGTTTTGAATAAATTCTGGACCTTTTCCAATACATTAACAAATGTATAAGAAATCCATTGGATATAGCTGAAATGTGGATATGTGTACCTGTAATAAATACAGTAAAGGCACGTAAAAATTCATGCGAGCGTTTCATCGGCTATTTATGATGTCTGTGTTGTGTATGCATTGATAATTATATATTTTCCCTCCATACTCTCCATTTAACCTCCTTTTCACTAAGAAAAATGTTTAAAACCTGTAATCAGAAAGAGAAAAAAAGCTTTATTTTACTCGATAGAGCAGCTAAGAATTTTTAGAGGTTCCATAGTATGCATTTAACCGAGCGCTGGCCGCGCAGAGTGACAAAGTTACTTCATTATTTTTTTCCAGAAATACCGTGGCTTTAGCGATAAATTTTATTGCGATATTTTTTGTTCAGAAACACGTGGTCTATCCACCTGTACTTTTTATTTTTTCTTACCCTGACTTAATTTCAAAATTTTGAAAAAATGGATAAAAAAATTTTTTTTTTCACTTTTCTGCATCCGAGCGAAATGTAAACTTTTCAGGATATTATTCTATACACTTTCAAGAACTCATTAAAAAAAAAATTAATCGGTTTGTAAATTTTTGTGGGTTTCACTACGAAATGTTCTCTGTCGTCTGGGCTAGTAGCAGTATTTAACAAAATACGATAATATAGACTTTTTGGCATATTGTTTTGTACAATCGACGTCAGCTTAAGTTCACCGCGGTTGAAGATGGTGTCTTTCTAACACGCGCCGCTACAAATAAGATTAGTAGCATCTCTAACGTTGGTGAGTTTAAGGTGACGGCGATGGTATGTTACTTTTTCATTATAATCGCATTAAAAATAAAAAAACGAACTATTACTGAAAATACAAAAAATAGTGATTTTGTAGTGATTTTGTATCCAACTTCAACAAGACATATCTCACGAGTCCATAAAATTGGGTACAGCTTATCTGTAAGAAACCAAGGCCTAATTTTTTTTGATAACATCCACTCCCACTATCACCCCGACCTAGAGTGTATTAAATAGGTAATGCGACAATAATCCTCACAGTGCCTTTATTAGTGCTTATTTTGTACATAATGTAATAAATGTCAGGAGTAATAGAATCTCTCATTACTTAGGCATAGAAAGATAATTTTACATATTCTGTGCATACGTCCATACAGTGTTCTATACATTCCCGGCCTTTCGTTTGTGTTTAGCAGGGTGTATTTAATACACCCTGGTGTTTAGCGAAACAAGAGTCCAGCGGCATCTGACATTAGGTAGCTAAATTAAAAACATTGAAAGAATATATGCAACACTACATGCCGCATGGCAAATTCGTCTATTAGGCAATCCAAACCACGTGACTTCCAACATGGCGCGGGGGGCAAACATTCGTTTTCATTCGTTAAACGTTTGGGTTTTTCTGTTGTTTTGGTTATATTTCCGGAATTTAATAAAAATAAACCTGTGTTTGCTCTCCGCGCCATATTAAAAATAAACTTTGACAGGTCGTTGGATCGCTTAATAGGGCATCTGCACGTCACAGCTAACCTTAAAATATACAATATAACCTCAAAAATATATATTTTTTAACATATACAAGTATTATGTAGCTATTATTAAAATTTCTGCCTCGTTCCCGTACTTTCAACGAAAATCTAGTTCAATGTTATATTGATGAAATTTTAAATAGTTTTTGCAGGTTAGAAATCTAACCTATAATTAGCAGTCTACTTTTATTAATCCATAATATTGAAAAATCATTTACGTGATTGTTTAAATATTTGCTTGAAGCCAGTATGGCTCCAAGCTAGAAATTCGTATACAAACATTAAAAATGAGAATAAGCTTAAAAAACTTAAAACTTGAGGTTATGCTAGTTATATGATGCACATGCCTTCATAGACCTTTTCATCATAAGCGCGCGCATGTGCTGCCGCTATGTTTGTTTGCGGGAACTATGAAATGTTCGGACACTTGGTTGTCAAAATGGCTGGACCGGTATCATTTTTCCACATTAATTTAGACGAAAGTGTGATTGACGGTGCAAAATTAGTACACAACAATGTAGAAGAACACACTTGGGCTCAATTAAGGCGCTAGCTCAAGTATCCTGGCCGTAAAATGACTGGAAGCAAGAATAAAGAACTGGTTGCAAGGTTAGAATTCAACTATCAACTTATCAATTTATATACAAGTGCATTAAAAGAAAACCAATGTGTTTAGTCTACAATATGCTTAATAACATTCTTCGTGCAGTAATTGATAATGCAGTAAAAATATTTTCTGTTTTTTTACGAAAATGTAGGGTCAAAAATGCAACTGAAAATGAGGTTTTTTGTCGATCCTTCTGTGGATAAAGCTGACTCCTTTTTTTCTAATTTTTTCAAATAGGTAAATTATACGATATGGTACTACCTATTTTCAGAAAATTGGTAACAGATTCATCATTATTTGGTTAAAAAACGTTATGTTTATGTCAAATCCAATATTGACATGCGAAAACTGTCCGAAACATGGCGGAACTCGACGTTTTTTAAACAATGATGAATCTGTCAACAATTTTTTGAAAATAGGTAGTGCCATATCGTATAGTTTACCTATTTGAAAAAATTGGAAAAAAAGGAGCCAGCTTTATCCACAGAAGGATCGACAAAAAACCCCATTTTCAATTGCATTTTTGACCCGACATTTTCATAAAAAAAACAGAAAATATTTTTACTGCATTATCAATTACTGCACGAAGAATGTTATTAAGCATATTGTAGACTAAACACATTTGTTTTCTTTTAATGCACTTGTATATAAATTGATAAGTTGATAGTTGAATTCTAACTTTGCAACCAGTTCTTTATTCTTGCTTCCAGTCATTTTACGGCCAGGATACTTGAGTTAGCGCCTTAATTGAGCACAAATGTGTTCTTCCACAATGTTGTGTACTAATTTTGCACCGTCAATCACACTTTCGTCTAAATTAATGTGGAAAAATGATATCGGTCCAGCCATTTTGACAACCAAGTGTCCGAACATTTCATAGTTCCCGCAACCAAACATAGCGGCAGCAAATGCGCACGCTTATGATGAAAAGGTCTATTTATGCACAGGTAATGGAGAACATCTCTTTTTATTATTTCCGCCAGAATACAGCAGCCGTACTCGGTTGTTTCACATACCTTTCTAGGTATGTGGGTTGTTCGCGTTGTTGGGGTTATGTTATATCCAATGTCAATACGAACAGTAAACAAAATTAATTAGAAAAATGTATAAAATGAAAACATGTTCTGTGTACCAAAGTGTTCCAACATAGCAAATTTAAACTATTACAGGTTATATTGATATGTAGGTTATCTGACAAGTTCAGAATGACTAAACCGAGTGCATGGTGCAATCTGTCGAATATATGAAGAACTGGCTTCGATTGTTCTCCATTGTAGGACCATAAAGCTCGCGCCATCTACTAAAGTAAATAGAAACCATGAACTTATAAAGCCATTATTAGAGTAGGAAAGTGTCGTAAGTCCGATCACCTATTTAATACACCGTGCCCCGAACCCATTAGTAAAGGGTGTGAAAAAAATAAAATTGTGATTTAGAGTGTGCATATACACGACTGTCTTTAATGTGAACAGGCCGGAGTGTACGATGTGGCAACGTTGCAATCTTAAACTCTGTCAGTCCTACTAATAGTCTATGTAATGAAGGAAAAAATAGTGTAAACATTTCGTGCAAAGACGAGATTACCTCCCCCCCCCCGTTTTCGAGTTGCTGAAGACGATGGAAGTGGTGGGAGAAGTTTTTGACCGCACCAACCCCCTGAAGCGGCCAAAAAACATCCCTTCTAACCACCCCTTTTATGTATCCCTTTATGTTTTCATATATAAACGGGACTAGGGAATGATTTATCGACGGGTTATACTTGAAATTATATGGAGGAGGGTTATAGGGTAAGTGGAATCCAGACAGCATGAAAATACTTTTATGACAAAATAAATTATTTGCTTACAATTAATTTAAAAAACCTAGGTCGTTAACAAACAGCATAACAATCCTCATATTCTTCAAAATGCACATTGCACGCGATCTCTTCTCCATCATCATCGCCCCAGCGATAACTGGTGGATGAGGGTAAATTTCTGTTACCCGGGGCACTGCACCAGACACTAACATAAACTTTTTCATTTCTCTCTCCTTCCACACACCATAAGCATCTTTGTATCGTTCAGATTTGGATATTGTGCTGTCATAAAAATATTTTATGCACACCACTGAATATTTTGTAGGCTGCCAATTTTTCCTAGAAATTCTCTTTACCCACTGTTTCCTCAGTTCTGGTTCTTTGGGAAATCTAAAGGCTCGGACATAACCTTTAGATGAAGAACTGTAATTGGTTGTACAGCCAGGTACACAATATTTATCTGGCATGTTGTTATTGTTTTCAGACCCCAGACCTAGAATTAATTAAAATTATATTATTGGTTTTGGTAGTAAAAGTGAATTGAATTAAAAATATAGCTTGCATAAAAAGTAAGGTTATAACGTGATTTGACGCACAAAAAGTGATTTCAGATGCGATAGATATCCATATAATTAATTAAAATAATAACTACTTACTTTATAAAACACAATTTGTGAAATTACACCAACAGAGAGGCACTTTTTATGTATTATAATGCCAATTTATTCGTGAAAGATTACTGCACAACTGCTTTGTTTTGTCAAGAAAGGACTGAACTACATGTTGCCACATTTCCATATTCCGGCCTGTTCACATTAAAGCCGGTCGTGGCATATAACATAAACATAAACATAAACATAAACATAAACATGAACATGAACATGAACATGAACATGAACATGAACATGAACATGAACATGAACATGAACATGAACATGAACATGAACATGAACATGAACATGAACATGAACATGAACATGAACATGAACATGAACATGAACATGAACATGAACATGAACATGAACATGAACATAAACATAAACATAAACATAAACATAAACATAAACATAAACATAAACATAAACATAAACATAAACATAAACATAAACATAAACATAAACATAAACATAAACATAAACATAAACATAAACATAAACATAAACATAAACATAAACATAAACATAAACATAAACATAAACATAAACATAAACATAAACATAAACATAAACATAAACATAAACATAAACATAAACATAAACATAAACATAAACATAAACATAAACATAAACATAAACATAAACATAAACATAAACATAAACATAAACATAAACATAAACATAAACATAAACATAAACATAAACATAAACATAAACATAAACATAAACATAAACATAAACATAAACATAAACATAAACATAAACATAAACATAAACATAAACATAAACATAAACATAAACATAAACATAAACATAAACATAAACATAAACATAAACATAAACATAAACATAAACATAAACATAAACATAAACATAAACATAAACATAAACATAAACATAAACATAAACATAAACATAAACATAAACATAAACATAAACATAAACATAAACATAAACATAAACATAAACATAAACATAAACATAAACATAAACATAAACATAAACATAAACATAAACATAAACATAAACATAAACATAAACATAAACATAAACATAAACATAAACATAAACATAAACATAAACATAAACATAAACATAAACATAAACATAAACATAAACATAAACATAAACATAAACATAAACATAAACATAAACATAAACATAAACATAAACATAAACATAAACATAAACATAAACATAAACATAAACATAAACATAAACATAAACATAAACATAAACATAAACATAAACATAAACATAAACATAAACATAAACATAAACATAAACATAAACATAAACATAAACATAAACATAAACATAAACATAAACATAAACATAAACATAAACATAAACATAAACATAAACATAAACATAAACATAAACATAAACATAAACATAAACATAAACATAAACATAAACATAAACATAAACATAAACATAAACATAAACATAAACATAAACATAAACATAAACATAAACATAAACATAAACATAAACATAAACATAAACATAAACATAAACATAAACATAAACATAAACATAAACATAAACATAAACATAAACATAAACATAAACATAAACATAAACATAAACATAAACATAAACATAAACATAAACATAAACATAAACATAAACATAAACATAAACATAAACATAAACATAAACATAAACATAAACATAAACATAAACATAAACATAAACATAAACATAAACATAAACATAAACATAAACATAAACATAAACATAAACATAAACATAAACATAAACATAAACATAAACATAAACATAAACATAAACATAAACATAAACATAAACATAAACATAAACATAAACATAAACATAAACATAAACATAAACATAAACATAAACATAAACATAAACATAAACATAAACATAAACATAAACATAAACATAAACATAAACATAAACATAAACATAAACATAAACATAAACATAAACATAAACATAAACATAAACATAAACATAAACATAAACATAAACATAAACATAAACATAAACATAAACATAAACATAAACATAAACATAAACATAAACATAAACATAAACATAAACATAAACATAAACATAAACATAAACATAAACATAAACATAAACATAAACATAAACATAAACATAAACATAAACATAAACATAAACATAAACATAAACATAAACATAAACATAAACATAAACATAAACATAAACATAAACATAAACATAAACATAAACATAAACATAAACATAAACATAAACATAAACATAAACATAAACATAAACATAAACATAAACATAAACATAAACATAAACATAAACATAAACATAAACATAAACATAAACATAAACATAAACATAAACATAAACATAAACATAAACATAAACATAAACATAAACATAAACATAAACATAAACATAAACATAAACATAAACATAAACATAAACATAAACATAAACATAAACATAAACATAAACATAAACATAAACATAAACATAAACATAAACATAAACATAAACATAAACATAAACATAAACATAAACATAAACATAAACATAAACATAAACATAAACATAAACATAAACATAAACATAAACATAAACATAAACATAAACATAAACATAAACATAAACATAAACATAAACATAAACATAAACATAAACATAAACATAAACATAAACATAAACATAAACATAAACATAAACATAAACATAAACATAAACATAAACATAAACATAAACATAAACATAAACATAAACATAAACATAAACATAAACATAAACATAAACATAAACATAAACATAAACATAAACATAAACATAAACATAAACATAAACATAAACATAAACATAAACATAAACATAAACATAAACATAAACATAAACATAAACATAAACATAAACATAAACATAAACATAAACATAAACATAAACATAAACATAAACATAAACATAAACATAAACATAAACATAAACATAAACATAAACATAAACATAAACATAAACATAAACATAAACATAAACATAAACATAAACATAAACATAAACATAAACATAAACATAAACATAAACATAAACATAAACATAAACATAAACATAAACATAAACATAAACATAAACATAAACATAAACATAAACATAAACATAAACATAAACATAAACATAAACATAAACATAAACATAAACATAAACATAAACATAAACATAAACATAAACATAAACATAAACATAAACATAAACATAAACATAAACATAAACATAAACATAAACATAAACATAAACATAAACATAAACATAAACATAAACATAAACATAAACATAAACATAAACATAAACATAAACATAAACATAAACATAAACATAAACATAAACATAAACATAAACATAAACATAAACATAAACATAAACATAAACATAAACATAAACATAAACATAAACATAAACATAAACATAAACATAAACATAAACATAAACATAAACATAAACATAAACATAAACATAAACATAAACATAAACATAAACATAAACATAAACATAAACATAAACATAAACATAAACATAAACATAAACATAAACATAAACATAAACATAAACATAAACATAAACATAAACATAAACATAAACATAAACATAAACATAAACATAAACATAAACATAAACATAAACATAAACATAAACATAAACATAAACATAAACATAAACATAAACATAAACATAAACATAAACATAAACATAAACATAAACATAAACATAAACATAAACATAAACATAAACATAAACATAAACATAAACATAAACATAAACATAAACATAAACATAAACATAAACATAAACATAAACATAAACATAAACATAAACATAAACATAAACATAAACATAAACATAAACATAAACATAAACATAAACATAAACATAAACATAAACATAAACATAAACATAAACATAAACATAAACATAAACATAAACATAAACATAAACATAAACATAAACATAAACATAAACATAAACATAAACATAAACATAAACATAAACATAAACATAAACATAAACATAAACATAAACATAAACATAAACATAAACATAAACATAAACATAAACATAAACATAAACATAAACATAAACATAAACATAAACATAAACATAAACATAAACATAAACATAAACATAAACATAAACATAAACATAAACATAAACATAAACATAAACATAAACATAAACATAAACATAAACATAAACATAAACATAAACATAAACATAAACATAAACATAAACATAAACATAAACATAAACATAAACATAAACATAAACATAAACATAAACATAAACATAAACATAAACATAAACATAAACATAAACATAAACATAAACATAAACATAAACATAAACATAAACATAAACATAAACATAAACATAAACATAAACATAAACATAAACATAAACATAAACATAAACATAAACATAAACATAAACATAAACATAAACATAAACATAAACATAAACATAAACATAAACATAAACATAAACATAAACATAAACATAAACATAAACATAAACATAAACATACCACATATAGTAGACAACCCCAAATTCAAAGCCAAGGTTGTCTAGAAGGGGGTTACACATTTAGGAAAAAGGCAGAGATACATCCATACCACGGTGTATTAAATAGGTGATAGTGCATGGTTTCTATTTACTTTAGTAGATGGCGCGAGCTATAAGATCCTACAATTACTTGGGCATGTGCATCGTATAACTAACATAACCTCAAATTTTAAGGTTTTTTTCGTTTATTCTCATTTTTAATGTTTGTATAGGCATTTTTAGCTTGGAGTCATACTGGCTCCAAGCAAATAATTAATAATTCACGCAAATAGTTTTTCAATATTGTTGATTAATAAAAATAGACTGCTAATTTATAGGTTAGATTCCTAACCTGCAAAAAATGTCTTATTTTATTGTGACAAACGATTTAAAACTTCATACACATTACGTTGAACTTGATTTTGGTTGAAAGTACAGGAACCAGGCAGAAATTTTAATAATAGCTACTAGTCTAATAATTATAAAAATTTCCATCACAAAAAATGTTATCTGAGATTTTCCTTCAGTAACTGTTAGTGGAGTGGTTATATATCAAAAAACCACAAAAACCTGTTCTGCGGGGGTGCCGCAACCCTCCCAAAAAACCACGCCTTCGGTGAGAAAAGCCTTATTTTACTGATGACTCGTTAACCGTTGAAGATATAAAAAAATTGCTTATCATAAAAAAGAAAGATTGACTAATTTCCTTAAAAAAAGTGCTTTGTAATCTTGTTGTATATGCCATGGTTTTCGAGAAAATCGATATTGAAAAAATTCCAAAATTTGTATTTTTAGTGCGCGCGAATTTTCGTTTATTTGAAATTTTTTGCGCGCGGCCTATAGAAAAAATTGAATTGCTCGAAAACCATACAAGCTAGGAATAAAAACCAAAATGGGTTTTAAAGGGGATATAAAATACTCTCTTGTGTTGCTATTTTTGATGGCTATTGATTTTTTGAGCTAAATTTTCAAGATGTTTTGGTCTTTTTTTTTATTTTTAGGAAGCAGTAAAAAATTGGCAAAAATTTGGCCAACTTCAAAATTGCTGGTAAATGGGAATATTTTTATTCCTAACTTTTTCTGCATTGAAGTACTACCTTGAACTAAAAGATAATGAATTTATAACTTATATTAAAGTCAGTTTATTTTTTATGGGCGTGTGAATAGTTAGAGACGCAAAAAATTGAGAGATAGCTATATTATATTGTTATTTTTATATAATAATAAATAACAATAGCCATCAAAAATGGCAACACAAGAGAGTATTTTATATTTCCTTTTGACTTTTCTTCCTAGCTTGTATGGTTTTCGAGCAATTCAATTTTTTCTGTAGGCCACGCGCAATAAATTTCAAATAAACGAAAATTCGCGCGCATTAAAACTACAAATTTTGAAATTTTTTTTAATATCGATTTTCTCGAAAACTCTGGCATATACAACAAAATTACAATAAGACTTTTTTTAGGACGTTAGTCAAGCTTTCTTTTTTATAATGAGCATTTTTTTATATCTTCAACGGTTAACGAGTTATCAGTAAAGTAAGGCTTTTTTCACTGAAGGGGTGGTTTTTTGGGGGGGTTGCGGCACTCCCCAGAACGGATTGTTGTGGTTTTATGATGTATAATAACCTCTCCACTAATAGTTACTGAAGGAAAATCTCAGATAACATTTTTTGCGATCTTCTAGCGTATTTTTTACTTTACCGACTGGAGTATACGTAATACTTGTAAATCTTGAAACATATATTTTTGAGGTTAGCTGTGACGACACGTGCAATGCTGCATGCAGTCTTGCATATATTCTTTCATTGTTTTAATTTAGCTACTTAATGTCAGATGTCACTGGACTCTTGTTTCACTAAACAAAAACAAAGGGCCGGGAATGTATGCAACACTATATACACGTACGCACGGAACCTGTAAAATTATCTTTTTATACGTAAGTAATGAGAGATCTTATTGGTCCTGCCATCTATTACATTATGTACAAATTAAGCACTTATGAAGCCACTGTGAGGGTTGCCGTCGCATCACCTATTTAATACACCCTGATCCATACCTACCGGTGTTGTCAGCATCGGGGCTGGGGCTCGAATCCAGAACACGATAGACAGTCGGTCAGTATATTCGCGACTCAATACGCCATTAGCCATTAAAATTCTTTATTTATTCTATATATTATATGTCATTTGAATTATGATTAAAGTATTTCATTTAAGTGGGTATATTAATGCATATACATTTTAATCGACCGAGCCGGTAGCCGGTAAGAACCAGTGGTCTAATAAACTTTTTTGACATTAGCCACCCCCACCGGAAATTTGGATGTGAAAGTAGTTTTTTACTTTATTAATTAGATTCGCAGTCACAAATATCCGACAGTAACTTTCGCTCACGTTAAGGTATAGCAACAGCTGAAGAAAATTGTTTAATTTAAATCTGGAAATATTTCTTTGTGTTAAATGACGATTATAGACAAATTAACTAAAATGTTGCTAACTTTGCTTTCAATTAAATGGGCGCAACAGAAAAGTTAATATCAGTATTTATGAATTAATTAACCACATTTGACTGAAGACCCTTGACCCAAGAGTAACGTTTGCAGATGACATTACTATATGGCTCATACTCTAGCTATTACACTGCGGGATACAGAAGCTAATTTAACTTTAGAACAGGTATCAATCAATAATGTTAATAAACTTATTACTATCGTACCATAAAATAATCGTTTGTAATTTGTCAAAATAATAATATTGTGGATAACAAAAGCCGTTTTCATATCTTATTTTTTTTAAGAAGATGTTTAAGCTGCATCCAGACAAGTAAAGTAAGAACTTGCCTAGATAGTAATATGATATTCTCATCTGTCACTTCGGAAATCAGTGCATGTTTACATATATAAAATGCAAATATTTTGTCGAATTTTTAAACAGATTGTTATTAAAAGGTATTATTTCTTATGTTTATTTCACTTTTATTCCAATAATTAACTGAGATGTTTAACTTATACTCATACCATGTTTTTATTTCAATTGTGTCTTTTGCTATTTACAAGCCTTTCTTGGGATCTGCTGGGAGGCTAAGTTATGCTTAAAAAACAATGTTAAAAATAGTTGTTTTGGTCCCAAAATTTGGGGGTTAGGGTTGACAACGAGCCAATCTGACAGTTCTGACTTCGGATTCGGTTTCAGCGGGTCCAAATACATAGGAATACACTGGACTGGTTCCAGGCCAGACCACTTTTTTTGTGTGTGGCTGTGTAATAGTCATCCACTTGGGCAGAGCTTTAATGCCTTTAAGGTAATTTGGTCACAGGAATCTCTAAATAACAAAATAGAGTAGAATTTAACAATTTTCATACACAATATAGTATTCAAAAAACCAAGGAACGACAAGGTCGTTTTATACTTATATTTTTAAATCGAATGATTAACGATATCTGTCCGCATAGGTAGTTAGTACATGTACTTCACATACCCCAATTACGCTGGCAGACGAAACTTCCGAACGGAAAGTTTTTTTTTTCTTTTTCCGGTTAGGGCACGCGCCGTTCGGAAGTTTCGTCTGCCAGCGTAATTGGGGTATGTGAAGTACATATACTAACTACCCCCCCACCATACCAAAAAGTTCCAGAGAGAAAAAAATTTTGTATTTATATGGTCTCTTCGATTACCGACTGGCAGTAGTGATGCAGATATTCGGATGATTTCGGTACTCGGATTACACGGAATCGGATGAGAAGAATATTCGGATTAATCATTCGATGTCGAATTAAATATGTGTTAGTGATGTGATGTCGTGATTTTTCAATCACTTTGTTAACAGTGATTGCAATCTCGTTTAAAGCGAATGCAAGTATTACTGATGTTAGTAATGTTTCTCCTCAGATCTCAAAATCGATGAGCGGTGGGGAGAAATCTAAAAAAAAATTCTCCAAATCTCATAATTCATGAGCGGGGGGATTATCCAAGTGCACGATTGACATTTGTTTGTTGTTTTGTACTTAAAATTAATCCGAGTATATTTATTCGCATGAAATTTTAATACTCGCAATCAAGCGAGTATTTTGATACTCGGATTAACCGAGTATTTTAATTCGAATTCGCCCAACACTAACTGGCAGACGGTAACCACTCGACGTTGAATTTGCACGCTATTTCCTAGACTATAGACTTAAGAGGGTCATTGGCATGGAAGGCGGTTAAAACGCATTTTAAACACATTTTTCTTTGATGAAGTGGAGTTAATTAAACCTAAAGAAAACAGTATTACTTATAACACTGGCACACAAAATTAAAATAGTGGTCTCTTCTGGTACTCCATTGGGTAACCCATATGTATTTAGGTGTACTGAACATGAATAACGTGTCCGTTTAGCTCCATTGGCCACTATTCTTTTTATAAATCGCGACAATAACCTAAAAAAACTCATAATTTAGGTTATTTTCGCAATTTACTAAAAATTGATAGGTAACGGAGCTAAACGGATACCTCATTCATATTCAGCATGTCGAAATACATAGGAGTTGCCCAATGGAGTCCTAGAAACAGACCTTTTTTTGTGTGTGTCTGTGTAATATATGAATATCACCGGATCCTCCGCCATTTTCTAGAAAATCGCTTATGCAAATATTATTACACAGACACAAAATAAAAAGTGAAAACTGATCTACTTCTGGGACTTCATTGAGAAAAATGGTAGCCAATGAAGATACACGGACGCCTAATTCGTGTTCAGCACGTCGAAATATATATAGGTTACCCAATGGAGTACCAGAAAAAGACCATTTTTTTATTTTGTGTGCCTGTGGAATTAAAACAAAAAAGAATCATTGACATAGCAAAATCCAATAATAAATGTAATATGAGCTTTTTTGGGCTAATGTGACCCATTTGAGAATGTTATTAAGAAAAATGTTGTATACATATGATAAAAATAGAAGAATTAGGTAACATAAACATAGAGAGAAGTTGATAATTGACTGACACAATGAATACTCCATGATCGTTAGTTACTATATTTGTGTAATATATTGTTTTATTTCTTTTTTAAACTTAGGTAATTCGAGGGATTCATTTCAATGGCAAGACCATTGTAGATAAACGTAATGTTTTATCAAAAATTTCGTTCGTAAAGGCTGGTTTCACGTACAGGAGTGAATACACCTCGCAATCTAACATTAACATTGTAGACATTATTTCTGAAGATAACCTTATTATATGGATATGAATGTGTGTTCAATAAGTGTGACATAAGCAAAGTTTAAATCTTTCATCAATTTTAAGCCAACCGAGCCCCGAGAATTTATGAGAGATGTGGTGGAATTTTCGTATTCCAGATAAAACGAATGCAAGAGCCCTCCACTTTTTGAGTACTATTTACATGATTTTGATCCAGGTAAAGCGAATATAAAAGAATTCCAAGGGCATTCTGCACATTTTGACTATGTTAACGTAGTAAGGGGTTAAAAATAATTCCAAGATTTTTTAAAGGGGTATCATTAATTATATCAAAGCTACTTCTTAATACTAAACATTCTCGTTTTTTCCGAATACCGATAGAACAGATTTTGAAGGATTTATTAGAAGTGCGTGCTTGGAAAACAGCTCAGCTAAGGCTTTTAAGTCATTATTAAGCAACTTGTGCATCTTTTTTGAAGAAAAAGAATGATATATTTGAGTGTAGTCAGCATACACGTGCACTATGAAAATACGATGTGTACATTGTGCAAGCAATGCCCCTAAGATAGATCCTTGCGGTACCTCTCAGTTCGAGTGGAAATAACTGCCTTTAATCGCACTTGTTGGCTTTGGTCACATCAATAGGATGGTAGCAAACTCGGGATATCGTCATATGCACCACTTAACTTCAGTATTTCAATGAGTATTTCATGATCAAAGGCTTTACTGAAGTCAAGTATCTTGTCTGAAAAACATCATCAGTAATAGTTATGCTTAAAATGAAGTTACTATAACTTTATAGTTATAGCTATAACTTCCTTCCAAGCAGAAGAAAATTTTCCCTGTAGAATAACCGAGTTGATGATGTTAGCTAAAATGGCAACAAATAATGATACAAAGTTTTATAAATATTGCCGGTAAACTTTCAGATCCAGCTAAGTAAATTATTAAAGGCACAATATTTCATGTCAATAAACTTAAACGAGAAATTGAATTCCCATAAGCAATTTAGTTGATAAGAGTTTCTGCTGTATCCGCAAATTTTTGGAACACTGTTTATTAAATAATTGCCGATTGCTTCAGAGTTCTCCATTGTTGTAACTCGTACTTAACTTCAGTACATTTTCAGTCAACCATGGTGCTGTTTTTGTAATGCTGACAGTTTCTTGTAATGTAACAAATTATGGTTCAGGTAACTGACTTTGGAATCCACATCAGGAATAAAAATATATTTAAATAAACGTCGTTGAAATTCATCTGCATTAAATTTTTTTTAATCTTTAATAGTATCAGGCACGGAACTAGAAGTACAAACTTGTTGCATATGAAAAGTTTTAAACATTGGTAATGAATAGTGAATATGTGCCTTTTTGGATAATATTTTATACTTGAATTTGGCTAGACCGTACACTTTACAGCATATTAAGATTTTCTGTTATAAAGCCGCTGTGCGTAAACTCTGCACATTTAATTTTTACTATATGCTATAAAGTACTTTATCAACTTGAAACGACGAATGAAACGATAATGTAGATAATGGATATCGAAAAAAACCGATGTAAAATAAATTATATTTTTTTGTCTCCCGTCGGAGATGGAAAGGTAGAGAGAGCTAGAATCTACAAATTGATGCTATAAACAGTTTATTTTAACCCATTTATTATTTTCTTGGGAAGACTGAAATAAGTGGATTTACTACACCTTGAAGACATAAAATGTTAAGGAAATCTTTGTGCCAGAAATTCGATTCAAGTAGCGTGATTGTTCATTTATTATATAAAGTGTAATTTATAATGCGTCCAATTTATCATGTATGCAGTTCAATAGTGCAACAGTATAACTAAGTGCACTGCAGTTGGTGAAATCAATTGCATTAATTTCCCGGTATAAAAAAGAATAATTTTTTCGTGCCATTCGATTCAGCTCGATAGGCGTAGTATTTGTGAGTACTTTAAAGATTTCCCAATTTGTTTATAGTCCAGGTGACAAGACGAAACAATTTCCTTTTTTTTGACAATTTGAGACAGTGGTTTTTTTAAACAGCCCTGTTTCGAGGTCGGGTAAAACACATTAAAAATGTAAAAACTGCAAAGATGCTGAACTATCTTTAATTAAGCAAATTCGGTAACAAAATCGGGTTTTTGTGCAGTGACTCATTTTTTATCTATCTAACGCTCCAAATGGTGGTATACAAAGTTAAAGATAATCAAAATCTCTATAAAAAACATTTTTTCCCTCAAACCAACAGTTTCCGAGCGTTAGCCGCGCAAAATTGATAAATTCTCAGTGAGCGCTGGGTGCATCGTTTTGCACTTGATTAAAGTGACTTTTTGCGCCATGTGGTAATAATTTACTACATAAACAATACAAGTCGTTCTATTACATTTGTCAAAACGATTACGTCAGCGGCATTCTATCATTTTCGGCAACTATTTATGATTTATTGCATTTGTGGTAATCATTGAATACAATAGCTATTTTTGTATTAAGAGCGTAAAGAGCCTTATTGGCGCTCGAGAGAGTGGAGCGCGTCAAATACTTGAGAGCGACAATTACACTTTACGCTCCAGTTACACACATGATTTTATCTACGATCATTTTAAAATATGAAAATAAAAAAATAATTATGTTGAATTTTTAACTGAAATCCGCGATTCGTTAAAATTTTATGAGGATGTCATGATACCAATATAAAAAAAAATCAGACACACAATCAGATCCTTTTTGCTACAAACCCAGAAGTTGGGGAGATATCTGCTGTCAGTTTATGTCAGTTTTGCTTCTGATTGAATTTATATTGTGATTTTATTTAGGACAAACAATGAGTATTATGGAAAATCAAGCAGAAAATAGTGACGATATATCAACGCCTGAAACTGACTCTTACAGACCTCCTTCTTCAGAGATATTGTGGTGGCTTAGAGCAAATACTAGGCAGAAACGTGACCTGCTGGATTAAAGCGCCAAATTTTACAAAGTTCTTATATATCCTCAGTACTATCAATTCAGGTGGGAGTGCCCGATTTCAGTGTCTGCCATCTGGAAATACGACACTATCTTTGTTTTATTTGGACTGAAACTGTACATTTTCGACTTTTATTTGGTTCTTACTAAATATCTCCCCAACTTCTGGGTTTATAGCAAAAAGGATCTGATTTAAACTAAATTTGCTACAATTTGAGACCAGAGCTGCTTTTGTAACTTTAATATTTTGCCAGATACAAGCTTCCAAAGTTCTGGACTTTTTTCAGGTTATTACGAAAATCAGTTGAGTTTACAGCAACACTATTCGAATCAATTTTAATCTAGACTAAATTTGCTACAACTTTGTTACATTCCTGAAGAATTCAGAGAACAAGATAGAACTGTTTTCCCTACTAAGTGATGCAGTCGCAGCTTATGACGTACATGGAGGTAAAGAAATATATATCATCATATGGTAAAACTGTTATTTCAAAAAATAGCAGTGCACCGATGTCCGAAACTGACCACGAAGAAGCTGATACCAGAATGTGTCTTCATATATTGGATGCATTACAAAAGGGTGCAACCAACATCCTCATAAGCACAGTTGACATAGATGTTATTGTGGTACTAGTAGGCATCTTTTTCGAGCTACAAACTTACAAACTTAATATTCAACTTTGGATTGCATTTGGTAAGGGTAAATAAACACTTCCGATATTATCATATCAACGCCATCTGCCAAGAGCTCGGAGAAAATATGTCGCAAGTATTGCCCTTTTTCCGTACTTTCACGGGTTCAGACACTACATCACAATTTTTTGGTAAGGGGAAAAAGTCAGCATGGAAGACATGGAAAGCATACCCTCCAGGCATTGAAGGATTTATCTTCTCTGCAACAACACATCCATTTTAGCCAGTAGATGCTAAAACAAAGGCATTTGAACTTATAGAACGATTCACATGCATCCTGTACGATGGCACAACAGAACTTGACAGCATCAACAAGCTCAAAGAGGATTTCTTCACACAAGAAAAAAAGTAAAGATGATGCAAAGTCTACCGCAAACACAGGATGCCCCCCCCATTCAACACACTAATTGCTGCATCTATCAATCTAGCATCTGGTTAACCAGTTTGAAATCACTCCAAAATACACCTACTCCTACTTACTTTGGATGAAAAAGAAACGAAGAGACATGGCAACCAATTTGGATGTCTACACCAGAAGCAAGCAAAAGCTGTAGGGAATTAATCAAGTGCTGAACCCCTGTGCTCTAAGAATTGGGTTTGTAACAAGGCTGCACTTGCCTGCACAGCTCTTTGTCATTGTAAAGGCCATTATGAACAGTAAACAACAACATTATAGATATAATAATAACAACATTATAAATATAATTTTTATGATTATTTTTTTTAATAGTTATTCTGTAATTTTTTTTATTGAAACGTTTGTAACATGGTCAAATACATTATCTCAGCAAATTGTGATTGTATCTATGTCTTTCTTTACTCACATTGTAGCCTATTTATTCTTCTTAAATATTAATGAAATAATGTTTGCTCTAAAATTGACTGCATTGATATGGAGATATTTAGCAAAACCGACAAAAATATAAAAAGGGCCCACCACGAAATAAAAATCCAATCGCATCCAATCGCTTCATCTTTTTCCACAACCAACATGATTAATGCACTATTAACTCCGAATTGACGGCGATAGAAAATTTCGGCAGTGTATCCGGTTCTCATACGACTATTCTTCACCATTACGTGCTAATGTTATAGAACCCCCCAGAATCGACCCAAGTCGAACCCAAAAAAAGATTCGACATAGGCGAAAATTTCATTTAAGGACATTTCAAGAGTCTGAGGGACTTCAGAGCCACAGTTTAGTCTAAAAGAACCGTTATGAGTCCATTAAGATATTAGGCACGACCGGGTAAAAATTCGAAAAGAAACACCGAATTTTTACTTAGGAAAATATATTTTGGCCCAGGAATTGAGAGTAAAAGTATATGATGGTCATAGAAAAATGAATCACATACTTTTTTAAAAGTACGTCAAAAAGTACTTGGAAAATATTCAAAATATTTTCAATTTTTATTCCTCCGCCAAAGATATTGATCATGGAGGTACAGTCATTATATACCCTGTATTAAGGACTGGCTACAAATTTTTTCATTGTAATGTATCAGAAATGTGAAACCGATGAACTTGACAATGGCACCGGAGCGCCTATAGGCAAAAATTGACACAGGGTCAATGAAAATGTACAAGGCCGGTTTCTCGAATAAAACGAGTTTGAATTCACCCAGCAACTTGCAATTTGGTCGAGTGCGTTGGGTAGTCAATACAAAGCAATGGTAGGAAAGCCAATAGCAGGACTTTCCAAATAATAGAGTTATGGAGAAAAACGCCTTGTGCATAAGAAGGCCAAAATTCAATTTTGCCCCAAAGTCGTTTGGAGGTGGGTCGCTGCCATTTTTCCAATATTGAACACCTACAAGGGCAAGTAAGTTGTGAACTGACCGAATGCTATCGAACTTATATAGTAAGTCCTCATGAATGTGTTTTAGTACGTGAACTCTCACGTTACGAGAACTTTAAAGCTAAGTAGTCTCTAGCGAAACTAAATTTTTTTAGTAAAACATTTTGATGTTATTTTCAGTCAGCCGTAATTACCATATTACAAAAAGTCTCAGACATCTCTAAAAAGGCTTATATTTGATTCTGGGAAGCATGCATGAATCTTTTCTACAAAATCGATTGTTAGCGTACGCTCTCATTTGTGTGGTTTAAAAGCTATTTGCCTTAGTTGGGGAGGCGCGATTTTTAATATTATACAGTGTGTCCCACTTCGTACTAAGCCACCCCTATAACTTGGCTATTTGTATTTGGATTTGTATATATTTTTTATAGCACATAAAACCCATAATGAACTACCTTTGGAAGGTAGAACTGTTACTCAATCTCCATTTCAAAGCCAACTGTGATGTTTTTAAAATGGGAATTTTGCCAAAGTAACATTAGCGATTGAGATAGAGGCAAAATGTATTTGGAAAAGTCGTTCAGAAAAATTAAGTAAGTTCAAATATGAATTTTCAATTAAAAATATTGATTTTTTTTTTAATATTGCAAGTCAGAAAAATTCGAGGTTTGGGTTAGTTTAGAGCATCCAGATTGCTATGAATGTCGATCTACTTACATCAATCATTGTAAACACCATAGTTGTCAATTTTTACGTCAAAATGCCTTTGAAATTAACAATTCCAGAAAAAGTGGAAATTATTCGTCTCGTTGGAGATAATGTTCGTTCCTTCAGAAAGGCTGCTAAAATATTTAATCGTAGACATCCCGATCGTCTTCCACTACATCATTGCACGGTAGCTGCCCTTAATAAGAAATTTGGCAAACCGGCACTATTGCAAACCCAACATTGATACCTACCAAAAGGCATCCAGATGATGATATTATACTGGATTCTGTTAAGTGTAAGAGAACCAGTGTAAGAGAAATTGCGCGGGAATTAAATTTATCAAAAAACAAGATTTGGCGTTGCCTTCGCAGGCACAAATTAAAACACTTCAAACCAAAATTTCTTCACACATTGCAAGAAGGGGACCCAGAACGAAGATTAGAATATTGTTATTGGCTGCAAGACATTTTTCTATTTGAACTTATTTAATTTTTCTGAACGACTTTTCCAAATACATTTTTCCTCTATCTCAATCGCTAATATTACTATTTTAAAAACATCACAGTTGGCTTTGAAATAGAGATTGAGTAACAGTTCTACCTTCCAAAGGTAGTTCATTATGGGTATTATGTGCTATAAAAAATATATACAAATCCAAATGCAAATAGCCAAGTTATGGGGGTGGCTTAGTACGAAGTGGGACACACTGTATAAGAATTTTGCAGGATCCATTTTCTATGCATCATATCTGTTAAATAAACGGTATTCTTTGAACTAATTGCATCTTAATTGATCTTGAGACTTGTTGCCAGTCCTCATCCCTTGAGAACTTTCGTTTGGAAGACCGGATGCGTCGAGTTGATTCATACTATACTCGACCTTCTGGTTTGCTTTACGAGGGTTTTATAGTGATTTTTTTTTGCATTTTTCTCAGAAATCTCTAGGCGTAGAATCCATTATTAGCAGATAAAAACGTGAGAATCACGTCAAAAATCAATCCCGTCGGAGAGAAATCTTCAATCGGGATTTTTTTAATGCAAAAGTAGCAGAAACAAAAAGATGCCAGACCATTTATTACTATATAAGCAGACCAAAATCACATCAAAATTCAATTCCGTCGGAGAGAAATCTTCGATAGGGATTTTTTTTATGCTAAAATTTAAATAATCAGAAGTCGTCAAAGCCTTAATTGTCAGTGAATAATTGGAATCACGCCCTGAGAGAGTGTCGGTAATGATCTAAGATAGTGCAGTCTTGATTCATTACTCGTCTATCGAAGTGCATCTTATCTCGAACCCGCCTGGGAGTGGGAGAACGGGGCAGAACGCGACTGGCGCTCTTTAATAAATAAATTGCTGTCGCGTTAATTTGACGCCCGGTAGTGTGTTCTTCTGCACTAATACTGTCAACGTTGGTAACTTTGCGCATCTACTCGGAAACCGTTGGTTTAAGGAAAAAAAATGTAGATAACATTTATATAGAGATTGGATTATCTTCAACTTTGTATACCACCAGTTGAAGCGTAAGATCGAGAACGCTGTTAAATACGACAAAAATGCATTGGACTTTCCTTCTAAAACACCAAATTTTGTACGAAGAAGTCTGCAAGGGCATATTTTTACCTATTATAGTTTACAAGCTACAAGCGCCCGCGCGCAAACGTATAAATGACTGTTCTTTGTGCCACTCTCCTAGTGGCCCAGGCGCAGCTTATCTAAGAATCTAAAAAATGAAACGAAGGAAAATTTGGTGTTTTAAACCTTTTCTTTTTCGAAAAGTTTTCGCTCGTTATGCGCCCCTTTGCACCCCAATGTAATTAGCTAGCACACTAATCGTTAACGAACTATTAACTATTGAAGGTTAGGGGGACTAAGTTAATGCTTTTTTGGTCACATTAACAAAAAAATTCAAAAATAGTCTCAAATTGTAAAGAATAGCAAGCGCCTTTTTACGCCCCTAGAAAGAAAGCTATTGCCATTTCTGGGGCCGCACAATAGGTGTGGGGGGGGGGGCGTAAGTTTCTATGTCTTCAAAAAAATTTTTTTTTATAGTTTGGTATAGAACAGCTAGCACCCGCTTGCGCCCTTGAAATTAAGGCTAGCGCAACTCTAAATTAGCTATTACTTTTTAAAACCGGTGACAGCTGGAGGCAACGGGTACGATGTATGCTTAAACTGGTGAAATGAGGCATTCGTTTTCGTTTTAATCTGATGTAAGTTCTACATTCACATAATTTCTTACTCAATTCAGATTGATTCAATTTCTAATATTTTGTCAAATAAGTGCATTAAGGGTAAAAGTTTAACCCAATATTTTGATTATTGATTATTTTCCAACATAATAATAATTGTAATAATTAATTTTGCAAATCCTTAACTATTTTTTCATTGCCCTTCTTGTATTAGCTGATAAATAGAAGAAAAATATAAATTATCACGCTACCAAAAACATGTTTTGCTTTTTTATATAAATAATGCTTCAAATACTGATTATAATATGACTGCCATCTCCAACCGCTCCCTGCTTTGATAACTTATAACAAGAATTCGGGAATTTTATCTCCGGAACGTCAAAATCAGTACATCTCTAGGTCAGCGCGGAAAGATTTTTATGCAACTATGGCACAATATATCTTAAGTTGTACTTTTTTTAGGGAATTTCCTAATATCCAACGTTAATATGGACAGTTTATTATAAACACTCACTCGAGGAGGAGGCATTGGGGGATGCAACATTGTACTAACACACACAGACACACATCTAGTTTTCACTACGTTTAAACAACAGACCCACATTTTTGTATACCGTCGATCATTAATCCATAAGTTTCTGTTTTCATTAATTTTAATTTGTTTAATTGGGGCAGCAGTATTAAGAGCTTCAACCATATTGTCAATAACAGTGATGATACAACATTCACATTGCTACTATCATAGCCCCATTCTTTCAGTATTAATATATTTGTCATTTCATCATAATTTATTTTTGCTCGAATATTTTTTGTAACAATTTTATTTTGTTCTTTTTCTTTTAATTTAACTTGTATAATTGAACGGTCGGTTATTGAGTAATCTTTTTCTACAGAAACATTTAATGTAAAGTCATTGCCTATTGCAAGATCTATTAAATTACTTGATGTATTTGTAACTCTTATAAAATCTTTTACAAATTGTTTGCAGCCAAAGTTTTCTATTCATTTTTGAAGATTTTTTTTAATAGGATCCGTTTTTTTCCAGTTAATATTAATATCATCTAAAAGTATTGTATTAACATTTTTTCTACTTGCAAAATGGGGTTCCACTCATTCGTTAAATTTGTCTATAAATTCATTAGGCGACCTATATAATAACAACCAAACAGTAAAAATTATTTAAAAATTTAAATTCAATGGACAATACCCAAAATGATTTTTCATAGACTAACGTTCGTATATTACAAGATTTAATGTGAATTTGTACTCCTCCGGTATATCTACTACTTGAATTACAGCGAATTAAATTATATCCTGCTATTTTTAATTCATCATCAGTAAAATAATCTGTTATGCACGTTTCAGTAGTATATAACACAATAGGATTATAGTTAACCACATATTCTACTATTTCATCCTTAATTTTGTAAAAACTTTGAGCATTTAAGCAGGATATAAATAACTCACTTGGTAGTTGCTATATTTCGTACGCAATTTTTCTTTGTATTGATTCTACAGTTTTCACATAACAGCTGCAGTTTCTATCTATACTAGAGTGATTTACAGCTAAGTCTAGATTCAATTTTTTATCTGCTCTTGCACAGTTAAAGCACTTTCTTTCTTCTGTGCTGCATTCATTTATTTTGTGAGTTCCTGCACATATTGGACATGTTACACGTTCAGAACACTTTTCAGCTCAGTGGTTATAACCACAACACCCATAATACCTAAACACATTAAAATATTCAGATACATAGCAGTCCTTCCATCCAGTGTGCAAAGATGCTTTTTCTTCGAAAGTATTTAATTTAATGTATGATTTAATATTATATAAAAAATTATTTATTTTACTGGGGAAAAAATATTTTATGTTGCCAGCAGCTTATTGGGTTTTTTATTTAATTATTATGAAAATAAACATAATAAACACGCCACACATATTAAACAGAACAAGAACAGGAACGTGTTTGATTTAAAATTGTTTGCTAGTATTACATGTTTGTGCATGTATTACATGTTTTTGTAAAACCCATTACCGTTTTTAGGTTAAATTTATTACCAAAGGTACATTATAGCTGGCAGTAGTGAATATTTCACTGTTTCGTCGTTTTTATGACTGTCTCAGTATGTGCTTGCAATA
The DNA here is from genome assembly GCA_936432065.2 of Rutpela maculata. Taxonomy (NCBI): domain Eukaryota; kingdom Metazoa; phylum Arthropoda; class Insecta; order Coleoptera; family Cerambycidae; genus Rutpela; species Rutpela maculata. The sequence goes on along the minus strand of OW386286.2, from coordinate 206,719,503 downwards.
TAATATTATGTCCATATAAGAGCCGCCTCTAGCCCCGAGATAAAATTTCCGAGCCCTACTAATAGCTCTCTTCTACAAAACTGGAGCCAACTTGACTCGCTCGAAACAAGTCCCCCCCCCCCCCCCCCCTTTTTTTTAATTTTTTTTTGCTATGGAAACGTTGCGCCTGTTATGTACTCCTTTATTCCCTAAAATAATTAGCTAACGCCCTATTGACCGCAGAGTTACTAACTTTTAAAAGTGGAGAAGGGGGCTATGTTAACCCTTCGTTTTGATCACTAACGAAAAAGTAAAAAATTAGCCTTAAATTCTGAAGAACAGTAAGTGCTCTTTTGCGCTCAGAGTAAAAGATTTAACGCACTTTCTGGGACCGTACTAATAAGGATATATAGGTGAAGTTTTCATGCCCTCAAACATTTTTTGTTTGTTAAAATTTTATATTGCTTGAACCCTTTAAATTAAAGCTATCGAACTAACCCCTAATGCGTTATTAGTTATCAAAACCGTGGGCGGCCGAAGATGGTAATCACATTATAATCTCAGTATTTGAAGCATTGTTTGTTTAAAAATTCGCTGCCTACTACTTCCACATCCAGACATCTATCCAAGTCTCTTTCAATGAAAAAGGTTTCGTATATTTGCACTCCGCTGTGTGGAAATAATTGTTCATAGAACTTCAATAATATAATATTTGAAACTCGTCTACCCAAGAACTCATAAAACGATATGCCACGTCAGTAATGCAGTGGGAGTGGTAGTTGGGTGGAAGATGCTTAAAAAATATTTGGGGCCCCTGACTCTTGTACAAACATATAGTCTTCTTTAATAATGGGGGTGGAGGTGGTAATAGGAGCAACGGTGAAAGTGGCTGATACAAGAAATTTTGAGACCTTGGCTTCTCGTACATGTACCAAATTCCAATTTTATGGACTCTTACTCGCTTGCTGTACCCATTTACCGCACATTTACTGTACATTTACCCCCCAACCCTTCAACGGAATAAGATCAAAATATAATCTAGTTCCAGATATCGTTGCAATACTCAGGTATTCCAAGTTCCAAGTCAATGTCATAAACCATTCCAGAATAATCGTGCACTCAAAAGACGTCACAGACAGAACGACACACCGAGAGACACACTGACGGAATTTTATTTTTTGCTCAAACTTAAAATTTAAAAATTTCGTGGCATTCTAAGCCTATCTTAACAACATTTTTTTTTTTTTAATTTCAGTTTGACTTGCTCCCAGCCGTCAACGGCTTTGATATCTAATAACTAATTAAGGGTCAGTGCGCTAGCGTTAATTTAAAGGCTGCAAGTGGGCGCTAGCTCTCCTCTGCAATAATAAAAAAAAATTCTTTGGAGATATGAAAACTTGTCCCCTCACCTATCTACCCCCACAGTGCGGCCCCAGAAAGGGTGCTAGCTTTCTTACTGGAGGCACTTGCTTCTTTATAATTTAAGACAATTCTTAATTTTTTTTATTAATATGACCAAAAAAGCATTAACTTAGCCCTCCCCCCACCTTCAATAGTTAAAAAGTTTTACTCCTTGTCAAATGTCTATCAGTAAAAGATATAAATAAATGATAGGAAATAACATTTCAGGATTTCTACCCATTAACTTATTGTCAAAATCTCATACTTACAAGAAACATGACGGACAGACAGACAGATAGATAGACGGCCATTTTGAAAGTTATTCAGAATTCGTTCACTAACACAATGATATAAAAACATTTCCCTACATTTATGTTTTAGAAATTTGTCGATCAAATGCGATATACTTGTTTTCGTATTTTTGCGAACAGTATCTAATACACAGCCCCGCAAAAAAAAAATTGGAACTGCTATCGAGACACCTATGTAATTTTCGACGTTGAATCCGAATCCGAGGTCAAAAAAAATCAACCACTAGCGCTAAAAACCACTACCTAAACAGGGTAAAAATGACTTAACACTCCACGAATAGTCTTGAATCTCAATAAAATGACTTAACGCATAAATACAGAGTTAACACTACTTTCCATTGAAAATCACCCCCATGGGTGGGTGAAAACTACCCTTCACACAACAGGAAATTTAAAAAAACTGCAGTGATTGCAAAAAAAGCTTACGATGCCCAGTTATTTTAGAAACAGTATGTAACTGCATTAGTCTCGATGCGATGCTCAAAAACTACCCCCATAGAGTAGCGGAAACCACTCCTACATTTAAATTGCAGTTGCTTAGATGACTCCTAAAGAGAATTCTCTGAAAACTATTACTTATTTATATGGCCTCTAAAAAGAATCGTCTAAAAATTCAGAAAAAACATCTATATAATTTTCTGACTACATAGTTTTTTGAGCAGCCGATAGGTGGCGCATTGATAACCGCATACGAGTGTGGAATGCGGATTAAGTATACGTCAAGTTGGGCTCTTTATTGGGGCGTTCATTGTTTCTGTTATTACCTTTTTTTCTCTGTTTTGTTGTTAAGTTTTTTTTTTTTTTTGTTATGATTGGACCTATGATAGCACTGCTGGTCGTGCTAGTGGATCTTATTGATTACTCATTTGGTCAATAAGTCCATAAGCTGCTGCGAGTTCGCTCTGCCGAGGTTGTCGCTATCATAGGCTTCCTGAAGCCAGCCCTTTCGAGCCTTGATACTGCAACTATTTTTTTGAATTTCTTGTTATGTGAGGAGTAATTTTCACCCTCTCATGGGGATGTCACTGTACGACTTTGGTGCAATACAAGTATTCACCTCCAAACTGCAGTGCCGCATATCTTTAGCTAATTTTAGCATCGATTAAAATAGAAATCACGATGACAAAATTTTTTCCCTGATTTTCTTTGCAATTTTAATCTAGGAGTGGTTTCCGCCACTCTATGGGGGTAGATTTTGAGCATCGCCTCGGAACTAATGCAGTTACTCACTCTTTCTTTCCAAAAAAACTGGGCCTCGTAAGCTTTTTTGCAATCACTGCATTTTTTTAAGTTTCCTGTTGTATGAGGGGTAGTTTTCACCCACTCATGGGGGTGATTTTCAATGGAAAGTAGTATTAACTCGCTTATGCGTTATATACTTGAATGTTTATATTTAATTCGATTTATTGAGATTTAAGACTATTCGTGGAGCGTTAAGTCATTTTTACCCTGTTTAGGGAGAATGTTTTAGCGCTAGTTGTTGATTTTGGGGGATGTATGATTTTTTTTGACCTCGGATTCGGATTCAGCGTCGAAAATTACATAGGGATACAGTTGTCTCGATAGCAGTTCCAAACATTTTTTTGTGGGGCTCAGTCAACTAATAATGTTAGACATACAACATTTATTGGATAACTTTCGGTGTATATACTTTAGGTTTTACCAATGATTTTTACTTTTTATTGTCATTTCCTTATAATATATACTTGTAAATGCTGTTACTATTAATATGTATCTTCTCGCTCCTACCCTGTAAATGTAGTTTATATGTATTAGGTAGTGTATAATAAAATAAATAAATAAAAAAATAAAATCGTCATATTTTAACTTGATCTACGCGTAGTTGATCTATGTTACATTTACTAGACACCCTTTATAAGTTTGTTAACACTTATCTGTTTGAACAGTAGCTGAACCTTATTCTATATTTTTATCTAAGTGGCAAGCTGTATAGAACTATCTGATGTTCTACACAGAGAAGCCCTCCCAAAAGGCTTTGAAATGTTAGATGTAGTAAGTGTATGAAAGTAGTTGACAAGTCGGTTCGTGAGGGAACTTCTTGTTAACATTCCAGCTTGGTCTGATTTAGATCAATGGTATATGAAAGGAACGAATGATTTTTTTGAAAGTTATCTGCTGAATAATCAACATAATACTTTTTAACAATAATGTAAGCAGATACAAGATATTTGTTGTTACACTTATTAAATCATTACATCGGATCAACAGTAAAAAAGAAGAATTAAATAATTTTATTCAGGCTGCTGAAAAATTTGCAATTAAAGACATTCATTGTGAGGAAGGCTTTAGGAGACATCACAGACGTAGAGTTGTTGCGAATCTACGCTGATTTCCAACAAATGCGATATTTTTTAGGACTGTATCTAATCAAAAATATAAATAAAAATCTTACTAATTTCATGTATGGCTCCAACCACTATTTTATTTTAGTTTTAATATCAGAAATAGGAAAGTATTTGGAGAGGTAGGAAAGTAATTTCTGATACTTAAATTAAATTCAATTTCACTAACATTTATACGAATTTTACACTAATTTTATTATCGAAACTAAGGCCCGTCTGTATTGGCTTTCAGCCCAAATCTATCTTATCCAAAACTAAAAAAGCATTCTTAGATCAAGCAACGGATGATTATAGAGGGAAATTTTAGGGACAGAAAATTTGACTTCGGAACTTTGTTTGGACTAGTCTGGAGATGAACATATCAAAAGTCCCCACTCCTAGGTGGGGAGCGGGGGGAAGGGGGCACTTTAAAGGTCTCATTTTTTGGTTTTTCGCTTATATCTCGGAAACTATGCGTCGTATGGAAAAAGGTAATCTATGCAAAATTAAACATAATTAAATTTCATACAAGAACGTTTATATTCATTTTCTTCCTGTGTGTTATAGTTTACGAGATATTCGCCAGCCAAAATAGATAATTTAAAAAAAAAGTATTAGGTACCTTGAATATTTCTATCAAAGCGGTTTACCGTGGTGGTCTGCTAATAAATCACAGTCACAAAACAATTTTTATTTTATAACACTCGACGTATTTACTAACGTAATATTTTGTCAAAATCCATGCATTTCTTTAAATATACAGTGCGGCTCACTTAAAATGAAGACGCCCTTATAATTTTTTTTTGTTTCCGATTTGAATCAAATTTTACTCAAGTATAGAACAAATTAGGATCTACTTATGACCAGAAAAACATTCGCCTGCTATAAAGGCAAAGCCACCTGTGGTACCAAAATATGCTGAAAAATATTAAAAATCATATTAATGGGTCTTGACGAATTTCACGTATCCACCACAAATTGAGGAAACTGAGGACTCACTTTGCCAGATGAGCTTATGTATGAAAAATCCCCCCATCCATAATCAAATCAAATTTTGGTGTATTTACACTCAAAGAAATAGTATGGGTAAATTCAACAAAAAAAATGGTTAACTAACAATATCGTTAATTTTGTCAAACCAAACTATATTGATGGTATTTTTAAACAAGAGGTGATTGTTATTTTAATTAATAAAAAGTTGTCGTACAACAAAACAAACATTAACTTAAGAAAAAGATGAAAAAGACTATTATTTTGTTCGTCTGACTATTATTTTGTTGAATTCTGTCAAATTAAACTAGATAACAGTATATTTTATTTTTAACTATTATCAAATTGTAATTCTAACCCAGTATTAGTTTGCTGTATTATTGTACTTGGTAGACAAACCAATATTATTGTCGTCTTCTAGAAGTTCTAAAAGAATTACCATAAAATTTGCTTGCTTACCACGTAGTCTATTACAGAAATTATTCCCAGATGACCCCACATACAAATCACTGACAATAATCAATCATGCATTATCTTATACTTTTATGAATTTATAGAAAATTAATAACACGATTGCATTGTTCAAATTCTCTCAGGGATCATCGATATATTTAGATGGATCTTATAAACGATCTCTAATCTTTGATTTGGGTGGTCTAATGTCTCAATACTGAGATTTTGGCTAACCAAAAAAAACTTCATCATACAATAAAGTGTAGATCAACCTAAAAATTAGTTGGTGAACAAAAAATAAAGTCGTTGTACTATTTAATTGTAGACCAAATTGAAAATGATTAGTGAACATAAAAAAATGTCATTGTACTATTTAATTTGTTATTAGAAGATATGATTATTAAACTACTATTTGTTTACGAAAACAAATAAAGTTGTATGACTATTCTTTTCTGATTGATTTCACTATGAAACTAGATAGGCGCGATTTCATATGCTCTTTTTGGTTGAATTTACCTATCATTTTCTTTGAGTCTACGGTTGTGGCGCCGATTCGATACATTTTTTAGAATCTTTAACATTCAAAATGTTTTTATTTTTTCAGCATACTTTCGTACCACAGAAGGCTATGCCTTTGTAGCAGGCGAATGTTTTTCTGGTTTTAAGTAGATCCTAATTTGTTCTATACTTGAGTAAAATTTGATTCAAATCGGAAACAAAATAAAAGTTATAAGGGCGTCTTCATTTTAAGTGAGCACTGTATATTTAAGGAAATGCATAGATTTCGACAAAATATTACGTTAGTAAATACGTCGAGCGTTATAAAATAAAGATTCTTTTGTAACTTGATTTATTAGCAGACCACAGTAAACCGCTTTGATAGAAATGTTCAAGGTATTTAACACTTTTTTTTTAATTATCTATTTTGGCTGGCGAATATCTCGTAAACTATAACACATAGGAAGAAAATGAATATAAACGTTCTTGTAGAAAATTTAATTATGTTTAATTTTGCACAGATTACCTTTTTCCATACGACGCATAGTTTCCGAGATATAAGCGAAAAACCAAAAAAATGGGACCTTTAAAGTGCCCCCCCCCGCTCACCAACTAGGAGTGGGGACTTTTGATATCTTCATCTCCAGACTAGTCCAAACAAAGTTCCGAAGTCAATTCTCTGTTCCTAAAATTTCCCTCTACACCCTTTTTTGAGCATTCGTTGCCTGGCCTATCTGGTTTTTATACATTATAGGAAACCCACAAATAATATTTTAAATTCATTCACCCAGCGACATTTCTTGCTGACAAAAAATATCAAACAATAGTACAAATTGTAGATTTCCCTAAATTTTTAAAATAAAATGATTAATAATAAATTAATAATAACTAAGCGTAAACAAGAGTTATACTTAGACGTTTAGATGACGAATCTGATAACGCTTCAAATTTCACCTCACAACAATTTTTTCGAAAAGAATTTAAATGTGTTTTAGATACACTAATTAATTCATTAAAGTCAAATAGCAGTGCATGTCTAGAATCATTATTCTCTATTTTCGAAATTTTCCAAATTCCAGTTTCGAGAAATTAAGGCAGTAACCGCAATATTCCTAAGTGGCGAAACCAAACCAGATGTCTGCCTTGCAAACCGAATTAGAACTTCTCTTCGTCGATCATTGTGAACAAGTTCAATACATGCAAAATATAATGGATAAGGCCATAAGAAAGAAAGAAATATGCTAAAATTAGCTTTTAGAATATGTAAATTTGTATTGACAACTGGCTTTTCTATTGCAGCGAACGAAAGGAAATTTATTCACTTAAAGGTAATTAAATCTGATTACAAGGATAGATTCTCTAATGGTACTAATCTCGGAAAAAGATTTAACAGACCAAATTAAAGGTACAGAACTTGGAGAATCAAGGTACGACCCGATAATTAAAAATATAAAATGTCAATTTATTTACAAGTACTTACTTTGCTTAAAATACGGTCGCATTAAAATGTGTTATACAGCCGACGATTTAATTTTTGAATTCTAGTAAAAGCTTCCCCCCTCATGCTCCCGCTTCCGCTACGGCCCTGTTTCTACACATTCGTATCTTTGTTTCTAGATGCCAAACTATAAATTGTAAATAAATACTGCACACAGCAAAAATTGAAAAGATATTAAACTTTTAAAGTTTTGTTACATTGCATCGCTTGAATCTTGAACACATTTCTCTTAAAATTTATTTCTTTAACAAGACAATTCAAACGGAATTGTTCAACACCACTTCAACTTCTGTACTGGACATCTTGACAGTTTACCTTAACCAGGATTTATAAAAGGAGTGAAGAAAAATCACTTTAGGTACATAAGTATATTGTGTGGGGAAAATCAATTTTACTTTTCTGTAGGGAAAATCATTAATAAATAATAATCGAAAATGTAAATATAAAATTTGGCACGAATAAAAGATAACTGCTTAAAAATTCAATTTTGTGCGTATTTAATATTTTATAATGCAACTACCGAGAATGTCTGAGAATGTATTGTTAACTTGCTTCAGGGTTGATCTTATCGAAATTAAAATTATGTTTGCTTACACAAAACGTTCCTAAATTAAATTTTTATGAAAGTTGAGTTGTATAGAAATACATCCAGAAAATTTGTTTTAAAGTGAATTACTTCAATGAAATGAGGAAGAGAAGCGGTTTGAGTTTTATTTAGTTTCATGTGAAATAGCTATTTGTGTATTAAGAGCGCAAAGTGCCTCATTGTCACTCGATAGTGTAAGCTGACAGCTTTTCCCTTATGACAGACCCAGCTGATCATTATTTTTATTCAACGTGTTTGTTTAATACTGTATTATATGTTTCAATAACAGTTTTTTTTCCTATGTAATTAATAGAAAACTTACGCGCTTAAAACTAGCTTGAATATTCAGCATATGAGATAGTATACCGAAATTAATAAAGAATGTTTGGCGACTTTCATGAAAACATACAAAATAATAGAAATCGATGACGTATTTCGGCTGCCAAAAGACAATATCGACGAATCGTTATTACCGCCTGGCCAGTCCGAATTGCAACATCATTTTTTACGGACATTTTATATTGTGAATCTCTGGGCGCATGCTTTTTGCAAAATTCCGAGTTAATTTGCTGTTAATATGGTTGGGAAGAAAAGGAAAACAAATATTTCTTCAAATGGCTCGAAGGAGAACAATTGCCATCAACCGTTTCTTAAATTACACTTGATCCAATTGCAAATAATAGTGAAGGTATTAAAAAACTATTATTTTATGTTAATTTTAAGTAATAATAATATAAAAAAATATGTAAATTATGATACAAAATCTGTGTTTTTTAATTTCAAAAGAAATCATTTTTCTTTACATTAATAGTACAATTTGTGCGTTTTATAAACAACTACATAATATTAATTAACTTTCGCTTCAATTTTTCATGAATATCATATTTTATTTATAGATAATGAGGAGGAAGAGATAGAGAAGGAGACAGAGGCGTTCGATTCCGATGACGCCAATGACGAGGAAGATACGGAAGAGAGCAACACTGAAAGTTTGATATCAAACGAAGCGCAGGAATAAATAAATTGTATTAATGTAGCGTAAATAAAAGTTTCCTTTCATTGATTTTCAACCCCCGACCACAAAGAGAGTTTGACGCGAATGTTTGTATGTTTGGTTGTCTGTCTGTCTGTCTGTCTGTCTGTCTGGCTGCCTGCCTGCCTGCCTGCCTGCTTGCCTGCCTGCCTGCCTGCCAGCCCGCCCGCCCGCCCGCCCGCCCCCCCCGCCCGCCCGCCCGTCCGCCCGCCCGCCCGCCCGCCCGCCCGCCCGCCCGCCCGCCCGCCCGCCCGCCCGCCTGCCTGCCTGCCTGCCTGCCTGCCTGCCTTCCTGCCTGCCTGCCTGCCTGCCTGCCTGCCTGCCTGCCTGCCTGCCTGCCTGCCTGCCTGCCTGCCTGCCTGCCTGCCTGCCTGCCTGTCTGTCTGTCTGTCTGTCTGTCTGTGTGTGTGTGTGTGTGTGACTTCATATCCCTTCAACGGGTGATCCGATTTTTATTTGAAAGAGTATTTTGTCGAGAAGGTTATAGGCCATATTGATTTTGATGTTTGGTCGCCATCTTGAATTCGCCATGTTGAACTTCTCTAGAAATTGTCCATGAAGTAAAAAACCGCTGCCCAAGGAATCACTACTTCCACATCCAGATTCTCTATTCAAGTCACTCACAACGAAAAAACTTTGTATGTGGAAATAATTGTTTATGGAACTTTAATAATATAGTATTTGAAATCCTCTACCCCAAAAACCCATAAAACGATACCCCACATCGGTAGTGGGGTGGGGGTGTTGATAGGGGGTGGATGAAGTAAAAAAATATTTTGAGGTTTCTGGTTCTTGTACATACACTAAATCACAATTTTTTTTCATCCCATTTAATAAGGGGGTGGGGGTGGTAATGGGGGTGGTAATGGGGGTGGTAATGGGGGTGGCTAATGACAAAAACGTTTTTTTTTAATTTAAACCCTTTTTATTGCAGTTGTTTATAATTTTCGAAATTGTAGTTATAAACAAATTTAAATAACTCTCTGTTTTTTTTTATGAAATCAAAAACGGTAAAGGAGTAACAAAAGTAAATTAAAAGAGCTAACTTAAAAAAAAATGCTAAGGTTCTACTTACATTTGGAGCTGAGATACATTAGTTTTTAAGTTTAGGTCACTGATAAATAAACACATCGATATTTCTTATTGAAATTTGGACTGGTAATTCTCCAATGTCTATTATTTTCTCTCTGCTACTTGAAAATAATCGAAAGCTACAATTGTTAAAAGCTACTGTATAGAGGCTCGAAAGTGGGCGATTTTGTTAGACATCCGAAAATCACCAAGTACGTCTAAATGTTATATTATGTTTTTTCAAACCTGATTTTAGTCGCTAGATAGCCCAGTGGGTAAGGCGATTATCATTTTTTTTTTCAGGATGCGGACGTCTCGGTTCAAATCCTGCTTCCGATATTTTTTTTATTGTACCAGTATTATTAAAAGTTTTGCAAAGCTGTATATATAAACATAAGGGTAGTTGTTCAAGTTAGGTTGGTTTACCATTTTCGTGACAAAAATTTAAAAAATTATAAAAAAAATTAAAAGTATGCATTATGTTCTCAAAGCAGCTTTATTCGATGTTATTTTAACAATTATAATTGACCTAAACGTAAATACTAACGTATCTCAACTCCAAATGCAAGTAGAGCATTCTTTTTCCAAAAGTTGGCTTTTTTAATCTATTTTCATTACCCCTTGACCGCTTTTGATTTTATAAAAAAAAACAGAGACTTATTTGAATTTGTTTCAATTTCGAAAATTTTAAACAACTGCAATAAAAAGGGTTATTATTTTGAAAAATAAATTCTCTCTCCGTGATCTTAAAGTACTTACTTATAAGAAGCTTCAATTTGAGCAATCGTACACATTTCTTGGTTTTGATGGCAGGATTTCACAAAAGTGCAAAGTTTTAGCAACAATTGTATATTTGAGCCGTTCTAATAACTATTATGATTTGAAATTGTAAGTGGTGATTTTACCTTAAAAGAGCTATATTTATCCAAAATTTTGTTGAATATTATCCATTATTTTTGAAAGGACAGTAATTTGTTTAGAAACGCATAATTTCCCAATATTCATTGTTTTTTAAATAATAATAACAATTTGAATGAATTATAGTTTATGTGCTTTTATTGTACAGCTCATAACGAACATTTTCCTTCTTTTTTGTTGTTTTCCATAGGAGATATTCAAAGAAAACCGATGGAAAACACGGTCTAAAAAATTAATACGCCGACTTCGCAGAAACTGCAAAACTGAACTGTGAACTTAAGTTGATCCCCTGAACACGTTAATACATTGCCCTGACCAGGAAATTCACATTGCGAATTTTTTTGTCCTAATTTGACTCCACTAATCTACAAGTTCATTGAATAATATACCATTCTTAAATTTGTGATTTTTAACAGAACATATCTTTCGCTGTGTAATAAGCATCTACCATTCGTATTGCATTACCTGTCTCCAAACCCTACTCTCTATAATTGACTGATGCTACCAGACAGATAATGCGAGAACGCCATAAAGCAGGGTGTATGAAATACATGAAATAATTCATAATCTAAAGTTAAATGCGTATGGTAGTGACAAGTGACAATGCAAATGCATGCATTTTACAACTGCGTTCACGCGTTATATGTATGTAAACATATTACCCACATAATTAGTTCTTGTTTGCAATGTGAATATTTTCCTAATTCGTGGAAAATAACTATTATTTCCTTTTTGCCAAAAAATTGTAATGGTAATAAAATTATTCCACTATTCTACAGCCTACACGTATTGGAAGTAAAAATAGCAAATTCTTAGTAACTTCGTCATGCTAAATAACAATATAAAAACCGCTACCTAAGGAATCACTACTTCCACATCCAAATTCTCTATCGAAGTCATTCACAACGAAAAAACTTTGTATTTGGAAATAAGTTCCATAAACTTTAATAATATAATATTTGAAATCCTCTATCCCAAAAACCCATAAAACGATACCCCACATGGATAGTGGGGTGGGGGGTGGTAATAGGGGGTGGTAGTGGGGGTGGATAAAGTAAAAAAATATTTTGAGGTCTATGGTTCTTTTACATACACTAAATCACATTTTTTTTCATCCTCTTTAATAATGGTAATGGGAGTGGCTAATGCCAAAAATTTTTTTGAGACCTTAGCATCTCTTATATATACTAAATACCAATTTTATGAACTCTTACCTGCTTGATTTACCCATTTACCCCAAATTTACCCCGATTTGCCCCCCAACCCTTGGACGCAACAAGATAAAAATATAATCTAGTTCCAGAACTCGTTAAAGTACATATGTGTACCAAATTTCAAGTCAATATCTTAAACGGTTCCAGAGAAAACGTACGCACAAAAAAAGTTAGACAGACCGACAGACAGAAATTTTTTTTTTCGCTCAAACTTAAAATCTCGACATTTCATGACATTTTAAGCCTATCTGAACAATAAAAATTTTTAAAAATTTTTTTGTCGTTACTATGCTTCCACTGGATGTGGAAGTAAAAAAAAGCAAAAGTTCAAGTTGGCTCTGGCTTTCCCAATACAGGTAATAAAGTGTAACGCAGGTATAGACAGACGATCCAGCTGCTGGGACCCGACATTGTCGGTACGCTTTGAAGATAATTGGAATTCCAGCGGACCAGTTCACTTTTGACGAATGAGTTCAAAGCATGCCGACAAGGCTGGCTCCCAGCCGCTGGATCGTGTGTAGACCCCTTATAAACCCTAGTTTATGGGCGGTCCTATTACAAAACAGGTAGAATTAGAATTCTACGAAAAATAGACATACTAACTACCTATCTCTTCATTTGTCACTAAAACTAGTATTCATTCTTAGGTAGTCGTATTTGTACTTTGTGCATGATAAGCGTTCATTTTCGAAAGTAAATTAGTCTAAAAGCTGTGCTATTTTGAAAATATGCCACGAGATTGTGTAAACAGACCTAACAACTTTTGTTATATTTGTGGTGAAGTGACTTTTGCGCATCAAAAACCTAATTTTACTCCCAAAATTGAGAAGGCGTACCAGTTGTATTTTGGTTGTACAATTGGAGATGAAGACAAAAAATGGGCATCTCATATATATGTTGCAGCAATTGTGCGAACAATCTTTGCATGTTACCGATTGTTATTTTTGCGTGATACCTCCTATTAGACAGGGTATTAACAAAAAAAAAGGTAATACAATACCTCAATTTACCATCTGCCATTCGACCGATTCTCCATAGTGATGAACTACCTATTCCTAATCCACCTCAAGAATACAGTCTTGATTCTGACGAAGAATCGGATGATAATGTAGATGACGACTTAGTCCAGCCATCAGCATCACAAGATCCTGATTTCTCTGCCGAAGTGTCCGGTGGTGAACCACACAAAATTAATCAACGCGAATTAAGTGATCTTATAAGACAAAAAGATGATATGTCCAAGGCAAAAGCGGAACTTTTGGAATCTCGATTACAACAATGGAATTTACTACAAGAAAATGTTAAAGTTTTCATGTATCGAAGTCTTCAAAAAGATCTTATACCTTTTTTCAAAATGGAAAATGACTTGGTTGCCTGCAAGGACATTGACGATTTAATGAGTGCTTTACACATTCCCCATAGTGAGGAGACTTTTTATTGACGCCTCGAAACTTAGTCTAAAAGCTGTGTTACTCCACAATGGAAATAAATTGCCATCAATTCCAATCGCCCATGCTGTCCAAGTCCACATGAAGGAAAATTACAGTAACATGAATGTATTGCTACAAACTATAGAATATAACAAGTATAAGTGGCAGATTTTTGCAGACTTAAAAGTGATAGCTCTCTTACTTGGTATGCAGCAAGAGTATACCAAATATATTGCAGTTTTCTTTGTGAGTGGAACAGTCGAGCGCAATTAGAACATTACAAAAGAAAAATTTGGCCGCCAAGACTGGGTTTTGAATCAGGAGAAAAAAATGTTGCTAATATTCCATTAGTTAATTCACAAAAGGTAATACTCCCACCACTCCACATAAAACTGGGGCTTATGAAAAACTTGGTAAAAGCTATGGACAAAGAAGGACGTGCTTTCAGTTATTTAAGCAAAAATTTCCCAGACTTAGTAATGCGAAAATTAAAGAGAGAATTTTTGTGGGTCCTCAAATCAATAACCTTTTCAGTTATGCCGAATTTGACAACATTCTAGAAGGTAATGAAAAAGCTGCTTGGAATTCCTTTAAAATGGTAGCAACACACTTTCTCTGTAACAAAAGAGCAGAAAAACTATAGAGACCTTGTTGGGAATCTTCTTTCTTGCTACCAGAAATTGGAATGCAATATGTCAATAAAAGTCCACTTTCTACATTCACACCTAGATTACTTTCCAGAAAACTGTGGTGCAGTAAGTGATGAGCATGGAGAGAGATTCCACCAGGATATTCAAAATATGGAAAAAAGTTATCAAGGCAAATGGACTTCTGCGATGTTGGCAGACTACTGTTGGACATGTATAAGAGATGCTTCAGAAGTAACTTATAAGAGACGGGCTAAGAAGAGCAAGAAAAATAATTAATTGTCTGTTAAAGGGCTTATATTCTAACTAAATATTTAGTATATAACATGTATTTGAAATCAAAATGGCAAATATTTTTTCGCATGATGTAATTAATTGCTTTTTTTTATTAAAATTATACCATAATATGTGAATTAGGTCAGTTATTACAATTTTTAGAGCCAACAAATTTTTTTATGACTATGTTAGATGTAGCTGGGACCAAAACAATGCAAATAAGTGGTTTTGGTTAACGATACAAAATAAAAGTTAAAATTTGTAGGTGTGTGATTTATGTCGAGCCATTATAATTATCATTGTCCACGACCGTTTTATAATGTACCAATTATAAAATTCTGATGTGTTTGTTAAACCATAATTATAACATTATTCACTACTACCAATGATTAATCGAAGGTACTTCTTCAATTTGAGTGCAATCTCGCAACCTTTTAGTAGAATTTATGGCCAGTTTCCCAAACGTTAAATGGAATTATTCGTTAACTCTCATAGCTACAATTGTGTGAACAACTTTACTGTTATTATGAAATTTATGAATTAAAATATCTTTATTTAACGTTTCAGAAACAGACCCTTTTTGGCTTGCCAAATTAAATTTGAACGTCAACGTTATTTACAATAATCTTACAGATTACTCAAAAAGAAGAACATAATTAATTAATTAATTTCTTCAGTAAACAATTCAGTCAAAAATATTTAATAGTCGTGGACATAGTATAGTATTCTACTCGCATATAATGGCTATTATTCACTCTGGTGATTTACTTACTTAAACTTCACCCTCGTGAATAATAGCCATGATTATATGCTCGTTGAATAATATACTTTGTCCACGACTATTAAATAATGTACTTATAATGTATGTGTTTATCCAAGAATAATGTTATCCATTATTCCTGCAGTGAATAATGATTTCATTATTCACTAGTGACCCAATTTAATAAAAAATATTCAATAATCGTGGACAAAGTATAGTATTCTACTCGCATATGATGGCTACTACTCACTCTGGTGATTTACGATACTCGCCTGCGGTTCGTGTCTTGAACCCTCGTGAATAATAGCCATCATTATATGCTCGTCGAATAACATCTAATTTTCTATGACTACTGAATAATTCATTTATTATAGATACGTTTTTGAACAAGTAATGGAGCTCTTTACTCCCGATCCTGGGTGATAATTCATTAGTTAATAAGCTAGGATCAATCTCAAGACTTCATATTCATTATTAAACAGTATTGAACCAGTCACAAGATTTTAAATCCATTATTCAACACTTTTTATGGAGCAATCACAAGAGGCGATTTAAAGTTCAAAAACATCGCGTGTGCCATAACTCAATTCAATCTGTCATAATAAGTAGATCACCGATTTCACCGAAAGCCAAAAAATGTCACTTTTCTTAAGCTCCTGTGGGCTTAAATTGTCGATTTCGCCAGTGCGATTCACGATGTGCATCAAATGCAATTCTTGCTCCTTCCGTAATGATATAGTATGACCCTTCAACGTTTAAAGATTCGTGTTTGGCCTTCTTTGCAGATTGTGAAAACGGGCGGCTCAAAACGGTTTTTGCTGTTTTTAAAATTCCCGTAACTTTTTGTTTTTTCGGAGATATGGAGGTTTAAGAATGGCGTCAAACGTTTTTAAGACACTTACCTCTTTAAAATTTAAATATCTCAGAAGCTCTGTTAAGAAATCCAATTAAAGATTATCGATTAAGTTGAAAGTCTTTGTTTTATTTTTTCTCCTAAAAATCTCGCTATTTCTCGCAACTATTTGTCGATAAATTTACCTAAAAGTGCAATTTTCTGTTGTGTAGTCGTAGAAAAAGTACAGTATTCTACTCGCGTGTAATCGTTATTACTCACTCGGATGAATTACGACACTTGCCTTCGGCTCGTGAGTAAACGTATCCTCATTACACGCTCGTTGAATAATATACTATTATTTTATGTTCTTGTACTCCATACATTGTTTCCCCTGTTCCTTCGTTCCACTGTATCTTCCAAAAATTTTCTTTTGCAACTACTGTTCATAACCGTAATATTAGGTACTAATATATTCACACAATGTCTCACTACTCATCTGCTCATTTTCAAGGGTGTTTCACTTACTCTGCGACAATGTACATACAATTATGTAAAACCTATTATTAGTGAGGTAGCTTTATTGAAATTACCGTTAGCTGGCGGGTAAAAGCACTAAATTTGGTAAGAAGGTACCTTAGGGTATACTAATATATATTAGCCTAGGAGCCCTCTGGAATTTCTAAAAATTTTCATGTACAGCACTAAAATCTAAAATGGCCGACAAGTATGATAGAATATCACATGTAGCACAGGAATATTAGTTTTTGACTCGGAATTAATTATTGTAAAGCTGAATGCGGGATTGTAGTTTTGGTCCAGGATAACACGTACCAAGAAGTCCCTTTCTCTCCTCCGTCGGCTTCCCTGTATTTGCGGAGCAACAAGGGCCTAAGTCGCAGAAATTGCAGAGCTGGCTATAAAGTGCAGCAGGAATATTGTTACTGATTCGATCTGGGTCGAAATGATCATAAAAGTTTCGGAGAAGCATATCCGTTCGTATTTCAGATATTTCCATGCATATTTTGTTCATAATTTTCCGTTCTAGTGCTATCAAAATTTCGAAACTCAAAAAATTCCGAAAAGGCGCCATTGCGGATAAATGAAGACTAGGAGGGGAAAACGTACCCGAATAAACATTTCTCTTCATACTTTGGGCTTTCCATTGGTATGTGTACTTTCTCTGTAGCGTCACCCGTTACGGAGCTACGCCTCTTCGAGCCTCGCCGCGCCCGTCATGCACCCGGTGAAACTGCCCTAGCTGCTCTGGTGAGACCTGTTGTGAATTCCTGTTTATATATTATTGGTGTTTTATAGGATTTATTGAATGAAATTTAACTTGTCACACTCAGAAAATGTCTGTATTCGGCAAGACAATTTCCATTATTGATGAGACTGATTTTAGCAGCTAAACTAGCAGCGAAAACAAATTTTTTGATTGCATTTTTGAATACATATATTCGTAGGTAATGATAATATCAATATTTTTACCTATAAATTATGATCCAAGAGCTATTAAGAAGGCTATTAGCCTCAAATTCTCAAAATAATTGTGACGACCAACGTGTATTTTTCTGGTAAAACTCGTGTAAAAAAATAGTAACCTAGACCTTTTCGGACCGATTTTAGTCGAAAGGTGGGATCTTTAGCTTTAATTTAAAGAAAAAAATAAGTTCCTAGTACATCTAACATAGAAGTTAGCCGCGAAACAGACGACAGCGCTAGAGCATAATTTCTCAAGTAATATGTTAATAAACAAAAATTGAATAGCCTGGTTCATTTCAGACCACTTTTATTCGAAGGATGGGTTCTTTAGATTTAATTTAAAAAAAAAACTAAGTCCCTAGTACATTTAACATAGAAGTTAATCGCGAAATAGTCGTTGACGGCGTTTCCGTTGCTAGCGCATTTTTTATGTGAAATTAAAATAAAATAAGATCTATTAACTTGGCCCTTTTCGGTTAATCGAAAGGTGGGCTGTTAACTTTTAATTTAAAAAAGAAATAAGTCCCTAGTATATCACAAATAGAAGTTGACAGCGAAATAGTCGTTGACAGCGTTTCCGCTGCTAGCACATTTTTTTGTGAAACTAAAATAAAATAAGATCTATTAATGTGGCCCTTTTCAGACCCATTTTAATCGAAAGTTGGGCTCTTTACCTTTAATTTAAAAAAAAAATAAGTCCCTAGTACATCTAATATAGAAGTTAACCGCGAAAGAGACGACAGCGTTTTCGCTGCTAAAGCGTAATTTCTCAAGTAATATGTTAATGAAAAAAAAAATTTAAAAAATCGAATAGCCTGGCCCCTTTCAGATCACTTTTACTCGAAGGGTGGGTTCCTTAGTGTTAGTTTAAAAAAAAATTAAGTCCTCAGTACATCTAACATAGAAGTTAATCGCGAAATAGACATTCACACCGTTTTCGCTGCTAGCACATTTTTTAAGATACACTAAAATAAAATGAGAACTATTAACCTGGCCCTTTTCGGAACGATTTTAATCGAAAGGTGGGCTCCTTACCTTTAATTTAAAAAGAATTATTTTCAAATATATGATGTAAAGAACCAAAATGGCTGACTTCCGGTTTCGATGTAATTGACACGAAAACCAAATTTTTAAATGGGACAACCTGTATTTTTTTGCATATTTGGATCCTGCTGGCTAAAATGCATATGATCTGACCCTCAAATATTATTTTGATTTTCAAAAAATAGATTTTTTAATTTTTAATTTTAATAATAGAAGGCCGCGATTTTACCAAAATTGTTAAAAATTGGTCTGTAAGCACCTTTAAAATATCTCTTCAGATACTAACATTAAACATGATTTACTCTTCATTAAGTTCAACGATATGGGTTTTTCAACGAAAACTATTTTTTTTAAATGGAACCTCTATGGGACAACCCGTTATTTAATTAGATCTTTAAATTACGGAAAAAATGATATGCATAATGTCTACCTTCTGTTTGTTCTAAATTTATAATTAAAAAAAAAAAATGTTTTGATATATATTTTTTAATATTTTAAATTTTAGTGTTTTACATGAAAATTTTTAGAAATTCAAGAGGGCTCCTGGGCTAACATTTATTAGTATACCCTAAGGTACCTTCATACAAAATTTGGTGCCCTTATCCGCCAAGTAACGGTAATCTTGAAATACACCTCTAACTGACCGCACTATATGTGTTTAAGCGTTTGTGGTTTTCATCGTCAAATGAAGAAAACGCTAATTGCCTGTCAATTAAAATTAATTCCCGAAAGTAACAAATTCGTATATCATTATCTCTGTACACCATTTTTAGATCACAGTTAATTATAATTTATTGTCTAATATGTGTTTTATTGATATTTATACAACACTGTGTGATTACTTGTAGACGTAGACGTTAAGTGTAAGAATATCTACTTGGCTAAACTTCGACCACTTTATAAAATATACAGATATATAACTATGTATTTTTGTAGTATCCATAATAAATCGATATTATTATTATTAGTTATCGAAAAATGTCAAATGTCAATGTATAAAAGAAGTCTAGGCAGAGTTAGTCCAATAAAGATATAATTTTTCAAAAAAATAATTCCCGGCAAGCTGATTTTTTCAGGGCCGATGGAGGGGTGTCTCCCGAGTATCCGACCAAAAGTCACAGTCCACACCCCTTGCAGAGCGTTGCTATAGGGGTGGTTTCTTATTTTTTGTTTTTTTTTTGAAATTTTTCCAGCTTGTGCATAGTAATATTCTCTACAATTTTGCCTAATAAAATTTTTTTGTAACTTTGATTTTTGACGGTCCAGCGCCCATTATATGGGAAAACATTCACCATATTTATTTACTATGGTTCAGGAAACATACAAACAAAAGGCTGAATAGCTGGTTTTTGCAGGATTGATTGAGAACTGTCTCCTGAATCTCCAACCAATTTTTTTGTGTTTTTTTTTTGTTGGAGACTCAGGAGACAGTTCTCAATCAACCCTGCAATAACCAGCTATTCAGCCTTTTGTTTGTATGTTTCCTGAACCATAGTAAATAAATATGGTGAATGTTTTCCCATATAATGGGCGCTGGACCGTCAAATATCAAAGTTACAAAAAAATTTTATTAGGCAAAGTTGTAGAGAATATTATTATGTACAAGCTGGAAAAAGAAAATTTCAAAAAAAAACAGAAAATAAGAAACCACCCCTATTGCAAAGCTCTGCAAGAGGTGTGGACTGTGACTTTTTGGTCGGATACTCGGGATACTCGGATACTCCATCGACCCTGAAAAATCAGCTTGCCGGGAATTATTTGTGAGCACCCCTATAGAGAAGGTCGACTTTTACTGTAGTAAGTAGCCGTTGATAACAAAATTGCAAAAAGGACCTTTTCGATCTTCTTTGCACATTGTTATTAAATAAACAATAAAGGTGAATAAAAATGCTTTAATTATTATTGAAAACATGGCAAATGCATAAGATTTCCTGCATAAGATTTTCTACTTATTCAGTTTCTAAATCAGTTCAATCAATCTGTAGCCTGGATTCATCCACATGGTTTCTAATTGCTAATTAATATATTTGACGTTACTGAAAGCTGATATGTACCGGTATTAATTAATTTGCAGCGTGCATATTATAATTAGGGTATACACCATTAAACGTGTACGTGATGACAAAATTTTAAAATATATGATAGTACTTAATCAAAGTGAGTCAATGTATTTGCATATTTTAACTGTATATCTGTCTTCGAACATTAATTTACGAGTTACCAAATGCTTTATAGTATATTATGTAACAAGTTTTATAAACGTCATTTTAGTCACGAGTTTTATTAATCGCGAGCGACGCGTAGCGGAGCGAGTGTTTAATAAAATGAGTGACTAACAAGTTTATAAAACGTGTTGCATACTATACTTTTTCTACGACAGCAAATATCTAAATAAAAAAGTTGGAGGTTATTTTAATATTTCATTTATTAACGTATCAATAACATGGTAACAGTAAAAAATTACTAAACTATTTATTGTTCTACTTATTGTGTATATTAATGGTTACATTGGAAACATTTTGGCAATTGCTAAGAAAACTAAGTGATTTTCCTAAATGCGTTCCATCGAACTGTGTTAAATTTGCTTCATGATTTGAATTGAAGCTAATACTTGGTCCACTTTCATTTTTATCAATGCTTGAACTTTGAGCAATTGCAATATCAATATTCTCTTTATTTTTTTGCATTTCATTATTTTGAACAGTGTTCATGATTTTAGTAGCGGTCTCAATTTTATTGTTTAACGAGTGGTCAATATAACTCTCTGCAACAGCTGTGGATCGCCACCCTCCATGACGCTTTAATGCTGTGATGTCCGCACCCGAGTCCACCAAAATCGTCGCTGAAGACCTTCTTAGGCAATGACCAGTATAAGCAGCAGGGTCAGGTAATTTTAAGAATTTTGCTACTACGCTAGAGAGGCTGCCAAATTTATTAATTCCAATTGGCTGTTTTCTACATTTTCCTCGCTGGTAGTTTAAGAAAAATCGGGTAGTACTTGTCAGGTTTGGAGGTCGAAGTTCCATGTATTTCTTGCATGTATGATAGAAATTACCTCCAATAACAAACTGACGTTCCGTTTTTGTTTTCGTGTCAGGAATGTGAACTAAAAGGGCCGTGTTAAGGTCTTCAACATCACTTGTTTGAATTTTCGTCAATTCTTCCCGCCGACAAGCTCCCATTATTCCAAAAAGTAACCCTACCTAAAATATTTATAATTTTGTTTATTTTTATTTAATTTGGTTTTATACTATTACCTTTGTAAATAGGTATTCTTCGCCTGGAGCAGGTGATAAGAATTCTCTAATTTGCTGGGGTGTCAATATTTTCGACTTTTTAGTTCTGTAACCGTCTGATTTACGCTTCAGAAATGCGCACAATTTGGGGTACCTGCTAATATCAACATTGTTTTTTAGATTAATTGTAGCCGCAGCATTGAATAGATTGCCCACAAAGAGGACGGTTTCATCTTTTTCGACAAATTTTGGAAATATGCAAGTAATACATTCTCAGAAAATGAATTTGTTTGGTTTTCTTGACGCCAATCTTGGAAAAGTTTATATGCACGTTCGTATTGACTTTTAGATTTTTCTGGCAGCAAACTAGCAGTTGCCGATGCCGCTGCTTGAGTAATTTCGGGCGGAGTACCAATGAAAACATCTTCACTTTCACTGTCGTTTAGGCTCATTTTTTTCCAAAAAATACAAAATTACTTGTCTCTTGTCACAACGCGTCGATTTATTTTGACAGATTGATGACAAGAATTACGGAAAACTAACTTGATTTTTGCCATTAAAATATCTAGAATTAACCTCAGCCGTGACTAATATCTCGTTGCTAAGTTCAGCCTGTGACTAAAATGCACGAAGTCACGGTTTGTCGAAAGCGTGTTTAAAGGATTATTTAGCGTCATGGAAACGTATACGATAAACGCCATTTCAAAGATGGAAGTAGAAAAAAATTATTATTTGCTACTGCCCTCTTATATTTAGTGAAAAAGTACAGATAATAACTTATATCTAATTTTTGCATTTTCATAGGTACCTGGAGCAGACAAAAATATGTACGTGGATTACAACCCTCACCAAATTTGAGAAAAACATAAATCATAATTTTCCATTGAAGCCACTAAGCTCTTTAGTCCAACCATATTAGAGGTTCATGCCTCCAGTTAATCTCAGCAAGCACCCACTACCAAACATAAGTCAGGTCTGGTGTACGATATTCGGAAAAAATAGGGCAGCGAATTTTTTTATCAGAAATAATACGTTATTACTTAACAATTTTATCAATAAGAGACGCGATTTTTTTATTTCTATTTTCATTTATTTATTTATTTATTTATGCTAGTAACGGTTGAGGGGTATAGACCAGAAAGTGTTAGGAAAAGACTTTTTTAAATAGTCGACGGTTCGTCACAACTTATTGACATCCTCAGGGCTATTTAGGTGAATTGTCATTTGCCACATTGGATTTAAAAATTAAAACAAAACATATTGATATTAACAAATACAACAAAACTCCTCAACGTATGAGTAACCTAGTCTATTTATTTATACTGCATATAAACAGGTATTCCCTAGTTAGATATATATACAGTGAAATACAAAAGAAAAAATAAATATAGGCTTGAGTACAACATAGTGTAAATAATAACGAATAACGGTCAATAATAATAATAATAATAATAATAATAATAATAATAATAATAATAAAAACATTCGTATATGAGTATATGACTATAAAAATAAAACTAAATATTTATGTTATCTTGTAGATTGTAGATTGTTCAAGGGGGTCGCTCGGCTCCTTCAGCCCTACCTCACATTGACCTGAAAAGATCTACAATTAGTTGTTGCTCAGGACTCCCAAGCTTTTTATAAAGCTTGTGATTTTCCTAGGGGCTAATTTCCCTATGTCTTCAGGCGTTAGTTCCACCGTTTCTAGGTACTTTAGCCTAGTGCGGACTAACATCTTGCATTCGCAAAGAATATGTTCCGCAGTTTCTAATGCAGAATCGCAGTATCTGCACATATCGTTGTCTGCCTTGCCCATGTTCTTAAGATGATATCTTAAGGGGCAATGGCCTGTTAAAAGGTCTGTCATCAGCCTTAAGTCGGACTTTTCTAGTTCGAGAAGCCTTGTGGCATTCTTAGACGAATAAGTGATGAACTTTTTCGCTTGTCTTTGGCCCGGAGTATTCCTCCAGTAGGACTCTTTCTGTTCCTTTTCCCATTTTTGGACCTTCTCCGTTATGTGTCCTTTAGATAAGCCACAGAACGGTTCGGGCCCAAAAAATGGAGCTTCAGCACCTTTTTTTTTTTGCAAGGTCGTCAGCTAATTCATTTCCTTCTATTCCCTCATGTCCTGGTACCCACATCAAAGTAACCTTGTTGTTTTTTGCCAGTTGCTTCAGGGATTGTCTGCACTCCCAGGCAATTTTAGAATCAAAGGTGTAGGATCTGAGAGCTTTTAGCGCTGCCTGGCTGTCTGACAGTATATAGATCTTCGAATGCCTTTATTTATGCATTCCTGTGCACATAGGTCTATAGCATAGATTTCTGCTTGGAAGATGGATGGGGTTTTGCCTAGGGCTCTGGATAGCCTACAGTTAGGCCCCGCTACGCCCGCGCCAACTCCTTCAGCCATCTTCGATCCCTCTGTGTACCAGATGAGTGACCCTTCTCCAACTGCAGGATTTCGACTTTGCTCGTCTGACGGCTCTCGATTAGCACATCAAACGGGCAGTCAAAGTCCCGCTTAATTGGCATAGAGTCAGTAGGTTTGGTCACGGATTCCAGTTTAATTATTTCTAGAATCCTTAGGTGACCAACCAGGTCTCCTGGTTTGAAAGAAAGTACCTGCTGCAGCCTTAAGGCACTAAGTGCTGCCTCCTTCCTTACATACAGATGTAGAGGAAGCAGGTTTAGCATTGCCTCCATAGCTGCTGTGCAAGGCGTTGCAGCTTCTGCAACTTTCCTTGTGCTAATTTTTCTTCAGTTTTTGGCCACCACACACATGATGCGTAGGTGACCATGGGTCTCACAACCGATAAGTAGGACCAGTAGATCATCTTCGGTTTTAGACCCTAAGTCTTACCAAACAGACTGCGGCACGTCCACATAGCCGCAATGGCTTTGATAAGTGTTCTTTCTAGGTGTGAGTTCCAGGTAAGTCTTTGATCCAGGATTGTTCCTAGATATTTAACTTCTCTGGAAAAAATCAGCACTGTTCCATTTAGCATAGGAGCTCTTAAACTTAGTTTTCTCCTTTTGGTAAAGGGAACAATAATGTTTTGCTCGGATTGACACTGATGCCCTTTAGCGAGCACCATTTGGATATTATGTTTAAGGCAATTTGCATGAGATTTGAAATCATCACCTCATGTTTACCTCTTACAGTAATAACAAGGTCATCGGCGTAGCCTTGTACATTGAAGCCAGAATTACTCAGCTTAAGGAGGAGGTCATCCACCACCATTGACCACAGCAAGGGCGATAGAACTCCACCTTGTGGACAACCCTTAGCCGCAATCACCGTGGCGGACTCCCCCCCATATCCGTAGTAATTATTCGACTTCTTAACATGGATTGTATCCATTTAATAGTTGGGGATTGTATCCCCCTTTTCTCTGCGGCTATTTGTATGGACTCATATGAGGTGTTATCAAATGCACCCTCTATATCTATGAATGCACACATAGCCACTTCCTTTGCGGCGAATGTCTTTTCAATGCCTTTGACCAGGCCATGTAGAGCATTTATTGTCGATTTGCCAGATTGGTAGGCAAATTGTTTTAGATGAAGCGGGGCGAGGATTTCGCTTCTGACATGTTTGTCTAGGATTTTCTCCATTGTTTTCAGGAGAAAAGAGGTTAAGCTAATGGGGCGGTATGATTTTGGTTCCTCCGATGGACGTCTGCCTATCTTTAGAATAAACGCCACCTTAACTTTCCTCCATGCTTGCGGGATATAAGCAAGAGCTTAGCTTGCTTTAAAAATGCTTCTCAGGCAGGGGATGAGTTCCTCAATGCCGTGTTGAAGCAGGGCAGGGAAGATGCCGTCCCTGCCAGGTAATTTGAAGGGCTTAAAAATCGACACCGCCCATTTAATTCTGTTGGAGGTGAAGATTTTATTCCCTCTTTTTCCTTCTCTGGTGGGGTGATGTACAACCTCTTCCAGATAGGTTTGTGCTAGTTCATCTTCACCTTCAATAACGCGGGAGTCAGGAAAGTGAGTACCTAGAAGTACTCTTATATTTTCCTGCTGACTCTCTGCGTAATTACCGTCAAGCTTTTTAAGTAGCCCTATTCCGTTTGAGTGGTCTTTTGCAAGGACTTTTTGTAGACGGACTGCTGGGGCTAATTCATCTATCCCTTCGCAGAACCGCCTCCATGATCTTCTTTTAGACCTTCTCAGTTCTTTGTTGTACTCAGTAAGGGCTTTTTTGTAGCTCTCCCAGTCTCCAGAGCTCTTAGCCCTATTAAAAGTTTTCCTAGTCTCAGCTTTGAGATGGCTGAGTTCCCTATTCCACCAAGGCACGTCTCTTTGGATAGCCTTTTGTTTTATATGGCAACTTTTCTCATAACAGGAGATCATGAGATGTTGTAATTGGTAGGAGGCAATGTCTAATTCCTCAATTGTGTCGATGGAGTGATTGATACCTTCAACTTCTGATCTTAAGTGCTCGTTATAAGCACTCCAGCCCGTCAGTCTAGGCACTCTGCACTCCTCGAGGTTAGTTAAGGTTGCCTCCAAGTCGAATCGAATATTTCTATGATCCGACATTGAGGGCTCCTTTGAAACGTGCCAGTTTTTTATTAAGTCAGTTATAAATGGATCTGCAAGGGTTACGTCTAAAACCTCTTTTCTTACCGCATTTATAAAGGTGGGTTCATTACCCTTATTGATAATGTCGATATTATTTGCAGAAAAATATTCAAAAAGGTACTCACCTCTAGTGTTAGTGTCCGTGCTGCCCCACATAAGATGGTGCGCATTGGCATCGCTGCCAATAATGTAATGTTTGTTCTTCCTTTTGCACCAGTTGATGAGGCTCTTTACTTCCTCTGGAGGTGAGCTTCGGTCTTCGCCGGGAAAATAAGCAAAGGCAATTACAATCTGCCTTTTTCCTTTTTCCGTCGGTACGTCCACAACTCCGGCAACTAGGTCTTTCGTTGTGAACTCTGAAAGGAGAACAAAATTAGTGTTTTTGTAGAGCAATATAGCTGCTCTAGGACTGTCATGCAAAGTAGAATAAATTAACTTACATGATTGTGTGGGGAGTCCTTTGATGCGTCCTCTGTATACCCAGGGCTCTTGAATTAGCCCTATATTTATTTTCTCCATGATAAATCTCCTGCCAAGCACACTAGAAGCTGCTTTTGCGTGGTGGAGATTTATCTGGAGGAATTTAAGGTTTAGGGTCATTTTGGCGGGGCCTTTTTGCCTATACCCTTGCCCTTGCCAATGCAAAGCTGTGTGTTGGGCCCTTGCTTGCCTTTGGGAAAGTCCTCATGTGTGCCTTTATCCTCTGGCTTTTTTGTTGGCCTGCTGATGTCTTCCGTTGGATCAACCTGTGTTGCAGGCGTTTTATCCTGGGAAGTACTAGCTTGTGGCTGGGCTTTTTTAGGATTTTTACTCCTAGTTCTCAGCTGTAGCTGTCCGAATTTGAAGCTAATCCTATAGCCCTTTGCTTTCAGTTTTTCGACAGACTGCACGTCACGTTTTTTTTTAACTATTTAACGTCGGCCTATTTCCGCTACCAGGGCCTATCACCGACGCCAGGAGACGAGCTACCCCCAACCTGGAAATTTTGCCGAACCTCTTCCCTTAAGAAGAGTAGGGATCTTTTACTTGCCTAACATTAAATAGACAATATTAATATTAAACATATTTGTGCCACAAATTATATCATTGACTGCCGATGATCATCTTTCAACAGGTGAGTTTGTATTTGCAGAAATGTTAATAGTTATTTATGTACCAAGGGTCGTAAGTGCACTTTTTTTGGTCGAGAATACAGTTTGCAAGCTGAGATCCGTAGGAGTGTTCGGGTGTTCTGACAGTTCGAGGTCTACCTTCCGAAGTACCCTTTTTGGAAACTGCCAGTTTCACAAATACGGCGATGGATAGTCGAAAAGAATCGGTTTTCTGGCAAAGCACGATTAGGATATCTTTCCTGATTTCTGGCTTTTGTTGCATTA
The DNA here is from genome assembly GCA_936432065.2 of Rutpela maculata. Classification (NCBI taxonomy): domain Eukaryota; kingdom Metazoa; phylum Arthropoda; class Insecta; order Coleoptera; family Cerambycidae; genus Rutpela; species Rutpela maculata. Next base: position 206,691,530 of record OW386286.2, on the reverse strand, counting down.
CCATCTGCGAGACCATATACGCAACGCATTGATGCCATTTTTGCATTTGTATTATTCACCATATTTAATTAAAAACTGTGCGTCTGACAAGAGAAATGCAAGACACCATTTTCATGTAGAATTGTCCAGGCTAATTATAAAAAATGACCACATGGAAAAATGTCAGTGGCGTACCACTTTTTTGGTAAAAATATTAGAGGACATGCTTGCAGGGACGCCACTGGTGGAGCGATAAAATAACTTTTCTAACTAAAACTTGTGGTTTTATATACCATTAACACATGCCAAAATTGAAAATAATATTTAAGGTACTTTCTGAGATATCAAAAAATAACGATTTAAAAAAAAATTCAACACCCTGTAGCAGACATATATTCATATGAACTGTTCTTCATAAAATGGCCCATGGAATCACACCCTGAATATTATCACATCATTATGAAACACCCTGTATATTTGTCAACCTTCGCAAAACAGCTGATACTGTTCATGAAGAGGAGAAAAATAAACGATTTTAATTTTCCTTCTCGTTTGTATACGTTTCGTCTTTTCCGTGTAGTGTGCTGACTGGAGGTAACTCTAGGCTTGTAAAACTCGTATGATAGGAACACTCGCTGCGCTCGTGTTCCAACTTTCATACATCGTTTTGCAATGAAGCCCTTGCCACACTTTTATTACAATCTACTATTACTGTAACTATAAGAAAACAAAAAATAATTTACTTTAAACATTAATTCACACCATCCAAGATCAAATAATTTACCTTATAAATCGCTTCTTTTCTGCTGAAGAATAAACCCCCAAAAGTTTTTACGCACATACTTGTAGGACTGTTTATTTCAATTAATTTCATTATTATACTCTTCGCAAAAACGAAGAGTATATTGTATTTGATCGGCACATTTCTAAAATCGTAAATATCGCTCGTAGAGAAAAAAATTTCATATCATTGTGTTAGTGAACGAATTCTGAACTACTTTCAAAATGTCCGTCTGTCCGTCCGTTCGTCCGTCCGTCTGTCCGTCCGTCCGTCACGTTTCTTGTAAGCACGATAACTCAAGAAAGAAAAATCCGATTGTACTGAAATTTGGACAGTAAATTAGTGTTAGCTAGAGGAAGAACCCTATTGTTTTTGAATAAAATCGATCGGTAAATAAAAATGTTATTAATGATTTAAATTTGAAAAAAAATTTTTTTGATTTTTATGTTTTTGTAATTGATTATAAATTTGGTGAAATGATATTTCATTTTAATATCTAAATATTTATATATTTTACAAATATACATTTCATAATGTAATATGCAACCGTGAAAATATGATTTTAGCTCGTGTCTTATAATGTAAAAATTTACGTTTTTTTACGTATAAGGTGGTGGTGTAGTTCTTACGCTTTTGACTCGGAATCCAAGGGTCCCGGGTTCGAAACCCAAATGGGGTATGGTATAGTTTTTTTTTTTTTACTTTATTTTACCAACTAAGTTCGTACTATAAAATTAAAAATGTTTAAAACTAACATTATTTACAAAAAACTGCGAAGAGTATCCTATAGAATGTGTAACAATTATATAAAAAGTTCAGTGAACAGGCGAAGAGTACGTTTTTAGCTTGTTTTTTATTTGACTTGCTAGAAATGTTCAACAACATAAGTATGGTCAAATTAAGGTACCTACTACCGACTACCTACTTTGTTTGCAACTTTGGAAAATATTTTTATCATTCAAATTTGCTGAATATATTAGGCGATTGTTATTTTATCGATAGGGAAGTGGCGTATTTTCAGCTAATCAAATAACTTGCAAAATTGCATGTCATTTGCCTACCAACGAAAGAGCAGCCGATTCTGGATCATAAATCATCAGCCGCGACATTTATAAATCAAAGATATGACAAGAGTGACGAATCTTTAGAATTTCCTATCGTTGGGGTTTTGGCAATTACAAATATCTTAGATATATTTGTTGACAATCATTAATTTTTCTTGTCAACTTACAAAAAGCTGAAGTGCCTTTTTGAATGTATAATTAGCACAAATATTAAAAGTTATAATGAATGGAAAATCGCAAGAAGTTTTTAAAAAAGAAAGACAAACGTGAATGTTGAGATTGTACATTGTACATATATCTCAAGATATATTGTATGTTAGTTCTATAGTTTGCAATGAATTTTCTTTAGTCTTATTTTGTGTTTGTAAAACATTGTTTCTTTAGTGCTGGTTTGTGATAACATGAATATTTGCGGCAGAACAATACCCGCTTTATTCAACATGTATTCTTAGGATAAATAAATACTTTTAACGTTAACCACTCATATAACTACTAGGTCAGTCAATAAAAATAGTAATAACATTTATTTACAACAAGACAGACATGCTAAAATAGATGCTACTTAACAACAAAGATATGTAGATAAATAAATAATACTCAGTTAAGAGCCTAAATACTTGTTTTGAGACACATAGATCACATTAAATATATTAATGACGAAACAGTTAATACATATTGTGTGTATGTTGAAAACATTATTGCAATATAAATTAATCAAAAATAAAGGATACGAAGATAGTAATGATAGTAGAAACAAAACATTTCAAAAGGTATAAGTTGCATTCTATAGGTTTTGATGAAACGATTTATACATTTGGTTAAAAAATATGTTTCATACCTTTTGCAGACCTCTTTGAGTTGTGCTCTATTCTCGTCTAACGAAGCAACATTCAGTTTCGCTGATATTTTTACTTGCTTGATTCTGCAAGGAGTCGATTTTAATAATAGCTTTTTGAGAATTGGAGATGCTAATCTATAAAATTATATCATTTCTAGATTGACTTGAACTTTTTTAAGTTCTAAAATTACGTTAAAAATTGAAATACATTTCGGTCAGTTGGTCTGTACGTACGTACGGAAATACTCTACAGATCGCAATTTCTAACAGATCCACATGAATGTTTTTGAATCGCTTCGTCTATTATTAGAATAGGTCTCTATTGAATTTCACAATAATCCGTTATGAAGTTATGAAGTATTATAAACAAGCTAAGAACGTACTCTTCGCTGGTATACTAAACTTTTTATATAATTGTTACATATTCTATAGGATACTCTTCGCAGTTTTTTGTGAGTAATGTTAGTTTAAGATATTTTATAGTATGAAGTTAGTTCGTGAAAGACTCAGTGTAAAATAAAATAAAAATAAAAAAACTATACGATACCCCACGTGGGTGTCGAACGAAGTTTCGAACCTGGGACCCTTGGATTCCGAGTCAAAAGCGTAAGAACTACACCACCACTTAACACTTAAAAAAATGTAATTTTTTACAAAAACATAAAAAGCAAACAAAAAAAAAATCTCAAATTTATATCCGAATTTCAGTACAATCTAATTTTTCTTTCTCGAGTTATTGTGCTTACAAGAAAAGAACTTTCTTATACGCATGAATATATCGGGAGCTGCTGTTTTGGATATAACTATTTAGTAGTTTGTCTTTACAGCAGCCCCCGACATATTCATGCGTATAAGAAAGTAAATCTCGAGGACAAAGAAAATGTAAGCTGGATTTAAATAAATCATAAGAGTTCGTATATGGAATCAAAATTATTTCATAATTTTTAAAGTTGTGTTAATTTATTTTTTTTATATTAGTTATTTAGTCGATACTTTTGTGTTGGGGGTTTTTTAAATTTGTAATTTAATTTAATTTTATACTTTTTAAACTAAACATATACATAAAACATAGCGTATTATTATATCACGAGTCCCATTCAGAACTTTTTAACCTTTAAGCCGACGCGGTCAAATTTTGTATTCTACTAGTCGCACACGGTCTACAAGACCGATTCTATTATAAATATATTTATGTGTTATATTTAATTTTAATAAAAACTGCATCAAAATCGGATCTCCCGTTGAAGAGATATAAAGCCACAGACAGGCAGACAGACAAACATACAAACATACGAGTTAAACTTATAACCCCCCTCTTTTTGCGTCGGGGGTTAAAAAATTGAGAATTTTTAAAAACTCCCGATCAGTGTATCTAATCGTACCAGTTTTATCGATCGACCGAATCAAAATGAGGCAGCAATCATATTCGGCTACCATAATTGTCTGCACATTTTCAATTTTATTTCAATCGGACAATTTCTAGAGAACTTCAACATGGCGAATTCAAGATGGCGACCAAACATCAAAATCTAATATAGCCTAAAACCTTCTCGACAAAATACTCTTTCAAATAAAAAAAGTGCATCAAAATCGGATTACCCGTTGAAGAGATATGAAGCCACAGACAGACAAACAGACAAACATACAAACATACGCGTCAAACTTATAACAATCCTCTTTTTGGGTGGGGGGTTAAAAATTAACTAACTTCAAACTTTTGGTTATTTTTTGGTGGTGCGTTAATTTCTTGGAGAAGTGTATATTCATTGCGTCGTTCCTATCTGATATAAAACTTATAGTTTAAACCGAATCCTTCACCATTTCTTAGAATGCAACGTATGAGCGAATACACTATACGATCAAATTATAGTGTTAAAACTAAAAAGTTTTGTCCGCCATATTGCATTTAGTGTGACGTTGTTTTATTATCGTATTATTCTCAGCAAACCCTTTCATTTGATACCCATATCATGAGAGTGCATAAAAATAACTGGTCCGCCATCTTTGGGAGTCCGCCATATTGGATTTGGAATGACGTCACTTAGCTAACCATGCATTGTCATCCAAACTAAACGTGTACGCAAAATTTCAGCTCAATTGGTTGGGGATCACTATTTTAAAATTCAGTTCCAAGATTTGACCCACAAGAACAAGGCAAGTTAAATAAAAGCTTGTAATCATGATGGCGACCAAACATCAAAATCTAATATGGCGAAAACCTTCTCGACAAAATACTCTTTCAAATAAAAAAAAGTGCATCAAAATCGGATCACTCGTTGAAGAGATATGAAGCCACAGACAGACAGACAGACATACAAACATACGCGTCAAACTTATAACATCTCTCTTTTTGGTCGGGGGTTAAAAAATGAGACGGAGGACAATAATATTTCGCAAGTAGTTGACAATTGTCGAAAATGAAAAATATGAAAATATATACAAGGTGGTCACCCTAAAAAAATGTACATTGTGGTTATCCTACAAAAAATTATGAAAAAATGTAAAAATAATATTTCGCATGTAGTTAACACAAGAAATAGTTAAAGAAAAATGTGAAAAACAAAACATGCATGGTGGTCACCCAAAGAAAAAATTAAAAATATGTCACGGACGGCGATAATATTTATGAAATTTATGAATCATAAAACGTCCGGCAAGACGTTAAGAATAAGAAGAATAAATAAAGTATGATAAACAGAGAAGGAAGTTTTGGGTAAATACCCTTACCGATTTTTTAGGTAGAATTTTACGTCCTACAATTTTGTTCCCCTCGTATTTATTGCCGTATTTTACTTATTTACGGGGATATTTGTTAAAATATATTTTTTTAGCCAGTGCTTCACCTGCAGCAGTGATAACCCTACAAACTTCTTTTTACTCGATTTCGCAAAAAAATGATTACAGATTTAGCTTATTTGCAATGTTCGTTCAGTTTGTGCTCAACTTCGTCTACAGTGACACTATATCATAATACACTGCACATGCTGATTTACCTGTGTAAAATCCTACTTTATGTGAAAATAGTATATTGTTGTGGCGATCAGTTCACTTGCTGGGTAAATATAAATCACCAACCCAGGCTCAAGTAACCAAGGATCCAAGAAACAAAAATAATATACAAAAATAACAATTTTATCAAATAACAACATAACATGTATTTCATTTTAAAATGTTATTTATTTAAGAAAATATTCGAATATATAACCAAATATTACTAAATTTTATTATTGAATAAATGCCAGCTATAATTGTCTTAAAAGTAAAAGTGATACTTTTGTGACGAGTGTGTAAGGTTGCCGGACGCATTGTGTTAATATCCCATGGTCGGCGTATAAAATACGCGTTGCTATGGATATTAGTTTTTTGCCGCTTACAGCGTTGGAAAAAGTATTTTTACCTCAGTTGTTAATGGCAACGCACAGCTGCAGCCGTCTAAAAAGTCAAACTTTGATGTCATGAAATGAGTTAAGAAGTGTCATGTTTTTTTGACGTTTGAAGAAATTATTATTATTATTTAATAAGTTAAAAGTAAGTTAGTAGTAGTAGTTAGTAAGTACATTTTTACATAATGTAAAGAATAATTATTGTTTGTTGAAAGTAAAAGCATCAGGAGAAATGACTCAGTAACATAATTGCACTTTTCTTTATAATACCCCCTGTATGCAAGTACAGTTACTGAATTGCACTATTAAAATCAACGTTAGCATAAGAAATATATGTATAGCAAAGTACGTGTACATGCTGTTGTTTATTTCATACTTAACTTTAGAGCAACGAACAACCACAATTCCATAAATAAAGATAAGAAACAAGACAGTGGTCCCTCAACGCCTACTTACACTCCCAGGATAATAGAAACTTTGGTCAGAAGGTGATTCAGAAAATCTAACACGTACGTACCTCGATTTTTTAGTCAGGACAAAAAGTTTTTTAACTATTTACTGAAAGTTGGAGTAAGGGAAAGATCAACAGACTACTTGTGTGTCGTTTTTAAATTACATGACATGCTGAAGCCAAAACGTAATTGATTTAAACTAGTAATTTGTTCCATTTTGTTAAATATAGTTTCGTTCGTGAATTACTAAGTTACACGGCATTAGTGGCTTCAAATGCAAATATAATTTGCTCGACGTTTTTAATTCGATGTTAAAATGTACAAGATCTGAGGTCTGAACGTTTCTTAGAATAGAATACAATGGAATAAATTTTATTAACCATAAATTATTGTTACAAGAACAATATCGATTTTGTCAGTGTATAAGATAAAAAACAAGTATATTACACAAAACGAAGTTGTACAAAATATGTAAAGAGAAAACACATAAACCATAACAAAATACAGGCTGTCCATTTTTAGGCCAGGTAAAATGGGTTTAGCGTGAACTATTTGGGGACAGTTATTTGTTTATGTCTATTAATGTAGGATAAGCACATAAAATCCGAAGTGAGCTAAAGTCGCCATTTAGAAAAATTAGCGCCAGAGACATTTTCTTTAAAATCATATATCTCAGTAACCGTTGCTCCGATTTTAAATTTCTTTTTTTTGTTCCATTCCTCACTTCACATTTTTACAGAAAGTATGATTACATATTTTACGATAAATTAAACGATAAACTTAGGAAATTAAAAAATAATTTAAATTTTACGGAAATTTAAACTTTTGTAAAGTAGAGACGTTTGTACTGAAATTTCTAGTCAATTTTCGAAAAAATAATTTTAATAAAAGTTCTAGAGCACACAATTAGCTTTCATTTGTTTTTGACCGATGTTACTAACTCAAATATTAACGGAGTAATAATTTATATATAAAATTGCAATCATTTTTAATAATGTATATTAAGGTACGAAGGATGTCCAGTGTTCTCTCGGAAGATTGTGCAAAACGGCTAACTTTATAAAAAAACTTTCTGAGGGCCGGTTTTATAGGTACAGTTTAAACCAAGGTTTAACTGGAAGATTCTGTTGTGGTCCTAAAGAAAAGTAAATAGCGTATTTAGCAAAGTGTATATTAGGCACATTCATCAAACAGAAAATTACCAAGAACCTTTTAACAAGAACTCAAAAAGACGCTTCTCACAGCAGTTTTTTTAGTACAAAAATCATTCGATAACTATCGATAATAACTATCTATAACAACTATCAATACCACAGAATCTTGTTTCGTCTCTACTACAACTTAAAATTATTTTCAATTATACAAGGTGTCACAAAAACGAGTCATACAAGAAAGTTTAATTTTTTTAAATAGCGCCAGTTAAGCCTCCAAGGGTCCTGCATTACACCCTAAAATATTTTGCCAACCAGATGCAGCGTTGCCAAGTTATGATTTTTTTTCTATTTTTTTTTTTTTGGATAATTTACAAACATTTTTTGACTGCCATATCTCCGCGATTTATTAATCGTTATTTCTAAAAATATGAGATGTTTTTGATAATGATGGATTTACTGAAAAACATTTTTGAAATAAATCTTTAGTATATCAGGTGTCCAAAATATTTGTTTACATTTCTTGATATTTAATTATTGTTTTTCCCAATTTTTTTAAATGGAATTCCTAGGTATAGTTTTTTACATGAATGAATAAATTCTCCACATTTTAATATCATACTTTTTATTTTTACTTCCAATTCATTTTTGCGTAAATTAAGGTGCTCTTTATTTTAGCATTAAAATCTAATATGGCTTTGGTCTTTTGTTTTAAAATTTTTTCAATTTTTTTAAATGGAATGCCTATAATTTTTTAAATGGAGAGTAACGCATATATTTTCTCACATTTTGATATCGTACACTTTCTTTTAATAATTATGAACGGTTGTTGAGCAATAATTTTTTTCACGATATTGAAACTACCCTAACAATTGTTCATTTTGATTAACGTAACACTGAAGTCTCTTGATAAATGTACGCCTTACACAGTATAGCATATCAACATTTATACGATTGAAACACTGACGAATCATTTCCATCATATCTTCTCGAGTCGTTGGTTCTACTTTATAAACGTCTGACTTCACAAATCCCCAAAGGAAAAACCCCACTGAAGTCAGATGGGGTGACATAGGCGGTCATGCAATGGGACCTAGCATAATTTAATAAAATATTAGTTTAAATATTATTTAACAGTTTATTAAAATATTGGACCTCCTCTTCCTATCCACCTTTCAGGAAACTGGTTACTAATGGCCTAACGAACATTTCTACTAAAATGTAGTGGTACACCGTCAAGTTGTTACCACATATTATTTGTAATGTAATCAGGAATATGCTCGATTATTTGTGGAAATGAAAAGACCAAGCCATACTAGATTTTAATGCTAAAATAAAAAACACCTCAATTTACGCAAAACTTATTTGAAATAATCTTCTCGATATGGTTTGTATCTCAAAAACCGTTTGTAATAAAAATTAAGTGTATGATATTAGAATGTGGGGAATTTTATGCTTTATTCAGCCATGCAAAAAAATATAGCCATTCCATTTAAAAATTTTGAGAAAAATAATGATTAAATATCAAGAAATGTAAACAAATATTTTTAACACCCGGTATAATAATAATTTATTTCAAAAATGTTTTTCAGTAAATGCATCATTATCAAATAACATCCTACATTTTTAGAAAAAACAATTAACAAATCGCGGAGATGTGGCAGTCAAAAAAATGTTTGTAAATTGCTAAAAATACAGGAAAAAAATCATAACTTGGCAACGCTGCATCCGATTGGCAAGAAATTTTAGAGTGTAATACAGGACCCTTAGAAGCTTAACTGGCGCTAAAAAAATAGAGGGTATTCCATTTAAAAATATTGTACTTTCTTGTGTAACTCCTCTTTGTGATACCTTGTATAATTGAAAATAATTTTACGTTATAGTAGAGATGAAACATTGAAAGTTTTGTTAAAAAAGTTTTTTATAAAGTTAGCCGTTTTTGCACAATCTTCCGAGGAAGCACTAACCGGGCACCTTGTATATTTCCAAGAACTTAAGTCTTATTTTCTTCAGTTATCCTATATATTATGTCCAAAGATGTAATAATACTTTTTATTGTACATAAGAAGGAGCAGAGAACAAAAAAAAAGAAATCTAAAATCCGAGCAATGGTTACTGAGATATGTCCTTCTAAAAGAAATGGTTCTGGCGGCCATTTCTTCTAAATGGTGGCTTTAGCTCACATTGGGATTTTTCGGAACTTTTATATGCTCATTCTACATTAATACAGCTATCCATTTCGATAAGGAAATAGCTCTCCCCAGATAGTTCATACTCAAAACTGGATTTGCCTGCACTATTTATTAGGAGTGTCGAGGATATCCTGCTTAATATTAATCGTATAAAAAAATTTGTTTTTACAAAAATTGTGTCGATGTTTAAGTTGCCAGAGATTTTAGACAACCACGTGGTTCCATATGGGCCATATATAGGGCAAGGATTTTTGATAATGTAGGATAATGCCAGCCAAAAGCTAGGACTTAAATCCATTGGAAAATCTCTGGGATAAACTTGGAGGAAAATTACAAGACATTGGTTCAGTTTGGGAAGAATTGAACCAAAATGAAAGTCTGTCATTTACTTCCACGTCCAGTGGAAGTATAGTAACGACAAAAAAAATTTTAAAAATTTTTATTGTCCAAATAGGTTTAAAATGTCATGAAACGTCGAGATTTTAAGTTTGAGCGAAAAAAAAATTTCTGTCTGTCTGTCTGTAACTTTTTTTTGTGCGCACGTTTACTCTGGAGCCGTTTAAGATATTGTCTTGAAATTTGGTACACATATGTACATTAACGAGATCTAGAACTAGATTATATTTTCATCTTGTTCCGTCGAAGGGTTGGGGGGCAAATTGGGGTAAATTTGGGGTAAATGGGTAAATAAAGCAGGTAAGAGTCCATGAAATTGGTATTTAGTATATACAAGAAAAGCTAAGGTCTCAAAAAAATTTTTCACATTAGCCACCCCCATTACCACCCCCACCTCCTTATTAAAGGGGATGAAAAAAAATTGTGATTTAGTGTATGTACACCAGAAACCTCAAAATATTTTTTTACTTCATCCACCCCCCACTACCACCTCCCTATCACCACCCCCACCCCACTACCGATGTGGGGTATCGTTTTATGGGTTTTTGGGGTAGAGGATTTCAAATATTATATTATTAAAGTTCCATAAACAATTATTTTCACATACAAAGTTTTTTCGTTGTGAGTGACTTGCGATAGAGAATCTGGATGTGGAAGTAGTGATTCCTTGGGCAGCGGTTTTAAGTATGAATCAGCGTTGCTAAGAAGTTATTCGTGGTAGAGGCGGAAATACTCTCTATTTACACTCCTTTTTTGCATTTCCATTTAATTTTTTGTTTCAATATTACCTTTAAGTAAAACCATGTTATGCTATAAAATTGTGTTTTTCTGATATTAATAACGATAATAAAGTGAATCAAAACAGAAAATGTTAAGAATAGATAAGGCTAGAGTACGATATGAATTCTTGCCTGCTGGTGTAACTGTTGAACTTCACAAGGTGTTAGATATTTTATGAAAAAATACGTTGCAATTTTTACACCCTGTAATCAAAAAAAAATTTTTGAAAAAACATTCTTGAATAAAAAAACTAAAATGAGTCTCTCCAAAAAAGACTTGCTGCATTAAAATCATATTATTTTACAGTGCTGCACTATTTGTGAAAACAATATTATCTTTATTCGGATAAAAAAATTATCGGCCAAATAATAATTATTTAACCCATGTATGCAACGTATTAGTTTTTTGAGTTCACTAATTAAAAAAAAAGACAATGCTGAATAACTAAAAACTCTGAATTTCTAAAAATTATTCACTCTTGGCAAAGAGAGAGTTTATTTCAAATTTGGAATATACCTAAAAAGTATAATAAAATAGTCCCTGTTGAAATTGGGGTTATGTGGGTAGACAAAGAAATAACTTTAATGAAGCAATGCCTAGGGACAGGTATTTATGATAAATTGTTACCAAGTTATTAAATATAAAGTCTACGAGTAGTTTCACATTTCAGTTTATAAAGAACTAAGTATGCCACTTTATTACATTCTTTATAACAGTAGACAATAAAAATACAATTTTGAATAATGACATTACGTATATCGTTTTCAAATGCATTCCGTTGTTACACCATGCATTTGTTAGTTAAGCGATATTTATTAATTTATGGACATAATTGTATAAAATTAATGGAATATTATGAAACTTTGACAAGCAAATATTAATGTCGGTACTAGATAAATATACATGTAAATAGACAACCAAATGTATTCTCTAATTTATGTCGGACAAGCATTGGAAATATATTATCCATTATATTAAATTAAAACTCTAATAACAGTGTCATTTATTTAAACGTTCATAGAAGAAATATTGCAGTATATTCATGATTGCAGTGAGACCCAAGTTATAATTTGAAAAGGTAGGCCCAATACTTATTAAGAGTAAGCAATGTGAGTAGATCAGTCTCAAATTCTGCGCATGTGCGGCGCTAGCAGCTACTGTAACCAATGTATAGTTTTCAGTTCGTACTTTCTTTGCACTGCGGTATACGTCCGAAAGGTCAAAATACTTCATCACATCTTAATGTGTCGCGTCTGATACCTCAATAGACGATATAAGAGTAGTCTTGATTGATTGGCTTATTGATTTACCAATGTGCGGTAGGCATTGCTGTCGTCAAAAGTCTGTCACCGCGCGAATCTTTGATGAAAATTAACAAAATTTGGTACATTAAAGGATTTGGGTATGCTGAATTTAGTTTTGCTGCCTAAATTTTGTTTTTCACAATGGCGGCTTCAAAATTTCTGTCAATTCTGACAGAAAGGAAAGAGGTGAATAGTTCAATAAAATCATTGTCTTAGTTTGGAATTTAGTAAAAATGATGTCCAGTTTGTGTTAAAATGTTGTGTTTCAATTTATACGTTCATATATAACTTTAGTAGAGGTATTTTCTAAATTTGCAATAGCAAATCCAATATGGTGTCCAATGTGGCCAAAGGATAAAAAATCACTTGGAGAACTATTTTTTGTGCTATTGCTTTAATTTTTTTTTAACTACTTGGAAAGGAGTCCGTATATATGTTCTTCAAATCTTTCAATTCTAATCTAATGGTAAATTGACAGTTGACAGCTGCCAACCAGCTGTCATGTCAACAATTCAAAAACTTGAAATAATCTATAATAATGATCTTGAAAAACGTTGTTATATTTTTCTGGTTGCTGTATTTAAATTTGATGTCAGGTTAAAAAATTTTACAGTTGACAGCTGTCAAAAAAAAGATGTCAAATTACTATTAATTATTGAAAACTTGAAAGATAAGAAAATTTAAAAAATGAGTGACGAAGCTTCAAAGCTAATAGAAGATTATGATAGTGAAGTTGGAACAGATGATGAAAACGAATTTGACATCTTATACTAAAAGACATAAAAAGAAGTTTAAAACAAATGTGTAAAAAAAACAAAAAGATAAAAAAAAACAAACAAAAATCAAAAAAATACAAACAAAAAATTAAAAAAAAACAAATATAAAAAAACCTCTTCTACAGACTGATACTTTGACGTGGTGAGGAGGCTTAGAAATTGTTCGAATTATTTAAAGTTTTTGAAACAATTAACTAAAGTCGGTCCTTTGATTCGGTACTCAACTACCATTCTATTATTACATTAATCCTCAATTTAAGCCACTACTTTTGAAAACATTTTCTTTTAATACTCAGAAAAGAGTCTGGGATAGCAAGTCACTGACTCTTTTTTGAAATTTTACAACATACAATTAGTATGTGGTATATCTTCTATAAACCGATATCAGCTGAAATCTTAAAACCAGTAAATATACATTTCTTAAACCCTTAAAATCGTAAATTGTTTTTGGATTTTTTAATAACATTAATATACGTATATATCTGTTTGAGATCGCTAATTCAAATCTGATGTCAGTAATTTTTTCAATACTCCCAACTAGATATAAGATTGACTTTTATTGCATGTCACTGATCACAAAGTTGCTCAAAGTTGCAACTCTGTCAAACCCTGTTAATTCGAGTTAAAAAAGTTTAAAAGTGGAGATAATAGTACTTAAAGTAAATATTTTTAAAGACTTTTGGCTAGGATTTCTGGTCAAAGATAATAAAATTCAGCTCATAGTCTAAGCAAAAGAAATAAATTATTTAAGTACTTGATACCTGCCCAAACTATTAGTAGCTTTACTAAATTGAGAAAGCAGGTGCCGACCTCAAAACCATAAAGTTATAAAATTATTTCAAGTTTTCAATAATTAATGGTAATTTGATACTGTTTGGCAGCTTTCAACTGTAAAACTCTTAGTCTGACGTGAAATTTAAATACAGCAACCAGAAAAATATAACAACATTTTTCAAGATCATTATTATTATTAATGTTGACTTGATAGCTGGTTGGCAGCTGTCAACTGTCAAAATCGTCAATTTACCATTAGATTAGAATTGAAGGATTTTAAATATATATCTACAGACAGACTCCTTTCCAAGTATTTAAAAAATAAATAAATAAATAAATAAATAAAGGCAATATCGCAAAATAGAGTTCTCAGAGTAATTTTTGATCCTTTGACCACATTGGGCACCATATTGGATTTGCCATTTTAAATTTAGAAAATATCTGTTCTAAAATTACTTATATATTAATGTATATATCCAAACACGATATTTTAATACAAATGACATCATTTTTACTGAATTTCAAACTTAGACAATGATTTCATTGAATCATTCACCTTCTTTCCCTGTTTTGACCGAAATTTTTAAGCCGCTATTTTGAAAAACAAAATTTAGGCAGCAAAACTGAATTCAGCTTACCCAAGTCCTTTGGTGTACCAAATTTTGTTAATTTTCATCAAAAATTGGCGTGGTGACAGATGTTTGACGCCTAATTTTACAAAAGGCACCACTGTGCCCCGGGCCGGCTACGTCTACGCTGGATTGGATTTCGGTCATGCTTGTTGTCAGCAGAGTGAGTCACATGACGCATAGTATAGGAGTGTGGGATGGGCAATGTAGGTGTTTGTGAAATGTGCTGCCGCATTGTGTCGTTATATGAAGTGTTCATGCTCCTCTTTTTGTGTTTCTGCTTCTACAAATCTTCTTCTGAGTCTTCTGATTCTTTCGTTTCTGGTAGAGCATATATCGTTGCGATTTCTATGTGGTGTCCATTTTTTCCTCGCTTTTTTTTCCAAGTATGCTTGGTCCTTTTGTAGTTTGTTCATGATCCTCTCGATTGTTGTTCTCCACGTATAGCATGGTCTCCCTATTTTAGTTTGTTGCTGTTCAGTATTAGCGTTTTCTTCAGTGAATAATTGAGTCCCTTCTTTGGACATGTCCCCAATACTTTACTGCGCACATTTCTATCTTTTTTGTAACTGTCTTCACTCCTAGTAGTGTTAATGTTTTACGTCGCTGTTTGCATCTAGTTGTTTTTGAAAGTAGTTGGATAATGTTCTTTTCTGCTCCTCTCAAAATTTCTTCTGTTGGCTTTTGTCGTTGCCGCATTTTTAACTCCATATGTCATCGTTGGCAGTATGATGACTAAGTACAGCCCCTTGGTCAGACCCTAGAATGGTTTGTTTTTCTCAATGAACGGTATAATTGCGCTCGTAACTCTGAATGCCGTTTTAATTCTCACCTTACAGTTTCTCCCTTTTTCAGTTGGTTCGTCAGATATATTCCTAGGTATTTTAATTTGTTTGTCATTCTTTTCTACATAGCCCGCTACTTGTTTTCTAAATTCTTAATGGCGTTGGTGTATGGCTGAGTTGTCGCGTTATTCTCCTTCTAGCCTATGGCTTAGTACTCCATATAGGTAATCACCGTCATCAATTCTTTATACCAGCAGTTGGTGTGTCTTCGTTCCTGTGTTTAATAGATCCAGTATAGGCGTCTGAATTTAAGATGCCAGCGCCAAAGTGGAGAACTCGTGAACTAATTATAGGCTTTTTGTTTGTTTATATGGCGAATACTAATATTGATTTTGTTCTGTTTATTGTTGTTTTTGGCGTTAAAAATAATAACATTAATAATATATGACCTAAAGGTTTGCAAGATTTTGTTGTAAGTGATTTGCAAGATGTTAATTGCATTATTCAGCAAACTTCATATTTTTTTTTAGGTTATCTAGTTTTTCCCTTGAAAAGTACAGTTTCTTCGACATAAACGGTGTCTGGCTAGTTGAATATTAATAAACTTAAATATTTCTCTAAATTTATATACAGTTGTAGTTTAAATCACTTTTTTTTTTCAGGAAACATGAGTGACATTTAAAATGTAAAAATTCTAAGTGTGTGTATGAAGGGGAATATGTTTTAAATGTGGGACATATTATTTTGTGTGGTACAACCCATATTCCCATATTCAACACAAAACTTAAAAATGTGTAAGCTCTACGTTTACAAACAAGTGTCTCAGATTCAAATACCCATGAAATTAGTGGTACATTGAATATAAGTGAAAAGATATTTATTAATTCTTTAAGTAAAATAAATGAAACAGTATTTTGTAAAATATGAAACAGAAATATTCAGGGGTAAGACATAATAGTGCATGGTGCAATAGTATATATTACTTTTAAATATACTGGAATTACATATATTTACTTATTTCAAAAATTTCACTTACAATGTGTGATTGTCTAGAACATTATTATTGCTACTCGGGCCACGGTTATTTGCACCAGCTTTTCCCCTCTCAGTGCCTGGTTAAAGGTATCTATATTAAAGAGGGTATGCTTTGAACATTGCAGTGCAACTCAACTTTCACGAGTTGTCCCTGCAATATACAAAGGATACCGACTAGGTTGGCTCCAGCCAATTGTAGCCCCTTTTAACGATATCATATTTTTAATAACTTAGCATCTCAGTTTATCATTTACTTATTGTTGATATCATCGTACACTAAAGAGACAATGACAGAAAAGCCCATAATTAGTTTGACTATAGACCACCAGGTGGCGTACTCCTTATTTTCAGACGCCTATTGTTGTGTTTTCTAAGAAGGCATTAGTTTCCTGAAAGAAATTTGTATCGCGTATATTTCCGCTGACGTGCTGGAAAAAAATCAGTATTGGCGAGATATACTAATAGTGCACCACTGATGAGCACATGTTTAATTTAGATTTTAAGTATTTACTTAAAGCTTCACGTAAGAAAGTAATTGATTTTCCTTTTTGAGAATGTATTAGCCAACTATAATTTATCTTACAGAGAGCGGTTAATATAAACAGGTCAAAAGTTTGTTTGGCTAAGAAATTAGTTAGACGCGTTTCTTTAGCAACTAGTAAAGTAAAATATAGTAAAATTATTAAAAATGGTTAGCGTATAAATTACCAAAATCTGCGTGTTATTTACATAAATAAAATGGTTACAGAACTTATCTTGTCTCTGATATTTCTGTTTTCTTTCTCTTGCATTTGCACTGATTTCCTCTTGTCTTGTGGGTATATGACCGCATTACACCCCACTTACGTTAACAGATATCAGCTTGCGCAGAATTATCGTTTTAATCCAAAACAATTTTGTTCGATTTAGCAGAGTTTTAACCGAATTTAAATCCAAATTCACAGGAGCATCTTGAAGCACACGTCAAGGGCTCCACAACTCCAGGCCATATAAGAGTAGTCTTATAATAATAATAATAACAATAATAATAATAATAATAATAAATTCTTTATTCAAATAAGCTGTACATAACAGATATGAAACGTCATTGGTGATATAAAATAATGAACAATACATTAAAATGGTTACAAATTCCAAAAGTTTAAGATTTTATCTAGTACAATTTAAAAGCACACATTTATTCTAAAATTTAATTATGTACAATAAAATAAATAAATAAAGGGACGACGACAATATTAAGATTACTCCAGATTATAAAATTCTTGCAAAGTGTAGATGCATTTTTCAATGAGAAAGTGTTTTTAATATTTTGAGACGATTTATTGTAAATACTTGCAGAACAGTAATTAGAACTTTTTTGAAAGTTTGTTAGATTGTAGTTATTTATTAAAATATCATTTGCACCTCGCGTGTTATGATCGTGTACATTATTGTTACGGGTGAATTTATTGAAATGCTGGTGAGCAAATAGGGATGCTTCGTATATGAAAATTGAGGTTGAGGTTAAAATTTTGGAAGTTTTAAAAGTCTCTCTACAAGATTCTAGCGGCCCTAATGAGAACATTAGTCTTAGAATTCTCTTTTGGAGTATGAATACTCTTTGTGAAGATGTGACTGAACCCCATAATAATATCAAGTATTTTAGATATGGATAGACAATACCATAATATACATTTATTAGCTCCGATTTTGTTATGACGTATAATAATTGATTTATAATGTATATGCGTATTATACGGGTATTCTTTATGCCAAAAAAGCAAATCGATTCATAAGAATATTTAAGAAGAACGAACGAAGCAGTTACGGACACGTGTTTCGAAATTATTGTTCCTAATCGGCGTAGCGTAGGAACACAAATTAAATATATCGAAACACAATACACAGGACTCTATTTGCTCCTTCGTGTCTCTTGGGCCCAATTTTAGAAAGTGCGCTGAAATCTAAATTTTTCGAAAATCCGTTAAAATCCATAAGGATAGCTCGAAGGCGAATCGACATCACATTATCCTTATTGGGTTAGCACGTTAGTTTATTACGTTTTGCTAAAGTTTGGAAAGCCTCATATAACTTACGTAGCCTTTGAATGCATTTCAAAGTTTTCAATCCGAACGAATGATATAATTACTCAGAGGGAATCAATCCTTATCTTTTCAATCCCAAAACCAAAATTAATAAACATATTCTCTAAAGAATTATTTGAATTTTTTTGACCAGTCGATTGATAGCATGACTCTCGGCATTGAATATAGTCATAATTAAATATCCTCTACTGGGATGTCTCCCTACTTACCACGCGTAGTATGCAGATCTGATTTGTTTTATACATAATAAGTTAAGCATTTGCAAATCGTTATGCAGGTTGAACTTTTGGTCAATATACACGGTGTCCAAAATGTCTGGAAACGGTCAAATATCTCGAGAAATACACATTGGATCCAAAAAAGAAAAAAAACGTCCTTAATAATTTTGAAAGGGCAATAATACCAAACGCGACCCCCTACCCCTTCATATACGAAGCATCCCTATTTGCTCACCAGCATTTCAATAAATTCACCCGTAACAATAATGTACACGATCATAACACGCGAGGTGCAAATGATATTTTAATAAATAACTACAATCTAACAAACTTTCAAAAAAGTTCTTATTACTGTTCTGCAAGTATTTACAATAAATCGTCTCAAAATATTAAAAACACTTTCTCATTGAAAAATGCATCTACACTTTGCAAGAATTTTATAATCTGGAGTAATCTTAATATTGTCGTCGTCCCTTTATTTATTTATTTTATTGTACATAATTAAATTTTAGAATAAATGTGTGCTTTTAAATTGTACTAGATAAAATCTGAAACTTTTGGAATTTGTAACCATTTTAATGTATTGTTCATTATTTTATATCACCAATGACGTTTCATATCTGTTATGTACTGCTTATTTGAATAAAGAATTTATTATTATTATTATTATTATTATTATTATTATTATTATTATAAGACTACTCTTATATGGCCTGGAGTTGTGGAGCCCTTGACGTGTGCTTCAAGATGCTCCTGTGAATTTGGATTTAAATTCGGTTAAAACTTGGAGTGGGCTGGGGGGCAACTTTAAAATCTTAAATGGGTACCCTTATTTTTTATTGCAGAATCGGATTCTACGGTAAAAATTACGTCAAATTTGTCTGAAACGTTTTTTCGATTCGTGACAGATGGCGCTGTAATCGCAAAAATATTTCTTTTCTTAATTTCTAAAAAAATCTACGTAAAAATGAAAAATAATAAAGTACGGGTTCATTTCCTTGAAAAAGCCATTCAATGTTGTTAAATTTAACCCCCCCCCTACCCCCAAAAATTAGCAAAAAAGGTTAAAAGTTGCAAACTTTGAAACGGTATATCTCGGTCACTATTAATCGTAAAAATTTTTACAAAACCTCATTTATACGCGTAAAACGCCAACTTTTTTTATGCAGTAATGTCTATGCCTAAATGTACCCAAAAAAAAAGTTACAGGCTAAAATTTAAAAAAATATAAAACTGCATTTTTTCGTTTTTTTTTGTTTTGTTTTTTGGACGTATTTTTGTATTTTTGATTGGAAATTTAATTCTCTATAACTTTTCTATTGACGTGTTTATAAGAAATATGCATAGTTTTCGAGCAAAACTCAACAATGTGAAAAGTAGACCTTTTTACTTCGATCTCAAAAACTCACTCCTTTAAATGGTAGCACCGCGGTTTTCTCGTATTTTGGGGACAATTGAACATAAGAAACAATAAAAACCCTTTAACGTTTTAGTTCCTTTCCACAGTACATAGACAATACACTATTTTGTTTATCACGGGACTCTAATCCTTTCTTAAGAGTTATAAAGAGAGGCTAGGGATATAAACAGGTCGTTAAACCTTGCAAGAGACACGACTGGCGCCGGAGCATACACATTTTTGTTGTACCCTTCAGACTCACCATGATGGTAAAATCTTCGACAATCACAGCTAAAGCTACCGAATTGATTTTGTACGAGTACCATTCATTTGAAAGCAAATGTATCACCTGTGGAATATCCACCAAAAATAGAGACAGTTCTTCTGCATGCAATTTTCTGCATTTAATTTATGAGAAAGAACATACAGTCTAACCAACAAATCATCTATTATGACTACATAAGCGTCCGTGTAAAATTCTTGTTCAAATTTTGACATCCAAGAGCTACTGGCTGATAGTTCATGCAAAGCAAAGGAGGAAGAAAAAATTTGACGTGCGTATTGTTTTTGAGTTTTCTACTTCTCATTTCTGCAGGTGTACTTAAATTTATAACACTACTTCTCGTAGACCAATCATCTCTCACCAGAGGATTTTTCTGAAAAAACAGAAACTTCAATGTGACTGTCCTAAGATCCAAGAAGACTATTCGAAACGAGGATAATGATTTCTCAAGCAAACCTTGCCCCTTACGGAATTGATCCAGATGTAGACCTTCACACTGTGTTTATCCTACTTGCCTACTAATTCGACGGATACTGGTAGTTGGATATCTTATAAATACATGTAAAGCGTCTAAAACTTGCTCATCTCATGCTACTGGTAAAGTCAATCCTCTGTCGGAAAGATAATCCGCATTCCCAAAATTGTCTGTGTACGTATATAAACGTTCTGTAATTTGGAACTCTCCTATTTTGCACCCGACGTCGGTATTCATCCACTATTTAACATGCATTCTCGTTATAATAACCATAAAATGAATGTAACACATATCCGCATGTTCTTGGAAAGGAGAACGGTAGGGAATTTTAAATGATTGAAAACTTTACGCTGAAGAATACACCATCTACTGAATACCTGAAAATAAATTAACATTGATATTGATATTGGCATTGACATTAGCATTTACATTAGCGCTGACATTAACATCGACATCAGCCTTAATATTAGCATTGATATCGACATTAACATTGACATTAGCATTGCCATTAATATTGAAATTAACTTTAACGTTAACATTGACGTTAGCATTGACATTAACATTGATATTAACATCGACATTAACATTGACATTAATGTTGACATTCACAGCTCTGTTAAACGAGATACATTTTTATTTAGTCTATGACTTAAATTCTAATTTCTACTTTTCTCATTGAATGGACCATAATTTATGTTTCGAAAAGAACATAACGAGACTGAACATCCATGACAAATCCAGTGATACATTCATGAATTTACTTATGTTCACATAAATAGGAAGGCATTGTATATAACTTCTGCGTTATGTTGCTTATTTCGTTATGAAATGAACGTGAAAATGTTTATATATGTAAGTCGTATAGAAGGTTGCTAATAGCGCTCCAGGGTTGTTGTATCCTTTTCGTGAAGGCACGTACACTCATTTGGAACAAAATAGAATATATTCCGCCTTCACCTTTTATATAATGCTCGCCGTGGAGCATATAATAATACTTAATAATGAAAATAAGTATTACCGAAAAAGTCACTTCTTGTAATATTTGTCTAGTTAGTAATATATTTTTATCTTTTATGTTGTAACTGAAGTATGAAATTTACTCTTAAAGAATTTATAAGTACTTTGACATCACTAATGAGCAGCTTAAAATGTAACTTGAGTTTTAGCAAACTTCTAAAGACAGAAGTTCCAACAATTCCTCTAATATGAACAACTGAGTGTTTTACCCCATCCAGTTTTTTATGCCACTACTTTCCTTAATTTAATTTTGATTCACATGAAAGTGTATTCTAGTTTATAACGTTTTCTGTTAAGGAACACATCTTTTAATAATTTAGTTCCAAACTGTCTGTCTTTATACGAGATAAAGAACATTTTATGGATATTTTAGTACATTATATATAAGGGTGACATATGTATGTCGCCGTAAGACACAACTTGGTGAACGTAACTTTTATTTATAGCATTCTACTTTACGTTATTATAATTACTTATCCACGTCAAGTGAGTTGGTAGACCTTAAAAATTATTTTCAAGGCACTACATATTTTTTACACCTTATTCTTTATATTGGAAACAAACAAGATTAACTTGTTGTTATCAAAGTATTGTTGCTGTTTTAAAGATCTTAAGACATATAGAAACATAAAGATCATATGTTCAACTATAAATAAATAACGTTTATAATTTTAGGGAGAACTTTTTATTTTTATGAAATTAGTGGGAGAAAATATATAGCTTATCTCCCTTGTCCTTTCAGCATTGAGGCATTTTTAAAACTATTGCAGATTGATGCATATTTCTATGATATGAAATCTGAAGAAAAGAATGGAGCAACATTTAGTAAAAGAATTATTTGGATTCTTTATTGTTGTAGAAGATAAGATTTTTTTTCTACAGCGCTTCATTGTTTCCACTACCGTTTTGAGTTTGTAAGTGCACACCTCGTGCATTCTAGTCGATCAGTAGTACTTGCAATACAATATACCATGATTGCAAAACATTTACATACCGTTCTTATTATGCTTATTACTTATACAAAAATATTATCATGTGTTATCATGAAAGACAGAAAAACTTAATAGTAATTTTAATACTGTATAAATTATAACATTCATGAGATTCAGAAAACAATGTGCAACTAAATAAACTTTCCTTCTTATGCATCAAAAATAACAATATCGAAGTCATATATTTACGTTATGGCTATTTAAACCAAATTATCAATTAATAATTTGCTCTCATAATATCAACCTATACAGTATGTCCACAGTAAGAGTAATTATTATTATTATTCCGAAATACAACAAATCATTATATAACCTTGCAGTGTGTTAAGACATTATATTGAGAATAATTCTAAGAAAAGATAGAATGTACTCCACTAATTTACTATATAAGCATACAAATATTATGAATGTTGGAAGTCCCTGCGTGCATAGTCGCTTCAATTTCACGGTTAAAAATCAACATATGTCCCAATCTGTCATTCATAATTTTCAAACTAGGACAATAACTAACGAATCAAAAGTTCCGTTTTGAACTAAAACACACACTCAGATATACAATTTATTTTTCTACTCAATTTTATAATATCCTGCCCTCAAACTTAAATTCTTCACAAACAAAAGAAAAAAGTTTAAAATAGAATGTTAAAACTTTATAAGAAATAATTACAAACTTTTTATCGACATCGTCTAAACTTTTTTATTAAAGACACGTTTGCTGCCATTGATGCTATATGTTATATGTTAAATCTAATGAAATTTCATTTTCGATTTGATTTTAACTGTTCACATTTTTTCACTATTTAAAACAATCATCAAAGCGTATTGTTATTTTTGATAAAAATCAGGTGAATTTGTAGATTAAAGAATTCCGCGCAAATCGGTATATCATAACAAAAGAACAAAATTGAAATAGAATTAATATTTGAAAATAACTAATACAGAGTATTTAGTGGCAGAACCGATAGTGCAGTGCTATGCATAAAGAAACAAGCTTAAAGGGCCAGGCAATACACAAGAGGAAGTATCTTCTCATAGTATCACCCAAGTTTATTTATCCAAGTTTATTTACGTCTTAATGATTAACAAGTATCTGCTGCATAAAACCATTGTAATGCTTTTTAGGTCCAAGCCCTAGCTAAATACAAAGTGTAAAATATATATATATATATATATATATATATATATATATATATATATATATATATATATATATATATATATATATATATATATATATATATATATATATATATATATATATATATATATATATATATATATATATATATATATATATATATATATATATATATATATATATATATATATATGTTAGATCACGGTTCACATGAATGACTTTTTAAAAACTTTTATTTAGTTACATGGAGCCAACGTTGGCTCTTGGAGAAGGAATAATGATAAATTAGAAGTGTTACATTCTAACTGAGTTTAATAACTGATTCAACAAAGCGTGTTTAGTCATATTTATAACATACAGAACCTGAGTAAGCAAAATATATAACAAAGGAATTGCAGTTCTGCAGTCTGCACAAGTTATGAGAAACAAAGGTGTAATATGATATCTTGAAGATAAGCAATTAATAAGAGAAGCTGTTATCGTGAAATACGATATACCTGTGAAGGTTTATTATGGCTAAGTCGCAATAAGATAGCGTGTAATATTATATAACAACTTCCCCCTTAATAAAAAAGTTGATGTTATGCAGCAACTTTTGAAAATTGTTAAAACGTTAAATGAATATAATGCAAAAATAAATTGAAACAATGTTGAATGAATACAAAGCAAAATAATAAAATAATGTGAAAGTTAAAATTGGTAAGCGATAATAAAACATTACATAACGTAATAAGGATAAAATACAATATTCTAAATTAATAGACGAGGGTAAAACTCCACATGAAAGTCTATGTTAACTCGATGTCCTCTTCTTCTTGAGGTCTAATACCGGGTCGCTTTCTTGGAGGGATCAGTCTAGGAAATTTGGTAAATACTCTGCTTCGCTCTGAAGGAGGTGAAGGAGGGTTATCCGTCGAGGATTGGATTCGCAATGCTCCACATCTTCTTCTTCTGCATTTACAAGTTATGTAAAGTAGAACTAATAGGATGATGAGAGTGATTATGAAGTATGTGAACCAAGATACATGTTTGGTCACAAAAGGTTCGTTTATGAGGTCGTCTAGGTCTTTGGAATATTGCTCTAGTTTGTTTTTAGCAATATCTAAATCTTCTACGTCGAGACTGTTTAATTTAAGCGGTTTTAATTTTGGGATTTCGATTTTGTCGGGCATGTGATTGCAGCATTCAAAAGGAATTTGGATTGGATGTGAATTGTCCTTAATTTCGGAAAAGTCTTTAGCACTGGCTTGTATTCGAGTAATGCCTGCATAGGCGTAACATCCTGGTTGTAGTTTTATGATGGAATTTTTGTTAATTAGCTCTGTTATGGATTCTCTCTTCGGGCAGTTGATGGTAATGTGAAGTGGTTCGGAATTAATTACTAGCCATGTGTTGTCTTCAAGTTCTTGGACGTTGTATCCTTGACTAATGATGAAGGAAGTTTGACAATTTTCTGGGAGTTTCGGCAATGGTTTTAATATTCTAGCTTCACAAATGGCATTTTGGTCGATAGGATATGCAAACAGGTTCGAACATAGTTTGGTTCCAAAATAAAGTGGTTTGCATTCTTTCAAATTTTGTATAGGTATGTACATCAAAGAATCATCGTCTCTCGCGATAAACTTTTGTGAAATAGATAAAAAGTGATGTAGACCAGTTCTGTTATCAAGTATGGGTATAGGGTACAGACGAAAGGTGTTGTAATTTTGAGGTTCAATGAGAGGTATTGTTAAAACAAATATTAAATTAGAATCTAGTTGAAAAGCTTTTAGTTCAATAATATCCAGATATTGAGCAACTGCTGATAGTTTAATTGGAAGAGGTAAATTGTTCCTTCGCAAACTCTGTGAAATCTCTTGTAACGCCGTTACTAAGTGATCAGGTGTTATGATTGATGAATGAATAATTCCTAATCTGGCGAATGTTATTGAATTTAAAATATCGTTTAGATTGTCTTCGATATACAAATAGCTGGCCATTAGTTGTTCGGAAATGTATAGAAATTTTAGTTTTATTTCGGCAGCTTGGATCGTTTGAGTCATAGTTTGAATTGTGTGCTCAATTTCTTTGATATCTTTGTTAAATGTTTCCTCATCAATTTGTAATTTTTGTATAGTTGAGTTGAAATTTTTGATAACAGAAGTCGTAACTGAGATTTGATTTTTGATTAAGTTTTCTAATTGATGTTCGTCATTATTTAATTTATTTATACAGTTAGTGTAGTACTCGCCATCTTCGGCGTCTAAGTTTCCGGTAATTGATTTGAATATTGTTCCGAAACCGTTAAGTATTCCGCGTTTATATCTCTTTGTGTCTGAAAAGACTTCGTCAAATTTCGTTTTTATCGAACTAGCTATTTGCATTAAAAGGTTAAACTCTGTTTTGACTTCGCTTCTAAACAGGATTGATTTTTGGTCAGCACCATCAAGGGTGTTCAAGATTCTGTCTAAATTATTTTGGTTTTTGTCAAAAGCTAGTTTGAGGGATGAAATATTTTTATGCACTAGCAGAGTCCATTTGTCATTTGTCACCACGATGTCCGTGTCTTGGTGATAGTATACACCAACAGTGTTATTGATCGGGGTAATTTTGTATTGACAGAGTGCTGATCCGAACAGCAGGAGAAACCTGAAAATAAATTTAATTTTCAGTATATGGTTTCATTCTATCAAAATTTACTTTAGTTTCTTGTTTTGTTTCGAGATTTAATAGGGTAGCAGAATTTTGAAAAATTTCTTTTATTTTAAAGGGACCGTTAAATTTGTTTTGTAGTTTGTTCTTAATTTGTGATTCTTTTACATAAACTAAGTCACCTATTTTGTATTCAGGTCGTTTTTGGGGAATATTTCTGTCGAAGCGAACTTTTGCTTTCTCTTTTTGAGATTGTGTTCGACTACGGGCTATTTTATAGTAGTGGGATATTCTATTGTTTAAATCTCTAACGTATTTAGTTATTAATTCTTTTTGGTTGTACAAGGTTTCGGGTGGTCTGTTAGATGTATGACCAAAGATAAGTTCATATGGGGTAAAACCGTGTGTTTTATTTACCGAATTGTTGTAGCATGGTAAAATCGTGAAAGGATGTTCGTTTGGGTTTTCAGTTTTGTGGATTCTTAAAGTAGCATGAAATCTTTCTATGGATCCGTTCGATTGGGGATGTCCTACGCTTGAATAAGTTAATTTTATGTCGTAGAGGGTGCAGAGATCTTTGAGCAAGCGGTTGTCAAATTCGCCACCGTAATCGCAATGGATTCTTAGCGGTGTACCGTAATGTTGAAAGTATAACAACAAGGTATTTACGACGGATTTTGCGGATTTGTCCGGGACTGCATAGGCTTGTGTAAATTTAGTTAACTCGTCGCGAATAGTTAAAGCGTAATTTCGAGTTGGGAATTCAAATAAATCGATATTAATTCTTTCGAATGGTGTTCTTGGGGTTTCTGTGACTACTAGAGGGTTGTTAAGGTTTTTCCGGCATACTTTAGTCTTTTGGCAAGTTTCGCAATTTTTATAAAATTTTCAACGTCTTTAGTTAGACCTTGCCAAGTGTATTTTTCTCTAATTCTTCGAATCGTTTCATTTATTCCGCGGTGTAGATTATTTTTACCAAAATGATTTTGCTCCAATATAATTGGAATTTCATCTTCGTCGGCAGTTCTGACGACATCTTGACAAATTACTACTTTTAAGTCTTTTTCCGCAAAAATGAATGATAGGATTTCAAGAATGGGGAGGTCTAAGTTATTTTCGACAAAGTATGTCTTAGAGAGATCTAGGACGTCTTGATTTTTAAATAATACCGAAAATAGATGTTCAATTACAGATTCGATATCAAAAGGTAGAGGGATGATAAAATATCTCCTATGTCTGACTGTTTTGCTCGATACAATATTGATTTTATCGTTATGAAATTCGGGGTTTTCTTCGAATATGTCTTCGATAATTTTATGATGGAGGTCTTGTAGGTTATTTTGTTGGAAGAAAGTTATAATATCTTTGTGTTCTCGATACAAAAGTTGTTTGTTCGAGGCTTTGATTTTCGAATAGTCAATTAAAGATGTTGTCTTATATAAGTTGGCGAAAGTTTCGAATTCTTGGGAAATTTGTTCGTCAGTGATCTCGTTATTGTCTGGGTTTTCGTCGTCGTCTGACTCTTCGTCATTCGCGGCTAGAATCTTTGAATAGAATTTGGAACATTCAGAAAAATGATTAATTTTGATTCTGGAAAGTGCATCCGCGTTCTTATTGATTTTGCCGGGTTTATAAATTATTTCGTAATCGTACTCTTCTAATTTGAGTCGCCAACGAGCAAGTCTACTTCCTGGATCTTTTATAGAGAATAGCCAGGTGAGTGGTCTGTGGTCGGTGACAAGTTTGAACTTTCTACCGTACAGGTATGGTCTAAAGTGCTTTACACTCCATACTATCGATAAAAGCTCGCGTTCAATCGTTGAATATTTAGTTTCTGCACTGCACAAGGTTCTAGAAGCATAGGCAATGGGTAAATCTTTGCCAATAGGCCCCTGGCTCAGCACCGAGCCGACGGCAAATGCGCTCGCATCAGTGGTTAGAACGAAAGGTTCGTCAAAATTAGGGTAGATTAATATCGGAGTTGTCGTTAATGTTTGTTTCAAATCTTGAAAAGATTTTATACAATCATTGTCGAAGAGAAATGGTATGTCTTTCTGTAAGAGTTTTGTTAAAGGCTTGGTAATCTTGGAGAAATTAGGGATAAAGCGCCTATAATAACCAGCTAAGCCTAGAAATGATTTAATTTCTTTTTGATTTTTTGGTTGAGGGAAATTTAGAATAGCGTCAACTTTCGAAGGATTCGGTTTTACGCCGTCCTTTGTAATGAGATGTCCTAAATAAGCGACTTCTTTGCGGAGAAACTCGCATTTGTCGGGTTGAATTTTGAGATTGGCTTTCTGTAATCTTTTGAAAACTTCTGTTAATCGAGAAATATGCTCGTGAATAGTAGGGGAGTAAACAATAATATCGTCCATATAGACGAGACATCGTTCATTTTGGATACCTAATAAAATGTTATCCATCACTCTTTGAAATGATGATGGAGCATTCTTAAGTCCAAAAGGCATTCTTACGAATTCAAAATGACCATTTTCAACTGTGAAAGCAGTTTTCTGAATATCTTTCGCATCAATCTCGATTTGGTGAAATCCGGAGGCTAAGTCCAAAGTTGTAAAATATTGACATTTGCCTAATTGATCGAGGAGGTCGGAAATATTGGGTAGCGGGTATTTATCGTCAATAGTCAGTTCGTTAAGTTTTCTGTAGTCCACTACAACTCGCCATTTTTGTTTACCGGAGGCGTCGAGTTTTTTTGGTACAACCCAAACTGGAGAGGACCAGGGAGAAATCGAAGGTCTAATGATGCCTTGATCAAGCATATTAGAGACTTGTGTTTTGACTTCCTCTTTATGAATATGAGGGTAGCGATATGATTTTGTAAAAACCGGTTTTGAATCGTTCGTGTCAATGGAATGCTTAATTTCGTTAGTAAAAGTTAAATTGTCTTCTTCCAAATAGAATATATCTTGAAAGTCTAAACAAAGCTGCGTTACTATTTCGGCCTCTTCTTCGTTTAGATGATCCAAGCGCAATTCGTTCCTAATTTCGAAGGATCTGTCCGTCTGTAGGTGTGAGTCAGAATTTTGAGTGTTTAAATTGAAAATTGATTTGAATTTTTGTACTGGCTCTAGTTTTATGTTAGAAAAACTTACCGTTTTTGGTATTGCATTCGCGTTTATAATTGAGGTTAAAAATTCTCCATTGTTATTGATTTTGACAATAGCATTTGGTAAGCGTACTTTCTCGTTTTCCTGAGCTAACAGTATAGCTTCGGTATTTTGCAAATTACATTTTAATTTACAGATTTTTTCCATGCGAGGTTCGATAGAAATTAAATTTTTGATGTTGCTTAAATTTGGGTTTTGGTTTCTGATGTTACTAGTTGGTTGTACAGGTAAATTTACTGTGGTTTCTTCCGTGACTTTAAATAATGGTACGTTTTTAAAATTCGTGACTAGTTGTTTGTTTTTAAAGTCTACTTGGCATTCGTAATGTTCTAGAAAATCTGCGCCTAGTAATCCGTCAAAATCTATATCTAGATTATAGATATAAACTTTGTGTGACTCATCTGAAAAGGGGATGAGAACAGATTCGTTGATATAAATTTTTTGATCAGTAATGCCCTGTATAATTACATTTTCAGGAGATCTACGTCTATAATTTTCAGCTGTTTTAGGTTTAAAAATTGAAATTCCTGCACCTGTGTCTATCAAAATTTTAAATTTGCCAGTTGCGTCTTTGATGTAATAAAGATTTTTTGAATTTACGGTTAATAAGGTGTGAGAAAGCGTATTTACATGAACGTTTGTTCTGGGAAGTTCAGCATTGGATCGAAACTGTCGTTGAGATTCATTGTTTGTATTTGGTTTGATATTTGGTCGAATTGGTCCATTTGTTGTGTTGGAGTATCCGCGGGGTACTCCGGATCTAAGCGAAAATCCTGAGGATTAGCAGTATAATCCTCCTGTAGTGTTTGAGAATTAGCAGTATAATTCTCGTACTGCTCATATTGAGAATTAGCCGTATAATTGTCTGAAAAGTTTTGAGCGTTGCCTGAATCGTAATTTTCACAACTATCATTTTGATAATCGGGCGAGTAGTCATTATATTGATTATAGTTACATTGATTGTCATAATTGTCATAAGGTTCGTAATTCAAATGATGAGCTTTTTGCTGGTTAAAGCGATTAAAATTTGGGTTAGGTTGGATAGCTGATGGACGCTGTTGCATAAAATTAGGGTTCGGCCTTATGGCTGAGGGCCTGTTTTGCTGTGATTGATTTGGCTGATTATTTTGAGGGAATGTCCTCTGACTAAATTGATTATTACTAGGTTGTGCGAAGTTTTGGTGAGAAAAATTTTGTGAGTTTGGGTTTCCTTGGAAACTTGGTCTCTGGAACTTTTGAGACTGTTGCCTTGTGCGGCATTCGCTCATTACATGTCCATTCCGTTTACAGAAGGAACAAAACTTTTGTTGCAAATTGGGACCTTGTGGTCGCTTTTGTTGAATTACTGGATTTTTGACTGGACTATTTTTTGGGAATTTTTGCTGTTCAAAATAAGAGAGTTGTAGCTCTCTACGAATTCTAATAATCGCATTCATTATAGTCGGAGGGTTGCTGGCACGTATTATTCTGCCTAGATTTGGTTCTAGACCCGTTAACAAATTATTTAATGTCATAGTTTCAATCAGGTTTGTTTGCGCGGTTCTTTGTTCTGAAGATAGATTTTGTTTTTGCACTGCAGCGTGCATTTTCGCATTGTGCGTTTGTAAACGCGAAACGAATGTTAAGGCGGATTCACTGGGTAATTGGTGAATTCGTTGTAGGTCCTGAATTAGGGACGTTAAATCTCGGGAGTCTGCGAAATGAGTTTCTAGTAGTGCCTTTATTTCTGGCCATGTGCTAGGGTTGCGTGAATTTATAAGTTCGGCGGCTCTGCCTTTTAATTTGTTTTTGATGTGCATGGTTAATAGAATTTTTTGGTCATGAATTGCCATACTTTGTGCACAGGAGCACGAGTTTAGGAATGTCTGTAAATTTATGGCGTTGCCATCGAATTCTGGTATTAGTGAAAAAATTTCAGAGAGCTTGTAAGGCTCAATTTGTTGTGGTTGTTGTTGTTGTTCGGTTGGTGCCGGTGGCACTGGTTGAACTGTCTCTGGTTGAGCTCTATCAGGCATTTTGCTTTTTATTTAGAGATTTTTGAACTAAAATAATTGTCTGCGTATCAGCAGTATGATACGAGAATTAAATTAAAATTGTTTGTTATGTTGCGTACGTTAATAAATTGTGTATTAACTGTATAATACACAGTCGTTTCGTGAATACGAAAATAAATAACTTAAAATTAAAATTGTTGCGTTGTAGCTTGTATAGGATTTGTTTGATAACAGAATTGGCTTTGTTTGCTGAGTGTATTAGCGGTATAATACACGCAAATAATTGTGATAAATAATATTTGTAAAAATGAAAAGAAATAACGAGATGATTCTTAAAATGACTTACGTTAATTTCATCTCCATGAGTAGGTTCTTCGTCCGTCAAGGGATTGGGATCCGCCACCACCAGTGAGGAAGGTCTCCTTGTTCTTGCAGATATACACGCACTAGTTAGGCACCTTCTGCAGATGTTGTCCTTGTTCTTTTGCGCTTCACTACCAGTTAGGCTTCTTGTTCTGATGATGTTTACGGATCCTACCGACTGCGCCAATGTTAGATCACGGTTCACATGAATGACTTTTTAAAAACTTTTATTTAGTTACATGGAGCCAACGTTGGCTCTTGGAGAAGGAATAATGATAAATTAGAAGTGTTGCATTCTAACTGAGTTTAATAACTGATTCAACAAAGCGTGTTTAGTCATATTTATAACATACAGAACCTGAGTAAGCAAAATATATAACAAAGGAATTGCAGTTCTGCAGTCTGCACAAGTTATGAGAAACAAAGGTGTAATATGATATCTTGAAGATAAGCAATTAATAAGAGAAGCTGTTATCGTGAAATACGATATACTTGTGAAGGTTTATTATGGCTAAGTCGCAATAAGATAGCGTGTAATATTATATAACATATATATATATAATAAATTAATAACTTTTGAGGTGTCAAGTGAATAATAGGTAATTTCGTACATAATTTATATTTGTATCAAAAAGAATGTGTTTTGTGGTGTTGTATATTTTTTATGCAAATTTTTAAGGTGTCAAAAGTGTGTGATAGGTTTGGGGAATAATACATACCTGGGGCGTCCGATTAGTGATTAATTTCGTACATAATTTGTGTTTGTATTAAAAAGAATGTGATTTTGTTGTGTTACATATTTTTTTGCAAACTTTTAAGGTGTCAAGTAAGCGACAGGTTTGAGGAATCATACATATCTTGGGAAGTGCAATTCGTGATTAATTACGTACATAATTTGTATATGTATTAAAAAGAGTGTGTTTTTGTGGTGTTGCATTCTGCATCATAAATGCTGTAATAAACTGGTGAGGGGCTGATTCAAACGACTTTTTTCGAAAATATGAGAAGTGATTATACATCTAAACCCTTGAAACCGTCGACCGCTGTCACCGTAAATTTATAGCAAGGCAATAATGGTGTTATTCCTTAAGAAAAACAGAGTTTCTTAGATAAACAAGCGATGATTTGGGTAATAAATGGACAATCTGATCAGTGGCGTACTATTGGCTTAATACGCCGGGGGCTGAATTTCTTGCAGTTCAATTGAAATGCATAGTTTTTCTCAGGAAATGGTATCTATACACAAGAATGATGAATCGAATACAGAACATAGGACCACAAAATCAAAGAAACGGGGGAACGAGTCAGGGGCAGTAAATCGGCGGCAGGGGGGCATACAGAAAAAATGATAACACATACACGAGAAGAGGTATACCACGGCAACTGTGGAGGTAAACTGGAGGAAGAAGAGAAAGCAAAAAATAAATAAATCAAATTAATACAAAAAGACCCTTCAATAAGCCACCATCCAAGGAATAAATGCTAGAAATCACGGTAGTGATAATAATTAAAATTAAACTCGAAATAATCAATGAGGTATTGTTGATATATTGCGTCAGGGCTGAGTTCGCACAGCACTTTAGCGGAGGTATGCCTAGTGAAGGTTTCTTTCAGAAAAATGGTGTTCTCCAAGAAAACACACACATACATCGATAATCTCCTAATCGATGCAGAAGAAGAAGAGTTGGACCAGCGGAGAGGAACACAAAATAGATGATTATTCACAAGGGTAACATACAGTTCATTGAAAAAATAAACTATTATGGGACCTTACCAAATGTATGTACATAGCCGTCATACGGACAACGATGATATATGGAGTCAAAAACGCGGCAACAACAAAAGCCAACAGAAGAAGTTTTTGAGAAGAGCAGAAAAGGAATCATCCGACTAAAACAACAAGACGAAAACAGCGACACAAAACATCAACATTATAGAAATATACGCAATAAAGTATTGGGGACATACCCAAGGAAGGGACCCAACACATTTACTGAAGAAAGCGCTAGCACCGCACAGCAACAAACTGCTACAGTGGAGAACGACAATTGAAAGGATCAGGATCAACAAATGAACACCACTAACAAATAGCAAGGATATATACTCTACCACAATCGGAAACCGAGGAATCAGTAGAAAAAAGAAGATTCGAAGAAGCAAAAACGCAAAAAGAGGAGCAAAAACACTTCATATTACGACACAACACGACAACATATTTCACAAGAAAAGTCAGAATAGGCAGAAGTCCAGAACCAAACACACAAAAAAGGGAGCTTAAACGCTTCCTCACGACACAATGCGGTAACGCATCTCACAAATACCTACACCTCCCATCCCACATTCCTTTACCACGCGCCAAGTGGCTCTCGCTGCTGGCAACAAGCATGACCATAGTCCAACCCAGCGTGGACGTAGCAGGCCCAGCTGTATACCTGGGAGTGACAGCAATGTCTACCGCACGCTGGTAAATCAATCAATCAATCAAAGAGAAGCAAAAATTACAAAGTCGTGGATTCTGCGGTTTGTCCTAAAGAGTAGTTCTAAGACAATAGGAAGCTAATAAAATTCTATATAGAAAAAAAAATGTTTTTTTTCTAATAATTTCTAAAACGAGCCCTTGCAGAAATCTCCTCATATTAGGGCAACATCAAACGAAGAATGATAACTGATAATAAGAAGCAAATTTTGTTCTAAACATGCATCTTTTTTTCTAGGAAAATTGAATGGTTCTCGATTGGCAACATCATTCGTAAAAACAATATTATATAAAAAAACAATAAAAATATAAAAAAAACATGTGACCAGCACGATAATATGTCACGTGCAGTTAACACAACTGTCAAAGAAGAAAATTGTGAAAAAAATTTATTGTATATTTATACAGGGTTTAAATGTGGCAAAGGACGATAATATTTCGTATGCAGATAACACAACCGTCAAAGAAAAATTTTGAAAAATATACAGGGTAGTCACCCTAAAAAAATAATGAAATTCAGTGGATGATAATATTTGGGATGTAGTTAGTTAACATAACTGTCAAGGAGAAAAATTTGAAAAATAGGGGGTCATTCTAAAAAAAATATGAGAAAATGTGACGGACGAGAATATTTCATGTATCATCAGCATACATGTAAACATTTATATAGTAAATCATTTACATATAGCAGGAATATCACAGGATTCAGCACTCTACCCTGAGGTGTTCCAATGTTTAACTATGTTCATGTCTTATATTGTCAGTGAGGTATGATACAATCCACTTATTTAGACTGTCTCTAATGCCTTAATGCCTAGCATATTTAATTTGTTTGAAAATAAAGTGTAAAAAAGCATTTGAGAGGTCAAAGAAAACCCCCATTACACAATTTTTGGCATCTAGTTCTTCATATATATTTTGAATTAACTCATTTGTAGCAGTTTCTATAGAAAATTTTCTTTTAAAGCCATGTTGAGGCGATGTTAATAGGTCGTTTTCATTTAGAAACGAAATTCTATTTGCGATTACATTTTTATTTTAGAAAAAACACTTAAAAGTAAGATGGGTCTATAATTGTTAATTTCGTCTTTATTTCTCTTTTTAAACACAATTAATTAGTGCCGTTTTTAGCCTATTTGGGAATTTACCCGTCAACACTGACCTTCTAATGTTAGGTAAAACATAGTGCAAATTCGTGTATACAGTCTTTTACTAATTTGACAGGAACCTCATCAATACCAGTTGATTTTCTTCAGATAATTGCAAAATAGCAACTCTTACCTCTTCTAATTTTACTGAACTGAAAAGCATTTTAGTATTGTTCAACTCTGGACTCGTGCACTCTTTTGACATTTTTGTAAAATGATTTGCTAATTTATCTTTCACCATATTTGCAAAATGAGCACCAAATAGATCGGCTATTTCTCTGGTGTTATATATAATTTTATTATTTCAATTTAAAGCTATTTTATTACAGGATGCTTTGGTGCTATTTAAATTTGAATTCACAATTTGCCATTTTGTTTTATTTTTAGAATTTTCAGTTTTTTAAATATTTTGTATTTGCCTCTCTGGTTAACGTTACTCCTATATTGTCATTATTCAGCGTCTTTCTTAAATCATTTAGTTCTGTAAGATTTTCTGATTCCTTATGAAGCTCGCGAGAAAATTTAAAATGATCTTTAGTTTGCATTTGTTTCTTGGATGTTTTTTGTTTATTTGGAAATGCTCTCTCAAAGGCATGCAAGAACGCAAGACTAGAACAATTCAAGATACTCATCAACGTCATTTATATTTTATTTCGAAAGAATGGGTGCTACATTTCTAAAGAAGAAATTAAAGTTTTCTGTTGTGTGCTCGTTCATTGCTCTGTAAGTGTACTTTGAATTCCCTACCGTTAATTCAGAGTTTTTTGTTCCAATTGGACAATACTGCTTATTTGCGCTGAGTTGTACGATAATCCTATGCCATTTATTTCGTAGTTTACAATATTTTTGCAGATTTATTTATTTAATGAAATTTGTGATATGTGCTGATTTCAAAATTCTCTAATAACGAGTCTCGTGTTAGAGGTTAAAAATTCAAAACGGCGAATATTTTGATCTACTGTGTAGAAGCTAAACAAGCTAAAAGCCGAGCTAAAAACGTACTCTTCGCCTGTTCACTGAACTTTTTATATAATTGTTACACATTCTATAGGATACTCTTCGCAATTTTTTGTAAATAATGTTAGTTTTAGACATTTTTAATTTTATAGTACGAACTTAGAGTGTAAAATAAAGTAAAAATAAAAAAAACTATATCATACCCCATTTGGGTTTCGAACCCGTGGCCCTTGGATTACGAGTTAAAAGTGTAAGAACTACACCACCACCTTACACCTAAAAAAATGTAAATGTTTACATAAGACACGAGCTAAAATCATATTTTCACGGTTGTATATTACATTATGAAATGTGTATTTGTAAAATATGTATATATTTAGATATTAAAATGAAATATCATTTCAGATTTTTATTCAATTACAAAAACATAAAAATCAAAAAATCTTTTTTCAAATTTAAATCATTAATAACATTTTTATTTACCGATCGATTTTGTTCAAGAACAATAAGGTGCTTCCTCTAGTTAACAATAATTTACTGTCCAAATTTCAGTACAATTGGAATTTTCTTTCTTGATTCATCGTGCTTACAAGAAACGTGACGGACGGACAGACGAACAGACAGACGGACAGACGGATATTTTGAAAGTTGTTCAGAATTC
This sequence comes from Rutpela maculata, assembly GCA_936432065.2. Lineage (NCBI taxonomy): Eukaryota > Metazoa > Arthropoda > Insecta > Coleoptera > Cerambycidae > Rutpela > Rutpela maculata. The sequence goes on along the minus strand of OW386286.2, from coordinate 206,654,247 downwards.
GTTCACTAACACAATGATATGAAAATTTTTTGTCTGCGAGCGATATTTACAGTTTTAGAAATGTACCGATCAAATACAATATACTCTTCGTTTTCGTATTTGCGAAGAGTATAATAAAGAGGTAAGAGGTAAAAAAAGGTGAAAAAAATTTTTGAGAAGGAAAATGAACCGCAGTTAATTGAACTTTATTATCTAATATCGATATTGCGCTCGGTGTAAAAATAATAAAAAATATCGATATTAGGTAATAAAGTTCAATTCACTGGATTTTATTTCACAGTTTTTAGTGATGTTTCTTGAAGTTTAATTTTTTTTCTGTCCATACCGGCCAATTGGTATGATTGATTTGATTGGATTGAGCAGGTTTTTACTATCCAGTAATCAAGCATTAACCACTACAACATTCGCCACACGAGAAATTTATGTGGTAGCATTTCTTGATTTGATTTTTATGGAATAGGGCCCTAAAATTGAGTCATGTTGGTCAACATCACCCATATGGCTATTATTTTTATTTACAATAGCCGGACAGATGAATCTTTTCCTTGTTTTCAGAACGAAAGGCGCTCTCCTGTTTTATTAGTTTTGTACAGCAATAGTCCGAGAAGACGATACAGTTTTATTGTCATACCACTGGATTACATGGATCTTAGTTTGCTGAAAAGACACTCTCATTTCTATTATACTGCAATATATTGCCCATTTCCTTGTTTTTCCTTTCTTCTCTTTTATAATTTGGTAATCTATATGTTTGCACAGTAGCTATTGAATGAATTTTTCTTTGCGTTAAATATGCCAATAAGGAAAGTAATTGTCAAAATAGAGCTTGTGATGCTTACTAGCATGAATTACTTGACTCACCCTTACTACAATGGTATTGGAGGGTATCAAACTGGGCTCATCCTGAATTTTAGTATATCACTGCTTACTGACAAACAACTCAAAAAGGAAGGAAGATCTTGAATCTTTTTAAAGAGCCCACATCTTATATCCGTATTTATTTGGCGTATAAGTTTTTAGACTTATATGTCCTTTAAAAGGAATTATTTGCTCACCACACGACAATGATTCATCAGACATTGTGTACTTGGTTGATTGCAAGTAATATTTTATTAATACTCCCTGTTATTTTTTCAAAACAATTCAGTGGCATTATATTTGCAATTTTGCGAAATTCTTGTGTGTGGCGACCATTATTGACTCGTAGTAGATTACCTAATGAGAGACATCCCCTACGAATCTTTTAATTTCGTCGACGGATGCGATAATCGGCCGATTTGATTGAGACTGATCGCTAACGATACATGAAGTAAGATTTCAGTTTTATGGGTGCTTATGGATGATTATGTGATTCACCAGGACCAATCACTTTGATGATGCTTTTTAGGCAATTATGTCGATTTTTCAATTTCTTGAGAGCGAACTAATCACCTGATAAGGATTATTTGACTTCGACTTGTTTTCGACTGATTTCTATGCTGCATTTTCATTTTTCAGACTTGGTGGTTGCACTCGCAAAATTGATTAACATATATAAATTCTCTCTTTGGAATTATTAAAGATTGGCAAAGTTGTCATCCGCTGCATTTCTACAAAACTCTTGTTGACGGGTTAAAACCGCTCATTGGAATAATTAAAAACGTGCCAGGTCAGAATTTGATTTTTGTTTTAAAAAATCAGACCTTGGTGCACTTTCCCCGAAATTTTAGTGCGCAAGATATCGAAAAATTTCATTAAGAAAAAGTGCTTGGAATCCAACCATATATCAATTTTGAACTGGATTGTTAAAAATTAAAAAATTCAAATTTTTGCCCCTACCATTATTGTGAAAAGTCATAAATCCTTTTTTTTTTACTTGGAAATAGCTTTATTCAACTAAATTACATAAAATTATCTGATACGGTACGATTAGTCAACAAACTGTACAACCGCATGATTGTGCGCTGTTCAATTTCCGCAACGAAAGCGTTTTTCATACGCAAATGTTATTGTAGAAGAACCTTACGCAGAGCGCCTGATGGACGCGACACTAATTCATTAATTATGGGTGAGAGTCGCATTCTCCTTGATTGTGTGTGGTTGTTTCCACTCTCAGTCAAGTTCGATATGTTTAAGAGATGTTTGATAGGCGAGAAAGGTAAAAGCTGTACTTACCGTAGATTGCTAGCTGCCTTCTCTCTTAATGTGGCTTCTCTGGTGATGTAATTTAGCTTATTTATTTATCACTATAATGGATCTCGTGCTTAGAGATCCCTGATTCACTGTTATCGAAAATTCCTCTCGAGCTTTTGTGAACCGATCGGTGTATTGAGTTACAGACATACGGGTCAGGAGACATCCGATACTCGACTCCGATTTAACACACAAAAGCCCTCAATGGAAAAGATTATCATTCAATCAGTAAAATGCAACATTTCAAATAATACCATTTACTGATTAGAATAAAAAATAAATGCAATAGCATATGAAATTATTAAATTGAATTACCTCCCCAAGCAAGGCAAGGACGAATGCCTCATATAGAGGATGTTAACAGAGAGCGTGCAATAGCAATCGATTGGTAAAACGACTGACACGACTTCCTCAGAAGATTATTAAGGCACTTTGGTTTTGGAACTTACTAAAAATAATATAATAAAAATATTTTACTTAAAGAAAATTTGGGACATTAATGGTTAGCTTTAAGGTTCCTTTTAGTGATTATATTATTCACAACAACGAAGTTCAACTATATATGAGTTTACTGTACTTTCCTACCTCCTTTACGGCGACGTACTGGCCCTATATAGGTTCGAATTATGGTATGTGACATGACCTCGCTTTCGAGCGACTTTTTTGCAAATGACCTTTTTATCTTACTTATGCACAAGGCTGTTTTCTTTATAACTTTGTCATCTTTAAAGATCTGCATTTGGTTTGGCTACCACAGCTTTCTGCCAATTCTCCAACGCACTCTTCCAACTGACGAGTTGCTGGATGAATCTAAATTTGTTTTGTTCAAGAAACCTGCCTTAACCATTTTTACTAATTTTTGTCTAATAATTGCATATTGCCACATTTTTCGGTCTCGCCCTTTGAGTACGTCGCCTCATCACAATTTTATCGTCATTCTTTTGAATGATATTCACAATTACTGTGTCTCCAATTTCCCTGTGTTTCATGAAGCTATAAAAATTACAAAATATTTTGAAACATGAAATTCGACGCACTTTCGAATTTTACACCTTTAGGACATGGTCGTCGCCGAACGACGTAAAAATATTTTTTCTAAGTGAAATTTTGTGTACTTTTGAATTGTGTGCCTTGTGCACTTTCGGCGTACTTCTTAAAAAGCAAAATATATACGTATACTTTTCGTCTCGTCCACAAAAATGTTAATCAAGTGAAATTTTTGAATACTTACTTTTGATTTGGGCACCAGGCGTTATGGCTTTACATTTCTGAGAACGTGTATGAGTCCTTTTGTGCCAGTCTTCGGCGTTGATGTCTTACATATTTTTAGTTATGCTCTAAATTGTCTTTTTAAAAATTTTTCCTAAGTCGAAGCTTTTTTATTTATTCTTCGACTTAGGTCGATTCTGGGAAGTTCAATAACATTATCACGGGTTGTAGCTCCCTCAGGAAGTATTTGCGGACACATATTTGCAGGAAGTTTTCTCACTATTTCTACATATAGAATTGGCCCCTAAAGGGGAATTCTGATATTCGAGACACACTGTATACATTTAACTTACCGATACTTTTTCTCTATAATCTGTTAAAAATTGCTTTCTTTCTGTTTTACAATGCTTTTGTATATGTTTATAATTGTTGAAATAACAATTTAATTTACAGTTTTAAATACACTTCATTGCCTCAAGAGTTATATGTTTGTGCTTGTCTGCGTACCTACATCAAAATGAAACGATAAAAAATTAAAAACCACATCGAAATCTAGTATGTCCCAATGTTATTGATGTTCGTAATTTTATTAACATTATTGGTCTATGCTGTTATTGCTATTTCGTTACGATTCATTTCATATTGCTTTAGCGTTTATTAATACATATTGCATTTGATTGATTATTACTTTCATATTACCTATTCCTTTTAGTTGATTGATTTTATATTAATCATGCATGTCTAAGTCACGGTTTCATTAATTCATTTGATTTATTTGCCTAATTTCAATTTTGATTGATCCAATTAACTACAGGAATATTATTGACAAACATAAAAATATGATAATTAGTAAGTAAGTAAGTTTTTATTGATACATTATACAAAACAGTTTTTACACAAGCCAATAATACAATTTTTTTATAAACATAAACATAAACACTCTACATATAGCAGAAAACTCCCAAATCCAAAGCCAAGGCTGCCCAAAAGGGGATTACACATTTGGAAAAACACAGACATACATTCATACCTACCGGTATTGTCAGTACCGGGGCCGGGGCGTGAACTCAGGACGCGATAGACAGTCGATCAGCATATTCACCACTCAATACGCCTTAACTGCCTGAGCTATCGTGTCGGTATATGGTCACAAAGAAACTTAAGAAATAACAACGAGAGGCGAGCGTAGATGCGTCTTCACTATGTATGTATCTCGATACTTTAGTGAAGCAACGTGCAGCGCGGTTAGTACTTGGTTGGGTGAAATCCATCTTGGGAAACACAGCGATCTCGTCCCACCTTCTAACGGGTTGTGTATCAGTGTATACGCAGAAGCTATGTAATTTCAAGACGAGGATTACGTAGTGGATATACCATCCTTCGGAGGGCGGGCGGTCAGGCGGTTCCTTGTCTATTAAATGTTACGAGAAGAGGTTCGGCAAAATTTCCAGGTTGGAGGTAGCTCGTTTCCTGGTATCGATGATAGGCCCTGGTAGCGGAAATAGGCCGACGTTAAATAAATAGATAAAATAAACAACGAACAATAATATATTGTTTTATTAGGAGTAAAAGTGATACTTTTGAGACAAGTCTGTAGGTTTCACTTCATTCGTCCGGAAATTACAGACGAGTCTCAACAAGTGGCTTTTACTCCGAATAAAACATGCTATTTTTTCTTCAAGCATCGATTAGCTATAAAAAATAAAGATTATTTCCCTCAAAAATTATAGACAAATAACATTTTGTGAATTTTTAAATTTCAACCAATGACAACAGTTTTACACTGAATAAACGCAAGCTAACTTTTTAAAAAATTACCAGCGAATAAATTACCTCTAGCTTTTAAATGCACATAATTGATTTAATTTACTCTCAATTGAACGAAAATCAAAATAAAACATCACAAATCAAAAATTATTATTTTTTTTTATAATTACTATGTACCAACGGTGTATTTATGCAATTTTACAAAAATATTTTTAATATCAAACTGTCGAAAACTGTCAGATTTATAATCACGATCGCGTAACAAAAGTCAAATAAACATCTAGCGCGTCCGTTTCCATGGCTTCGAAACAACAGTCGTTTATAATAAGGAAGTATGTTTTCCAAATAAAAAATTAATCGTTTTGTGAAGACAGAATCTGTTAAAATTGACAAAGAAAAAAAGTACGTAAAGAATTTGTCAATTTGGGAAATAATCTTGACATATGAGCTCTAAATCTTATCACACAACCTGCGGGTAGCTATATTTTTTGTAAAATTTTGCTTTTAAACAAATAATTTACACAAAAAGCCCTCGACCTAAGGTAAATTATTAAGTCTCGAACATTTTCTGAGCAAAATTTTACAAAAAATGCTACCCGCATTTTATCCGATAAAATTTACAGCTCTCAGGATATAACCTATGATAAAAAATCTCGAATTTCACCACCAAAAACTCATTGTGTTAATATCGCATGGCCGACGTACAGGGCATGTCTAACATTCAATATGAAAAACAAGAAAATAACCATTTTTTCTATATATTGATGATCTAAGTCTGATCATGCCAATATATTATCAGAAATCCACCTTTACGAGGAAATCTTTCAAGCATCTCTAGCCCTACCTAGAGAATACTACATTCAATATGATAAACAGGAAAATAACCATTCTTTCTATATATTGAAGATCTCAAGTCTGATCATATTATCAAAAATCCACCCTTACGAGGAAATCTTTCAAGCATATCTAGCCCTGCCTAGAGGATACTATATCACAAACAAACATTTGTTACATTTCAAAGCCAAGAACTACTGAAAAGCACAATGAAATATAGGAATAAAATTTCACTCACGTGTCATAATAAATAAAATATTTCAATCAATGTTTGTTTGACCAAATCTCTGTAAAAATTGCGAAAACCTTTTTCATTCTCTTTAGAACCCATCAGCAGAGATATATGTTCAATTCAAAAACATAATTACTATCAAAAAAATAGGAAAACATTTTCTTGTAAAAAATGACAGGAAATATTTATTTAGTTGACACATATCAAAAATAAAAAAGACTACTCGTTGATCTTCTAGCTTGGTCAGATTTAGATCAATAATATATGAAAGGAACGAATGATTTCTTTGAAAGTTATCTGCTGAATACCCAAAATAATATTTTATAACAATGATGTAAGCAGAAATACAAGATATTTATTTTTTAAAAACTTTTTTCATTGGTAGGTATATATATTTTTATATTTTTGTGTCTTGCGCCCACGAAACTTGCTTTTCGAAGGAAATATAATTTTTAAGTCAAATTAACTTTTAACTTGAGGCTGCTTGACCTTTAAAAACTCGAAAATTTCGCCTGCGGCGCATTTTGCACTTCCGTAACCCCGTCTAAATAACAGAACGCAAATACTTTATTTGCTTAAAGACATGTCAATCCTTAATCCGGCCCTGGCATGAACGACAAATTTTGAATTTTTATATTCAGTTGTCTGCCGACGTATTAAATAATGCTGTGGATATTACTTTTTCTGCTGCCCACAGCTTTTACCTCAGTTTTTAATGGCAACGCAGAGCAGTCTAAAAAGTCCAATTTTAATGTCAAGAATGAATTAAGACATGTCTTATTCTTCTGACGTTTGAAGAAAATTATAATTTTCAACAAACAAGCATATATTTATGTTACTTTCATAAAGTAGAAAAGTCAGCGTCAAAAAACTCGATCAATGAAAAAAATGCATTGTCAATTAAAAATAATTTTACAACAGTTTTAAAATGTTTATAATCCAGTTTCTGATATTATATGGCAATGCACTGAAGAGCTTTATTGGATAGTATGTTGTGCAATGCGTATTTTCAATAAACATGAAAAATCAAAATGTAAGTTCCTATACTAAACCCTACACGGTCAATAGTAATATCATTATATGTAATGACATTACGTCCAGAGGTCATGCTTCAGTATCTCTTATTCTAGTTGTCAACCTACACGATCAATTGAAATGACATTATTCGCTTCATTAGTGCTCGAATAGGTTAAAAATAATACAGATACGTAATTTGCATGCATTGCTATAATTTTAGCATTAGACACAAAATGAAATGTAAAGCGAGAAAACTGGATGAAGGACAGACTACAAAAACGTGAGAAATACCTCCACGTTTTCCTCTTAAACGAAATTAGCGCGACAGATGCAGACGATTATAAACATTATTTTCGTATGAGTGAAGGAACATTTGACAAGTTGCTGCAAATGGTCGAACTATTTTTGAAGAGACAGGATATTTACGTGAGGGAGAATTTACCGGTAAATGAAGGATTAGGCAGATTTGGCTACAGGAAGAAGCTTTGACGATCTCAAGTTTTATGCTGTCATGTCACCTACTGCAATAAGTAATACCGTTGTTGAAATATATTAAGCACAAAGGATTTTATATCATCGTACTCTTAGCTGTGGTAAGCGCAAGAAAGTAATTCATATTGGTGGAAGCTGGGACGAATGAATGACTATCAATAGAGGAGTTATGTTCTACTCAAAATTTGGAGAACTTTTGATACAAAGAGCATTAAATTTACCAAAACCCATACCGTTATCAAAAAGATAAATTTCCATACATGTTTGTGACGGATGTGGCATTTGCTTTAAATGTGAAAATAACCTGTTCTGTGACACTAAATAAAACGAATACGAAAAGATTAATGGCGAAGCGCACATTACACGGTCATTACTAATGTCAGTAGCCCTACCATGCACAAGTAATGATGAGTCGAAATGAAAACATTTTGTCATTACTAAATGTCATTACTTTTTGTTTGCCTTACACGGTAATTAATACCGACATTATTATTCTAATAATGACATTACTATTGACCGTGTAGGATCTGTTTATTACTTGTGGCAGGATAAAAATTAAGCTAAGCATCTGAAAAATATTTTGATTCATGTTCTGTAATATATAGAAGGCATTGCAAGATATAAATACTATATAATGTTAGAATCTTCAGTTTTTAAAGGATTTCCTGCATTTCTCCCTGTATCTCAAACTCGTGATCACCCTTAGTGACTTTCTTTGTACAGCAAAAGCAGTTGCATGTGAAGCGTCACTCCAGATCAAAATTGCATAGATAAGTACAGAGAGAATTGAATTAAAATATACTGTGAATAAAGCTCTATGTGACACACGATTAGCGATATTACGTAAGAAATAATTATTTTTGGACATTTGCCACAAATGACGTGTACGTGTTTTTCCTATGTAATTTACTATCTAGATGAATTCCTAGAAACCAAAATCGTTGGTATCTATTGTGAGTGTTTTTAAACTAAAAATCATAAATTCAGTTTTATTTTCCAAAAACCAGTCTTGAACGTTAGATTGAGTATCACGCACACTTAAAAGCAATCCGTTAATATTTTTACCATTATATATTTATATGATGTCGTCTCCAAAAAGGACAAATCTTGCTAACACGGTATTATATGGCAAGTTATTAATAAAAATAAGAGAAAGAGTTGTGTCCAATGCGGAGCTCTGGGGGACACCAAATTTTATATTTATGAGTTTGGAATTCGCGTTGCCATAGTTAACAAACTAAGATATCTCTTGAAGATGTGATGATAGCAACTTCTAGCCACTGGAAAATTTATTAAACACTAATTTTTTATGAATAAACATATACAGAGTGTGTCTCCGGATTGTGTTTGCGATAGGCGTAAAATAACAAAAAAAAATTAGTACAGCTTTCATTTTCTGGTCTTGGTCTACTTGACGTGAAATGGATTTTTACCAAATTTCAGTTAAAATGGAATCTAACTCGTGGAGTTAATCTGAGAAGAAAATAAAAGAAAATAGATCATTGTAGGTTAACTGGTCTTTCTGTTAATTTTATGGAAAAATTCTATTTGCGATTTCTGATATTTATTATACCGGCTGATTTTTTTAGTTGGTACAGCACCTTTTCCTCGCTTATTATTAAAGATAGTATTTTGAAATTTTGCAGGCATACTTAGTGACATTTTTTGCATCTAATGCACATTTTAAAATTTTTCTGCTGTTTCCCGTCTAACCGGAAGTGACGTCATCTTTCGATTTTCAAATGAAACCCTATAGTTTTTCTTTTGGATTTCAAAACTAGATTTTTTTCTGAGTTAGAATATGTAAAAAAGTATTAGATTAGAGAGGAAAGTTTTTGAGAAAATGCGATTTTAAGGTTTCAGGTGTTGAGAGCACTAAAAATCGAGTTACCTTTGGAATGATTTTGTGGCAGATTAAAATTGTCGTCGAAACGCGTAGTAGGCGCATGTCAAGTCAATGGAAGTTTGCGTTGTCGTCTTTGTATTTAGCATTTCAAAGTTTTCTGGCATCAGTTCACAAAAAAATTAGTGAAAAAATGTAAAATGATTATATAAACGAAGATTTCTTTAACTTGCTTATGATTTTTAACCAAAATGGTCAAAGATATTTACCAATTTGTCGTAGTTTCAGTGCAGTATATCCCGAGAAAAGAAGACCTGATCGTCGATTTTTAAAAAAAATAATTACAAATTTAAGAACTTCAGGACAATTTATCCAGAAAATATTGAAACGATACGGGCAGCATCAGTACAAATACTCGATGCATCAATAGTTATTTCCTGGAGATTTTCCCAGACGAACTGCGTTCTGCGAATGGTTCATGATAAAAATTCAAGAATATCCGGGGTTTTGGCGCAAAGTAATTTGGAGTGACGAGGACAGTTTTACCAATAACGGCATTTTCAATCGACATAACGCACACTACTGGTCCACGGTTAACTTACACTTAACTAAATCCAGCAACTTTCAGATAGTTTGGAAGTTCAATGTTTGAGTTGGGCTTATTAACAACCAACTGATTGGACCTGTTGTTTATGATCAAAATCTCAATGCAGTGTTTTATTCCCAAAACATATTGCCTTTCTTGATTGATTGATTGATTGATTTACCAGCGTGCGGTAGGCATTTCTGCCACTCCCAAGGATTATACAGCTGGGCCTGCTACGTCCACGCTGGGTTGGACTAAGGTCATGCTTGTTGCCAGCAGCGAGTGCCACATGGCGCATGGTAAAGGAATGTGGGATGGGAGGTGTAGGTATTTGTGACATGCGTTACCGGATTGTGTCGTGAGGGAGCGTTTAAGCTTCTCTTTTTTTTGTAATTTTGGTTCTGGACTGCTGCCTCTTCTGGGTCTTCTTGTGATATATGTTGCCGCATTGTGTCGCTGCTGTTTGTGCTCCTATTTTTGTTTTTCTGCTTCTATAAATCTTCTTCTTCTTCTGAATCTTCCGATTCCTCCGTTTCTGATTCTGGTACTTCAATTTGTTCATTGTTCACAGGGAGTATTCATCTATTTTGTGTTCCACTCCGCTGGTCCAACTCTCTTTTGTTGACGACTCTCACTCCATTATTAGGCTTTTCTTGAAGTTTGTTTTCAGTCCAGATGTATCCTGCGCAGGCGCGTACGCAGGAATGTGTTCTGGGGGGGAGGGGGTCAACCTGGGGGAACCAAATAAACACATAACACAGCACACCGGAACTTAAAACCTCACTTTTCTTTTTGGCATATGCGTAAAAATGAATTTAAACTAATATTTGGTATGTAAAAACACATATGAAATGATTGCCACTATCCCAAGAATTCTCAACCGCGCCACGCCTGGGGGGAGGGCAACCAGGGGGAACCAAATAAACACATAACACAGCACAGTGGAACTTAAAACCTCACGTTTTTTGGCATATGTTTAAAAACTAAGTTAAACTAATATTTGGTATGCAAAACCAGATATGAAATAATTGTCACTATCCCAAACTTCTTAAACCACGCGCCGCGCCTGGGGGGTAGTTGCCCCCTTGCGTACGCACCTGGTCCTGCGGCAATTAGAAGATCATCGGCGTATGTATATGTTTTCTTAGAAAATACCATTTTTCTGAAAGAAGCCGCACCACGCATACCTCCGTTGAAGTGCTTTGAGAATCTGAGAATTCAATTTTGACTCCGTATTTTATGTTCCACTCCGCTGATCCAACTCTCTTTTGTTGACGGCTCTCACTCTATTATTAGGCTTTTCTTGAAGTTTGGTTTCAGTCCAGATGTGTCCTGCGCAGGCGCGTAAGCAGGAATGTGTTCTAAGGGGGGCCAAATAAACACATAACTTTTTGGCATATGCGTAAAAACGAATTTAAACTAATATTTGGTATGTAAAAACACATATGAAATGATTGCCACTATCCCAAAAATTCTAAACCGCGCCGCGCATGGGGGGAGGGCAACCAGGGGGGACCAAATAAACACATAACACAGCACAGGGGAACTTAAAAACCTCACTTTTTTGGCATATGTTTAAAAACAAAATTAAATAATATTTGGTATGCAAAAACAGATATGAAATAATTGTCACTATCCCAAACTTCTTAAACCACGCCGGGCCTGGGGGGTAGTCCGCTCTACAACAATGGTGTAGGAAATGTTGTAGGATGTGAGTCCAAGTTGAGGAAAGAAATATTTATATATTACTCTTTGCTGACGATCAAGTTGTTTTGGCTGAAGGTGTGATATATCATACATGCTCATAGATGAATACAAAATCAGGAGGTCTAGAAGTGAACAACGAGAAAACACAGTATATGGCAATAAGCTGTGAGGGACAAGATTTAATATTGGAGGGAGATGTTATAAAAAACACAAAAGAATACACGTACCTTGGATTATCCTAACGGAAGATGGAAAAGATGACAAGGACATCCTAAATAAGGTTGTCCGAGGACGAACAGTAATGACCATGCTAAACTCCTTACTATGGATCAATGAACTGAATAATAATACGAAAAAACATATGTTCAAATCACTAGTCGAAAGTGGAAGGAGATATGGACAGTAAATGATAAAATGAAAAATAGAATAAACGCCGCTAAAACTAGTTATTGGAGCAGGTGCTGTGGGCTAACATTCATGGATCGTGTAAGAACCGATAACATTGAAGAAATGATGAACATAGAATACCCGCTAACTAACACTATAGAAAAAAAAACAATTGTCCTGGTGCGGCCATATGAGAAGGATGGAAGAGAATAGATTACCACAAAGAACGTGGAACTGGATACCAAATACAAGAAAAAAGGGAAGACCCAGAACGAGACGGAAAGATGGTATCCAAAAAGCCATGGCTAGAAGGGAAATGGATGAAGAATCATAGTTATTTAAAAAATTATGGCGCACAAATTGCGATAAACGGCCCTTAGTGCTGTAAAAATTCTCGTATACCTCAGCCCAATTGGTTCCTTTAAATATGGTAGAGGTGTCTACGAAATTATAATTCTATTTTTTAATATGTTTCCAGTTTCATTATTATCTATGAGAAATAATAATTGTCTCAAGACAGTGCTCTGAGTATCCCTGAGTGTTATGGTCTATGCTGTTGTGCTAATTCGTTACGATTCATTTCATATTGATTTAGCGTCTATTAATACATATTGCATTTGAGTAATTATTCCGTTCATAATACCCATTTCTTCTAGTTGGTTGATTTTATATTAATTACGTATGCCAAAGCCACAGTTTCATTAATTCATTTCATTTATTTGCCCATTTTAAATTTCAATTTCGGTATTTTACCATAGAAGCACTAGAGACAAATATTAAAATATATTTAATTCACTCGCGGCATCTTTTATCCCACGAAGTAGAATATCTGAAATTATGAATACTAAATTTGAATAAATGTTTGTACCTATCAGTCTTGATGTAAGCACAAAAAAACCTGCTTTAACTTAGGAAATATCCTGTGTTTTTTGATATTCATTATTTTTACTTATAAATTAATTTATCATCCGTGGATTAGAATATTGAAGGAAGACTTTTATTATGAATGACAGATTGCTATAGATGTTGATGTTTAACCGTGAAATTTACACTACTCTGCCCATGGACACTTCTGATGTTTATTATATTTGTATGGTTATAGAGCAAATTGGTGAAGTACTTTCCTTTCTTTAAAATTATTTTCAATATATGTTTTAACACTAGGCCAGGTTATATAATGTGTTGTTGTATATCTCTCCCCAAATCACAAACAGTATCTTATTCTTAGTATAAACTCGACTAAGGCATTATATAGAATCATTACTAAAATATTACTTAAGGAACAACCCTTACGGAAACGACGAAATCGGCTATTGTTCAACTCATGATGATCAAAAGTTGTCACTGCACCGAGTAGATCCTATGAGTGATTTTTGCTCCAGGAGTGCTTGAAACTCCTAAAAACAAGGTCGTAACTAGATAGAAGTGACAGCGGAAACATATAGCATTTGTTCCTGAAACTACTGTGGATGTTCTTAATGTACAAAAACTAAATAATCACAGAAAAACAACAAAAAAATTGAACAGTCTGGTAATGTATTTATACAAAACTTCCCTCTTGTTTGGCATCCTTTATTTATTAATTATTTTTTCTGTTGTATGACTTACTAAAAGTACTTCAAAATTTTGTTTAAGCCGTAGTGATAATTACATTCCAAATATTCTTTTCCTTCGTATATCAGATTGATCCTCAGTAATTGTATCAACTATACTCCAAATATCATTTCCACCACAATTCCTTTATTATTTTTTTTTATAATGACCACCTTGTATATTTTCCATTCTTAACAGTTGCGTTAACTACATGCGAAATATTATTGCCTGGTCATATTTTTTTTCGTTAGTTATTTGTTAATAATAGTAATAATAATAATAATAGGATGGTTCTGGATGGAGCTTGTAAGGTCATCAGGAGTTCGGATCCCCTCCTCTGCATGGTCTGGGACCATGTAAATGCAGGGGTAGGAGCCTTTCTGTTTAAGGCAGCACAGAGAGCAGCCGATGAACTTGGTCTCTCCTTCGACGTCGAGTGGGTAAATCGCGACTCTGTCACCGAGTTGGAACCTGCTCGGCGAAAAGCCCAAATTAAAGTTGCAGAACACAACATCTTTCTGCAGCTTCATACGGATAAGCCAATGCATGGAGTTTTCTATAAAAATATAGAAAACCTTGGCTTATCCGAAAGGCTGACCTTTGCTTTCTTAAGGTCAGCCGGGCTGAAGTCTGAGACCGAGGGATTCATAATGGCTTGCCAGGATGGTGTATTTAATACCCTCGTCTATCGTAGTCGTGTCATGGATATAGAGGTCCCTGATGTCAGCTGCAGGGCCTGGCACAGGGCGCCAGAGACTTTGATGCACTTGTTGTCGGCTTGTCCGACATATGTAGTCTCGGCCTATATCCAGAGGCACGACGGAGCATTACGAGTGCTTTATTATCACCTAAGGCACTCGTATGGGATAGACGAGACACCAGTGCTGCCTTACGCTCCGGGGGATATTGAGTCCGTTGTGGTAAATGAGAAGTGTCTAATTTATTGGAACTACTCTTTTCCCGTCAGGTAAATACAAGCCAACAAGCCTGACGTAGTCCTCCTCGACCATCAACTCAAGACAATGTTTATTGTGGAGTTCTCGGCTCCCGCGGAGAACAACATTGTCTTGAAGGAGGAGGAATAATGGACAAAATATCGAGATTTGCTCTTCGAACTCCGCAGACTCTATCCAGACCATACTGTTAAGATAGTGGTACTGATTATAGGAGCCCTCGGTGGAACGAGACACACACTGCTTTCAGAACTTAAGATCATACCGGCATGCCGAAATTCGGCAGAGGTCTTAGCCGGCAGAATGCAGAAGGCCGTCATCCTCGGTTCATTACGTCTGCTCAGGGCACACGATTCGCGGACCCAGTAGTCACTCACCCCACGGGCGTGGGGAGTGGCTACCGGTACTACCAGCTCCCCTCTGTAAGTGTCGGAGCCACAGAGTTTAAAGGGTGACTGGCTTTTACAAAAAAAAAAATAATAATAATAATAATAATAATAATAACAATAATAATAATAATAATAATAAGCATCTTACATCATCTAGATGCCGGAGAGTCGTACACTTACTTGGGTGTCGAGCAACGCTCCACCCAAGAAGTGAGTGTAGTGAAAAATGCTCTCCGCGGCAAGTATCAGCACCGACTCCGACAGATCTGGTCTTCAGAGCTGTCGGGGAAGAACAAGGTGTCTGCTACCAACATGCTTGCCGTTCCGATCCTTCTCTACTCCTTTGGAGTAGTGAAATGGACTCAAGAAGAGTTGCGTCAACTCGACGTAGGAACCCGCAAGAAGATGCATCTCAATAGGAGTTTGCATCCTAAATCGTCTGTTCCACGGCTATACCTCCCACGACATCGGGGAGGCCGTGGACTCTTGAGTTTGGAGAGTCTCCATAATAGGATGGTTCTGGATGGAGCCTGTAAGGTCATCAGGAGTTCGGATCCCCTCCTCTGCATGGTCCGAGACCATGAAAATGCAGGGGTAGGAGCCTTTCTGTTTAAGGCAGCACAGAGAGCAGCCGATGAACTTGGTCTCTCCTTCGACGTCGAGCGGGTAAATCGCGACTCTGTCACCGAGTTGGAACCTGCTCGGCGAAAAGCCCAAATTAAAGCTGCAGAACACAACAACTTTCTGCAGCTTCACACGGATAAGCCAATGCATGGAGTTTTCTATAAAAATATAGAAAACCTTGGCCTATCCGAAAGGCTGACCTTTGCCTTCTTAAGGTCAGCCGGGCTGAAGTCTGAGACCGAGGGATTCATAATGGCTTGCCAGGATGGTGTATTTAACACCCTCGTCTATCGTAGTCGTGTTATGGGTATAGAGGTCCCTGATGTCAGCTGCAGGGCCTGCCGCAGGGCGCCAGAGACTCTTATGCACTTGCTGTCGGCTTGCCCGACATATGCAGTCTAGGCCTATATCCAAAGGCACGACGGAGCATTACGAGTGCTTTACTACCATTTAAGGCACTCGTATGGGATAGACGAAACACCAGTGCTGCCTTACGCTACGGGGGATATTGAGTCCGTTGTGGGAAATGAGAAGTGTCTAATTTATTGGAACTACTCTTTTCCCACCGTCAGGCAAATACAAGCCAACAAGCCTGACGTAGTACTCCTCGACCATCAACTCAAGACAATGTTCGTCGTGGAGTTCTCGGCTCCCGCGGAGAACAACATTGTCTTGAAGGAGGAGGAAAAACGGACAAAATATCGAGATCTGCTCTTCGAACTCTGCAGACTGTATCCAGACCATACTGTTAAGATAATGGTACTGATTATAGGAGCCCTCGGTGGAACGAGACACACACTGCTTTCGGAACTTAAGATCATACCGGCATGCCGAAACTCGGCAGAGGTCTTAGCCGGCAGAATGCAGAAGGCCGTCATTCTCGGTTCATTACGTCTGCTCAGGGCACACGATTCACGGACCCAGTAGTCACTCACCCCACGGGCGTGGGGAGTGGCTACCGGTACTACCAGCTCCCCTCTGTGAGGGTCGGAGCCACAGAGAAGGGTGACTGGTTTTTAGCTAGCTAAAAATAATAATAATAATAATAATAATAATAATAATAATAATAATAATAATAATAATAATAATAATAATAATAATAATAATAATAATAATAATAATAATAATAATAATAATAATAATAATAATAATAATAATAATAATAATAATAATAATAATAATAATAATAATAATAATAATAATAATAATAATAATAATAATAATAATAATAATAATAATAATAATAATAATAATAACAATTGCAAAGGAGGCTAGCATAATCGATATAGGGATCCCCAATGATCATAACATCCAAAACTATGTCGCCGAGAAAGACGGTAAATATCAAAGACTTGGGCAAGAGATCCAACAAATGTGGCACCAAGAGAGGGTGAGTGTGATTCCACTAATCATATCAACAACCGGAGTGGTCCCTAAAAATCTCGTAATCAACTTAACGAAGCTAGGCTTAGCAAATAAAATCGCAGCCATACAGAAAACAGTGATACTCTGCACTACATCAACCGTACGTTCCTTTCTGAATTGTCACTTGTAAATGCACCAGTTCCAAGTGTGTTGCCACGGCCGACACTTGTATACTTACCCACCAGTAAATAGGATGGAGAATTTAACACATAATAATAATAAAAAAAAAATAATAATAATAATAATAATTGCTCAGATGTCTTGCGGTGCCCGGTCCCGTAGTGAGATGTATCGAAGAACTCATGCCGCTCTGGAGGACTCGCATTACCATAACATCGGGTAATAGCAGAGTCCAGACAGAGCCGGTATTGTTCAGAAGGGGAGTATTTCAGGGAGATTCCCTAAGCCCCCTTCTGTTTTGCATCTCCCTACTACCATTATCCGTTTCGCTTCGAAATACCCGTGGATACAACTGCGGTACCCCCGGCGACAGGAGGCATAAGGTCACCCATCTGTTTTACGTGGATGACCTTAAACTTTATGCCTCCGGAGAGAGGGATTTACGCCAGTCCCTCAGGGTGCACACGTACACTTACTTGGGTGTCGAGCAACGCTCCACCCAAGAAGTGAGTGTAGTAAAAAACGCTCTCCGCGGTATCAGCACCGACTCCGACAGATCTGGTCATCAGAACTGTCGGGGAAGAACAAGGTGTCTGCTACCAATATGCTTGCCGTTCCGATCCTCCTCTACTCCTTTGGAGTAATTAAATGGAATCAAGAGGAGCTGCGACAACTCGATGTAGGAACCCGAAAAAAGATGCATCTCTATAGGAGTTTGCACCCTAAATCGTCCGTTCCACGGTTATATCTCCCACGACATCGGGGAGGCCGTGGACTCTTGAGTTTGGAGAGTCTCCATAACAGGATGGTTCTGGATGGAGCCTGTAAGGCCATAAGGAGTTCGGATCCCCTCCTCTGCATGGTCCGAGACCATGAAAGTGCAGGAGTTGGAGCCTTTTTGTTTAAGGCAGCACGCAGAGCCGCCGATGAACTCGGTCTGGTCTTCGACGCTGAGTGGGTTAATCATGACTCTGTCACCGAGTTGGAACCTGCTCGGTAAAAAGCCCAAGTCAAAGCTGCTGAAATTAATTTATTTCTGCAGCTACACTCGGATAAGCCATTGCACGGAGTCTTCTATAAAAATATAGAAGACCGCGGCTTATCCGAAAGGCTGACCTTCGCTTTCTTGAGGTCAGCCGGGCTGAAGTCTGAGACCGAGGGATTCATAATGGCGTGCCGGGATGGTGTATTCAACACACTCGTCTATCGAAGTCGTGTCATGGGTATAGAGGTCCCTGATGTCAGCTGCAGAACCTGCCACAGGGCGCCGGAGACATTAATGCATTTGCTGTCGGCTTGTCCAGTATATGCAGTCTCGGCCTATATCCAGAGGCACGATGCAGCATTACGAGTGCTTTATTATCACTTAAGGCACTCGTATGGGATAGACGAGACACCAGTGCTGCCTTACGCTCCGGGGGATATTGAGTCCGTTGTGGGAAATGAGAAGTGTCTAATTTATTGGAACTACTCGTTTCCCACCGTCAGGCAAATACAAGCTAATAAGCCTAACATGGTACTCCTCGACCACCAACTCAAGATAATGTTTGTCGTGGAGTTCTCGGCTCCCGCGGAGAATAACATTGTCTTGAAGGAGGAGGAAAAACGGACGAAATATCGAGATTTGCTCTTCGAGCTCCGCAGGCTTTACCCTGGCCATACTGTTAAGCTAGTGGTCCTGATCATAGGAGCCCTCGGTGGAACGAGACACACACTGCTTTCAGAACTAAAGATCATACCGGCATGCCGAAATTCGGCAGAGATCTTAGCCGGCAGGATGCAGAAGGCCATTATCCTCGGCTCATTACGTCTACTCAGGGCACACGATTCTCGGACCCAGTAGTCACTCACCCCACGGATGTGGGGAGTGGCTGCCGGTACTACCAGCTCCCCTCTGTGAGTGTCGGAGCCACAGAGTATAAAGGGTGACTGGCTTTTATAAACTAAAAAAAAATAATAATAATAATAAAACATCTTTATTGAACAATGTAAATAAATACAAAGTTACATGGGCGAAGCTTAGCTTAGGCTATTGTTAACTACCACCTAGTTATGATCTCATTTTTAGGAGACAGGAGACAAGGTGGAGTATAAAGCAAGATTAAAATATGGATATATAGGGATAACCTACTACTTATTAATATTTAATATTATACTGTGAAAGTGTAAACATGTTTACATGTAATGTTTGCAATGCAATATTCACTTAGTCTTGCACACTAATATTCATAAAAACAAATCTTTTAAGTGCAATTTGTGTAATAAAATATATAATACACAGGATAACTTGAAAGTTTTGTTGTTTTTGATTTTCTTTTTTCGTTGTGAGAGAGTTGGATAGAAAATCTGGATGTGGAAGTAGTGATTCTTTGGGCAGCGGTTTTTAGTACATACAATTTTGTTTACTTATTATTTTGATTTTGTTTTCATCCTGTAATTATATATTCGCTTATCTCTAATTTTATAATAATTATCTTTATTTTATACCTAAAACTTTTGTTCTCCTTTTGTTTTTATTATTAAGTTTGTATTGTGTATATTATATACATTTATCTCTACGTTTCCTGCCCTTTAAGCGGATGCTTCTCTGCCTGGCAGCTGTATCCTTATATAAATGAATAAATAAATAAATAAATAACTTTTATATTACCTATTTATTTTAGTTGATTGACTTCATACTAGTAGTGCACACCTAGGTCACGGTTTCATTAATTTATTTCATTTATTTGTCTATTTTCAATTTTGATTTTCGCCAAATAACTACAAGAACATTATGGACAAACATATAAAAATATGATAAATAAAAAATATATAAAATTGTATTGTTTTAAATTCTCTCTCAGAATCTTTTATTACACGGAATGTAAATCATTTCAGCGTATCTGGATTTATAAAATAACGAGATTCGAATACATTTTTTATCAATCGCAATGTAAGCATAACAACTCTCCTGATTTAAATTAGGAAATATCCTGTATTCTTTGAAGAGCTGAATTTATTATTTTTACTCATAAAATAATCTGTCATCCGTGGATTAGAATATTGGAGAAAGACTTTTATTTTATATACTCGTTTTACAGTAATTTGTGCCAACTGAGTTCAACTTTCAAAGAGCTTCAAAGTCCTTGGTAGCATTGTAATTTTCGATTTTAATTTATTCAGTTTGAACCTGAAATGTTCCAACCGAAGTAACAGTTTCCCAAAGTGTTCGTAATTGTAATAATATCCACTCCATCCCGTCATATTATTAGTTTTTTTTTATAAAATATGTCTTTCCAAGTGTTAATCTATATATTATAAAAGAATACTGACTGACTCACTGATTGATGTATCAACGCACAGCTCAAACCACTGGCTCAACAAACTTCAAATTTTACATAGAGGTTCCTCGAATGACGTAGGCTACCACTAAGAAGGAATTTTTCGAAATTCGACCCTCAAGAGGGTGAAAAAGGGTGTTGAAATTTTGTGCTTTTTCGGAAACGGTTTGATCTAGATGCGTGAAATTTGGCAGATATATTTTTCTATTAGATACGTGTAAGACGAAATTTCGATGGAGGGGGAGGTTTTCAAGCTTTCCTTAAAAGTCCAAGGAAAATCAGATGGCAAGAGATGAAGAGGCCGACGTCCAAAACATTGGGTGGGCTTGATTGCGTTATTTAGAAATGCCTATTAAAACTTTGTAAGTATGAAGAAACTTTGTCGTATATTATCGTGTCTCCCTTATATCTTATATCTGTGCTAGTCTTTTGATGAAATACGCCGTTTCGTGAAAAGCCTAGGTAATGCATGAACTGCCGGGATATCGTACAAATTCTTGAGGTTGCACAATCTGCCTAGGCATTTCGTGAAATGCCGAGGTCGTCTCGACACATGACGTTTAAAGTCGTTCTACACGATCTGCCGTAAATTAGATGTTGATTGTTCATGAAGTGACTAGTGACACCTGGCAGATTGTGTTCTATTACTTGCTGGCTGTTTGTTTTGTTTATTATGGAAAGGAAGCAAATCCGAATAAACTACCGTATACCATCAGCTAATTAAACGAAGTGCGTATTTTTATACAAAAAATTTAATTAATGTTGAGGTTGAGTTAGATTTTATTTGGTACGTTTCGGGTTTTAGATTGCTAACGAAATTACTAAGGCCAAGACAAGTAGCAGTATATCGAGAAGAGATTATTGATTGATTGATTTACCAGCGTGCGGTAGACATTGCTGCCACTTCCAAATTATACAGCTGGGCCTGCTACGTCCACGCTGGGTTGGACTAAGGCCATGCTTGTTGCCAGCAGCAAGAGCCACATGAAGCATGGTAAAGGAATGTGGGATGGGAGGTGTAGGTATTTGTGAGATCCGTTACCGCATTGTGTCGTGAGGGAGCGGTTAAGATCCCTTTTTTGTGTTTTTGGTTCTGGACTTCTGCCTCTTCTGATTTTTCTAGTGAAATATGTATTGTGTCGTGATATGGAGTGTTTATTATGTTCCTCTTTTTGTATTTCTGCTTCTACAAATCTTCTTCTTCTTCTGATTCCTCCGTTTCTGATTCTGGTAGAGCATATATCGCTGCGATTTCTTTGTGGAATTCATTTTTCCCCTCGATTTTCTTTCCCAGTTACCTCTGCCCTCCGCGCTTTAGCGCTCCTGGCCCGCTTCCCCGCTTCTCTGCCTACTAGGATGTAATCTGATCTTTCGTTCCTAGATTCAGTATTCGGTCCATTTTTCTTGTGTGTAGGTACCATTTCCTTGGGAAAAACTATATGAAGGTTTCTAGCTTTGCTCCGGTGCGGTGATGAGTTCTGATGGTTGCTTCTTTGTCCTTTTGGCTCCGTAGTGCATTAATTCATTGTTTATTTTACCAGTTCCAGGTGCAGTATTTCTTCTTGCTCTGCCTTGATTTCTACCAGTTATTCCTTGGATGGTGGCTTATTGAAGGGCCTCCTTGTATTAACTTGATTCATTCGTTTTTTTGCTTTCTCTTCTTCCAGTTTATCTCCTCTGTTGCTGTGATATGCCTCTTCATGTGTATGTCTTATCTTTTCTTCTGCATGCCTCCCCTGCCCCCGCTTTAACGCCCCTGACTCGTTCCCCCGTTTTTGTGCCTACCAGGATGTGATCTTTCGTCCCTACGTTGTGTATTCGATCCATCAATCTTGTGTATAGAGACCATTTCCTGGGAATATCTATGCATTTCCATTGAACTGCAAGAGATTCAGCCCCCGGCGTATTATACCAATAGTACGCCACTGATCAAGTTGTCCAATTATTACCCAAGTTAACGCTTGTTTATCTAAGAAACCTTGTTTTTCTTGAGAATTAACACACTTCAACAATCCATTATTGCCTTGCCATAAATTTATGGTGACAGCGGCGGTCGACAGTTTCAAGGGTTTAGATGTATAATCACTTCTCAGAAAGTCGTTTGAATCAGCCTTCCAGCAGTTTATTACAGCACTTATAATGCAAAAAATATGCAACACCACAAGAACACACTCTTTTTAATGCAAGTACAAATTATGTACGAAATTAATCACTAATCGCACGCCCCACGATATGTATTATTCCTAAAACCTATCACTCACTTGACACATTAAAATTATATCTTTTACTATTTGTATTTAGTTAGGGTTTGGGCCTAAAAAAGCACTGAAATGGTATTATGCGGCAGGCCTTTGTTAGTCATTAAGACATAAATAAACTTGGAAAAATAAACTTGGGTGGTACTTTAAAAATGAGAAGATACTTAGCTTATATATTCCTGCTATTTATCGCCTTCTTTCTGTATACATAGCACTGCACTGTCGATTCTGCCACTAACTAACTTTGTATTAGTTGTTTTCAAATATTAATTCTATTTCAACTTTGTTCTTTTGTTATGATACATCGATTTACGCGAATTCTTTGAGCTACAAATTCACCAAGTTTTATCAAATTTAGCGGACTTTTAGCAGGCGTTTTCGCGTTTTAATGGGAGCGTTTTTCGGACGCGTCCGTTCGCTCGGAAAGCACAATTCGAACTCCGAGAAGAAATTATTACTTACTAAGTACGTACAACGTTATATCAATGAAAGACGAAAAGTCAGTAATTAGAAAAATACAAAATCCAGGTGATCCTCTAACTTATGTTATTCCCAAATCTGTCGGGTATCAGTAGTCACTTCATAGACAGGCAACATTTGATTTGCGGCAGATTGTGCATAATGACACGTGCCGAGACGACTACGGTGTTTCACGAAACCTAGACAGATTGTGCAACCTCAAGAATTTGCATGATATGCCGACAGTTCATGTACTGCCTATGCTTTCCACGAAATGACGCATTTCATCAAAAGACTATAACACATCAGTGAAACTATACGGAGATAATTAAAATTAAAGCAAAAACTCAGGCTTCTTAATCGTTTGGTCCATATGGTTATAAACATTATTATAAATATATAAAATGTAAACGGGAGACATAATGGGCTAGTAGACAATAACGAAAACAACAATATTAATAATATAGCATTATAGTATGACTCCCCAATTTATTATAAATATAATTTCAATGTAATTTTACCGACTATTATTGGTTTTATTGTAAAATTAATATGCTCAAAATCAGAGTGGATTTGAAATAAGGTAGTTTGCCTGATATCTCGTGACGAAATAGCCTAATAACCTCTAAAACAGGGACACTTTACATTTGAAAGTAACCAGCTACGTTGCCACATTTCTAAAAAAGAATGTACACTACTGCACTATCTGAAATAAATTTTAATATTAATTTTTAACACTATTTCACAAACCCAGCAGGTAAATATTTTATATATTTTTAAAGCTGATTGATAACTTGCTAATACAGAATTGTTATATTACAGCGGAGTCCGTATAGCAGTACAGAATATCTTACATTATTTATCTAAATATAGCACTCTTTTCTCGATTCAAGCACAAATTAGAATCTGGTGATTACGCTATTACGTCATAGCCAATAGAATATCTAACCATTTAAATACAGTTTAAACTTCATGATTTTTTTTTACCATAAGGCATTATTAAGCAAATAAAAAAAATACCGGTCAACTGTTTTTATGTGCAGATGTTATTAAAATTATTTAAAAAAAATTGTACACTTACCCATTATGTAATTGGTATTCTACAGCGGGGTTTCTTCATATTCACTAAGTTTTAGTGTGCAATATCAACTAAGATGAAGGAACTTTATGTGTAATAAATAGCAAGGTAGTGTTTTTTATTAACTTTTAGTCCTGGTTCTTACAATCACACTGCTTAATTTATGAATGACAAGTTGTCATCTATTATTATATAATAATTTTATTGTCCTTAACGCTGCAAAATAAGATGTTAAGAAATGTCATATTTTATAATTATAGAAAGGTTAAAATTAAGAATATTTTCTATAGAATTTCGCAAACAATACACAGAATATATTGAAAGTGTAAATAAGTCTTTTGACTTCTTTATAGATGCTATTACATGGTGTTATAATATTAGTTGCCCGGTCAAAGAGGTTGTAATAAAAAATAATAACTTTAAAAATAAGTGGTGGACAAATGATTTAACGCAACAAAGAAATTATGTTAAGAACCTTTACTGGCTTATGGTTAATACTAAATCTGCAGAGTTGCAAATTTTATGTAATGAACAAAAACTTTTATACCAAAATTACATTAAAAGAACTAAACAAAGCTACTGTAAAAATAAAATAAATATTGCAGCCAATAAAACTAAGAAAACGTGGGATACTGTAAATATTAATCTAGGGAGGAAAAAGTTGAAAAACAGTAACATAATCTTGCCTAGTAAAAATGGAATAATTACAGAAAACATGAAGTAGTCAATGTGTTTGCTAATTACTTCTCCAGAGATGTCCCCAATAAATTAATTAATCACTTTGGTTTTAACCTAGCTTTACCGTGCACCATTTCACCCTATAACAACAACTCAATATATTTGTGACCAATTTCTCTGGATGAGGTAAATAATGCCATAGATAACTTAAAAAATAAGTCATCGGCTGGTATGGATGGTATAACAGCAAATATATTAAAAAGGATCAGGGAGGGCATACTACCGTATTTGGTTCATCTGTTTAATATGTCAATTGTTCAGGGCTGTTTTCCTGACATACTGAAACAAGCTAAGGTGATACCTGTGTTAAAAAAGGTCACCGGAAGAATTAGAAAACTACCGTCAAATTTCTATACTGTGTGTAATTTCCAAATTATTTGAAAGAATTATTTACGATAGAATTATTTCATTTACAAAAAGATTTAGTATTTTTACGGCCTTCCAACATGGTTTTAGTGCTGAAAAATCGAAAGAGACAGCAATTTGTTATTTGCTAGACCATGTATATACCTGTAAATAGTGGCAAAGTTGTAGTCTCGATAATTTTCGATTTAACAAAAGCCTTCGATACCGTAAATAATTCTTTCCTAGAGCAAAAACTATATAGTATTGGAATAAGAGGGAATCTACTATTATGGATTAGTAGCTACATGAAAGGTAGGACCCTAAAAGTACAACTTAGCGACGCATATTCAGATACTCATGACGTCATGTTTGGAGTACCCCAAGGCTCTGTTTTAGGCCCCCTGCTTTTCATGTTATATATAAATAATCTCCCGAATTACCTAACAACTGGTCATTTGACAATATTTGCTGATGATATTACAGTGACCCTATCAGCGGATTCAATAGAACAGCTACATTCACTCGTTGATCAACATTTCCACAGATCACTACTTGGGATCAGAAAGACAAACTAATTCTGAATGTGAATAAAACAACTATTATGAACTTTACTTTGCAAAAACAATTGCCGCATGGTTTCATGTTGCACGACAGTATTATTTTGTCAGAAAATGCAAAATTGCTTGATATTCACCTAGATAGCAAATTGTTGTGAAGCAAACATATCGATCATGTGTGCTCACAGCTTAACAAGGCCTATTTTGCTATATTACAATTGAAAAGTACACTTGATGAAACGGGGTTATTGAATGTATACTACGCCCTTGTCTATTCTCATATCTCCCTCAATGTCATCGCCTGAGGTATTTATTTGCCAAAAAAGACTTATTAGGCTTATATTTAAAATGGGATACAATGGGGGCTGCGCAGAAAGGTTTAAAAAGAAGAAAATTCTGACTGTATCATGTATATTCATTTTAAAATGTTTGATATACACTAAGAAACATATATCATTATTCACACAAAGAAAAGATTGTCATTCATATAGTACTAGACATGGAGATCTACTTAGTATACCATTACACCACACAGCCAATTATAAACATTCTCCACAATACAATTGCATTTTGCTTTTTAATAGTCTCTCTGTAGAATTAAGAAATAAGCAAAATTACCAAAAATATAAAACTATGGTTAAAGACATTTTACTTAGAGATGGTTTCTACAGGACTTTCTGAATAGAGAATCTGTGGCCTTAAAGGACTTTAAGTAAAATCTGTGATATATACTTTTGTACATAATTTTAATGTCCTTTATTATATTTATCTTCACTTGTGTGTACGTTATATTAGTTTCTTTATTTTGTGTAGATATTTTACTCAATATTCATATAATGTATATTTAAATTATATTATGCATTACTGTTTTTATGAATTACTTGCCATATATACATTTGTATCTGAAATGGTCAATAAAATATTATTATTATTATTATTAATGTATAAAAAATCAAAAAAGAAAATCTATCTAACAAAATATTAATTTTAATATTTTAATTTTTTAGATAGATTCTCGTTTTTGATTTTTCCTACATTAATCTTTCTGCCGTTTGCGAAATAAAATAGATTACCACAAAGAACATGGAACTGGATACCAAATAGAAGAAAAAAGGGAAGACCTAGAACGAGATGGAAAGATGGTATTCAATAAACCATGGCTAGAAGGAAAATGGATCAAGAATCATGGTTAGATAAAAAATTATTGCGCACAAATTGAGATAAACGGCCCTTAGTACTGTAAAAATTCTCGTATACCTCAGCCCAATTGGTTCCTTTAAATATGGTAGAGGTGTCATCTTCGTATGAAATCATAATTCTATTTTTTAATATGTTTTCAATTTCATTATCATGTATGAGAAATAATAACGGTCTCAAGACAGTACCCTGAGTACCCCCGAACAAACAAACAAAATATTAATTTTAATATTTTAATTTTTTAGATAGATTCTTGTTTTTGATTTTTCCTACATTAATCTTTCTGCCGTTTGCGAAATCCTACAAAAAATATTCTGCACTGTAATTGTAAGCAAAAAATAATTTACTTATTTGATAAATGTTATAAATTAATTATAATGTTTTGTTAAAGGCTCGTGTAGCTGTAATTTTTATTTTATGTTTTTAGTAAGATCTGTTCAGTAACCATAAAACGTAAGCTTAGAATTTTTTGGTTCGCAATTTCGGCATCCTACCACATAATAATAGCTACTTGCTGACATCTTCAAATTTAATCGTTTAAAAGCGGCGGACGTCAACTTCAGTGACAACTGATTGAAGGAAATAAGTAATGCGTACACCGTACACTCTCTCGTAGGGCCGTTTCACTTGAGCTATGCAAGAGGAATATTATCAACATAAAAAAAGTAGAATATACCCAGCTCATTCAGGACAAAAGCTTAGTAATTAAATACGACATAAACCCAATATTAAATAAATAAACCCAAGTATTAATTGAATTCTATGTTTAGGTAATTTTTCAAGTTATTCAAGTATTTTTTTACTTCCCTCGCTTACCGGAGGGAAGTTTATATCTGCAAAACCACTTGACGGAGAAGGATAATATTTGGTAGGTAGTTTATGCTTCTGCTAACTAAGAACTGGGTTTATTTCCGTTGAAAGATATACATAAAAATATAATTAAGGATAAAAATATGACGGAAAATAGTAGTATTTGGCATGTAGTTAACACAACTATCAAGGAAGAAACATATAAAAAAAATTAAAAAAAAGTGACGGAGCACGGTAATATTTCGCAAAACTGCTATTAATACAACTGTCAAAGAAGAAATATATGAAAAATATATACAGGGTGGTCACCTTAGAATTTTTTTTTTAAAAGTATCACTAAGGAAGATGATGTTTCACATGCATACAACACATCTGTCAAAGAAGAAACCATGAACAACAAAATATGGGTCGCTAAAATAAGAAAAATTCAAAATGTGACTGAGAATGATAATATTTCGCATCAAATATCAAAGCAAAATTTTAAAAAATATACAAGGTGGTCACTCTAAAATGATAACGAAAATATCTGACAGTAAACGATAATATTTGGCATATAGTTAACACAACGGTCAGGGAGAAAAATTTTAAAATTTTACAGGGTCGTCACTCTAAGAAGAAATAATGAGAAAATGTGACGGATGGCAATACTTCGCATGTAGTTAATTGTCAGTCATGCAGGGTGGTCACTCTAAAAAAATTAACTAAAACGCAATGGAGGAAAATGATACAATTGTTAGTAGAATAACCATTGTTGTTAGTTAAAAATAATATACAGGGTTGTCATCCAACAGAAAAAATAATTAATGACTGAAGGATGCAAACTGTGCATGTTTAATGAGGCTATGTTCCAAAGAGGTAAGTTTTGGATAAATACCTTTACCGATTTTTTAGAAGACCCCACTCAGATCTTATGGGAAGTGGCCCCCGGTGGCTGAATTTTTAATATGTTATAGATATCGACTTTCTGATCAAAAGCTCTCATGGGCTCAACTCGATGCTATGACTAGTTTCCGAGATACAGCTATAAATTCTTCTAAAATTCTGTATCTTGTCGAACTTTTAATTTATTGATGGGGTAGGGGTATTAGAGGTCAAAGGAGCAATTTCCGAAAGTTTTTCAATTAAAGTTTTTTGATCAGAAAGACGCATACTTTAGTAAAAAATGTTTTATCCAATTTGACTGAATATTTTTTCATTTGTTACTTTTATATAGATTTCCCGGCGCCTTCGCCAACATTTTTCAAACTTTAATTTTTTTCTACACTATTTTTCTTAAAACAACAAATGTTTTTAATGCAAAATATTATAAAGGGCTATTAGAACGTATCACAATATAATATGCATGAAAAATATCATGAATTCGATTTTTTTTTATTGTACAAGAGGTCATTAATGTACATTTCGTGAGGTGTATCTCGGAAACTAGTCATAGGATCGAGTTGGGCCCCATGAGAGTTTTTGATCAGAAAGTCGAAATCTACAATATATTAAAGATTCAGCCAATTTCACCGGAGGCCACTTCCCAAAAGATCTGAGCGGGGTCCTTTATTTAGCATATACTGCTCAACAGCTATCTATTTACTGAGCAGGACAGGTACACAGAAAATGGAAAAATGAACTGGTTAGAATATAAAACAGAAATTATAACAAATACACGAATAAGATAAATTTAAAATTAAATTGAAACTAAAGAGTCTCGCCGGAAGTATGTGGAATTGGGCCCAGCGGCATATTGGGCTATTCATTCACACGAATATTGTTTATGCTCAATAAAACATATAATAAATCTCTATCCCCTATGTTACCAGAGTTATGGGGGTAAAAACCCTCAACTTTAAAATTTATTTTTTTCAAAATTATTGAAAATAATTAAATAAAATTAATAGGAGACGCTGATATAAAATAGGTTTATATTTTAAATTCTCTTTACATTCTTATTACGACACTTAGTATATATAAAAAAAAACCGCTACCCAAGGAATCACTACTTCCACATCATGATTTTCTGTCTAAGTCTCTCACAACGAAAAAATTGTGTATGTGAAAATAATTGTTTATGGAACTTTAATTATATAATATTTGAAATCGTCTACTCTAAAAACCCATAAAACGGTATCCCACATCGGTAGTGGGGTGGGGTGGGGTAGTGATAGGGGGTGGTAGTGGGGGTTGATGAAGTAAAAAATATTTTGAGGTTTTTGGTTCTTGTACACACACTAAATCACAATTTTTTTTCATCTCTTTTAATAATGGGTTGGGGATGGTAATGGGGGTGGCTAATGCCAAAAAAATTTTTGGGACCTTAGCTTCTCTTGTATATACCAAATGCCAATTTTATGGACTCTTACCTGCTTGATTTACCTATCCACCTCCCATTTACACCAATCTACCCTCCAACCCCTCGACAGAATAAGATGAAAATATAATCTAGTTCCAGTCCCGTTAAAGTAAATACGTGTACAAAATATCGAGTCAATATCTTAAACGGTTCCAGAGTAATCGTGCGCAGAAAAAAAAGTTTCATGACATTCTAAGCCTATTTGAACAATAAAAATTTTCGTTACTATACTTCCACTGGATGTGGAAGTAATAAAAGTTAATTTTTGAGAGTGCGGTTTTTTTATCAACCCCTTGAGTGATACTGTCACTAAGCAGGGAATTTTGAATATGCGTAATGCACGTTTTTACTCCTATGTTGGTGACAGGATAGGTGTTCTTGGTAATAAT
Source organism: Rutpela maculata (assembly GCA_936432065.2). Lineage (NCBI taxonomy): Eukaryota > Metazoa > Arthropoda > Insecta > Coleoptera > Cerambycidae > Rutpela > Rutpela maculata. Next base: position 206,623,408 of record OW386286.2, on the reverse strand, counting down.
CTACTTGGTCCTGTGGAATTGCCCAATCGTTTAAATGGGGTAGATTATCTAAATTTTTTGGATAATATTTTATCTGATTTGTTAGATAACATTGATTTGGATGTTCGGAAAAACTCATGGTTTCTATGATGGTTGTTCGTGAACTTCTAGATAATACTTATGGAGGCCGTTGGATTGGATGAAGTGGCGTTTCAATTTCTTAGCCAGCAAGGTCTCCGGATCTAAATCCTTGCGATTTTTGTGTCTGTTGATACTTAAAGTCATTAGCTTATTCTAAACCAATAGAAACACGTGATCAGCTTTGAACACGAATTCAAGTTGCCTGCATCGAGTTTAGGAACAATAGGGAAATTTTTGCAAGAATTCTAGGATCATTGAATAAAAAGATACATTTATGCATTGAAACTAATGGTCGTCATGAGGAGTATTTATTGTAGATTTCTGTAGTTTTCTGGTTTTGTTGTTAATTGTCATTCTGTTATATTTTTTTGTATTGTTAAATGTATCGTCTACAGGTAAAAATAGTTTTTATTGTGTTGTAAGAAATAAATATTGATATCTCTTTCCTAGACACAAAGTAACGATTAAAAGAAATCGTAAAAAATAATAATAAACGTTTGACATTCATGCATTTGTTGTTGATTTTCCAAAGCCAACATTTCATTGTTAATAATAATCATTTGGAACTTATGCAGAGAAAGACGAAAAGTTCAAATCGATATTTCTCGAAAACGATGCCTCATGGCGATAATAAACAGGAGTACCTTAATGTTAGAAAAAACTCTGAAGTTTTTCAATCTGTCATCAAAAATGTAAAAAAAATAATGATTTAAAATATCCGCTGGTCTCCTCCAAACGAGACACTTATGACCGCAATAGAAAAATCATGCTTACAGCAAACGACGGGTCATTTTTAGGTTAATGAATGTACCAAGTTTTATTTTCTTAGTGGAAAGCATTTTGAAGGTATTTAAAAAAATTTGATGACAAGGTTCCATCTTTAAAGGGCTGTAGCTCCGTTAGGAAGCATATATGGATAAGGTGACTTACGTTAAATCGACATAAAATCGCGTCAAGAATTTTCAGTTTTCGTTTCTCAGAAGAATTTCTGGACACCCTGTATTAGGCCGGGAGCCCGTGTATAAAATGACTGACTATCCGGCGAACTTTGAAAATATGTAAAATGGATTGTTCTTATATAAGTTAGCAAGGAATGGACCGTCAGCTGGTTGGGTAGCGGTGGGGGTGGCTGTCAAAGGGTTGAAAACACGTAAAAAAAATTGAGAGAAAAAACTATCCGGCGAACGCTGAAACTTATATAAGGGGAAGATCATGTTATATAATGAAACTAGAACATAGTCAGCTGGACGGACGGCGGAGGATTTACCGTCAGCTGATCGATCAGACAGGTCCAAAAACAGGGAAAATTTAAATTATTCGGCGAACTTTAAAATTTGGGTATAATATAATATTTATTCTGAGATTCACGAAAAACATAGTCAGCTGCAAGTATGTGGGTGGAAAAGTCGTCAGCTGGTACAGAACAGTGCTGAAGTGCTGAGTGTTGATCGCCTGCGAGGCAGCGCGCATCATTTTTCTTGCATCAGCTGACGACTTTTCCACCCACACACTTGCAGCTGACTTTGTTTATCGTTAATCCGAATTTCAAAGTTCGCCATAAGATTTAATTAGTAATATCGATATTGATAACTTAATGTTAGAAAACATGCGTGCGGCATTCCCGAGTTTCTTTTTTTAATTTGATTAAATATTCAAATTATTATTAATATACATTATTTTATGAGAATACAAATTAATACATTCGCACATTTCAAAATTATACAGAATAATCTGCTTAGAAAATTTATTTAGTTTAGTGAAAATAAAAATAAATTTATTCGGCTTCATATTCATCCAACTCTGCACTCTCTTGATGCTCAATAGGTGAAAGATCATTTTTCTCTTTGTCACTCGCATCTAAAAAAAATAATTATTTATAAAAAATTGATTAAGATTATAATAGGATGAAAAGTGAAAAGCACAAATAATATAATACCTTCAGCATTTTCGGCATCTCGGATAATTATTTCCACTTATGGAGGTAATTGATCTCCATCAAACCACTTGCAAGTTAAATTTGTTTTCCTCAAGCTGTCACTCATAACCAAGGGATCCAATGTAGATGGCACTTGTTTGTGAGCGTTGTTCCAAATTGTATACATACATACACAGTTCTTTAAACGTGCTGTACAAGTTTCGATTTCGACGGAGGCGAGACAGATGCATCAAAATTTTGTCTGGTAACCGAAATTCGTTATCATTTTTACTAAATTTATACACCTTAGTGAAGGTAGCTACACGAGCATCATTGATGTTTTTTTATAGCTTTAAACCCATACATCGTGCAAACAAACTTCTCTATTATGTTAACGACATTATTTAGGTCCTCCTCTGGTGAATTATTCAAACTTTTAAATGCTTCAATAAACTCTTGATCTTTTCTTAATATAGTAAAAGGCTTTTTTCCTTTCTTGAAAAATGCCGGATTATAATCACATCCCGCGAAACCGTGGAAAGCGGGCAAAATCCGAAAAATCCCTTAGTGAATGCCTACGCCATTCGAGGAACCTCTATGCAAAATTTGAAGTTTCTAGACCTAGCGGTTTGAGCTGTGCGTTGATAGATCAGTGAGTCAGTCAGTCAGGGTATTCTTTCATATATATAGATAATGAAGATCTACTTGTATTGAAACTTAAAAAATATGAAATTGACGAATTGACGGGATAATATTACAGTGGTTCACATCGTACTTCGAAAATAGGTTACAAATTATTATATTTAATTTAAAGTTATTCAGAAGAATTGGCTATAAGCTCCGATTAAAGAACTTATATCTAGATACATAATGGCATGAATTTTATGATCCCGAAAGACTCCCAATCTAAGGCACTTCTTCCCATAATTTGCTGATTGACCCATCGGCGTATTCGCGGCCGCTCGTACACGGTCGGCTTCAGTTTGATTATCATAATCTCAGTTTGACAGTTTTGACAGTATCCGTAATTAATGTTAATAAGTGTTTTTCGTGTTTTTCGATCAAAATGTGGTGAAGAAGTCTTTTTATTTTAAGTTGTGATTTGCCTAATACATAAATAATATTCTCTGTTCATATTTAGACAGTTTAGTGACAATTTAGTGCAACATGCAACAGTGCTGTGCCATTTGCAGAAATCCATCGTTTCATAAGTAAGTAGGTCATAGTCGTAACATGATGAGGTTCAGTTTATAGTTTTAATAATAATATTATAAATAATATCCTTCCAATGCATATTTCCCTTGAATAAAACGTCTTCACCTATTGTATTTTTTCAATCTGCGTTAATATTCCTAGAAGTTAACCAATAATTATCACATAAAAGAGGTACAATATTTTACATTTTCCCTTCTACACATACCCGCCTCTGTTGCCTATGAGATGTGATGTTCATCTATCCATTTTAATGGACATATAATGTGACTATGTTAGGAGCAAATATGAAGAAAAGGTAGCCATTATGTATCCAGATATAAGCTCTTTAATCGGAGGCTATAAGATATGGAATACCTCAAAGTTGGTTCTTGCACCTATTCATTTTTTAATACACATTAACGATGATATTTGTAATTGTTATAAGAAATGCAACCTCAAATTGTTTGCGGATGATACAATGTTATATGTGAAAGGTAAAGTAGAATATACTGAAATTAAATTAAATGAACACATAAAAATGAGAATAGATGTTACTTTGCGATGCTGCTAATAGATACGTCCACTTGGAACACTGCATCGATCACCCATTTTTTGTCGCTGAGAATTAGAACACCCTGTATATTACATTTTGTAGAGCTGAGACGATTTAAACAGTCAATTAAAACACGGATTTGAGTTTAAAAAAGTATATTACAGTTTCACGTTCTCAAAATAAATAAACTTAAAACGAATTATTAATTAGACGAGGATAATTAGAACATTGATTAACACTTGATAGTATAAATTTGCCTCTGTAGTAGTATTTCAGCTATTTGTCGGAAGTATCGGATAAGTAGAGACTAACTCTGGCCGCGAAGTGTTCAGGTTTAGACAATAAATTTCAAAGGTCTCGAAATAATCTAGAAAAATTCTAAAATCGAAATTTCCAGTATTACCGAATTTTCTATTTCATTTCCGTGCACTCGATAGTCATTCAGGTGGTGTTGCTTTTAAACTAACGCTAGCCAATCAAAAAATTCGTACAGAATAGCACCGAGTATAAAAGCAAAGATCAAATGGCTGAACACTTACAACGCGAAAGGTTCTAAATTTATGCAATATTAGAATGATTGTAAAATGCTTGCTAATGTTTTTTCTAAGAAAATTTACTAACGGAGCGACAGAAAGAGTTTTATACTAAATTTTAAAAATAAATTAAATCGATTTTAAATCATTAAAAATAGGTACTTTGGCAATACCACCTTAGTTGCAGCAAGTGAAGATGAGCTAATACATTTGTTGGACAGGTTTCAGATTATGGTTTAAGTGTAAATTAGAATAAAAAGAAAATTATGACTGTAGATCGAGAAAATAATAATTACCCAATCACATTAAGGTTTGCTGACTCTAAGGTAATAAACAAGATGACATACCTTATAGCCACTGTGAATAATACTGACGCCTATGAATATGAGATTCGGCGAAGAATACAGATGACAAGATAGACAACTTGCCAGTTCACCAAAATTTGACCTGACAGAAATATAACGAGACGCACACAGATCAGATTTACTAACTTCCATCTTTCCTTACATCTTTGAGACATAGATCGTTAGGGAAGCAAACAGATTCCGTGTTGATGCTTTCGATATGTGGATCTGGATACATTTATTACGAATTCCCCGGACAGCCCATCGCACTAATACTTCGATTTTTCAAGAAATACGTTCCCAAAACCGGCTGTCCAGCATCATGTTCTCTCGAGTCCTCCTCTCATTTGCTGGCCACGTCAACCGTAGAGAGAACAATATAGACGGTTGATACTTAAGGGAAAACTAGATGACAAGAGGCAAAGAGGACGCCTTCCAAAACTGATGAGAAAGAATTTTAATGAGGTTGTGCGCCTAACAGGCAACCGCGACATATGACGTGTTGCCACTAGACATACTATACAGTGAGCGAATATACAATTGGAAAGGCTTCTACTCAGAATTATTATTTAAAATGTGGTAACAATTAAATACTAAGTTTAATATATCATACGGAAATATATTATAGTACAGTCACTTGGTGTCAAAAAGTATCCAAACTTCGGACCAATTCTATAGCAGCTTGAAATTCTTTTAGGTACCAACTTCAAATATTAAAAAGGAATAGATGTGACTTTACCCCCGAGAGGGTGAAAACGACCCCTGAATATCAAAATTTAATACTGACTCAAGTATTGAGAGTTACACTCAAAGAAAATGATAGGTAAATTCAACCAAAAAGAGCATATGAAATCGCGCCTATCTAGTTTCATAGTTAAATTAATCAGAAAAGAATAGTCATACAACTTTATTTGTTTTCGTAAACAAATAGTAGTTTAATAATCATATCTTCTTGTAACAAATTAAATAGTACAATGACATTTTTTTATGCTCACTAACCATTTTCAATTTGGTCTACAATTAAATAGTACAACGACTTTGTTTTTTGTTCACCAACTAACTATTAGGTTGATCTACACTTTATTGTATGATGAAGTTTTTTTTGGTTAGCCAAAATCTCAGTATTGAGACATCAGACCACCTAAACCAAAGATTAGAGATCGTTTATAAGATCCATCCAAATATATCGATGATCCCAGAGAGAATTTGAACATTGCAATCATGTTATTAATTTTCTATCAATTCATAAGAGTATAAGACAATGCATGGTTGATTATTGTCAGTGATTTGTTTGTGGCGTCATCTGGGAAAGATTTCTGTAATAGACTACGTGGTAAGCAAACAAATTTTATGGTAATTCTTTTAGAACTTCTAGAAGACGACAATAATATTGGTTTGTCTACCAAGTACAATAATACAGCGAACTAATACTGGGTTAGAATTACAATTCGATAATAGTTAAAAATAAAATATACTATTATCTAATTTAATTTGACAGAATTCAACAAAATAATAGTCAGACGAAAAAAATAATAGTCTTATTCATCTATTTTTTAAGTTAATGTTTGTTTTGTTGTACGACAACTTTTTATTAATTAAAATAACAATCACCTCTTGTTTAAAAATACCATCAATATAATTTAGTTTAACAAAATTAACGATATTGTTAGTTAACCATTTTTTTTTTGTTGAATTTACCCATACTATTTCTTTGAGTGTAGTTATTGAAAAAATGTATGTATATATTTTTAAGACTGCTGATTACTAATCTGAAGTCAGAGTTTTAAAATTCGCGATTGGACCCCAATATGGTCGATATAATGGAAAAATTAGCTATATTTTGTTTGTTTTGAGCAAGTAGGACTTTTTTTTACAAGTTGTCATATTTTGAGACATAGAATAATTATTTACACAAATACATACATTCATGCGATGTCTAATGACTTAAGTAATGTGCCCGAATATCAAAAAGGTATAAAATTTATGATTTTTCCTTTATAAATGAAAATATTGTGAGATGTTACCGTCAAACGAGCAATATCGTAATTTGCTAAAACGAGGCGCGTTCCTTATTTCGGTCATATCTCCTTTGCAATTAACGCTAAAGATCATCAGTGATTTTGCTTAAAAATCAACGTTTTCAACCCCTTGGTGGGTATAAGCAAAAATAACGATATAGGTTTTTTTTTGGGTGGAATTCGACAATCTACACGTTCCAGTAGTCACTTTTTCTTCGAAACCGAGTCAGGGTGAAACTCATCCCCTAACGAAAAAGCACCCTTATTCCCTTTTTAATATTTCATATTTGACCCATTTTGAAACAAACTATCCAAAATGTTTAAATTTGAAACTGCTATAAAATATGTCCGAAATGAAATCACCAAGTTACTGTACTATTCTCCGATTAAAGAACTTCTATCTAGATACATAACAGGCTATCTTTTCACTATATACCTCGTTTGATCCTAACATAGTCACATTATATGTCCATTAAAATGGATAGATGAACATCACATCCCATAGGCAACAGTGGCGTTGTATGTGTAGAAAATGTGTAGAATGGTAAATATTTTCATTAAAATGAATTATTGCAATTCCTGCATTACCGGCTCTTTATACAACGTGATGTAGGCATACGATATTACAGTAAGATAATACAGTAAGATAAATATGTATTGAAAGGATATTAAAATTTAAATGGTATTAATTTTATAACTGTAAACTGAACTTCATCATGTTACGACTATGGAACGATCGATTTTCTTCTTTTCTAAACTGCTTTCTGCAAACGGCATAGCACTTTGCACTAAATATATTGTCACTAAACTGTGTAAATATGAATAGAGAATATTATTTAGGTATTAAGCAAATCACAACTTAAAATAAAAAGACTTCTTCACCACGTTTTGATCGAAAAACACTTATTAACATTAATGGCGGATACTGTCAAAAGTGTCAAACTGAGATTATGATAATCGAACTTACCGATCGTGCCCGAATAGGTCGCGAATAGATCGACTAGCCAATCAAGAACTTATGGGAAGAAGTGCCTATCTCAGCAACATATAAATCAGTACAATTATGTATCTAGATATAAGTTCTTTAATCGGAGGTACTATTAATAAATTTTCTAGATATAAGTTCTTTAATCGGAGGTACTATTAATAAATTTTTAAATAAATAAATAAATATTATTATTTTTCTACAAAAATTTTTACATTGCTGAGTAGTTTATGATTGACACAGAAGACAGAAACAAAGAGTAGTTATTTCGCGGAAACGCAGAAAGCTTGTTTGTAAAGCAGAATGTGATACATTTTTGAAGTTAAACGATACATTAATACGTCATTGAAAATAGCTTAAATTAAAATTGAATTGTTCAGAGTCAATGAAAAATGTTGAAGCTTATTTTAACAACTGTTTCTAATACTTTTTCGTTTTGCTCCAAAATAATAGTGCTCTCTTGAACTACTTTTAAATTTTCCGTATGTTTGAGTACCCCGTACATATTTCTGGAATTTTTAACACACCAGCTGACTTTTAAAGAAGCAGAATTTGTTGTGAAAAGTAACTTATACAAAATTTAATAAGGTTTCCGTCTTGTTGCGTTCATCTGTGGACACACCGTATATACTTAATATCTTATCAGAAAAAAATACAGATCTTGAAAAGCAGCCACAAATTAAAGGGTACAGGCATTTATGTAAGCTCCGATTTAACTCCTCAAGAACTGGAGGAAAGGAAAATATTAACCGGTCATTTAAAGCTGGTAAGAGAAAAACAATACTCAGCAAAGATTATAAAAAATAAGCTACTAATAAACGGAGAATTGTATGGTGCAGAAGAGCTAAAACACAATGCAGTCCAGCCCACATTCGATCCCACACCATCAGAGGATAATCAGAAATTAGAATCAACTCCATTACCACGCGAAACAAAGAGCAACCCTACTACACCAACTTCTCTTAAGATACCTGAAAAAACGCTAGAGAAAATATCGAACCAAGCAGACGAAGTGGCCCACGTGGAGAAAAAAAATGAGAAGAAAAGGTCAACATCCGAGCAGCGAAAAGAAGAATTTTCAGAAAACAAATGTGAAGAATCTATCGCCGAACGCTTAATAAAAAAGAAGAAAAAATAATTGTAATAAATTTAATGTATTTTAGTGTATTATGTTTTTTTAAATAGTTGCTAAATATTATAGTTAATTATAAATGAACATATTTTTTTTTTTTGTTTTGTTTCGTCCACTTTAAAATATTAGATGGCAAATCACATTAAATTAGCTCATTAATTCTAGATCAGTATTTACAAAATTAGGTATTATTAGGAATCATATTTTTAACAACGAGTATGACTTTTTTGCCATTACAGAAAACTGGTTGTCAGCAGATATTGAGAATGAGGCGATGACTATTGCAGGTTACAACATAGTTAGGCAAGATAGAGACGGTAGAGGTTGGGGTGTATTATTGTACGTTCGAAATAATATTAAAATTAAAAGAATTAAAATGAGTATAAATATTTTCTTTCAACAACTTTGGATAACGTTCATGATTGACAAAATAAAGTATACTCTTGGAGTTGTGTACCGCCCTCCTGAATTTAATGGTGTGTTAGAATTTTATAGCAGTTTTGAGGAGGTTATAATATGTAATTTGTTAGAAAGTTATAACTTAATTCAAATTATAAATGAACCTACACACTACTGTCATAGTAGCTCGACTTTGTTAGATTTGATAGTGTGTTCTAACACTGATCTCGTTTTAAATTCAGAGGTTCTTGATAATCTGAACATCTCTGATTACTCTTTAATAAAATGTACTCTGAAATTAAGAACTGCTAAATCTCAGCCAACATTCTATAAGTACCGGGATTTCAGTAAATTCTCTTATGAACATTTTTATGCAGATCTACTAAATTTGCCTTTTCAAAATATATTTTATGTGAATAATGTAAACAGTAAATTAGATATTTTCAATCAATTAATCATTCATATTTTTGACAAGTATGCACCTATTCGTGTGGTTAGAATTACGAAAAAGAAGGCACCGTGGTTGACAGATAATTTAAAATTACTTATAAAATTACGTGAGAAGTCCTTGAAAAAATTTAAAAGAACTAAAAATATAAATGATTGGAGTGAATATAAAGAGCTAAGAAACTTTGTTAATATTTTTGTTAAAAATGAGAAGAAAGCATTTTTAGAATTCACTCTTCATACAAATGATTAAAAAAATAACTGGAATTTGTTAAGAAAATTAGATATTCATTCCAAAACTCAACCTCAAATACCTGAAGAGTTGTGTGATGTTAGTGCGATACAGGATTATTTCTCTAAGATTGTACAATCCAGCGGCGTGCCAAGTGCAGACCTATGAAATCATTACAATATTAATAAAAAGAACGATAATATATCAGATTTTGAATGTAAAACAGTCAGTGAGCAGAAAGTATACAAATGTCTTTTGTCGATTAAATCTAAGGCGACTGGGTCTGATGGTATAAATATTACTATGTTGCTTCATTGCTGTCCATTTATCATTCCATTTTTAACACAGCGTAAATTTCTGCATAGAAAACCACGTATTTCCTGAAGTTTGAAAAATGGCTCATATTATACCCGCACCTAAAATAAGTGAGATTACGCATTATAAGAACTTAAGGCCTATTAGAACACTGCCCACACTATCTAAAGTGTTAGAAAAAATATTAAATATGCAAATTAGAGCACACATTGGTAAATATCGACTACTTTCTGATATACAGTCTGGATTTAGACCTAACCATAGTTGTACCACAGCCTTACTAAAAGTTACAGATGACATATTGTCAGCTGTGGATAAAAATGAAATAACAGTATTGGTTCTGTTGGATTACTCTAAGGCTTTCGATCGACTACATCACGACTTATTTCTAGCCATATTAAAATATAATGGATTTAACATAAATTCTATAAAACTAATGAAAAACTATCTCACTGGTAGACAACAAATTGTGAAACTTAAAGATATATATATAGATAAATATATTTTGTGGGGTTCCTCAATTATCAATTCTGGGACCATTATTTTTTACACTATACACGAATAAATTAATATCATGTGTTAAACATTGCTTATCTCATCTGTATGCTGACGATATGCAAATTTTTCATTTAAACCAAACGAAGCTAACATAGCTAGTGATAAAATTAATCAGGACCTAGACACCTTACTGAAAGCGTCAGAGTCTCATTGTTTGACCATAAATCCAGACAAGTCCAAAATAATTATCTTTGGTAGGAAAGCATCTAAATTAAAATGTGAACACATTCTAAATATAAAAATAAATAAAATTAAATTAAATGCTGTTAAAAACCTTGGAATAATTATCGATATGGATTTGCGCTTTACTGAACACGTCAGCTCTTCTATACAAAAAGCTTTCCTAAATTTAAAATTACTGTACAGTTATCGATCTCTTCTCAGTCCTAAACTTAAACAGCGTCTCCTGCGACTCCTTGGTTTTGTCCCATTTTAACTAAGGTGATGTGATATATGGACCTTGTCTGACAAAATTTGACGCAAATCGAGTGCAATTGATGCAGAATTCATGCATTCGATTTATTTGTGGCATTAGAAGGAAACAATCAGGTATATCTAAAAAAATTCGCGAAATTGGGTGGCTGAATATGGAAAAACGACGTATCCTGCATTCATTAGTGTTATGTAATAATATAATTAAATATAAATGTCCGTTTCACCTGTACCAAAAAATTAGCTTTCGTACAGATGTACATAACATCAACTTAAGATTTAAAAATATGTTAACCACCCCTAAACACTACACTGTAATTTTTCAGAGATCTTTTACATATAATATCTGCAAACTGTATAATAGGAGACCGCCCCATCTCATAGAAGTTTCTCATTATAAATTCAAAAAAGAATTGAGAAAAATATTATTAGAAGCCGCTGGCAATAATAAATACTCTTTAGTAATGTGTGTCTCATCACTTGTCTCTTGTTCTTTCTTTTAGCTACATATTACTTTGCAAATGTTATTTGTAGGGATTTATTCTCAAACCTTGTGGTGCATTCATCTATTTGTTTATATTTTAAATCTTAAATTAGTAGTGGAGATGTATATTAGGTTAATTATCTGGTTGAGTGGAACAGCAGAAGGTTACTTGTAACTATTTCTGAACTTCGCCATTTGTAAATTTTACAACTTGTATGTTTGCAATAAAGACAATTATTATTATTATTATTATGCTTGCGTTGTTGATAAAGACTTTTTATAAGCTCGGAAAAAAACTAAACTTTTCCCATTGTTAATGAACTAAATACATATATTTTTCAAGTTTATACATTTGTGATCATCTCACAAAGGAACAACAGAAACAATTATCGTATCAAGTGTTTTATATCCAAAGCAAATTTCTCTGAGCACATTAATTATTTCACGTTCGGTGATTTGTAGCCGATACTAGTTTATACTATCTAAGGCTTCTCAATAAAACAGAAGAGCGGAGAGGGTTGTCTGGCAGAAAGTTGTTTGTAAGGCGATAACGATTACGTTGAGGCAGACGGTGAGCAACGCTCTTATCTCATTTTGGTCCAAACAGCAGAATCGAGGCAGATGCACTTCACGTCGACGGAGAGGCATACAACGTTGCAATGTCCGCCATGGCATATGGTCTTCGCTTGCTAATCTGTTATCTGTCAAAAGTTAAATTATACTTCGCCACTCACGATCTCTGCATCTAGCTCGATTACGTCCCAGCTTTATGCATTCGTAATGGCTTTATTTAGTGATTTACATATGAAGGATTTAATTACCAAACTTTCTGCCACCTGAATATGTCTAAGTGCAATTTCATGAAAAGTGTCTCGATTCAGGATGCATTTATACACGCGATATCACTCCGAGTAGAATATTAGACCGTAAACTAATGAATTTTCCTTTAAGCATTACGAGCGAGTGTAATATTGCTGGGATTTTACAGGGTGGTTATACACATATAATATGTATTGAAAATGACATAAATCAATATTTATATTTAGTACGCAGTAATGTTAATAACACAGGGACACAAAAAAAATAATTTGTTGCTGTTATATCGTACCACGAGAATGATGGTGGTGTACTTCCCCCCCCCCCAAAAAAATAGGCCATTGATATTAGCATAAATAGAAAAAAAATTATAAAATTTTACCACTTGGGGATTAAACTTGTCAAGGGATGAACTTTCAAAATAAAAATAGTTCCCAAGCAAAAGTGGGAGCTTCATCCTTAAAACCATCTCTAAAGTGCAATTCGGTAGTTTTTTGCGTTTTTCTGGAAAACCGTTTGTCCTACAAAAAAATTATACTTACAAAAAATGGTCCCAGTGAAATTCTGCATAAAAAAGTGTCTATCAGCTAAATTGTTTCGAAAAGAGGTTTTCGAGAAATCAGCTATTGAAATTAGGGGTGGCATTAACAGAGATTCACGAACATGGTATATAATGTATCACTTATAATTATTCTAGGCAGCGCAGCGGCCGGTATCGAACATGGCAAACAACAGTTTGTACATCCATTTAATCGCAGAAAGGACCTTGATAGTGTAATTCAGATTTTTAGTAATGCTAATAAGTCAACTCTAACATAAATTGAGCAAGCTGGGGAAAGATTTATATTGGAGCTCTATAAAGCTAAATCATTAGAGGGCAGTCAACAGACAACATTTGCATCATGAGTTTTGGGGATGGAAAAAAAATATGATGCCCTGTCACCTGTCTATACTACTGAGCCACCCGCCCCGGCTTCTATGTTAAAATTAATAACCTTGTTCTGATTTATCCATACTAGGTTTGTGAGATATGGGTTATTACAGGGAATAATGATAAATCGAGCATCTTCTGACTATGAGACGCCAAAACAACCCCCGAGGTTTGGAACCACCCCCTCCCTGAATGACATTGCAAAAATACTGCGAAAGGGCTGAAGAATGGTTTCCCCTCGTTAACGAGCGCGAGGAAGTATTGCAACCATAGTATCCCTCAAAAACGAGAGGAAACCGTTAACAACGTTCATTTGGAAGCTTCTCTGAAAATCTTTAAAGAAAACTTTCACGATCCCGAGAAATGGGGATGGACCAGGAAAAATTGTGAGTTAAAACCGAAAACCATCATAGGGAAAGCTGCATCGGATGAACTTCTAAAACGAATAGCCTGTAAATGCAAAGAAAACTTCGCAACAGCTTATGGTTGCTGCAAATCTGGAATGAAACGCTCCGTTATATATCAAAACTGCAGCGGTAAAATTTGCGACAACAGAATTCCTGAAAATCTGTGTGCAGGACGGCATCAACATCGAATCCAACGACGAGAACTAATAAACTTCTGTCGACAATGACTTAGGCAGCGAAGTAATACGTGAATGGTTTCATGGTGTCGCTGACAAGAGGAGAAGGGGTTTTAGTGAGTAAAAGTCTCACAATACCCTGCCGCACAACATCTAGGCAGGCAGATTTTTCCTCCTCTACACAAAAAACTGACATGCCGACTTTGCGGCGCATTGTAGTGTAAACTATTGTTCGAAATTAAGCTGTAGGTTTTTTCCTGCTCTACAATTTTCATGTAGACATATTTCCTCGTAGGAATTACCCATATCGAGAAAAATGCGAAAATCCGCGAGCCGTTCCCTCATTTCAAACTTTCTTTCGCAGTAAACAAAAAGCTATCTGTCCTACGAAGAAAATGTAAAGCGCCTAAAGCATTTTAAAACGCCGCGCCGCATTCAATTTTTATGTAGCCTCAACAGGAGTCGAGATATTTGAAAAAAACAGTTCTTAACCATTTTTTTAAGATGGTGGCAAACCCCGGTAGCACAACGTGCCCACAATTCATCAATACACTCACAAATGATCCCTCCCACCAAGCTCCAAAAGTTCGCTAACGTCGGGTGACTGTCGACCTCTACATAGTGATTTCAAACATACTGACTGGACTATTAATTTAGTTTTCTTTTTATGTTATAAAATTTGTTTTATTTCCTTCTCATTAATGATTAGCAATAATATTTAAGTATAATTTAATTACTGTCTGAATCTCGCCTAAAATATATAGAGAGGACTAGCATGTCATCCTTCCCTGCGCGAGGAACAGAAAATAATCATTAACAGAGAGACGCATCGAGACTATCGACACATACTTTTCGCTTCGTTTTTTCCCTTATATACCTTAAAACTAATCGCTATTTTCGCCATCTTTTTGTGTTGTGTTATACCGGGTGGCTCAGCCGATAGGGACACTCTTGTAACTCTTGCAATTTTTTCAAGTTTAGTGTAGTGATATGGGTTGAAATTTTCAATTATACAGGGTGTAATCAGTTTCATGTCATTAAAAAAACTGGTGGTGGGGAAAGACTAAACGAACATAAAAACCTTATATAACATGGGATCTAAAACCTATAGTTTTAGAAAAAAAAATAAACAAAAATTTCGAAAATTTTCAATAATATTGTTTGGAACTGCTGGAATGTTGGGATAGGCTTTTATCTTCGCGTATGTCGGCGCCTCTAACCATCAAATACGCTAATACGGCTCTTTCAAAATTTCGCGCTCCTTTGTTAGATCCGCACCTCGGCGAGGACACAAGTTGATAATCATACTTTTTTATGGCTTTTTAAAAGTAGGTAAGGTAAGGTCTTTAGCGGTTCGGTAAAGGTGAAAGACGTCGGCGTTTTCTGAGTGCTTAGTAGATCTGAAGAAAACTATACTCTCCTTTGTGCAATATTTTAGTTTCTGTGGGCACTTCGTTAAGTACACACGTCGAACCCGTTCGTTGTTTTTGTATGCTTCTTTTGTTCTTTTTGAATTTTGGGCCATGTATTTACAGTTAAAATTTATTTTATTGACTTGCCGTTCAAGTCGTTAAGTTCTTGATTACGTACAGATACTACTTGTTCGTTCTTTTTGTGTTGCTTTTTGGATTTTGGACCAAGTTGTTACTTTTATTTTCTTTATTGACAACGTTAGTTGATAGTTTAGTGTGGTATTTTAATTAATGTGCATAGAAACCATAAAAAATTATCCCAATTTACCAAATGTGTTGAACGGAGTGCGTATGTCCTTAGTTCGACGTGCGAAAAGTGTATTGATGCAGACGGAAGCCATTTCGAACAATTTATGTAAATCAATAATTTATTGGGAAGTTCTAGATTTACCGAATATTTTAGTTTTCGATACCTGATTGGCAATTCGTTAAATAAATCAGATTTTTCCTAACTTAAAATACACATAATTGTTTTCTGTTATCGTATCTCGGACGTCCAACTCTTTATTTCCCAATATCATGTATAGCGACTATAGCGACTCACTCACTGGAAATCGAGAAGTTCCTATGGAGTCGAGAAGAAACAAAAGAAAGAACATTCGATTCAATAACAAAAATAATAACAATATACTTTGAAATACACCCAAATCAAATAAAATATAAGATGTATTAAAGAAAACAAATATACGTATATTTACATCAATTTTAATTTTATTTATAGCATTAACGCTATAAATTTGGTGACCCCGACGTGATCATTATGACCTTCATGATGAGATCTAAGTTATCTGATTAATTGAAGAAGAGACAAAATTATTTCTACTCTCGAAGATAGAAGAAAATTCAGATATAATTACCCGAAGATCAACACATTCCTGATTTAGAACCACTTGTATCAATGATTCCAAGAAGAGATTCAATATACTAACTACCACTATAAATTGATCCAGATGGTGCTTATCGTTTAATGAAGAGAAGAATTTTCCTGATAAATTTTGAATAGATGTTCCTCTAATTTATGGTAATTCCCTATTTTCCAATTGAAGTTGAACATTACAAGTACTGTCATCTGCTGGTGAGTGAGTTAAAGTACATTTCCCTTTTTATCTGAGAAATAGTCAATCAACCAATCACAATCAATTAATTATGCCAACACAACCTTCAGACGAGGATTTTCCTCAAACCCACTATGTCACATCTGTCAAGCTACCACCGTTTTGGAAATCAAAACCTGAAATTTGGTTTACCCAAATCGAATCACAGTTTTCTGTTGCAAAAATTGTCAATGACAAGAAAAAGTATGATCCGGTTATAGCTAATTTGCCATTAGATGTGATAGATAATATATACGATATAATATCTAATCCCCCGGAAACAGATCTATATATCAATTTAAAGAAAATTTTAATTTCACGTTTATCATCGAGTGAGGAAAAACGCCTCAGTGATCTGAAGCCGTCAGATTTCTATAGATCCATGCTGAATATGGTTGGAGGTTTCAGCATGGTTAGTCAAGATTTATTGATAAAATTATGGAAAAGACGTTTGCCTCAAACTGTATATATCGCTATTACAGCTTCCGGGAAAACAGACACAAAAGAGATTCTCGATATTGCAGATCGAATATGGGAGTCTTGTCAAAATTCGATGGTTGCATCGTACTCCAAAAATCCTCTTGACTCTGAATCAACCCCGTTATCAGATTTAACTACCACTATCAAAAAATTTTCAGGCACTTTCCATGATTCAATTAATCAAGTCTTACAAAGACAAGAAATTTTTAATTTTGGACCAAACTCTTTAGAATCTAAATTACCTGATCAATCTTTCGAGCCTCAACCTTCTACTTCTTTCTGCAGTAATTGTAGGAGTAGAAACATTTCACAAACTCGTATTCCTAATCGCAATCGTTCACCCAGCCGTAATAATTTTCCCAAGAAGTTTGAGCGTACAGATAATTATATTTGTTACTACCATCAACTTTATGGTGCCAATGCCTATCGTTGTGGAGGCGAATGGTGCAAATTCAGTAAGAGTTGTAAAAAATCTGATAATCTTCAAAGATGACTGCAGTTTGATAATTTTATGACGTCTGACTTTGACTTTTCTGGCAGCAAACGTCGACTTTTTATTTATGATAGATCTAACAACCTGAACTTCCTAATTGACCCTGGCGCCGATTTATCTGTGGTGCCACGTAATGTTTTCACAGATTTTAAAAAGAATTTTGATACGATATTAACCGCGGCTAACGGTTTAACCATTTTTACATACGGTGTTCAGCATAGATTATAGAATATTATATGTGGTGTTACTTAGGACCAGTATTATAATATTATACAGTGCGTGTAATTGCGGATTAGACATGTACATCCACGTAGCGCGAGAGATATGACAATCCAGCAACAGCAAGACCCGCCTATCGGCACTCGACTACTGAAGTATCCCAGCTCTGTTATTTCATTTTAGTCAACTGGCACACGCGATGTTGCAATTCTTACTTCCTATGTCTAACTTGCCATTACACATACGGTATTAATCGTACAATTTAAACTTAGGACTTCGAGCACCTTCTATTACATTAATAATTTCTTCGTCGTCATTAGACAGTAAATAAATAGATAGATAGATAGCGTTTATTTAATCACATTATATACACGTTTGTACATTTGCAGCAAATCAACTAAACAAAAACAATAGTAAAAAAAAAGAAAAAATTTGTAATATATCACAGAGTTTGTAATCAGTACGTTGTATAAAACGAATGCTGTCTTGCAGTACATTGATAATAATCATATAGTAATAATCAAATATTTCGAATATATCCATCATATTACATATAAAAAAGGGGGAATTTTTTTCAATTATGAAATTATGAATATTTTAAAATCTGAAATGTCCAGTTTAAACAGTCCCCATCCACCGCTTGAAGTTTAACCTTATAGGCCCTAAGAGAATCGCATCGCAATACCGGTACCGAAATTCCATATTCGTATCAGTCGTATCGGCGATACGAAATGTACGAATCTTTTTTTTTGTGGGATTCGTACCATTCGTATCACTGCAAGGATTCGTACCAATGAGACGAATCATATGAGTACTACCCACCTCTAGTAAGACTGGTCAGTCTCTCTATGTAGCTCTAACAAAATCATTTTAACCTGATGTTGAATATAAAGTTTAAACAATCCTTATTTGTTTTAATAATATTTAATGATTTTTATCTTTTTCATATGACTTCTACATTGACGTTCTTGTTATCTGTAAAAACTGTATCATGATGGTTTTTGATTCCCCCGTTTCAGGATTGAAATCTTTAACTTTTTGATACAAGCCACTATTTTTCTATAAAGTGAAAGTTGACAATTATTTATTTATTTAGGATGTACCATCCAACAGTTTTCCCCAATTAAAGGATGGATAATTAAGTAATTTAATCTAACACAAACAAGAAAGTAAGCAAAACTAAACATATTTCAGAAGAATTGTTAAAATTCCAAAGTGTAAACATATGACAGTGATTAAAATATGTATGAAATAAGGAAGCATAAAATTGTTTAAAATATACAAATATAAATTGAGATATACACAGTACATACCCAGATAAACACTATACAATATACAGATTATAAATTTGCACTGTACAGTTTGTACTTGTTATGAAAATGGGTTTTTAATGTTGGTCGCGAAACAATTAAACATATCTAAAATTTGTCCTATCCTGCAGGCTATATAGTTATTACATGTAATATGCAGCACAGAGTATTTCAATTAATTGGTGTGAGGAGTCGGAAGATGGAAGGTTACCTCGAATCTATTTGCGATTGTCGGTCGGTTACCGAAAATTTACGTTTGAAAATATTTCTGAACAGTTATATATTATATAATGTATCACTTTAAAACGAAATATTATGGAGTGAAATTTTCTAATAATTTCTGAGCAGTACATGATGTGATGCTCCAATTGCAGAACATATACGATCCTTCTATAGGGAAGCAATTTTAAGTATTTCCTTCGAAAATTTTCTATGAATTCATTATATTTCAAATACCTTGAATACTAAATTAAGTTGGTATATTATAATTTAGTTTTTATGTTAGATAGCATACAAGATACTTGAGTCTCTGTAAAGCCATATGAATTCCCAATAACAAAATGAAGGTTCTTTGAGGATTTTGATAAAATGTTTTCAATGTGCATTGAAAATTATAACCTATAGTGAAAATAACTCTTAAATAGCAGACGTATTCAGAACGTTCAATCCCATCAATTTGCATGGCTTTCTTCACGAAATTGACAAGAGCTATCTTCATAGTTATCGGCATTGCTTTCTTCTGTAGTATCAGGTGTTGAATTGAAACTCAACACCACTTTCTTGCTGATCATGACAAACCAATTTTCCTTAATCACAGCCTTTGAAGCAATTGCAAAAATATGTATTCAAAAGAATATCTGTAGCAGCTGGTAGCAAAGTTGAAATTGGCTCCAAAATGTCATTGTTCATTATCCATCACCAGAGTTTGTAAACTAGCAACTTTTGTACTTGGTAATTCATCCGATACAAATGTTGTTGAGGAGCACTTGATGTAGGTGGAAGAAAGGATAATTTCACCGCCTTGTTAAGCCGCGTTGATTTAGTAAAACAGCAATATCTGAATGTATCTGTTGATACCTCATTAGGTGGAGCGCCATACATCCACAAAAAATAGTATATTCCATTAGTAAATATTAATTGTGGCAAATAAATAATAATAATAATAATGTTTATTTACGAAAAACAAATTTAAGTACAATTATACAATTATATTAACTTCGTTTATAAATGTAAATAAACATGCAATATCGCTGAAGTATAATTAATTATACTTGTACGCGATTTCTTAACACTAAATATAACCTATAGTAAAATACAATATTTATTAACTAAATTTACAATATATTTATTGGCTAAATATAATCTATAGCAAAATATAATCTTTATTGACGTAGTTGGGAGATGATGTTATACTCGGAGTTAGTTCACGTTCGGGTAATGAAGTCATTATTCAATCATTTGAACATAGTCACATTAAGGGTTAAATCACAGTAATTAATAGGTGTCTTTTACGATATTATTTTTTCTTTTGCATTTTATATAAAAAGGATTTATAGCTTTTATCACTTTGTACAGTTTCTAAATATTATTTATAACAAAATACAAATATACAAATTATATCTTTTAATTCATTTCTAGGAATGGTGGTTATCCATATTTTAATTTTTTTCTTCAACAATTTGACATTTTTAATGCTTTTTATATCTACCGGTAGTATATAATTTTGAACATAGGTAAACATAACTTTTTTGGCCTATTCTTTTCTTACTTTTTGGTTGCTGACACTTTCCTTCTTTATATCTCGTTTTGTATTGATGATCTATTGGATTTATATCATTTTTATTTTTAAAATTAAAAAGAAGTATAGCTAGACCAAACTTTTATTTCAAATACTTGTGAAGAATTTATTAAATCGTAATGTCATAATCGCTATTATTTTTAAAGCTTTCACTTTGCCTTTATTAAATAGAGCTGATGAAGAGTCACGTCTAGTGGTTGCGCATAAAATTAAAATATGGTCTTTAATTTTTGTATATGGATCATCAAAACTCTTGAAAACTCTTCGAGTGCTATTTCAATAATAGTAAGCATCTTCTTGAGCTTGTTTCACGTTGATATTAGTAGCTTCCAATTTTTAAAACAGCATAGAAATATATCCAATTCTGTTGTTTTTATTGGAAGAGATTTTGAGTAATTTGGAAAAAAGTGATTTTATCAACTTTGAACATTTCTGTAACACAAATCAGCAACAAAAAAAATTCAATCCATATTTTTCTTAAATCGTGGATACCAAATTATTACTGATGCACCACTCTAGAACAGCGCGAAGTAAACAGTTGCCGTTACATAAAATGGAAATAATAAGAAAAACAAAATTTATGACAACAACAAGAAACAACGTCTAATGACTAAATATTAATATAATGAAACTCAAAAGTAATGTCAAAACTGAAAATAGAAATGTTTATTATGCTCCCGACTACAGTATTATTATTGTTGTTTTAATTTGTTGTAGGTATAATAACAAGTGCTATGAGGAGTTTTAGATTAAATCGGATTAAATCAATTTTAACGAAAGTGAAATAATTATGCACTTCATTGAAATAAACCTTCCTGCCTTTTAGCACGATATATTTATTCAAAGGGCAAAAAATACTAAAAAGATTTCGAAATTTCAATAGTTTATTGTTTAAGTGTATCGACACGAACACATTTTTTTTTTTTTAGGTATCTATTTTACAATGGAATTATTACTCCGTCAATAAACCTTTTTTGAACTTTGTTTATAATTTTCAAAATTATAGTTATAAACAAATTCAAATTCAAATCAAACATTTTTACTTCCATATCCAGTGGATGTATGTAATTTTTTCCGTAAAATTAGAATACGTGATCAAATGTGGAGAGTGCCATTAAAAATTCAAAGTTAGCCCACCCCCCGCGCGTCAGGGCGGGGAAAATTGTTTCGCCCAAAAGTTGTCCTCTAAACGGAACAACTTTTGTCTGAAACATTTTTCGCTAGTGTCCCTTCCTGAGGAGATATTACTGTGGATTAATTAAAATGGCCTAACCGTATTGTCTAATAAAATCAATACTTCTTAAGCAAAAAAAAAAATTGAGAGCAAAGCTAAAAGTAGTAGTATATTTTTTTTTATTAGCTTCCAAATGAGTAGGAATTGAGGGGTCTAGGTCTTCATTCTTATTTTTTTTGTGTGCTTGTGTTGATTATCTAGATTTATATTTTTAAGCATCTTCCCCCAATTTGACCTTGAAATAATTTTTACAAACGATAATTATGTTAGTGTTAAATAATGTAGATTTATTTGGTAGGTGTCACTTGAGGGGTTAATATGAAAATTATATTATTTTTTTCATATACTAAATGACGTAATAGGAATGCAAAGAATATGTAAAATATAAAGCTATTTCATATCAACGTCTCTTATTAATTTAAATCAATTACCTTCAATAGTTTTGAAAAAAATTAATTTTAAAGTTGAGGGTTGTTACCCCATAACTATGGTAATATAGGGGATAGAGGTTTATTATATATTTTTTTGAGCATTCCTAGTCATAAGCAACATTCTTGTAAATGAGTAGTCCAATATGCCGCTGGGCCCAATTCTATATACTTAACCGGCGAGACCTTTTCGAAATCTTTTTTATTTTTAGTCGTTTAAATAAATATTTTGCCCTGGAACTTGGCAGGAAGGTTTCGCCCAGTAAAGGACATAATTTTATCAACTTTCGTTAAAATTGATACATTATTACATCATATTTTTTAAATTATTAATAGAAAAATTTATTTTTTTGTTTTTATTTTTTGCAGAAAATTTCAATGTTGAAATACAATTTGTTTAAGTTTTATATGCAGCAATGGGTCCATTGCTGCATATAATCCAAATACAATCCAAATTTGTCACACCTAAAACAAATTAAAAGAATCAAATTCCTGCAGCTGTAGCGCAGAAATTTGTTTTGTCTCCACTATAAAAGCTGTTGAATGATATGATAAAAAATGTTGAAAGTTAAAAATAAGCGACACGTGCTGGACACTTCTCCTTGGACCTCCGTCGAGTATTAGATTATGCCCTCAAGAATTATTGATTTGAATTTGTATTTTACATATGAAAAGAATAATTAAAAAAATATATTAAAATTAGTGAAGTTAGATCTGTGGAAGGCAAGATTTAATTAAAAAAAAAAAAAAATCACCAATATCGCTCAAGTGGGAGCCGCTAACGAATTAAGAGCAGAAAAAGGTTGTGTTTTAAATATATAGGTTACGTATTCATCAAATAACATGTAACATTACACTTACTTGTTCTTAAAATAGCTTAGATTTATTAAATATTCAATTAACCTTTGGTTCCTTACCCTACGTTAACATTTTCTTTATACTTTCTTGCTAGGACCAAGATATCTATAACTGAATTTCAGCTAATAATAGAGTTGATTGTTTAACCCAGTTATATATATCTATATAGCTCGTAATGTACAAAACCAATCGATAACGTTGATACGGGAAAACACCACTAACGGGATAAAAATGATTTCGTATTACTCTATTCTCCAGATTCTCCAGAAGAATTGTATCAACTTGCAACATAAATGGAATAACCTTTTAGAGAAACATGCAATTCCAAATCAGTGGGAGTATATTACAGAAGTTGTTAAAATGCAATGAAAACTTTTACTGAGCACTGACATATTATTCTACAAATGACTCAATATTATGTTATCTCAAGGATGCTACGTTAAAGAAATAGGCAATATTTATTATCTTTGTTTTCTTAATACTGCTGGACTATGTAAGTAGGACTTGAAGAAAAATAGAATTATCAATTTTTATTCAGTAATACTGAATGTACGAGATGGTGATGAAGTGCCACTGGAAGTGTGCTGTAGTTATGTCGATTTTAAAGTCGGACAAGAACGCTAACAGCCAGTTCCATAATAAGCGCTTTACAGTGACCTTAGTTAAAGAAACTTTAAGAGAAAAGCCTCCTTTTGACTGATTTTAAAGTGAGCCCGTTCCATAACGGGGATTGGTTGCTCCTTTTCATAAAGTCGCCTTTTCATTGTTTTTGTAATGTTGGCTACGCTTAATTTTAAATTAAACTAAATTATAAGAACTCTAACTTATCAACCTATCCCGTTGCTATCGGCGATCTCGAAATTGATGGAAGTCAGCTTAGTGTAAACTTCACAATGATAATGAGTATCAGTTTGGCTTCAGGAAACGTCAAAGTACACTGCACAGCTACGGTACTTTTGGACCTTGACAGTGTAAAAGAACCTTACACACATTTATTATAGGTGCCAGTCGTATTCCCCCTTGATTGTGTGTGGTTGTTTCCACTCCCAGTTGAGTTCGATATGTTTAAGAGATGTTTGATAAATGAGAAAGGTAAAAGCTGCACTTATCTGCTGCAAGTCTGTTTACCTTTCCTCATCCCTATTATCACTTTTATGGTGAACAAATGTATCACTGACGGGATTTTTCCAAAGAGTTGGAAAACTTCACTTGTAATACCGCTTAGTAAAATAAGTCAACCCAATGAATTTTCAGACCTAAGGCCTATAAATATTTTACCCGTACTTTCAAAAATTTTGGAACGAGCATTATACGACCAGATCTACAGCTACTGTTTAGCCAAATCAATTTTACCTGAAAACCAATCAGGTTTCAGGCAAAATCACAGCACCACCAGTGCACTCCTAAAAATTACTGATGACATAATCAGCAGTCGTGACAAAGGCAGTGTAGTTATATTACTGTCACTAGATTACAGTAAAGCTTTTGACACCATGAGTCACCAGCTCTTATGCGCTAAACTTAAATATTACGGTTTTCATACCACCGCATGTTCCCTAGTTAGGTCTTACTTAACTGATCGAAATATAATCCATGGAGCCCCGCAGGGGTCTATTTTGGCACCACTACTCTTTATCATATATACCTCAGATTTTAAAAGAGTTTTACATCACTTTTCTTCTCATTTTTATGCCGACGACACAAATTTATATTTAGCTGCTAACATTGAAAAATTTCTGCAAATGGAAATTTGTCATAACGAGGACATTCGCAACTTAGTTACAATATCAAAAAATCATTGTCTCAATATTAACAGCACAAAGTCATCTGCCATTTTATTTGGAAGTCCTAAAGACAGACAGAGGGCCATAAACAATGTGTCCATACGGGTAGATGGACAGAGGCTGGACTATCAAGACAAAATAAAATGCTTAGGATTAAATATAGATTTCCAGCTTAGGTTCATAGACCATGTCAACTCACTTGTCAGAAAATCGTATTACTTACTAAAAAATTTATATGCTAACCGTCATTGCCTTACGCGAAATATTAAAATTAGACTCTGTGACACATTAATACTGTCAATCTTTAATTATTGTGATATTGTTTATGGCCCGTGTTTAGACGCTTACACTTCCACGCGAATACAAAAAGTGCAAAATTCATGTATACGTTTTATTTTTGGGCTGCAATGCAGAGAGCATACAACTCCATTCATCAGGGATATTAAATGGCTTAAAATGTTCAATCGTAGAAATCTCTATTTGGTATGTTTTACTCACAAAGTTCTGACAACTCGCATTCCTAATTATCATGTAAATTAACTCCGAGAACATACATACATAATAGAAACTTGAGATTTACAAATCAGCTTACCATCCCCCAACATACTTCTGCCTTATTCCAACGATCTTTCTCTTATCAAGCTGCAACCACTTATAATTCTTTGTCAGAGAAAGTGAAACCATTGTCCTTACTTGCTTTTAAAAGCAACGCAAAAAAGTTGTATCTAGGTAAACAATGACCCGGTATTTTTGCTATTGTAAATATGAACACTTGTATTTTTTTTCTTTTCTTATTTCTCTACTCTGTATTTTTTTATATAGTACTGTCTAGAAATGTTAATTGTTTATTGTATGAGTTGTCTTGGTTGAGTGGTAGAACAGCTAGTCTGAACTCCGCCAAGACAGTAAAATAAATAACGACGATTTATTATTATTATTATCTTAGATTACTAACTGCCTTCTCTCTCAATATGGCTTCTCAGGCGATGCACTTTAGCTTATTTATCTAACACTTTAATAGATCTTGTGCTTAGAAATTTTGATTTGCTTTCATAGAAAATCCCTCTCGAGCTTCCGTGAGCCGATCAGTGTATTGAGTTACAGATTTGTGAGGTCAGGAGACACCCGATACTCGACTCCGGTCTAACACACAAAATCCCTCGAGGGATAAGACTTAAAGATAATCATTCAATCAGTAAAATGCAACAGTAATAACACCTTTTATTGATTATCAATCAAAAATAAAAATCAAATCAAATCAAAAATAAATACAAACGGGGTTATGCAATAGCCTATCTAAGAGAATCTATATATTTCAATAAATCGTCTCCCCAAGTAAGACGAGTAAGGAGTTTGGTTTCGCAACTACCATTTAATTGAGAGCGTACATTAACAATCGATTAGCTAAAAAGATTCACACAACTTCTTCAAATGTAGGCACTTTGGTTTTGGGACTGACTGAAAATAATGTAAAAATATTTTACTCTTTCAATATTATGTGATACTAGTGATTAGCTTTAAGGTTCCTTTTAGTGATTATATCATTCACAAGAACGAAGTTCAACGATATATGAGTTTAGTTTGCTTTCCTGCCTCCTTTACGGCAACGTACCGGCCTCATATAGGTTCAATATAGGGGATGTGACACGACTTCGCTTTTGAGCGACTTTTTGCAAATGATATTTTTATCTTACTTATGCACAAAGCGGTTTTCTCCATAACTTTACCATATTTAAAGACCTGCATTTGGTTTTACTACCACAGCTTCTGCCGATTCTCCAACGCACTCTTTCAACTGACGAGTCGGTGGATGAATTCAAATTTATTTTTTCGAGAAACCGGACTTATCCAATTTGGTTGATTTTTGTCTAATAATTGCCTATAGATGCTACACGCCTTTGCCATATTTTTTGGTTTCGCCTTTTCAGTACGTCGTCGCCTCGTTAAAATTTTATATTAATTCTTTAGAACTATTTCCATAATTACTGTCTTCACTTTCATCATGTTTGGTGGAGCGATAAAAAGGTAAAAAATATTCAAAAATATTTTCAGAAGTACACTTTTAGCGTACTTCTTAAAAAGTCTTCTTTTCCTTGTCCACAAAAATATTCAATTCAGTTCAATTTTGGCGCACTTTCGAAAATGTATAATATATTTTTTTCTTGAACCAAAAATATACTTTTATTTTGGGTACACTTTTCCATGACCATAATATACTTTCACTCTCATAATCTGGACATAAATATATTTTTCTAAGTGAAAAATTTTTGGGCGCCACGTGTTGTGCCTTTTTTTGTTTTTGTTTAGATATGCTCTTTTTAATAATTTTTTTCTTCTGGGATGTTCTACAACCAAAGCACCGATTATGCAGTGACGCATATAGATAGATACCCATTACGCGTAAGCTATTAATATGTTGGTGAAAATTCATATGGCCAGGGTCACAGTATATTATTGCCGATGGAAGAGTCGAGTAAACAGTAAGATGTCGAAGGTAATGGTTTTCCCACGCCGCTACACTGAGAAGAGAGTATTATCGCAGAGGAAACCAAATTCCTACGAGGTGGTGCGTGAAGTTCTGGAGGTTAGGCAGGATCAAAGACTGATGTTTAACATCTACATTAGCGGGGCTGTACGGACAACCTATCCCATGTCCAGAAGTCTGTTTCTGCTCCTGATGAGGATTAGCAGACTTAATCGTCAAAATGAGAACCTAAATTATATGGTGGTGTAGCCTGTCAGTGATGACTAAAAATATCAGTTTCTTGAAAAAGTGTTTCAAAAAAGTTATTCAAAATTTAAGAAACAAACAAATTTTATTTGAAACGATCTTTGATTAAACCAATCGTTTTCTAATTATAATAATTTGATTACAAACATTTTTCATGACATAGCATTTTTAAATTTCAGGTCAATTTGAGGACCTGAGCTGCATGGAAAAGCAGTCTTAAATTATTTTTCGTGATTTGCGTGGAATTTGAAGTGAAATTTTATCGATAAACTCTGTGAAAACACTTAATTTACCTAAATCACTTTAACCAAAGTTACAAATTTGCTCCATCTTTAACCTCTCCTGTGGAGTTTCAAATAAACCAACCTTGTCACCTTAATATTCATGTTCACAGGGTCTTACGTAATAAATATTACCCATTGGAGAGGTTCCAGAACCCTTTTTACTGTATTTTTCACACATGGGACCCAATTCTTGAAATCGTAGGAATTAATTCCCATGAGAAAATTTTCTCTTGCTGAAACTCCCATGTGAATTGACAAATCGGGAGAATTGCTATTTTTGAACCTCATAGGAATCAAATTCCTATGAAAACGACAGTGGGGGACGTATGTCAAGTTATAAGTTTATATTATTATTTGCAAGAGCCAATGAGAAGATTGTATTTTTAATAACATTTTTATATCTATTCTTGACACAAATGACACTTATTTTGTTGACATTTATATTTTGATTAGCTTCTAAATTTTTCTTTGCAAGTATTTATATAGTATTCTCATTTCTTATTGGTAAATATTGCTAAATTTATATTTGGTTGAAAGATATAAAGTAATTCCTAACCAATTTTTGTATCATACTGATAAAAAACGGTTTTAAGGTATCATGGTAGGTGGTAATAAACTCCTTTTTATGACTGATGGACAAAAAAAATCCTAATAGAAATCGTAGGAGCATATAAAGACGCCATGAAAGGAGAATTTTCTAGCACATATACATATCGAATTGCACAACAAATTATATTAATGTTACCTTCACACGGTTGTTCGAACTTGATTTTTTATTCCTTTTATACATATTAAATTTAAGTGTCTTTATTTGACTATACAGAACGTATCATTAAAAAGCCATTATTATAATAAAACACAATTTGTTAATAGTGGTAAAATGAAATAATAAATAGAAAAAAACTGAAAAATTAAATAAGAAATTGAATTTGCTTAAAAAAAACCAGTTCCAAAGAAATTTAATGCTACTACCACCTTAGTAGCTTTGCAAATACAAGATGTCCTAGTGAGTGCAGTCAAATATCTGTGGAGGGTATCTACTGATACCTCGCTAGATCTTTGGTTAATCGGAAATGTTTAATAAAAAACTTACAGCTTAAATCAAACGGATTTCTATTCTTAATAAAATGCTGCCTTTCGTGTGCCATGGCAGCTTCAGCCTCTTCCGGGTTTTGCATAATTATGACCTGAAGGTTAAAATTACCCATCGTTAAATGTGATAAATACCAATACACTAGACCAAACAAGAAAAGTAACACTTAATATCAACTAAATTTTATGTTTCATTAACATCACAAACTGTACACATAACTTAAAAGTATAATTTATACGAGAATTTTCGAATTCCCCGTCAAAAACCCTTGGGAATTTTTTCCATCAATATCGACAGAAATATTTACTACGATTTTCAAGAATACAGTTGTACTTAAATCTCACAAAATCGTGAGAACATGACTAATTTTCTCATGAGAATTAATTCCTACGATTTCAAGAATTGGGTCCCTGGGCTTATTGGCATGACTAATTTTTCTATACAACTACTGGCACGGTAGCTCAATCGACTAAAGCATATTTTGTGGCGAACATATTTGCCACACTGTCTATCATGTACTGGGAACAAGTCCCTGGCCCGGCACTGACAATGTTGGTGGGTATGGATGTATGTCTGCGTATTTCCAAATGTGTAACCCCCTCCCGGACAGCCTTGGCTATGGATTTGGGGGTTGTCTGCTACATGTGGTGCGTTTATATTTTTTGTGTTTTACTTTGCAAAAAAAATACGTAATTAACCAATCGAATGCTATACTCTGCATTTCTGCCACTAAGTTCATTGCGTTTATTGAGCACAAACTTTAACTTAAGATCGTTTTTCTGCGGTATGGAATGAATTTACCAACATTTTTCTACCTAGCTTTCAGCCACATCCTACATGGGTGCTTGGGTTTTTTCAGATACACTCAATATACTGCCAAAATCTCGAGTGGTTCCTTGCGCCCCGTTTAGGAACCTGAACACTTAACACGTCTGCCACTTACCTCACCGCCTCTTCCACAGATAAACTCAACTGAAGTGTGCCATATGCAAAAAGTTGTAAGTGCCACTAACAAATTTTACAGAAGGAACATAAATATACTTTAATCTGAAACAGTTTGTTTAATATTGATGTGCTTCTTTATAATAATATACCTTATGAGGTGACTTACAGTTTCGATAACGAAATTACACAAATCGTGAATACTTTAAGGCTGTTTAACACCTTCAAATTTGAAAATGTCATAAGTTCTAAGCTACTTGCCCCTCATTAAACTGTTGCATCTGGATAAAGTAATAATGCTAATAATGAAATCGTTTTTACAGCTTTTATTATTAAATATGAAAAAGTTAAGAATGTAAAAAGTTTTGTTATGGTATAGTACTATTTTAATCTAATATAAACAAAAACAATGAACCGTGCTTATTATCCATCAAACAAAGCCTCCTGTTGAATGATCGTACTTTTATAAAAGTTCTGGTTTTAAGGTGAGATGCAAGGGATCATATCTTTAATTTACTTGATTTTCCCATTATTCTAAGGTTGTGTATTATTATATTCGGTTTGTTCAATGATGTATAGTTTGAAAACCTGGACTGTTCTCTCAGAATAACTTGATTTTATTTCGCCTTGACCTAAGTACCTTTTATCTATTTTTATTATTGCAGCTTGCAATATACCCAGTTGGTTAGTTGAGAAAGCAGTTTCTGCGACTTGTATCCATTTAAAAAATTTCCTGAGGTGAGTGATTAAAAAGGGCTTATGTTTACATGTTGTTGCCATAATGTGAATTACATCCACAGAAACTTCAATTTTGCTGTCGAAATACTACTATTAATTTATTATTTTCAATTAAACACCAAACCTACACCTTTTTTCTCTTCCTTCTTGGCTTTGGATGAACCATCAGCCAGTAGCTCTTGAACTACGCGTTTATAACACCAAGCTTCAAATGAATGTACAATGTTTTGATCATTGGGTCCTTGTTACTAGCTATAAACTCTGTATAAATTGTGCAAGTAAAGTATGGCACATAGATCCTATTCCGAATATAAAACGTATTTTCTACTGGGATGGCCTTTTGCATATGACAATGAAATCGGGATCATCAATGGTATGAAATGAAATTTTATTAAGTTTAAATTTGCAACTTTATTTCGTTCTCACTTTATTATTCAGTACTGTCATATTTGTTATTCATGTTTTTTTTTTAATTTTTTAACATGAACACGTGATATAGTTTTGCTAATGGGGCTGAAACTTTGATCAACATTTGTATTGTTTTTCAGTCCCCTTGTAGCCATATTTAAGTATAAATGTTAACTTATTATCAATAATATGCATATTTCTATGCAAGTTCCTATATATATGAACTAAAATAAACGTTATTATTATTATTATTATTATTTTAGTTAAAAACCAGTCACCCTTCTCTGTGACTCCGATCCTCACAGAGGGGAGCTGGTAGTACCGGTAGCCACTCCCCACGCCCGTGGGGTAAGTGACTACTGGGTCCGAGAATCGTGTGCCCTGAGCAGACGTAATGAACCGAGGATGACAGCCTTCTGCATTCTGCCGGCTAAGACCTCTGCCGAATTTCGGCATGCCGGTATGATCTTAAGTTCCGAAAGCAGCGTGTGTCTCGTTCCACCGAGGGCTCCTATAATCAGTACCACTATCTTAACAGTATGGTCTGGATACAGTCTGCGGAGTTCGAGGAGCAGATCTCGATATTTTGTCCGTTTTTCATCCTCCTTCAAGACAATGTTGTTCTCCGCAGGAGCCGAGAACTCCACGACAAACATTGTCTTGAGTTGATGGTCGAGGAGGACTACGTCAGGCTTGTTGGCTTGTATTTGCCTGACGGTGGGAAAAGAGTAGTTCCAATATATTACACTTCTCATTTCCCACAACGGACTCAATATCCCCCGGAGCATAAGGCAGCACTGGTGTTTCGTCTATCCCATACGAGTGCCTTAAATGGTAATAAAGCACTCGTAAGGCTCCGTCGTGTCTGTGGATATAGGCCGAGACTGCATATGTCGGACAAGCCGACATCAAGTGCATAAGAGTCTCTGGCGCCCTGCGGCAGGCCCTGCAGCTGACATCAGGGACCTCTATACCCATGACACAACTACGATAGACGAGGGTGTTAAATATACCATCCTGGCAAGCCATTATGAATCCCTCGGTCTCAGACTTCAGCCCGGCGGACCTTAAGAAGGCAAAGGTCAGTCTTTCTTATAAGCCAAGGTTTTCTATATTTTTATAGAAAACTCCATGCATTGGCTTATCCGTGTGAAGCTGCAGAAAGATGTCGTGTTCTGCAGCTTTAATCTGGGCTTTTCGTCGAGCAGGTTCCAACTCGGTGACAGAGTCGGGATTTGCCCGCTCGACGTCGAAGAAGAGACCAAGTTCATCGGCTGCTCTCTGTGCTGCCTTAAACAAAAATACTCCTACCCCTGCATTATCATGGTCCCGGACCATGCAGAGGAGGGGATCCGAACTCCTGATGACCTTACAGGCTCCATCCAGAACCATCCTATTATGGAGACTCTCCAAACTTAAAAGTCCACGGCCTCTCCGATGTCGTGGGAGGTATAACCGTGGAACGGACGATTTAGGATGCAAACTCCTATTAAGATGCATCTTCTTGCGGGTTCCTACGTCGAGTTGACGCAACTCCTCTCGAGTCCATTTCACTACTCCAAAGGAGTAGTCACCGCATCGTCCTCTCTTGAGGTGGACTAGTGCACACTTGTCCAACCCAAATTCCATGCCAACAGCCTGCGTGTACTCCTGTACCACCCTGAGGGACTGGCGTAAATCCCTCTCTCCGGAGGCATAAAGTTAAGGTCATCCATGTAAAACAGATGGGTGACCTTATGCTTCCTGTCGCCGGGGGCACTGCAGTTGTATCCACGGGTATTTCGAAGCGAAACGGATAATGGTTGTAGTGAGATGCAAAACAGAAGGGGGCTTAGGGAATCTCCCTGAAATACTCCCCTTCTGAACAATACCGGCTCTGTTTGGACTCTGCTATTACCCGATGTTATGGTAAAGCGAGTCCTCCAGAGCGGCATGAGTTCTTATTATTATTATTATTATTATTGTTATTATTATTATTATTATTAAATGCGTTCGAAATACCTTTCGTGATTTCAAGAGAAAGAGTTTCTGAATAATTGTGTATTTTGAATGTATGTACGCCAATTAATAATAAAAATTTGTAGAGCGATTGTATTACCTACAGCAATTTATAAATAATTTTTTATATAGACATAATTCTTGTCTAGATTTCCTTATTTAATGAATTAAAATTAATTTTATTACGTTATTAAACCAAATCACTTTAATTAGCTTTGTGCTATAAAGGCACTATAATAATTACGATTATCTTTTAGCTGGAAATATGACTAAGGGCTTTACTTCTGCTTTAATATAAATAACTAAACTTAATTGAAGTTCCTTAATTACATACCTTCAACAAAACTTACTAATTAAAACTACATAAATTTAGTACTGTAGTCGAATGTGGTTTACTACGGGGTGAATAGAATCAGAAGTTGTAGCGAGTAATACTACTAATAATTTAATTAAGATGTTAAGATGTGCACGACTTTCTAAATATAGCTACTTTGTTTTTTAATTTTTGGAATTATTACCTTGATCGTACAATTATTTTAGTAATTACCGGGGTATTAATAGTAACTGATTTGGTTTATTTAAATAAATCCTTTGGGAAACAATTTTGATTTGCAGTTTTAACTGTAAAAGTATGCACCATGGCTCATTATATATATTCGTTTACTTATGTCTTTGAGAGATAAAGCTTGCAATAAATGGCGCAAAAAATGAAGCTCACCATAATTATTACAAAATGTTAAAAAATTATACAACATTAGTATGCCGAAATGAAAAAAGCGTATTTTGAGCACAAACTAAATAAAACCTGGAAAGATTTGAGCCTTTTAAATATAACTAAACAAGAAAAGAGTATACCTGATGAGCTAAACAATTTTAAAGACCTCAATAATTATTTTATAAACTCTATTCCAAAATTGCTTGTAGATCATGATACAATTACTACTTATATAAATAATGTTAAACCGAATATCGACTCATTTAAATTTAGGCCTACTTCTGAGTATAATGTACAAAAAATTTTATATAGTATAAAATTTAACGCTCAGGGATATGATGGTCTATGATTTTTGAGACAAATAATTGACGATTTTTTAAATTTTTTTTTTAGAAAACCTTTACCACTTTTATGTACAAAACTTTTTCAATTAGTATTAGGCAACTCTTAAAGTTCACGAAAATTTTTTTTATTTTTTTGTCGTCATAAATAAATGTGCAGCACGCGCTGAAGTTGAAACCTCAAAAATAACATGGCAAACGGTTCCAGCGATAAGCCCCTGTTGTTCTAAAATGCAAAAATCAAAAACAGTCTTGTTAGAAAATTCGTCCTTTAGTTCGCTAGTGTCGACATTAGTCAAAATTCCAACAAAAAAAAATCCACGCTTATTTTAGTGACAAAAACAAAAAATGCCATTTTTTCCGGCCAAAAACGGGTAAAAAAAAGGGGGGGGGGGGTACAATATAAATAACAAGCTTTTGCAAAAAAAATGTACAATAGCGAACTCGTCAACATGATTTTCGACCACTTGCTAAAAGATTTAAGTCAATATGTTAAATAGTTTTTTTTAATCGCTGGAACCGTTTTGAAAAATGGCATTTTGAGAAAAACGCGTTTAAAATTTTTTTTGTTTTAAAGAAATTATTTTTAGAATTATCATTACTATTTTCTTATTTATTTTTTTGCCAGCCGTACGTTTGTGTTATTATATTGGTGTATATAACAATAACAGCAGCTGCTACTGCCGCGCGCCGAGCGGCCGGCTGAAAACCGGTTTTTTGTGTCGTACTTATAATACATATATGTACATATGTATAACTTTTTAAAGAAGACGAATTTTGTCAAAATATTGTAGAAGCATATTCTACACATATTAAGAAGTATAAAAAAGCAAAAAATAAAATATTGCCTTTTCTTACACACATCATTAATTTTAGCTTAGAAAACAGTATTTTTCCAAATTCCTGGAAACAGGCCATAGTGCAACCACTGCCTAAAAAAACTAATCCCGAAGAATTCAAAAACTTCCGACCAATTAGCATTTTGCCTACTATGTCAAAAGTGTTAGAAAGAGAGTCTCAACTGCGCACTCATGTAACTCAATTTCAACTAATACCTGAAATAAAATCTGGCTTCCGGCCTATGCATAGTTGTGAAACTGCTCTCTTGAACATCACAGAGGATATTTTGAGAGGATCAGATAAAAAAAAGTTACTATGCTGGTACTTGTCGACTTTACAAAAGCGTTTGATACGATCAATCATGAAATTCTTTTTGCCATACTTGGCTCAATGAGTTTTAGTCCTAGCACAGTTAACTTTTTTCGCAGTTATTTATATAACAGAACACAACGCGTTAAAATTGACAATAGGTTGTCTGATCCTCTCAACATGTCATCTGGGGTGTCACTGGGATCAATTCTAGGACCGCTCTTGTATAAGTTATATACATCAGGCTTCGAAAAAACGGCTGAGCGTTGTCAGACGCATTTCTATGCTGACGATACTCAACTCTATTTCTCGTTTGTTCCAGAGGAATGCGCAGAAGCGATGGTTGCTATTAATAGCGACTTAAGTTCGTTAATACAAATATCTAAAAATCACGCCTTAAACGTTAATGCTAGTAAAACATCGGCTCTTGTTTTTGGCCATCATAGCATTGTAATGGAAAATCTTCAAATACATGTAGATGGACATCACATAGCTTTTACAGAAGAAGCAAAAAATTTAGGGGTTACATTTGACACAAATCTAAGATTTAAACCGCATATTAACAACTGTATACGTACTGCATACACACATTTAAAATTAATATATAACATTAGGCATTTTCTGAATCAGAAAATTAAAACAATTTTATGCGAATCATTGGTTTTATCAAGGTTTAATTTTGC
The DNA here is from genome assembly GCA_936432065.2 of Rutpela maculata. Taxonomy (NCBI): domain Eukaryota; kingdom Metazoa; phylum Arthropoda; class Insecta; order Coleoptera; family Cerambycidae; genus Rutpela; species Rutpela maculata. The sequence continues at coordinate 206,587,165 of OW386286.2, read as the reverse complement.
CGATACTGTATATGGCCCTTGTTTAGATGCAGAGGATATACGTCGAATACAAGTACTGCAAAACTCTTGTTTGAGATTAATATTTGGGGTTAAACGCCGACAAAGTATATCACACAAACTAGTCGAAATAGGTTGGCTCAATATGTCTAGGCGATGCTTTTTGCATTCTGCTTGTTTATTTCATAAAGTTATTAATAACAAAACTCCCAAATACCTGAATAAAAAAATTTATTTCGTATAGAGCAGACGTTCACAAATTGAATATTCGTTTCAAGGGTACACTTACTCCTCCCTTTCATCCCACATAATTATTTAAATGTTCATTTACCTACCAAATTACCAAAATTTACAATTCTATACCATCACATATAAAAAGTAAAACATTACCAGCCTTTAAATCTACTTTAAAAATACATCTACTAGCTAAATATAAAATTATGTATTATATGCATATTTTTAATGCCTGCGACATTATATTAATAACATATTTATGTGTTATTTATTTTGTAATATTATATGTTTATTTATTTCTGCCATATTGCTGTTATCTACGCTTAAGATTAAATACAGAGGTTTGTCTTGCACAACCACCTGATCTTCGGCGTTTTTTCTGTACTTTTTTTATCATGTTATTTATATAATACAACCTAAAACAAGCAAATTATGACAGCGTTATTGACAAACAAAATGCATTGCTATGCAGCGGCGGCGTTTACAAACAATTTTGATTTTTACTCTCTTTTAAATCAAATCGTTCTGAACATAATAGATGTCAAATTAATAAATCGTAAATGTCAAAAAAAAAATTCGAATTAAATAACAGACTTGCAGGACATTAAACGTTGAAGGCACCACGGGTGTTATAGGACAATGACGCCCTCGGTCCAGAGGCCCTCGGGATTGTACACTGCCGACCTCACATTAAACGTTGAAGGCACCACGGGTGTTATAGGATAATGATGCCCTCGGTGGACGTACATTCCTCGGGCCAGAGGCCCTCGGGATTGTACACTGCCGACCTCGGTGCGTTATTATCCTTATGACACCCTTGGTACCTTAATAACAATTTTTTACTTTTTGGGAAAATAAAGACCTATAATTATTGTTATTATTATGGAAAAGGCTCAAAATTAATAAAAATACGTCTTCGTGGTACAAAAGGCTGGGGAAAATTCTATTTCACCCTTAAAAGCATAAAAGCTAAAATTGCTTTGAATAATAGCCTATACTGAATGTAAAAATTATATTTATTTTATGACAATTATTAGGTACCGATTCAATAGAGATAACAAAGGGTAAACTACCCCTATTCACACTCTATTCAAGGGGTGGAACGCCATACACAGCATCTAATGTTAAGAAATAGGTACCAAGGTGATTAAAAAAACTCGGAATATAAAAGGGTGCATTCTGGAAAACACAATAAGTGGTCAAATGATCCTCCTTTGCAAATACCCATTTGCATATTTACTGTACCCTTTTCTCCAACAAATGAAGTTCAATAGATTACATGGGATAATATAACAGAGAATAAACAAATATCGTTTTTTATTTGTTATGAAAATACCTACTTTCTGTATATTGCTTCCCTAATCTGGGCACGCTAATATACTAGTTAGGTTAAATACTTTAAAACCCTCATTATTTTAGAATCAATCAAAACAACTACTCTTCTAGCTAATACAGACGAAGTATTGAATTACATGATAGGATTCTTAGCATTTTAAAGCAAAAAATATATTGAAAATACTTAAATCATTTATTCAAATTTAGTCATTCTTTCTTTATTTAATATGAAATTATCTACTTTCTGTATATTGGTACCTTAATCAGGTCACGCTAATATACTACTTAAGAAAACACTTTAAAACACTCATCCTATGAAAACGCGCCTAAGCACCAACACTAACACATTTGTGCAGCTCCTTTTTCGTTTGAGAACATGCACTAACTTTCATCAAGAATAAAATTGTTCAGAAAGTCAATAACAACACAGTTTCCTATATAGTGCAGACTTTCTGGAGGACACTGTATAATTCACACACCTTCAAATTTTAACTTTTATTTTGTATCGTTAACCAAAACCACTTATTTGCATTGTTTTGGTCCCAGCTACGTCTAACATAGTCATAAAAAAAATTTGTTGGCTCTAAAAATTGTAATAACTGACCTAACTCACATATTATGGTATAATCTTAATAAAAAAAGCAATTAATTACATCATGCGAAAAAATATTTGCCATTTTGATATACATTTCAAATACATGTTATATACTATATATTTAATTAGAATATAAGCCCTTTAATCAGAAAATTAATTATTCTTCTAGCGCTTCTTAGCCCGTCTCTTATAAGTTACTTCTGAAGCATCTCTTATACATGTCCAACAGTAGTCTGCCAACATCGCAGAAGTCCATTTGTCCTGATGTCTTTTTTCCATATTTTGAATATCCTGGTGGAATCTCTCTCCATGCTCATCACTTACTGCACCACAGTTTTCTGGGAAGTAATCTAGGTGTGAATGTAGAAATTGGACTTTTAATGACATATTGCATCCTAATTTCTGGTAGCAAGAAAGAAGATTCCCAGCAAGGTCTCTATGTTTTCTGCTCTTTTGCTACCGAGAAAGTGTGTTGCTACCATTTTAAAGGAATTCCAAGCAGCTTTTTCATTACCTTCTAGAATGTTGTCAAATTCAGCATCTTTGAAAAGGTTCTTGATTTGAGGACCCACAAAAATTCCCTCTTTAATTTTTGCATTACTAAGTCTGGTAAATTTTTGTGTTAAATAACTGAAAGCACGTCCTTCTTTGTCTATAACTTTTACCAAGTTTTTTATAAGCTCCAGTTTTATGTGGAGTGGTGGCAGTATTACCTTTTGTGAATCAACTAATGGAATGTTAGCAACATTTTTTTCTCCTGGTTCAAAACCCAGTCTTGGCGGCCAAATTTTTCTTTTGTAATGTTCTAATCGCGCTCGACTGTCCCACTCACAATGAAAACAGCAATATTTGGTATACCCTTGCTGCATACCAAGGTAAGATAGTCTGCACAAATCTGCCACTTATACTTATTATATTCTATAGTTTGTAGCAATACATTCATGTTACTGTAATTTTCGTTCATGTGGACAGCATGGGCGATTGGAATTGATGGCAATTTATTTCCATTGTGGAGTAACACAGCTTTTAGGCTAAGTTTCGAGTCGTCAATAAAAAGTCTCCAGTCACTAGGATCATGGGGAATGTGTGAAGCACCCATTAAACCGTCAATGTCCTTGCAGGCAACCAAGTCATTTTCCATTTTGAAAAAAGGTTATAAGATCTTTTTGACGACTTCGATACATGAAAACTTTAACATTTTCTTGTAGTAAATTCCATTGTTGTAATCGAGAAGCCAAAAGCTCCGCTTTTGCCTTGGACAGATCAAGGTCTCTTATAAGATCACTTAATTCGCGTTGATTAATTTTGTGTGGTTCATCACCGGACACTTCGGCAGAGAAATCGGGATCTTGTGATGTTGATGGCTGGACTAAGTCGTCATCTACATTATCATCTGATTCTTCGTTAGAATCAAGGCTGTATTCTTGAGGTGGATTAGGAATAGGTAGTTCATCACTATGGAGAACCGGGCGAATGGCAGATGGTAAATTGGAGTATTGTATTACCATCCTCTTTTTCTTGCTAATACCAAGTCTAATAACAATCGGTAACATGATCTGTAGGTTCTCACCAGATCATGGGCACAGCAAAAGCCATTGAACGTCTTCTTTCATTTAGCCAACTGCAAAGATTGTTCGCACAATTGCTGCAACATATACGAGGTGCCCATTTTTTGTCTTCATCTCCAATTGTACAACCAAAATACATCTGGTACGCCTTCTTAATTTTGGGAGTAAAATTACGTTTTTGATACGCAAAAGTAACTTCACCACAAATATAACAAAAGTTGTTAGGTGTATTTACACAATCTCGTGGCATATTTTCAAAATAGCACTATTTACTTTCGAAAATTAACGCTTATCATGAGGTAGGTAGTTAGTATGTCTATTTTTCGTAGTATTCTAATTCTACCTGTTATTTGTGATAGGACCCATAAACTAGGGTTTATAAGAGGTCTACAGACGATCCAGCGGCAGGGAGCCAGCCTTGTTGGCATGCTTTGAACTCATTCGTAAAAGTGAACTGGTCCGCTGGAATTCCAATTATCTTCAAAGCGTACCGACAATGTCGGGTCCCAGCAGCTGGATAGTCTGTAGACCTCCATTATACCTGCGTTACACTTTATTACCTGCATTGGGAAAACCAGAGCCAACTTGAACTTTTGCTTTTTATATTGTTATTTAGCATGACGAAGTTACTAAGAATTTTCTATTTTTACTTCCAATACATGTAGGCTGTAGAATAGTTTATCTAAATAACATGCAAAATACCTCATAAGGCGCAATAAGGCGAACATGATCTTAATTTTAGAAAAATAAACTTGGGATAATCTACTGTTAGAAACAGAAGAATTCGTTTACCTACGTTTACCTGTAAAGAACAGATTTTAATATATAAGCAATCATTCGTTACTTACTTTGTTTTTTGTTCGGAAAAGGGCATAAATGTTATTGTTAACCCTTCATTGAAACAACAAAGCATTCTCAGAATTCAGAATATCTAAACGGAAAATGAATATTGTATTAATGGTATTTTGTAGGAATTAATGAAATATCTAATGAAATGTTTTATTGCCGTCTTACTGCTGAACGAACTGAAGGAAGTTTACAATATTTAAATGTAAATATAAATATTTTACTGCTTGTACTCAGGCTAATCAGCAACGCAACGAAATTTTAATTAAATGTGGATATATAATTTGGATATTTTTTTAGCAAATTTTTCAATTTACTTTTTCATAAAATTTATAAGTAAACAATAATAAATCCGGTCAAATGCGTATCGTACCTGTGTTGCTTGTGATTTATTCAGAGAAAATACTTAATGCGTATTTTCTCTGAATAAATCACAAGCAACACAGGTACGATACGCATTTGACCGGATTTATTATTGTTTACTTATAAATTTTATGAAAAAGTAAATTGAAAAATTTGCTAAAAACATATTAAGGAACCCTTGTAAAGTAAATAGAATTTAATTCAATTTGATTTTTTGTGGATCTAAAATGGGTAGAAAAACATTGATATTTTAGAATACATGTTTACTATAATTAATTATTTTTAAAAAATAAAATTAAAGGTGTTCAATTAGTACGGTAACTAGAAGCTAGAGGTTTTAACTTCGGAATAATGTCAAATGAATTAGATTTTGTTCATTTTTGGCAACTTACGAAAAGTTCCTAAATTATGCGGATGTTTGGTAATTTATACGGGATGGATGCCAACCCTTATTAGGGGGTGAAACCTAAAAAAAAGGTAGGTAAAAGAGAAACAAACTTTGAGAAGAGACGGTTTTATGCAACTTTTCATATAAGTTGATAGTCGTTAACCTTTTGACCGCTCGAGCCGGTTATATACGTAAGAAAGAATCACATCCCCTGCGGTCAAAACGGATATTTACGCGGGGCAAGTTAAGTACTTTACAGCTCAAATCAAATGCAACCGTTGTATTGAGTAGTCCACAATGACCATAAATTACATGTTTATGTATTGCATAACGCGCCCCTAAACAACTAGAAAAGTGTATCACCTCTTTGCTTTACTCACGCAGGTTATTTCTTATTTCTTTCTTATTTTCCACGTTTTTTCAGTAACTGTGAGATTGGTAACCGACGTAGATGTAGAGTTTATAAAATAATGACAAATAAATATTATGCGGAGAAGGAACTATATGATCATTTGATGAGTGTTCTGATTGTGAGTAGTTTGCTTGTTTTTTTTACCTGTTTTTATTTTTAAATTTTTCATAAAATAGATAACTTAATCTAACATTAACTTTTTTTAATAACGTATATATCCGTCGCCTCAATTTTCCTAAGCGCCGAGCGTGCGTCTTCGTAAAACGCCGAGAGCGGGTAAAAGGTTAAGTTAAATAGACTTGAAAATTAGGATTTTTGCTTGAAAAAAAGAGGCATTTCAGAAAGGATTTTGTCAAAACTCGAAAAGTATTACATTGAACAAAAATATGCTAGCGACAAATAAGAAAGCTTCTCAATTGAGGAGGAATATTATTTTTATCTAATTTCCATAGAATTAATGGTTTCGAAGTTCTGAAAGTATAAAGATGACATCGGAATGTTTATAAGGTGGAGTGATTAGTTTAAACCATAAACACATCTGAAACTATGGTACTTACGTCAAAAATTCTAACGACCAAAATAAAATACTTGATTTTTTGTCTATTTCTAAAGGGATTTTCGAAAAAAGTAAAGTTTTCGTTTCCTTGCAAATATTCTCAACAAACATTAGTTTTAGCGAAAACAGATAAAAAATGAAGCTATAAACTGAGAATGAATTTGTTATACTCTTCGCAAAAAACGAAGAGTAAATTGCATTTGATCGGCACATTCTTAAAACCGTAAATATCGCTCGTAAAGAAAAAAATTTCATATCATTGTATTAGTGAACGAATTCTGAACTTTCAGAATGTCCGTCTGTCCGTCCGTCACGTTTCTTGTAAGTACGATAACTTAAGAAAGAAAAGTCCGATTGTATTGAAATTTGGAAAGTAAGGTAGTGTTAGCTAGAGGAAGAACCCTATTGAAGAAAATCAATCAGTAAATAAGAAAGTTATTAACCATTTAATTTAAAAAAAAAACATTTTCTTCATTTTTGTCGCTTGTACTTAAATAGAAATTTTGCGAAATGTTATCTCTATAATATTTTGTTTGTTTATACATTTTACTAATTCATAATAATATATTTAATGCGTTCTCGTAAGATATATATTACGGACATTCAATTTTTGGTATTAATTGATGGTCCAGTGGCTAAGCTTTTGGCTTGAACGCGAGCCCGCGCTGCTTGCTTATAGATGTCTTTGATGCTCGACATAACGCATGGAACTGCCATCCCAACAACGCGAACGGCAACACTCCCTTATGATTACGTAAGTAATCATAATGTCGTGGTGCAACATCCGGATGATTCCACGCTTTTTCCGGAAAATGCCCACTACCCTCGACATTGTGGTCAACAAGGGCGTGAGGAACTCCACGCCACCAGTGGCGCTGGAGGAACTCACATCCGACCATAATCCTATTCTGTTGGAATTGAATAACATGTCGAGGGAAGACATCACACGAAAAATCACATCTTATAGGGACGCCGACTGGCGTCTCTACAAGACACATATAAACACACACCTTACACTCGCACACAACATCACCACACCCGCCGAACTGAAAATGTGGTGGGGGAGTTCACAAGGAAAGTGCAGAACGCCAAGCAGAGTATTGCAACTACGATTACCATAAATCCATATAAAGGCCGATTCGACGCGAAGGTCATACAGGACATTCATGAGAAGAATCGACTGAGATGGCTTTGGCAGCGAAATCGTGACGTTGACGCTTGGGCCAAGATGGGCAGGCTGCAACGACGTATCAGGACCGCCGTCAATTCCGCCAAAAACTGGAAATGGCGTGATAGACTTAAAGCGCTCAATCCTCAAAAAAACTCGCTGTGGAAGCTGTCGAGGGCCATGAGAAATACGCGGCAGGCCATACCCGCGCTGACTAACGTCATGACAAGACGCGAATTTTTAAAAGTCATGACCAAGCCTTCGGAGGTTGCAGGCATTGTCTGGACCTTACCTAATAACAAGGCCCCGGAGGTAGACTGTGTCGAATACAGGCTGCTCAAATATCTTCCGCGGAAAGGCATTGTACAATTGATGTACATTGTCAACGCGATCCTGCGGCTACAACACTGGGCCAGCCATTGGAAGTTCGCCTTGGTCGAGCTGATCCTGAAACCGAACAAGGACGCCAAACTCGTCGGCAGTTATCGACCGATCTCGTTGCTGTCGGCGATCTCCAAGTTGGTGGAGAAGGTCATCCTAGTCAGATTAGACGCTGCCCAAGATGAATTCCACATCGACGATGAATGTCAGTTTGGTTTTAGGAAAGGCAGGGGCACTTAGGAAAGGCAGGGGCACTGTGCACCAGGTCGTCAGGATCGTGAATGAAGTGCAGTACAACCGAGGAAAAAGTACAGTCATGATGCTGCTTGATATTGAGAAAGCTTTCGATATAGTATGGATCCCGGGCTTACTCCACAAGCTAAACTCGCTGAATTTTCCGACGCATATCATCAAATTAATTCACTCTTTCCAAACAGACAGATCTTTGCAGGTCAGGGTGAACAACAAACTCTCAACTCGCCGGGACATTCGCACGGGCGTCCCCCAGGGCTCGTGCCTGTCACCCAAGTTATACAACCTGTTCGTCTCCGACTTTCCGGAGTTTCTGAACACGAACCTTGCCGACGACATGGCCATGTACGCGCACTCACACAATGCACAAGCGGCGAATATGCTGCTGAAAGCGCACATGGCCCGTGCCACGGCGTATTACGACAAGTGGAAGATTCGGATCAACTCCGAAAAGTCGGAGGCCATACTCTTCACGCGCCGGTTCGCAGAGAACCGCATTTTAACACCAATTTCGATCGGGGGTCGCCAAATTCCAATCAAAAGTTGCGTGAAGTATCTGGGGGTGAACTTGGACAGAAGACTGACATTCAACACACACGTTAACGAAACTGTACGAAAGGTCTTCTCCATGTCCAGGAGTCTGTATCCGCTCCTGGTGCGGGGTAGCGGACTAAACAGAACGAATAAAAAATTGTTGTATACAATGGTGATCAGGCCGGCCATCACATACGCGGCGCCGGTGTGGTGCAGCATCCCGGCCACGACAATGCGGAAACTTAGAATTTTAGAACATAAACTTATGCGCCTCATTTCAGTCTCCGGTAGCTACCCTCCCTCAGAGATCTCTACGCACGTTGCCACGACATAACCCCACTAGCGGACTTCGTCCAGGAAATATCACAGAAATTCTATCAATTCAAGCTGGGCAATAGTCCGCTAACCCCGGATATAACACGAATCAGACAGCATAATGCCATACTTTTCGATATAAGACACCCCCTACCATACCAGGCGTTGCCTATCTTTCGGCAACTTCCCTAACCCCACATTCCTGTACCACAATTTCCCTTTCACTACCTTTTACCCTCTACTCGTCTCCTTTTGTTAATTTTGTTAATTTTTGTTCTTTTGTCATTTTTGTTAATTTTCAAAATACCCTCTCGACCAATAGCCTCTTGAAAATCACAACCTTTTAAACCACAACTTTCCTTCCATCCTACCTTTCCGGAGACAGTCTGACCACTGGATGAAGGACGTTACTAGTCCGAACGGGTTTTTTCGTTGAGTTTTCCCCGTACCAGTAACGAAAACGTAATCAGTGCAGCGCAGTGCTTCGCAAAGTGCACCGCAACGAAAATTCACCAATTAATCTTAAGTTTTTAAAAGTGGTTCTTTTCACTATAATTATCCGAATTTAGTTTTAAGTCCTGCTGCATCAGGACAGACAGGTCACCTCACCTTATCTGTCATTCCAACTGAACCGGACTCGCTCCGCCCAGCCGCACATTCACCACGACGCTGCGCGCCGTGGTTGTACTTCGGACCGGAATCCGGTGAGGCGCATAACTGTAACCTTAATATTTAATAAAATTGTTATTGATTGATTGATTGGCTTGCAATTCAAAGATCGTGTGTTCGAATCCCACACAGGTTGGATGTTTTTCTTTTCAATTTTTTTTTTCATGTTTTTTTTTTCACAACAAAGTTGGTATCATAGGATGTCCAAAAACTAACATTATGTACAAGAAAACTGCGAAGAGTATCCTATAGAATGTGTAACAATTATATAGAAAGCTCAGTAAATTGGCGAAAAGTACCTACGTTTTTAGCTTGTTTTGTTTATATATTTATGTAGGATTAATAGTTTCGGAGATATTTAAGTTTATAGATGACATCCGAACGTTTATAGGATGAAGTGTTTAGTTTAAACGTTGAATATCTTAGATACTATGACACTTCCATAAAAAATTTTACATAATTAAAGATAATAATTAAATAATTGTTTTTAACATTTCCGCATACCTAGTCAGGGTAATCAAAGACTACTTGAACCACCGAAAAATCCTGGTCACCAAGGATAATTCAATAAGCATGATAACGGGTATACCACGGGGGTCAGTCCTCGGAACAACTTTATGGAATATCTTATACGATGGGGTCTTGAGGGTGCAACTCCCGGCCGGAGCGGCATCCAGCATTTACCGACGATCTAGCGTTATTAGTAACTGCATATGACCCAAGAACGTTAATGATCAGAGCGAACACAGCTCTGCGAACTATAGACAACTGGCTCGAACAGCACTGTCTAAATCTGACCCCAGAGAAAACAGAGGCGATGCTGCTCAAAGGACACCGAAATAATCATCAGGAAGTCTCGTTCAGAGTTACCGACGAGAAAATACTCCCATCAAAGACCTGGGTGTACAACCTCGATGTACGAGGCACCTTTGAAGCTCATGTTATAGCTACCTGCCAAAAGGTGGATAACAGCGCTATGGCTGCTCCAAGAGAGCAATTCTGTACAAGAGTTACAGGGGTGTACAAAACAGCTTCGACCAGGGCACTCCTGGTTCTAACTGGAACCCCACCGATAGAGCTCATGGTAGAAGAGAGGAGGTATGGACGAAGAGGCTGCTGTCTTGTCTAAAACCAATGAACTGCCCGATAAGGAAAGTAAATTACTTCTTGACCCAATTCTTTACTGGACATAGAACCTTCCCCCAGTATACGAAAAGAATCCAAAAAACGGCTGATGACTATTGCATATACTGCAAGATATGCGATACCGCACACAATGTTCTACTGCCCAAGGTGGGAAATCCGTTGAACGCAGACTGAGCTGCAACTCGAACTGGCACTGGACGTGAACAATATAATCCCAAAATGCTAGAGGACAAACAGAAGTGGAAAAAGTCCAGAACATGATGGAAGATATCATGAGGGAAAAGGAGAACGAAGAGAGACAACAGCAAGAAATTGGTTAGGTAAGCAAACAGGACTGGCCCTACACCCCGAAGCAGCGACGGTTCCAGGGTGAAATATAGAGAAGAAAAAGAGAGGTTTGAGCTTGGTTAAAATGTGGCGCTAAAGCCCAGTTGTCATTGACGGATTTTCTTCCCCCCCCCCAAAAAAAAAAAAAGGTTAAATGTACTTACCGCGTAAGTACACCAAAGAAGCGCATGGCATGGGAATAGTTGTCAAACCTATATAGATTTTAAAATTTTTTATGAAAACAAACACACCAATTCTGTGTTCGAGTATAATTTGGAAATAGGATCTGTAACCCAGTATATTTTACGAGCTTTTATGTAACTTGCTTTGTATGTTAGTTAATTAGTATGTTTAGGAGGACTTTTGCAAGTTAATTTTGAACCACTTAAGGATGTTTTAAATACAAGCTTTTATTATCATTTAAGTGTATTAAAACGAAAAAATAAAAATAAAAAAAATTAATTGTCTTAAAAGCCTGTTGCGTGAATAGAAATAAAAAGAAATACTTACTTAGGTCCTTACAATCTCCGTCAAACATAATTAATGCCTGTATGAAATTCTCGCGCGCGACAAGATTTTAAGACAATTAGTTTTTTTAATTTTATTTTTTTCATTTTAGTCCACCTAAATAATAAAAGCTTGTTTTTAAAAAGTTTTGTTTACATTTAATTCTATTTACATTGTTAGAAATTTTATTTTTCAAAGACCAATAAAAATATTGCTGGGCGGGTATGGTTCTGTAGCTTAGCATATTTAGCAAATATGCGTCCGGGCGACCTTGGCTTTGGATTTGGAGATTGTCTACCATATGTGGTGGTTGTATTTATTTTCAGATTAAAGTCGACACTTCATTGCAATTTTTTTATTTTATTACATCTCGAAATGCCAGTTAAAAACAAATAATAATTTAGTTAGCTAATTAATTTAGATTTCGATACATAATCCCTAGTTCTGTCAACTAGTTTAATTTTAGCAAAGCAAATTAAATTAAGATATTCATTATTAAATTAATAGTAACTATTTTTGTCCACTGTGTGCGATTTCCGTCGCATGTCAACCTAGATATGATATAACTGAAAAACAAAATTTAATTATACCCATATATTCGCGTGACTTCTTGACATTTTTGGCTACAGAACTCCCTTCAGTATTTTCCTTCCCACTTTGTATTTTTCTCACATTTTCGTGAATTCCACGTTGGGTACAAATGAGTTCAGCAAACAAATAACTTGACCTCAGCGGTAGTACGGATGGTTTTATATACAGTGCTTTCGTAAAGTAATGAATTTTTGGGAAAATCTCTCGCATGTCAATAAGTTGGTATTAAGTGCCATCTTTTGATATATGTTTTAAATTTATTTGGCAAACTTTTACTTTTACTTTTACTTCTCCATAGCAACCCTCATTTCTTCTTACGGAATTTGAAAGAGCGCATATTTTACTTCCACATCCAGTGGAAGTATAGTAACGACAAAAAAAATTTAAAAAAAATTTTATTGTTCAAATAGGCTTAGAATGTCATGAAACGTCGAGATTTTAAGTTTGAGCGAAAAAAAATTTTCTGTCTGTAACTTTTTTTGTGCACACGTTTACTCTGGAACCGTTTAAGATATTGACTTGAAATTTGGTACACATATGTACTTTAACGAGATCTGGAACTAGATTATATTTTCATCTTGGTCTGTCGAAGGGTTGGAGGGTAAATTGAGGTCAATTTGGGGTAAATAGGTAAATCAAGCAGGTAAGAGTCCATAAAATTAGTATTTAATATATACTAGAGAAGCTAAGGTCTCAAAAAAATTTTTAGCATTAGCCACCCCCATTACCATCCTCACCCCATTATTATAGGGGATGAAAAAAAATTGTGATTTAGTGTGTGTACAAGAACCAGAAACCTGAAAATATTTTTTCACTTCATCCACCCCCACTACCACCCCGCTATCACCACCCTCACCCCACTACCGATGTGGGGTATAGTTTTATGGGTTTTTTGGGTAGAGGATTTCAAATATTATATTATTAAAGTTCCATAAACAATTATTTCAACATGCAAAATTTTTTCTTTGTGAGTGACTTGGATAGAAAATCTAGATGTGGAAGTAGTGATTCCTTGGGCAGCGGTTTTTACATATAATACGGTAAATATCGATTTAGGTTCCATGAGGAAATTGAAAAAAAAATATTTTGAATTTAAAAAATAAGTTTGCTGGAAAATAATAAATTTAAAAAACAATTAAATGGAGTCTTCAACTTACGCTCCATTCACAGCCTGGCAATAGCCAAGATGACTGAGGTTTGACTTTAGTGCTTTCAGTGATAAAAAACTGAAATCGTCTTCGTTAGAATGTTTTTTTTATTTTTTTCTTGAATGTACAAATTCCGATGTTTGCTTGACCATCACTATCACGTGTAATCTGTACGAGCAGTGTGCTTGGAGTGTTGAGTATTATATATTTTTCTATAAAGTATGAAATCAGAACGTGAAAAAATTGGAATTATTTCATGGTTGGTTCTGGTGACAGGATGTGCACCTAAACAGAAATAGTTGAATTGTTCAAATTAACTCACCCTGATCGGCAACCTATTAGCCAAAGCATGAGAAGTAAAGTAAGGTCAAAATTCAGGGAATTCAGGCATATTCGCAATCTTCATAAACCTGGTCGGTCATCACCACAGGAAAAGGTCAGCTTAATGTTTTGTTGACAGTACAAGAAACTCCTCATTCCATACTTAATTAAGGGCATGTGTAATTCTAAAATTGCATTATCCACTGTTCACGATATAATCAAGAAAGCAGAGTACCATTATTATAAGGTATGTCTCGTTCATGAACTGTCTTAAGGCGATTCTGATCGGCGAAACTGTATATGTTTGATACTGATAGATTTTTCAAAGGCTTTTGATACCTCTGAACATTCTATGCTATTGGCAAAATTTCATTATCTTGGTTCTTCTATATTTGCAAGAGATTTCATGAGATTCCTACTTAAGTAGGAGGAAACGAGCTGTAATTATAGATGATGATGTCACTCGAGTTATATCACCTTTGCAAAATTTAAGTACATGTGTGCCTCAATGCACAATCTTGGGACCACTGTTGCTTACCTTGTAAGTTTCTGATATTTCAGATGCAGTCAACTACATCAGTATGCAGATGACTCAAATACACAAATAGTTAAATTTGCAAGAGTGGTAAGATGTTTTAACTTTAATAAACCAGGTCTTAAAGAAAAACCCTGAAAAATCGCAAGTAATGTTAATGGTACATCTGTCGCATTGAAAAATTATCAGAAGTTTCATTTGACGTTAATTTAAATAATAAAGTCCTTCCTATTGTAAATGAGGCAAAGAATGTAGGGCTTTGGTTAGATTCAACATTAAGCTTTGAAGAACACGCACTATCCAAATTGACATTCGCTTACAGTCGATTGAAAAAATTGAAATCTTGAAAAAGACATATCTAGCGAATAGTAAATAAACATTTTGTGATTCCATCATATTATATTTGGTTGATTATGGTGATGTATATGAAAACTATTATCGACGTCAGCAAAAGAGAAAAATTCAAAAACTGCAAAATTTATGTATACATTATATTTACAGTATGCCATAGAGACAACGCATTATTATATCGCCATATCTAAATAAACATGGCATATTAAACAAGGAAAATCGCGGTCGTTTACACATGCTTACACTTATATTGCGAATAATTCATAATGAAGAACCTCAGTACTTAAGAAATAAACTACGAGCCGAGATCAGTTGGATAATGCAAGATATGTGTAAAAAATGTTGGTGCCTCAGCATAAAATTGTTATTTTTCAGAGACCATTTACTTATTTTGCATTTCATCTTTGGAATGAACTTCCCAATGAATATAAACAGTATAAAAAAAAGAAATGTATTAAAGTGGTCAAAAATTATATCTTAACCGATTAAAGGCTGGCGACTTGAGGTTGTGTTGTGGATGCGCATGTTTTTTCGGTTATAATCTTACTTAAGTACTTTTAAACTTTTTGTTTCATTTCGTCAAGGTGTGCCGTTCTCCTTGTCTGTTCGCATGTCTGAGTGCTGCTATTATTGTTATTATTATAGAATATAACATTTATTAGTTTACAATTCATTATTGAATACTAAAAAAATAATTTGCAATCTTAGATTTAGGTTTATTGTATTTGGTCAAATGGAAGAAGAACTCTACAGTTAAATTTGTACCATTTTTACTCTGAGTAAAATAAATGTATTTTTATTTCTTTCGGATGAAACTACCATTAATTTAAACATTTTAAACAACCATGTCAGTATACAAAATTGTCATTATTGGGCTACAGGGAATCATCATTGAATGATAATGTATCACACTCAGAACTCAAAAATTTAATGTGTGGTGCGGGATAGTTGATGGAAGAATTCTATGTCCTTATTTCTTTGACGTGGCTCTAACCGGTGCAGGGTATTTACATTTTCTTCATTCCCACACTGGTAACTTTGTATCCAGATCCAGAAGGTCCCAATTTTTCGAGAAATAAGTTCTTTTTTCAGCAAGATGAAGCACATTCCTATTACTTAGCCTAGGTACGAGCTTTTTTAAATAGTATTTACAAGTCGTTCGATAGAAGGAAGAGCGTAAGTAAATGGCCAGCCACATTGCCAGACCTGACACCCTTGATTACCTTCTATTACCTTAAAAGCAATGTATACGTGAACCGTCCAGAATGTGGATGATTTAAAGGGAAGAATTCGTCAAAGAATACGTTGTTGGCTATTGTCATACTGCAAATGGAGCCCAGTTTGAACATTTAATTTAGTAGATTTCTGGTAGTATTTTTAAATTTCATGATGATTTTCCTCACGCAACCTACTTCGATATTTACCGTATTGTATGTAAAAAAATGCACACTCAAATTCTGTAATGAAGCATGGAGGGTTGCCGTTTAAAAAATATATCAAAGAATGACATTCATTGTAAAGTCTTTGACTTGTCTGAGTGATTCTCCCAAAAAAAAAAAAAAAATGTACACTTTTTATCGACTACTTGTCCACTACTTTACTTAAGCATTGTATATATCGCATCTCCGCCTAATTTACATAAAACTTTATGTTTTAAATATGTCTTCGCTTTGTTACGTTACATGCCATTTGAATTAAAATAAAACTACTTTCAAGACAAATGCTCGTTTATTAAGGAAGATAAAATTTCCATCATAATTTCATAACTTTCTTGAGAACTACAAACTTTAACTTTGCAAACGCTCCAATTCTCCCTACTCTTCCTATTATTATTTTCCTCTGATAAAGTCAGTTTTTAAAATACAACCTTTATTAGAAACTTAGTATGACTTCTATCTACAAATGTTCTGTAAAAGATAATTAATGATTTCTATGTTATTCATATTATTATTCCAAAAATTCACATTGCTATTTAATCGTATAACAGAATGGGGATACTCCATCCACTATACTGAAAGTTGGAATTTTGGACTTTTTTAAGTTTAAAAACATTCCAAAACCTCAATAAAATCATTTGTCTTCAAATGTCAGAAAAACATGACATTTCTTAACTCTTTTCATGACATTATAATTTGACTTTCTAGACGGCTGTGCGTTGCCATTGACAACGGAGGTAAAAGCACATTTTCTGACGCTGAGAGCGGCAGAGAAAGTAATATCCATAGCAACGCGTATTTTATTTAATACGCCGGCCATCCGATATTAACACAATGCGTTTTTGGTGGTGAAATTCCAGATTTTTTATCTTTATTTTTTTTATAGCTAATCGACGTTTGAAAATAAAATAGCATGTTTTATTCGGAGTAAAAGCCACTTATTGTGACTCGTCTGCAACCTACAGACTCGTCACAAAAGTATCACTTTTACTCCTAATAAAACAATATACTATTAACCCAATAGTGCCCGAGTAATTTTTTTTGGCAAACTTTTGAAAAAAATATTGATTGACCTTCATTTAGGGCTTGTCAGTATCCCCCAAACCACATTTTATTTATTCCTGTGCATTTTCACCAATTTTTTTGACGTATGATATATCATGCCATAGGAATACGCATGTAGAATATTATTAAAAAAATGTATTTATTATAATACAAAATATTCAATAAATTTAGGAGAAAGTAGCAGAATATATCACATAGAAGGGGTATGATATCTTCGAAAGCATATGTCTGGATGTAATCCTATGTTACATTTGACACAAGAACATTTTGTACATTTGCCGCAATACCCACAACGTCTTTGTGTAGCAATTTTGTCAATCAGGTGATCAGTTTTATCATACCTGACCTCTTTCAATATATTACTACTACATTTTGGTTTGGGGCCAGCTAAATGTTCAGGGGCAGTTAAAGTTGTGAGAACAATTCTCGTCAAAAACTGCAGAAGGGACATTTTTGGATAGACAAAACGATAAAGAAGCCACATGTTGACTACCGATCCATTCAAGCAAAAGCGGATCATTGCCCAATACCATTTGCAAGATCTGACTCGTATACGATAGTATACGTATACGATGAGTCCTCTAATTTTATCGAACATATCCACATCTCCCATTCCTTGGTTATAGAGACTTATAAGTGTCGGTTGATCCACATCAACTTGCTTCCTTTGTTGTTTAGACCATCTTTTGTACGTGCCTTTTGCCAAACAATTGTCTTTGTTTTTGATGTTGGTTGCGATATTCACTTGACTATTGTCATGCCATCTGATGAGTTGAATACCACTCTTAGAATCAATCAGAGTATGAGAAGTCCCTCGTTTTTCTTTTTGCAGCTCTTTTAAAGGAGCTTTCTCTATACGGTTCAATATATTGAATTTCATTATTTTGCAGAAGTTCAAGTAATGGTAAGGAGTTGAAAAAAATTATCCAAATATATGATCGAATGTGGGGGAATATATCTCATACAAAGTTTCTCGGTGACACTGGATCCCACTGTTTTACCCTTGATTTTATCCCCACTTTATCCGTATAGGGGTTGAATTTCAATAAGTACCCCTGGGGGGTTGTGAGGCACCAAAATTTAAAGCCATAGCGAATTGGCTTTCCCTTTATAAATTGATCCGTATTGTTACGGCCTCATCCAATGAAAAAGAAGTTCTGAAACAAAACTAACATTCATACCGCCATCTGCCTACTGTATGATATATCATACGAAAAGTTTTTTCCGCTGTTGCAATTACAGAAAGAATTGATATGACTCTGAAATGGTATAAGTACATCATATAATATGTATAAAGAATTATTACATGAATAAAAGTCAAATAAATCACATCCAAACGAAAATAGTGAAACATAACCTTACCGTAAGCTCATTTTCTGTTGCGTAGAAATTTACTGGTTATAGAATGCCTGGTTATAACTTATTTAAGTATAAAACAATCGAATTTTTGTCCTAAGCTTATTGTCTATATATCCAAGTAACACTTTAGATGAGTAAAATCACTGAATTTATCACACTCGATTTGTTTACCCTTCATTAGAGACAACCTAACCTCTGTATGATAAATCATACCATAGGCACTATTGGGTTAATTGCAACTTTTACTAGCTAAACTAAAACAGGTGACACATGAAAATTCATTTAAGAAAGAAATAAAAAATACTTACCTTTGAAGAAATTGATAATCCCTAGATGCATGTTGAAAGGAGCATACTTAAAAGAGGTTTTAGGAAGCAGATTTAGGGTTTTTCGAAAATAAAATAATAACATATAATGAGACCTGCTCTTTAAAGTAGACAAAGTTTCCTTTAATTTGTTTTATTTTTGGTTGCTGTACGATAAAAACTGACCGTGATACAGCGATTTAAAATTTCTCTGTTATAGGCGGAATTATGGTTTTCGGCTTTTACTTGGGAAATAGTGAGGAAAATTGGCATTAGATATAATTGGTTTATGCATTTACAGGATGTGACGCTGCAAGTATCAAATTTGCAAAAGGAAAAGCAAATCATAAAACTTCTAAGAACCAGAGTTGAAAGATAACCATTGACAAGTTTAATGAAGGTACATTTACAGATAAAGACATAAAAAAAGCAAAAAAAACTTTGTTTTTATTACTTCCACTATATTAATTTTTTTTGCTCAAATAGGCTTATAATGTAGGTATTGAAACTTTAAGTCTGAATAAAAAAAAGTTATGTCATTTGCTTTTCTGTCTGTCTGTTTGTAACTTTCTTTTTGTACGCCCAATTACTCTGGAACGATTTATGACTTGAAATTTGGTACACTTATCTATTATAGCGAGATTTCCCAAGGAACAATTTAAAAGTCATTTGGACTTGAGGAGGTTTTTGATGTTGAAGTCAAGGCCTTTTAGGCTTCAAGTATACTTGCTCTTATATGGTAAGTTTTAAAGCATTCTGTAAAACCTAATTTTAAAGCTAATTTGCTTCTAGGATAATATGTATTTGTAATGGGTTTATCATACCCACATAAAACTCTCCATAAAGCTATTTAGTTTCATTAACGTCTTAAATTCCATTTAGATTTAAAAAGGCTTTACATTATTCTTTATAGTTTTAACATATTTGTAATAAATGCATTTTAAATCCTTTTTAAAACTAGACATTTTCAATGCCTATTAGTACTTATTAAAGGCCATTACAAAACTAGACTCTTAAGACATCCTTGACAAATGTTGTGATGAAACCGTTATGAAGAAAAAGGCAAATTTTAATTCCATAAAACACTAAAACCTCAATAAAACATTTATTATAAAAATAATAAACAACATGTCTGCCTGAAGTGTCGTTGATGCATGTGTGTACACGTATATTTAGAACGCATACGCGTGCGTCACACTGTCAAATTATTTTGTATCAAATGTCAACGCGGTTCGTCTTGGAGGTGGTTCTTTTAAATACCAAACGTTTTATTACAGCTTTTAACAAGTCCATGTGATCTTCGCCAAGTGCATTTACATTTATGTAAGGAAGGGATTATTTGTGATAGCATACAAAAAGACTAAAAGGACTTCATTTAGAGTAAATGTTCTAGGTCATTACCATTATTAGAATATATAGTTTAATGAGAGGACTGTAAAATGACAATTAGGTTTTTAGTTGGCCCGCCATGTTTTTCTTGTTATATAAAAATATTCAAGGTCAATCTCACAATTATAATTATTAATAATTATCACGTTTTCTTTAGCAAATTAAGGTAGAATTATAAGAAACGACTGAAATTACCGTGGGAACCGAGAAGCAGCCTAGCTTTTTAAATTTGCTGATTACGCGTCTCTGCAAATTTTGTATGGATATTAAAATCATTATTATTTCTGAGGCGCCCTAGTTTTTTGGGCCTTGTATAGTTTTAGCGATAAACTGCAGTTGCTTTTAATTTTTTTGTCATACCTGATGTCTTAGAGAGGTTATAGTGCCACTCTACGCTTTACAAATTTCAAATTCCATTTTATCTCCAATAAGTCTGATGGTGTGTTTGCTTAAATCAGTTTAGAAAAAATAAATGCAATAATACAATTATTTGGATTCCTTCGTGGACATTCCTATAGCTTCTCAGTTCTAATATGGACTTAGTTTTAAAAACCAGTTTTAAGGTTGTCTTCTAGGTGTTT
Source organism: Rutpela maculata (assembly GCA_936432065.2). NCBI lineage: Eukaryota > Metazoa > Arthropoda > Insecta > Coleoptera > Cerambycidae > Rutpela > Rutpela maculata. The sequence goes on along the minus strand of OW386286.2, from coordinate 206,566,491 downwards.
TCTAGAAATGCAGGAAGCTAATAAAAAAGCTTCCGATAGCTTTAAAATAAGTTTTAAGAAAGGTTTTAATACGGCCCGAACAAGGTTTTCAAGAGCAGCACTATGCCTCACTAAGGAGTTTTATGATGGGAATTAAAAAGGCCTTAACAACCTTCATAAGGGTGGGCCCTTTTAGTCTACAAGTCGCTTTGTGATGGTATTAAGGATATTGTTACAGTAAAATAGATTTTTTAAGACATTTTATAAATAGTTTTATAGCACCCTTGTATATATTTAAGAAACCAAAATTGTTCCTTGGGCTTGAACTGGATTAGATTTGGTCTTATTCAGTTGAAGAGTTGTAGGATAGATGGGTAAAGCAAGCAAGAGTGTATGTAAACCAAAGGCCTCAAAGATATTTTTTGGAATCAGGCACTCCTACTACTACCACCCCCACCTTTTGGATGTGGAAGTAGCGGTTTTTTTTTATGAAAAATTTCAGATAAAATGAAACTGTAACCAAATATTTACTGTAATAATATTAATGAATTTTTCTAATGTAGTGGTTCATTCCTGGTGTTGCCGTGGTTGTCGAATTTGACAACCACGGCAACACCGGGGAGAAACCACTTCATTGGACAACGGCCGTGAAAGCTTGCATTCTACCATTTTTCTGATGTTACTAAGTTAAAAATATATATATGTTAAATTTGATTCTTTTCAATTTTTGTCGATAAAAACTCGATATTTATTATATAAAATAATAAAAAGTTTTCGGTGTCTAACGATCTATTTTTATTATTTATAATATTATACGTAATGATAATTTTTCTTTATGGGTTATTATTGCAGTAAAAGATATCAATTCTCAGTTTCTATGTGGCCCGGGCACTTGCTTTTACCCTCAAAGGGTGAAAACCTAAATTTAGCTATTTACTATTTGAAAAATTACTTCTGATTTATTTTTTAAACGAAGTAAATTTATGTTTTAGTTCACTGATTGCGAATCTGAAGTCAAAACTAAGAAATTAAAAATGGCTATTCCAATATGGCAATTGGATTTTTTTCCTAAAGCAATTTGGAACCACTTAACGACGTCTAATTGAGTTGAAATTTTGCACACACGTGTAGTTCTGGTGACAATACGGCAATATGTTACCAAAAACTGTGTTTGTTAGTTTTTTAAACTACAATTTAATCGGATAGTGTATTCATTTAGACGTTGCATTCTAGGAAATGGCGGAGGATCCAGTATTTTTAAGGAAAGACGGCACAATGAATATAAAACTAATAATTAAGGTGTAACTAAAAATTTTAAGATCAAATTATATGCAAAAAAAAACTTTTAAAAATAAGCTTTTATTATTATTTAGGTGTACTAAAACGAAAAAAATAAAATTAATTGTCTTAAAAGCTTGTCGCGTGAATAGGAAAAGAAATACTTACTTAGGTACTTATTTAGGTACAATCTCTGTCAAACAAAATTAAACAAGCTTATAGGACAATTCATTTTATTTTTTTTCGTTTTAGTACACCTAAATAATAATAAAAGCTTGTTTTTAAAAAGTTTTTTTACATATAATTACGCAGACAAATTACACCCTTGCATTCTCAAAATGTTCATTAATAACTTATAATAATAATAATAAATGGTACACCATTTCACCACCCTATTAAGCCGGCTTTGGTATTACATGGGATTATTTATATCACCAATAGAACGGTGATATAACGTCTAAACGTCGATATTTCGTAGAGCTATTTCTGAATTTATACTGTAAATAAGACCCAATGAGACTTTAAATTTAAAAGGCAGAAAAAATAAAACCAACATAAATGTCCTTTCAACGTTAGCAATGATTCTATTACTTATTTCTTATCTCCTTATGATTGTGTCACGAATTGGCTACTTAAAAATAGAGCGAGAGCGCCAATAGCGGTGAATTCCATCTTGAGCCGAGATGAAATCAGACCACGCGCTTAGCACAAGTCTTCGACTCCACTAGTCAACTTCGTGCCCACTGCAACTCAATATTTAAGACAGGGCCGGATTCTACTTTAATAGTCATTTAGTGAGGTAAAATCTGAATTCGTTTCTTATATTGTGCCATATTATTTAAAGCCAGAAAATAAATCACATAATTAATATTCTTTTACAAAATGTAAATAGTTTATTCTATGAGCTACATTAAAAAATATATATTATCACTCATTTTGGAAGGTTGTTCAAAAAACCTTGAGGTATCCTCGAGGAATTTAGCAAAGTCAAATGTCAGTCAAATTTCTTATCTTACGCTATCAAGGAAGGTGGGATAAGATATGATGGCAGATTTTTGTTGGATGTTGAAGAGAGATCAAGTGATACAGCGTAAGAAGCGTAAAAGGAATCTAGTCCAGTAGAATTAGCAAAAATGCATATTGTAATTCGATTCAAGATACCACGTAGATTAATTGATTACGAACATGACCCTGAATTTGGTCCACTTTTTGACCGCCGCGCGCCGGAACATTGTTTATTTAACGATTTATTGTTGAAAAATTCCTAAAAAACGACTTTTTTAAAGATAACTCAAAGACCTTTAATGATAAGTTTTTCAATTTGTAGGTACTGTTAGAACTTTGAAAAACGGTTAATTTGAGCGTATTTAGAACGCTTGAAATTTTTTTTAAATAGTTGCAAAAAACCGCGAATATTTTCGGAATTTGCAAATATTTATCATTCTTTAACAAAAGCACTTTAGTCCTTGAAACTTTGACAAAATATGTCTTTTATTATCCCTAAAAGGACCCCGGAACAAAACCCATGAAAATGTTGATTCGGTGGAATCAACTGAAATTTTGGTATTTCGTAGTTCAAGTCATGCTGATCAAAAGTTCTTATTTCATCGAGCCAATTCTATGGACAGTTTTTGAGATACAGCTTGTCAAAGTTAGGTAATTTGCCTCATTTTAGACATTCAACAACTTTTTGCTCTTAAACTATTAACTTTAGCAAGAACTTGCTAGGGTCGAAATATTTTTGTTCAAGTCCAATAAAGCTGAAGAATTTTTTTTCAGAATTTTTTTTATCAATTTTTAGGTTAGGTAAAATATATATGTCATATTTCGGCAAGCTTGGTGGGATTGGCTGAAACTTTGCTATTTTATAGTTAAATTCATGCTGATAAAGAATTCGTATTGCACTGAGCCTATCCTACGAGTGGTTTTCGCTCCAGGAGTGCTTGAAAGTCTTAACAACGGGTAATCTATATGTACGTGTTTATGAATGGCCTCCAGCGTGTTTGTGTACTGCGTGCATGTGTGTTGTATGTGCCAGTAAATACAGGATTTTCCAAAAATATCGATGACAAACTTCTGGTGCAGATTCTACATGCAAAAATATGTCCGCAAATACCTTGAGCTACGGCCCTTTGAATAAGGCATCCAAAAACGATTGTTATCTTATATTTCAGAAACCTTTTGATTTACAGGGACGCGACTTTATACGCATATTGAACAATAATACAAGCTTATTTTTATATTATTTTTTTTAAATATTTTTTACCGTAAGTGAGGGTGGGGGCTGCCGATATTTCGCATTGTTTTCTTATGTCTTTTATTTTTTTTTTCACTTTGGTACAAGAATGTCATTCACTGATTAAAAATACACAAGAACGCTCTCCTAAGAAATATAGTTCCGGTAAGAGCAGGTGCTTGGATTAAAAAGATAATCACACGCACACGCACGCACGTACACAAACATGCTGGAAGCCATTCATAAACACGTACATATAGATTACTCGTTGTTAGGACCTTCAAACACTCCTGGAGCGAAAACCACTCATAGGATAGACTCAGTGCAATAGGAATTTTTGATCAGCATGACTTTAACTACAAAATAGCAAAGTTTCAGCCAATCCCACCGAAGCATGCCGAAATATGACATATATATTTTACCTGACCTAAAAATTGATAAAAAATTCTGAATAAAGTTCTTGAGCTTTGTTGAACTTGAACAAAAATATTTCGAGCCTTGCAATTTTTTGCTAAAGTTAATAGTTTAAGAGTAAAGTTCTTAAATGTCTAAAGTGACGCAAATTATCTAACTTTGACAAGCTGTATCTCAAAAACTGCCCATAGGATTGGCTCGATGTGATAAGAACTTTTGATCAGCACGATATGAATTATAAAATACCAAAATTTCAGCCGGTTCCACCGAATCAACATTTTCATGGGTTTTGTTCCGGGGTCCTTTCATCAAAAAATTTTAATTAGTTTAAGAGATACTTAATTCGTTTATTAAAAACATAAATAATGTGAAATACAAATTTACCCAGTTCCCGTTGTTGTAGAGGACATCATTTTTTTTTACCCTAAGGTAATAAAAGACATATTTTGTCAAAGTTTCAAGCACTAAAGTGCTTTTGTTAAAGAATGAAAAGTATTTGCAAATTGCGAAAATTTTCGCGGTTTTTTGCAATAATTTAAACAAATTTTCAAGCGTTTTAAATGAAACACCCTCAAATTAACCGTTTTTCAAAGTTCTAACAGTATCTACAAATTGAAAAACCTATCTTTAAAGGTTTTTTGAGTTATCTTTAAAAAAGTCGATTTTTTGGAATTTTTCAACAATAAATCGTTAAATAAACAATGTTCCGGCGGTCAAAAAGTGGACCAAATTCAGAATCATATTCGTAATCAATAAAACTATCGTTTAATCCACGTGGCATCCTGAATCGAATTACAATAAATTTCAGTCTTTTTTAGATAGAGGAGTTGCCGTTGAAGAGCTACGGCGCCATAGGGTGCTCCTTTCCAAGATTGAGGTTGTGGATGCACAAGGATCCGACGTTACAATCTCATTAACTCTCTAATCAAGATTCCCCACTGTTTTCATCAGATTTCAAGAGTCGTGGGTTTTACGGTTTCCTTTGAGTTATGTGGTCGATACTGAAATACCACAATGTTATTAGGTTAAAGTTTTAAAGTTGAATCACTTTTGGAGTCTGATTTAAATGAGCTGGGTAAGCAATATTACAATCCAGCAGATTTTAGTGGTGTTAAAAAAAAAATCTGACGTGCTGGGGAAAAACTAAGGCCAAATTGGTGTTCAGCGGCTCAAAATACAAGGAACAGGTATGATCGGTACCCCCGCACAGACAACTTTTTTTTGTGGGTCTGTGTTATTTATTAATAATCTTTCTAAATAATAATGATAAACTTTATTGAACCAGGTGTAATCAAAAATTGATTATAAATAAACCTTTAAACAAAACCTCACATAGTTATGAAAGTTGGCATTAAGTGCTACCCTGATACAAGAAATACTACTCATAATAATAATTGTTAATGTAATGAATTAATTCTATCCAAGTTCTACACTGAATAAGATTTGCGCCATAATCAGACATGAGATAATTGGCTAAGTATATAATTTAGCATAATAATAACAATAATTTATTTATTCCAAGAGACCATTTAAATTAAAAATTAAATACTTGCTTTTTATACATTCTTATATTGAAAATATTTTTTATTTCAAGTGACAGTTTATTAAAATATTTAATTCCCATATAAGGGACATTTTCAAATAACTTTAAATTATGTGAAGGGTAATTAAATCCATATTAAACCTGGTATTGTACACGTGAAAACAGTTGTTTGATAAAAGGTTGTGGTAACTACTCCTGGCATAAAGGAGAATTTCATATGTAAATTGACAGGATAAATTTAATAAACTTAACTCTTTAAAGTAAAGTAAGTAAAGATGTAAAGTTGTGGAAAGATAAATAGTAAGGATAGAGGTAAGTTGTCGTAGAAGGAAGTGTGGCTAAGGGAGCTGCCGGAAGATAGGCAACGCCTGGTATGCTTTATGTCGAAAAGTATGGCATTATGCTGTCTGTTTCGGGTAATAATATGGCGGCCAAGCGGACTGCCTCTACGCTCGCCCCCAAATGAATTCTTCTTAAGTTGAATTTTTGTCTATTTTTCAATCTAGGTCGATTCTCTGAGGTTCTAAAGCATCACAACATCTCACTGAACTACAGTGCATCATTAAAACAGCTTCAGCCATAAAATGGATGTATTTTAACAATAAAAATACTAAAGTAAAAGGAAACCACGTAGTGTATTTACTGCAAATACACTTGACCAAGAATAAACTTGTTCAGTGTCATCATTGCACACTGCGTCCCACTTAATTTATAAGCAACAAGTTTTACACACTAGAGTTTCTAACGAAGAATTATTTTTTTCCTTACGGGTGAAGATATTATATATAAGCTTAAGCATGCTGTGCCTCATAGTCTCATTATTCCATTAGACCTGTTCCTCCTTAAAGGGCGAAAGTACAATTATTGGATTATCTGATCCTGTATTACAAATGGTCCTCCGAAGTGTGAAAGCCTTCTGGCCATCAGGACTGGACATTTACATAAAATGAGGTGAGGTTTCTTGCCCTTCACTACAGATCCTCTAATCCTGGTCGTCGCTCACTTTTATGTTGGTTAGATTCTTATTTAGTGTACAGTGCTGCGTCAAAATATTCACTGCGTATCTCAACTGTCTTCTGCTCGGCATTATATAAAATGCATTGATCTTTGATTTAGATGGTTAACCAACAAACGTGCCTCAAGCAATGTTTCTAATTTAGTTCTTCCTTCACTGACCCTTTTATGGCGTTGTAAGGTATTCCACAGGTCGGTTAGGGTCCCATAATGAATATGCTTGCACCATATCTGTGCATCTTGCCTGTTTTCTCGTTGAATTTGTTGTCTTGGAGTCTTCGCATTCAATCTATTGTGCTCAGCCAGTTTCGTCAGAAACTCCCGGTAGTCTTTTGCCGTTTTAAAATATACGTCTACTATCTTTAGAGCTTTTAAAGCTACTTGGCTGTCAATGATTGCGCGGATTCTTCTAAACAAATATAAAAACACCCATTTTTGTAGATACTGCTTTTTCCCTTGTGTAGTCTCCGTACCATTTCCTGTGTAGAGGCTTCTATGGCTGTAGTTTCTATTTGGAACACGGTTACGATACTAGCCACGCTAAGGCTAATGCCTGTCGTTGATTGACCCTCTTACTTCGGTTCTACCTGACGTTTTTGATTCATCAGTATATCATATGGTATCATTTGAATATCTTCGCAACTGCTTTATTTCCTCATATTTCCTATTAGACATTGTAAATTAAAAGTTTTTATGTAGATGTTGTGGGTTATAATGATTCCATCTAACTGCATATCTACTAGTCAATTCACCCGTATCTGTTTACTTTCAATCTGTATACTGTTTTCAGTGCCTTATTTTCCATTAAATGTAGTGAAGTTAGGCGGAGCAGAACTTCCACGTGCTAGGCGTTGCTATCACCGGTCCTAATATCTCTAGGCTTTGAAGGTTCTGTAGTTTTCTCAGTGAAGAGCTGCGTAAAAGGCAACTAAATTCAAAATTTTAAAAATAAGTACTAATCTAATAATATTAAACATAAGACACACGATATAAATCAGACCCACCCTCAAATCTAAACTTAAATCTCCCGAAGAAATGTTACGCACGTATGCAACGAACCAAGAGAAATAGAATTATCCAACGATGGAAAACTGCAAAAAACTCACACATTATTGAAAAATATAAAATGCCGATAAACCTATGCAACTGACAAAAGCGATTCATAATATTTGCTTAATGACTTTTCTTTACAATTGAAAAATATGTCATATAGTTTTTAAATTCATAAAACAAACCATTAAAATCTATATCAATTGTAATTTTTTTTTATATTGGTAATTCAATTTTATGGAGGAGCAAGTACTTCCGTTTAGTTAATTAGTTCTCTCTGTATACATTCCGCATTGCAAACATTGGCATGGAGCTTATCATAAATAAAGTGTTTTCGGATCATGTAAGTCGATGTAAGTAGTTGGCAAAAAGGCTAGTTGTCCATAAAATTGTTATGTTCCAGTAAAACAAATTTAACTCGACGAGATAAAACTATATTATGTGAACATCTGGTATTACCATAATTTAGCTGATGGTTACGGGTTGGAATGATGTGATAGATAAAAAGTTATTTTATATTCTGTTTCCACATATTTTTGCAATATTGGATGTATTTTCAGAAGTATACATTGTTTACTAAGTTTTTAAGCAAACTACACTGAATGTTCACGTTATTCTAAGACCGGCACTACTATGAAGAAATACTGGGTTATCACTTCGTTAAATATTTCCGAATTACAGAATTCATCGGTAGATACAATGAAATGAGTAAATGACATCTTGTTTTCGTTACTATCGCATAATTAATAAATAAAGCATATATTGTTACTCTATTATTTTAAAGGCAGGTAAATAAATAAGTATTTGTCTCATTAATATTGGGGTAGGACATACAATATTAAATAATAATAATAATAATAATAATAATAATAATAATGTTTATTTACCATTCCAATTACAATAAAATATATAATACAATAAATACATGTAAATAAACAACAATGAACTTACTGAAGTAAAAACTTGTTTGTAAGATAACAATAGAACAATAAAACCTATAGCTTAACTAATATATCTATAATAATACACCACAATAATAGTTATATTTTCATGCACACATACACTCACAACACGCACGCACAACTACACCCACACAGCACACACACCGTATGCAGGTTGATTCGTACCATTTTGCAATGAAACAATCAAGTATTTAAATATTATCAAAATTCGGTTTTTATTTTATTTTATTTATGTCATTCTCTTAATTTCCCCGCTCTTCTCCCGGGACCCCCCCACCACATGCACGCACCATCTCTCAAAAAGGAGTAAAGGTTTTTTCCAGTATTAAATTAGTTAAATGCCTTATATTGTACATTTACACAGACCCCCTTTTTAGAGGACAATACATACATGTGGCAGAGTATCTCAAGAAAGAGACAGAGAATCAAGTATTTGTTATATTTATTAAATTGTGTATATTTATTCTTGGTATATTTTTTATGTAAATTTTTAATTTTCTCTTAAATGAAGTCAGAGTCTTTTCGTTTTTTATAATATCGGGCAATGTATTAAATAGCTTTGGCCCTAGGTATTTATAACATTTTTGTCCTACCGTTTTTGACATTAGCGGATTAATGAATTTATTTTGTTGTCTAGTGGTATATGCATGTTGGTAGGTAAGTAATTTGTTTTTATTTATATATTGCCTAGTATTTATGGTAACAAAAAACAGTTGTCTAATGTCCAATATTTCAGACTCAAGATACAATAAATCACTCGGATACCTAGAATTTTTAAGAAACATTATTTTAAGAAATTGCTTTTGTATCACTTCTAAATGTCTCAAGTAAGTTTTTGACACTCCTCCCCAACCTATAATTCCATAAGTTAAATGACTTTCGACTAGACTATAGTAAAGTATTTTTTTATGTTGAATATCTAAAATATTTTGTAGATGTTTGAATTTATATAGTAGACAACGTAGCTTTTTTATAACGTAATTAACTTGCAAATCCCATCTTAAGTGGTTATCCAGAATAATGCCAAGGTATTTAATTTGTTTCGCAGATAGTATGTTGAAGTCATCCTGCACAGTTATTTGGGAAAAGTTAGGTAATGATGACTTATAACTGGAAAACGGCAAAAAATAAGTTTTCCCAAAGTTTATGGATAGTAGTTTATAATCTAACCAATCCTTAATAACAGACATGTCTCTTTCTACGTTTGTTTTTATCTCGTTCCAGTTATTACCACGATAAAATATAGCAGTATCATCTGCGAAGCTTATTATTTTGCCACTACATTGAATTGAAAGTAAGCCATCTATATATAGTGTAAAAAGAATTGGGCCCAACACCGTTCCTTGTGGCACGCCAAATTCAATAATTTCCTGTTTACTTAACACATTGTTTATCTTTACGTGTTGTTCTCTTCTACTTAGGTAACTTTTAAAAAGATCGAGAGCATTATTTCGTATACCTATGTCTTCTAGTGTCTGAATGAGCAGAGGGTGGCTAACGGTGTCGAAGGCCTTAGCAAGGTCTATAAAAACGCAAAGTGACGGCTTACTTTCGTCTAAAGCTTCGTATATATTCGTTGTTAAATAGTGGATAGCATCTTGAGTGGATTTACCTTCTTTAAAACCGAATTGCATATCAGATAGTAATACATATTTTTTAAAAAAACTTGTGAGTCTAGATTTTAGAATTTTCTCGAAAATTTTACTAAAATTTGTAATCAATGATACAGGTCTATAATTTGTTACATCTAATTTATCACCTTGCTTATATATTGGAATAACTATAGATATTTTAAAGGCAGTTGGATAATCGCCTCTCTCTATTGATTTGTTTATTAGGAAACAGAGTGGATCTGCTATTTGCTGCGCAATAAGTTTTAATGTTTCTGCTTTGAGGCAGTCAACACCAGGCGATTTATTATTTTTCAGCTCTTGAATTGTCCTGATAATCTCTTTTCTATCCGTCGGTGTTAAGAAAATGGAATTTAGCGAAATATTTCTATTTATATTATAATCATTTTTTCTCTTTATTTTATTTGCTAATTTTTTACCCACATTTATATATGTTTTGTTAAAAGTTTCTACAATTTCACTTATGTCGTGAGTTACCTGCCCGTTTTGTTTTTTTATGCATGGTATATCATTTATTCTAGTGTTGTTATTAAATATTTGATTTACTGTTTTCCACAAATATTTCGCGTCGTTTTTATTTTCGTTAATACATTTTTTGTAGTATTCATTTTTTGTTTTTTTAATTAAGTTGTTTAGCATGTTTTTATAATTTATATATTCATTTTTTAGAATAAGATTATCAGATTTCTTTTTGACTGCAAGTATATACTATTTTTTTTGTTAACAGATTTAACTAAAGCTTTAGTAATCCAATTTTTGCGTTTTTTTTCTTTGCTATTAATTCTAATATATTTTGTGCACTGTTCGACTTTTTCTTTTACAATATTTATAAATTTATCTGTTGCAGAATTAAGATCTTCAGTAGCATACACACAATCTCAGCTAATGTTTCTCATAATGTCAACCAATTTATTGTTGTTTATTTGTTTAATATAATCGTTGTGTTTAGGGTACCTTTGTGTATTTCCTTTGTCGGTAACCAATTGCAATATTATTGTATAATGGTCCGAAATACTAGTTTGAACAATTAGTGGTAATACTATATCTACAATTTCATTATTACTTTGAACAAAAATATGGTCAATACAAGTATTTGAGTTAGCGTGTGACCTTGTAACACGATTTATAGTGGATAGGAACCCATATTCAGACATTATGTTTATGTAATCTTGTGAATAATCAGTATTTTCCAAAATGTCGATGTTCATATCTCCTACTATAATATTATAATTTATGTTGTCACTGACATTTGTTTCTAAGTAATTTCTCAATTCGTTATTAAATTGATGTACACACGTAGATGGTGACCTGTACATCGCATTGACAGTAATGGATGTTTTATTGTCAGCAATATTTAGTTTTATAACAAGTCTATAATAGTATGGGAACGATATAGTTCTGGCCTAATATAAATTACTGTGCCGTCATTTTGATTAAAGTTCCCTTTGTTATATATTACTTTATATCCATCTATATAGACTAAATTAATATCAGGTATAGACCACGTTTCCGTAAATACTAGGCAGTCGAACTTAAAATCGAATTGGTCTATGAATATTTTGAATTCGTCTAGATTTTTTGTAATACTTCGTATATTATTGTGAATGAGTTTAAAGTTTCCATGATTCGCATTTATTTTTACTACTTGATTAGTTCCATAGGCATTTTCTAATACAAAAGTATCTATATTAGTTAATTGAAAATCTCTAATATACTGGTTCATTTTTGATTTTCATATAATAATATATATTTTACATACCACAATAACAAAGAAAATAAAAGTAATCGCCTTAGTTTGACAAATTTTAACTAATGTACAAATTGTACAAATTCACACTTTGATTTAATTTAGTTTGTTCTTCAGTCTATTGGATCTTTTCACGGCATTTTCCGTATCTGACTGCTGTTCTTTTCTTTTTCTTTTAGTTTGTTCGGAATTAATAAAGTCCTTGAAGCTCCTGTTTTTCTCTTCTTTATCTCTAGGTTGTGTTGCTATGGGTACATTTGTAGATACTTGAGTATATTTGGTGTGGTCCATTTCTTCATTGTTTTTTCCTTCATTGTCAGTTTGCTGTTCTAGGAGTGTAATTGGGTTGTTTTTAAGATCGTCGCAGGTATATTTGTCGCCATCGACTATTAGCACATTATTTTTTTATAAAAGCTGTAAAATTATTTTCCCTTGCAAGTTTTAAATTTCGGTATAAAATTTTTCTTTCCTCGTAATCTTCAGGAGTATAATCATTTGATACAAATATCCCTGTTCCTTTTAATTTTTTTGCGTTAATTAGAATTTCTTGTTTTAATTGGTAATTTACAAACTCCACTGTTACAGGACGGCTTTTTTCTGGTTCTTTCTTCCCTATACGGTGGTAATCTCGAACATCCATAAATCGACAATCTATACCAAGTTTCTCATTAATAAGATTTAAGAAATTTGTGATTTCGTCTGCTGTATTTTCTTCTTCATTTAAACCGTAGATTATTAAGTTGTATTTTTTTAGTTGGCGTTCACTTGTTAATAGCCTATTCTTTAATATTTTATTCTCTTGTTCAAGTATATCGTTTGTACGCTTTAATTCTTCCAATTCATTTTTTATTTCGGTACTAATATTGCGTATTTCTTGCTTGAGTTCATCTTTGTTTGTCTGTATTTGATTTTCAATATTATTACTTTTTTTTAGTACATTTTGGAGTAGTTCAAAGATATCTTTATTTGATATATTGTCTTCAGTTACCATTATATTTTCCTCAAAAGAAAACAGTATTGAGTTAAATTTTGCACACTGGGTATATGATAATTTGTGTATGGAATTGTACACAGGCTATTTTTTGCTGTAATTACAATTTATTGATTTTAATGTTGTTATCGCAGTAAGACTTTTTCTATTTCTGTGATAAGATTGTTTCGGACTTTTTAGGTAGAGAGCCAGTTATATTTTATTATTGTATTATAACTTAATAATAATTTAATTTTCCATGTTTAATTATTATTTACTTAGTTAAGTAATTTGTTTTTCCACAACTGATAGCCTTCTCTTGCTTTTTACAAAGTTTGAGTGTTTTCTGATCACTTTAACCACTTTAAATCACCAACTTACTACAGAGCTCACTTTACACACGTTTACTGCATCGAGATACCATTGATGTATATATATAGGCTGAAGGCAAATTTTCCTATTTATATAACAAAAAAAGTTCTTGAAGAAAAGAAATTCCAGTTTTATAAATATCGTAGAATCGTCGATAGCTATTTAATGCACACAAATATGTGTTTTTGGAAATTCATTTTGGATGTTTCTTATGGTTAATACTAGAATTGAATTGAAACCAAATCAAAGGCAGAAAACAGAAAACCATTCATTAAGTTTCCAATTTTTAGGATTGTTCTTTTCAGGACACTCTATTTTTGAAATTTATTAAAATTAGGAATGCAGTTTTCGATCTTTTTAAATTAGAGAATGAAGTGACAGTGACATTGAGCTATGGAACTGTTCTAGGATCAATCTTACTTATTTTATATCTAAATGATGAATTTGCTCAAAGTATCAAAGAAACTATCATTTCTTTTACAGATTCTGCTAGTAGTAGGAGAGCCAGAGACGCATTTACTTTGGTTATTTCAGCAGTCATAAGAATCAGTAGGCAGACCATTCTTAACAAACTAGACACGGAATGGAAGGTCTGGCACCCCGACACAGCCGAGTGTAGGAATCCTTGACTGTCAAAGGGAGTAAAAAAATGATGAAAATAATTTATTTCAGCAGGTCTGGCTTTTTAGTATATTAAATTTAAAATCATTTCATATACATAAAAAGTATTGCTAGACAAAATTCTCCTTTGCAAATTGTTGCAAGACAACCATTAAGTTGCATAAAAAATTATTGGATTTTAGTAACATTAGCAGCAATTTTAATTATAGCTACGTAATACTTGTAAATCTTAAGAAATATATATTTTTGAGGTTAGCTGTGACATCACATGCAGATGCCCTATGTTTAAACTATGTTATGACGATGAGTTATGACGTCAAAATTAGTAAGATTATAAACTTAAAAATTGGAAGTTGTAGTTTTTAAAAATTAAAAAAATAACGTAGTAGCTTTAGTAGTTATGAAAATAGTAAAAAATACTCCACGACTATTGACACTCCATATACGCGCTCTCTCGCACTCGCGCGTCTACATAAAGTTGTCCTGCTCGCACTCACTAGAACTTTTACTCGTGATCTGTCGGGGTGTTCGAGTCGTTTTTGTATGACTTTTGAACTAATTTAGATGTATTTTTAAACGTTCAACATTAAGAATTCAGCTCTGCTAGTGTAACTAGAATGCAGCCATTTTTTATGCAACTTAATGGTCGTCTTGCAATAATTTGGAGTGGAAAATTTTGTCTGGCAATATTTTTTATGTATATGAAATTTTTTTAAATTTAATATATTAAAAAGTCAGACCTGCTGAAATATATTATTTTTAAAATTTTTTTTAACTACCTTTGACAGTTAGAGGTTACTACACCCGGTTGTGTCGGAGTGCCAGACCTTCCATTCCATATCTAGCGTGTTGAGAAGGGTCTACTTGCCCATTCTTACGACTGCTGAAATAACTAAAGTAAATGCGTCGCAGACTCTTAGTCTATGGTATTCTCTACGTTGCGCGTAAGGATACTTGCAAGATCTTAAATCCAAAGTCGAACTTGATATGCTAAAAATAAAACAACCTTTTAATAGCAAAAAATTTACTAATTACAAAAAAAAATCTATATACTTACCTTTCTATATAACTTTTCACAGCTTTAACCTACCTATCTTTGACAGAATAACAACTAGAGATCACAAGAGAACATTGAAATTAAATAAAGTAAAAACAAATTAAAAAAAAAAAAAAATTTTGAAATAAAATTTCACCGTAGCCCATTTAATTGAACCTTGTTACCTAATATCGATATTAGATATCGATTCAGACCATTGCAGATGATAAAAACATCAAAATTACGAAAACTATTGGACGAACATATTGTGTTTTCTTAGGGCCAAAGTTGCTGAACATGATATAGTAAAATATCACAATTAATGCCGGATATGTAGTTTTTAAGAAAGTAAAATAATGGGTAATGTAAAAAGTACAAAAAATAGTTCATGTTCGTATTATTTTAAATTTTAGTTATTATATAAATATTACATATTTAATATTCATTGATAATAAATAAACTGTAAAGTTTGTTGTAACATTTTTTTAATAATTTTTTATTTAAGCCTTTTTTGTGGTTGTTAACAGAAATGCAAAACTAATAGCAATATGGATATATTGCTATTAGTTTTGCATTTCTGTTAACAACCACAACATAAAATTACATATAGAAGTAGTTACCGGCACAGTAGTTCAGTCGGTTAGGGCGTATAGAGTTGCCTATACGACAATTTCTTATTTCCCCACCTTTAATCTTTAGCCAAACCTATTCTCTTTACATTTCTATTTTTTTTTTCTTTTTATCTTTTTGTTTCTTATCCTTTTTTATTTCTAAATTCCATTTATACCAATAAATTCTTAAAACCCCAAATATTTCGAACATCTTTTTATTTTACACGATATTTTCTTGGCGGCAAGAAGACCACCAGAGTGGAATTGCTCCGAACGGGTTTTTTCGATGAGTTTTGTTTTCTCGTGCCAGCAATCAAAGTTGTATAAGTGCGTGTGTGCAACGACCAATTTTAAGCGTTGTTTTGAATTATTTTTAAACATTTTTATATGTCCTATTCCAATAAATTGTTAATGTTAAGTTTTTGGTTTCTAAGACAGGAACATTTTTATCGTTGTTAAAACCAAACCGAATCGGACCTGCCCCGCCTAGCCACATTCACCATGGCGTAGCGCGCCGTGGTTGTCTGGCTGGCTTAGGGCCAAGTCCTGGCTAGGTGCATATTTGAAAATCTTTAATTTTAATAATTATCTGTTGAGTTGGGTTGAGTATTAAGTAGCGAATATGCTGACCGACTGTCTATCGCGTTCTGGATTCGAGCCCCAGCCCCGGTACTGGCAATACCGGTAGGTATGGATGTATGTTTGCATTTTTTCAAATGTTTAACCCCCTTCCGGACAGCCTTGGCTTTGGCTACTATGTGTGGTGTGTTTATGTTTAGTTAAACTGGCAGCGACAGTAAATATTTGAAAATATTACTATTATTTACCTGATTTACTCTGAATAAAATAAAATATTTATATTTTATAAACTAATCTACGAGTAATTTATTTATATCCGTATTTTGCTCTGAAAATATGAAATGTATGTGTAAACTTTTGAACATAAATAAATAACAAAAAAAAAATACAAATTATGTGTCTGATAGATGCTAGAATGCTGTTTGGAAGTACGTTAATAAATACTTGATTTTAACGATATCCAGAAAACAAATTTGCATATACTGAAAACACTTAATTATTTTTATTTCCAAAAGTGAATATGAAGGATGAAATTACACACAAGAACATTACTGATACGCAAACAATAAGAACTAATTAGCATTAAAAATCCATAATATTCTAAAAAATCGTAAGTATAAAAAAATTAACGAAAATCTCACAGCTAAGATTTTAACATCATTTGCATCATTTAAAACATCTGTCCATAACCTACTAACTTTGAAAACTAAATACATTGCCTCAGTGCGATCCTGTCCTTAATAACGTTGTTAACATTCAGTGCACCATCTCCTAGGAAGCAGACTGACGTGCTGATGGTTTTAAAGTGAAAATCTTTGTCGTGTGTCTGCTTTATTGAAGACCATCTGTCCGGTTCGTTAAAAACAAGAAAAAAATGCAGGGTAGCCTTGACGAAGCTACCTTACAACAGAGAATGAGGCTTATAAATCTAAACATGCATAACATTACGACCGCATAATTGAATATGAACGACAAAAACTAAGAATAAATTATTAAATTATCTATAATTAATTAATTGTGGCATATTCATTATTCATGATTTCTTACAGTTTGTTTTTATTTTGCCACATTCTGTAAAAAAAAATATTTAAAAATATTAATGAAAAAAGATTCTGCGCCAAATGGAACAGACAGAGGCTGGGTTTTAATACTTCTGGTATAAGATGACTCACACCTAAAAATATAAACTGAAACAAAAATTTGAAATGATAATCCTATGATTAAAAAATTAAATTGAAAGCTGTTAACGTTTCGGAAAAGAAAAATTATATTTCCGTTTTCAAAACTTTCACTTCTAAGCCCGTCAAACATGACAGTTTGTCGTTTATGTACGGGTCACGTGCACGTGACGTCACAGATCTAAGACCTTAGGAAAAACAAACTTCTTAAGCTATCAAATGGCGACTGATTGAACTTTTTGTAATATTAGTATTTTTGTGTACATTATATCATACAAAATAACAAGTTTTTAGTTTATTATTCATTGTGGAAGTGTGGCAATCCCAAACAATGCCAGAGATTTCATAAAATAATCTCAATTTATAACCAGAAGAAGTTAGGTAAAAGACTCTAAATGATTACAAGCAATAGGAATAATTTTGCAGGAGTATTCCAAGCATTTTATTAGTGTAATTTGTTGCATGTTAATGTAAGAATTTGATTTTTAGCATAAGTTTATATTGTAGGATAAACAGCCGTATTACAAGACCATAATGATCCATCCTGTTGGACATCGTTGGGATACAATTTAAAACCCAAATGTGAAACTGAAAGTGCTTGTGATAATAACAACTGCTGCTAAAAGAAGCAATAAACAATTCATGGTAAGAAAATTAACGTTTGTGTCAGTATTTTTAATAACTAAGTATTTCTTGTTTAAATTTTAGTTGAGCGAAGATGGAGCTGTACCGAAGAAGAAAAAAGTGCAATACTTTGCAGAAATTGTTTTAAATTAAGTAAACTGAAAGAGGAAAATTTGCAGGCTCCATAAAGAAATTTGATGAAATAATTAAATTAAGAAAAGAAATTCAAAGTTGTTAACAAGTGATCTGGTAACTTGGAGTGCTGTGTCAAAGCATATTGTGTGGTGTTTAAAAACTCAATTTTGGATTGTGTACCACTCAAAATCTATGAAATTAAATCTTTAAAAGTGTTGTAGGTTCAGTGAACATATAAACAGGGTCCGAATGGGCTATAAAAGTTTTGAATTCTAGCTATAAATAGTCTTCGAGTGATATATGCTATAAACGATACTTATTGCTTAAATAGATATTAATATAAATAATTTTATGTTATAATAATGAATCTTTTGTCATAATAGAAACCTTTTTTATACCTCTTGTAAATTTTTTGTCGATTCTTTTTAGGAATATTAATGGACCTTGGATAATAAATAAGATTTTTAGGGAACTTATTTTGCTTTACTTTCAGCTAAATGTATACACCTATATACAAGTTCAACGTAATTGACTATTTCAATTTGTAACTTCAGCAGTAGGAGTGATAAATAAAATTAAAACATAATAAGAATGGAAAATTTAATAATACCTATACAAGACAGTTAACAATTGACCTAAGTGTAATAATAAAATATATGTTAGATATATTATATAACAATATGATGACAAAATAAAGTTCTTACTAATCTATATATATATTATAGACGAGGGGTTAACAGTTGGAAGAAATTGTGTACTTCTTATTACATACTTCAAATAGTTTACAGTATGTCAGTCCTACGTTGTTTAAATTATATGGTGTCTTTTTCACAAAATTTATAGCGCTTAATCCATCAACCATAGCCACCTTTATTGCTAAAAAAGTAAAATAAAAGATTTCCTGTCACTGAGTGGTGTACCTGTTTTGTCTATACTAGCAACACAATCACAATGAGTACTAAGGAACGATCTGAACCTGCAATAGTCCAAGGAATCAATGGCTTTTGTTCATGAAGCTTAATATTCGTAGCTTGAGAAACAAATTTGTACGTATATTATTTATAAAGCAACATTTCATTAGGCAAGCATTTATGAGAAAAATGGTTGATAACTAATTCTTACCTTTTTCACAAGCTTTTATCCTGTAAATTTCTTGCAGAGCACTTCTTTCACCTAACTACAAACAGCTTCAAGACTTTTGAATGCCTTGAATTCATCCTTCTGTCTAAGTACTTCTCTCAACGAACCAATCTGACAATTCTAATTCAGTTCCAGCGGGTTCAAATGCATAAGGATACACTGATCTGGTCTGTAGTGTCAGACCATTTTTGTTTTGTTTTAGGGGTGTTTTTTCTAAAAATACAATGGTCTGGTCCGCAGGCCAGACCACTTTTCTTTTATGTGGCTGTGAATCAATTTCAGATACAACTTCATTAATGGGATTAAGTAGGTTATGGGGTTATGGGGTTAAGTGGGTTATGGGGTTTAAGAGATTACAACTTCATTCTTTGGGTTATATGCGTTTAATAGCTTAAATTAAGGGTTTTTTGAGGTTATGGCAAAATCCTGAAATGATGGGGTTAAATAAACCTCGGATTCGGATTCAGCGACCCCAAAAACGTGTAGTAAACATAGTCAGAAAAAAACATTTTTTTGTGTGGCTGTGTTATTATTAATGTTTTATCTATCGAAACATTTGTAAAAAGGCTTACTACATCAAAACTCACCATTAGATGATTCTTATTAAAATTATTTTCATATAGTTTTTCCAAAAAATGTTCTCTATTTTTGATATGACTCAGTGGAAAATTTTTAATAAAAAAATAATTGAATTCACAATCGGTCTTAAAAGAATTTCAGGTTTATGTATTTTTGGTCAATCTCATTTTTATGGTTTATGGAGGTTTACTATGATGTGGAGTTCTTATTGGATTTTTATTTAATTTAGAATGATTCTCATCATTAATCAAGATCTAAAATACACAAGAAACAGTAATAAATGGAAGATACATTATACACATTCACATATTGTGAACTACAGATTCTTAAAATTTGTTGCCGTTCGTATGTGGTTCTACCTACACAGAGAACGTAATGATTAAGTATGGTCACATATTACGGTGCAGCGCTAAAGTGCGCTTTAAATCAAAATTATAGCGCACCGTAAAAATAAAACACAATTAACGTTCGCAAGGGTACAAAGGCTTTGGTCAATTAGTGGTTAGAAAATACTACATTTTAAATCAACGGAGCTTAAGCAAATTTTTATTACCACCTTCCGGAGTATATAAGAGAAAATAAATATACGTGTTGGATAAACATCAAATTTAACTTGTTGAACTATCGTTGACTGAGAGAAATATAGGGTGTAAAAACAGTGAATGCATTTCACCTACACCAATTTATCAGTATTAATATAAGGGTAATAATAATCTGTTCAGTAAATAAATACATTTCGTTTTATAAGTGCACAGTAATTCACAAAACTTGGCAATGTAAACAAATAAATGTAAAAAAATCTTTCTAAAAACAATCTTTTATTATTACTTAGGCGTTCTAAAACGAAAAAAATAAGTTATATTGAATTAGTTGTTTTAAAAGCTTATCGTGCGTGAAAAGTTCAGACAAGCATTAATTTTGTTTGACAGAAATTGTACGTACCTTAGTAAGTATCTTTTCTATATTCACGCGACAAGCTTTTAAGACAATTAATTCAACATAACTTACTTTCTTCGTTTTAGTACACCTAAATAATAATAAAACCTTGTTTCTAAAAAGTTTTCTTTACATTAGTTCTATTTTTAAAGGACCCGCACGGATTTTATGGAAATTGGCCCTCAGTTAAATTGGCTTAATTTTTAATATGTTGTATATTTCGACTTTCTGATCAAAAAGTCTCATGGGCACAATACGATCCTATGTCCAGTTTCCGAAATACAGCTCAAGAAATGACTTTTACCTTTTGTGCAATTAAGAGAATTTCGAATTGGTGATTTTTATCATACATTTTATACTGTGGTACGTTATAATAGATAGCCCTTTGTAATATTTTGCACGAAAAACATTTGTTGTTTTAATAAAAATTTTAATTAAAATTAATAATTTTAATAAAAAAATAATAAAGAAAAAAATTAAAGTTTGAAAAATGTTGGCGAAGGCGCCGGGAAATCTATATAAAAATATTCGGTCAAACTGGCTAAAACATTTTTTACTTTCATTGAGAAACTTTCGGAAATAGTCCGGCGAATTAGAACCTAACTTAACAAGAATTATGCACAAGCGGTTAAAAGCGATTTCTCTTTTCTGTCGTGTCAGTAGGGACCTAAGGACCATATTCAGAACGGGAGCCCATCGGATCAGTCACTTTTAACTTCTGTACAATCGCGCAAAGTACAGTTTGGGACCTAATGTGATTTTGGACTATTAATTCCGTTTCAGTCGTTTCATTCGAGATCATTTTTGGGTGTAGATCTATGTTTTTGGGGGCAAGAAACCTGATTATAACTGTCTCGAGGCCCTGAGGCTCGTAGTACTCACGTTTGGGTACCTAGAGTTTGAACGGGTATGTACTGAAGGTATACCAGGGGTACCTAAGGAATATTGTGATCAGTTTCTTTGCCTCCAACCTGAGTTGACGTTTATGAGATTCAAAAAGGTTAAAAGACTATTCTTTAAGCGAAGCTTTATTTAATTTTACTGAAATAAATTGCATATTTAGAACAGAGAACACACAAAGAACATTTAAGATTGTCTTCATTCGAAGATGTGTCCGCTGCGGGCTTTTCTGACCTCTGCATTAATTGCAGGTTATGCCAATCCCTCCTTGTTCCGAGCATCTGGAGGAATAGAAAGAGTATTATAATAATAATCATCGTCGGGGTGTCAGATTGTATGTTGTGAACCTTGAGGTTTTTGTTTTTACCTTTATTGAACTTATAACTTTATCTACTCTTGCTCACAACTGCATTTGCACAGGCTGGTGCATGGCAGTTGGGATTTTCCGCAGCTAATCGGTTTTCCACATGGGGTTTTGCAGGAACAGGAGATGACCTCGCGGCACGCCTTTCCTGCCGGATGCAGAGTCGTCCACTTAACCTGGAGGAAGCAAAATAATATTTAAGGAGCGAATTCACATTAGAACGTTTTCCCATGCAATTTGTATTGGAAAACGTATACGTATACGAATGCGAATACCATATAATATATGACATTAACTTTACCTTCCATACTCCTTGTGGTGTCTTGGTCCACCCATACAATGCAGGGTTGGGAAGAACGAAAACCTTCGTCAGACTCTGTCCCCATATATGCCCCGCCTGATAGGCAGCTCTCTGGGTATGCAGATAGAGAGCATCTTGAGTACGGGGATATTTTCTATGCCTCTACCCTTGCTGAATAGGTGAAGACGGGCGGTATTGACTTCATCTTTTGAACATCTGTTGTACATTATAACGACATACCTTTCCAGTACGGGTAGGGCCTGCTCAATTTCATCTAAGGAAGGAGCTTTGGACAAGCACTCAAAGATAGGATTTACTGCAGGAAAATCTTTCCACGCCGCCAGAGCTGTTCTTTTTCCTTCGCTCCTGAACGCAGAAGTAGTGTCGCTACCTGTGAAGACATGGAAGAAGAGAAGACCCAAACACCTTTCTGGCCCAAGACTGAATAATAGAGGAGACATCCAGCAAGCGATAGGACTTGCCGGCACCCAAGGCAATCCATATGTTTTCACAGCCAGGTAGAGCGTGCAAAAAGGCAGTTGCCACGTCTGTGTCGACTGTGCGGATCAAGATATGTTTGTGTCCTTCCCTGCAACCATCAGCGATGTGGAGGATCATTCTGTAATCTGCTTCTTTATGGACGCAGGGCATCAGATTCGTCACGTCAGACTGAAGTGAGGAGATGATCTCCTGTTTTCGGGTAACAACAACTTTCCCTCTGTAAGATGCAGAACCAAAAAAATCACTCAAGAATAAAAACAGCTCTCGTTTATTCTCATCGTCTCTCAAAAACTTACTTTAATTTTCAGGGGCCTTCTACTCTGCGCCTAATGCTAGTTCCTCGCTTCAAGCGTGCGGCAGCCTTCAGAGAGTCAGCATGATAGTCATCAAAAACTACGTCAATCCGACGAACTGATCCAGTAAATTGATTACTGATGCAAGTTACGAATTAATGTCACTTTTGACAAACACAACAATACAACCGCAGCGAGCTTAGCCAACTAAGTTGTTCCAATTCGTCTTCGATGCTAACGCAAGCAGTCGGTTCGTTCGGCAATGCTCGGGTTTGTTACATGTGCTTAACCTTCAAGAGAGTTATTTTCAACAGTGTGTAGTGCAGTGCTTCTGAATCAGGTGGGCCGGGTTCGATCCTTGTCGGGGAAGAAACTTCTTTCATTTTTTTTTAGGTTTATTTTTTAGGACGTTTTTTAGGTTGTGTTTTAGTTAGTTTTCAGGTTGTTTTTTAGGTTTTTTAGGTTGTTTTTAGGTTGTTTTTTTAAAGTTAATTAAAAAAAAGGAGAGTTGAGGTTTCGTTTGGCTAGAAGATTGGTTTTCCGATTTTATTTTTTTTCAGGTTATGTACTACGAACCATGGCCTATGTACTATGGACCTCAGGGCCTCCAGATAGTTATAATCAGGTTTCTGGCCCCCTAAAAACATAAATCTACACCCAAAAATGATCTCGCTACGACGACTGAACCGGAATTAATGGTCCAAAATGACATTAGGTGGCAAACTGTACTTTGCGCGACTGTACAGAAGTTAATAGTGACTGATCCGATGGGCTCCCGTTCTGAATATGGTCCTTAGGTCCCTACTGATACGACAGAAAAGAGAAATCGCTTTTAACCGCTTGTGCATAATTCTTACAGCAACCCGCCGGACTAAAATTGCTGCTTTGAGCTCTAATACCCCACCAACAAATTAAAAGTTCGACAAGATACAGAATTTCACAAGAATTTATAGTTGTATCTCGGAAACTAGACATAGGATCGAGTTGGGCCCATTATGAGAGCTTTTGATCAGAAAGTCGAAATATACAACATTAAAAATTCAGCCAATTTAACCGAGGGTCAATTTTGAAAAGATCCGTACGGGGTCGTTTGTAGTTACATCTTAATTATTATATATTCACTTCTAGTGATTTTCCATGTGCTGAAACTGATAAAGTTTTTCACGAATTGCGCCTAAAGTATATATATTTATATTTTCGTCCAAATTATTTATGTATATTTATTTTTGAGTAAAATTTCCTGCACCTTCGCAAACTTTCTTTTTCTACGGTATTATTATTAAAACAACAAATATTTTTAGTGCAAAATATTATAAAAGACTTTTAGAAAGTATCACAATATAAAACGTATGAAAGAATGTCATGAATTAAGAATTTTTTTAAATTGACATATTGCACATTTCTTGAGCTGTATCTCGGAAACTAGACATAGGATTGAGTTGAGCCCACTAGAGCGTTTGATCAGAAAATCGAAATCTACAACATATTATAAATTCAGCCAATTTGACCGGGGCCACTTTTCCATATGCTATGTGCGGTGTTCTTTGTTAGCCATTAAATGTTGATTGATATAAGAAAATGCAGTTCTTACCTCCTTAAGGAAACAGAGAGAGGTTGTAGGGGGTGGAAGATTCAAACTTTGAAGATTTTCCAGCGGGGACGTCACAAGTAATCTCAAAAGTCCATAAAGCCAACTGGACAGCTACAAAAGTTACAGGTGGTCAAAGGTCACGAAAATCAGTTTTTCTCAAATATCTCGTATATGATCGGTTTTACGTTAATTTTGGATATTATAAAATTTGTTCGTGAGATAAATCTGCATAGAAAAGGCTTTATACAAAATTTACGTAGAACCAATAGTTTTGCGCCACGGAAATAAATCGTAGTGAAATTACGTATATTATCGAGGGAGGATTTCTTCCCCATCGTGTTACTTGGCGAAAAGACTCAACTGTCGGTTGTATTATTGATCGGTACATTATTAATTATCTTCTAAATCATTATGGGATTAATAGAGTCGTCGCACTCGATGGCTATACTGACAATAGTAAAAATATTAAAGCAATGGAGCAACTTCGACGTATGAAAATAACTCAAAAGTCCACTGATATGTTTTTCGAAGAGACAACGCCAATAGCTTCTAATCAAGAACAATTCTTGTCCAATAACTTGAATAGGAATAGATTTATTTCTTTACTAATGACGATATTAGAAATGTTTAAAATTAATAGCATACAGGCCCCTGATGATGCTGATGTTCTAATCACAGAAACAGCTTTGAAGCAGTCAATTGCGCGCACTACAGTTGTTGTTGGAGAAGATATTAATCTCTTCATAATTTTAATAGGACGCACTCCGATTACTCACAACATCTATTTTCTTAAATCCGGAAAAGAAAACGTACAATCGAAGATCTGCAATCCCTCGGAAATCCAGAAGTATGCAGATTGTATGCGTTTAGCATTTAAAATATTACAAAAAAGACCAGGTCTTCAGGAAGCATTGGCGGCATTCAAAATAGAAAACTGTTCGAAAAATTTGCTAATAAATAGTGGCACATTGTTTATTTTAGCTATGTACGGAGCTACAAAAAAGAGACTTCAATTGATAATTATAGATATTTTAGTTTAGCAAAATGCACTAGACTAAATAAGCCTGTGCAATTGTCGTCACTTCCACCCACAGCAGCAGCTACTCAACAACACCTATTCAGGGTATATTACCAGGTGCAAACTTGGCTTAGACCCTCAGCAATGGGGTTGGACTTTAAACAATAATTTATTGGAGCCAATAACTACTCTGATTTCTCCTGCACCAGATGAACTTCTCAATTCAATTTTCTGCAGTTGCAGAGAAGGTTGTGGCATCAATTGTGGATGCAGAGAAATAGGATTACCATGTTCCGTAGTGTGTGGCTCTTGTCGGGGCCAGTCGTGTCTCAATACGATGTCCGAGGATACAACGGTTGAATCTGAGTTCAACGATGATGAAGCCGACCTCATTTCGTTATTTTCCGCTCAGATGATTGTTGATGAAGATGAAAATATTGAAGAAGTGGAAATAGAAGAGATAGTCGGTGACGAAGAATAAGAAGTCAAGAAAGACGAACATTAATAAACAAAATTATAATATTAGGTTTACAGGAAACACCATGTAAAAAAAACCTATACCTCAAAAACTATTGGTTTTACTTAAATTTTGTATTGAACCTTTTTTATGCAGATTTATCTCACAAACAAATTTTATAATAGCCAAAATTAAGGATAATTTACGAGATATTTGAAAAAAAAAAGAAACTGGTTTTAGTGACCTTTGACCTTCTGTAACTTTTGTTGGCTTTATGGACTTTTGAGAAATTATTTGTTACGTCAAAATAAAGAGAATCCCGTTGGAAAATCTTCGGTAGGATTTTTTTAGATGTTCATGTATAAAGTGACTGGGCGATTATTAAACATGTATTATTTAACAAAACATCGATTTTTTATCGGGCGCCTAACGTTGTTTTACTTTTCATCTATTTTCTTTAATGAATATTTATTATTTTACTGGACACCGTACTATTTTTAAATATTGTCTAAATGTTGCTTGTGACACTTTCTGAATTTAGTTCAATATCCAATGGAAGTATAGTAACGCAAAAAACATTTGAAAATTTTTATTGTTCAAATAGGCTTAGAATGTCATGAAACGTCAAGATTTTAAGTTTGAGCAAAAAAAAATTCTATCTGTCTGTAGCTTTTTTTGTGGCCACGATTAGTTTGGAATTGTTTAAGATATTGACTTGAAATTTGGTACACGTATGTATTTTAACGAGATCTGGAATTAGATTATTAGATCTTATTCCGTTTAAGGGTTGAGGGGTAAATTGGAGTAAATGAGTGATAGATAGATCAAACAGGTAAGAGTATAAAATTGGTATTAATATGTTTTTCTTGCATAATCCACCCCCACTGCCACCCCCACCCATTATTTAAGGTGGTGAAAAAATAAAATTGTGATTTAGTGTGTGTACAAAAACCAAAGGCCTCAAAAATTTTTTTTTACTTCTTCCACCCTCACAGCCACTCCCCCCCCTCCACTCTCACTACCGATGTGGCATATCGTTTTAAGTGTTTTCGGGGTAGACGGTTTAAAATATTGTATTATTATAATTCCACAAACAAACTTTTGGACTTGGATGGAAAATCTGGATGTGGAAGTAGTGATTCCTTGGGAAGCGGTTTTTTTTAAAGAAGCATCAAATATGCCGAGGGTGAAATAATCATTGAAATAAGAAGTTCCTTATTTCAATGATTATTTCAAACATTTTTTTTCCATCTAGGCTAAGTTATTTTATTTGGAGAAATATCCGTCGAAATATGTCACGGACTTGTCTAACATAATTTTAACGAACTTTTTCATCAATATTTCTTGCTTGCTTGCTTCCGTTCCATTGTAATTTTTATTACTCGTGCTAGTATAAGCAAGAAATACAAGTATATCACTTTGAATGTCAATGACAGGGCCAGAAATAAAATAAATTACACAGTATCATTTCTCACATTTGAATAATTTTTAACATGACTGCAGACGAATTATTTATGCCGAAATAAACGAAAAGAATATTTGAAAAGGCAGTATGCGATCTGCAATATTTTATGTGCTTTCGATTTTATCAGCACGAACCTCGATCATCTCCACTGTCTCACGTTTTACAAAAGAACAGTATATTATGAAATAATGCGCTTTCAAATACAGACTATAAGAAATATTGAATATTATTTAACACATAAAATGGTTATTTGTGTAATTAGAACAGAAGTAATAATTTTCCATTAAGTTAGAGAGCGTAAAATATAGTTTCCGTTCGATTTACCCACAATATTTTTTCTATGGCCGTTTCAATAATAATAATAAAATAGTAAATAAAAATACAAGATCCCCCATTCGGTACATGAACTTTTAATATCGCTCTGGATGATCCCATTTTCTAGTTTGCCATGTTAGGCTGTTTCCAATGCTCAGTTTTTTCTTTAGAATAGAACAACTCGACCATAAAGTTGACAGATTTATTAACTTGCTTCTTTCCTAGAAAAATATAGTTAAAGTCTATTCGCTGGTAGAATCCCGGTTATGATGTAAGGAATATCGCCCGGAGCTCTATCCTTCTTTGTTTTTATTGAAATATTGTTTGTAACCTAATTTGTAACGTAAGCTTTAATTTTTGTGGTCAAGTTGTGGCTGACGTGCGGCATTTCTATTTTTCGACAGCAAATCAATTTGCGTAACGCATGTCGTCGTCGAATGCAGCTGGCGGTATAGCAGATAGTGCCTAAGAGGGCAATTTTAGTCTTGTTCTATTGTTAAAATAGTAAACATGCATCCTGCTGAATTTTTAAATCCGCAATCACAGCAGTTCGTTTTGAATTTGTTGGAATCTTTCCAAAAGGAAAATGAAAACGGTGGACCTCTATTGTCAATAAAAGCCGTTTAAAGGCGCGTGGGTGAGTATTGGAAGTTATATGTAACTACAACACCCTCACTCATTTAACATTAAAACAAAAATACAATGTAACTGTAATTAACATTATACTCAAAATGAGTAACTGTTTTAATTTTGAATGCTTTTTAATCCCATTCTTTCAGCACAAAATATATTTTTCGGTCCAGTAACAGCTTTTGTCAAACTAGCTGCGACCATTTCTTCTGTTGGAATATACTGAAGTTTGATAGTGTTGTCTTCAATTTTGTCTCGGATAAAATGATGACGAACATCGATGTGTTTTGATCTAGCTTTGAAACCATAAATTTTAGCTAGATTTATGGCACTTTGGTTGTCACATCGGATTTCCACTGTATTACGTAATTCTTGGTCTAAATCTTGCCCAAAATTTTGTAACCATAAAGCTTCTTGCACTGCAGCTGACATTGCCATATATTCAGCCTCAGTACTTGATAATTCCACTGTTGCTTGAAGTTTACTATCCCATGAAATTGCTCCACCACTCAGGCTGAAGATATTACCTGTAAAAGACCGTCGTTTGTCAATATCTGAGGCCCAGTCAGCATCACAGTAGCCAATAAGTTTATTTTTGTTAGATTTCGTGTATCGCAGCTTCCAATCAGCTGTGCCTTGCAAATAACGAAAAATACGTTTCACAGCAGTCCAATGTGCCTTACCGTAATTTGCATTGAGCCGACTCACGTCATTCACGGCAAATGTTAAGTCGGGTCTAGTTCCCTGCACTAGGTACAGCAAGCTTCCAACATTTCTTGAGTTTCCTCTTTGTTTTTGGGACACATATTTATTGAAAGTTTTTGATTTATATCACTTGGAGTTTTTATTGGTTTGCATTCCGCCATATTGAAACGTTCTAAAATATCTGCAACGTATCTTGACTGATCCAAACAGATTGAATCACTTTCATAAGTGATATTTAAGCCAACACAGTTTGTTGCTTTTCCTAAATCCTTCATTTTAAATGTTGAATTCAATGAAGGCTTCAACTTGTTTTTATATTCTTCATCTTGCCAAAAAATTAGCAAATCATCAACATAAACGGCAACTGTAAGCAATGAGTCTTCTGAATAATAAACACATGGATCTGCACGAGATTTTATTAATCCAAAAAATTTCAACTTTTTGGTTAACTTTTTGTTCCATTCTCGTCCGCTTTGTTTCAGTCCATAAATTGGTCGTTTCAATCTACAAACCTTGTCATTGTTATTGGTATAACCATCCATGTAGATCTCTTCTGTCAAATCTCCTTGTAAAAAAGCGGTTACTGCATCCATTTGGTCAATTTTCAATCCTCTTTTCACTGCTAATGCTACCAAATAACGAATCGAAGAATATCTACCAACTGGTGAATATGTTTTGTTATAATCAATACCATACTTTTGGGAATACCCTTTTGCGACTAGCCGGGCTGTATGACGAACAATTTTCCCTTCCTCATTGCGTTTGGTTTTAAATATCCATTTTGATTTTATGGCCTTCTTATAAGGTGGTAGACTAACTAATTCCCATGTGTTATTTTCGGCTAAAGATTTCATTTCATCATCCATTGCACTTTTCCAATGTTCGCGATCTTTTCGATTTACTGCTTCGTCTACAGAAACAGGATCGCCTACTGATTCGAACAATATAGCCGAATACGTGACATAACCGGTACATTTTACTGGATCGGCGTGGCCCCTAAACGGATGGCGACGTCATATCAGTTTCAAATAAAGTCGAATTTTCTGAATAATCTTTTTCATCATTGGCTAATGACTGAAATT
Source organism: Rutpela maculata (assembly GCA_936432065.2). Lineage (NCBI taxonomy): Eukaryota > Metazoa > Arthropoda > Insecta > Coleoptera > Cerambycidae > Rutpela > Rutpela maculata. The sequence goes on along the minus strand of OW386286.2, from coordinate 206,536,234 downwards.
CTTCATTTTTCACGCTATTTTCTGCCATAATCTCTTCAATCTCTTCTAACTCATTTCTATCTTCTTGAATATCCCTCACTTAATCTGTATATTTTTCAACTATGACACTGACAGTTGATTTATTACTTGTCTCCATGAATGCTACATCCCGACTGAGTGTGAATTTCTTGGATTTTGGCTCTATGCAACGATAACCTTTCATATTGTCACTGTATCCAACGAATAGCATTTTTCGTAACTTAGGATCCCATTTAGAACGCTTTTCCTTCGGGATATGTACTATCACTTGTGAACCAAAAAACTTCTTCTGGAGTTTGACTTTTTAAAACAGAATTCACAGTTCGATTTACAACATATGTCGCCATATTGATTGCTTCGGCCCAATATGACTTATCGAGTTTAGCATCAAAAAGCATACATTTAGCTTTTTCAACAAGAGTGCAGTTAGCTCTCTCAGCTATACCATTTTGTTGACAGTAGATTTTTTATGTTGAATGCCATATTTCAGTAAAAATGCGTCTAATTCTTTATTACAATATTCTGTACCATTATCTGTTCTAATAGCTTTAATAATTCTTTCAGTTTGTGTTTCGACATATTGCTTAAATTCTTTAAATCGTGCTAAAACTTCAGATTTTGACTTTAGAAAGTACACGAACATTTTCCTCGAATTATTGTCTATGAAAGTTAGGAAATCCCTAGCTCCTCCAATTGATACTATTTCCATTGGACCACATAAATCCGAATGTATTAATTCCAATACCTTGTCAGCACGACTGCTACTGTGACTAAACGGTAATCTAGACTGCTTGCCTTCCATGCAGACCACACAGTTCCTTAAATCTTCAGCATTTCCTCTCAACTCGATACCATCGACAATTTCTTTCATTTTACGTAAGTCACTGTAGTTTAGGTGACCTAGCCTTCGATGCCAAGTTACAACATTGCTGGTTTCTGCACCTGAGAGCAAACAATCAGATTTTTTGTTTGCATTAAGTTTATAAACTCCACCAACTGGTTTCACGTTTACAACGCAATTTTTGTCCTTATCGAAGACTGAACAGCCGTTCTCATCAAACCGTACCGCATTTCCATTTTTTACCATTTGCGAAACAGATAATAAGTTTGTAGATAGTTCCGTCACACACAATCCGTTCTTTACGTCAAATTCGCGATTGTCTACTTCAATTGTCACTTTACCGGCATCTTTCACTTGAATTTTCTCGCTATTGGCAGTCACGATGTAGTTAGTTCTTGCTTTTGTAGGCTCATCCAGCCACTACTCAAAATTTGTCATATGTTGCGAGGCACCACTGTCAATGTACCAGTCATTTTGATTTTGAAGTCGCTCTTTTGATAATAACACCTGAGGAAACATCGCAGTAAATGCTCCTCTTGCTTCTCTTATTGCTGCTGACTTATTCTTGAACTCATCTGGCTTGGATTTGTATCGACATTCGGCAGCCTTATGCCCTTGTCTTCCACAACCGCAACACTGAAATTTTCTTCTATTCTGTACCTTGTTGTTGCTGCCTTTTTTACAGCTTCTTCCAAAGAAAACACTGTCAGAATTTCCCTCGTAGGCAGCATCCATCAATTTAGTTTTTATAAAGTCTGCAGTGATACTAGCCCCGCTGCTTTCAAGTCCCATTATCATTGGTTTAAATTGTTCTGGTAAACCAGCTAACAAAATAGAACCAAGCCACTCATTAGTAATATTAAAATCAATGCCACTTAATTTATTAGCAGTTTCAATCACTTGATTAACATAATCTGTCATCGACTCACAGTTTTCAAGTTGTGTGGTAATCAACTTTCTTAGTAGACCAATTTTTCTTGTTAAACCTTTGTCCTCGTACATTTACTCAAAATTGACCACATTTCTGCTGCAGTAGTAGTATTCTGTACATGTACAAAAATTGATTTGTCAATACTCAATGCAATCCTAGCTCTAGCTTTTCGAATTTTCTCCTCGCCTGTCAATCCATTTTCAATAATGCATTTTTCCAGAACGTTTAATTCAAGCAGACTCTTCATTGCAAATGCCCATGTGTGGTAATTTTCATTTCCACGCAGTTTTTCGATTGACGACCATGCGTCACCTCCTGAAGCCATCGAAAAAATAACCGACACAGCAATTACGCGAAAATTTTTTTTTTTTTTTAAACTTGTCAGTCACACATTTTTTTAATGTCAAAAAAATGAGCAATAATCTTTTTGTTCAACACTAACTTTTCTCGGTCAACAAATGCAGGATTTCAGTTCACTCTATCATCACTGTCCGTTAAATCGGTCACTTTCGCCAAATCGGGCCCATAACCTATTGGATTTGGATTGGACTTATCCTTATGAAATAGAAGAACATACAGTTGGTGTAAGACTTTATTATGTACTAACTATTTATTAAGTTACCAACATACAAAGTTATATATAACTACAACAGTGAGGCTATAAAAATTGATGAAAAGACTGTAAGAAAAATAGCTAAAACGACAAAGAAAATGTGGAACCTCAAGCTTCGGTTAAACGGAATCGTAAAAAGTCCAAAACGGGGTTACGCGATGCTGTAAAATATGAAATAAAAAATGTTATTTACGATATGGTGTCCGACATAAACACATTTCCTTGGCTTTTAGAAGAGCTAAAATCTAGAGCAATAGTTGATATTGGTCGTACCAGTTTATATAAAGTGATTAAAAAATTAGGCTTCTTCATTAAAAAAGATGACGATAGAAAAGTACTGTGTGAAAGGCCACAAGTTTATCTAAAACGGCTAGAGTTTTTACGCAAATGCGCAAACAATTTGAAAAGTAATAACCCTAAAGATGTAATGTTCTTAGACGAAACTTGGAACTTTAGCAGAGAAGGATTAAAACGTCCTTGGCAAGATGATTCCAGTAAATCGAAAAGGCGTCATACAGCTACAGAAGGTAAAAGATTTATAGTTGTAGATGCAGGATCCATTCATGGCTTTGCCGAAGATGCGAGTTTAATTTTCTCCACCAAGAATAAGTCAGCAGATTACCATGACAACATGAACTCTGAATATTTTGAAAAGTGGTTGACAGAGAGACTTTTGCCGGGGTTACAAAATCCAAGCTTTATTGTTTTAGATAATACTAAGTACCACTCTCGGGTTGAAGGAAAACAACCAACCCGATCTTGGACGAAAGAAAAAATACAAATATGGTTAAAGACCAAAAACCTAGATTTCAGTGATACCGCATTTAAAGCAGAATTGCTCTAAATAGCTGGAGCTGGAGTTAACAAAACAGAACAGAACAGAACACTATGTTGTCGACAATTTAATTAAAGAAAATGGACATGAAGTCCTGCGGCTTCCACCATATCACTGTGAGTTCAACTCAATAGAACTTGTTTGGGGAATTTGTAAGGAGTATTACAACAAACACATCGGGAGATGGTTTTAGTGACGAAACCGTTATTGCTATGTGGAATGAGGCTTTATCTCAAGTTTCGAGCTCAATCTTGTCCAAGTGTGTAAATCACACAAATAAATTGATTTTAGAGACACGTGTTATGCAAGTTATGCCACTCATTATAAGCATAAGCATAATGAAAGCGACGGTGAGGACTCGGAAGAATTAGACATTGACGAAGAAAACTAAATTCATTTATTTATCTTATACTAGGTGTTTGTATTTTACTGCCATATTTGTTTAATATAGGGTCCGGCATAATTAATATTAAATATATATTTTTATTTTAAGATTACATATACTTATTTGACAAAATTCTATTAATGAATAAAGAAGGTTTAGCTGCAACTATTTAAGTGTATTTATATTTTGTATGTTTGCTCTATCGTATTTTTACTTGAAACCAAAACAATTCAATATTATAATTCATTTATTTAACTTAAATTACTATAAATTTACAATACATGTATTATATATTGATATGTTTCTCTGGACTATAACAAGTTTTTTATTCGATATTTACTTAATTAAAATTTTCATCTAGAGAACAGAAATTTTATTATTTAGAATTAGGGAACAGTGGCTGTTCCCTAATTCTCCAGGAAACTACCATTTATTAGCATGAATCCAATAGGTGTCGCTCTCTTTCAGTGCAGATTCTCGTAGCTCAAATTTAAATAAAAGGCAAATTTATAAACATAGATCAACTAGTAACAGTTTATTTTATAAAAATGTAAATCTGGATTTAAAATTTACAAAATTTCGATAGTTTTAATTTCACTAAACCTTGGCCTTTGTTTCTTATATTTAGAAAACAGAATTCTGCCTTTTCTTATTCTATTTACAAACATTTATTTTAAGAGATTGAAAGAAAACGTTGCTTTATTTAATATATCAGTAAAACAGGTACCTGTGTTTGACGTGCGGCCCAATGCGAATCACTGATTTATTGCACTAAACACTTTGTAATCCTGGTTGTCTGCAACTGCTATTTTCCTCGATTCCTGGTTGTGTTTTTGTAATATTTTCCTAAAGTTCCTTGTAAAATTTGTTTACCTTGGACAACTTTAATGATGAAATACTAGATTAATACCATATAGTTTACTTGTAAAATCCGGTAAGTCAATTTTGACACACTACTGACATTTCAGGTTATGTTTCCTGTGATAATAATTATTTTGTAAAATCTTACAACTTTGGTTCCTCTTGATTTTACTTTTGTTAATAATTGATTGACATACTTTGTCTTTCTTTTATTGAAGTTTTTGTTCTTATTTCATAATAAATACTAGACTTTCCTTTTAAAAATGTCTACCATATTTATTCCTAATTCTACTCTCATAACAAACTTTCCTTGTTTCATGAAAAATTTGTTAATTTTTGCCTTTTTTCTGAAGTTAGATAACTAGACCTGTCAAAATTTCATAAATTTGGATATGAATTTCAATTTTTCTTTTAGGCCTTCTCTGTCTGTTTTTCTGTTTGAAACAGATTCCTTATTTAATTCTGATTCTTTAAGTGTCCATTTTATTTCTCTAGGCTGTATATTAAAGTAGTTCCAAACGTTGCATGATTTTTCACAGAATTTCTATTTTAAACAGTTTGCACTAGATTTGAGGCATGATTTATCTTTCTTAAACTTTTTACTAACTAACTTTCTTAATTATAATTAACAAATTTACTTTTTAGTATTAGTCGGGGAGCCCTCCCTAGCTGTATGTGCACCCCCCGCCCGATCCTTGGGGACAATGTTTTTCATAAAGATTAATGTCTAAGGAACAATTTAAGACATGTCCCCCAAAAATAAAACTGGCTGTACTTTCAAAATGGCGGCCATATGTTAAAAAAAAATGTTGCCAATGTTGCCAATGTTGTTTTTGTCATTTAACGCAAAAACTAAAACAGATGGACAAAAACTTTTTTAACAAAAAACAATGTGCATAACATTTTCTACAATTTTGTACCTATACAATATTTTGATAGGAGTTACCATTTTCCAGATAAATGAGTCCAAAATTAAGAAAACATAGAAATTCATATATCGGTAAATCACTTAGAAGCAACAACTGTGACAATTATTGTAAAGCGTATAATATAACTTTATATTATTAATATAAAAATAAAATAAAATAAACTGAAAAAAATTAATAATAATAATAATATTATAATTTGCAGATATTTATCTCGAAAACGGTAACTCCTATCCAAATATTGTATAGGAGCAAAATTGTAGAAAATTTTATGCACTTTGTTTTTTGTGCATAAAAGAAGTTTTTCTCCATCTTTTTTAGTTTTTGTGTTAAATGACAAATACTATATTTGCATTTTTTTTTAAACGGACGCCATTTTGAAAGTACAGCCAGTTTTTTTCTTTAGGACATGTCTTAAATTGTTCCTTAGGCTTTAATCTTTATGAAAAACATTGTCCCCAAGGATCGGGGGGGTGCACGGACAGTTAGGGTGGGCTTCCGTAGTGTTACGTTTTATATTGAATTTTATATTTTACTTTAAGAGATGAATCATTTATCTGGAAAATGGTAACTCCTATGCAAATATTGTATAGGAACAAAATTGTAGGAAATTTTATGCACTTTGTTTTTTGTGTAGAAAGTTTTTCTCAATCATTTTTAGTTTTTGTGTTAAATGACAAAAACAATATTTGCACATTTTCTTTTTTAAACGGACGCCATTTTGAAAGTGCAGCCAATTTTTTTTTTTAGGACATGTCTTAAATTGTTCCTTAGGCTTTAATATTTATGAAAAACATTGTCCTAAAGGATCCGGGGGGGGGGGTGCACGAGCACTTAGGGTGGGCTCTCGTAGTATATGAATAAATGCTAAATCTATAAATTTTTATTTTCAGAACTCGTAGTCAATGTTTGTTCAGTTCTTAAAGTAGTGTCCTTTTACCTATCGAACTAAAATCATTTTTGAAATGTTCTTTGCAGTGTTTTCTTTCAAATGCCTGCATAATAAATAGAAAAACAAAGTTTTTAATAATCTAATATTGAAATAACCAGTGACAGCTCATAAATTATGGTTACTGATGGTCAAAATTGAAATTTTAAACTAGAATTAACATATGGAATTCAGGGATGTGTATCTCAGGTTTAATCTAAGGTAATAGTCTTTGATTTTAAATGTGTATGATTTAAATCCGAGCACTAATTTTTGAGAAATCTTACAGCTAAGTTTTGTTTGTGCTCTTTTTGTTTCTTAAGAGTCCTTTTGCACACATTTGAATGTTTATTAAGTTTGTTTGTGAATTTTCACTTTCTTTTACCCTCTTTGTGACCAATTTTGTTTAAATTTTTAGTTTTAAAGTTATTTTCGTGGTTTAATTTAAAGTTTTTTTGATTTTCAGGTGTGGAAATCTACATTTCCTATTTTGTGGAAGTTTTTCTAATTTGATGCACTCCGGATCAACCTATGATTGTCTATTAGCTAGAAACAGTCTAACGATGGAGTCCTGATAACCTTTGGTTTTGTATTTAAGAGGTCTAGCTTCTGAAGATAAAATGAGATTTTACAAATTCTTAAACCTACTTATTTTAAATTTTAAGCATTTTAAAATGTTTATTGTTACTATTTAATCTTTGTCTTTCTTTTTAAATTCCAGCATTGATAGTATGTTTACTATTTATAATTCATGTTAGTTTTTAAGTTTTTACTTTGTAATCTTTTGAATTCTTTGATGCAGAATCTGTAAACATTGACGTTGATTATTTCTTTTGGTAATGAAACTTATTGTCTCTCTCATGAGTCAAGATATCATATCAATATATATGCTTATAATTCAATTTCATTTAAATAAATCTAATTAAATACATCAAGTAAAATAATAAAACAAAGCGACACTACAGTGCACGAAAACACCAACAAGCCTACGGCATCTTAGTTCAGACGTTCGTGACGTCACACCGGAACTCTATCAGCGAACAGACTTTATATGATGATCAAATATATTTAGAAATTATCTGTAATCTTTATGTATATACTCAATAAATATTGCTATAATTAAATTCAGCTATATGTGCTCACAGTAATGCTTGCTTGACTCAAACAGCAACAAAAGTATGTTTGTCCATACTTAGTTTATTTCTAATATACAAATTCTTAATAATCTTAATTTAACTTCTTAAATTTGTTTAGTTGCCCCTTAGTTTAAACTACTTTTATACAACTGGCCCTTACACACCTAATGTAATTCGAAAGGATTTATAAAAACCGCTGCCCAAGGAATCACTACTTCCACATCCAGATTTTCTATCCAAGTCACTCACGAAAAAATTTTGTATGTGGAAATAATTGCTTATGGAACTTTAATAATATAATATTTGAAATCCTCTACCCCAAAAACCTATAAAACGATACCCCATATCGGTAGTGGGGTGGGGGTGGTGATAGGGGGGTGGTAGTGGGGGTGGATGAAGTAAAAAAATATTTTGAGGTTTCTGGTTCTTGTACACACACATAATCACATTTTTTTTTTCATTCCCTTTAATAATGAGGTAATGGGGGTGGCTAATGCCAAAAATTTTTTTGAGACCTTAGCTTCTCTTATATATACTAAATACCAATTTTCTGGATTCTTACCTGCTTGATTTAGCTATTTACCCCAAATTTACCCTAATTTACCCCCCAACCCTTCGACGGAAGAAAATGAAAATATAATCTAGTTCCAGATCTCGTTAAAGTACATATGTGTACCAAATTTCAAGTCAATATCTTAAACGGTTCCAGAGTAAACGTGCGCACAAAAAGAGTTACAGACAGACCGACAGACCGACAGACAGACAGAAATTTTTTTTTTCGCTCAAACTTAAAATCTCGACGTTTCATGACATTCTAAGCCTATTTGAACAATAAAAAGTTTTAAAAAATTTTTTGTCGTTACTATACTTCCACTGGATGTGGAAGTAAAATTAAGATTATATAGTACAAAATAGGGATGCGAAGAGGAGTAATTCTAGTTTTAATCGTAAAAATTCCAGTACAACTTCAATTTAATCGAGTGGTTAATAAATTTTATACACATTAACGTGTAATATTTACTTTTTTACGTTTATGTTGAAATGACAAAAAATCAATACCCAAACACTGGTTAATAAAATGTATTTTTCGAGGTATTTTTATAGTACTCAGTGCAGCATGAATTTTGTCACAGATTACTTCCCACACTCTCAATTGAAAGACTAAAATGCATTTTAATGAATTTAATCCAAAAGCAAACGACAAACGTCTGATTGACATTTACTTTATTTTAATATCAAATTTAATAAATATAAGTTCACAACTGTAAAGAAACTAGCATACAATAAACGTGTAGAAAGGCCACTGTAAAATTTTATTGTTGAAACACTCTCATCCGCTCTTTCTCATTTTCACAGTTGTTTTGCAATATATTTAATTTGAGTTTGAATTGAATTTTTCAAAATAATTTAATAGTATTTTTTTTACTAATGAAATATATCATATTCTTACAACATACACTGTCTTCTTCAAAATTTTACTCAACACAAAAACTTCCAACATAAATCTTACCTCTTATGGAAGGGAAGCAACGATGGAGGCGTGACATAAAAATTTTGCGCACTCTTATAAATAATGGAGGTGACATAATATTTAAGATTTTTTTCGATTCTTAAACAACTTCTCATCAACGTTCATATACTCATGATATTCTCGAGAATTACACAAGTGCTAATTGAAACCTTTAATTTTTCACAGTAAAATTGTACTATAAATTAAATTATCGGAAAAATTATACAATTTAGTCAAAACATTAACCATTTTTTAATACCCATTAAACTCTTATATAAAGGAGAATTAAAAGCGCCTTGGTGTCTTTTCTTGACATTTTCCCCACAATAAATTTGTTTTGAATTTTGTTAGTTGTAAATAATGCTCAGTTCTAATGGCTCAATATTTAACCACAGCTTGGCATATTCTCATTAAGTACAACTTACTTTTTTAAAACACTATTGATAGTAGCAAGGGAAAAGCAATCTCAGACGAACGAATTGCTGCCTATTACATTCTTTCCTGGAATAGGCGGAGGTATAAGATAAAGTGCATGCGGCCAAAAATAATATCTTCTCATGTATCAATAAGTCGGATCTACATCAGGGGCGCGCAATATATTTTTAAAGATTTTTGTACGAAATCAACACCCTAAAACAATGTAATATATTAATATCATAATAGTATATTATTGAATGTAAATACCTCTGCAACGTTTGTTTATAATATCAGCATTAAAATAATGTTTACAATACTTTCACAGTAAATTAAGAATTGAGTTTTCAAATTTTACATCTGTCATCCTACTAAAAATACAGATTAGCCAAAATGTAATAGCATATTCTGCACCTTAATAAAAAATAGGGGCTTTCAAATTGATCACAAAATATATGACACTTTTATAATTTATTATTTTATTTTATTTTTTAAGTTTTAAGCAGACGTAAAATACTTATATCTATTTCATTCACACAACGGCACAAACAATATATTTTTTTATCTACGGGTGAGTTAGAAATGGCATTTTCAGCACTTATTTTGCGTACGCGAAATTGTCTTTTCCCGTACAAGTGCGAAAAATTTTCACGACCATTGCGGAAAACATATCCCGCATTTAAAGAATAAGGAAACTCATTTCAATATTTATTTGTTATAAATATTAATACATTTCCTTTATTTAGCTAGACTGATAGCAGACTTGAAGGAGTAACAGAATAGCTTTCAGTGGAAATACATTCTTCGGGATCTTGTCGCCGAATGTTTATTATTATTCATGGAAATCAGTGCTGGGTAGTACTCGAGTAAACTGTACTCGTAATTGTACTGAGTACCCAAAGTACTCAGTAACAAGTACTTGCGAGTACTTTTATTTTGGTGGCACTCTGTACTCGAAATTTTCAAGTACTTTACATTATTAGGTACTCGAGTAATTTTGACTGCCACAACTGACGAGTAACGAGTACGAGTACCGATTTGCAACACAGGAAAGTCTCAGCTTGTCTTTTTCCATACAAGTGTGCAGGCAGTCAGTCAGGCGGTGTGAGAAGTGAGCGTTTGACGTGTAAAACTATATCACGGAGTGGTAAGTTGGTGCTTTAGGCTTTGTTAACTTTCGCAGTTCTTCAGATTTGTAATAATAAATGCGGATTTTTAAAATAAGAACTCACAAAAAAATCAAAAATTTGTGGTGATTCATGTATCATGTTATAGCTAGGGAGTTGGTATCAGAAATTTTTATATGATCTTATTATGTGACTGAAGTTGAAAAGTGTAAAGACGTCATAATAAAAAGCAGGAAAAACCATTTACTTTTATTTACTGATAATGGTGTAAGTGGTATTCTAATTTTTTGTCCATTACCTATTTTAATTTGGTATCTTTCGGAGTACTCGTACTCGTTACTCATGTTTAGAAGTGTATTCTCCAAATTTTGCAAAGTACTCATTTTTAAAAACAAGTACTCGTACTCAAGTTTTCACGAGTACTTATTACAGGTACTTATTGTGAAGTACTCGTGAGTACTTTAGTGTGATACTCTGCCCAGTTCTGATGGAAATACAATTAAATCTTGACCAACCAGAATTTCGTTCAAGAATTCTTTCTTATCTTCGCTTGAATCTTCGATATATCCCTCTGCCTGTGGTAGATTTCTAACCAATATGTCGCTTAACTTCTGCTTTATCAGCTCCAGTACCTGCCAGTAGCAAGACAGGAGAACGTCTGAAATAATGGCCCGAGTGCTAGGTAGCGTTGGGACGTATAGAGCCACCATTTTGAGTTTTTGCCAAAAGTGTTCAATCCAACCACATTTTTTTTGTTAACACATAAAAAAAGATCATGCTTTAGATTTAGATATAGACTTACATACATATTTTACGCTATGTATATACGTAATTTTGACTTTCGCAAACGCCGTTTGTGATGGTAAATGTTCTTTCCGCTTGAAATGGAAAAAGCATCAGGAAATATCACTGTCAAAAACTCATTTGTATCTTCAAAGTAATTAGCCAATATATTTGTGAGTTCAATTCTTCTGTAATCTACTGCTACATCAAAAATATCAAGTACTATTGAAGTAGGAGTTCCTAGGGTCAGATCAGCTAGGGATAGACATATTATCCCGAACTTGAACGATACCACACAGTGTTCTAAGCAGAAGTCACAGCCATAGAAATCTGTGCATTAGCTATATTACAGAAGTTATAACATTTTTTTAAAAAATCGTAGCAACACTGACAGCCAAGCAGCTTTTAAAGCTCTGGAGGCAGATGAGGAATACTCCAAATCTACAAGACTACTTGTATGAGAAAGTAGATATGCCTGCTAGAGAACATAAAAGAGCAGTCTTAAGGGACTCAACCCGACCCGTGGGATAATACACAGTACCGCAAAAGGATTGTTAAAGGCACTACTAACACAAAAACTTACTTATACTGAACGAGTGCATCAAGGATGGGACAGTTGTGCACTTTTATTAGTGAAGCATACAGAGGATTAACGAATTGATAATACTAAGCAGAAAATAGTCAAGACGTAACATAGCTTCTTCGCTGTTCAATAAATTATTAATTTTTGTTATGTGTGTGAGATTCAGACTGCACTTTATATGATTTAGAGGAAATAAGTTACTACACCAGCAGCTCAGAGACTCGGTAGACGAGTCATGGGTCAGAAAACACTTTACAAATGATTTTACGTGTTTGGTAGATTGTAGTTAATAAATGATAGATGTTTTATAATTTATTTTAAAGAGATGTTGATTTGACTTGTATAATAATAATTTTCCTAGGGAAGGGCGGGGCGCCAATCTTTCTATATTCGTCATTTACACTAAAAGTGAAGTTTGATTACAAGAAAGATAAACTAATCAAATTATAAAGAAATTATAAAATGTTGACTATAAAAAGTGTAAATTAATAATCCAAATTTAGCAAAAATCATAATTAGATTAATACTTGCAAATATTTCTAAAAGATGTTCAACTTTTTATTTACAAAAAGGTTAATTAATTAATTCAGTAGGTAGTATCTAAATAGTTTGTATAGTTTGTATAGTTTGCATCAAAATGGTTTGTATCAAAATACCTGAAATAAGTGGACTAAGTGATTATAAAATTGATTTTATTATAAACCAATCAAACTGGATGTGTTTTTGTTAGAAAACGACTAAACTGAGGCCTTAAAATTAAACAAATTTATGTACAATAGAGAAAACGAATGGACGATAATATGTTACGTAGAAATTATTTAAAATATTGTCTTAAACATGAACCGACAATGTGGTGTTTTAAAAGTCATAATTAATTATTTAAATATAAGCGTTTCGTAGAAATTGTGATCACAAAGTCTTTACAGAGCTTTTTATATATTTGTTTTCAGTTAGATATTACGCCGATAATTTATACATAAATAATAATTGAAAATACTAATTGTTCGTTGAAAACATATTAAAGATAAAATTGAAAATTGAAATAATTAAAAAAAAAACATTTGCAATTTGATTCTTTAAAGAACTCTAAAAATGTTAAGTATAACAATATGAGATATATATAAAAAAACATTAGATACAAATTTTATTTGCGACACTTATCTGGAATTCTCAGTGAATTAAAGTAGTGACTCCAAGTGAGGGATGATGATGGTGAAATCCAACCCACAGTGACGCAATCGCTGATTTCTAGATGAGCCCAATATTAAGTCAAGAAGTTCCCAGTACCATATTCGACGCTTCCAGAAATTTCATAAGGACAATTTACATCTGTCCTACCATATTACCGTCGCAATGTCCGAAAAGAGTTGTCCTAAACTAATATATACATTCCTTCTTCTAATTACGTAGAGGATAAGAAAGACAACCCCATTAGATGATTAAAAAAATAAAGTTTCCAACCCAAACGTTTTAATGTGACATTAAAAAAACTTATCTAGAATGCATATCTACAACGTGCATCCAGAATTAGAAGATTTGCATCTAATATTAGAAGATTTGCATCAAAATTTAGAAGATTTGCATCTAAATTAAAAACATTTGCCTCTAAATTGAAAACCCTGGAAAGAAATGAAGCGTAAGTATAGCTTGCTGCAAAATGGCCGTTGCCAAATTTAAGTTACAAAAAAAATTATTTCTTTATAATTACTTACGAATTAAACCGGTGAAAAACAATTAGGCCTGCTTCATGTTCATGAAGAGGGACTATCAACCCTCTCGATGTTGAAGTCGTTAAAAAAAAACTTAATGAAGACACATCACTATTCAAAAATTTAGCAGACAATTACGAAGTACCAAGCTTCTTGTAACGGAGAAATATTAGTTCTGTTCGCTTACTCGTAGTATGTAAATCGTGTCGTCTCTTTACACTCTCCATATTCTTAGAGTTAAGTTAGACGTGACTCTGGTTGCATACCGTTGTGTTTGTTTATGAAGAAATTTTAAGAAACAATATTTGAAATCTCTGCAGTCGTTCACGCTTGAGTTAAATTATGTTTTAATTTATAAAGCAGCAATATGCATGCTACAACGTGAAGTGGAAATGTTTACATGTACATTAAATAAAGACCAATATGAGTTGAGGGATAATCGCACAATCAAAAGTGCAAAATAGGTGGTGAAAAAGAAGAGGTCCTTCACCACATTTTATGTGGATGTTCAGCCTTGATGGTTGGCAATCTTGAACACTTCGGGATACCATTTACGATGCAAATGCAAAGCTCCCATCGACTGTAAACTCGCCTCTTTAGAAGGAACAGAATAATATGAGGCTATGGGATACAATAAAAACATAGTTCGGTTTACCAAATGCTTTGAAGAAATTGGTGTAGTTAACATTTACCTGATATCTATGACGGGATCTGAAAGTGAAATATTAGTTCAGATAAAATAGATGAAAATTCGCCTCAGCAAGGAATAATAAGGGATGGTTGGTTTAAACTGTACAGTAGTTTGCAAGAACTGCCATGGAGTTCGATGCTTGAATTCAACTGTTATTATAGAAGAATCGGCTGTTGAAGATAAGATGAAACTGATCAAACTTTTACAGAAATTAAAGTGATTATTTTTGTCTACTATAAAAAAGATGTCTTGATATTTCTTCATTTAGTGCGTATTTTTCAAGTAAAATGTGAAAAATCGCAATTCAGCCCATAATGACCTTTTTTTTTTTTTAAGTATGTTCCACCAAATGTACAGCTAGGGGCTCATCTGTTTCTTAACAGGTAAGTATTTTTATAGACATTGCCAAAGAAACATTGGATTGTCTTCGTTATTCCTTATTGAAATTCAATTTACCGGTACTATACGTCTTCCTTCTTATGACCAAATATAACCAACAATATTCGCATGGGGTTTGTCTCTCTCTTTTTCTATCTCTCTCTTATGAATGAGATGAAAATGAAAATAACTTCTTTTTTGGGAGACTCGAAACTGCTCTTATCTTTTGATAAATATTTATTATTTTTATGAAAAAAATATGAACTCTTCTAACAATTTTGGAAAAATAAGAAAACAAGTAAGAAATGCAATCAAGTAGAAAAGATAAGCAGCTGTATTTTTTGAATAATTCAATATTTATTCCAGTTTATTACCCCTGACGAGACGCCACAGCTGGAAACTTATTTTTTCGTGGGCACATCTGTATATAAAATACCTGAAAAGAAATGCATCCCAAGTGTTTGCGCACTGCTGGTTGAAATTTAAATGAAATTGAAGATAAACATCTCAATGGCACCACGCCAGGTGGTGGTGGTCGTATTTGGATTTCAGATTCTGCAAGTTCTTAACAATCTGTCTACCTAAGTTGGCAGGTGAAAAAGAACCTCTTATGTGCATGAACATTGTACATACTTGGTGTAGAATATCAATTTATGAGAAACTGCAGAATAATAGGGTGGACAGAGTTTACTGTGCGATTTATTAGCACAGTTTATAAGTAATATTTATATTCCTCCTATATTTTAAATAAGGTCTATTGATTGGCGATTATTCCACTTTACGATTGCCTTTGAGCATTTTATCAGTATATTACTTTGATGTTGGCTTGAATAAAAATAATAATAATCAATTATAAATATAATAATTTAAAGACTACTTTACTAAATAATCATCATTGCAATTTTATTGTACGGTAATAAGTTTACCAATAAAATACAACTTTTTATTTTAAATTCATTTAATTAATCATATTTTATAATAGGTCATTAAATTTTAGCCGAATCAAGAAATTTAACTAGCTGCAACATAGCTGGGGGTATTAAAGGTTATGTCATATGTTTTATTGGCGCGTACCAAGGTAGCTATAATGAATATTCATTATCCGCGTGTTCATGCCTCCCACATCCATAAATTACATGACAACCACACCTAAAAGGTACTTGTAAAATGCAATACAATAGAACATTATCTATACACATACGTTGTAACACTGAGAAGGGTTTTAGTAAAGCTTTCTGACTTTCTTACAACTATTTTTATATAGTAGCGTTTTAAAAATAAATGTGTATCATTAGAAGCTTTAATTAATGCAGGAGTAATAGTAATGTTACAATAGGAAAGTATTTGAAAAATCGGCTTAATACTTCTTTATTGGACAAAAACAAATGTGGCAAAGTTATTTTTATTTACTCTTCGGTAGTTGTTAAAAGAAAATACCAATTACAATCAATGATTTTAAATATATTTTGTTTAAGTTTTATTAAATACTTTTATTTTGGCCAAACCGGACACAGAATCTGAATGGTTGGTAGTAAATCATGATATTATTAGAGAGAGGAGACATACACAGTACGAGCACTAGCTTAGGCTCCTAGAAAAAAGTTATCTCTATAATTTAACTCTATTTCTTCTGAATATACTTGGTACCTATTTCAAAAGATAAAAAATTTCCTAATTGCTATGCTTATCTTTGCAAATTCCCACATTTAATTTACATAGCCTTAGAAAACTCCATATTTTCTACACTTATTAAATTGAGTATGATATTAACACTTTTTATTATTAAATTCGAAATTTTGGGAAGAATAAATTGTTCCGTTCTTGAGTTAGATTACACAGGTTTGCAACCAAAAAACTGAAAAAGGTTTTTATACTGTTTCTTATAGATTTTTACTCACTAAAACCGGTAAAAATACTCGAAAAATTCCATCATGTCAAGTTTTCTTGCAAAACTTATGTTTGTAGTTTCATTTAGAGTGAAACGCTAATTTAGCCCGAAATCTGATATCCTATTCTTGATTCTAAAAATCCTATGCTCCTCATAAGATGTGCAGAAGGTGCGAGGAAGTCTTCATTTGTGGTTTGAGGGTAAAAGACATCATTTCATTTTGGTATTCCTATGATGTGGCGTGAACAGCAAAATCACACTACCGACTGCAATTTCTGTTCGGTAGATGTTAAAGGTTTCAATACAAAAAGTAAAAGGAAAATGTCTTACCCAAACCTCGATTCATCTATTCGTCTAGTGCCTTATAGCTCTGAAATGCCAGTTCCACACCCAACTTCTAGTTTGGCTGATATCCTGCGTGATTTTCCAGGCGAATTTAGTTCAGATTTTTCTGTTGATGAGGAACCCCAACTATTTTCTCAGAGCGAGCTCAATGACCTGGTTAGAGATTTAAGCCTTTCAAAAGATGCTGCCGAATTGCTGGAGTCAAGACTAAAAATAAAAACCTGGAACCTCATTTTCATGGTACAACACCGAGAGAGAGAATTCACTAAATTTTTCTCCAAAGAGGGAAATCTTCTTTTTTGTAGTGATGTTCACGGGCTAATGAATTTTTGAAATATAATATGATTTATTGATTCGTCAAAAACAAGCCTCAAAGCAGTCTTGCTGCATAATGGGAATAGAATAAAATATTAAGAACTTCGCTGGATGGTTTGTGGAGACTTCAAAATACTAACCATGATATTGGCCCAGCAAGCAGGTTAAACAAAATATCCCGGCTTCCTTTGCTTGTAGGACAGTCGAACTAGAGATTTCCATTGGAAAAAACTGACCTCCACTTTGAGATGCCTTAACTCCTGGCGAAAATACCGTCATTAATACGACCTTGGTTCCTCCTAAAAAAAGTTTATAACTACCTCTTCATATTAAATTGCGCCTTATGAAGCAGTTTGTTAAATCACTGCCAAAAGGTGTTTCAGGTATCTGTGTTCCAAGTTCCCAAAACTGTTTGAAGCCAAGTTGAAAGAAGGAGTTTTTACTGGCCCCGATATACAAAAACTGTAATCCGATCCCCTTTTTTTCAGAAACAATGGGAGAAAAAAAAAAGAAGCGTGGGACTCTTTCAAAGAAGTAGTGCACAAGTTTTTGGGTAGTACTAAAAATTACAAAACCATTATACAACGCATGTTTGCTGAGTATAAAGCTCAATTACGAAACATGAGCTTAAAAGTTCATTTTTTACATTCTCATGTCCACTATTTTCCCAAAAACTTGGGAGCCTTCAGTGAAGAGCAGGGTGAGAGATATCGAGAGACGCTACCAAGGAAGATGGGACGTCAATATGCTCGCTGACTACTGTTGGATGCTCAAGCAGGAAACAGAAAATGAAAAGCGGAAGCGTGCTCGGAAAAGTATCAAAGAGAAGAAGAAAAGGTTTCATAGGCAAAAAAAATGAACACGGAATGTTAAGTACATTTCATGAAGGAATTGTTTGTTTAATTATAAGAAATATTGTTTAGATCATTGTAATAAAATGGAAATTTTTTTTATTAGTGTTATGCTTTTTTTATGCAAATAGCTTGTATTTTGCAAAAAAAAACTGTATGTGATGGAGGGAAATGGATCTCATTTTGGATTCAGCAGACTAGAAAACATAATCTTTACCAAAAATACCTCATGCAGCTGAAAAAAAAATCTTTTGCAGACCTGTGTTATTTTACCATTTTTTCACATTTGTATATCTAATTTTTGTCTCAACCAACCAAAAGTCATAATTTTTTATTCCATCGAGAGTAAGCCACGGAACGCTTCGGTTAAGGTGAAACCTAAGAAAAATATTTATGCACCTTGACTTCTCTACTATAGTTGCACTGGCAAGTACGGTAAAGGAATTCTTTCCTTTTTGTATCATGGTAGTGAATAAAACGTTGTCATCTGTCGTTGTTGATTTTCTAATATATTTAGGCTTCTTCTCGTTTATGAAATCTTGTCTTTCCATCTGAGATGTTCTGTTATGTTAAAATCCTTCATTATTAGAAAGGACTTCGCGTAAATTCTGAACTTCATTTTTTTAATTTGAAGTAGCCGCAAGATAATGTGACCAGACATCCTGTTTTACCTGGTACAACCCCTCGTACCAAACCATGTCCCTTATTCAAGTCACATTCTGTAAAAATCCGGTTTTATGTAAATGTGCATCAATATTTTTGTTTGTGATAAATTACGTGTGATCGGTCTGTAGAAAATTGAAACATTTAATTTTGGGAATCATAAGGAAAGAACGGTGGTTGCAACATGACTTACCAAGTTTCCCATGCAGCTCTTTCGTGTAGAGTGGAGGCTTTCTTGACGGCTGCAACCAGTAGCAGTAGAATTTCCAATTACATGCAGTGCACAATGGATTTTACAAAATTTAAATAAAGTCACTTAGGAAACGTGACTTAAACACCGCCCAGCGAGGATGGGATGGGATGTTATCGAGTCTGATCCTTTTAATGTACCTTCTGGCATTTCCTTTCAAATAAATGTTTAATACCCCTCTAAAATATCTACAATTCTCAAAGCGATCGTAAGGGTAGAACGTATTCAAAAAATTGATTATCTCGAGCGTAGTACGTGCGGCGTGGTTCATTACTACATCTTACCATGGTTACCTTGCGTTCAAATCAGTATAAAACTTCGAGAAGTGTGGTGCAGATATTTTCAGTCTCTGACGTCAACTATTGAGTCAAACAAAATCTAGTTTGAAAAGCTGAACATTTTACAATGATGACGTTTATAGTTAGAAAGAACTGTATTTTTCATGGTCCACCACGTGGAGGTTAAGTGAGACTTTTGGGCCTCTTATTATGGGGTTTTTGTTTATCGTGAGTTCCCTTGCCTCTCACGAGTCGAGGTGCTTGGTTATCGTGATTCCCCTTACCTCTCACAATTTGAGGTGGTCCTTTTTGCGTGAGTCCTCTTGCCTCTCATGAATTAGGTTACTCTATATTGATGAGACTTCCTTAGTCTTCATGGCTGTCGTCCTCAATTATAAGGATAATATTAATCGGAGTAACAATGTCGCTGAGAATTTCACCTGGAAATATCTTGCATGGGATAAATAGTATACAATTTTAGCAATGTGCAGCAGCTAACAGTTCTGTTTCCGTTGGCGCAATCAGATACATATTCCAATAGTAATAATAATAATTTATTGATCCCTTTGATCACAATATATGACATAGGACAGGTCAAAGAAATAGTACATGTAAAAATACAAAAATTGTCATAAATATATAGAAATAATATTACAGACACCTATATAATTACATATGTATAAAATATATAAGAAGAACAATGTATATACACATATACGTACAAACACATATATATTACATGACGGACATGAAAAAAATACAGAATAAATAATAAAATATAATTTAGACAGCATCATTATCGCCAACAAAGTCTTTTATACTATAATAACCTTTGATGGCTAGGTATGCCTTAAGTTTGTTTTTAAATTTAAGACTGTTTGTAATTTCACGAATTTCTTTGGGTAAAGCATTATATAAAATTATACAATTATAGAGGGGTGACTTTTTAAAGGTGCTTGTACGATGAGCGGGTATACTCAAAAGATCGCCATGCCTCGTCAAGTAATTATGGTAGTTTAGTCTTTTTTCAAACAGGCTTAGGTTATTTTTTGTGAACAATATACATTTAAGGATGTATATAGACGGTGTCGTGAGGATACGTTGTTCTTTAAATACGTCTCTACAACTAACATTAACTTTTAAATCAAAGATTAGCCTGATAATTTTTTTGTGACAGATAAAGACTCTTTCACACTCGGAAGCCCTGCCCCATGCGAGAATATTGAAGGATATATGACTATAGGCCATAGCATAATAGATATTAATTAGCCCTGTCTTATCTAGAGTTGTTTTTAATTGTAACAATGCAAAATATGTCTTATTTAATAGTTTGCATACATGGTAAATGTGCCTATACCAAGATAATTTGGTGCCAAGATGTGTGCCAAGCAATTTCGCCGATTCCGATAACATAATATTATCGTCAATCACGAAACTCTCTGGTAATGGTTTTTGGAGATAAAAGTTTAAACAAAGTTTGTTTCTTTGGCACCATCCACTCAAAGATTCAGTTATATTATTAATCATTCTGCGTAGTTCTTCAGGAGTATCAGAAGACACGGTAATAGTTGTATCGTCCGCAAACATTGTTACGTAGCCATGCTCAATGTAGCAGGGTAAATCATTTACATACAACATGAACAGTAAAGGGCCCAGCACTGAGCCCTGAGGAACTCCAAGTGTAACATTAAACATGTTGGATGATTCACCTTTTAAACTAGCTCTTAAGGTCCTGTGGTCCATATATGAGGTTAACCATGAAAGTATATTGCCCCTGATGCCGAGACTGTTTAATTTAGTATTTAGAACATCTTTGTTGACAGTGTCAAATGCTTTAGATAGGTCGAACATCAGTGAGACAACATACTTTCCCTCATCCAAGCTTTGATATACATAATTCAAGAGTTGACAAGAGGCTGTTTCAACTGATTTGTTTGATCTGAACTTAAGATGCCAACACTATTGGGCTTATATCTAACGATACATTTTTATACTTTTCTAAAAATATGGTGTGATTGCACTTGCATTATTAACACATTCATCTGATATTTCACATATTGCGTATGAATCTATCCATCATTGTCAACCATTTCGGCCTGTGAAAGCTGATATGATCCGGTAAAAAATATTTTCTAATCCTTTTTGGTCAGTTCTGGAAAATCCAAAATGTCATTTAATGTAATACTTTGAAAAACAAATTTTTCACGAAACCAGCCTTTGCCTACTACTGCTTCAATAGCCAAAATATTTTCAACATCTTTTTTAGCTTTCATTTTCTCCACAGTCTGAGGTTGAATTTCTGCATTACTCCTTCATAACTAATTCGGAAAGAGTTTAAAATCCGATGCAGAAATTGCTTATCTTGCTACGCACTTTTTATTGTTCAAATAGGTATGGAGTATGGAATTAGCAGGAGGGTGGTCAAAAACCACAGCACTTAGGCCCCATTAGACCCCTTGTACATCCTTTCTCTTGGCAGACACTCACCTAGGCCTTCAACCAACCTAATCTTTCAAAGTAGGTGGTGATGTTGCCTAGGGGCATCTCCCTTACGTTGGCCAAGGTAGGCCAACGCTCTCCCAAAATGGACAGAGTACGTGTTGAACCGTCGCATCTTCTTGTTCACAACCTCTGCAAAGAGGTGTTTCGCTTAATCTCATATTGTATAGATGTTTCCTTAGGACAGTGTCCAGTCTGGATTCCTGTTATAAAACGTAGATTCCTTCTGGTCATTGCCAGGTAGTCCATTGCTGTTTCCTTGTTGGGATATATGAGTAGTTCCCTAGCAAGCTGACAGCTGCTTGTTTCATCCCACAGTTTCTTAAATTCGTTGTGGGTGTTCCCCTTAATTAATTGTATTGTCGCCGTAATCGGTAACAGACTGGCCGGGCCTGGTCCAAAGATAAGTTGGCCTGCTGCCTTCTTGGCCAGTTTGTCGGCTTTTTTGTTGCCACTGCACTGTACGTGTCCTTTCACCCAGCATACCGAGATGTTGTTCGTGCTGGAGGCACCCACAAGTGCTTGATGACATTCCCATACTGCTCCTGTGGTTATTTTGTAACTTCTCAGGGCTAGTAGTGATTGTCTACAGTCTGTGTAGATCCTGATTGTTTTGCCCGTAGTTTGTCTGCGGACAATCTCTTTTGCGGCTATGGTTATGCCCGCCAGTTCAGTTTGTACTATGCTGGCTCGCTCATCCATAGTCCATTTGTATTGGATTTGCAGACTTCTGGAGTATATTCCACATCCTGCCCCCTCCTTCTTTCTTAATCCGTCTGTGAAAATATTGATCACACCTTCACCGGCGGTCTCATTTTCACTATTTGTCTGTATTGTGTAGGGTCTATGAAAGACAAATCGGGGAGAGATACCATCTGTGCATGCCAGTAGAAGAGGCGTCTTCCTGACAGCCTCATTCCACAGGCGACTTCTGGTCTCTCCACAGCCCACATTTGGTTGTAAGCCAACGGACTTGAGGCGTGCCATTGTTATTAAAGTCACTTCTCCTAGATATGGATCCAGTGGTGGCAGACACAGCATTACCTCCATTGCTCTCGTTGGCGTTGTTCGCATAGCTCCTGTTATGCTTAGGCAGGCAACTCTCTGCACTTGGCTGAGCTTGGCTCTCGCTGTAGCCTGTTTACTCTTAAGCCACCAGACCACAGCTCCATAGGTTATCATTGGTCTTATGATGGCAGTGTATATCCACATGACCACTTTGGGTTTCATTCCCCAGGTTTTCCCCACAATCCTGCGACACTGCTCATAAGAAATGTAAGCCTTTTTTAGTCTTCTGTCTAAGTGAAGATTCCATGTTAGTTTGGCGTCAAAGGTTACCCCAAGGTATTTCACTTCTGATGCGAAACTTAATGTTGTATCCAGGAGAACTGGTGCTTTCAGTGCCCCTGGTTTCCTTTTTCTTGTGAAGAGAACCATCTCCGTCTTCCTGGGATTAACAGATAGCGAGTGTTCTCTGCACCATTTTTCAATTATTCTTAGGGCCCCCTGCATCCTTTCACAGAGGAGTCCTTCTAATTTTCCGTTGAGCAGTATTGTTACATCATCTGCGTAGGCGATTGTGTGGAAAACCTCTGAGTTGAGGTGGCGCAAGAGGCTGTCGAGAACTAAGTACCATAGCAGTGGTGATATTACACCTCCCTGTGGGCAGCCTCTCGCGACCATTCCTCGCACAGACGCGTCTCCCACACTAATTTGTACAGCTCTTTTGGAGAGCATGTTGGACATCCAGCTTCCCACAATCGTGGGGACGTTTCTCTCCACTAGGGCTGCCGTGATTTTTGGGAAGGTGGTTTTATCAAACGCACCTTCTATGTCTATGAAGACACCTAGGGTGGACTCTTTATTATCCAAGGATTTCTCAGTCCGACTCGCGACTGCATGGAGGGCGGTATCGGTGGATCTTCCCAATGTGTATGCGTGTTGGTTGGGATGCAAAGGGTTGTCTTTCACTACGACATCCCTTATGTATCGTTCACATAGCTTCTCCATCGTCTTGAGCAGAAACGAGGTTAGGCTGACAGGTCTATATGCTTTGCGGGTGGTGTAATCCATCCGCCCTGTCTTTGGAATGAACACAACTTTCACTTCTCTCCATATCTCTGGAATATGAAGGTGTGCCAAGCTCGCCCTAAATACTTCGACCAGGTGCGGCACTAGTTCATCCAGTCCCCATTGCAGTAAGGCGGGATAAATGCCGTCAATGACTGGTGATTTGAAAGGAGAGAAGCTCTGTATTGCCCATCTTATCCTATCTTCGCTCACTATTTGATTGGCCATTTGCCAATCCAAATCTGAGGGCTGAGTGTCGACTTCGTTTGGCCATTCCTTCCGTTCTGTTATCACAGATTCCGGGAAGTGAGTTTCCATAAGTAACTCTAGGCTTCCACGAAGGTCGGTAGTTCTTGTACCATCGTCCTTTTTTAATAGGCAAAGGTCATGGTCTTTATCTTTGGCGAGGATTTTGCAAAGCCTAGCGGTCTGTGAGTAGTCTTCGATTTCCTCACAGTAGGTTCTCCACGCTTCTCTTTGTCTTTGTCTGACTAGTTTCTTAAACTCTTTCAGGTTGGTTTTATATGACTCCCAATCTGATTTCCTGTTTCGTTAATTTTGCTTTGTTGAACGAGGCCCTAGCCTTCTTTTTGAGGTCAGTCAGCCCCTGACACCACCACTTGGTGGCCTCATTGGACTGTTGCGAGGACCTCAAGGGGCAGGATGTCTCAAAAGCTTGTCTCATTGCTATTTGCAATATTTTAACATTTTAACATTGCTCTATTTCACCACTACTTCCGAGTGTCCTTATGCTAACTCCTTCTAGGTTCTCCCTGAGTTGACATCGATATGTGTCTTTGTCAGTCCTCCGGGGATCTCGGAAGGGTTTTTTCGGTGTCTCAATAAGGTTGATTTCAAAGTTTATCCATTGGTGGTCTGATAGCGTTACGCAGTCAGACACATGCCAATTTTGGATTAGGCTGGATATATGCCACGTTATTAGTGTTATATCTATTATGGTCTGACTTCTGGAGTTTATAAATGTTGGTGTACAGCCCCTGTTGCTTACAATAAGGTTGTTGCCAGTTATATAATCATAAAGTGACTTACCCCTTGCATTGTTGTCTTCACTGCCCCAGGTCACATGGTGTGCATTGGCGTCACAGCCCATGATCAGTTCCGAGTTTTGATTGCGGCAGTGTGCTACCAGTTCCTCCATTTCTTTTGTTGGTGGGAGAGTAGCCGAGTCCTAGGGGAGGTATACTGATGCTAAGACAACAGTTGTTAGTTTATTTGCCACCAAACATTCCACCTTAACGGCCGTTAGATTAGATGTTGAGAGGTGTTGAAGTGGCTGGGTTTTGATGTGCCGAGGGACGTAGATGGCTGTTCTCGGTCTCTCTGTTGTTGGTGAGCTGAAAATAAGTCCACTTAGTCTTGACAATCCTGTTATTTTAGTTTGAACTTTCCAGGGTTCCTGGATTAGTGCCAGTGTATCCTGCTCCTCATCCAGGCGTCGGCACAGTATTGCCGTTGCCGCCCTGCTGTGTTGCAGGTTACACTGCACTATGCTTACCTTACTTACCTTGTTTAGTGTCCCAGCCATCGTGGGATATGAAAGGAAAGTTAGTTAGTCGTTCCCTCCTCTTCCGTTAGAGGGGAGACGACTTCCATCCTTGATGTGCTGGGAGTTGGAGTGATGGCATCCATCTTACCGGATGGCTCATCCTCTCCAACCTCCACTTCCATCTTCTTTTGGGGTTGGGGTTGGGCGGCTTCTGGTTCCGCCTCCTGTTTTCGGCTTTTACCCTTAGGGCGAGAGATTGAAAAAGGTAATGTACCCTCATCGATCTCGCCCCCAGGGTTTTGATGTCCTCGTCTCCGATGCCGAAGACGAGCAGGAGTCCTTTTGGGTTTTCTTTGGCTTCGTGATGGAAAAGGCACCACCTGCGGACGCTCAGCGCTGGGTTTTGACCTGCTAGGCGACCGATCACGACCTCTTTTTCTTCGTGGTCGCTTTCGGCTTCCACGGGGATCCAGAGGGTGGCCTTGGTCAGCCTTGGCAGTTGGTCAACACGAACGACGGCAAGTGTCGCGTTTTCCCACGGCCTCAGGTTTTCCATCGAACTCACTAGCCAGCCCAGTGTGTTGTCGTCATCGCAGACAATCCTGATGATTTCACCAGAATGTGTCCACGAGCGAAACATGGGTGGCTTCATTGGGCTTGTTCCGGGGGTGGACAGAATAGTTTTGTCCAACTCTCCCCTCAGCATTTTCTTGACAAGGACCTCCTTATCCTTTGGGATTTTCCCATAGGGGTTGTCCTTGTCAATTATCGCTACCTTAAGGTGACTTAAGGCAGCGTCCTTGTACCTGGTCGGGGGAGCAGCTGCAGATCCGGGGATCTGTCTGGCCCTCTTTTACCCCCTCGGAGCGGATTCAGAGGAGGTTCCCGACCGGTTTCTCTTTTTGGAAGGTGGCACACCTTGTGGGGGGCTCAGCCTTCCTGTTTTGCGGGATGCCCTTAGGGTGTCCAGCCTTCCTTGGGGGATTTAAATCCCTTGTGGTATTCGGTATTCGGTATTCGCAGCCGTATAGTCGTCAATGTCCTATGACCGATATAGTCCAATTACAATAAGGAATATTCTGTCATGCTGTTTTTACGAATTATGTTCCTTTGAAATAAACAGGAAGCGAATGCCGAACATATAAGATGGCTGTGGAGAGCATCAGAGATGCATGCTTTTGTACACAATTTTTAATACTGTACTGTAGAATTTACTGTTTGGCGTTTTGTTAAATAATACAATCGCCGAACATTTTGGTTAGCTAAGGGGTACATATATCTGCAAACTTTTATGCAACGGTGTTGGTATATGTGACAAAATTCAGGTTTTAAAAAGTAATTTCATAGATAGAGCTCAGCACCTTGCAACTACGGATTTTGGTTTGCGATTCGATTTTTGGGATCTTCAACTGCGTTTTCAATCGTAGCTCCCGTACGACCAGCCATATTTTCAGAATATATAAATTTTTTAATATTATGGAAGTAGAGACGCAATGGTAATTGATCTTTCGTTATTTTATTCAAAAATTGAGTAAAAATAATGTTCTAAATTCTCTACAATTCTCACACGGAAATACATTCTTCCTGATTTTCTTTTCCATTTAGCAGTTATATATATTTTTAATTTACGTTGTAAGAAGTTTTAATTGGCCTCGTAAGTCAACATCATATTTAAGTAGAAAGAGCATAGCACGAATATTGCATTTCCGTAATTTCAGGTTCGCATTCGTGAAGACCCACCACGAATGCCTTTACCTAATTAATTTTGGTGTCATAAACCGCCATAACCATAAAACGATTCTATTTAAATTACATTCGACCCTAATTAAAATCTAGTACATAATGTATTAAATTAGACGACCTAAAATGGTATTGATTGAAATAAATATTTCACGAATCTGTTTCAAGTATAAATACAATATTGTGACGTGTTTTATAATGCACGATTTAAATGAACTTACTGAAAGTATCAATTATGTATTTGTAGTTTATGGTATAAATAACTGGACTCAGGTTGACGCCGTGTATACTGACTTCAGCAAGGCATTTGATTGAATTAACTTCTCAAAAATAATGCTACCGTTAGCTGAGGTTGGCATTCGGAGCGACATCCTGCGCTGGATTTATCCATAAATATCTAATAGAACACAAATAGTCACGGTTCTTGGACTTAGTATGATCCTTTTAATGTACGTTCTGGTGTTCCTCAAGGAAACCACTTTGGACCCGGTTTAGTTTTGTACATACTGCGATCCGTCTCGTAGGAGGAAATTTTTAGTTTATTTTGATACTGATATTTTGTAATTCATTTTATAAGTAATTTATTTATTTGTAAAATAAAATAAAAAAAAAGAAAAATAAAATTGCTGCAATATTTTCCTCTTTTTTGCCGAAGTAAGAGGGGAGTGTAACGAAGCTATTTTCGCCACCTATGTTTGAGGCATTTAAACTCTGACCGGCTTCGTTACTTGCCCGCATTTAACATATAAAATCTACCCACACAAAGGTAAAGACACGCGGCTTTAGCATTAGACATACCGGGCGCGCTACTTATATCTCTCCGATTATATTTGCGTAGACAGTATCGTGTATGAAAACTTAACAAGTGTTTAATCGAGCAGAACCTAGTTCTACTCCCGTTGGTTTAAGTACTAACAGCGCTAATTTTTAAATCAATCCTTTCAGCTTTCAGGTCCAAGGAGTAAGTTGTAATCTCGACTATAGTTCGAGCGTATAGGCCTTACTAGGCAGATCGTTTAGTACAAGTGGGAATGTGGGAAACCCAGTAATAAACGAGCCGCAACAGTAAGTTTTGCTTTACCGCGAGTATCTATTTACTACAAGAGGGAAATCCAGGAGTAAATAGTCTGTCTCTTAGTTTTGGACACAGGCCTATCCGCTTCCCGGAATATTTTGCGTCTGCCGCGTTTTGCCCCAAGGGGGAAATTTCCTAATTCCGTTATCAGACGAAGATATTCTTACTATAGTTCAATTTGTTCATTTTGCTTTGTTTTGCTTGAGCTTAATCCCTATCCGCGACTTTTAACGTTTTTCTCAGCTTTTTGGTAGTTTTTGATATAAATTTTCAGTTGCACGTTTTGTCTGCTTACGCCTGCCTTACTTTGCCTTTTTGCTAATATTGCCTTTTGCTATTTTGCTTATTTATTGCTTGCCCATTTTGTACATAGTTTTCTTGTTGTTTTACTAAATAAATTTTATTTTCTATTGTTTTCGAAACTGGTTGTTTTATTTATGCACTGATCGCCTGGTCAAAACTTTCTCCACTGTTAACTACCCCGGTAGCGTGTTTCAGCGCTTTTAATTCTGAAACTGGCGACCGAGTCCGTAACCTTCAGTAACTGTTTCATGTTTTGCAATTTTTTAATGTATGTTGATGATTTAAAATTACTTCTTGCAATAAATTCAATAGAGGATTGCGGAAACATTCAAAGTGATTTAAACAGACTATGTACGTATTGCACGCAAAAGATATCATTGTTAACAATAAAACAAATGTTGCTCAATGACTTTTACAAAGAATCGTAATATTACACATTTTGATTGTAATATCAATGACGAAAGTCTGAAGGTAGTTAGTGAAGTGAGAGACTTAGGTGTTATATTAGATAAAAAATAGTTCTTTCAACTATGTATCCTATCCAACCATCCGAATTCAATTATATTTGTTTATTATGCATTTGTACATAGAAAACTAAATTTTGTCTCATCGGTTTTTGAATACATGTGTTACATAAGCAGAATTGAAAATATCCATAATCAATTAGTAAAATTCTTGGCAAGTAGATTCAGTTTACCTGTAACTAATAATAATTATTATAAAATAGTCCAGGGAAATGTTTAAAAAAAGTACCATGTTCGGGACTGTGACTCATCCAGGCAGAGACCACGATTTTTAGGTAGTATAGGTGTCAATAAATGAAACCTATATAAAATCTGCGGTCGATTTTCTGCATATGTTTATTTACAGCCATTTTAATGCAAAAAAATGGAAAAAATGTGTTTTTTCACACTTTTTCACCTGCTAGTAAAAAGTAAACTATCTTACAGATAAATCAAATGAATCACCTTGTAGGAAATTAAAAAAGCTTTAAAATGGCGGTTGTTAAATCTCGATATAGTTAATTGTTGCTAAGATAATTGCAAAATGCGGAATTTTATTCAATAAACAATACCTTGTGTAAAAAACAATCTACTGTTTTGTCCTTGCGTAAATAGTTGACTCTCATAGTGCTTAATATCTGGTAAAAATTTCAAATCGATTCACCAAATATTTTTTGCAAAATTGCATTAATTTATCCCAGAGACCTTTTTTTTGCAACCCCACCACGTCCAGAGAAATCAAAATACAATGATTCTACGGCCTCCACCTGAAAGGGAAAGACTTGATTTACCAAAATGCTTTGTTAGATATCGAAAAAATTAATTTTCAGACCTGCAAAATGACGTTGCAAAAGAACTCAGATTTTTACCTTATAAACAAATAGAATAATTTTTTAACAATTGATTGTAGAGCATCGGTTTTTCGATATTTAATAAGCTGATATTTTTACACGAATTTTGAAAAAAAAAGAAGGTCCTAGGTCAATTTGGGGCAAAGTTAGCAATTTTTTTTCAAAAATTCATAGCTCCTTTGTTTATAATATTTAAGAAACGTAACAAGCGCCATTTTAAAGGGGAAGAGTTCAACTTTTAGTGCAAAAAGTTTGAAAATGATTGTGAAATTAATTGTAATGACGACGATGATGATATTGAGAATATTAATTTAATGTTAGATAACTTTGATCATTCTAATGTTGATGATAATGAGCCGATCCTAAAAAAAATACGAGTTGATTGATTTTACCTTACTAGAATGTGTATAGGTATATTATTAAGTAAATTTATATGTGAATCGACAAATATTCTGTATTATTATAAATTACAGCGTTATTTATATCGAACAATGTGTTTCTTTTCACACTTTACAAATTCTATTGTTTATAACTTAATATAACAGTAATTTATATATTTAATTGTACACAAACCTTTCCTATAATTTTCAATAAGAATAATACAAAAATTTTGATAATGTATAAAAATATTTTTTTGTAAAATGTTTAAACAAATTACAGGTAATTATTACTCTCTTATTATTTTGGAGCAGATGTGTTGAACAATAGAAAGTTTCTACTGTATCATACAAACCATTATACATGACAAACGCTGTCACTACATGTACATTCACACGCGTGTTGTATACTTCTACGAAGGAAGTAATGGTTTGTTTTATTATTTATTAATAATTAATAATACGCAATTTAATAAGAGCACTTTTCATAAATTGTATGGTAATTTTGCATTTGAAAAATATCTTAAAAATGTAAATTATATCGAATAGAGTGTTTTTATTTTATAAATTTGAAAAATTCAATTGTTTATAACAATAATATATATATTTACATGTACATAAGCCTTTTCTACAACTTTCAACAAGAACAAAACAAAAAATTTTGATATTTTGCAAAAAAAAAAATTTTTTTAAATGTTTAAACAAATTACATTGTTAATATTAATGTTAATAGTTTAACAGATTGAATTTTATTAACGTACGCAAAAAGGTACCCCAAATTGAAAAAAGAAACATCAAAATCGGTTAACAAACACCAAAGTTATGACTTATGTGGTCAGTTTGAAGATGCTGTTTCAATTTTCGAATGCGCGGATTTGAGGGTTCCCCCTCCACAACCTCCGAGCTAAGTTGATTCGAGCCTCATTTTAGAAGCTTTGCCAACAGTTTTGAGAAAGTGCAATCATTTTCAAATTTTTTACACTAAAAGTTGAACTCTTCCCCTTTAAAATGGCGCTTGTTACGTTTCTTAATTATTATAAACAAAGGAGCTATGAATTTTTGAAAAAAAATTACTAACTTTGCCCCAAATTGACCTAGGACCTTCTTTCTTTTTCAAAATTCGTGTAAAAATATCAGCTTTTCAAATATCGAAAAACCGATGCTCTACAATCAATTGTTAAAAAATTATTCTATTTGTTTATAAGGTAAAAATCTGAGTTCTTTTGCAACGTCATTTTGCAGGTCTGAAAATTAGTTTTTTCGATATCTAACAAAGCATTTTGGTAAATCAAGTCTTTCCCTTTCAGGTGGAGGCCGTAGAATCATTGTATTTTGATTTCTCTGGACGTGGTGGGGTTGCAAAAAAAAGGTCTCTGGAATAAATTAATGCAACTTTGCAAAAACTATTTGACGAATCGATTTGAAATTTTTACCAGATATTAAGCACTATGAGAGTCAACTATTTACGCAAGGACAAAACAGTAGATTGTTTTTTACACAAGATATTGTTTATTGAATAAAATTCCGCATTTTGCAATTATCTTAGCAAGAATTAACTATATCGACATTTAACAACCGCCATTTTAAAGCTTTTTTAATTTCCTACAAGGTGATTCATTTGATTTATCTGTAAGATAGTTTACTTTTTACTGGCAGGTGAAAAAGTGTGAAAAAACACGTTTTTTTCCATTTTTTTTCATTAAAATGGCTGTAAATAAACATATGCAGAAAATCGACCGCAGATTTTATATAGGTTTCATTTATTGACACCTATACTACCTAAAAATCGTGGTCTCTGCCTGGATGAGTCACAGTCCCGGCCGAAACCTCATTTCCCTGGATTAAAACTTTAAAGCTACACTTTAAATTGGTATCTTTCTACGATGGGCGAATATTGCTGATTTACTACTACTGCACGAAACAACATGATAAACTGTTAAAATCTATTATCATCTATCCATTTTTACAACCCATCTAGGTATTTTAGAAATAATAATTTTTTTATTCAGCCATTTAGTCGCACAAATTTGAGCCTTAATTTCCCTTTGTTTCGCATAGTAAGACATTTTAATAATTATTGTACTGAAATATTTTTAACAACGCCAACGTCCCTTTTTCTAAAAAATTGCTTAAAAAAGATGTTTCTCATTGTTTCGTGAACATTTTTCGTTGTTTGTTTTTTATTTAAATATTTTGCAATTTACCTATAATTTCTTTTTACTTACATTTTCCCATTTTATACCTAGTGTGGAATTTGTATTGGAATTTTTGTGGAATTGATATTCTATGTGTTTCCCAAAGTTAATAAATAAATAAATAACATAAATAAATAGCAATATACCCAATTAATGACATCACTATCTTTATGAGATCATAAGGCAGTGATGTTATTATTGGTATTATTACTTATTATTGAGAACCTTTTAGTTTCATGGACAACACAACACAGTGGTAGAAAGTCCATTACGAATTTCGAATCACCCTGTATATGATATACATATACTCACGTCTTGTACGTTTACATCAAAATGTTATTTTTCGTGTGATTGACCTGGTACAAAAATATTTACTTGGAATTATCGTACATTGCACTATTTAAGTGAATGTAAAAATAGACAGAATACCATCGAGACACTTAGCAGCATAAATTGCTGAGTATAATTAAGCATTTGCGAATACTACGGTTCATGAACAGAGGAAAGTGGAAGGGTTCTTGCCTTTGAAACTGTCCCTTCTAACATTGTTTATTGTCTGAGAGATCACAAGGGAATTTTAACATCCGAGCGAGACATTCGGCTATATTAATCATACAAAATTCTTAGTTACAGCTATTTGAAGAGGATGTTTCCTGCGAATATATTGAATTTTGTTTTTGCTTATCCTTGTCATTTAGGGCGTTTCAAAATACTTAAATATGAATGTTTGAAATTTTCATTGTGAATAAATAACAGTATTAATTTTAATCATAAAAGCGCTTCATTACTTGAACAATGGGAATTGTATACACACCAACTAGATTTCAAAGCAATATATTCAGGGACCAAGTTATCATTTTTACCAACTAACTAACATACAAAGCAAGTTAAATAAGAGCTTGTAAAAAATGAATCGCTTTAAAAAAGCTGGCAAAAACATATTACTTAGGTACTATCGATATTGAGGTCGGTGTAAAAATGAACAAATAACGAATTTAAACGTTTTTTTTTTAACTAATATTAATATTAATATTATGTAATAAGGTTCGATTAACTGAGCGACGCGATGGTGAAATTGTATTTCATAAATTTCGACCTTTTCTGAAGACGGTTTATTTTTTCATTTTTTTATCTTGAAAAAATAAACTTTCGGCTTTATTAAAGATAACTTCAAAAATTAAACACTATCGACGACGCGTCATAGTGTTTTAGAACAATGTTCAGCATTGATCCTACTCTAGAGATTTGTCTCACGTTTGCAAAAATGCCTCAAAATTAATTCATTTGTTTTAAAATTATGAAGGATCAGATATCCAAACAAAGAAACAATAAAACAGACACTTAGATAAAAATCTAGTGTGTCAATTCATAATTAAGTGTGTTTTAATTTTGTTAAATTTAGAAATTAATTATTTTAATTTGGAATATATTCTGTATTCATCTTGCAATAAAATACTATAATTGTGGTCTTATTTTTTTCCTGGTAATATTGATGTCATTAAAATTGCAAAGGTTAATTGTAGGATAATTATGACGATGAATTTTGTTTTATTTTCTCTTCACCTGGAAATTCCGTAGCATAGTCCATTTTACTGAAAATACTTATTTATTCTACAGCTGAATAAAAAGTTGTGTCAGTATAAAAGGAAGTTCCACCCCATCTCATAAAGTTTCTATGGCATGAAAACATGTGCTCCGGTTTAAAGTAGAAATTCCTGCATCCACACCTGGAAATGCGTGTTTTTGTACAATATGAAATTTTTCCTTTCATTAAAGTCGGCCGTATTTATTAAAATCTGAATGCACGATTACCAAGCCAACTACTGCAGTACTAGCCAACAACGCAAATTAATGTAAATAAAATGTTCATTAAAAAACTTTGGGAAACTATGAAATGAAAGGTGTAAAAAGTAATTTGTGTCAAGTCAGTACTTCAATATCTTGAAAACAAAAATAATAAAATGGAAGTGTATTCATTACTATTGGGAAAACAAAAGAGGAGCGTCAACAGGTTGTTAATACAAGTAATATTAACAACATAATTACGGCAAGAATACGGAATATAATGTATACAAAAACCAGTGGTCATAATAAATGTGGTAGTCTCTTTTAAGAAATAAATCTGGGATAATCTACACGGAACATATGTAGAGACAGTGATATACTTATTTTTATTTAATTTCACGTGAGAAGATAAAACTCCAGAATAGCAAGAAGAAGACTCGGAAGAAGAAGAAGATAACATATTTTTTTAAAAATTATATTAGAAATTACACAGAGTGTCTGCTGCATACGTATAAATATTTTACAGGAACATGCTGGCCTAGAAGAAGTAAGAAATCCTTATATTTTTTTTCTCAAACTCATTTTTTGGTTTAAAATTAATTAGAAATAGGCAATGTTTTCAATTTCGACAGTACAAGTATAAACAGAAGACAGAAGGACAAGGATATCGCGCTGACTTGTCGTATCAATAACATGGGTTTTACGGTGTTGCCGTATAAAATATTTTTACTTTTACCTTGTTTAATCAGTTTCGAAATGAAAACACCAACTGCCATTTAATTGATTGATTAATTTACCAGCGTGCGGTAGGCATTGCTGCCACTCCCAAGTTATTCAGCTGGGCCTGCTACGTCCACGCTGGGTTGGACTAAGGTCATACTTGTTGCCAGCAGCGAGAGCCACATGGCGCATGATAAAGGAATATGGGATGGGAGGTGTAGGTATTTGTGAGATGCGTTACCGCATTATGTCGTGAGGGAGCGTTTAAGCCCCCTTTTTTGTATTTTTTGTTCTGGGCTTCTGCCTATTCTGGGTCTTCTTGTGAGATATGTTGCCACATTGTGTCGCTGCTATCTGTGCTCCTATTTTTGTACTTCTGTTTCTACAAGTCTTCTTCTTCTGAGGCATCTGATTCCTCCGTTTCTGATTCTGGTAGAGTATATATCGCTCCAATTTCTTTGTGAAATCCATTTTTTCCCCTCGCTTTTCTTTCCCAGTATGTTTGGCCTTTTCCTAGTTTGTTCATGATCCTCTCGATTGTTGTTTTCCACGTGTAACATGGTCTCCCAATTTTAAGTTTGCTGCTGTTCAGTGTTAGTGCTTTCTTCAGTAGGTGTGTTGGTTCCCTTCTTTGGACGTGTCCCCAGTACTTCATTGCGTACATTTCTATCCTTTTTGTGATTGTCTTCCCTTCTAGTAGTGTTGATGTTTTATGTCGTTGTTTTTGCCCTGTTGTTTTTCTAAGTAATTGGATGATGTCTCTTTCAGCTCTTCTCAAACTTCTTCGGTTGGCTTTTGTTGTTGTCGCGTTTTTAACTCCATATGTCATTGTTGGCAGTATGATGGCTATGTACAGTCGTTTGGCCAGACCCCACGATAGTTTGTTTTTCTCGATGAACGGTATAATTGCTCTTGTGACTCTGTATGCTGTTTTTATTCTCTCCTTTACTGTTTCTCTCCTTTTCAGTTGGTTCGTCAGATATGTTCCTAGGTATTTCAGTTTGTTCGTTGTTCTTAGGGAGTAGTCACCTATTTTGTATTCTTCTCCACTGATCCGACTCTCTTTTGTTGATGGGTCTCGCTCCATTATTAGACTTTTCTTGAAATTTATTTTCAGCCCAGATGCGTCCAAATGCGGTTTCATGTTTTCTAGGAAGTTGAGAATTTGTTGCTCTTCTTCTGCGACGATTAGGAGGTCATCGGCGTAGGCTAATATGATTGGGGTTTTCAGTGTTTCCGTGTCTTCGTTAAAATTTGGTGTTTGCCTTATTGTGTTTTGTATCGCTTGGTCTAGGACCGTGGTGAATAGTCGGGGGGATAGGGGGCATCCTTGTTTGACTCCTCTGTGCTTTTGTCTGGTTTCCGTCATTTATCCGAACCATTGTATGGCAGTTGTTTCATGAAGGCAGGTTTTTATTATCTTGTTTATTAGATAGTGCGGCACTCCTTTGTTATACAGGGTGTTGACTATGGCTTCGTGACTGATAGTATCGAATGCCTTTTGGAAATCTATAGCGGCTGTATGCAGTTTTGTCCCTTCTCTCCATTTTTCTTCCAGTATTCTTCTGGTGGTGTACATGTGGTCGTCCGTTGATCTGCCTTTGATGAATGCTGTCTGGTAGTCTGGCGGTCTTCCAATGTACTTCTCTAGTTGCTCGAGAAGGAATTGTGCGTAATATTTGTATCCTATGCTGCAGAGTGTTATTCTTCTGTAGTCTTCTATGGTCTGTGGCGAGTTGGTTTTTGGGAAGGGTATTTGTATAGTCTTGGTCCATTCCGTAAACAGAGGCGTGTTTTCTGTCCATACCCTGGTGATGATTCCTAGGGTTTGCTCCTTTAGTTTTTCCGTGCCGTAGTGTATTAACTCGTTGTTTATTTTATCTACTCCAGGTGCGGTGTTTCTTCTAGCTCTGGCTATTATTTCTAGCAGTTGGTCTCTTGATGGTGGCTTGTCCAAGGGCCAGTGGTCTGTTTCTTTTATTAGTTTTGTTCGTTCTTTATTTGCTTTCTCTTCTTCCTCCAGCTTCTTGGTCCAATGTTGTATTGGTATGTATCTTCTCCTGTGGGTACTGTTGTTTCTTCTATATTTTTTCAGATATTTGAAGGTTTGGTTTAGTCGTTGTCCTGTTGGAAGTGCTTCTATGTTTTCGAAGAATGATTTGCATTTTTCCTCGTCGTGGTTTCTCTCCGCCTCTCTTTTTTCCCTCAGTGCTTCTTTTAGTTTTTCGTTTATATTCCCCGTCGGCTGTTGTTCGCCTGTGGCCTTCATCTTTTTTAGCTGTTCGTACTTGTGGTTTTTTTCCTTTCTTGTCGGGCTCATAGGTGATCTGTCCCTTTTTAACGTTTTTCTTGCTGCGATTTTTATTTTTGCGCCCATTGATGTCCAGTCTAATTCTTCTCCTGTCAGTTGGTTTTCTATTTCTTCACCGTATTTCTTCCGATAGTCTTCGTGCTGTAGTAGGGAAATATTCCAGGTACTGTGTAGTGTCTTGTTGTTTTCTTGACTTGTTTTTCCTTCTTTTATTTCCAATTTTCCGTATAGAATTTTGTGGTCTGTATTGATTTCTGCTGCTCTTTTTGCTATAACGTTCTTGTTCCTTTCTCTTATCTCTCTGCTTACCAGGATATGATCTACTTGTGAGGTTGATCTTCCATTGCTCCAGGTGTCAGTTTGGCTTTTGGCCCATGTGTTTCTTATTGTTAGGTCAAACTTGTGTGCTAGATTTTTCAGCGCGTTTCCGTTTTCATTTGACCAAGTATGAAGTAATGTTTTTCCTATGATGCTTTCATCCTCCTCCGTCTGATCGTCTTTTCCTATATGCGCGTTGAAGTCTCCTAATATTATGATGGGCATTTTTCTTTTCTCGTTTCTTCTGGTTTCTTGAGTTAGCTGCTTAATACCATTCCTGCTCTCTTGTCTGAGGGTACGTGGACTGTGTAAACAGTCAGTATGTTTTTAAAGCACTCATGAGAATTTTTTAGATTTGCTGAAACCGGAAACCAGGATGGGCAACAATTTTATCGAAAATTTTTGTTATTTTTGAATTAATTTAATTAGGCGCGATGTACTGTTACTCTGATAGTAAGCCCCTGGGGTTTAGTCATATATGTATAGCTGAAAGAGAAATTGTTTATTGACTTATCTAATTTATTGCCCGACCTGTTTATGAAATTCTTTAAGTTGTCTACAAAATGTGACTGATTTATAAGTGGTTATTGGACACTTAGCTTGATTTATGTTTCCTTTCTGCTCCCTTCGTCGAATGCTCGATCTGTCAGCTTTTTTCACTGCACAACACTGAAGAATTTAATCACGTATTTATTAATTATTGATTATTGGCACTTATCACTTAATTGTTGTTATGTTGACACCACCACCGTATGTAAAATTTTTTACTCAATAACTAGGGTAATTTTGGCCTATTTAGGCCAACTTATTACCAGTCTTTTTCACGATTTACTGGCCGTTTGTAAAGCGTTTGTAAAAAGCGTCTAGTCACTCTCAAGTACGAGCTTGGACTCCTAAATGAAAACACCAACTGCCATTTAATAATAATAATTTACTCATTGTCATAGCAGTTTTTCACAAATCACAATTATTCCATAGATTTTATTAGAAAGAGTAGAACGTGCAGGTCGACTTTTTGAAGCTCCTTGTGCCTTCATTAAAAAAATGTCATTAGCCTCAGTAATTTATTGTCTGTAAAAATGATTTTAAGGATGAGAATAAAATATTACCATTTTTTTTTTATTATAGAAAATTTCTGTACCCATCGTAGTAAATAAATTAATAGGGTTTAATTTAATTTCAATAAACACATAATTCATCACCTCATTCATTACACGGTTTTATTTTTACTATCAATTTACTTTAAAACTAGATAAATCGAACACATTGACAACAGTGTATGATTGGAAACAGCGGCCTACCTACGGCTAAACAACGTAGCATGAAAACACACGAACATTTTCTTTGAATCGCAGATACCGACGGCGGAGGAATCCTTTAGTGAAAGAGATAAAGACATATAAAGTTGAAAACATCTAAAGTCAGTTTATTATTAAAACATGTAGCAGACGTAATAACAAATTAAAGAATTCTAGTTGATCTGCATTTTTTTTCACAGATTTAAAAGCTCAAATACGACTTCGAAAAATCAAGTGATTTGCTGGCCGCATAAAACTGCTATTAAATGGTCCACCCTTAGCCATTTAGCCATAGTTTTTGTGCTGTACCACTGCTGACTTATTTATGTGACGTAATCAATAACATTACTTAACGATGCTCCCTTTATACAAGCCAAATTGTCAACAATTATTCAGACTTTTATTTAAATGACGTTATAATTTATCTTATAAAAAAAAAGAATTCAGAGTGTACACTGTGTACAGCACTAACATTATTTACATGCAATTTATTAATAAAGTTATTCTTTTTCTCGATAATTATACACAAACAAAATATTAATATCTAGTGGCAAGTGTAAAAAAAATATATATTAGCAATTTTGCTGTGCAAACTTAAATTTTTAGTTTTCACTTTTTAACATGCTTCTAATAGCTTGACCTGTAACATTATAAGCAAATCTTAATAACTCACTTTTCACCCACTTCTAATTGTCGTATCGATTTAAAACTTTGTAAACTTATGCAATTCTAGTGACAATACAACAATATGGTATCAACAACCTTGTATGATGATACAGGTGGGAGAGTCAAAGGCACTCCTCAATGGCATATCACCGGCGACTCCACCATAAACTCGAATTTTCCGCGACAGAGAGAGTGAGAGAGAGAGAGAGATAGAGAATAAATAATTATAGTTTAAAAACAAAAAACACGCTTAAATTTAAAAGTGTGGGACGCATTTATATTAGTCCAGAGAAATAAAACTTCCTCTGCGGAATGAGGCTGAACAAGCTGAATTTTTGCAGTGACCTTCGTTTTATTGTTCTAATGAAGCACAAAAAAATCTCATATGCCTACCCTTGTGCGTCTTCAGATATCGAAGGTCAAAGGTCATGAAAATTGGTTTTTCGCGAAAATCTCGCTTCCAGTGTACCTGACGTCGTAATAACTCATAACAAAACTTACGTAAAATAGTATTCTCTATAATATTCTCATATACATGTTTTTCGTACGACCAACCGTTTTCGAGATATAGCATGATCAAGCGGGAGCGCGCATTCCTAACAGGTAATACTGTATTATACTGCAGAGCTATAAATATAAAAGCACTTTTCTTAATCTGTTAGACTGGAAAATTAAATTCCCATCATTAAAGCCGTTAAAAATTTGTTTATTTATAAAAAAATATATAATAAATAATTAATAACAAAAAATACATTCTTTTCCACACCACGCCTTATGTTTCCTTGCCTTCCTCCTCGTCTTCGTCTGGTTCCACTAGCACCTCGATCAACACATTATCTTCGTCAGACGCTTCCTCTATATCTGTTGGCTCTATGTCTGTTGGCAAAACCTCTTCAGGCTCAAGGTCACTGAAGTCTTCGATGTTTTGCAACTCTGTTGACGGGTTCAGACATGCCTGTCCGTGACACTGACCACAAACTTTGGAGCATGGCAGCCCGACTTTTCTACATCCGCACTGCGCACCACACCCCTTTTTACAATTACAGAATATTGTATTTAATAGTTCGTTTGGAGCAGGTGGCAGTAGTGTTGTTTTCGGCTGTAATATGTCGTTTTTTAAATCCCAACCCCACTCTTCGAGTTGTAGATTTTTCCCTAGCCAGATCTGTACTTGGTAGTAGACCCGATAAATATGCTGTCCAGCTGCTTCATTGGTAGGTGGAAGGGATGACAATTAACAGGTCTATTAAGTCGTGTAGCCTTAATGAATTGGGTGTATCTAAATTTGTCAAGGTTCACTTCATCTTTTGGAGCACCATACATAGCTAACAGAAAACGCTTTCCGTTCTGAAATACTGTATCTGGCGGGCAGTTTTCTGCTTGAAATATTTGAGCCGAGTGAGTCAAATCGGGATGTTTCTCAAACATTGTCATAACCCTAAGTTTTCCTTTGTTGAATAGTGCCGATGTAGTGTCGCATCCAGTGAGGGCATGCAAAAACAAAATATGTTCTTTGTAATGATCGATATTTGTCGAGACTTTTAGACGAATAAATTAGTGTTGATGTAGTCCCTTTGCCAATTTTCTTTAAGAAAATTTGTCGGTGATGTGACTGAGTTCGTCCTATTAAGAGAACAAGCAAATCAATGTCTTCTCCAATAATGATGGCGGTTCTTTCTTTTTCCGATACTTCCATGGCTGTTTCGATGATTAGAACGTCTGCATCATCCTTGGCTTGTTTTGTAGCGATGTTGGGAGCTTGTAGTTGTTCAATAAGCATTTCAATAAAAAAAATTTTGTTGAATCGGTTTGATAAGAACTCTTCTTGGGTGACTGGCACAATCATTGTTGCATCAAAGCGAACTTCATAAGATGTAGACAGTGCAGTGCTTCGTCTTAATTGCTCCATTGCTTTTATATTTGTAGAGTTGTCTGAGTATCCGTCAAATATAACAATTATGTTAGAACCAAAATGCCTTTGCAAATATGTAACATATCTATCGAGAGTGTCGGAGAAAGTATCGTTTTTGTTCCATACGACACGATGTAGCAAGAATCCACCGTCGATGACGTAGGTTACATTATCTTCATTGAGTTCAATATTGACAGGCTCCATCATATTATACAATTTTGATTTTGTGGTTTTTCGCATGCCCTTATTGTCAAATAGTGATGTTGGATATGGATTTAAATCATACTCAAAATATTTTTGCAGATGATCGTCAAACTTTTTGTTAATAGTTATTCTTTGGAAAAGTAGCAAAGGATCTATAGCAACTTTAGAATTTCGAATCTTAACGGATCTGTTGATCGTTGAAAGCGGAAGAACTTTGTCTGCGCGCTTCAATTTTATTGGTTGGTCGTACGAAAAAAATGTATATGAATAATTTTGTAGATAATACTATTTTACGTAAGTTTTGTTATGGGTTCTTACGACGTCAGATGCACTGGAAGCGAGATTTTCATGACCTTTGACCTTCGATATCTCAAGACGCACAAGGGTAGGCATATGAGATTTTCTTGTACTTCATTGGAACATCAAAACGAAGGTGTCTGCAAAAATTCAGCTTGTTCGGCCTCACTCCGCAGATGGCCTTTTTTTTACCTTATTTCATTGGTCTATATAGCAGTCTAGGCTTAATGAACAAAATGTAATGTAATGTACCTACCTGTATAAGTGCGCCCCACGCTTTTAAATTTAATTACCTAATAATTATTTTTAGTTTTTAGTGCGCTACTCACGAACGCGTGTTTTTTAGTTTTTTAAACTATAATTTTTACTTTCGATCGACACCAGAAGTGAAAGAGTATTGTAATCGTCCAAAAATCTACTTCGAGTTTTTGACGATTACCATTTATTTGGTATGGTAATTACGTAACTTGTATTATTTTCACATTCAAGTAACTTAAAAAGATAATAAGGTGCACTGGTAACGTCCACGCACGTTACTTTATGTCAAAGGATGAATGTGTTATTTGACAAAAGAAAGAAAAACGCAGAAAATGACTGAAGTGTTTTTACACAATTTCTCTTTTTAATTATAAAACTCCAATTTTAACCATTGAATATTCTTGCAAAATCTCGACTATTAAGCAAAGTTTATTGCCTTGATCCAATCAAGTATTTCCATTTGACCTACATATACCAAGAAGCTGAAAGAGGGTAGAAGGCATCTACAAACACATTTGACTATAACCTATAATTCATAAGTCAACTCGCGGCTACTATTTCATTAGAATTGAATACCAGATGTATGTGATAACCACAGATCACGCTAGAATTTAGTAAGTATCTCCTAAGCAAGCAGGCTTTGTTAAAAAATAAGTTACTAGCAAACAAAAATGATTTGTAACTAATCAAGAACATTGTGGAGCAGCGAGAGATACGTTTCAGATACATTGCGGAAACTAGAAATGTAATACCGTAGAAATGCGTCAAAGAAAATGCCGTCCAAAATTTGGTGTAGTCAAT
This sequence comes from Rutpela maculata, assembly GCA_936432065.2. Lineage (NCBI taxonomy): Eukaryota > Metazoa > Arthropoda > Insecta > Coleoptera > Cerambycidae > Rutpela > Rutpela maculata. The sequence continues at coordinate 206,493,285 of OW386286.2, read as the reverse complement.
ATCATGATTAGTTGCATTAGAATCATTATATTTGAAATTTAATTACCCATAATAATATGTAATTTGTATCGCGGTTTTCGAGTAATTACTAATTATAAGGTCTATCCCAACAAAAATTTCAGACGTAATGTAATTGGTTGAAGAAAATATCTGATTGATCAGCAAACCACTATGACTAGATTGTGACTTCTGGATGGAACAAATGTTTAGTAAATGTTTTAGGCTTTATTCAGCATCAAAGTACAGAATAGGTATAACTTTATAATATGAGGCAACTAGAGGACTGGTCATCATTGACATTTGAATTCATAATGATATTAAAAATATACTTACCAACAAAACAAGAAATGTGAAATGTTTCTGCAACAATGAAAATTATGATATATTTATCAGAAGTATAACAGACATGTTTCTGAAAACTTTTTCATTTACTCCTCACTACAATTTTGTTACAATCGTTTCTTACTTGATTCGTGTTTACTGGGTGAAGTAATTCTAAGCGGAATAAGATTCCTAATTTGGATATTTAGATGATACCATCTTTTGCAGCAAATGAAGATGCGGTCATACAGTTGCTTGTAAACAATAAACTTTGAGTATGATTTATGGGTAATTTATAATAAACCGAACAAAAGAAAGCCATCCAAACACAAGATTCGTGAGTGTGCTGTTGTAAATGAGATGGTATACCTTAAAATTCTTATTGATGATATTAACTGCTAATATGAGATTTGGCGGAAAACAGAGATAGCAAGGACGATCTTGTAATTGTATACTTTGTAGAATCTTACAAGTGTGAAATTGAACAGGCTCTAAGACTGTACTGTTGAAGATGGGAACACCTAGACATCTTAGTTTCCATTATACGCCGACTATGTAAATAATATTCTGTTTTTGCTTCGACAAACACCACTTCATTATCAGCCAGCCAAAGTTAACGTTCCAGTTTTCTCCATTTCTTTATGTCTTTGACACATTACTTGTTAATAAGGGAGGTGGGTCTAGAGTGGAGAGGTTTGTTACGAGTTCCTTGGATATCCCATCACATTAACAATAATAGAGCGGTTAATTATTCAGGAAAACTAGATGGTGAACTGCAAAGAAGACGTCCTCCAAAACGTTGGGTTGATGTATCAAGGAATTGATGGAATGGAAATGTGTGGAGGTCGTACACCGTAACAGGCAACAGCGGCGATGGATGGCGTGATAGAGTCACGTGTGCCATACAGCAAATGGAGGGAAGTTTGCATGAATCATAGTATGGCTGTGGTGATGTTGTGAATAAGAGAAAAGAAGTAGGAGACTACCCCAGAATGGATTTATGGGAAACACTGAGTTCTGCAATACTCCCTACAACCCATCAAATTGGAACAAATTTCGACATTTGACGGAAAAAACTGATAAAGTTTTGAAACGTGGCAAAGATGTTCACTAAGGTCTACTATTAAACATACTAAAAGTCTCCAACTGTTGCGCTCGAGCCGCCATCTTGGAAAAATGGCGCTCCGATTCAGATTTTTGTTTGCATCACTCTAACAATTAGCTATATCGAAATTATGTTTATATAAAAAATAAAGCTTATAAAATTCTCTACAAAAAATGTTATATGCATTGTTTTCGTATCCTATTATTATACTCTTTGAAAATACGAAAGCAAAGAGTACATTGCGTTTCATCGACACATTTCAAAAATAGTAAATATCGCTCGTATAAAAAAAAATCATATCATTTTGGTGTCATAGAATTCACAACAACTTTCAAAATGTCTGTCATGGGTCCGTCTTTCTCCAGTCCGCTCGTGTCTCCGTCTACCTCTCCGTCCGTCATGTCTATTTTAAGCTAATTAACTTAAAAGAGAAAAGTACGATTTTGTTGCAATTTGGATAATCAATAGTGTTAGCTAGAGCAAGAACCCCAGCATTTTTGACAAAAAATCGATCAGTAAATATAAATATTATGAAAATTTTTATGAAAAAAATAAGTGTTGTAGTAATCTTTGTAACATTGTAGGTTTAGGTGCCATAATTATAATTTTAATGATCTGCCGATGATACCATCTTGATTGTAGAAACGTTGTTCAGTATACAATCAGTATCTTTGCATTTATAGAATATTACCTATGGTGTTGCAACACTCTTCACGTGCCTTTTTTTTCATAAAATGTTTCATAACCTTTATATTTACTGATCGATTTTTTTCAAAATCAATAGGACCTTCCTCTAGTTAACACTAACTTACTGTCCAAATTTCAATAAGATGAGATTTTTCTCTTTTAAGTTATCGTACTCAAAAAAACATGGCGTACAGAGAGACAGACGGACAAACGACAAACTGACAAACAGACGGACATATGACAGATATTTTAAAGTTATTCGGGATTCTACAACTAACATAATACAAATTTTATATTTTTACGAGTGATATTTACGGTTTTAGAAATGTGTCGATCAAATGTAATTTTCATATTTCCGAGTCAGAAAACCTGACCATCATTTTTCCAAGATGGCGGCGCGAGCGCAAGAGATGAAATTGAGGACTTTTAGCATGCTTAACAGCGGGTTTTAATGAACATTTCTGCAAAGTTTCAAAACTTATCAGTTATTTCCCTCTTATTTTCCCTATTTGACTAGAGTACTAACATCTTTACATTTGCTCTAACGAGGATCTAGATCCCAAGTAACATAGCACTGCCAACTGCAACTCATGTGAGATTTTGTCGAATGCGTACAAAAAATATAGCTCGAATTACTTCGTAAATAATCTTATTACTATTTTAATACACGGTGCATGTAGGGATATGTTCATAGCCCTGCGGAGTAGTATATATTTCTAACATTTGTCAAATAGATGTAATATAATTCAAAGATGACTTATTTGCTGGAATACATGTTTAGATGAAGCTCTTCTCGAGTGCGACAGCTTTTACCCTCTAGAGGACGGAGGTGTGTGATATATGCAATATGTTCTCAAGTATACCAGATGCAAAGTAATACTTTAATGCGGTGATGTGCTATAAAACATTTCCTTCCTTCTAGCGCGTCCACAGTGTATTGTCACCAACTTGACAATCTATTTTTACATTGACAGAATCTATATTTTTCCGCACTCTCCTGGCTTTTTACTCATTGCTTTTATGGGTATTGCACAAATAAATTTCCCTCAGGCATAAATAAGGCTTTTGCGTTTCCACTTCTGTATGCCTTATTACAAACATTTGTATACAGAGTGTTGGAGAAATAAGTCCTGTTTATTTAGAAACTTGTTCTACATGCAGATATAGTAAGAAAAGTTGCTTTAAACACGTGTCCGGAAATGATTCTTAAGGTAGTTACGGCATTATGAGGATGAAGCCTCAATAACACAGGTCTACAAAAAAAATCTGCTCCTAGGACTAAACCTATCATGCCTTAAGTATTTTTGTGTGCTGAATCCGAATTTTCAATTCAAACAAATTTCTACCGCGTAGATTTCCAGTAAATCCCGATTTTTATTGTCAAAAAACCATATTTTGACGATAAAAACCGGGATTTACTCGAAATCTACGCGGTAAAAAAAATTTTAAATTGAAAATTCGAATTCAGCATAGAATTGGCCTTATGGTAGTTTCCGCCGTCACTCACTGGTCACAATAACAAAACGTGCTGGCTTGCATGCTAGTTATGTTCCTTTAATAGTCTAGGTGCCCGCGTACATAAATGCAATTTATACATATCCTCGTATAACTTTTTGTACGGCATAATTGCCCCTAGTCTATCACTTTTTTCCTCTGCGAAAATTTTCGTAAACGCGGCGTTCCTCCTCGGCATGAAAAAGACGATTTCTATGCGTCGGACTGGAAAATCGGCAAATATATTTTGTCGGACAATTTGAGAATTGGATTCTACATATATATTCTATATATTTCTACAAACTGTCCGACAAAAATTTTGGAACGTTAAGGGTATCTACCTCCCTAAACATAACATAACATAACTTTAAAACATTTATTGATAACCAGCTGATTTTTTCAAGATTGCTTAATAAAAATATGTAGAATCCAATTTTCGAATTGTCGGATAAAATATATTTGCCAATTTTCCAGTCCGACGTGAGGAAATCGTGTTTTTCATGCCGAGGAGGAACGCCGCGTTTACGAAAATTCTCGCAGAGGAAAAAAGTGGTAGACTAGGCGCAATTACGCCGTACAAGAAGTTATACGAGGATATGTATAAATTGCATTTATGTACGCGGGCACTTCGACTATAATTAACTATGCATATTTGTTTATAATTTGCGATTGTAAAGATGACTTTATGAGTGATGGTTGGTAGCTGTGTAGTACAATCGTACAGCAGAAAAGCAATAAAAAAAGACGGTTTCTATCGCAGGAAATAATAGTTATTTATGATATAAGTGTTAAAAATGACTTTTTATTTTGTGAGTGGAGAAGTTTGCGAAACGAGCGTAAACGAGTGGAGCAACTCCACGAACAAAATAAAGTCATTTTTAACACGTGTATCATACAATGTTTTTTCTACAAACACCATTAAAAGAACAATAAAGTTTCTTTAAAAAGATTTCAAATCATTTTAATGGTTACCTCATAATTCTAGTAGTTTGTAGGATTTATGAAATAAATAAATCAAGTTTGCCCGTTGTTTGACACATGCTTGTCAAATGTAAAAAACTATTGCTATATGATGAGTTCCAATATTAATTATAGTCCAGAAGGTAGCGAATCGATTCCTCAAGAAATTGAAGAAGCAGCTACAAGGGCAACTTTAGATTTGTTGCCCACAAAATCCAAAAAACAATATGAATTAGCGTACAAACGCTTTGTGGAATGGTGCGATCGGAACAATGTTGCAAGCAAGTATAGTGAAAATGTAATGTTGGCCTATTTCGAGCAAAATTCTAAAATTTGGAAGTCTTCGACGCTTTGGGCACATTTTTTAATGATAAAGGCTATATTAAATGTCAAGAACAATCAAGATATAAGTAAGTTTTATAAACTCATCGCATTTTTGAAGCAGCGCAAAGGAGAAGGATATCGTCCAAAAAATAAAAAATTTTTACGCGCCAAAATATTGATAAGTTTATTGCAGAGGCGCCAGATGACAAGTAAGTTCAACTTCAACAATTTCTTCTTGTGAAGTAGCTTCCTCACAAGGGATAAATATTACTAATTGCTCCAATTGTACAATTAATATAAATATTTCTAAATAACTTGTAATTTTTTGTTAATAAATGTCATTATGACAAACGATTTGTCATTTTACTTTTTGCACTAGTGTTAAAAGTAAATCATGTGATCATTTTTAACGCAAGTTTATTTTTAATTCAAGTATGCCGTGTTAAAAATTTAGTTTTTAATGGTGTTTGTAGAAAAACAATATTTTAAATTTCTTTAGGATCAATTCTTGGGTGGAAAAATGCGTTCGAAAAAGGGACTTAAATGTCACTACAATAATAATTTGTTCAGCTCTATTCACATTAGAACATTACTGACTCCAAAGTAGAATAAGAAAAAAAGAAAATTTATTTAACCAAGTTACAAAAAGTTTTTGGCAAGTCAAAAATTATGACAAAAAACATGGAAATATAAACATACAAATACAATAATCAATAAAATTATCATATAATAAACAACAAACAAGAAAAAAAGACATTATACATTAAAAGAGCAAAAGAACATAAAAATAGGGTAGCAGACATTTTATAAAGTGGGAAATTCAGTGTTAAAATACTCTTCCACTGAGTAAAAACAGAAATTCAAGAAATGCATTTTTAACTTACGTTTGAATATATTAAAAATAAGGATTTTTATGCAGTATTGAATTGTACACCAAAAAACAAAATGGCATTTGAAAAATAGATGTAATTATCTACCTGAAAAAGCGAAGATGACAGATTTAAAGCGTACATACCCACATTCAATTTCTAAGACATACTACTTAAAAAAACCGTTTATTCCAGGAGTATTTAAATGATGGTAACTAAAAGCTCATGACTTTGCAATAACCATTTTCTATCTAGGAAAGTCAACTCATAAAATTAGCTCACAAGTTTAGAAATATAATGGGATGAAACGAGAAATCTTCGGCGTCGCATTGGAAGATATCCCGACATTCATCAGAAGATAAAGAATTTAGAAGAGGGGACATGATGAGTAAATATTTAGGGAGACAGCAAGGTGTAGGTAAAAAGATCTTGTTTGTTGCTTACTAGCTCCTTTAATACTAGTAATACTATTAATGTAAAGCAGAGAAGAACCCGCACAGATGCTCCGAAGGTCCTTCTGAACATTATGCCCCTTCACCTGGTAATTGAGGCTGAGGATCGGAAGTCGGCCTATAGATTAAGGTGTGGTGGTCAGTGGAAGGAAGGAGGAAAACGGATATAAAGGCTCTATCCGACGCGATAGGGATGCACTCACTTCTGGACGCCAGGTGTGGTAGTGTGGTACATTAATTCTCCTTCTTAGAACTCTTTGACGTGGTCATTTCATTTAATTTCCTGGGTACATTTGCCATGGTATTCTAGGCCGAGATATTTGCCAATTTGGCGTGTACACAGAAGAGTATCCGCAGGAGATGTTCTAACAAGCACATATGTATTATAGCGGCAGTCAAACGGCCGAAAGGACTTTGCACCAATTAAGACCAAATCGTTATGGGTTCAGGACTGTAAACCGGCTCTCTACGTGACACCTAATTGGGTCAAACATCTCTGGGTGTCTAGATACGGTAATATTGGAGACAAAGAGCAAGCAGAAACTCTGGCCAGGAGAGGTTCTCAGCGGTCCTCACCGGCTCTCGGTTACCTTAGGACAAAATTCAAGAATGCAATTGAGAACAGAACTTGGTCTCAGTTCGTTGACCTTCCCAACCTGGACTTCGATGGGAGCTCCTTACTTCAGGGCCCTTCCTCGAAGCGTGTCGAAATCGTCGTAGTCTTTTGACTGGACACGGCTCTTTCAAGAAGCATCTGCACACTATCGGAATGGTTGACAATCCTAACTGCAGGCTCTGTGAGGAAGTGGTGGAAACTTCCATCTACATTTTAATCTCCTGCCAGGGTCTTATGATATTAAATTATAAATTTTTCGGTATTGGTTTTCTGTGCTAGAGGGAAGGAGTGTGGCCTTTGGATTAGAATCCAATCTGAATGGGACACCCGCTAATAAAGAGAATGTAAAGCAGATACTACCACAGATATAACATTTATGTAAAACGCGTTGAAATTCGCTTTGTTAAATTTTGGTCTTTGACGTTTGCGTTTGATATCTTCTGACCAAGAATAAATCTTAACTTATATTGTTATCCAGGGATATGAAAGGCTGCTCCAATGCTAGTAGTCGACGCTCATGCACAAGTTTAGAAAACACATTTCATGAAACTGAAGTGGGAAAAGTGGTCAAGTTAATTCAATTATTTAGCATTTAAAATATTAAAATTTTATTATACATAAAATAAGAATCCTTTACCATCACGTTGTTAATAGATTAGTACATCATTAATTATACACATTGTTTGATGCAGGAATAATTTACTACATATTCTCTAAAGATTTGCTGCTGGTCTGTTCAGCGAATCATGATAGAAACCATTTCATGTATTACATTTTTAATTATCATTAAACAAAAACTTCCTTCCTGCACTGATATTAAATTAAGAATATAATTTGGATAATGAATCAAAGAAATAAATAGCTATTCTTTTCTCATTTCTCAAAAGGCATTTCTCTGTAAAACATATTTTTAAAATTTTCTGTATCACGTGATGTGAATTGTTAAAAAAACTTTATTTGTTTCTTTTAGATTAAAAAATTTAGTATGCTTAAGACAAGATTCGTCAAGATGGCGATATGGAATCAAGCCAAATGACTAGCCATTGTCAATACTGTGTTAAAACACTAAAACGCTGAATATTTCATTCAACGTGTGTTTTGTCTACATAGGTATAGTTGACATCATCTAGAGACGATTGAAACTCATAATACTCAATTAGTTTATGACACCGCTTTTTACGTAATAACAATAAGTGGCGTGGTCTCCTCCGGCGTCAGTGACCGTGTGAGAACGTCTTTGAAAGTTTCGCACTATCATACAAATCTTAAATGATTTGGAGCCACAGAAGAAATAATATCTCTCTGAACACTTGGAAAGCTTCTGGTATTCTTTCTATCGTATCCTATACCATCTCAATTGGGTTTAGGTCAGGAGTTATGCGTGGAAATGGAAATGATTAGTATTAGACAGGATTAGGATTAGAATTAGGTATTAAGCAAATCACAACTAACACACTTTTTTATTTATTATGATGATTAGCATTTGGAAGTATATGTTCGAGTTGTCGATGATGTCATTTTCATATGCATGTATATTCATATTCCCTTTATAAATATATTGCACTCCACCAGTTTCACTGGTAAAAGTATTATTCTTGCTTAATTCTGCAAGGAATCGATTTTAATTATAGCGTTTTGAAAAACGAAGATGCTGTTCTAAAAAATGGTACTCTATTTAAGATTGATTTGAACTTTCATTAAGTTGAAAATTCAAATACATTTCCGTCAGTTGGTCTGTACGTACGGAAAAATTCTACAGCTCGCAATTCGTTGCATATTTTAAAAAAGTATATATGTTAATATGAATGTCAAATTTTAATAGGCGTAGGAAATATGAATATATTTTTTGCTATGTTAATAATATATGATTTGCAGATGAAAATGTAGATTAGATTAGATTGAAGGGAGGAGCTGGCCGCTTGGCCTTGACCACTGTAGATGTGGTGCTCTTAATCTAATTCATTTAGAGCTTTATACTTGATAGGGGCTCCTTAGTATAGCTATCTGCTCTTGGTTATTCCTCGCCAAGTAGTTGGAATCTCAGTCTGGCTAGGCCGTCGCAGCGGTACAGCACATGTACTGAGGTTTCCTCTTCCTGTTGACAGAATCTGCATGTTGTATCCTCTGCCAGGTCCATTATCATATGCCTATTGAGCCTACAGTGTCCAGTTAAAAGACCCACTATTATCCTGACGACTTTTCTATTTTGGCATAAATCTTCCGTGAATTTGGCCGATCGTTCTTTAATGAACTCATTAGCCTGTCTCTGTCGCGGGAAAGTCTTCCACCATTCTAGATATTTGTCTTGTACTCATTTATTAATGGATGATTGTTTGCATGGCTTAGCCACAACACAAAAGGGTTCGGGAGCTACTAGGGCATTAAACGCGTCTTCCCGAGCCAGTTCATCAGCGTTTTCATTTCCCCTGTGTCCCTCGTGTTCTGGTACCTGTGTCAAATGAAAATGTGATAAGCGGGAAACTTTTTTATCTTTCCAAATAGATACCAAGTATATCGAGATGAAATAATGACAAAGATGGAGGTAATTTTTTTTTAGGATTAGCATTTAGCATTAGCTATACATGAGTGATTTTTGGCCAAGTATCGCAATTAGCGCTACTAGATTTCCGCGTTCTTCATCATTAAATAAGTTTCGCATATATTGTAATATTATTTTGGATTTTTGTGGATTTTAATGTAATAAAATTATACTTACTGTACTCTTTTCTCAGGGTCTCAAGTAGGTTCTGACGAGCAGAGTGATGTTAAGTAGAAAGAATGATAATGACTTTGATTTTAATCCTGTAAATGCTTTACTTTATTGGACGCTAGTGACCGGGTATCACTAAACTAATTATTAAAAGAAAACACTATTTGTTCAGAAAACTTATGAAGAATTTTAATTTTTAAAAAGATTAAACCTGGTATATGTTTTCAAGAGATTTTGACAATTTTAGTAAACAATTTCCTTAAACTAATTATACTATTGGCCTTTTATACTGTTTATTTAAAATATTTAAATTGAGATCTCAAATTTTCAAAATAAAACTCAGTTTCTTTATTGTTTACGAGTAAAAGCTTTTACCTTACCAATCGGTCGGTTGCGTATCGTACCACGTTACCGGGTAGTTTGCATAGGCTAAACTTCACGACGACTCTTTCGGGACACAGATGATTTCCGAACGTCAAAACAGCTGGGCTGGGAAAATGGAGACTCTTTGTTTTCTATCTCTGGATTTGAAATTCCACGATTATTTATTCTTCTTAAGCAGTCGAAACACTTTTCGCAGCACTGAATTTACCTATAGGTAAGCACCTAATATTTATTTTCGATGTACAATTAGACTTTTCTTATAATAGCCTCTTTTAACATAACTTGTTTACAATTTCTTTTAACTTTAACTTTAATTTCAAAATATTAACTTACTTTCGCATATCAACGAATATTAATTGAGTCATTAATCTTTTATTTTGCTATAATTACTTTTATTTAAACTTGGATACTCTTAAAACTCATTATATTACTTTTCAATAAGTTGTGTTCAATATAATTATACCTAAAAGTTGCCCTGGACCATTGTCTACAAACACAACGTGAAACTCTGTTATTACAACTATATTAAGAACTAAAATTTGTTAAAACATTGAGGAAACCAGTGTCACCAAAATGTTTTCACCCCAGTAAGTCCATTTTAAGAGTTTATTTCAAGGGCCCACGTCAAAAGGTAAGTACTACTATTAGTCTTTCAAATTCAGCAGCTTTAGTTGCATTACGAGCACTATTTACATAAATTTTTTCAAAACTTTTTTTAGCCGAAACCTCTCGCTCTACATTTTCTTAATATTATGTCCTGCTTATGGGGTTCATTTCCCAACATAAACTGTTGAAATATTAAATTTACATTATTTATTTAAGGTTTTACTTATTCTAATTAAATTTTATAAATAAATTTTGATCTATTTTATGCTTATTGACATTGATTATGTATTCCTATGTGTTCTGAACAATAGTGCCTTATTTTTACAATGAAATCCCACTTTCAGCAGTATTTCAAACTATTTTGCACCTATCAAGATTCGCATTTGCAGTAGGTATCATCAGTACCTTATATCAAACAAACAATTTCTTTTAAACAATACTTTTATTTTAACGATGCATTTATTTTTATGTATGCTGTTGCTTTGTATTTTAAATATTTCACCCATCTGCAAGTGATTTTGGTATTTCACAACATTACACTACAACATATTCCCTCCACCGTCTTACCTTGTCTTCAATCTTCAACAGTGCCATTGCTTCACTGTTGATAAACTGTTTATAACAACAAATTAACCAGAAATTTAAAAAACAATTAGAGTAATCATACATCATACTCTTTTTCTGATTTTTTGAACTATTAATATAATTGTTTACTCTTTGCAGTTTTTTTGTAAATAACATATAAAATATCCAAACTGCAATATACAGTGCGTCCTTTATGTTCGAGCGACCGTTACGTTAGATGGTATATCAATTTCATCTTAAAATATTATTAAGGTATTTATAAGATTATGAAAATATGAATGTACTTCGCAGTGGGGCGTTACCGTGTAACCAATAAACACAATGACTTCTGACAAAAAATGTATATGTAGCAGGATGGTAGAACATGCTTATTGAAATTGAATCATACCGTCATACAGACTGAGCTCTAGATGCAAATGAATATGCTTTATTTCATGACTTCGTAACGGTTACATCCCCGCCGTCAACGTCACCCAGAATCAATGACGTAGACGTAGCGGATATCTGATGCCGTTGTGTGTATAAATCTTAATACAATTTCGACGAAATTTGAGTTTTGTTTAATTTTTAAGAGACTGACCCTCTGTGTACTAGGCATAGCTTGATATGAAAAAACTCCAATGGGATCACCGAAATCGTTTCTCATTATCACTAGCGCATTCGCCCAGTTTGCAAATATTCTGGTAATATAAAAACTTATTTCCAATTTTTGCTCACTTTAACTAAGCATAGTAGGCCAGTCGGAATAGATGCAAAAAGGAGCATTTTACGAAATGTCGTTTACCCGCATTTTTTTTTTAAGTATAGTTTGGAATGTCCAGAAACATATGCCAACTATCCACACGCGTGACAGGTGGGGCAACACACTTTAAAATTCAAAAATCGTCCATTTTTTGCCATGTTTCGCTTTATTTGTAATACAACTCGTAAATGAAGCATTGTTCGAAAATATATCAGAAGATAGGAAAGTTGAGAAAATTGATTTTGAACATTTTATTCTTCTTGACATTTTCCCAGAAAATTCTTCGTTTAAGAGTTACAGACGAAGGAACAATGTTACTTTTTATCTTTTGATTTTTTTTTAAGTGAATATAATAAATATTAATACGAAATATATCATCGGTATAATGTAAATTATGTTTAAATGTCCAATTTACAGTTGAAATAAAATATATTTACAGAACTATATAATATATAATTTACATGTTAAACCTCCGATTAAAGAACTTATATCTAGATACATAATGGTATTGGTTTGTATGTTGCTGAGAGACTCACAATCTAAGACACTTCAGCCCATAAGTTCCCTTATTGGCCAATTGTTCTATTCGTGGACGATTCGGATACGATCGGTTCAGTTCGTTTATCATCGTCTCAGTTTGACGTGTCCGCCATTATTGTTAATAAATGTTTTTCGTGTTTTCCGATCAAAAAGTGGTGAAGAAGTCATATTTACACAGTTTAGTGACAATATATTTAGTGCAAAATGGTTAAGTGCTGTGCCGTTTGCAAAAGGCAGTTTAGAAAACAAGAAAACCGATCGTTTCATAGGTAAGTAGGTACACTTCATGGTCGTAACATGATGGGGTTCAGTTTACAGTTGTTAGTTGTAATAAGGTGAATAGCAATTAAAGGGTCTAGCCGTACTTCCATGGCGAAACTGCCCCCGATAGGAACCTATATCGTAACATATGTTATATTGTAGAGGGCGCTAATAGTAGTTGATAGAGTAGATGTTAGCTCTATATCTTAGTTAATTGAGGAGCTATTTGAAAAAAAGTGTCCGGAGACGGCTATTTTTCAAAGCGATATATCTTAGTTAATTTTAAAGCTAGATGGTTTTTGACGTTCTTTTACAAAAAACATCATGTTTATATCTGATTTTGTGTTTATAATTTACCAAGTTCTTTTCTTCAGAGTATGTTTTTACTACTGGAGTGAAAGTATAATTGGCAGATGTCCATTATTCTGGCATCTTTGTATAATATTGGTTTTTTGTATATTATCTTTAGAATTTTTTTTGAATTTTTTCTAGACTACTAAGGTTAGTTTTTAATAACCCTCCCCACCCTATTATGCCAAATCGCAATTGAGAATCAATTAAAGCAAGATAAGTTGTTCTAAGTTGATCAATAGTTAGTATATCTCGAAGGTTATTAAAGAGGTAAAGCGTACTTTTTAATTTACTAACTAATTTATTTATATGAATATCCCACTTGAAATGAGAATCTATACAACGTGATCTACCAAGAAATGCGGAAAATAAAATGGTGTGCCAGTCTTCAATGTGCAAAATTTTAGAGGATTCTGAGATAATTTAGTATATTAAATTATTAGTCAATTTATGAAGAGGTCGACGAACTTACTGGTGAAAGAACGTATTCGAGTTGTTTACATTTCCTTAATTGGCATAAAAATTGAAGCCGGCCGGCGAGATGAAAAAAGAGGTCTACACACGATCCAGCGGCAGGTAGCCAACATTGTTGGTACGCTTTGAAGATAATTGGAATTCCAGCCGACCAGTTTACTTTTACGAATGAGTTCAAAGCATGCCGACAAGGCTGGCTCCGTGCTGCTGGATCGTGTGTAGACCCCTAGAGAGCCGCGTTTTTTGCTCCCGGTCGAACGATAATTACACGGCTGTCATTGACCGGTTTAACTAAATATCTCGTATATCTGCTTGTCATTTCAGCATGAGATCAATGTCTTCGTTTTATTTCGGTATCTTTGTAGTGTGATTTGATTAAAGCCAAAAAATTACTTCTATCTTATCCAGCTTTGCTGTCAGTAGTGTCAATCCCAAGTCTGATAAAGTGATATGGTGGTACCGCGTTACGTTAGATTAGTTGAAGTCATTGGCGGCGCATTCCTACAAAAAAATAAGGTAATTTTTTTGGTAATTTTTTAAAAAATTTTCATTTTTTTACTCCTTTCGGTGGGGACAACCTACTGTTAAATTTTCCGCATGTCCTGGTAGATCACGTTGTATAAATATATTTCACATGAGTTAGATAATATCCATATTGATTGATTTTCGTCCAGTAGTATATTCAGTTCGTTGTTATTTGGTAATGTAGACTTATAACAGGAAAAGGGAATAAATAAAGTTTTATTAAAAGTTATATTAATTAGTTGATTTAATATATAATTTAATGTAATTTAGCCCTTTTTGTTGGAGGCGAAGCAATAATACATTCAATTTATCTATTTTCTTCATCAACAATATTGAATCATTATATTCATTTTTTTTAAGTTAAGAAATAGAAAAGTAGCACTGTTCTTTCGTCTGTAGCTCTTAAACGAAGAATTTTCTGGGAAAGTGTCAAGAATAATAAAATGTTCAGAATCAGTTTTTTCTACTTTTCTATTTCTTTTTATATTTTCGAACAATGCTTCATTTACGAGTTATATTACAAATAAAGTGAAAAATGGCAAAAAAATGACGATTTTTGAATTGTAAAGTATGTTGCCCCACCTGTAGATGGCATATGTTTCTGGACATCCCAAACTATACTTAAAAAAAAAATTGCGGGTAAACGACATTTCGCACAAAAAGCTATTCCGACTGGTCTATAGCTTGATAAAGCCATCATGGGATCACCGCAGAGCAATGCCCTACAGTTTGCAAAATATTTCGTAGAAATCTCTTAAAACTAATGAGTGAACGAACATAAAGAACAAACATACGGGTCGAATTGAGAATCTCCTGATTTTAAAAAATTTTTAAGTTGATTAAAAATGAATTGCAGCTGAGTATTACTACTATCTCTTTAGTATTCCTGATCACATAAATAATTTATAATATTAACATCCTGTTAAACAGTGCCTTTGTCATGCTAATATAATGGCAGCTATAATTATTTGATTTGTGTGTTTGCTGTTGTAGGTACCTTAATACGCAAAATAATTAATATGTTCTAGTCCGTTAGTTACAACTACTCGTCCAATTAATTTTATTATGCTTATTTGTTAACATTGTTTTGTTGTACACTGAAATTATTGTTTTCAACAACTATTATATCTATATTCTGGTGTGAATAATAAGTAGCTGTTTAACTCAATGGTTACGCTACGTTTTTACAGCAGCATCACGAAAACTTTGATTTAATTAGTTTGATACTTATACCGATGATTTATTATCAACTAGAATGTATTTTTAAAATGAATATTTATATTTTTTTGTTATATTTTGGGTTCTACAGTGTGTCTCAAAAGTAAGTGAATATAGAGCAATTACGTGAGAGTCAAGTAAAAATATGATGACCAGAGGTCGGGAATTTTATCTCTGTGACGTCAAAATCAGGGTTGGCTCTAGGTCAGCTCGGCTGATTTCTATATGACAGATTTTTATATTTTTTTGTATGGCACAATATATTTTACCTTGTACTTTTTTTTAGGGAATTCCGTAATATCCAAACTTAATATGTCAGTTTATTATAATAAACACTCACTGTCACTATAAGTAGAGCCACTAGCTCTCATATGCTTTTGTGAGTAAATACGTCTATTAAAATTTGCTTCAGATGTCCAAGAAATTGTTTTGCTGCAACTACTACAATAAAGATCTGCATTCAACCTCATTTAGTAGTCTTTCAGTTAACTAGTCAATCAAAAAAAAAATCATCTCGATATCTGAAAAACTCACCAACTTATTTAATTTCTTATTTGAATACTTGGCGCTAGACTGTGACGTCACAATACACAACTCGCTATTATTTTAGACATAATTACTTCTTCAAACGATTGAAACGTTAAACAAGCCCAACTACAAAAGTATCTACCGCTGTGTCCGGTAAGAATAACATTGAATGAACTAAACTTCCGGTGCCCGCGACCGCTCGCTTTTGACAGAATCATGTACTGTGACGTCATTGAGCCTCAGCCCAGATGAGCACTAACTCTTTTATTTATAGTGGTAATTAAAAAAAAATACAGATATTTTTTAGATTTTTACGACTATGTATTACGAGAAAATGAGAAAAGAAAAAACTTCCTAATTGTAAAAGAATCAAATACATCTTCAGGTAATTGTCAGAACGTTTTATGTATGATTTAATATGGTTTATTTTATTGCGAAAAAAATGTTTTATGTTGCCAGCAGCTTATTGGGTTTCCATATTTAATTATCATGAAAATTAACATAATAAACACGCCACACATATTAAACAAAACAGGAAAGTGTGTGTTTGATTTAAAATAGTTTTTTTATTTGCTAGATACCTATTACATATTTTTGTAAGAACCATTTTAGGTTGTAAGTTGTAGATTGTTTAAGGAGTCGCTTGGCCCTGGGTTGGCATTTCTTCACCTCGACCTAAAAAGTCTTTTGTGCAACTAGTTGTTGCCCAGGATTTCAAGACTTTTTGTAAAGCTTGCGATTTTCCTGGGAGCTAATTTCCCTATGTCTCCAGACGTTAATTCCGCATATTCTAGGTACTTTAGCCCAATGCGGATTAGTACCTTGCATTCACAAAGTATATGTTCCGCAGTTTGAGTTGCAGCTTCGCAGTATCTGCATTTGTCATCTTCTGCCATGCCCATGTTCTTGAGATGATATCTCAAGGAGCAATGGTCAGTTAGAAGGCCTGTGATCAGCCTTAGGTCGGACTTTTCAAGTTCGAGAAACCTTGTGGCATTCTTTGTTGAATAGGTTATAAACCTTTTCGCTTGTCTTTGGCCTAGAATATTCCTTCAGTAGGACTCCTTTTGTTCCTTTTTCCATTTTTTGGACCTGAATCGTTCTGTGTCTTATCTAGGGGAGCTCCAGCCCGTTTTTTTGCGAGGCTATCAGCCAATTCCTTGCCTTCTATTCCCTCATGCCCATGGTAACCTTGTTGTTTCTTGGCAGTTGCTTGAGAGATTGTCTGCATTCCTAGGCTATTTTTGTCTAGAAAGTATAAGACCAGAAAGCAATGCTGCCTGGCTCTCTGAAAGTATATAGATCTTTGCCCTTCGAGTGCTTCTATTTAGGCAATCCTAGGCACATTGACCTATCGCATAGATTTCTGCCTGAAAGATGGTTGGGGTGGTACTAAGGGCTTTAGATAGCCTGCATTTAGATCCTGCTACGCCCTGCTACGATTTTTGGTTAAATTTATTACCAAAAATACATTGTAGCTAGCAACGATGAATATTTCGCCATTTCGTCGTTTTTTTTTTTTAACTGTTTAACGTCGGCCTATTTCCGCTACCAGGGCCTATCACCGACGCCAGGAGACGAGCTACCCCCAACCTGGAAATTTTGCCGAACCTCTTCCCTTAAGAAGAGTAGGGATCTTTTACTTGCCTAACATTTAATAGACAAGGGACCGCCTGCTTTACATCCCCTCCGAAGGATGGTATATCCACTACGTAATCCTCGTCTGAAATTACGTAACTTCCGAGTATACACTGATATACAAGCCTCTAGAAGGTGGGACGAGAACGCTGTATTTCCCAAGATGGGAGCCCATCCAAGTACTAACCGCGCTCGACGTTGCTTCAATAGAATATCTACTGATATTCACATTGAAGTCGCCTCTACGCTCGCCCCATTTCGTCGTTTTCTGAATGTTTCAGTACTTAAGTGTTTGCAATATAATTTTATGACTATATGAGAGCCGTCTCTGGCGCTGAGATAAAATTCCCGAGCCGTGATAATGCCTTAACATAACTTACCTCAAGTTTCATCTCGGATGAGATGTAGCCCTCCGAAATATCTTCTTTTAATCCTTAAAAAATTGCGTATTACTCTTCGAATCATCTGAGGATTTTCTCTGATGATGTTACAGCTATGACACTCTTCGCAAATACGTAAAAGGTGAATGTACATTTGATCGGAACATGTTTAAAACTGTAAACATCGCGCTCCTAGATAAAGATTTTTCATATCATTGTAACAGTCATTCAATCCTGAATCAGTTTCAAAATGTCCATCCGTTTATATGTGCGTCTATCCGTCTGTCATTACTTCGTGCTTATTTGAATTGTTTAGAAAATAAACTTGCTTTGTATTTTTTAATAGATGTAATTTTTTCTTCTTTTTCTTCGACTTTTGTTTGCGCAAGACCACGTGACAATCAAGTGTGGTACGTGGCCTGCAAAAGATGAAGACGTGAATAAACGTGCTTTGACTGTATAAGTACAATGTTCTTCTGTATATTATTATAATACAGCGGGTTTTCCCTAACTATAATTATTTCTTTCAACATTGATCTTCTATTGTCTCGGTATAGTCTATACCACTGGTGGCACCTAGAAATCTTGGGTCATTCCCGATAATAAGATAGAGTGAAATATAAATAGCAAAATAATGTACGTGAAAGAAAGTGATAAATTAACATTGATGCCAGGCACTTCAGCATGTTAAGAGTTCCGCCGACGACTAAAAGTAGCTAAAAAGAAAAGCGGCAACGGCGTAGGTTAAATCTGTTTCTTTTCAGCATATTACTTGTCCATTTCTTTTCTCTTCTACCTTACATTGGCGTCGACTCAATATTTTAAAATGCCACTACTGTATATTGTGTGAGGTTCAGGTGTCCAGGCTGTAAGTGGGAAATCATCATCTGAAAGTGTAGTACGTCAATTCAGAAAAGTTAAGCCATTTTGCTACTTATCACGTACGTTATCATTTTATATATAATTAAAACTAGTCAACATTAAGGAAATTTCGATCTGCTTAGTACTTATGTAATTTTGGGTCCTTCGAGCCGGATAGCTCTAGACACACTGATTGTTGTTAAAGATAATTTGCCACTTTTCATTGGCACCTTGACCGTGTTGTCGAAGTGAATTCAAGAACAGATGACATAAGTCACACTCACTGTACGGTAAATTTGCATTAGCTGACGGGAACATCTTATTGCTTAAAGAAAATCGATTGGTAAATATAAAAGTTATTAAACATTTTAATGAGGAAAGCGTAAAGAGAGTTGAGACTTTAATACGATTCTACAGAAAAAACATTGGTGCACCAATAGCTTCGAAGAATGATTAACATAAAAAATGTAGCAATTACACCCAAAAAATTAATTATTTTAAAAAAACAGAAGGAAGGATATTCTAGAGAATATTCAACAATTATATAAAAATAAAGAATAATGTGTCTATTTAGTTACTTATAATCTGGTTCCAAAATTCCTCTTGCGTTATAATTGAGAAAAAATAAACTTCATCCTTCAATGCTCCCTAAAAAAATAAATCACTTGGATTGAGGTCTGGTGCTTTAGGAGACCAGTTTTGGAGATAGTTATTTCCTCGTCTCATTTATTTATTAGGAAACAGTTGGTTTACATGATATCTTAAGACTTTAAAATGTGTAAAATACTCTTGTGAAGATATTTGTAAGAAATTTTAAATAATGTTGGTAACTTAACAATTTGGTAAAATGACTTATTTTGCTTGGGATCCCAAAAGTTTTTAATAAAATCCCATATACAAAATGTCGATGTACTTTTTGGATGATTTATTATTTAAACCTCCTAGCTGCACTCTAGCGCTTCAAATAATAATAATTAACGTTCTCTTTTGGATATGTAAATATACAGTAGTGAATAAATACATATCCAAAGGGCTATCGTCCTTATTAATATTATTTTTTTTGAAATAATTTCAATTTCAGTTTTTTCTGCCAGATGTAGACCATGTTTTAAATTTTATTTCGAAATAGTATCTAGCAACTAAAACTCTTATCAAGCTTAATCAAATATTCATAAAACAAAGCTCATTTTTTATTTCGTTAACTTTGTTGATAACTTAAAAACTAACACTTTTGAAAGGAAATGTCACTATGTACTAATTCGCTGAATTTTAAAACGAATAAATGAATATTAATTTTTCCTTGTGCGTAAATTTCATTAAAAAATTACATGTTGTGTGTTTCCTCTCTAGCGTTCGTGTATTCAGATAATTTGTACATATTCTAATTTTTATTAATGATTACACAAGCAGTAGTTATTTATTGCGTGTAAAATTCTCAGTAGATCTGGAAAATATATTTTGTATTTTGAGTAGTCTGGCATAAGATATTAATAAAACTGTTATGGGATCAAAAGGATTGGTCAGGACTGTTAGTTAGATATCATTATAACATTTGTAGGTAATAATACTTTGTATATGTATAGCAATGAAATAGTTAGATGTCGACTGACAAGTGATGATAAATGTTTTATAAGTATATTCTCAACAAATAGGGTGTCGTTGATGAATGTTAAAAATAACAATGTTTCTTTCAAGGCACTGCCGCAGCAAATAGCTGTCTTTGCATATCCCACATTTACTACCCCAACCCTCCGATATCTATCGTTAAGGCAGGATTTTAGTAACAGAATTCTGCAATCCCAAAAATTATAATGCATCAGTTTTCATTATTAGAAATCCATTAGAGACACATTCAAAGTCTCCCAAAGTTCCATCTAATAAAGTCATATTCTTCCTCGTCATTGGAAACTACAGCCCGTGTTGGGCCCTGTCCTCCTTTACTACTCCTCTGCTTTCATTCCTATCCTCCAGCAGCATTCTTCATCTTCTTGTTCCAACCGTCTTAAGGTCTCGTTCTACATCGTCTTTGTATCGTAGTCTTGGAATTTCTATTGCTCGATTACCCACCGTGCCTCTCCTAGTGAATATCTTCGATGGGGTGGGATTTGGATCCAAACGTCGCACCTCAGATATGCCAGTTTAATGTGTTTTGTGATATCCGGGTCTTCGAAGAGGTGTTACAGTTCAAAGTTGCAGCGCCTGCATCACAAGCTGTTATCGGTTACAGCACCAAATATTTTCCTCAAAGTCTTTCTTTCGACGCCTTATCTTTTGTGTGAATGTCCAATTTTCTGAGCCATCAACTAGTACAGGTCTAATTAGTGTCTTGTACAGAGTACATTTGACCTTTCTTGACATACTTACGGTGTTTGAGCTGTTGACTAAAGATCCTAAATATACGAATTCATTAACTGTTTCGGGTGCAGCCATCGATGTCCACATTGGTAGCCTCTTGTTCTTGCTGATGGATGGTGTCCTTTTCTCATTTATTATGAATGAGTTCCATAACTGCTGCGGATCAGTTCAGTCAGTGTTTCGTTGTTGATTCTCGAGATTATGTCTATGTCATCTGCATACGCCAATATTTGCACTGATTTATAGAAGATTGTTCCTCTGACATCAGGTTCCCAGTCTCTTATTACTTTTTCCAACGCAATGTTGAACAGTAGGCAGGACAGAGCCTCACCCTGGCGTAGATTGTTATGGATTTCAAATGTTCTTGTCACGTCCTTCTGTATTCGTACTTCACAGGTTACACTTTGCATCGTCAGTTCGATCATTTGTATTAAGTGATTTGGTATGAGAAATTCTCGCATGGCCTGGTCCAGTTTTTTCTGTTAATAGTGTCATAAGCACAATTGAAATCGACCAATTGAATAAATAAATAAATAATGTCTTTATTTGTGTTCTCACAATGGCGAAGTTCAGCTCTCTTACACTTAACCAATTTTTTTTAGAAAAAAATAGATAAAAATAATATTTTTTTAATATCATATAAATACATGTAATAATAATAATGATAAAAGAAATTTAATAGACTCAACACTTTTTTTTTGGGACTCAACACTTTTTTTTTGGGAAGATAGCAATTCACTGGTTTAATTTTTTTTATACTTGAAGTTAAACGATGGGACAGAAAACTTCTATATGTCAGTAGGGATAGAGTTGAAGAGAGTTGCTGCTGAAAAAATAAAAGAGAGGAAGCCGATATCGAGGAATTGACAACAAGTCAATGAACCTCAGATCTATTAAGTGAGATAAAGATCGTGGAGTTTATAAAGGTACTGAGACGTAGAAGTTGCTAATAACTTATGTGTAAAAAAAGTCAGATGCTGTTGTCGTCTTTGCGTCATATTTAGCCAATTTAATGTTTTTAATTTTTCACTAACGTGCTACTTCCTTGTTACATTAAAAATACACTGGATAGATGAGTTCTGCATTCTTGTATCTTGGTTGACGTCGTTTGATCCAGGCAAGGACCGTAGACTATATCACAGTAATTAAAACAGGACAATACAAATGCGTTACATAACAAAACATTAAGTTCTTGACTTAAAAGGTGACGATTTGAATATAGTTGTTTTAGTAAACAATATATATATATATATATATATATATATATATATATATATATATATATATATATATATATATATATATATATATATATATATATATATATATATATATATATATATATATATATATATATATATATATATATATATATATATATATATATATATATATATATATATATATATATATATATATATATATATATATATATATATATATATATATATATATATATATATATATATATATATATATATATATATATATATATATATATATATATATATATATATATATATATATATATATATATATATATATATATATATATATATATATATATATACAGCATCGGCAATTTCTGGATTAGGTATTGCATAGTTTCAACGAGTTAACCGACTACCCACAATAAAGGCGTCTAACAGTAGCCTAGCAGAGCAAAGTGTGACACGCCCCTTAATTTACATCATTGCTTGCTTCGCTCTCGTTTGCTCTTATTGCCGTACCTAATCAAACGCTTGCTTATACTGTATATATTTTAATATATTATCTACATGTGGAATAAATCTCAGATCTACATCCACAGTAAGTCCTAAATTCTTAACAGTAGTTTGAAAAGACAGTTTATGGTCTATTATGAAGATACTAACATTATCATATATGAATTATTTATTGTTACCAAAGACTGGAGCTGCTGATTTTTGCGCATATATTTAAGCAATGTCTTTTGGAAAACTGCACTAGACGTTCGATATCATTATTAATTTCTTCCTTAGCGTTAAAGATCATGTCAGGTTTAAAGGTGTGGTAGATCTGGGTATCATCGGCATAAAAATAAGATTGATAAGATTTCAAGCGTTTAGCAAAATTGAAGGTATATAAAATAAAAAGTAACGGTACATAGAATAAAATTGATTCTTGTGGAATACCAAATCCCAACCTCCCAAAGCCTAAGGTGGAGCCATTTACAATAACTTTCTGCATTCTGAAGGAGAAATATGACCACATGAGCTTAATTGCATTCTCTACAAACCCATAAAATTTTAGCTTTGATAAAATTAATCTGTGATTAATGGAATCGAACTCCCTAGAGTAATCTATCATTACTAAAATCGAGTTTTCATCTTTATCTATTCCACTAATAATATCATTTGTAACTTTTAAAAGTGCACTAGTTGTACTGTGCCCTGGTCTGAAATCTGACTGATTTTCAGGAAGAATGTCGTGTTTTTTTAACAAAGGTTATAATCTGATTATGCATTAAAAGTTCTGACACTTTAAAAGAAATCTGCAAGAGGCTTATTCGCCATAGATCTGAAAGCATAATGAAATATTATTTTTTTTCAATGGTTTAACTACTGACATTTTCTGCGAGTTAGGAAATACACCTTGTAGTTTGCAGCAACTAAATAATAATTTTGGTGAATGTCGCTGTTGTATTTTTTTTATCTTTTCCAATATCTGTCTTAGAGCAAAGATGTGGTCTACTGTTCCTTTATCAGTACGGAAACCTCATTGGTAATCTCCTAAGATACGCTCTGCGCAAGGTTTTAACCTAGCATGTATAATATTTGAGATGCTTCTATTTGCTGTATTTAGCAGCGCAACTCCTCTATAATTGGCCCAGTTCATCATTTCTCATATGTTGGGCATATTATGCCAAAGTTTCATTCTGGAGAGGTTACAGTGCTACAAGGTTATCTCTCAAGGTTATTTCCTCCATTCTTGAATAGTTCCGCTGGCAAGTCATCAGAGTCGGCTGCATTATTGTTCCTAAGCTTGCAGCTTGCAGCTTGTAGCTGTACTCTCGCTAACAGTAGGGGGTGTTTACTGTTGCCTTCCTCGGGGGCGGGTGTGGGGTTTGAGCGGTGTTCTTCGGCTTTAATTTCTTTGTTGAGTAGTTCCTCGAAATATTCTGCTCAGCGGTCTTGTCTGTTGCTCAAAATATTGTCTTTTTGTCCCTGCAATGTGGCGTTAGTGGTTTGAAGTTCTTTCTCATATCATTTACCTTTTTAAGAAATTGTTGGTTCTGTGTGTTTCTGCTATTTCTTCAAGCTGTCCTATTATTATTATAAAGTTATTGATTCGTACTCAAGGTTCTCAGATTTTCAAAGCTTTCTAATATGTTTGTGGATAGTTCTAATATTTCCGAAACAGTGTTGCGTTTTCTCAAAATTCGACTCGCTATTTACGAATAATCTATTGCTCTTGAGAAAAGATCTGATCATTAGTTTTCTCTGGCATCCAATTGTGGAGATTTGGGAAGCCATTTCATAAAGTCAGCTTATGTCTCTGTTAAGTGTAATTAAGTGTAAAATAACTGTCCTTCGTTTTATTCAAAAAAAAAAAAAAAAACGGAACCTCATATTCTGCCATATGCAACAAGGCAATTCCTTTCCACATGTGATAACAGTAATTTTGAACTTCTTTGAGAATTATCTACCGTTGCCAATAAGTTTTCCGGATCACAATATTGAAATCATATACGTTGTTTTATTACTTTTTCACATTTTCTGTATCACTGTAAAATTGTTACGATTCAGGACTAAATTGAATTTTTGTAATTATGCACTAATTTCGTGGTAAAATGTAATTACTTTCTATATCCACAGCAACTAGATCGAATAGAATATTGATTTAACTTCATTGCAAGTTTTAAACAAAGGTTCATTTAAACAACCATTGAGGAATTATGCAAAATTAGCACATCATAAAAAACTTTGTAGTTAACAAAAATGTATTAAATATTTATTAGAACCTAATTATTAAACATGAGTTGGTTAACTTCTATGCTAAGTAACAAATTAAAGCCTCTAAGTTTAATTTATATTGAATTAAAATACGCCGCTCCAAAGTCTGGGAAAAAATTCACGAAATCTGTGAAAAGATGTAACATTTAATTTAGTAAATTATAAATGTTGTCTATCTAGTTGGAATATGATTTTAGTTAAAGAAGCAAGTACAAGCATAAAATCTGAAAATAAATATTAATAAAAAACAGCAAATGTTTTGTTTCTGTAATTACCAAACGTTAAATAAAAGAATGCATCTCACATTTGCCCATAAAGAAATGAGTACACTGCAGAAAAGGGACCGAAATCGTTTTAAAAATGTTCTAGGTAAGCTATTTTTAGAATAACGAAAAATTGAGATGTCTGCGAATTCAGTTGCATATAAATACCTACTATAAAATAGTAGAAGAGAGAAAGAAAATAAATTTATGGTATATATCCTGCCGCTTGTATGTCTTTATGTCTTTATTTTACACCACCACCCGATGTTCCCCCCCACGGAAGAGACATGACGATCACCCAACCACCCACCCAAGACCCTGCGGGTACTGGACAAAAGACCGTCCAGTACTCGTAGTCACCTTGGCTCCGGGCAGACCAAAAATGCTACCAAAGCAGTTAGGTCTGCCCTTCCTCAAGCTACACAGCTCATCCTTACCCTACCGATGATCCGGATGACAGGATGCCTCTTGGCATCAACCCAAAACACCCAACTGACAGATGACTACCCCCCGGGGGGCAAACAAGCTGGCGAAGAGCAGAAGACGAAGAAAGAAGAACGCCAGAAGAGGCCTTAGCCAGCAAGGTCCAACGAGCCAGGACCCAGGGAGGTGGACCGAAATCGTCTGCACCACTCACATTTGTGAGTGGGGCCGACGTAAAGTAATTTCGCCCGCCCTGCACGAGGCTGGTCCCCGGTCTACAGCGATGCATTGGGGTAAAGGGCAATACTCCTGCCCGGCCCCAGTCATCCGAGACCGACATCTTTAGCCAAGAATATTGGCACGTGCTTTATTTTACTGTTTTCAAATACGGAAACTAAGAGTATATTGCATTTTCAAAGCCGTAAATATTGTTCGTAGCACATGAAATTTAAATCATTCCGTTAGTGGTCAAATGATGAACAATTTTCAAAATGTCCGTCTGTCGAACGTACGTCCGTGTCCATCGTGTTCCTTGTAACTGATAACTGAAATACAAAAGGTCCGATCGTACCAAATCGATCAGTAAATAAAAATACTTACTACTTATTTAAAACATTTTAAATATTTTTCATTTTTATTGTAATTGAAGAGAAATTTGAAAAAGTGATTTCCTATTACTGTTTATAAATTCACTAATACATATTTCATGATAACACAATATCCAGCCATCGAAATATAATTTTTAGATAGACACAATATTACGATATTAACGGTTATGAAGATAAAAAATAATGGTCTAGTGGTTATTGATAGATCAGAAGCAGAATTAAAGTAAAAATGAAACAGTGTTTTAGATGTTATAACTAAATGATACTCCTATCATTTGCTTTATTTCAATGCTAAAAGAGGCATGTTTTTAGATTCCGCAACTAGTAAAAATCAATCATACCTCCCTTTCAAAGGTAAAAAATCTGTACTGTTTTTAGGAGATTTATTGATGAAATCTTAAATTGGAAAGCGTACTGCATTCAACTGATATTTAGATTACTCTTAGAAATTTAGGATATTGTTGCCAAAAGAACAGCTCACTAAATTATGCCATATTAGATAGGCTCTATAGAATTCCGTGGGATGGCTGTACCTTATCAGCTGAAGTATTTGTTGAGCAAGAAAGAATTTTGTGATATGTTTGATATAAAATATCCAAACACGTGAACGTAGGTATTTTTAAAAAAATTTAAATTTTTAACTCTCTGTATTTTTGAATTATGTGTTTGTGTTTTTATAAATATCAACTCGCTACAGATTATAGATTATTACAGAAGATTAACAATCTGCAGCATAGGATACAAATATTATGCAGAATTTCTGCTCGACAGCATCAGGCATGATGGCATATTCAACACCCTATATAACAAAGGATATACTGCACTATCTAAAAAACAAGATAATAAAAGCCGGCCTTCACGAAAACACTGCCATACAATGGTTCGGAAAATTGAGGGAAACTAAGCAAAAGAACATAGGAGTCAAGCAAATATGCCCCCTATCTCTCGATTGTTCACCACGATCCTAGACCAAGTGATACAAAGTACAATAAAAGAAATACCAATTGTCAACGAAGACATAGGAACACTAAGAATCCCAATTGCACGCCGATGATTGCTTAATCATCACACATTCTCAACTTCTTAAAAAACATGAATCCGCATCTGGACACATCTGGACTGAAAATAAACTCCAAGAAAAGCTTAATAATGGAGCGAGACCCGTCATCAAAAGAGAGTCGGGCCAGTGGAGAGGAACACAAAACAGGTTAATGTTCTCCTAGAACAACGAAAAAATTGGAGTACCTACCTAGGAACATACCTGACGAACCAACTGAAACGGAGAGAAACTGTAAAGGAATCAAAACGGCATATAGAGTCATATATAGACAAGGCAATCATACCGTTAATTGAGAAGAATAAACTGTCATGTGACCTTACCGTCATACTGCCAACGATGGCATCTGAACAATAACAGAAGTTTGAGAAGAGCTGAAAGGGACATCGTTCAACTACTCGCAAAAACAACGAGATGAAAACAGCGACACAAAACATCAACACTGTTAGGAGGGAAGACCATTACGAAAAGGATAGAAATGTACGCAATGAAGTACTGGGGACATATACAAAGAAGGGACCTAACATATTTACTTAAGAAAGCACTAGTACTGAACAGCAACAAACTAAAAATAGAGAAACCATGCTACACGTGGAGAACAATAAATAAGAGGACCATGAACAAACTAGGAAAGGACCAAGCATACTGAGAAAGAAAAGCGAGGGAAAAAACGAATACCACAAAGAAATCGTAACGATATATATTCTATCACAATTGGCAACCGAGGAATCAGAAGACTCAGAAGAAGATTCGTAGAAGTAGAAACACAAAAAGAGGAGCATAAACACTCCATATCACGATACAACGCAGCAGCACAGGAAGACTCAGAAGAGGCAGAAGTCTAAAACCAAAAACACACACACAAAAACACAATTCGGAAACACATTTCACAAACACCTACACCTCCCATCCCATATTAATATTAATACTTTTACAAACGTATATGTATCGGCACAAAACTGAACACACACAAAAACACAATTTGGAAACACATTTCACAAACACCTACACCTCCCATCCCATATTGCTTTACCATGCGTTATGGGGCTCTCTCTGCTGGCATCAAGTATGACCCTAATCCAACCCAGCGGTACATCCTGGGAGTGGTAGCAATGCCTACCGCACGCTAGTAAATCAAATCAAAAATAATTTTGTTATAAACTTAAATAGTCACGATTTTAATTCAAAATGGAAACATGGTTTTCATGTTTTAGGAAATATAATATTCAATATTCATTATAATATTATTCATCTATTTATCTTTCACCGACTGCTTTTAACACTTTACTACCAGATAAAAGAAGTAAAAAGTTTATTTAGCTTTAATAATGGTTTAATATTTTTTTAATTGACAAGTGCTGTTATATAGCTCTAATGGTTTTTGTGAACCCCAATTTTTAGGCTCTCTTAGTTCAGTTTTGTGCCGATACATATACGTTTGTAAAAGTATTAATATTAATATGAATATATTATTAATATAATCATTTGCAAAAACAATAGTATAAACAACTTATTAGCAGATTGAAAACTTACTTGAACCGTACGTTTAAAGGAGTAAAAATCGATTATAATTGCATATCAAAATTGACACGAAAATTACTGCTTATGGAAGCTAATGAAAAATTCATGCTAATGACTTATTTGTCTACGAATTACTAGAAAATGGTTGCATAAAAGAATTAGTAGATCATATGTAATTTCGTTAATGGCATGATAGAACTGGTTTTCTCAACCAGCAAGGAAGAAAAATATACAAAAATGTACAAGGGTTGCTGCATTTTTTTAATTCCGAATTTAATCTGAGAATTCCGACTTTAATTTCGGAATTTTGATTTGAATGTAGGAACTACAATCTTAATTTCGAAATTCTTAGATTAAAGTCAGAATTATGATTTTATTCGAGGGATCAACCTCGCCCTAAATTCTGTACACCAGATTTACTCTTTAACGAAGATTTCCTCGGATTTCCTTCTGCATGTACACCAGATTTCCTTCGCGGTTTTCCCCTCGATTTTATTTGAAACTACCGCCCAACATTTTGTACACCAGATTTCCTCTTTGACGAAGATTTCCTCGGATTTCCTTCTGGGCGTACACCACCAGATTTATTTCGCGGTTTGCCCTTCGGAAACTACGTTCGTGTATTGGATCTCAAGATTAAATTCAGAATTCTGAGATTAAAGTCGGAATTCAGGGATTAAACTCGGGAGTAAAACAAATAATCAGTAGTCCTTCTACACCTTCGTAAAAATACACCTACCGCTAAGGCAGAATAATTCTATGAAGTGGCGATTTATACTCAATTCCGTCTTAATAACTAATTGACTTGAAATTCTGTGCGTAAGTTATGAGTAGGTACTTATTTTTACCTACAAAAGTTTACGTATCATATTACTATGCCCCTAAATTCTGTTGGATAATGCCCATGGGGCAGTTTAATGGGTCACTAATCATAATCAACATCTTCGATCAAATCACATACTTCATCATCTTAACACATCTCTGCTCAAATCAGTTTGTTTGCAAGACGTCACAAAATGAACTACGATGCTTTCCACAGTCGTACAGGTGCTATTTTCCCATCCACCACTTTCTAGATCACGGGTATTTGATTTTTATCATCATGGGTATGAAACATTTTTTCGTTGTAATTTTTAAGAAACTTTTGTGTAATAGCTTTAGTCTAACATTTTAGCTATAAAATCAGGTTTTATCCACCCCATTACCTCTTTAATTAATAGATACTACTAGTTGTGCTTGTTGTCTGCATGAGAAATGATTTAGTACATATAATTTGGGTTTTATACTATAAAATAAAATAAGACCTTTGCTATAATTATTATTATAAATTTTATTATTTATGTTGACACAAATTAAAATTATTACATTTGCAGAATTTTGAACAAGAACGTAATTTTTGTGTGCAGCATTTTCACCCATGTTGTTTTGCGTGAGCACGTTAAAATAAAACTCTCAGGAATGCAACGCAAATTACACAGGCGCACAAAATAAAAAAAGTGGACTTTTTTTGGCACTCCATTGGGTAACCCATATGTATTTCGACGTGCTGAACATGAATCAGGTGTCCATTTAGCTCCGTTGGCCACCATTTTTTTGTAAATCATGAAAATAACTTAAAAACCTCATAATTTAGGTTATTTTCTCGATTTACTAAAAATTGGTTATCCCAGTCGATGAAGGTATTTACGTACAAAAATTTGCAAAATAAATAATTTTTTTTTAATGAGTTCGTGAAAGTGTACAGAATAATATCCTGAAAAGTTTATATTTCGCTCGGATGCAGAAAATAAAAAAAAGTGAAAAAAATTTTGTTTTTCATCCATTCTTTCAAAATTTTGAAATTAAGTCAAGCTAGGAAAAAATTAAAAATACAGATGGATAGATCACATATTTATGGATAAAGAATGTCCTAGCTCACGAGCTCCAGGTCTAAACGTCAAAGATTTCCAGTTCAAACAAAAGTGCAAGTTAATGTCTTCTGTCCTTCATGTCTTTTAGCCCCCTCCTAAAATAAATTTTGTGTCTCTCCCTGTATTTATACACAATCCTCAACGTAATTTAACATTGATGACGTAATTTAAATTTATTAAATGGAATATTTTACATTAAAACTAAAGGACCCCGCACATTTCTTATGGAAATTGGCTTACAGTCAAATTGGCAGAATTTTTAATATGTTGTAGATTTCAACTTTCTGATCAAAAGCTCTCATGGGTCCAACTCGATTCTATGCCGAGATACAACTGTAAATTCTTATAAAATTTCAAATCTTGTCGAACTTTTAATTAATTGATTATTGGAGGTCAAACGAGCAATTTCCGAAAGTTTTTCAATTAAAGTTTTTTGATCAAGAAGACACATACTTTATATAAAAAATATTTTAGCAAATGTTTTAGCGAATATTTTTTTCAGTTGTTATTTTTATATAGACTTTCCGGCGCCTTCGCCAACATTTTTCAAACTTTAATTTTTTTCTACCCTCTTTTTATTTAAGCAACAAATGTTTTTAGTGCAAAATATTACAAAGGGCTATTAGAACTTATCAAAATATAAAATGTATGAAAAAAATCATAAATTAAATTTTTTTTTAATTGTACAAGAGGTCATTCTTGTACATTTCAAGCCGAAATCTACAACATATTAAAAATTCAGCCAATTTGACTGACATAAGAAATGTGCGGGGTCCTTTGTACAAATTCTGACGTTTACACAGTTAGATTATTAGGACCACTGGAGCATTTTCTAATATCGGTCATTCTAGGAGCATAAAATGTAATAACTGGGTACTTTGACCCTACTAAATATGAATATCATGAATGCCACAGTGAATTTTGCATCATGAAGACTTCATATTTTGATTTTCCCCCCATTTCTTAACTCGAATATCCAATTTATTTAAAACACAACGATCTTCTTTCTAGACCGGAAGATATTAAAACTATTAAGAAAGAATTTTCGAAAATAAATGAAAGGTTTATTATAAAACTCTATAAAGTAAGGGTCACACTGACGTGTAATAACGCAAAGTATATTTTATTTGGCAAGAATTAAAAAATTAAAAGTATACTATAGCAGAGAAGAGACCATCAAACTCCCATGTATTTCGGTGCGCTGAATTAGAATCTGAGGTCCAAATTTACTTCTATCGTGTCATTTTTTTGTAAATCGCGTTTTCTTTGCATTTTATCTGTGGTGGTACAGAAAAGTGGGTCAAATTGATAAAATATCGAAAAATTTTATTAACAAAAGGTGCTTAGAATACAACGAAGACTACATATATCAATGAACCAGATCTGAGAAAAAAATATAAATTTTTACCCGTACCATTACGTATCTTTTTTATTTTTTTATTTCCTCATTGGATTCTAAGCACTTTTTCCTTAATACAATTTTTCGATATCTTTGTGCCATTTTCTGGTACCACCTTATCTGCGAAAAACACGCGATTTACAAAAAAAGAAATGACACGATAGAAGTTAATTTGGACGTCAGATTCAGATTCAGCGCATCAAAATACGTGAAGATATGATGGTCTCTTTGGGGTTGGATTATGATTCGATTAATCTATACTACCTGCTAAGACAAGATTTTCGAGATTTTAATTGCATTTGCACCGTATTAGTGATCCTCACCACTATACAAAATGTAGAAGTCGTATCTAAAGTAAAACCAGTGAATATACATAACAAATATGTGTCAAATCTACAAAATAGACCTATTCACTATGCTCAAAAGTCATATCCGATCATTACCAGATTTATTTGTCGTAACTTAACATATATACAACGTTTTGTTATATGGTTACACTGATAAAAGGGACACATATTTATTTGCCAAATATGAAAATCATGAATTATGAACTGTAGATGGTACAACAGGTAATTCAGAAAATAGTTGATTTCTCTAAAATTACATTTTTTCAGATACGACTTCTTGTCATAGCAGGGCAGTATAAGTTAAGTGAAAAAATATCGGTCTTAGATCATTCTGACTGACATTATCGGATTCCTTGGATCCAAAAACTACGATTTTCAGTCCTCAATGAACTTTTTTGGACGATAAATAGATTGAAAACGGAAACAGAACGTTGTTTTGGATGCCATTTAAAAAAGCGGGCTTCGGTGGAAAATATGATCTGGCATTCATCACTTTCGTAATCAGCAGGGTCAAAATAGGGGAAAAATTCCAGATACTCATTTGTCACATCATTTCTCAATTAACACTAACTAATTTATAATAATTATAAGAATCTATATCACCACTGCATAAGAATAAAAGCTTCATAATTAAGGTCTCTCACCATCTAGGTAACCACTATATACCTACAATAGGCACAGGTTTATAAAACCTTTTTATCGTTTAAAGGCCACAGAAACAGTAATTATACAATTATTTAGCACACCTTAGTAACATTCTCACAGCATCTATAAAATATCTTAAGAAGCCCTTAAAAACTATTTTATAAAGGTTCCCAAATTAGAAATTTTGTTGCAGGTTTTCATTGTCGATGCATTATTACAGTATAACTGTTTTTGGTTGAATAGTTTAAAGAGCTTTCTCGTTTTATAACAGTTGTATCCATGAACTAATAAAATATGGAAACATTCAATCGTTGTCTCGACTTATTCGTTTTATGATTAAATACATGTACGTTGAAATTTCAATTTTTTGAGATTACTAAAGCTGAAATTAACTTGCGATTGAAATTTTACTGTCGATATATTATATGATATTCCATGAATTAACAATACGCTACCGAAATTCTTCAAATTAAGTGACTGATCAAGATTTATGGAAAAAATTGTTCTTCAAAATATTGACTCTTATGTAATTAAAACTGTTGTTTATTTCCATACATTAATTATTTAAAACATAATACGTAATTAAAAGTACATGTGGAGTATTTTAATGTATGCAAAGGGATCATTTAACTTAATTATATGAATTTTTTTCAAGATAGATGCCACATTTAGAACCTTACATTTTCAAAAAATATGGCGTCTGAAATAATACAATTTCAGGTCCAATTAAACAGCTTTTACAACACTATTTTATTATTATTAATATTATTTGTTTTATTACAGCTGTTGCGAAGCTCTTTTAGTTGCATAGAGACTGTTGCGAAGTGTCTTAAAGTACAATTCGGTTTAATTCACGGTAATTATACATATTCCAATTTTTTGTTTTTTGTTCTTATCTAATTTAATTCAACTCGCTATACAGTTATTATATAGTTAAATATTATTTTTTATTGTACATGGACTGCCTTAGGTTTTGTTATAAAACAGTTCAGCTCGTTATGTAGTAACTACACAACTGCAAGCACCGTTTATATAGATAGGCTGCGGTTTAGTTCAGAGAACAATTTAGCTTCTTACGCAGCCATTATACAACCACGAAGCTCGAGTAGTGGGTTCTCTTATAGAGCAATTTAGTGTGTTGCGCAGTCATTATAAAGCCATACAGCTCTTTGGTTAGTTTCGCGATAATTACATTTGTAGGTACGTGTCATACAGCTGTCCATAGTGTCTAGTGAAGGCAGGTGAATTTCAATATCTCCACTAAACAGTCAAGTGGTTTCAAAATATCTATTTATTTCAGTTGAAATTATGTGAGGTACAGAACAAATTATTGTTGTTGAGTTCTCTGGATTTTCACTAATATTTCCATTATATGTCAGTAACATATCATTAAGTCTGACTTTCACTTTACGATGAAAGTTTCCACTGAGCTTTATTTTTTCCATGTAGACATCATACTGATTATTCTGATGGTATTGGAAATTGCATATCGACTGACGTTTTTCACATATTATGATAAGAACAGTAATTCTTTCCTCCAATTGTACAGTTTTATAAATATAACTATGGCAGGTGAAATGCTGCAATGGGAAACTTTTGACTGTATGAAAGTTCTTTACGCAATCGCTGGGTTTCGTTAAAACACCTAAATAAAGTTTCTGTATAACCGCTTTAAAATAGTTGTAAGAACATTTATATCACTTGGTAATTCGACATTAAAGGAACAACCCACAAATTTTATAATTAGCTCTGTAACCAACATTTATGCAATCGTAATAAAATAAAAAGTTCCGCATAATTACTTGACGCTCTATAAGAAATATATCGGGGACATTTACAAGGGGATAATAGATAAAATAGTTTTATAATTATGTTGTAAGAACATTCTTAGGGCGTTGCTATATCGCCAAATTTTCACAGAGAGCTAACTAGTTCACAATAGTACCTCAATGAAACATAAAGGAACATTTTTTCACCACTATAAAATAATTATACGATAACTCAGCTGAATATTAACGCAAGTTGGGTTGCTCCTTAATCCAATTAAGTAGCACTTAAATGGGCAATGCTCCTAGTCAATACACTGGAAGCAGTATTCAGTATCTAGTTCACTGCGCTACGTCTGTGACACTCAAGTTTGATATGTATCGACATACTGTTGCAGTTAGTAATTGCTGAATGACAGAACCAATTTCGATATTGCACAACTCGGTATATTCACGGATAAAAATAAGTCGAATATTTGGAAAGAAATCCAATAAACTAATTAAACTAGTCTATATCGCGCAACTAGTAACGCCTAATAAAATAAAATTAAAAAATATTTACAAGTACCTCACGAAAATAAATATAATCCAATTCGATTTTCCATTACATGTAAATTGAAACACCGGCAGAATTTTTTATGGTGGCGCCGTTACCGGCAAACACTAAATACTAATTGGAAATAAAATACTTGTAACATAGTGTCGCAACAGTGTGTAATTTTATAATTTCCATTGTAATAGAAATACTTAATTGGAAAACAAATAAATGATTTTTGTATATGTTGCTGCTCTACATTAAACAAAAGTAGAAATCAAAGGTAGAATTAAAAAATAATTAGTATAATTTCTCATAAAAAATTTTGTTTGCGAATCGTTTGATATGTTGAACTCATGTATAATTTAGGTTTAAATCCTGTTATTGAATTTTAAAAGTCACAAAATCAGTTGTATTATCAATTGCAATTAATTTTCATTTGATATATTTTAACTAAGCTGATAGATTTAATAACTCTTTTAAAAAAAAATCTCTAAGAGGCATGATGTTTGTTACCAATTTTTTCATATAAAATTACCTAAAAAAAGTTGAAGTTTATAAATGTTTGTCGAGATGTTTGTTGTAAGATACCTTAAAGTATGATGTATAAATGGATCTCTAATAACATAGTTCGTATTTTTAAAAATATTTTTTGGGGATACTTGTACTGTGGCAGAATCTAAAATAAATAAAGCTATTGAAATGAGAAATTAAAAATCTAATTTTTTTGAGGTTATGGTAAACTTTGATCATGTTTTAATGTAATAATTCATTATTTGGTATATCGTGAAGATTTTGGTCCATCTATAATATTTAGTTCTTCAAAAGTAAATTCAAATGTCACCGATATGAATAGTTTTCGAGATGAAAATAAGTGATGAAAAGTATATTTTATTAAGATAAGATAAGATAAGCTTTATTATGTAAAATATCCATAGAAAATGTCAAAAATTTACAAGGAAATAAAAAAGAATAAGTAAGAAGAAAATTACTGAAACATATTGGAAGAAATTAAAAGTTCATGTCAAAAAAATATATGGTAGGTATATAAAAACGTCAATAGTAGGCTATTGTCTATGTACAAAAAAAAAGTGGGTTGAAAGGAACTAAAACGTTAAAGGATTTTTATTGTTTATTATGTTCAATTGACCCCAAGATATGAAAAAACCGCGGAGTGCTACCATTTAAAGTGGTGCGTTTTTGGGATCGAAGTAAAAAGGTCCACTTTCCATATTTTTTTTGCTCGAAAACTATGATTTTTTTCTATAAACACGTCAATAGAAAAGTGTGTAGAGAATTAAATTTCCAATTGAAATGGCACCTTCGGAAGTCAAAAATTTTTTTTTACAAAAATACGTCCAAAAAACAAAACAAAAAAAACGAAAAAATGCAGTTTTTTATTTTAGCCTGTAACTATTTTTCGGGTACATTTAGGCATAGACATTGCTGCATAACAAAAAAAGCTGGCATTTTACCCGTTAAAATGAGATTTTGTAAACAGTTTTGCGATTAATAGTGACCGAGATATAGCGTTTCAAAGTTTGCAACTTTTAACTTTTTTTGCTAATTTTTACTATTCCTTTTTCAAATTTCGTCCTGTAACTTTTTTCTGATGGAATTTAGGTGTAGACATTATTATGCTAAAGTGAAAGCTGACTTTACGCCCATTGAAATGGTGGCTGGTAAAAGTCTCTACGACAAATAGAAACCTAGATACAGCGTTTCGAAGAGTGTTACTTTTATTAACTTTCTTCCAATTTTTACGTTCTTTTTTTAAATTTCGGCCTATAACTTATTTGTCAAATGCTTTAAGTACAGATATTGCTACACTGAATGACCTCGCAGCATTCTTGTTTAAATGGTGTGCAATAGAAGTTTAACCCATCATAAAGTATTGTTTTTTCTCCTTATTATCCTTATTTTTCGTATTTCCGGCCTCAGAAAATCAGTTTACTGGCACATTTCGTGATGATATCCTGTAGACGGAATCAAGATGGTGGATTTTTATTGCACAAAATAGTTTGGAATACCAACGATACATTTGAAGAAATTAGTAAAAAATATATTCAACACTTAAAACATTTTTACACGAATTGCACTGTTGTGTTTGATGGCTACCCTAGTGATTACGATAATACAGGTACGAAATCTGCAGAAAGATTACGCCGAACCAAGCAAGTTGGGCCAGGAGTTCAGATTAACAATTACTCAAAGCCATTATCAAAACCTGATAAATTTTTGGCAAATGAAAAAAAATTATTTCATATTTAATTCAAAAATTTGAAGAAAATAATATTGAGACTGGGCAAGCTGAAGAGGATGCAGATGTACTAATTGTAAATGCTGCACAAGATAAGGCATCCCAATCAGAAAATGTTGTTATAGTTGGTCAAGATGTCGATCTTCTTATTATCCTATCATTATTACCAGAAGAAAATGAAAATATATAGTTTTTTAAACCTAGTATAGGAAATGTAACTGCCAAATTATATAACCATAATAGTTTCAAATTTAATCATCTACAAAAATACCTTGGCTTCGTCCATGCATTCAGTGGCTGTGATACAACCTCTTCCTTTTTTGGTATTGGTAAAAAGAAATTCTTGAATTTCTTTAATAAGAATATTTTGCTTTTGGAAAAGTATATAAATGAATTTTTGTGTGAAAATTCAAGTCCAGCAGCCATCGGTTCTGCTTCTGAATGTATTGTAACATTACTATACGGTATGAAAATTGATGGCCAAAGCACCTGTCGCTATAAGTTATTTCAGAAGTACTCAACAGGTGCGAAATGGTTTAAGAACTTGCTTGCAAATGCAACATTGGAAAGGAAATATTGTAAATCCTCTCATATGGGGTTGGAAAAGTTCAGAAAATGGACTAGTACCAATTTTGACAAATAAACCTCCCACACCACAAGTTTTGCTGGAAAAAATAGCCTGTAAATGCACCAAAGGATGCAGAGGAAACTGTGGTTGCAGGAAATTGGGAATGAATTGCACAATTTTTTGCAAAGAATGTATGGGAATGAACTGTGAAAACGCTGATGTACCTCAAATAACGGAAGACGATGTTTACATAGATGCCGATGAAGAAATCGACTTTGATTTTGAAAATATGTTAAATCCAGCATTTGAATAATTTCATAATGTAAGTTATTAATCTAAGTTATTTGAACAAAAAAAAACACGTGATATAATAAAGTTCAGAAGTGGAAAAATGTAAAAAGTTATTTTTTAAGTACAATAATCTACTATATCTAGACTTGATGGTTACTATTGATCACATAAACTTCTATTGCAGAACATTTAAACAAGAATGCTGCGAGTACATTCCATGTAGCAATATCTGTATTTGACAAATTAATTATAGGCCGAAATTTAAAAAAGAACGTAAAAATTGGAAGAAAGTTAATAAAAGTAACACTCTTCGAAACGCTGTATCTAGGTTTCTATTTGTCGTAGAGACTTTTACCAGCCACCATTTCAACAGGCGTAAAGTCAGCTTTCACTTTAATATAATAATGTCTACATCTAAATTCACTCAGAAAAAAGTTACAGGACGAAATTTGAAAAAAAAATAGTAAACATTAGCAAAAAAAGTTAAAAGTTGCAAACTTTGAAACGCTATATCTCGGTTACTATTAATCGTGAAACTGTTTACAAAATTTCATTTTAACGGGTAAAACGCCAGATTTTTTTGTTATGCAGCAATGTCTATGCCTAAATGTACCCGAAAAATAGTTACAGGCAAAAATAAAA
Source organism: Rutpela maculata (assembly GCA_936432065.2). Classification (NCBI taxonomy): domain Eukaryota; kingdom Metazoa; phylum Arthropoda; class Insecta; order Coleoptera; family Cerambycidae; genus Rutpela; species Rutpela maculata. Next base: position 206,454,090 of record OW386286.2, on the reverse strand, counting down.
AATAAATAAAAAATTGCATTTTTTCGTTTTTTTTGTTTTGTTTTTTGGACGTATTTTTGTAAAAAAAAAAAATTTGACTTCTGAAGGTGCCATTTCAATTGGAAATTTAAATCTCTACACACTTTTCTATTGACGTGTTTATAGAAAAAATTCATAGTTTTCGAGCAAAAAAAATATGAAAAGTGGACTTTTTTACTTCGATCTCAAAAACGCACCACTTTAAATGGTAGCACTCTGCGTTTTTTTCATATCTTGGGGCCAATTGAACATAAGAAACAATAAAAACCCTTTAACGTTTTAGTTCCTTTCTACAGTACATGGACAATAGACTATAGAGTAAAGTGGTCAGAATATAGAATCTAAAAAATATTCATCTAACTTATGATAAAATTTTTTGCTCAAAATACTTTTCAACTCTTTTCAAAGTTTATTTATTGTCATATTTTTCAGTCTATCTAGCAGATGATTAAATATTCTAATAACAGAAGTAGTTATACCTTTTTTGCATTTGTGTCAGATTTGTGTGGTAGGATACAATAATATCTTTTGAACGTGTTGAGTATATACGTCTTTGTTCATACTGCCGAAAAAGCTCAAGCAATATTTTTATAGAGAAGAATCCATTCTAAAATATATAGTGACGTTAGTAAATATTAGGTTCCTATGTTTGATTTTGTCGCCAATAGTTAACAAGCAAGAGAGAAATATTCTAGAATATTTCTTTTAATTTAAAAAAGTTACATAAATTGTACTAGTACATTTTGACGCAGTTTTGTGAGTGACTAGATCACAGTTCTATTTATTCATTATATTTTTTTTTGTAAGATGACTACCTTGTACATTTTTTTAACTAAAATTATATCAGGCTTTCTTTCTGGCAATAGTGACAACTATACAAATATTGTTTTCCTCTGCCGTCTCTTAATTAATAATTTTTTAGAGTGGTCACACTGTATACTTTTCACTAAAAGCAAATCAAGTTTAATCCTTGGAAATAGTCTCAATTACAATCCAAATATTAGTTCCTACTACCGTTCCTTAATTATTTTTAGGATGATTAATATGTATATTTTAACTAAAAGTATATCAGGTTTTCCCTGTGACAATAGAGGCAACTACATTTCAAATATTATTTTCCACCATCATTTCTAAATAATTATTTTACTATGACCCCCTTGAACATTTTTTTTCTGCTAAAAGTATGTTAATTTTTCTTTCTGATAATAGTGACAACTGTATACCAAATATTGTTTTTTTCAGTCAAACACGTTTTAACTAGGTTGTTAACTTAAATTTTTTGAACGACTCATGTATGAATTTAACAAACGAAAAAACTCTTAAAGGGAATAGTACGCTTAATGCATTGAGATTCTCTATCCGAGTCACTCACAACGAAAAAACTTTGTATGTGAAAATAATTGTTTATGGAACTTTAATAATATAATATTTGAAATCCTCTACCCCAAAAACCCATAAAACGATACCCCACATCGGTAGTGGGGTGGGGGTGGTGATAGGGGGGTGGTAGTGGGGGGTGGATGAAGTAAAAAAATATTTTGAGGTTTCTGATTCCTGTACATGCACTAAATCAAATTTTTTTTTCATCCCCTTTAATAAGGAAGTGGGGGTGGTAATAGGGGTGGCTAATGCCAAAAATTTTTTTGAGACCTCAGCTTCTCTTGTATATACTAAATTCCAATTTAATGGACTCCTACCGGCTTAATTTACCCATTTACCCCAAATTTACCCCAATTTACCCCCCAACCCTTCGACGGAACAAGATGAAAATAATCTAGTTCTAGATCTCGTTAAAGTACATATGTGTACCAAATTTCAAGTCAATATCTTAAACGGTTTCAGAGTAAACGTGCGCACAAAAAACAGTTACAGACAGACAGACCGACAGACAGACAGACAGACAGACATTTTTTTCGCTCAAACTTAAAATCTCGACGTTTCATGACATTTTAAGCCTATTTGGACAATAAAAATTTTTTAAAATTTTTTTGTCGTTACTATACTTCCACTAGACGTGGAAGTAAAAAATAGCTGCAAGCACAGAATCGAGAGCCAGCGCCAAAGTTTATAGTTTTTTTTATTTTGAGTTTATGTATGAAAATACTAATTTTAAAAAGATCAAAATTAGTGATGATGTATCTGTGTGTATAGGCTAATCTAGAAAATGTCTTATGTTTTAATATATATAAATTATCGAAAACCTATATGTAATTGATCCAATTCAGAGTCGAAACAGAAATTGGATTTTATATATACTGTAAATTTGATGAGGAGCCATAATGTTAAAGCATTCTCTGGATTGCACTTCAAAGAAAAAGGAAAAGGACTTTATTTTTTGACGGTTGATTTTATTACGCATCCGCATTCAACAAGTCCGGGGCAAATTTGGAAATAATAGCTATATAAGAGGACCCTTAGGCTTAACAAAAGCTTTTGTTTCGTGACATATGTGTTGGTCCTTTTTTGCCCTTTGATTTATTCTCGTAGAAGGTAACTAGACACTGAAATATGCCGCCGTGAAACACAATCTCCCTAAGATAGATGATTTTCTAGTTGATCAAACACGGAAGGTATTTTGTCTATTTGACCAACACCGTTCTTTCTTACGCTCTGCCGTCCACTCGTTTTAAAGTGTTTTACGTTTAAGTAAATTCTAAAGCTATAAAGTTCACTTTGGCTACTGTGCCTTTAGTGCATTCAATCACCCGTTTGCTACTAGTTTAATAGTTTACTTTGTACATAAATTGTTTGACTGACTCGATACTCAATGCATCCAAGGCCAATCTATTTCTGGTAATAGAATTATTTGCATGAATAACTTGTTAATGGAGACGATGTCAGAATGTTCCAACTATTGTGTAATAACTGCACTTGGGCGTTGCCAAGGTTGATAAAAATAATTGAACCATTTTAAGTAATAAAAAAAATCTTCTTATTATACAGGGTGTTTGGTGAGGCGATGCCGACCCTGAACATGGAGGTAGAGGGGGTCATTTGGCATCTATATGACCAAACATACCTATATCAAAAATGCTACGGTTTTTTTCATATTGACGATTTTGTATTTTTTTTTTAAATCTCCGTATTTCATCATTTATTTAAGTATTACGTACTAAATTTAAGTTTTGATATTCTGAAATATTTTTTTCTTTATCCGAAATACATAAACTTCCAACAAAAAAAATAAATAAAAGTTTCTGTCGCCTATAGAAAAAAAAATTACATTTATTATAAGAAAATTGTAATGGTAATTGAGAGCGTCGATTTTCGAAGTTTTGCAATTTTTTTAAAAAAAGTCATCTAGATATTACAATTACTTTTAAAACTTCTCTATTGTATCCTCTTTAAGTGGCAATATCACACATACCATCAAGTTTTATCAGTCACTGAAAATAGTCGAAAGACTATCAATCGGCAATATTTTTTCATTTAATAAAAAATTAAATATGCGCGTCCTTTCAACAAAAACAAAGCTATCAAAAATAGTCAGAACCAGTCATTTGTTTGTTAGTAATATCACTGACAGCTGTCAATGCGCACCATGTCGTATATCTTGTGTTTTTAACGAAGTTTATAGCTATCTTCAGTGTTGTGTCGTTTTGTACTGATAATTTGTTTTAAGTTTCTGACATATTGAGTAAAATTAATTTCAAATGGCTACTGTTAGTAACCAAGAGTATGCTTACATACTCTTTTACTATGAAAGAGCAGATGGGAATGCTTACCTTGCTGCAAGATTGTATCGTGAACGATTTCATCCACGTAGAAAGACTCCAGATCCGCGTGTATTCAGCAACACTCATCGCTGAATGGTGGAAACAGGTAATTTACATCAACATGAGTCTGCTGCAGGACCTGCACGCCATCACCCTGAAGGTGACGAAAATATTCTAGCCGCATTTGCTCCAGATCCCACAACAAGCGTTAGAAAAGTGGCACAGCAACAAAAATAGCATTTTGTCGCTTTTTATTGAATGCTGATATTGAGGACCCCATTACTTAAAACCTATTCTATGGACGGATGAATCAAAATTATCTCGTGATTTTCATCAATTTTCACAATCTCCATTATTGGGTGGACAAGCGCGACAATCCGCAAATGAAGGAACAAACTTCCTTTCAAAATAAGTTTAGTGTCAATGTTTGGATGGTTGTAATTGTTGGACATGTCATTGGGACTCATTACCTATTAGATAACCTGAACGGAGACGATTACCTTGACTTCTTGCAAAACGATCTTCCTCTACTCTTGGAAAATCTACCAATTAACCTTCACCACCGTATCATTTTCCAAAACGTCGGAGGCCCAGCTCACTACTGCTTCACAGTCCGCCAATTCTTAGATCGAACATATCCCGATCGGTGGATTGGGCGTAGTGGACCTATTCTGTGGCTTGCAAGGTCCCCAGATTTAATGCCACTGGACTACTACGTATGGGGTATGATAAAGGAACTTGTGTACAATGAGGAAATACAAAGCCGTGTTCACCAAGTTGCAAAAATAGAGAGATACGCTCTCCAACTGCGACAAGAAATGAGATTAAGGACAACTACTGTTGAAATTAGAAGACGGACGAGGAAATGCTTTAGAAATAATGGGACTCATTTTGAACACCAAAATTAGTAAATTTGTTCTCAAATAATAATTTTTGAAAGGATATTTAATTAACACTTATCGCTGAATGGTGGAAACAGGTAATTTATATCAACATGAGTCTGCTGCAGGACCTGCACGCCATCACCCTGAAGGTGACGAAAATATTCTAGCCGCATTTGCTCCAGATCCCACAACAAGCGTTAGAAAAGTGGCACAGCAACAAAAATAGCATTTTGTCGCTTTTTATTGAATGCTGATATTGAGGACCCCATTACTTAAAACCTATTCTATGGACGGATGAATCAAAATTATCTCGTGATTTTCATCAATTTTCACAATCTCCATTATTGGGCGGACAAGGGCGACAATCCGCAAATGAAGGAACAAATTTCCTTTCAAAATAAGTTTAGTGTCAATGTTTGGATGGTTGTAATTGTTGGACATGTCATTGGGACTCATTACCTATTAGATAACCTGAACGGAGACGATTACCTTGACTTCTTGCAAAACGATCTTCCTCTACTCTTGGAAAATCTACCAATTAACCTTCACCACCGTATCATTTTCCAAAACGTCGGAGGCCCAGCTCACTACTGCTTCACAGTCCGCCAATTCTTAGATCGAACATATCCCGATCGGTGGATTGGGCGTAGTGGACCTATTCTGTGGCTTGCACAAGGTCCCCAGATTTAATGCCACTGGACTACTACGTATGGGGTATGATAAAGGAACTTGTGTATAATGAGGAAATACAAAGCCGTGTTCACCAAGTTGAAAAAATAGAGAGATACGCTCTCCAACTGCGACAAGAAATGAGATTAAGGACAACTACTGTTGAAATTAGAAGACGGACGAGGAAATGCTTTAGAAATAATGGGACTCACTTTGAACACCAAAATTAGTAAATTTGTTCTCAAATAATAATTTTTGTTTTAAATAAAGTTTTTTGAAAGGATATTTAATTTTTGATTAAATGAAAAATTTTTTATTTCTATAGGCGACAGAAACTTTTATATTTTTTGTTTTGTTGGAAGTTTATGTATTTCGGATAAAGAAAAATTATATTTCAGAATACCAAAAGTTAAATTAAGTACGTAATACTTAAATAAATGATTAAATATGGAGATTTTTAAAAAAAAAAGTACAAAATCGGCAATATAACAAAAAACCGTAGCATTTTTCATATAGGTCTGTTTGGTCATATAGATGCCAAATGACCCCCTCTATATCCCTGTTCAGGGTCGGCATTGCCTTACCAAACACCCTGTATACTACGGGAGCAGACCCTAACTATCCGTGCAATGTTTTTCATAAAGATTAAAGCATAAGAAACAATTTATGTCCTAAAAAAATTGGCTGTACTTTTAAAATGGTGTCCGTTTAAAAAAAAATTGTAAATATTGTTTTTGTCATTTAACACAAAAACTAAAAAAGATGGAGAAAAACTTTCTCCACAAAAAACAAAGTGCATAAAAGTTTCTACAATTTTGTTCCTATACAATATTTGGATAGGAGTTACCATTTTCCAGATAAATGATTCAGCTCTTAAAATAAAATATAAATTTCAATATAAAACGTAATACTACGGGAGCCCACCCTAACTGTCCGTGCACCCCCTCCCCCCCCCCCGGATCCTTGGGGAAAATATTTTTCATAATGATTAAAGCCTAAGGCACAATTTAAGACATGTCCTAAAAAAAACTGGAGGTACTTTCAAAATGGCGTCCATTTAAAAAAAAAATTGCAAATATTTTGTCATATAACGCAAAAACTAAAAAAGCGATTGAGTCAGTATTTTATCTGCTGAACACCAAAGAGGTTCTCCATTTTCTTGCCATCCATAATCATTCCAAGGGTTTGGAACATTGTGATGCTCGATAAAGCAAGCTCTTGATCGTGGAATGGAAGAAAAATCAACTTTAGTGTCAATTGATAAAGACAAATCTTTGTCACCACATTTCTGTCTAATGGCAATGAGTAAATGAATGAAGGCCCAGTAATGCAGAACATTTGAGGTCCATACTCTTCTGCTAATGTGGATATGTTAATAAGCCTTCTTTTATTGCCAAATCCGGTATCAAAGAGTAATTTACGTTTAATTTTATTGGAATGAGCCAGCAGAATTCAAAAGACGTCATCAACACTTTTAACCCCAATCTGTTCATAACCCATTGTTATCGTTTTCGAGATAAATGTCTACAAATTATAATATTATTATTAATTTTTTTCAGTTTATTTTATTTTTTGTTATGTTAATCGTATAATTGTCACAGTTATTTCCTCTAAGTGATTTAGCGATAAATGAATTTCCATGTGTTCTTAAGTTTGGACTCATTTATCTGAGAAATGGTAACTCCTATCAAAATATTGTATAGAAACAAAATTGTAGAAAATTTTACGCACGTTTTTTGTGAAAAGTTTTTTTTTTAGGACATGTCTTAAATTGTTCCTTAGGCTTTAATCTTTATGAAAAACATTGTCCCCCAAGGATCGGGTGGGGGTGCACGTACAGCTAGGGGCCAATAAGGATGTTCGGAAATTACGTTTAGAATATTTCGGAGAGTGGTTCTACACCCAAAAATATGAGGAAAAGTTCATATGAATGGGTGTCCGGAAATGCCTCCCAACGGAGCTACGCCCTTCCGAAGATGGTATATAAATATGGTTTTTCTCAATTATTTTAAAAACTACTACTACTGAGGGATGAAATGTCGTACATGTGGTAATTTTATCATGAGAAATCATTTGGTGCTGATGAGAACGGGGGCAACGACCAGGGGCGTATGAATTGGGGGAGCTCCTGATTAGAATGCCCTTAATTTTTTTGTTCTGACATTTTCTTTATTTTTGACTTTAAATGTGATTTCTCAGACGAATTTTTAAAGAAAATGTACTCCCAATGAAAATTTCTAGAACATACCGTTTTCCTTTAAAACCCGATTGAAAAGTTCGATGTAAAAAGGGCGATTAATCAATTGCGCCTTCAAGAAATCAAAGTTGGCGTGTTTCAACCAGATAGAAATGTCAAGTGAACTGAATTCTTATCACATGTTTATTACTTGTCATTACAAAAGCTGTTCAAAATGCCTCCCATTAATTTCGATGCAGCTTCTCACACGCTTTTTCATAGATCTCCTTACATTTCTAGAAATACCAGGTTTATTTCTTCCAATTCTTGAAGATTTCGAACAGGGACTGCATAAACCAAAGATTTTAAATAGCCCCATATGAAGTATTCAAGAGAATTTAAATCCGGAGAACGAGGAGGCCAAGCTACAGGGCCACTTCGTCCTATCCACAGCTCATGATAGTAATTAAATGTGCCCTAAGTTCAAACTAAAATGTGGCGGTGCTTCATCGTGCATAAAATACATGTTATACAAAAAATAGTATGCCACATCGTCGAGCAAATTATCTAAAAACCCGCAACTGTTAAAATTTGTGTGCTAATTAGCTTTAGTAAAAAAGCGATTTATTGTTTCCCAATATTACTTTATTTTGGCACTGTATCATCTGTCTTCGTTTTTATATATAAATAATGTTCAATGTTTAATGCTCAAGCATTAGTTGAAAGACCTACATTCTTTCAAAGGTGGCGATAAGTTGTGTACTCCCATTTTTATATATTATTTTATATTTTTATATCGCACCAGCTCAAAGAATTTGTAATAGGTAGTACCTATGTGTCAGATTGGAAAATAGTAAAAATTGACATTAAAATAGAAACAGTATCTCATTCAGAAATATAATAAAAGACAGCAAGAAAACTGTATTTGGGGTGAAATTATGCAACAAACCATTTCAATTACAGTCCGCTGCTAAAATAAGATAAGCCCACATAAGGTCCAAGCAAAAACATGTGAAGCAGTTCGATATTTCGCATGTGGTTAAAACAACTGTCGAAGAAGAAAAATATAAAAAAAATATATAAAAATGTGACGGAGGACGATAATATTTCGCATGCAGTTAACACAACTGTCAAAAATGAAAAAATATGAAAAAAATATAATGCAAAAAGATAATGCAAAAATGTAACGAAAAACGATAATATTTCGCATGGAGATAACACAACTGTCAAATAAAGATATAACAAAATGTACAGGGTGGTCACCCTAAAAAAATTATGAAAAAGTGTGAGGATTAATATTTCGCATGTAGTTAAGGTACTTTAATACTAAAATGAACTTTTATAGTTTTAAATATAATTTGGTATACTAATAAATAAAGTGATTTTACAATTAAATTTTCAATAAAAATAAAATCGTCTATTTAGTTTCGGAGTAATCGATTCGGAAAGTTTGACAAATATGCCTTACTTGACACAGTAGAGCTCGGATACACGCTAGGCTGAACTAATTTTCGCTCTTAATACCAAATTTTTTTAAAAATATGCTTCAAAAACTAGCATAACATTAAATAGTTTCTTGTTAACACTGTGTTAAATTCCTGAAAAAAATCGTCCGTCTAGCATAAAAGTTATTAGAAGTTTAATCAATTTTAGGTCCTAAATTTGTATAAATAAAGCAGTTGTTGAAATTGATTTGCAAGGCTGGCGCTGCATGTGCATATTTCGAAGACGGCACCACGCGAATATTTAAATTTTTAAAAAGCATAAAATTAATTGTTACGTTGCATAGAGGCGACTTCAATGTGAATATCAGTCGATATTCCGTTGAAGCAACGTCGAGTGCGGTTAGCACTTGGATGGGGTCCCATCTTGGGAAATACAGCGTTCTCGTCCCACCTTCTAGCGGCTTGTATATCAATGTATACGCGGAAGTTACGTAATTTCAGACGAGGATTACGTAGTGGATATACCATCCTTCGGAGGGGATGTAAAGCAGGCGGTCCCGTGTCTACTAAATGTTAGGCAAGTAAAAGATCCTTACTCTTCTTAAGGGAAGAGGTTCGGCAAAATTTCCAGGTTGGGGGTGGCTCGTCTCCTGGCGTCGGTGATAGGCCTTGGTAGCGGAAATAGGCCGACGTTAAATAGTTAAAAAAAAAAAAATTGTTACGTTGTATTTTTTTATTTGTTTTTGGAGTTGCAGAATTTTGTTTATATTCGTTTACTTCAGGTACTTTTCCTGCACGTACAACGAATGAGCAATTTTTGCAAAAAACTATTCCAAATTGAAAGTAAACCACAATGTTTTTCACTTTTTATGTCTTCCAAACACAAAATTAATGAACACTCTAGACATTTTAGATTTTTACCAAGCTCCTTTACGTTAATCATCCGATATCCTTCACAAACATGATCTTGGCAATCGGTTCAAAGGTTAGAATCGGGTTTATTATTTTTAATACCTTTTTCAAGTCTTAATTGTTTTTTTAGGGCACTTTTTTAATAAATTTGCCTTTATATTTTAGTTGTTCTAACATTTTAAAATATGTTGTATTATTATTTAAGGTTATTATCTATTGCTAACTTAATGTAAATTGAAAATACATTTTGGAACAAGCAGTGACAAGCAGATTAGTATATGACAGTCGCATTTAATATAGTGTTGCCAAATCTATTTACTCTACCTCTCTTGCATTTTAATTTATTAAGTCCAGCGCTACATTCACTCTTATTAGTACACAAGTACCTTAACACAACTGTCAAAGAAGAAGAATATGAAAATGAAAATATGCAAATAAAAAAACCGCTGCCCAAGGAATCACTATCCAGATCCACATCCAGATTTTCTATCCAAGTCACTCACAACGAAAAAATTTTGTATGTGGAAATAATTATTTATGGAACTTTAATAATATAATATTTGAAATCCTCTACCCCAAAAACCCATAAAACGATACCCCACATCGGTAGTGGGGCGGGGGTGGCGATAGGGGGTGGTAGTGAGGGGTGGATGAAGTAAAAAAATATTTTGAGGTTTCTGGTTCTTGTACACACTAAATCACAATTTTTTTTCATCTCCTTTAATAATGAGGTGGGGGTGGTAATGGGGGTGGCTAATGTCAAATTTTTTTTTGAGACCTTAGCTTTTCTTATATATACTAAATACCAATTTTATGGACTCTTACCTGCTTGATTTACCTATTTACCCCAAATTTACCCCAATTTACCCCCCCCAGCCCTTCGACGGAACAAGATGAAAATACAATCTAGTTTTAGACCTCGTTAAAGTACATATGTGTACCAAATTTCAAGTCAATATCTCAAACGGTTCCTGACTAAACGTGCGCACAAAAAAAGTTACAGACAGACAGAATTTTTTTTTCGCTCAAACTTAAAATCTAGACGTTTCATGACATTCTAAGCCTATTTGAACAATAAAAATTTTTAAAATTTTTTTGTCGTTACTATACTTCCACTGGATGTGGAAGTAATATGAAAAATATACAGGGTGGTCACCCTAAGATAATTAAAGAAAAAATGTGACGGACGGCAATAACATTTCGCATGCAGTTAATACAACTGACTAGAAAGAATAATATGAAAAATATACAATATTAAAATATAGAATAATTTATGAATCATAAAACGTCCGGCAGAACACTGCAAATAAGAAGAATAAATAAAGTATGATAAATATAGAGGGAAGTTTTGGGTAAATACCTTTACCGATTTTTTATTTAGGTATGAATTATGAAGTCAGTTAAAAAGTAAAAGAATAATTTACAGTATAATTTTAAACAAATAAACTGGTGGCAAAATTTATGTCATGAATCATTTAACCTTGCGAACTTTCCCCTCTTTGTAAAATGGTGAGAATGAATCATGTAATCTAGTTTCTGGTTTTCTGTTTACACATCTAAACTGGATACTAAGTAAAGTTTCAATTATTAACATACTCGACGTGTCATTATAGAGGTGTAATGAGTATATTTTAACAAAAAGGAAATGCGCATTATATGCATGACTGGTAGACCATGTACGCCGCACAGCTTAAGGAGTGCAGTCTGAATTTTCCCACTGTTATCATCAATCTAGTAAAATAATTCCTTTGTCATGAAATTTTAATAATAAGTACCTGGTCGTATTGTTTAAGTATATTTCTAGATTAACTGTTTTCTTTTGTGTGATAAACTAATCTAATTTTGACCATATTTTATGCTAACAAACGGAAAGCTATGAATATAAATAAGTGAGAACTGAAATCGGTTCGAAAAATTATGTCGTTTATTGCAAATCTCATTTTTTCTGTTTTTTTACCTTTTTTAAAGCTACTACTTTTTATAAATTTTCATTTTGAAAGTCTGACGTTTTGTAAAGCAATTAGTAAGTTATTTATAAGTAAAATACGCCAAAGAATTAAATTATTTTCAGCAATGAATGCAACAATACATTATGTATTTTTTAAATAACATATAACGGAATAAGACTAAGAGTTAAATCACCTGAAAAGGAATTGTCTGAATATATCATTTTTTTCATGAAACGTCGTAGACATTACAAGTGTAGCTTTGGATTAAATACGAATCCCGGAAGGCATTTGTTTAAAAAAAAAGAATATTAAATATTCTGTTATTTTACAGTTTTTCTTAAATATCTCGTATAACATATATCCCAGAGAAGAAACAAACAGAATCCTCATAACTAACTTTCCAAGGAAACTAGATTTGCCGAAATTTTCTTGGTCAACTTGTTAAGTTGCAAGAAATTTCTTGTGAGAGTCAAAATTATTCCAGCAATAATAGTCGAATAAAATTGTGTTTTTTTCAACGATTGTTGACATGTTTTTGTCTCGTTTTTTTTTAATATCTCGGGCTCTGTTCATCGGATCAGGCAAAAATTAAAATTAAAATGTTTGTAAATAAATTATGACATTAATCCAAATCCAATTTTCATTCATTTTGCCTTTTTACAAAAAAATAAAATCTACGAAAATTTCTAATTTTACATAAGCCGAAATTATTAAAGAAATAATTAGTCTTTTTTAATACAAATTGGTGTAGATGTAAACTATTATGGAAAATTAAAAATAAAAATATTTATTATTTTCTTTAAAAAACGCGATTTTTTAAAATATTTTGAAAATTAATTTTTATCGCCGTTGTAAAGCACGTTCAAAAAGTGGTTTAAGAAGAAAAATACCTTAATGAGACCAAATGGCAGTTTTTCTATATAGCTTCAGAAATTTTTTAAAAATCTCGTTTTTTAGGAAAAATAATAAATATTTTGAGATGTAATGTTCCATAATAGTTTACACCTACAAGATCTATCATTTCACCAAATTTCATTAGAAAAGATTAATTATTTTCTTAGTAATTTCGGTTTATGTAAAATTTGAATTTCTTAGTTTTTATGTTTTTGCAAAGAAACAGAATACCAGATCAGATTCAGATCTATGCAGTTTTAATCATAATTGAAGACCTAAGTGGATAAAGGTGTTATGTCGCATTTTTTAAAAAATTACTTTATGCAATTTTTGAACACCTCTGATATAGATTTAACACCCAATAAACGGAGAATTCTAAATTTGTAATATTTTATAGAAACTTTTTAATTATAAAGGCATGGCGCCCATGTCATACATACAACCAGTAATTTTAGTGGATGTACACAGTTTTGGACAGAGAAATCTAGTTTCATAACAGCTTGATATTGTTCTTTAATATTAGTGTAAACAAAAGAACATAACCCAAAATTATCTATTTTATGAGGTATTATTCATTTGAATCGAAGACAAAATAAATAAGTTCCAACTCAAAACCGTTTTGTTTAATTTACTCAAAACTTTAAAAGTGTGACATAACACCTTTACCCACTTAGGTCTTCAATTTATTTATACACATTTTTATTTTTTGTTTGGCCTGCAGATCGCTTCCACGACATAACAAACACGCCATTTTGTCATTTGCTTCACGCCGGGATCGTTTCTACACAGTTATGCTGCCTCCTGAAGTATTTCCTCGCTTTTTAGCTCTATCCAACTTCGAATTGCTAAACTTGACGTAACAAGATTTGTGCCATGCACCATGGTTTTGGACCAGTTCATCGGCACTCATATCGCTTCCAAAATTTAGTTTCACTGGCAATGACTCCAATCTTCTAAACTCATTGATATTGTTCAAGAAAGACTGGTATGGTGTTGTCTTGTCTTCGATTCCATGTGCATTGAGTGGACATTTTAGATTTTCTGAAGTTGTTTTCTGACAGATCATGCACTTGTTCCAATCCATCTTATATTATCACAATTCAATCTGAAGCAAAATAAAAAACAAATTAGAAAATATGGACACACCGAACAAAACAGTTATCGGTGAATAGTTTGTAATTGGTACATATATTAACGCCTTTTAAGAATGACTCAGTACCCGGTGCTGATGGTATAACAACTAAAATTCTAAAAGAGTTATCTCAAACTATTAACCTAACCTAACGTACTTTTTGAGACAAGGGATTGTCCATCCCAATTTAAAGAAGCCCCGATAACACCAATTTATAAATTAGGTGACAGTCAAATAGTTGAAAATTACAGGCCCATTACTTTGTTATCCAATGTTGCTAAAATATTTGAAAAAACATTAAAAAATAGGCTAGTTAATTTCATGGAACGTTACAACTTAGTCTCTAAGAAGCAATTTGGTTTCCGTAAGAACATGTCAACCAATGATGCAATAGCCAAGTTAATGAAAAAAAATTATAATTGTTTTGACTTAGCCAAACCATGTATAGGAGTTTTCATTGACTTGGCAAAAGCTTTCGACACCATGAATTACTTCTACGCAAAATCCAAAATATCGGAATACGGGGACAGACCTTCCATTTACTTAGCAGCTATTTGAAGAACAGATATCAATCGGTAAAAATAGGTACCAACATCAGTGATAAACAAAAAATAACATTTGGTATTCTACAAGGAACTGTTTTGGGACCTATTTTATTCATAATATATCTAAATGAACTTCTTAACATAGACTGTTACGTATCAGATACTGATGACACTGTGCTATTCGTAGAAGGAGAGACTGGGCTGAAATAAATACAAAAATAAAGAAAGATTTAAACAAAATAACAAAATGGTTTGATAACAACTTGCTAACAATTAACCTAAATAAAGCAATGTATATAACATTTTCGAGTTACAAAAGGGGCTTACCATCCTATACAACTATCGATGTTGAACTCAAACATAGGAATACTATACGAAATTTGGAAAAGTCAGAACATGTTAAATATCTTGGAATAAATGTAGGTAATCATTTGAGGTGGAACCACCACATTGAAAACTTAGTCAGGAAGCTGAGATCGCTATTCTACATGTTTCAAAAATTAAAGTATATTTTGTGTATCCACGAACTTAGATCCGTCTACTATGAGTTAGTACAATCAGTGCTTACTTACGGTATTATTGGCTGGGGTGGAGCATACTCAAATGTAATAAAACCTCTGGACATCATACAAAAAAGAATTCTCAAAATCATTTTTAACTTTCCGGCAAAGTACTCAACTGAGGAGCTTTTTAAACATACCAAAATATGTGAAACCTTTTTTATTTAATTGCGTTAACACATTTGTCAAAACACAAATTAACAACGGATTCTATCTCACATATATAAGACACAAAACACAAAAAAAAATTATTATTACCCAAAAAAAGTAAGACATTGGCTTAAAAGTGTACAATCTTCTACCTACCGAATTAAAGCAAATAGTACATAAAAAATCCTCAAAAATAAAACATCGCCAGTGGTTAATTGAAAATAAACCTAGCTTTTATGAAAGCTCATTATTAGATCCGCTTTTCTTCCGTGGTGCTAAATGTACATTTGACAGAATCGTTGTTATTTCATTAAACATATTTACATTCTTTGTGTATATATTTATATATTTTGTTTCTTCCCTTTTCATAAAATATGTGTACTTCTAATGTATATACATATTTAAGTATTGTATAATATTTAAGTATCATTTTAGTTATCTATTATTATTTGATTTTCTTATTATTTTAGTATTTTATTACATTTAATATAGCAATAGTGTTAAAAAAATATATTACTCCTTAGGAATTCGAGACCTACAGTTAAGTTTTTTTGGAAACTTAAGGAAGTCTCGGACACTTACTTTTAGTAACTATTATAGTCTACCACTATTCTCAATACTTGTTTTCACTGTAAAGGTATAGGCATAGGTATAAATAAATAAATGAGTGATTGATTAGACTCGTTAGAGTCTGTGAGCAATGGGTAGTTTGATAAGAGCGTGCGTACATATGCGAAATACCCAACTAAGTTCTATATATTTTGCGAAGAGTCCTAAGAACCTGAATGCAAAGGCAATAGACCCGTGTTGGGTATTACCAATATAAGTTTTCATGGATTTTATAAAACATGTATTTTCATTTAATTGTAAAAGAATTTGCTGTGAGTGAATTTTCAGGTATTAATATTAAGAAAAATATTAAAATTAAAATATTAATATTAACTTAAAAACGAAAATTTACAAAAAGTAAAAAACCATAAATTTGAGGAATTGGGAAACTTAAAGACTAAAAGAAAGCTTAAAGACTTCCAGTATTAATAAATGTATCTATTTCTGTGTAATTTATGTTCAGCAGCCATTTTTTTATTTCTTTTTTATATTTTGTTAAAGATCTGATTTGTTTAATATCTTCTGGGAGCTTATTGTATAATCTGGGACCTAAGTAGACAAAACATTTTGTTCCTATAGTCTTTTGTGCAACGACTACCTTTATTTGTTTTTTATCTTTACCTCTTGTGTAGTAGTTATGATCAACGAGTGTTGTTTCTGAGTATATTTTGTATTGGTACATTAATAAACATTGCGAATATAGCTTACGGACATTTAATAATTCTGACTCTTTGTATAATAATTCAGTAGATAAAGGCTGGGTTTTCCATATAAGATCTTTAAATATATTTTTTGGATTAATATTAATGGCGTAATGTTAGTTTTGTTTGCACCTCCCCATGCTACAATACCATATTTTAAAATCGATTCAATCATGCCATAGTAAATGAGTTTAATGTGTTTTTTGCTTAATATATCTTTTAATATTTTAAATCTGTAAATTAAAGATCTTAGTTTTTTTACGGTGTTATGATGATTCCATTTTAAACGAGGGTCTAAAGTTATTCCCAGATAGTTAATTTTTTCACAGGTAGTTGTGACCAAATTAGTGTTAACAATATTTATTTCATTAAATAAAGGTAAATTGTGCTATATTTAAAATTTGTGTAGTTATATTCCCTGACACTGAGTTTGTGATCCTAAGTGATTTAGAAGCCGAAATATTGATTATATATATATAATAATAATAATAATAATAATAATAATAATGTTTATTTAGGGAAAGAAAAGTAGTTTACATGAATTACTTGTTAAATAATAGTAAGTACATAAATAAACATAGGAAGATCCACTGAGAACAAGTCTGTGCGTGGACGATACAAATTATTTATTTATTTATTTTTTATTATTATTATTTTTTTTTAATAAGTAAGATATATGTCTACTATCTATGGTGTGTTTATGTTTATGTTTATATATATATATTTCAAATTGCCCGCTATAAAATCCAAGATGGCCGACGGAGGAGTTGGCTCCTGTCAAAAATTGAAAGCTACGTACCTAACTAGCACCTGGAAAAAATGTTGCACTTTTGTCCGGTGTGTCCACATTAACGCGATATTCGACGTTAAGTTGCCCCACTATTACTATCAGCACGTAATTTTAGCCGATCTAGGTTAGTTTACCGCTAAAAATGACATTTGATTGGTGCAATGTTGTCAAAAAACGGACATTCATTGGCTATTACGTTAATGAGTGAAATAATCATAAAGAAAATTTCGAACCGAAAATAATATTAATGTATATTAATTTTTTGTGGACATGCCTATTATGAACCCGCTGGCCATTGAAATAAGCAACAATCTTGGATATTGATGAGGCTATTAGTGCTGTAATAATAAAAATCGAGAAAGATTACTCAATAAGATGGATAACAATATTTCTTAGACTAGAAAAATAACCTTCGGTAGTGCTCTTTATTATCGATGTTTTGCTGCGAGCAAAATTGTTTGTTAAATGAGAAACAACAAATATACAACGGAAATCAAAGTATATTTTCTGCTTCACATACTTAGGTAGCAAAAATAATTGAAGAGAATAGTAGATATTAAACCTCTTTATTTCCTTCTGAATTAAAATCAATATTAAATGTTTACCTGCAGTGTTGACAGTGAGTGCAATAAACCACGTTTTGATTTTTCACCATTTGCTAAATTTCATTGACATTGAAAATTCGAAAGTTTCCCGTGAATCTATTTTTATGTACTTATTCTTGTTTAATTTTTTTGTAGAAGTTAAACTAAGTAGTCTATAGATAAGTTGTATCTTATTAAAAGATCCAGTAAGTTAGTAATATTAGCCTTAGTTTTCTGAACTTTTCTACCTTCTTAAATGCAGTAGGTTATTTAAACATTGATTGAACTAGATATTCTGCTAACCGTAGTATGCACTAATAGGGAACCATTAAAAAATATGTATGGGAGGAGGGGGTTGCCGAAGTTGTGAAAAAGAATACACTGGGGAGGTTTTCAAAAAATATTTGATTAGACACTAGATATTTTTAACATTCTGAGTTATTTTTCTCGTGACAAAAACTAAATTAGCAGATACATATTTTCTTGAGTTTACTGGGGTTAGATGCAAACGAATCATTTTTTGCCATTGTATTTTTTCATTAATACAGGCATTTATTTATATATTTCTATTTCTATTTCTATTTTTCTACCTATTATTAAATCATTTAACATCAATATTCCTTCCTCACGCAAAAATATAAAACAAAAGTGAATGTAAAATGTGCAGCCTTATTTCAAGGGTGGTCCACTGGTCCAGGGAACCAGTTTATGCAGCATCTGTTTGCGTTATTAAATTTCTTTACCATGCGGTCGCTCACGATCCCTAATTATATAAAATACACATTGCGATTTCCAAACATGGAACGGGATTAAGAAGTAGGAGGAATATAGGCAGGAACTTGTTATTGAAGTTGACGTGACATTATACAGGGTGTCACGAAATCCCCACCCGCTCGGTTGGGAGCTGATTGTAAACGTAAAAATATTAGGGAAAGGTTCTTAAAAACGTGTGTAAGAAAATGCTTCCTGAGAGAGTTACGGTCCTCTGCTTTTTCTGGTCAAGTCAGAAAAAAATGTTTTCGTGCTCGTCTCAAAATTGATAAGCGGGGGGGGGGGGTTCCAAAAAAAAAATTCGTACATATAAATTTTACTCGAAAAAAAAAGCGACTTATATTAAGCTCGTGGCACCCTAGGATACGGCGCCCTCGCGCGGGGCACGGTCGCGCCCCTCCCAAAGGCCGGCCCTGACAGCGCCTAAAGAGTAGTATTCATTGATTATCACAAAAACGTTTTCGGAGAGCTTTTGAGACTTAGTTCACCATTTTACATTACAAAAAAAATTTGATGAAAGTTTTGAGGGTATTGTCGTGCGCAAAAAAAGTGGGACAAGACTTATAACGTATTTTTGCTAAAATCTAGTTGTGTACATCTAACTTTAATTTTTGTGACATTGTCAGTTATTTGTCAAAATTCATTGCAAGTGAAATTATACAGACAGATTTACATTAGAAATAAATAGTTGTCCTATTTTGTTGCTCACGACAGTACCAGTATTTCTCTACGCATTTAAACTGAATAGCTATTTTTGGCCAACAAATTTTAACACACCGAGAAGAGGTGGTTTATCAGAGATGGGTGGAGTCATGATTGAAATTTACTGACTAATTTAGTCATGACTATTGTAGTCATTTATCGTCTATTATGAATTAGTCTTAGCTCTGAATCAGAAGTGGTATAAGGGCCGATTTTATAGGTACAGTTTAAACCTTAGTTTAACTAGAAAATTCTGTTGAGGTCCGAAATAAAAGTAAATAGCGTGTTTAGCAAAGTGTATATTAAGCACATTCATCAAACAGGAAATTAACAAGAACCTTTTAACAAGAACTCAAAAATATGCTTCCCACAGCAGCTTTTTTACTACTAAAATCATTCGATAACTATCGATAATAACTCAATAACAACTATCAATACCACAGAATCTTTATTCAAATTTAATTAATAATTTCCTATTTGATGAATGTACCTAACATACACTTTGCTAAATACACTATTTACTTTTATTTCGGACCTCAGCAGAATCTTCTAGTTAAACTTAGGTTTAAACTGTAGCTATAAAACCGGCCATAAGTCGAATAATATTTTCAATCTTGATTAATAATGAATGACTAATCTGATTCATTAGTGAAATATTTTGTTGAACTCCTCTATACGTTTGCTAAATGCTAAATTATGAATTACAATTACAATTTTTATTCCTTATATATTTTAAGAAATGTATAGAGGAGTTTGACAAAATATTTCAGTAGTAAATATTTTGCCCTCTAAAAGCATTGCCTACTGACTAAATTGATGTCAAACCAAGTTGTTGTTTTCGTTTTGTTTTACTTCAAAACAAAATTAGTCAGACTTAAGGTAAATACTCTATCTAATTAAGGATAGATACTGTATCTGATTAAGGAAGTATATAATGTATAAGCCTTTTTCGTTCATTAAGCATGTTTTATAATCTGTAAATAAATGTTCATGTTTTCCTGAAAGTTTGAATGACTACAATTACATTTTAACCAGGTATCCAACATAAAACTATAAATTGCCTTTAAATTTTTATATGTCTAACTGAAATCGAAAAAAAAAAACTTATTGCAAATTAATTGCAGATCTAGTAGGTTTATACGTGAAATGGATGTGTAAATTTATTTAGTTCAAAATACGAATTTGGTGATTTTAAACCCGGTGTACAGTGCCCCTTGGAAAGCGTGAACACACATCGACTTCCACATTTTTTACTTTTTTTATTTGCAGAATATGTAAATGCGGCAATAGGAACACTTACACTTCCGGAATTCAATGCTGCAGATTTAAACAGCACTTCAAAACAGCAAATAGCACCTCATTACTCAGAAATGTCTAGTATCGTTAATACGAAAATCGGTGTAGCTCAGGGTTCCGTTATTGGTCCACTTTTATTTCTTATTTTCGCCAATGATTTACCAGATTATATAACAAAAGGTGAGGTATTTATGGACGTGGATGACACATCTGTCATAATCCGCAGTGATACCATTGAACATTTAGAGAATAGAACTTGTGCAGTCATTAAGCAATTTGAAGACTGCTGTTTTAAAAATTTTCTAATTATTAATGAAAAAACGGTATATTTATATTTTACAATTAATAGTAGCCCTAAAATAGAATATGTTGAGACCAGCACGAAAACAACATTCTTAGGCTCAGTGATAGATGCATCATTAAATTTATATATTAAATAGATACTTTGTTCACTAAGTTAGCAAAAATATTTGCAGTTTTAAATCTAAAAAAAGAATTGAGTAATAATGCATTACTGACATGTTACTACTCTTTAGCATATTCAGCCATTAGCCACAATATTAGTATACGGGGTCAATCAGCTGAGGCGAGTAGAATTTTTGTAAAGCAAAACTGAATTATTCGGATTCTGTTTGGTTTGAACCATAGAGATTCATACAGAGATATATTTAAAACAAAAAAAAATTATGACTGTAACATTCATTTACATATTTAAAATTTCTTGTTTCATGCACGAACACCTAAATAAATTTAAAACAAATAGTGACATACACTGCTGTCCCACCAGAAGTGCGGGAAAAATCCACATAAAGATTTTCAACTTTAGCAAATATAAAAAATCACCCCACTGTGCTGGTAGTTATATGTTAGAAATGTTCCATTAATTTTGTGAATAAAAATATAGATTGTAAATGTCAGAAGAAAATAGATAAAAATAAAAAAGTCAGTTTTTGAGAAAATTATTAAAAGCGTATTTATTATAAAGAAAGTCTCTCGACCATTTATAGTGCTCCATTTAACATTTAAAGGAAGAAACTCTTTAAACAATGGGTTAGAAAAAGGACCAAATCTAATTGAACTGATTCCCTCTCTTTTATTGAAGTTTAGATTACATCCAATTGGAATAACAGCTGACATTAAGAAGGCTTTCTTGCAAATTAGTGTCACGCCAAAAGATAGAGATTTTTTGAGGTTTGTTTGGTGGGAGGATCAACAACGCAAAAAAATTAAAACTTATATACATTGTAGAGTCAGTTTTGGTGTTTCACTAAGTCCATTTTTGTTAGCAGCAACTATAGATCACCATTTAAAAAAGGCACCAGAGTATTTAAAAAATACAGCTGAAAAGTTGAGAAAATCATTTTATGTCGACAACTGCGTAACTAGTGTTAAAAATACTACAGGTTTACAAAAATGTATAGATAAATTAAAATATTTGATGTCAACTGCACAGTTCGATTTAAGAAGTACAATGAACCAAAGGAAAAAGGTGAGAAGTTTAAACAACTATGATATTCTTTCGAAGATGTTGTTTCTGTGTTAGGTTTACGATTGAATTTTAAGCAAGGTACACTATTCTGTAATATTCAGGCACTAATTCAAATGGATACCACCAAAGTGACTAAAAGAATATTGTTGTTAGCTGCTCAAAGAATATTTGACCCAATTGGGTTTACTACACCAGTATCACTTTTACCAAAACTTCTACTGCAGAAAACATGGAAACTAAAATGTATTTGGGATAAAATTTTGCCGGAAGACATAATAAAACGATTTGCAACATGGCTAAAACATATTACTTTTTTATAGCTTTGTATGTTGCCGAGAACCATAACGAAATTTGCATTCGACAATTCTGTAGATTTTACCATTCACGTATTTTGTAATGCCAGTAAACTAGCTTATTCCACTTGTATTTTTCTTAGAGCTGAAGTAGCAGAAGTAGAAGTAGTTTCAGTGCAGTTATTACAATCTAAATCAAGGATAGCTAGCTATCAAAGAAATTACTCTCTCGAATTAGAATTACTAGCAGCTGTTATAGGATGCAGACTATATAAATCTGTAAAAGAAGTGAAAAAAATTAGTTGTTTAAAAACATATTATTGGAGTGACTCTATGGTAGTTTTGGCGTGGATAAAAACAATAGAGGCTTAGGGAATACTTTTGTGGGTAATCGAGTGAAGGAAATACATTCATGTTCAGAAATTACAGATTGGGTCATGTTCCAGGAAAATTGAATGCTGCCGATTTACCATCTCGTGGGTGTAATGGTGGAACGTTGTTTGAGTCAAAATGGTGGGAAGGGCCAGTGTGGCTCAAGGAAAAATCCGAGATTTGGCCCAATTCTAAAATAATTTGTTCAGAAGAGGAAATTAACGCTGAAAAAAGGAAAATTATTATATCAACTTTAATTTACCACGAAAAGACAAGATAACTGACTTTAACATAAAATTATAAGAATGATTGGTTGGATTTTACGTTTCTATAAAAATTTGTGTAATAAAGAAGGTAAAGTCCAAGGTGAATTATCTTGTGATGAAGTAGATGAAGCTGAAGTTAAACTTTTAAAATTAATGCAAACAGAGAGCTTTCTTAAAACAAAATTTAAATCAATTAGAAATATACAGATTTTTGAAGATAAATATGATCTTTTCAGGGTAAAAACCAAATTAATATTAGGTGATGATGCAAGTGTCTTTAAATATCCCATATTATTGCCATCAATCATAATTTAATTTTTAAACTGATTGAAGAACAACACAGGCTTTCAGGACATGGTGAAGTACAAACATTACTAGAAATTTTACGAGAAAAGTACTAGCTATTGAAAGGCAGAAAAACTGTAAAGCAAGTGGTTTCAAAATGTATAATTTATAAAAAAAAACTCACTACAAAGCCTGCAGAAACACCTTTTGCACCTTTGCCAAAGAATCGCATAAAAGATGCGGCGGCTTCTGAGGTTACTGGGGTGGATCTGGCTGGTCCATTGTACCTAAAAGGAAAAGAAAGGGCTTGGGTTGTCCTATTTACATATGCGATATACAGAGCTGTACATTTTGAACTGATTACTTCACTTTCAACAGATGTTTTCATTTTGGCCTTACGAAGATTTGTAGCAAGGAAGAATATCAGTTATATACTCCGAAATGGTACAAACTTTGGGGGTGCCAATAATAACTCAAAAAATCTGGGAAGACATTCTAAAATATTCGTCAGTAAGAAGAATTAAATGGAATTTTAATCCTCCTACAGCTGCTTGGTGGGGAGGATGGTAGGAACGCATTGTTAGAATGGTGAAAGAATTTTTACTATGTAATTTAGGAAAATCTTCGATTTATTATGAGGAGCTGATGATGGTACTCTGTGATTGTGAAGCCATAATAAATTCACGTCCATTGACCTATTAAGCAGATGGGTTAATTCCTTTAACTCCTTCGATGTTTCTGTATAGTATTACTGCTTGTTATGAGCTACCTGATTTTGATGCTACTGATAGAACTCATTTTTTAAAAGACAAAGATACCTTCAAAAACTTAGAGACAACTAACGCGAGCAATTTCGAAAAGAATACTTAGCACACCTGGTTCATAGTGGCAAAGAAGAGTATCAAACATTGCAGTGGGTGATGTCGTTCTTCTAGAAAATAATAATTCTAAACGGGTAAATCGGCCATTAGCTAAGGTTATTGAAATATACCCTGGTAAGGATAATATTCCCAGAGTGGCGCGTATTAAAGTAGCTGGTGGAGAGTTGGTTAGTTCATTTCAGCATTTGTACCCCTTAAAAGTGTCCGGCGATGACAGTGAAACATTCGAGCAACTCCTAAAAGTAAAGGCGAAGTATTACCTGGTGAAACTAGTAATGAAATATTTCAAGTCAGGAATATTCTTGAAGATGAACATAAGTGCAAGATTACCCCACGAAGTGGACGTTTAGTTAAAATACCCAATCGTTTAGGCATATAATGTAAACATTCTGAACATCCTTCAATCAGTTATTGAATGTTTGCAATTTTTATCGTTTAAAATAGCAAAGGTGGGGGATGTTAGAAATGTTCGATCAATTTTGTCAGTAAAAGTATAGATTGTAAATGTCAGAAGAAAAAAGATGATTATAAAAAAGTCAGTTTTGAAAAAATTATTAAATGTATATTTATTATAACGAAAGTCTCCACCATTTATAGTGCTCCATTTAACATTATATACAATATAATGAACTTCCTATAGAAATAGGGTCACAAAATTCTTTTAGATTATTCAGAAGCAAACTGAAAATGTTTTTGAAAGAACATTGTTTTTATAACATGACCGAGATTTTTGATCGGTAATGGGGAAAAGCTACATTGTGATTTTAACATACTAGTACTAGTCATGTATAGCAAGCACATACCTTTATATCTACATATTTGTTAGTTTGTTTTTTTATGTTTTCTTTTTTATTGTATATTTTTGTAGTCTTGTTTGTTTTATACAATTCTTGTAACATATGACATATATATTATATTAATTGATTTTTTATGTTTTATCATGGGTTCCGTAACTGGTAAAATTAGGTCAAAAATGTGTTTACCTTTTTTGGCCCAAAATAAGATGTTTTTACTCTTGTGATTTTTTTCGAAAAATGCATATTTTTCGAGATATGGCCACTCGAAAATTCCTAAAAATAAAGTTGAAAAAAATCTGAAAAAATTCAGATGAATGTATCATCGAAATACAAGACTTTTTTATTTGCAACTTTTCTGTAAAGTGCGTTTTCACCGAGTTTCTTCTGAAAAACATGAAAAACTACCCCTAATTTTGACATTGTAGCGCTTTAAAAATACGTAATTTAAATTTTTTTTAAAATTCAGTCATGTGCACTGAGGCCTTCTAAATATTTTTTATTTCTTGGATTTTTTTTGTAACTTGCCAATTTTCCGAGTTAAGGAAAGAAATTACAAAAAAAAATTCCGGAAAACTTTTTCACATTTTCAATTTAAAAATTGCATTGAACCTTTAAAAATGGTATAAGAATAATAGGTATCATATTTTTTTATAATATATATAAATCATGCTCATTTTTGGAAATTTCATGTATTTTTTAATGTGCAAAAAATGTAGTACATTATTTATCGTGAAAGACTGCCTGTAACTCGGAAAATTAACGAGTCACAAAAAAAATCCAAGAGACAGAAAATGTTTAGAAAGCCTCAATGCATACGTCTGATTTTTTTCAAATTTTTAAATTACGTATTTTTAAAGCGCTACAATGTCAAAAATAGGGGTACTTTTTCATGTTTTTCCGGAAAAATTCGTTGAAAACGCACTTTACAGAAAAGTTGCAAATAAAAAAAGTCTTGTATTTCGAACACACACAATTTTTTCAGATTTTTTTTCAACTTTTATATTTCCCTCCCCCATTTTTAGGAATTTTCGAGCGGAGATATCTCGAAAAATATGCATTTTTCGAAAAAATTCACGAGAATAAAAACATCTTATTTTGGACCAAAAAAGGTACATACATTCCTTTTTTTTTAATTTTTGACCTGGTTCTACAAGTTACGGAACCCGTGATAGAAGGGGTGTTTTCCACCCCTTCCGATCATTTCCTACTTTAATCTTTTTTTTAACTTTTTTATTAAGGTAATTACAAACACATTGCACAAAGTGTCATCAAAATCCATTCATTAGCACTCAAGTTAGGTCATTTTAGCGCTCCTTTGACTGGACTATAAACGAAAATATACATATGGAGAAGAAAATATAAAAGCCCTGCACATATTATGATTTAAAAAACAGCTAAAAAGTGTGTATACAAAACCGAAGATCTCAATATTTTCACAATATATTCAACTTCGGATTTTTTTTTTGGCAAATAAAAAATAAGAAAGTTTACAAGAGTTGCGGTAGCCCATTAGGGGACACACTGGATATTAATAATTTATCTACCTAGACACTTCATAACATATTTTCTTTTGTTATTCCTTATATCACAATTATTCACATAATAATACTCGATGCAAGTCTACGCACTTAAATGCATATGTTTTGTTGTCTTGCGTGACCGAGAAGAAAAGTCTGTCTGTATGTTAAAACCCTTCTCTGGTAAGTTGTTCAGGTCATTGGCTTACCTGACGGCGGTTCTAGTGATTCTACTAACCACGATGAACTTGAGTAAAAACTAAACATGTTATACGCCTTCTTACAGCACAGCACACCAGTTGGTTTACTTTGCTTTTATGTATTATTGTGTGGAACTTGGTCTTTAAATATTGTATTGTTGTGTGTACAGATATAATTTATGTGGGCTTTATTTAAGACTTCAAAGACGTGGAGAGCTCGAATGTCTCATTCTAAATTGTGTTCATCAAATTTCAGATATTTAAATCGGTTAAGTAAGCGATAAAGAAATTCTACAAAAACTAAAACAGTAAACAGTACATTTGAATACCATCCTCGACGTGTGCTTTGCCAAGCATGTTGTCATCATCTGATTTTTAATTTTCAATCTATCTAGCTGATAAAGATGACAGGAAATTATTATAAATTTTTGCGATAATTGAAAGACACTACATTTATTTCTTGATATTTACAAGACAAATCCTGCTAGCGATTTGAAATAATTGATTAATGACAAAAAACGTATTTATAAAAAAAGAGTTATTAAAAGCCAAGAAAGTAGCAAACGATAATTACATTCGTCGGAATAAGAATCAGCAAAAAGCAATGTGAAATTTAATTAACAAAAACAAAAATAAAACAGACAACTCGTCAGAAATTATTTCTTCCGACGAATTTAATAATAATTTTGGAAACATTGCTTAAAATTTAGCTAACTCCTTGGCATCTGCCACCGACAATTTTGAAAATTATTTTAGAAGTTCCATAAGAGCTGGTTTAGATTAGACTGAAAAAGGAGCTGGCTGATTGACCTTGACCACCGCGACCCCTTGACCACCGCGATCCTGTGGATCTATCGTGGCACTTCTTGACCAATTTTACTTAGAGCTCATTATCCAGCTCTGTTCTTTGTATCAGACTCCATAGCCTTGATAAAAGCTCCTTGGTATAGCTATCTGCCCTTGGTTTCTCTTCGCCAAGTAATTGGAACCTTAGTCTGACTAGGCCTCCACAACAGCACAGCACATGTACTATGGTTTCCTCTTCCTCTTGATAGAATCTGCATGTTGCATCCCCTGTCAGGCCCATTAGACTCATATGCCTATTAAGCCTACAGTGTCCAGTTAGAAGACCTACCATTATCCTAATGGCCTTTCTATTTTGGCGTAGTAGGTCTTCTATGAATTTGGCCGATCATTCTTTATTAAACTTTTTAGCCTGTCTCTGTTGTGGGAAATTCTTCCACCATTTTAGCGATTTATGTTGTACCCATTCATTAATGGATGTTCGTATGCGTGGCTTAGCCATTCCGCAAAAGGGTTCGGATCCTACTAGGACCTTAGATGCGCCTTCCTGGGCCAGTTCATCAGCCTTTCCATTTCCCCTGTGTCCCTCGTGTCCTGGTACCCATGCAACGGTTACTTTGTTCTGACTTCCTAGGTCTGTAAGGCCATTTATACAATCCCATACTAGCCTTGAATCGACCTGCATGGAATCGAGTGCCTTTAGCGTTGCTTGGATGTCGGAACAAATGGCAATTGACTGGTTTACACTTCCTTGTCTTATTATTTCCTTCGCACACCACTGTATAGCGCCCCCTTCAGCCTGAAATATTGTTGCGTGTATTCCTAGACTTATCCGGATTTTCGTTTTCGACTTTATGCCGTAAGTCCCAGCTCCGACTCCCTGTTCTGTCTTGGAGCCGCCCGTATACCAGATCATTTGCACCAATATTGGAGGACTGTTTTTTCATTCTTCCCTGTCTGGTATTTTTGATTTGAAAATTTTTATAGAAGTTATACTTTGGGACCACAGTGTCCTTGGGTATTTCCAAAATAGGATCTGCCTCTGTTCCCTGTTGTTGCCTTATGTGTGTTAGCCTGTTTACTACTGAACGAGCTTCCCCTTGGATAAATGAGCTGGTTTTGATAATGATTTTATATTTACTGGTCTCTTACAATAAAGTCCTAGATTTAATCACTAAACTGAAAAACAAACAGAGTAAAGATGCTTATAATATGAATATAAAAATTCTCAATTGTATTAAATACATTATTCCACTCACTAAACCAATTAATGAATGTATCAGAAGAGATGTCTCCAAAATGTTACTTTTATTCAAAAAAAGCTGTATTGATGATCCGGCAAATTACAGGTCCATTTCTCTCATGCCATTATTTGCTAAAATCTTTGAGGTACTTCTTAAATTTTAAATCACGAATTACTCTGAAAAGTCTAATCTATTTAATAGTTCAGTATGGTTTGAGATCAAGATTGTCAACGACGTCAGCTATTAATTCCTTGATAAATGTTGTAAATAAAGGTTTTGAGGCAAAGAATTTATGCATTTGAAATTTTTAGGCCTAAGTAAGGTTTTCGTCTGTGTGTCTTACGATATTTTAGTGAGCAAACTTAATATTACAAATTCTCCGAGGGTGGCAGAAAATTAATTATGTCATATTTGACCGATCGTCATCGATTTGTTCATTTTAATAATGTTAATTCCGGTAACATTCATATTAAAATTTGGTGTCCCCCAAGGTTTTGTTTTGGGACCGACTTTACTTCCCATTTATGTTAATGATTTGCCAAACAGTAGCCCCATAGCAAATTTTAGTCTCTTTGCAGATGCTAAAACATTGGCTCTTACACATAAATATAGCAACATTTTATCGCCAGAGGCTCAAATCAGTCTATGGTTCATAACTGGTTTTTAAAGACAATGATTTTCTGTTTAAGATAGCATTCTGTACCTTGCGTTAAATTTTTGGGCACTATTTTGGAGTAAGTTAACATGGGAAGAGCGCACGTCCTGCATCTGCAACAGTTTTAATGGCTTACCATGCACTAATTCAATCTTTCCTAGTTATGCTCTTTTATTATGGGGCCACTCGGCACATACCTCAAGAAAGACTGTCAGTAGTATAGCGGTTATCATATAGGGAGGAATGTAAGGACGCTTTTAAAAAGTTTCTAGGTTTCTACCTTACATTGGTATGAAAATACTTGTCAATATATTACTATTATCTGTTCACCAAGCTCTGAGACCAAGTCAAACAAACAAATATATGTGGATTATCACGTGACCATGCTGTAACGCCTTCTCACTGGCTGCATTTGATATTTGGTTGCATTTAACAACAGTGACAACACATATATTTGATTTGTCGCGGTCTCAGAGCTTGATGAACAGACAAGAATATTTGTTCTAAATACTCTGGAGTTAGGTGGAGGTGAGCATAATTCGACAATTTCTCCTACATCCCTGAACCGATTCAAAAATTTTTTTTATGAGCTTTTAGAGACAACTTTATAGAATAGTACTAGGATACTGAAAACTAAAGAAGGTAAACATTATTTTCTCGTGCGATAGTCAAAAAATTTTGTTTGTTGATTTCAATAGGCTGGTATCATCCTATCAGGTTTTCTCTAAAAGCTTATCAATTTTTTTTTTCAATCGGTTCAGGGATATAGGAGAAATTGTCGAATTACGTATTAATTTTTTAAGCACGGCACCGCCACCATTAAACTTCAGCGTCTTTCGTTGAAAATCCATTTATATCGTGAGAAAACCACCGAAAAGAGACAAATGTAAGAGGCGTATACTTAATCTCAACTTTCACAAAGTTGCCACATTTACGACTGGTGCAGAAGAGTTTGCTTCTTTGCCATTTAAAAGCTCTATTATACTTGACATGGTAATAAATCTGGGATATTTTTTTAAAATACTCTTATATTTTTGCTTTACTGACTTCCGATAATTGAGAAATGTGTTATCGAAGATCAAACTTTTTTTTTTAGTGTCGACGCTACTAGAACATTGCTACATTTTTGCAAACATTTTCTAAAAAATGAAATGTCTAGTTTCGTCCAGAGTATGTGAAATCCAACCGTCACTTTCACCAGATCTAAGTTAAAATGCCTATCACTATCACTAAAGCCACTTACACCGAGGATATATGATTAATAATACTTATTTTACGTGGCTAAGAATCTACTTTGTCACAGCTAGTGCAACACATTCATATACCGTCAAATTGCAATTCTGGGATATCACGAGTCCAGCGGTTAGATCCAAACATTTTAAAGATCAATCGGTTCTATATAACGAAATTCGAAAGCCTTAGTGGTCTGTAAAGGTATAACCAACACAGAAACTCTTAAAAATTAAAATCCATTTAAATAAACCCAGAATGCCGAATTTAACGAGGCTAGAAAACGTACCCAACTCGAGGCTAGCGTGTGACGTCACTTATCTACCTGATGCGTACGTAAGCCACACTGCTGTTTGCTTTTGGCCTTAGGTTTCGCTATGGTTAAGTGTAAGAAATGCCAGCATCCTACCGTTTGCATAGCGCAAGCACTGGCGCCATACTCTCGATATAGCAAGTGACGTCAGACAGCGGGCAGCTTTAAATAATCACTGTATATTCGCATGAATTTTTCCAACAGAACGCTTTTTTAGAATTTCCTTAAATTTTATATATGCAATTTTAAGACTAATTTGGATGTTTTTATTGTGTTTAAACAAGATTTATTTTTTTTGTGAACATCCCTATTCACGCTGCTGTTATATATACGTCTGTACGTTGGGCAATGGGCTGATTGATCAACTGAGAACTAATGTTGGCGATATTTCGTCGATCTGCGATACAATCTCTGGTATTAAAATGTCACTGGTAACGACTGTGACCAAAATTGCTAAAAAACTGTGACATGACTAGGACTTGATATGATCCTTAGCTTCGATCCACACATTTAAACTTTGAATATCATATAAACACAGCTTTATTTTTATTTTATATATTAAAATGTAGATAAAATGATTTTGTATTTTAGGTTTAAATGTTACTTCATCTGTAAATACATACTCATCTTAATTCATTTCGTCGTGTACGAAAATCGCGATCACATTAGGCTTTAAAATCACTGCTATCAGAAAATCGCCATAATGATTCATAGTGTGTTCACAATATAATATTATATCTGCATAAAAGCCCTTACTTGAGCCGGATATCTTAACATCCGTATTCTGTTAAGAGCAGAATTTTCAGTTAGAAAGCATTTAAATCACCATTGTTCAAACAAACTCATTTATTTTAATATTATAGTAATAAATATCATGACGAGTGGTTCACATTTAAGTTGACATTTAAGCTTATTTACGCCAAGCTACACTACTTATAACGTAAATATGGGAAAAATGCCATTACATAAATATAATACATTATTCGACTTGAAGTTTTATGACAATTATGGTTATTATGTTTTTGCATAGTTTCGTGTGACCAAGACGGTACATTATTCCCCTGTCAACATTTTCAAGGAAGTACGGATATTTTGTTAGTGCTCTGGGCATGAGAAAGTAAAAACATATCATATTTATTCGCAATTTTAAAAACTAACTATTTATTAAAATATTCGCTTGTGACATTCTTGTTGGATGCTGAAAACGTCGCCTTGAGGTATTATTAAGATAATAACAGTAGCTGTTTCCTTTGTGGCATTTATAAAAAAAAACATGAGATAAATAAAGTCAAAGCAGTGTACATCACGCAGAAACATAAGAATTTAAGTAGTTAGTTATATTATATAAGTTTTTCTTCCTTTGTCATACATCTTCAGTTTATACCTGTCAGAAAAATAGGACTTCCTCACCTTGGACAAAATATTCGACTTATTAAACTTAATGATTTTAAATGCGGATGCTATTGATCACTCTGTATGTGTACTGTGTACATACAATGACCCTTTGTATCTTTGGTTCAGATTCCGCAAATGAAGATGAAAACAACAAATTACATAAATTTTAGTAGATATGTCGGACAATATACAATATACCACGGTAACACACTGCAAGAGATAAGACGGCAAATGCTATTTCTACAACAAAACTGCAGTATGCCCCACCATTCGAAATGCTAGTAAACAGATAAATTACAAACACGGACTTTAATTATTACTGGAGTTTAATTAGAAAAGTTGCCAACTACAAAATCTTTTTGGCGTTAAATAATAATATAGCGAGAGAACATGTTCTGATAAGTAACTAAATGTAAATACGTCTGATGAGATTTGAAAGAGGCTAAACTTATTGGAAGATGTAAGATAAAACACATGGTCCAAATATAGTTCCACAACCTTATTCACGCACCGTGCATATCATAATACAAAGAGGGCCATTTCATGCTTTCCTCCCCCTTCTTTTCCATTCTGTAAATTTTTGAAAGAAAAAAAACTGAAATACGTCTATTTTTCTTTAGAGGAAGACGTATAACATGATTAATTCAATCCACTCGTTTCATTCCCTACACGAGGACACCAACCCCCTCAAAGTGTGACCCAAAATTTCGCCTCTTTTGGGGCCCTCATAAATTCGTTTCAGAAGTGGTCTAAACGATACTTATACTTTAAAATAGGCAAACTTTCAGGTTGAGCATAGTTTTTGTTTTGAAGATATGACGAGTCGAACCTGTTAGTTGACCTGTTCACGGCAAAATGAATCTAAGATTCTTGGCAATCTCGTTCATTATGTTCAAGATTCTCAAATACGCAAAGTGTATCATTTTCTATATAAAATCTTCCATTCTTTTTGAATATATCATATTTTATCAAAAACTTTGTTCAACTGAGGTATAGAAGATATTACAGGAAAAAAAAAACGGGATTTTTGCTGATAATATTCGATTAATCGGTATTTTTATATTGGAGACTTAGCACATCTCGATAGATATTATAAACCTCATATCCAACGGCATTTGAATTAAATAGTAATAATAATAATAATAATAATAATAATTATAATAGTAATAATAATAATAATAATAAGGGTACGGAAAACGGACCGGCAGCCTCCACGCGGTGTACCTGGACAGGCAGAGGCAACTCTGCCTGACGGATGTCGGACGTGGATCTCAGGGCTAACCACTCTGAGATCCACTTCTCTGGTTCTAGCACACAGAGGAAGGGCCCCTCACAATCGACCCCAACCGGATGGGGGTCAGAGACAAGTTGGAGGGGCTATACCGGACGGTCTCAATGATGACAACACACGCTATGACCATGGACGCTTTAAGTGGACGAGGGAACTTCGAGATGACTTGCTGACCTGTTATGAGAGCAGCGAACCTGCGCACAGAGGGTACATGGCGCGATTGCACGAAATCTGGTGCGACACGCATCCAGAGCATCGCGCCTTCTCTGAGCAACAGCTCAGGGATCAAGTATCCTACCTGCGCAGGACAGGTTACGTAAGGGCACCCCGTCAGCAGGTAGAAGCGCCAGCCGCACTGCCACCGCGGCAAAGAGCTGACGGGGAACATCCTAGAAGGTACGCCGAAGTCAACTTGAGGACGAGGGTTAGCCTTAACACCAGGGCTAACCTAAAGCCACAAGACCTGGCTCGGATGGACGCTGTTATCGATGAGGAATTACCAGAAGACGCCGACATTTGGCAGATCAACTGTGCCGTGTACAACGCTGCTAGCCAACTCGTGCCCCGCGAGAGGAATACCAACCCCTCGAGCGGTATCGAAAAGGCTAAGCGGCGTGTACAAAAGATCGAAGGCAAAATACAGTTGGCCAGACAACACGCTTCTCGAATCCAGAGTGTGGTGGAATACGTAACCACTGGCAAGGCATTTACGCCTAAAGTACGGCGAACAGCAGCCGGACTCAGACGCCAGCACCACACACTAAATCTAACAGTGATGCTCACTATTAGGCAGCACTGTTTAGATAGGATTCGAGCGCTTATGGCTATCAAGAAAAAGCTAAATAGGCGGGTACGAAGTATGGAGCAAAATACCTTGTTCCGTACGAATCCTTCCCGCCTATTTCAAGAGCCACAGCGTGTTGTCGATAATCCACCAACTGTAGCCGATGTCGAAAGCTTCTGGAAAGGAATCTACGAAACAACACGTCCGTTCGATAGCAACACTCCAGCAATAGCACACTTCGAGGCTCTGTGCCACAGAACCTTTGAAGAGCCGGAAGAAGTGTG
Source organism: Rutpela maculata (assembly GCA_936432065.2). Lineage (NCBI taxonomy): Eukaryota > Metazoa > Arthropoda > Insecta > Coleoptera > Cerambycidae > Rutpela > Rutpela maculata. The sequence goes on along the minus strand of OW386286.2, from coordinate 206,419,487 downwards.
CCCGGCAATCAGTCCGGAGGAAGTCCAACAAGCTCTCGTTGGCACCAAGAACTTCGCTGCTCCGGGGCCAGACGGCATAAATAACTGGTGGTGGAAAAAATTTCCTTCCACACATCGTCGTCTGGCCCGAGTTTTCAACAAGTGGTTGAACGAGGGGCAGCAGATTCCGGACTGGTTTGTCGAGGGACGTACTGTGCTCATCCCTAAAAAGGGTGATCTGTCTGACCCAAGGAATTATAGACCAATCACCTGTCTGAACTCCTGCTACAAGCTATTTACTCGTATCTTGTATGCTCGGACACTACGGCAGGTTGATCCGGTCTTCCAGCAGATATACGAGCAGCGTGGCGGCAAGAAGGGCATGGCAGGTTGTAAGGACAGCCTGCTGGTAGACCGCTGTATTACACAGGACTCTGTGCAGTACAAGCGGAATCTATCGATGGCCTGGATTGACTATCGTAAGGCATTTGACACAACATCACATGAACTTTTGTTACATTTGCTCAAATGTCTTGCGGTAGCAGAGCCACTAGTGAGATGCATAGAACAACTGCTGCCACTCTGGAGGACCCGCTTCACCATAACATCAGGTGCACAGCGGGTTACGACAGAGCAGGTGGCATTCAGAAGAGGAGTATTCCAGGGAGACTCTCTGAGTCCCCTCCTCTTTTGCATCTCACTGCTGCCGTTATCTGTTGAACTCCGCCAAACTCGCGGGTACCACTGTGGACCACCCAGCAACCGGAGGCATAAAGTCACCCATTTATTCTATATGGATGACCTGAAACTGTATGCCTCCGGAGAGCGTGAACTTCAAAATGCTCTAAGGGTGGTCGAGGAGTACACGCGGGCCATTGGTATGGAGTTCGGGTTAGACAAGTGCGCGGTCGTCCACCTCAAGAGAGGGCGATGCGGGGAATTTTCTGAGGACGCGCAGCTCGCAGACGGAAGCATCCTAAGACATCTGGATGCCGGAGAGACCTACACATACCTGGGTGTGCAACAACATCACATCCAGGATGTGCAACAAATCAAGGAATCTCTCCGCGGCAAGTACAGACGCCTACTCCGAAAGATTTGGTCGTCCGAACTTTCGGGGAAGAATAAGGCGTCTGCTACTAACATGCTTGCCGTTCCTGTTCTGCTCTACTCCTTTGGAGTAGTAAAATGGACGGTAGATGAGCTGCGCCAACTAGACAGAGACACCCGCAAGATGATGAACATCCATAGGAGTATTCATCCTAGATCGTCCGTTCCTCGTGTTTACCTCCCACGTCATCGGGGGGGCCGAGGACTCTTGGGTCTGGAGTGTATGCATGGCAGAGTAGTACTGAGTATGGCATGTAACATCCTCAGCAGCTCGGATCCGCTCCTGCTATTAGTGAGAGATCACGAAATCGCAGGGGTGGGCGCAGGATTGTTTAAGGCAGCAAAAAGAGCCGCAGATGAACTCGGTCTCGTATTCGATGCCAGACGAGGCGGCCGGCGCGGTGCTGACCCAGAGTCAGTCACTGAGCTTCAGCCGACTCGTCTGAAAGCCCAAATAAAAGCTGCCGAACAGGAGAGCCTGTTTAGGCAGCATGTCGATAAACCCATGCACGGTGTATACTACAAAAACATGGAAACACTAGGTTTATCGACTAGGCTGACATTCGCCTTTTTAAGGTCAGCTGGGCTTAAGTCGGAGACCGAGGGATTCATTGTGGCCTGTCAGGATGGTGTAATAAACACCTTGGTCTACCGGAGCCGCGTAATGGGTGTAGAGGTCCCTGATACCAACTGCAGGACCTGCCGTCAGGCGCCGGAATCGCTGATGCATTTGCTTTCAGCATGCCCGGTATACGCGATTTCGGCCTACATCCACCGCCATAACGCGGCTTTACGAGTGCTATACTACCACCTACAGCACTCGTATGGGGTAGACCAAACACCAGTGCTGCCTTACATCCCCGGAGATATTGAGTCCGTTGTCGAGAACGAGAGGTGCCGAATTTATTGGAACTACTCGTTCCCGACCGTCAGGCTAATTCAAGCCAACAAGCCTGACATAGTCCTCCTCGACCATCAGAACAAAGTGATGTTTGTCATCGAATTCTCAGCACCTGCTGAGACAAATATCGCTTTGAAGGAGGGGGAAAAACGGACCAAATATCGTGATCTCCGGTATGAGCTCCAAGTGCTGTACCCAGGCTACTCTGTCAAGATGGTCGTCCTAATAATCGGCGTACTCGGAGGGATGAAGCCTTCGCTGCTCTCAGAATTGAAGATCATACCGGCCTGTCAGAATTCGGCAGAATGGTTGGCAGGCCAGATGCAGAAGGCGGTTATCTTGGGGTCCCTTCGTCTACTTAGGGCACACGATTTAGGTATTTGCAGTCACTAACTCCACAGGTCGTGGAGAGTGGCTGCAAGGAATTCGCCGGCGCGGCTACCGTGAGGTGTCGGAGGCCACGGAAGTCCTGTCCGGCAGCGGGCAAACCGAAAAAAAAAAATAATAATAATAATAATAATAATAATAATACGGAAAGCGGACCGGCAGCCTCCACGCGGTGTACCTGGACAGGCAGAGGAAACTCTGCCTGACAGATGTCGGACGTGGGTCTCAGGGCTAACCATCTTGAGACCCAGGTCTCTGGTTCCAACCAACAGAGAAAGGGCCCCTCACAATAGACCCCATTCGGATGGGGGTCAGAGACAAGTTGGAGGGGCCATACCGGATGGTCTCAATGTTGACGACGCACGCAATGTACAAGGACGCTTTAAGTGGACGAGGGAACTTCGAGATGACTTGCTGACCTGCTATGAGAGCAGCGAACCTGCGCGCAGGGGATACATGGCGCGATTGCACGAAATCTGGTGCGACATGCATCCAGAGCATCGCGCCTTCTCTGAGCAACAGCTCAGAGATCAAGTATCCTTCCTGCACAGGACAGGCTACGTAAGGGCACCCCGGCAGCAGGAAGAAGTGCCAGCCGCACTTCCACCGCGGCAAATAGCTGTTGGGGAACATCCTAGAAGATACGCCGATGTTGACTTAAGGACGAGGGTTAGCCTTAACAGCAGGGCTACCCTAAAGCCACAAGACCTGGCGCGGATGGATGCTGTCATCGATGAGGAATTGCCAGAAGACGCCGACATCTGGCAGATCAACACTGCCGTGTACAACGCTGCTAGCCAACTCGTTCCCCGTGAGAGGACAAACAATGCCTCGAGCGGTATCGTAAAGGCTAAGCGACGTGTACAAAAGATCGAAGGCAAAATACAGTTGGCCAGACAACACGCTTCTCGAATCCAGAGTGTGGTAGAATACGTAACCACTGGCAAGGCATTTACGCCTAAAGTCCGGCGAACAGCAGCCGGACTCAGACGCCAACACCACACTCTAAATCTGACAGTGATGCTCACTATTAAGCAGCACTGTTTAGATAGGATTCGAGCGCTTATGGCTATCAAAAAGAAGCTAAATAGGCGGGTACGAAGTATGGAGCAAAATGCTTTGTTCCGTACGAATCCTTCCCGCCTATTTCAAGAGCCACAGCGTGTTGTCGATAATCCACCAACTGTAGCCGATGTCGAAAACTTCTGGAAAGGAATCTACGAAACGACACGTCCGTTCGATAGCAACACTCCAGCAATAGCACACTTCGAGGCTCTCTGCCACAGAACCTTTGAAGGGCCAGAAGAAGTGTGCGCGGCAATCAGTCCGGAGGAAGTCCAGCAAGCTCTTGTTGGCACCAAGAACTTCGCTGCCCCGGGTCTAGACGGCATAAACAACTGGTGGTGGAAAAAATTTCCTTCCACTCACCGTCGTCTGGCCTGAGTTTTCAACACGTGGTTGAATGAGGGGCAGCCAATCCCGGACTGGTTTGTCGAGGGACGTACCGTGCTTATTCCCAAAAAGGGTGATCTGTCCGACCCAAGGAATTATAGGCCAATCACCTGTCTGAACTCCGGCTACAAGATATTTACACGTATCCTGTACGCTCGGACACTACGGCAGGTTGATCCGGTCTTCCAGCAGATATACGAGCAGCGTGGCGGCCAAGAAGGGCATGGCAGGTTGTAAAGACAGCCTGTTGGTAGACCGCTGTATTACACAGGATTCTGTGCAATACAAGCGGAATCTATCGATGGCCTGGATTGACTATCGTAAGGCATTTGACACAACATCGCATGAACTATTGTTACATTTGCTCAAATGTCTTGCGGTAGCAGAGCCACTAGTGAGATGCATAGAACAACTGCTGCCACTCTGGAGGACCCGCTTCACCATAACATCAGGTGCACAGCGGGTTACGACAGAACAGGTAGCATTCAGAAGAGGAGTATTCCAGGGAGATTCTCTGAGTCCCCTCCTCTTTTGCATCTCACTGCTGCCGTTATCTGTTGAACTCCGCCAAACCCGCGGGTACCACTGTGGCCCACCCAGCAACCGGAGGCATAAGGTCACCCATCTGTTCTATATGGATGACCTCAAACTGTATGCCTCCGGCGAGCGTGAACTTCAAAATGCTCTAATGGTGGTCGAGGAGTACACGCGGGCCATTGGTATGGAGTTCGGGTTGGACAAGTGCGCGGTCGTCCACCTCAAGAGAGGGCGATGCGGGGAATTCTCTGAAGATGCGCAGCTCGCAGACGGAAGCATTCTGAGACATCTGGATGCCGGGGAGACCTACACATACCTGGGTGTGCAACAACATCACATCCAGGATGTGAAACAAATAAAGGAGTCTCTCCGCGGCAAGTACAGACGCCTACTCCGAAAGATTTGGTCCTCCGAACTTTCGGGGAAGAATAAGGCGTCTGCCACTAACATGCTTGCCGTTCCTGTTCTGCTCTACTCCTTTGGGGTAGTAAAATGGACTGTAGATGAGCTGCGCCAACTAGACAGAGATACCCGCAAGATGATGAACATCCATAGGAGTATTCATCCTAGATCGTCCGTTCCTCGTGTTTACTTCCCACGTCATCGGGGGGGCCGAGGACTCTTGGGCCTGGAGTGTATGCATGGCAGAGTAGCGCTGAGTATGGCATGTAACATCCTCAGGAGCTCGGATCCGCTCCTGCTATTAGTGAGAGATCACGAAATCGCAGGGGTGGGCGCAGGATTGTTTAAGGCAGCAAAAAGAGCCGCAGATGAACTTGGTCTCGTCTTCGACGTCAGACGAGGTGGCCGGCGCGGTGCTGATCCAGAGTCAGTCACCGAGCTTCAGCCAAATCGTCTGAAAGCCCAAATAAAAGCTGCCGAACAGGAGAATCTGTTCAGGCAGCATGTCGATAAACCCATGCACGGTGTGTACTATAAGAACATAGAAACACTGGGTTTATCGACTAGGCTGACATTCGCCTTTTTAAGGTCAGCTGGGCTTAAGTCGGAGACCGAGGGATTCATTGTGGCCTGTGAGGATGGTGTAATAAACACCTTGGTCTACCGAAGCCGCGTAATGGGTGTAGAGGTCCCTGATATCAACTGCAGGACCTGCCGTCAGGCGCCGGAATCGCTGATGCATTTGCTTTCAGCATGCCCGATATACGCGATTTCGGCCTACATCCACCGCCATAACGCGGCTTTACGAGTGCTATACTACCATCTAAGGCACTCGTACGGGGTAGATCAAACACCAGTGCTGCCTTACATCCCCGGAGATATTGAGTCCGTTGTCGAGAACGAGAGGTGCCGAATTTATTGGAACTACTCGTTCCCGACCGTCAGGCTCATTCAAGCCAACAAGCCTGACATAGTCCTCCTCGACCATCAGAACAAAGTGATGTTTGTCATCGAATTCTCAGCACCTGCTGAGACAAACATCGCTTTGAAGGAGGGGGAAAAACGGACCAAATATCGTGATCTCCGGTATGAGCTCCAAGTGCTGTACCCAGGCTACTCGGTCAAGATGGTCGTCCTAATAATCGGCGTACTCGGAGGGATGAAGCCTTCGCTGCTCTCAGAATTAAAGATCATACCGGCCTGTCAGAATTCGGCAGAATGGTTGGCAGGTCAGATGCAGAAGGCGGTTATCTTGGGGTCCCTTCGTCTGCTTAGGGCACATGATTCAGGTGTTTACAGTCACTAACTCCACAGGTCGTGGAGAGTGGCTGTAATTAATTAGCCGGCGCGGCTACCGTGTGGTGTCGGAGGCCACGGAAGCCCTGTCCGGCAATGGGAAATCGAAAAAAAAAAAATAATAATAATAATAATAATAATAATAATAATAATATTTATTTATGTATCAAAATATTTACATATACAATAGATAGTTTGCATTAACATCAAATAAGTAAATAAATAAATATTAGGGTTCCATAAGGAAAGAATGTAACATAAATAAGAATAAAACTTACATTTATGAATCAAAGAAAATATTCAAGAATTACTAAGTTAAAACTTGTCAGCCATTCTTGAATATTGTCGTATCCATTCAGTGAATCTTATATCGAGAAAAAAAAACTAAAAGAGATTATCTCTATTTACCTATATTCCCAAAACATAATACTAGAATTTAATTTTTATATTTATTGTTAAAAAAGAAAAAAAAACTGAAACAAGGAGAAGAGAAACAAAAACAAAAATACTTCATATTCAACAAATTATTTCTAAAATTCTAAATTAACGTCGATAAGCCAATCTGAAATAAATTTTTTGAAACTTTTTAATCTAGCTTTGGTTCTAAGTTCTTGGGGAAGCGCATTAAAAACTTTTTGTCTAATGTAATGATAATTTCTTTGTCCTATAGAACGTTGTGTTTTTGGTAAAATTAGCTGTTCTTTAACTCTAAATCGTGTAGTATGATCATGTGTACTAGTATTAACTAGTAGGTTGTATTTTGCTAAGTAAGTGAGAGCAGATTTTTAAAATAATTTTTTTATACTTAGTATTCGATACTGTTGGTATATTAATTCGGAAGGATGGCGTGAATCTAGTTTAAATATTATTTTAAGGATTCTTTTTTGTGCTACCTGTAGTGGTCTTATTGTCGTAGAATAAGCCCCTCCCCACCCTACAATTCCATATAAAATCAATGATTGCACTAATGCAAAATAGGTTGTCATCAAATTTTTTCTATCTAAAATTTGAGTTATTTGCTTAAACAAAAACATTAAAGATCTAATTTTTTTTACTAAATTTTGAATCTGCAAGTCCTATTTTAGTTTAGAATTTATTTCAATTCCTAAGTATTTAACATGTTCAGTACGTTCGAGAGCCCAGGTACTGTTCCTAAAAGGTAAATATATGTTTATTATATTGTTCCTAGGTAAGCCGTTTTTGTAATTAGCAAAAGGTAAGTAGCATGTTTTCTGTAGATTTATAGTCAACAAGTTGTTATCGAAGAACTCTATCATACTTTCCAGGCCTCTGGTGATCCGGTTTTCAAATTCCTCCCAAGTATTTCCTTCTACGAGTAATACGGTATCATCCGCAAATGAAATAATTTTTCATGAGGAATTCCATATGAAACATTTAAAGTTTGGCTAGTACATTTGTCAATTTCGACCATTTGCTGTCTATTTGTTAAATAGCTGCCTATTAGGGAGTGCGCTACGCCACGAATACCAACACTATATAACTTTGACAAAAGCCTTCGATGACTTACTGTGTCGAAGGCTTTTGCCAAGTCTATGAACACTCCCGCGCAAGGTCTACTATTATCCAGGCATTTATAAATATTTGAAGTTAATAAGGCGATCGCGTCTATTTGTTAAATAGCTGCCTATTAGGGAGTGCGCTACGCCACGAATACCAACACTATATAACTTTGACAAAAGCCTTCGATGACTTACTGTGTCGAAGGCTTTTGCCAAGTCTATGAACACTCCCGCGCAAGGTCTACTATTATCCAGGCATTTATAAATATTTGAAGTTAATAAGGCGATTGCGTCATTAGTTGATTTATTTTTTGTGAACCCAAATTGAAGCTTTGAAATTATATTATTTTTATCAAAAAAATCTACGAGCCTGACCTTTAAAACTTTCTCGAAAATTTTTGCTATATTAGATATGATACTGATTGGTCTATAGTTTTCCACTTTGTTTCGGTTCCCTTTCTTATAAATCGGTTTTATAATATCTTAGAGTGGGATGGACATTTTCCTTTTGTGAAACTTAAATTAATTATATGGCATAAAGGCTTTGAAATTTCGTTACATACGCATTTTAGTAGGCTAGTAGTTATTTTATCAAATCCTGGTGATGAGTCATTTTTTAGAGATAAAATAATATTATAGATTTCTTCTTCATTAGCAGGTTTCAAAAATAATGAGTTTATATTAGTAAAATTGTGATTGTATTCTTCATTAATGGTTTGATTATTTATTAGTATAGTTTGTGCCATTTTTTCCCCAACAGTAGCATAGTGAGTGTTAAAGATTTCAACAACTTTTTTTATATTTGTTTCAGGTATATTATCTTTATTTAGGATTTCAAGAGTGACATTACGGGTTTTGTTGTTCGTTTTATTAGTAAACTCATTAATTGTTTGCCACAGTTTTTTACTGTTATTTTTATTTTGTTGTATAATGTTCTTGTAATAGTAACTTTTCAATTCTTTTACTAAATTTACTATTGTGTTTCTGTATAATTTATATTGATTTAATGTGTTCTCATCTTTGGTTCTTTTATATGTTTTATATAATATATCTCTTTTTTGTATTGACTGCAATAAACCCTGTGTAACCCATGACTTCTTTTTGCATTTATTATTTATTTTAATTATATTTGTAGCTTTTTTGATATTATTTTCAAGTATATTTAAAAAGTTTTTTGTAGCCGTATCGGGATCATCATTATTAAAAACTGTATTAAAATTTTCATTGCTTAATAAACTTTTTATTTTGGATAGTTAATATATTTTTTTGTATTGTTGAGTTTTGTATTATTTTTTTCATCGTTTGATAAATTATATTGTAAAATTGTTGGATAATGGTCCGTTATTTTGGAATGTTGTACCATAGGCTTTAGTTTATCATATTTTACAAAATTACTTCTGAGAAATATGTGATCAAGACAGGTTTTTGAATTTTTTTCAACTCTTGTATATTTATTAATTAATGATTTGTATCCGTTTTCGTAGATTATGTTTAAATAATTATGCGAATCGTTAGAACTACCTAATATATCTATATTAATATCGCCAATTATTATATCCGTATCGCAACGTGGTATATTTTGTAAATGCGTTTCAAGTTCATCAATAAAAAGCGAAATATCTATGGGATGCGGCCTATATATTGCTGCTATGGATGTTGTTTTATTACCTTACTTAAAGGTGAGTCGTAAACACTTAATAGTAGCGATGGCGATTATATTTATTTGGAAATTGTAACATGTTTTTATATAAATTACTGCGCCATCGTTCCTATTAATATTACTTTCGCTACAAATTTTCGTATATCCCTGTATTTCAAACAGTTCCAAATTGGGTATTTTATGCGTTTCCGTTAGAACAATTACATCAAAAATATTGTTAAGTTTTTCAAGTACAACCTCAAGAACATTAAAATTTTTTCCCAAACTTCTAATATTTGTGTGAAATATGCTAAAATTTTCATTCTTATTTTGAATATCAAGGTAGTTTGTGGTATCATTTAGTGTTTCTATTTCTAGGGTAGGTATTTCAAATAGATTAAAGTCTCTCACGTAATTATCCATTAAACTTAATGATCTATTATTTATTACAAAGTTAGAATATGAATACAATATATAGTATTGGTGATGAAATTTATATATAGATTTCAGAAATGGGTGAACTTTAATATAGAATAAATTTATAAAATGTATGTATACTAAAAAAAGCAAAAAGGTAACCAAGAAATTGTATTTATTCAAACTTGAAAAGTTATCTTTTACCAGCCCTGGTAATTTTCGGACTATACGAGATTCTTTTTTTCTTTCTTGTAGCTTGATTTGCCAAGTCCTTTTTCACCAATGGCTGAGAATTATTTTTACTGCCACTTGCTTTATTAGTCGCTATTTCACTCTGTTGTATCTTATGTTGTTGGGTATCTTTATCTCTTGTTTGATTGTCTTCCTCCTCTCGTTCTTCCTCACTAAGTTCCGAGGTAGTTTTTTCTAATTCTTCTATTTCTTTCAATTCTTGTGGAGTATACGAGGTGTTGTCTATTAACAGTTTATGTAATAAATGTATATTTCTAAGAAAGACTAGGTTTGGTTATATTACTGAAATGTATTTCAATAATATGTAAGCCTCTTCACCACGTCACGGTACTAATCCAGGAAAGGCTTTATGTTTTTTATTTTTTTCAATATTTTTTTGACTTTTTATCTTTTTTTTCATTTTTAAATTCACAAATAAATTAATTTCTGAAGCGAATCTTAATAGCAAGTATATTTAAGTATGCGAATCTGCTTTTTTACGTATAGAAATAAATACATCACAAATATCTAAATTCGGTATATGAACTCCTTCATACTGTGCATAATTAATTAATTAATGTTAAGTTAAAAATGGTACTGCTTGCATCTGTTGAGAATTTTGAGATAACGCAAGAGGTCACCGAGAATGTCGGATTCGCCTTGGCGTGGATGAATCAAATAACGAGTTTAACTCGTCATATCTCCAAAACAAAAACTAGGCTCAACTTGAAATTTCGCATCACCATAAACTAACATTTAGACCACTTTTAAATAAAATTCATGAGGGGTCAAAAGGGGCGAAAAATAAGTTTTTTTTGGGACACTCTTTCAAATGGAAGTGCTACCTTGGTTTGAAGGTATTTCAATTATTTTTACAACTCTGTAAAGTTTTTTTTTCTTTTGAGTTAATACTTTTCAAAATACTGCATTTGAGAATGATGTGCTCTAAGAAATTAAAAATCACCAATTATAAAAATATTGTATTTAGTTACTGTTTATTAACGCGGAAATAAATCGGACGAAGGACCATTCAGCGTAATGCTGACAAACTGAACTAATATTAATAATTGAATTTGAAATACCTTGTGACCTCGTGTACTAGCGGCACTTCCTGGTGTTGTTCTCTTCTAGTTGGGCCCAACAAACTCCAGGTCTCCAGTATGGGAATATGGCAAGGTACACAAGACACTCGCGTGGTGATAAATAGCGGTTTTTATTATTTTTTTAAGTTGACCGAAAAATGACTTTTTATATTTTTTTTGTAGCGTTATTATTTTTGTTGATATGGAAATCAAAAACAAATTGAGTTATAGAAACAAAAAATGCTAGCATTGTTTTCTGAACATACCGCCCATCCAAATGGCGAAGCATTTGCAATAAAGTTTGTAATTTCCGTGGGAAACGTATTTATGAGTACAAGAAATATATCTAAAACTATGAAACTAAAACTAGGTTAAATAATAATACAAAACTAGTGAGGAGTAGGTAAGGGACATAGTTTTACAAGAGGTCTCTTAAGGACACCGTTAGCTGTTTGCACAGTAGCAACACGGGTCTGCCCATCAGGACTAGAGTGCAATTCGACAATTCGGCCAAGATGCCACGTTAGCGGTGGGACATTGTCCTGTTTGATGACAACAATGGTGCCAATATTGGGAGGTTTTGTAGAATCTGTCCATTTATGTCGTTGCTGGAGAGTGTGAAGATACTCGTTATGCCAGCGCTTCCAAAATCCTTGTTGAATTTGTTGCAACAACTGCCATCTGGACAAACGATTTATGGGTACGGAGATTAACTCCTCGTCGGGAGGAGTTGTTAATGAAGATAATGTTAAAAAATGACCTGGAGTTAAGGCCTGAAGATCATTTGGATCACTACTAAGCTGACATAATGGTCGTGAATTTAAAACTGCTTCGATTTGGTGAAAAACGGTATTAAGCTCCTCGTAGGTCAGTACTTGATCACCAATAATTCAAGAAATGTGATGTTTGACTGATTTGACTCCTGCTTCCCATAAACCACCAAAGTGAGCCGCAGACGCGGGATTGAAGTGCCACTTAATTTGCATGACTCCGGCGGCGTTTTGGGTTAATTCATTCAGTTGACGATTAGCGCCAACGAAATTAGTTCCGTTGTCACTGTAAAGATGAGAGCATTGGCCTCGACGTGCAACAAATCGCCGTAATGCTGCTATAAATGAATCAGATGAAAGATCTGAAACAAGTTCAAGATGGAGAGCTTTAATGGCGAGACATACAAATAAGCATAGATATGCCTTTTGAGTTTTACCACCCCGGCGTCTACCAAAAGTAATATGAAACGGCCCAGCGAAGTCTACTCCGGTGTGCAGGAATGGTTTAACTTCAGAGACTCGAGGAGTGGGTAAATCACTCATCAGAGGTGTATAGGATTTTGGATTAAGTCGCGAACAACGATAGCAATGAGAAATGCAATGATTAATTGCTCGTCTAGCGGACAATATCCAGAATTGTTCAGCTAATAAAGCCTGAAGAGCGGTTGCGCCAGGATGCAGATACTTATTATGATACTGATTAATAAGAAGTTTAGTTAATCGGTGTTCCCGTGGTAATAAGATTGGATGTTTTCTCTCAAAGGATTCTTGAGAGTGGCGAAGTCTTCCGCCCACCCTGAGAATACCCTCCTGATCTAGGAAAGGTGCAAGTTTGCGTATAGGTTTAGCACAAGGGCTTTTTGAACAAATTTGCTTTATTTCATTAGCAAAGACTAATTGTTGAATATGTTTTATAATGATAAGCAGCGCATTATGTAGTTCCAAATTTACCAAAGGACCTCGAATTAAATTAGTTTTATCCTTTAAATAGCTGGTAAATCGAATTAAATAAGCTATGCTTCCTTGAACCTTTCGCAAAGAGGAAAATCGTGATAATAAAATTATTATGAAATCATGTTGTCCAGTGACAACGAGAGAGATTGTATTGGTTTCTAAGTCTACATCGGAAGGCAAGGTAGAAGATGAACTAATAGGCCAAAGTTCAGGCGGAGAGCTGAGCCACTTGGGACCCGCCCACCATGAAGAACATTTCAAGAGGTCATGGGGAAGAAGACCCCGTGAGGCGCAATCAGCAGGATTATCGATACCATCAATATGATGCCAATTTTCCGGAGATAAATTTTCCTGAATTTGTGTAACACGGTTTGCAATAAACGTTTTCCACTGATGTGGAGAGGATTTAATCCAGGTTAATGCGACTGTGGAATCGGACCAAGCGTAAATATTTTTAAAAGCAATGTTGGCATAGGTGTCACGTACAAAATAAACTAAATCTGAAAGTAACAGTGCTGCACATAATTCAAGGCGTGGAATTGTGATACGCTTAAGCGGAGACACCCTAGATTTAGCACAAACCAAAAAAATGCGTACAGAACCATCGTTTTCTGTAACCCTAAAATATACCACACATGCATAACCAGTCTCAGAAGCATCACAGAAACCATGAAGGTCACATGCTTGATAATTGTCCGTTATAACGCGCCGAGGTAACTGAAGTTGAGCGAGACATAATACCTCACGCTTGTATTGTGACCAACGTGAACAAATCTCAGCGGAGGGAACCTCATCCCAAGACAATCCTTGTGTCCAAAGAATCTGGATCAAGTGCTTTGCAAAAAGAGTAAGCGGAGCTAACAATCCAAGTGGGTCAAATATGCGTGCGACTTCAGAAAGTATTGATCTTTTGGTACAACAACGGTCGATAGTGTCTATTTTGTAAGTTAGGGAATCATAAGTTGGATTCCAGTTCAAGCCCAACACCTTTTGAAAGTAATCAGCAGTGTCAAATGATTGACAATTAGTTTGGCGTAATGATGGGGGTATGGAGTCTAATACGATAGGATCGTTGCTAGACCACTTCCTCAAATCAAATCCACCACTTTTAAGAAGATCTCGAAGTTGAGATTGTAAAGTAATAGCTTCTTCAGCAGATGAACAGCCCGTGACTACGTCATCTACATAAATGTCGCTAAGTAACACTTTTGCAGCGTGAGGAAAATTATCTTTTTCATCTGAAGCAATTTGTAAAAGAGTGCGGATAGCTAGATATGGAGCAGATGATACTCCGTATGTAACAGTATTCAATTCAAATTCTTGAACAGGAGTGTTTTGAGAAAAGCGCCATAATATGCGTTGATAGGCTCTGTGATCAGATGTTACTAAAATTTGCATGTACATTTGTTTTATATCTGCAATAAGTACAGAGGAATGGGTACGAAACCGTAAAAGTAATGATACTATGTCTTGTTGTAATTTAGGACCTGTTAATAAGGTGTCATTCAGAGAAACATTATTAGTAGACTTTGCTGAGGCGTCAAAGACGACACGTAATTTCGTGGTAGAACTTTCGGGCTTCAACACACAATGATGAGGAATATAATAACACGAATCAGAATGATTGGAAGCACTTTGACCACTCACAGGAGACATGTGTCCACAGTCAAGATAATCCTGCATGAAATTTGAATATTCTTGTTTTAATGTAGAATCTTTATTCAAGCGATTTTCCAGAGATAAAAAACGACGCATTGCGGTATTAAAGAATTACCTAAAATAGGAATATCTTCACGAAAAGGTAATGAAACGATGTATCTGCCTGATTTGTCACGAGTATGAGAATTGATAAAATTTTGCTCGCACTTAGTGTTCTCTGGAGAATTGAATATTTTGTTAGGTATACTTTCAAGTTCCCAAAACTTCTTTAATGTGGAATCAAGTTGTGAATAAACAGACACATGAAATGAGTTAACAACAGCTGGTGTAGAAATATGAATTTTTCCAGATAGTATCCAACCAAAGATGGTTTTCATTGCGATTGGTTCACCAGGACGACCATATTTAATAGCGGGTTGTATTATTTGTGAGTAGACATCAGCACCAAGCAAGATGTCTATTTCACTCGATTTCCTATAATCAGGATCAGCGAGAGGCAGGTTTTTTAAATGTTCATAACCTTGAGTGGTAATGTGACTAGACGGAATATCATTACAGATGACCGGCAAGACCATTGCCTGTATATTAAAACTGGGATGATGTTTAAACATCGGAGTGACCTGACAAAAAGTCATGCCAGTACAAGCGGGTGAAGAAGTTCGACCAATTCCTTGAATAGGAACGGAGCATTGCGTAAGCGGTAAATTAAGTCTGTTTAGACATTTCTCAGTTATTACTGATATTTGACTGCCATTGTCTATAAGAGCACGGCAAGTTTGAAAATTACCACTAGCATCACAGATAGATACTAAGGCGGTGGATAAAAGAACTGTAACTGGAGCAATAGCACTAGCAACAACTTGAGGAATGTCAGCAGCGGCGGCATTATCTGTAGAATTAAAAGTCGAGATCGAAGTTGCTTCACGTGGAGTGTAGCACCGTATGATGGCGTTTTTGACAAACGCGACAAACAGACAGGGAAGCACAAGTCGAGAAACTATGTGTTCCAAAGCAATTTACACAACGTCTGCATTCTTTAATAAAGTTATATCGATCTTGAGGCGACTTATTTAAAAATAAATCACATTTAAAAATAGAGTGGTTAGCATTGCAAACAAAGCAAGATGCTTGTTGAGGTTTTGCAAGAGGCACTGCTGAACCAATATTGTTTTGAGAAGATGTTTCCGCCACGAGGGACTGCTGTTTTGATTTTATGGGAGATTGCGTATGTTGCTTATGAGATAATGAAGGAGAAAATATTCCAGTGTTAGAAGTTGAAGACTGAGAGACACCAGAACAAATATTTGACAACATAGTGCTAGACTCCAAAGCATTGCATTGATCGGTCAAGAATTTAATTAACTGTTCATATGTGGGCAATTCCGTAATGCTACGATGCATTTCAAACCGTTTTCTAGTATTGGGATCAATTTTCTGCATTAACCAATTAAATAGAGTAAAATCCCACAAGTCAATTTCATATTTATTGAGAGCAAAAATATTTTCAGAAAATATATTTAAGAGAGTACGAAGAGAACTTGCGGAATCAGGTTTAGCTTTTGGCGAATTAAGAATATTTCCCCAATAGGTCGAAATAAGTATGCGTTTATTGTCATATCTTTTCTCTAGAGTTCCGAATGCAATATGATAATTATCAGAGGTTATTGGTAAATGTTTCACTAATTTTAATGGTTCATCAGATAAGGCACTTATTAAGTATTGGAATTTCTCTATGTTAGACAATTTTGTGTGATTGTGTATCAATGACTTAAACAGTTCATAGAATGAAGTCCATTCAATAGCATTACCTGAAAATTTAGGTATCTGAATCTCCGGTAGATGAACAGTATTTTTATTGCTTTCAACATCAACCTTTTGATTTGTTGTAACAGTAGATGCCATTTTGGTTAATTGTATGTCAACAGCTTGAATGTTATCATGCAAATCATCTATTTCTTCCACCAGTGAATTCAGTTGATCCAAATTTTCAACTGAGAGTTGACTCAATTTTAATGATTTGCGTTGTTCTTGAAAATCCTCGTAAATGAGGTTAGATCTTTTAAATTTTGCATAAAACATAGAGTGCGTTGAAGTGTCTGCCACAACGGCAGATGAGTATTCTGACACGGCGGTTAATTTTCTAATTACCACATTACATTCCCTTACAAAGTCCTCAAACTTCATTTTGTAAGTATTGATAAGCTTCTTAATAAAGTTATATTAACCAAATGTAAATAAAATTACAAAATAGTTCTATTATCAGTACTCACAAATACGTTAGAATGACAATATAATAACGAAAATATGTTTAGAGGAAACAAGAAAATGAATTAATTATAGCGGCAGGTTCAATAAAAAACACCGTGTGCTAGTGTCAAAATGAATTTAAGCAACAAATGTCAGTTATGAAGTAATTAATTTAAAACGGTTTTAGATGGATGTAAGGCAAAGCTGGTTTTCTTTTTTTAAGGTATCCGGCTCGAAGGACCAAAAATGTTTATTAACGCGGAAATAAATCGGACGAAGGACCATTCAGCGTAATGCTGACAAACTGAACTAATATTAATAATTGAATTTGAAATACCTTGTGACCTCGTGTACTAGCGGCACTTCCTGGTGTTGTTCTCTTCTAGTTGGGCCCAACAAACTCCAGGTCTCCAGTATGGGAATATGGCAAGGTACACAAGACACTCGCGTGGTGATAAATAGCGGTTTTTATTATTTTTTTAAGTTGACCGAAAAATGACTTTTTATATTTTTTTTGTAGCGTTATTATTTTTGTTGATATGGAAATCAAAAACAAATTGAGTTATAGAAACAAAAAATGCTAGCATTGTTTTCTGTATCTCTGCATCTGCATCTGCATCTCTTACTATAAAGAATTAAGAATTTTCAGTATTTACTTTTGTATTTTTTTTTTAGGTAATCGTTCGATACTACGCTCCAACCTAAGATCCCATAGCTTAAATACGGTTGCACTAAAACTAGAAGTATTATTCATTGAATTTTTCTTAAACATTGTTTTAGATATTTAAACTTTGGGAAAGTACATCTCAATTAAATATATGATGGCCCCATTTTAAGTGGAAATAGATTATGATACCAAGACACTTAATTTGTTGGCTGAGGAAAGCGATACTACAATTCAGTTTTATGTTAATGATATTGAAATCAAGCACGGGACCTGCATAGGAACTAAAAAGGAAGCATTTAATTTTTCTACATTTATCGTTAGTAATTTCATGTTAAAATCAATGATCTTTTTAAAATTCTGTTATATTGAAAGTGGATATAGAACACTTACCTATAATTCTGAATGGGCGATTAAAACCAAAAATAGAAATAACTTAAATACGTAGGTATACTTCAACAGGGAACTCCATTTTGGAAGTGAGAAAAATACATTTTTTCATCAGACTTGCAAGTTTACGTCTTTAAAAGCTATTATTTAACTTACTTTGTATGTTAGTCAGTTAGTATGTTTAGAAGGACTCTTGCAAGTCAATTTTGAACCACTTAACGACGTCCAATTAAGCTGAGCAATTTGCATACACAAGTAGTAGTAGTTCTGGTGACAATACAATCATATGGTACCAAAAAGTGTGTTTTTTGGTTTTAACACTCTAATTTGATTGAATAGTGTATTCACTCATTTACTCATTATTCTAAGAAAGAACGATGCAATAAATATAAAACTAATTATATTAAGAGAGCAAAAAATTAAAAAATTCAAGTAAATGTAAAAGAGCTTTTTAAAAACAAGCTTTTTATTATTATTTAGGTGTAATAAGACGAAAAAAAAAAATAAAAAAATCAATTGTCTTAAAAGCTTGTCGCGTGGACAGAAATTAAAAAAATACTTACTTAGGTACTTACAATCTCTGTCAAACGAAATTAATGCCCGTATGAATTTTTCACGCGCGACATAGTCCAATCAATGAATGCCCAAAAAGGGATTGAAAAGGACATGGAGTGGGGGAGAATTTTTCGCTTTGGGAATGTGTTAAGAGTAGTTAGGAGGTAAACATACTAAAATGTCCCTGTTTTTGATTCTTCGCTTATAACTCGGAAACGATGCGTCGTGCGTAAAAAATATTATATGCAAAATTAAACATAATTACCGTGCTAATAAATCACAGTCACAAAACAATCTTTATTTTACAACACTCGACGTATTTACTAAAGTAATATTTTGTCAAAATCTATGCATTTCTTTAAATATACAGTGTGAAAACACCCTTATAACTTTTTTATTTTGCTTCTGATTTGAACAAAATTTTACTCAAGTATAGAACAAGTTAGGATCTACTTATGGCAAGAAAATGTTCACCTGCTACAAATGCAAAGCCACCTGCGGTAGAAAATCATATTAGGCATTTTTTTATCGAAAAATTTTGTTTATGAAACTTGTTCAGAATTATCCAAAATTTAATCAAAATAAAAAAATTGAAAAATTAAAATTAATTTTTTTTTTAAATAATTATTTTTAAAACTACAGCAAATTGACAAAACTACTTGACACCTTGGGTTTTAGTCCAATAAATGAATGCCCAAAAGGGGATTATAGAGGACATGAAAGATGAAGAATTTTCCTCTTCAGGAATGTGTTGGGGGTACTTAATTTGAAACAATGAAAAATAAAATTACATCTTATTATCTTATAAATATTACTTTCTGGCTCTCTTAAGACGAGAGGGTCCGGCTTCTTGCTTTAACTCCAAATCTTCAACGTCCCCGTCGTCGTCTTCATCCGTTTCCTGAATATTGGATTCAGTGTACACAGGGGATGTGGGGAGGAGTTCCACATCATTTTGGTCATCATCCTCGTTCATTAAAACGGACACCTTAGTAGTCTATTTCCCTCGGGCAAAATATCAAGGAAAAACGCCATATTGAGATACAAGCATGAAACTCGGCATAGTTGCAAAAAAATGATTTATAAGGTATTTGACCCGATAAGCCACCCTCTGCGACCCGCATGACGCTCGCTATCGCCATTTTTCAAAATGGCGAACAAAAATTTCTCAAATTTCAGTCTTTATCAATCTAGGCAATATTACACTCTATCCTATATAATTCGAGGATGAGAAATTTAAAAAAATATATATATACATCACGTTAATATGACCTCAACTAACCTTGAAAATCTCTATTAAACCAAAAAAAATAGACTTTTTTAGGGTTTTTCCCTAAAAATTGCATACTACTTAATATTCAGTTTTTAAAATTTTGATTCATAGTTTTCTGTTTTTCTGTTTTTTTTTTGTTTGATTTGCTATGCACACGCCACACGCCACTGTTTTTTAAAGACAAGGTCAAATAATTGTTCTATCTTTATCCCGGCGCGCCGGCCTGTTCGTACGCAATTAGGATTGCAAGCTGTTGCATCAGAGAAGATTTAGTTAGAAGAGAAGTTGCGTTATTGTGGAAGTTGTGAGTTGTATGTGATGGGACTTATACTATGAAAATAGCCTCAAAAATGCTGCAAGAGAAAATAGAGGAACTGGCTTGAGACAGTACAATTTGCCAAAAAAGAGTAAGTAAATTGACACTTTAGGTTGTCATCTATGTGTAAACAAAATAAATAGGTAAGTATGTAAGAGATATTTTTCTTCTTTTTAGATCAACTTCCTACCAACTGGGAAAAGTTTCTAAAAGAGTCCTCTAATGAACAAGAACTCTTTATCTATTTGGTGGAAACTCTCTTAAATACGTTAGACATGAATTGTGTAACAAATGTTCAAGAAAATCTGATGTCATCTGGTGGTAAGTTGTTGGTAGGTTTGCGATCATACAACTTAGACTTCGGTGACCTTTTTCTTTTTTAGAAAACATTAGAACAAACCTGAGTAACATTCCTTGTGGAAATATAGAGGAGGCAGATGGTAGAATTTTTCTCCATGTGAAAGATATGGTCCAGAATGGAGCAACATCCATACTAGTTAGATGCTCTGATACAGATGTTGTAATCATCGGAATCTCTTTTTGCCACGAATTTAAAGACTTAGGTCTCCATGAATTATGGTTTTTATACGTTCCCCGCAACTTTGCCAGACTTGGCAAAAGTTGGAAATTTGAGACACAAGGTGGCAATTTTTATTGAAATTTTTTTTTTTAGTTCCCCCCCCCCACTTATCAACTTTTATTTTGTCGGAACTTTGCAAAAGTTGGTAATTTTTATTGATTTTTTTTTTAAGTTTTGGGTAAAAGTTGGAAATTCGAGATGTAAGTTGTCAAATTTTTTTTTTTTAATTTCTCACCCCCCGCTCAATATTTTTTGGCGGAATTATTATTTAATTATCTACAGAGTTGGCTTTTTAAATCTGTCCTGTCGTAAAGCGGGTCTTCCTTGTACTCCTGCATGTTGTCAAGGGGCACGTGAAAATAAACAAGTCACCTAAATTAAAAAATTATCATTTTAGCTGTTTTTATTTTCATTATTTTTGACTTGAATAGAGATTTTCAAGGTCAATAACGGTCATATCAACTAGAAAACATATTTTTCTATTTCTTTGTAATAGAATCATATGGCAGACAATATAATCTCACTTAGTTGATTTTCGCAAATTTTTAGGAATTCTAACCATTATTTCAAAAAATCAATGCGCCGCCCATGATCGTCGTAGACATCTTTAATTTTACGAAATAGGATTTTTATAATTTTTTTAAGTATATTACTCTCTTTTAGTTATAAAACTGAAACGCTAGCTATTTACAATTTTTTTAATGCAAAGTCTGCAAACATGCCTATTTTTTAAGCCATATCGCAATTTTCGAGGTCATTGAAGGTCATATCGACCTATTATTTTTTTGGATTCTCCATCCTCAAATTATATAGAATAGAGTATAATATTGCCTATATTGAAAAAAATCTTAAATTTAACATTATTTGTCCGCCATTTTGAAAAAATTGCGGTATCGGGTGTACTACGGGTCCAGGAGGGTGGCTTATCGGGTCAAATCTCTTAAAATGTCGTCTTTTATAACTGTACCAAATTTCATACTTGTATCACAATTTGGCGTTCTTCTTCTCGAGAGAAATGGACTATAATGCTGTTTGATGAGTTGTTATATCCATCAAAAACAATTGTGCATCTCCTCCCTGGATAGTGGGTCTTGGCGAATTTCACGTATCCACCACATATTGCGGAAATTGAGGATCCCCGTTGCTAGAGGACCTTATGTATGAGAAATCCTCCGTCCAAAAAAAGTCAAATTTTAGCCTATGTACGCTATCGTTGGTTGGTCCAAACAGCTTGAATATAATAGATTTTTGTTTTTTCTCATACCACCTTCATTGAATATTCGAATAAGGCTAAGGGAAATGCAGCCAATCTTTCAAGTCTTCATAATTTTTTTTGCAAATGGAAATTCTTTGAAAGAGTAGAAAAGGGTCGACTGCAACTACAGAGGGCAGTGCATGCGCTATGCGCTATGTGAGATATTTTCATTGTCCTGAGATCACATTAAAAAAAACTTGTTCTTTTTATTTTATACTGACCAACGTCAATGGGTCTCCTTCTCTACAGTGTGAATTTGCCGTACAGTTTTTGGTGACGAATCGACGAATTTTTTTAGAACATTGAAAATGTTTTTAGTTTCGTAGTATGGGACTTACTAAATAAATGATATTTTAACCAATTTCAATTTTTTATTTTGATTAAATTTTTGACTCAAGGTTTTTAAACAATTCTGAACAAGTCATTAACAAAATTTTTCGATAAAAAAAATGCCCATTTTCTATTTTTTTTTTTTCGCATATTTTTGTACCGAATGTTTTTGTGATCATAAGTAGATCCTGATCTGTTCTATACTTGAGTAAAATTTGATTCAAATCGGAAACAAAATAAAAAAAGTTACAAGGGTGTCTTCATTTTAAGTGAGTCACACTATATAATTAAGGAAATGTATAAAGGACCCTGCACCTTTTTTATAGAAATTGGGTTTCGGTAAAATTGGCTGAATTTTTAACATGTTGTAGATTTCAACTTTCTCATCTATAGCTATAAATTCTTGTAAAATTCTGTATCTTCTCGATCTTTTAATTTATTGATAGGGTTTTAGGAGCCATTTCCGAAAGTTTTTCAATTAAAGTTTTTTAATCAGTAAGCCACATACTTTATGTAAAAAATGTTTTAGCCAATTTGACTGAACATTTGTTTCACCTGTTATTTTTATACAGGGTGTAACGCAACTTACCCGAAAAATTTTAACCATACATGCACCTTTAAATAAGAAGTCGACTTCTTAAAAAAAATTTAATAAAAGTCCAACACAGAAAAAGATACACACTGTTGAAGTTAAAAATTAATGGAAATGTTAAAATAACCTACTATATAGGTAAAATTAAAATTTTTAATTAAATTTTTTTAAAATTTTTTTTTACAATAGTCCCTCGATTAAGTAGAGTTCAATAAATTATTATTTTCATCAATATGTAACTTTAACAATGTGTATCTTTTTCTGTGTCGGACTTTTATTAAATTTTTTTTTAAGAAGTCGACTTCTTATTTAAAGGTGCATGTATGGTTAAAATTTTTCGGATAAGTTGCGTTACACCCTGTATAGATAGCCCCTTGCCAGCATTTTTCAAACTTTATTTTTTTTCTGCACTATTTTTACTAAAAGAACAAATATTTTTAGTGCATTATATTATAAAGGGCTTTTATTACGTATCACAATATAAAATATATGAAAAGAAATCTTGAATTCGGTAATTTTTTAAATGTGCAAGGGGCCATTCTTGTAAATTTCTTGAGCTGTATCTCGAAACTAGATGCAGGATGGTCCACGAGAGCTTTTGATCAGAAAGTCGACTCTACAACATATTAAAAATTCAGCCAATTTTACCGAAACCCAATTTCCATAAGAAAGGTGCGAGGTCCCTTCGACAAAAATTATGTTGGTAAATACAACGGGTGTTGTAAAGTAAAGATAAGATTGTTTTGTGGCTGTGATTTATTAGCAGACCACGGTAAATCGCTTTAATAGAAAAATTTCAGATACCTTATTAATTTATTTATTAATTATCGATATTGGATGACGAATATCTCGGAAATTATAACACATAGGAAGAAAATGAATATAGATATTCTTGTAGGAAATTTAATTTAATTTTGCATAGAGTTTTTTTTTTCCGTACGACACATCGCAACACATTCCTGAAGTGGAAAATCCCCCTCCTCCATGTCCTCTACAACTCCTTCGTTGACTGGACTAACAAGTTTTAAGACAATACATTTTTATTCATTTCTATTTTCTTCGTTTTAGTACACCTAAATAATAATAAAAGCTTATTTTAAAAAAGTTTTTTACATTTAATTTTACTATCCATCAAGTAAGTAAAAAATCATTATAATCGGTTAAAAGATAAAAAAGTTATAGGCAATTTAAAAACAGATTTTGTGTGGCTTTATATGTGTAAACCTATTCATATATGTACATATTTTGTAAATTAGTGAATTAATATTCAATTAAAGTTAATAGGGAAACTAATGACTATTTTTATTTAAATGTCGGTGCTCCAATGTATCATCCCAGCACCGACAATATATTTAACTTGTACACTTCGAAATTAGATACATCGTTCATCTTCATACAGGCCAATAACCAATATTTTCTTTGACATCATAATATACTACTCCTTTATCTATAGGCTGTTGTTTACGATCATTAAATTTTTCAGCATGTAATTCGAGTGTCACGTTTGGTTTTAAGTTACATCTGAATCCAGGTTTTATCATGTAGACTGTAAAGATACTATTTTATTTTTATGGGTCCATAAAATTTGGGTCATTTTATGTTTTAAAAAATAGAGGTTCTTAACCTTTTAAACGACAGATTTAAATAAAATATTTTTGAGTACGCTTGAGTTTTATTGTATGCAATAATAATAATTGTCCAAATCGAAATTACCACTTTTTGTTGAAGGTGAATATTGTATCTTACAGAATTTTTATCATGAAGTTAATTTGTTTCAAGTGTCTGCTTCTTTTCCGTTATTTACATCTTACAGACTTTTGGGAACTCTACATTATTATAGTTTGCTTCCATTTGTTGTATTACACGTCTGGTAGTACCACGTCATCTGTTGTGTACTCACTCACCAATTTTTTTTTCCATTCGAGGTGCAACTTTACAGTTGTTAGACGGCAGTGATGTGTAAGTATTAATAACAAATTAAGTGAAACATGAACAGTTAGTAGTTATGATGTTCCACAAGGATCCGTGTTAAGACCAATGTCAATTATTTCATATTTAGTTAACGACTTATTTAAATTGCCCATGCTTGAGGGAATACTTAGGTTTAAAGATCATACTGTTATTTTTTTGTTAAGTTTTTGTCAAAAATAAAACATGTAATGCCTTGAAGAATAAAGTAGAAAAGATATTTAGGACTGGAATAGACTTTTTAATTTGAAACTGTTAACAATTGATGTAATAAAATCTCATTTTAAACCTTTTGCTTTTTACTCTAAATATCTGTCAGATTTAGAAGCACTTCAAATACTCTTCGAAATCAAAATGTTACAAAAACATCTGGTATAAGCATTAAATTCCTTGAGGTCATATTTTGCAGCGATCTTAAACGGAGTCATCAAATAAATGGTCCCATAAGTAATAAGCTAGGAGCCCGCCGACCACTAATTGTGTGTTAAAATGCGTGAATTGTTATTAATTTGGGGTAGTAGAGCAAATGGTGCGGGAGCTAAGTGGCTTTTTCGGACACTCGTCGTTACCAGCATTTTCTATGCGCTGATTAATTCTATTGAACTTAAATAACGACAAAATAGACTTCTGGCATATGTCAGCCCGTCGAGTTGGCCATGGTTCAAAATATAAAAATCAGTGAAATTATATCATCGTTACAAAGCCAGTTTTTTGTGTGTGTACACATTTTATGTTTAGAATGAATATAATAAAATCGCCAGAAAGCGTGGGCCATCAGGGGCGCAACCAGAAAGGTCAAAGAGGTAAAAAAAAGGAGTTATATAACATCATCGATACAAACTTTTTTAAGGTTGAGCATGTTTATTTAAATGTTTTGAACACAGAAAAAAATTCCCAGAAAGAAACTTCCGTCAGTAAGGCTAGCCAGAAAGAAAATGTTTAGAATTTTTGAAGAAAATTGTATTTTTTTTTTCGCATATTTCATTTCAGAACTCTAAACTCATCGTTACAAGTTCTGGCTCCTTTTTAAAACGTAAATATAAGCTCCTTCAGCAACAGAATAGCCTCCCCGTAAAGTTCTTAGTGTCAACAAAAGTACCATAGGCTCTTAAATATACAAGAATTTAACACTTTCGGCTAACTTGACTCCGTACCGTGCCTCAGATGTACTGTATCATTATTATCTTTCTGGCTGCGCTTCCTGATGGCCCACACTTTCTGGCGATCTTATTTTATTCATTCTAAATATAAAATGTGTACACACAAAAAAATCAGCCTTGTAACGATGTCATGATTTCACTGATTTTTAAACAGTGTTCGTGACGCTCCTGACAGGAGGTGCCCCGCCAGAAGTCGATTTTATGAATCGTTATCATTCATTAAACCATAAAAATATCTCAAAGTTCATAAAACGATGAGCTGCCGAAAAAGCCAACTAGCTCCCGCTCTAAGAGAAATGTAATTTGGTACAGAGGCGTAAGGAAAGCCCCCAAATGTGTAAGAAATATGACTTGTAAAAGTAAAACAAACAGCCACAAATAAGTCATAGTCATAGTCAATTATTATAGTCAACTGTACACGGTGGTCGCGCGAACGTTAGAACCTCATTTAAATTCGTTATTTTTGGAGTTACGTAAAAAAGTTCAAAAATAAAAGTTATGAGAAATTACATGCATTTCCCAAAAATCATTTCAGAAACACAATTAAATGTCGAATTTCGGAGATGTGAGTTTTACTTTGGTTTTTTTAAATGGAAACATTATATATTTTTACAACATTTGAATGGCAATAGAGAAACCTTTTCAATGATGACACATTTTTCTTAAAAAATTTTTCTTAAAAACTATGGTAGATATATATTTTCTTATATTTAAGTCATGGTAGTTCGAAAAATATATATCAATTATTGAAATTCTCCATTTTATTTAAAATAAAGTGAAATGAGGTACTAAGAGGTATTTTGACAGAAATAACATATTGTTTATTTTAATTTACATACTTTTGTTTTCCATGGCTAATTTGATAAATTCTAAATTAGACAACATTTTTTTTAAGGTAAATACCATGTATGATATATAATTAAAAAGCTTTTTTATGACCTTTCAAATGGTGTAAATATATATGGAGTGGAGGATTTTCTATAACTTTTATTTTTGTATATTTTTACGCAACTCCAAAAATAATGAAGTTAAATAAGGTTCTAACGTTCGCGCGACCACACTGTATATAGACTTTTCTCAATATCTGTTATAGAACTTAAATTAGTAGGACTTGTTTTGCTGATTGCTGATAAGCCTATCTGGCCTAGGCCCATTTGCCTATGTCTAAATGAATAACATTTACATGCATATCAAAGTTTATTTCAAATTTTATTTTGTTCTCGTTCTCATATGATAAAGTAAACAATATTATATATCGATCTGGTTTTTAATTTATCCAAAACCACTGTTTCTAATGATTTTGTGCTTTGCTATGGGGAGAAATCCTAAAGGAGAGTGAGCGAGGAGGGAATTGACCCTTTCAAAGGGGAGGTGAGGTGTAGAGGGAATATCATTTTTTACTTCTGAAGCAAGGAGCAGAGAGTAGGAAGGGGGTGTGAGTACGGCAAGTTTCCGATAGCTCTTAGGCGGCAAATTCGTCAAATTACAAGTGTAACTTGTAACTAGTGCATGCGGTAAGAAAAGCCGATACGCCGTCAATTACCGTGAAAGACAAGACGTCTGCACCACTTTTCAAAGATGGCGAATATTTTTTCGCACGCAGGAGGGTCTTACTTACCAAGTATTTGATTGCCATTCGTAAACTTATTATTTACTTTACCTGGCTTTTTTTCAAAATTGGGAGAGCGTAGTGCCTCGTTGTACCACCCAAAATGAATGGGAATCTGGATTCATTATTTTCGGGGGTAAATTAAGAAATCCTTCCAACCCCCATGACTTATTTGTGGGTGTTTGTTTTACTTTTACAAGTCATATTTCTTACACATTTGGGGGCCTGCTGTACGCCCCTGTACCAAAAAGAAAGGGCTGGCATGGACATTTCTGTGCTCTACTATCCCAAATTAACAAGAATTTACACATTTTGAGAGTAAACCTATGACACACAATTAGTGGTCGGCGGGCTCCTGGTCTATAAGTTAATATATTTAAATAAAAAAATTGAAATTTTTGAAACAGTTACTAGAAGTGTTTTTCCTAAAAATGCATGTATTACGCCTTGGTTTAAACTTACTTTACCTATGAAATACTTGTCTGGGGATATGTCACCAACGCCGAACTAAAAAACATAGAAATCATCCAAAAATGGATTGTCAACATTATATTAGGTAAGGATTACACTTACTTACTAGTAATGACCTTGACATATTTAATATGAGGCAACCATTTTGTTAACGTGTCTTAATTCATCAGTACAAAAACAGGACTGACCTTAAAAACATTGAACACATAAAGGACGAGTATATTAAGTATCAAGGACTGACAATGAATGAGTGAATTTCAATTGCTTCTGATATATTTAATTTTCTAAAGGGTCTCACCGATTAAGTATATGGAATTGGGCCCAGCGGCTTACTGAGCTATTCATTCACATGAATGTTTCTTATGACTAGGAATGCTCAATAAAATATATAATAAACCTCTATCCCCTATATTACCAGAGTTATGGGGATAACAAAACTCAACTTGAAAATTAATTTTTTTCAAAACTATTGAAGGTAATTAATTGAAATTAATAGATATAAAATAGCTTTATTTTTACATTTCTATTACGTCATTTAGTATATAAAGAAAATTATTTAATTTTTGAGGGTGCTGTTTTTATATCAATCCCTCGAGTGACACCGACCAAAGAAATCTATATTATTTAACACTAACATAATTATCGTGTGTATAATTAAAAATATAAATCTAGTACTACGGGAACCCACCCTACAGGCGAACATCTCTGAACTAGGGAATTTTTAGGAAAAATGTTTCAAACAAAAGATGCCCCTCTCTGAACTAAACAACTTTTGTTTGAAACATTTTACCTACAAATGCCCTAGTTCAGAGATGTTCCTCTGCAGATTTTTGAAAATTCGACAGTTACACCTCCATCCCCGCTCATCAGGGTGGGGGGAGGGAAAAAATGTTTGGTACAAAAGTTATGTAATTTCTTTCGTAGAATCAGAATACGTGATCAAAAGTGGAGAGTGCCATTAAAAATTCAAAAGTTACCTCATTAGGGGTGGGAGGTGGAAAATTATTCTGCCCAAAAGATGCCCCCTCTAAACGAAACAAATTTTGTCTGAAACATTTTTCGCTAGTGTCCCTTCCTGAGGAGATATTACTGTGGATTAATTAATAATTAATTAGTGTTAAATAATATAGTTTTTTTGGTAGTGTCACTTAAGGGGTTGATATAAAAACAGCACCCACAAAAATTTAATTTTTTTTTATATACTAAATGAAGTAATAGGAATGTAAAAAAAATGTGAAATATAAAGCTATTTTATATAAATGTCTCCTATTAATTTCAATTATTTATCTTCAATAGGTTTGAACAAAATTAATTTTAAAGTTGAGGTTTGTTACCCCCATAACTCTGATAATATAGGGAATAGAGGTTTATTATATATTTTATTGAGCATTCCCAGTCATAAGCAACATCCATGTGAATGAATAGCCCAATAAGCCGCTGGGCCCAATTCCATATACTTAACCGGCGAGACCCTTTCTAGATTTTACATTCTTCACAAGAGAGCTTACTTGGAAATGATTAAAAGCTGTTATTATATGTTATTAAAACTGCTATGTCAATTTTAGTCGTCTTCAAATGATGGAAAGCTTTCGTAGTTTATTATCAATCATTTGCGGGCACGGTAGCGCAGCGAACTAAAGTATGTTGTGTGGCGAGCACATTTGGTTACACACTCTATAATGTACTGGGTTCTATCCTCAGATCCAATGCCGATGAGTAATGAGTGTTTTCTACGTTTTATCAAATGTGTGGGGGTTACATTTTGTAACCCCCCACACAGTCTTGACATTGGATTTGGAGGTTGTCTACTATGTGTAGTGTATTTATGTGTTTTTGTGTATATTTCCAGATGATGCAAATTTAGCTGTAGAAACGTCGAGACCACAAAGTTCAGTATTTAGCTATTTATAAAAATTACGTCAGTGCCAGACTATGTTCATTTTAGTGCATTTTCATGCTGTCTCTTTTAACTCCTCAAAACTTTGTGACCATCCAACAATTCTATCATAATTTTCCATTATCATTTTTCATCAAATGAATGTATTTTGTAACAGGAAAAATCAAATGCAAATCAATTTCACCAGATTGAAATGCATTGTATATGAATAGAATATATTGAAAGTTTTTAGTAATATGTCAGATTAAATTAATGTTGTGTTAAAATTAAATCCCTGATTTACATTAACATGCGGCCACTCCAAAATGCATTAATTCCGAAAGTATAATTATTTTTAATCATTGTTTGCAGGAAATAAACGAAATTAATATTATTGCATCGGCTAACACAATATTAAAAATATCAAAATTACAGTTGTTGGTGTGACTAAAACAAATATGAATGAATTATTTTTTGTTTTAAATTAAATTACAAAGTATATTCATTGGGCGAACTACTTATGAAATAAATTAGGTAACTTCAAAATCAATGATATTTTACTTGGATACAAAACTGATGTTTATCATGGCGCTTCGTTTTGTGGTAACCACAACCTTGTGATATTGTTGTAGAACCTTCCAGAATCAACCAAAGTGAAATCTTTTAAGGACATTTTCGATTATAACATACAAGTCTGAAGGGCTTCAGAGCCATAGACTAGCCCAAAAGGACCGTTATAAGTTCGTTAAGACAGTAGGCACAACCAGGTGAAAATTCGAAGAAACACCGAATTTTCACTTAGAAAAATATGTTTTGGTCCAGTCCGTGAGAGTGAAAGTATATGGTGGTCATGGAAAAATGAACTGAGAATAAAAGTATAATTTTTGGTCAAGGAATAATAAACTTTTACGAAATTATTTTTAACTTTTTAATTCCTCCATAGAAGACAATGACCATGAAGATACAGTCATTATTATATATCATTCGAAAGACTGAATATAAAATTTTAACTATGCTACGTATTAAAAAGGGTGAAATCGACAAATGTGGCGGAGGCGCGTAGCGCCTATAGGCAAATATTGGCAAAACATCAGTGAAAATGGACAATGCCCGTTTCTCACATAAAACAAGTTTGGATTCACCCAGCGACTTATAAATTGGACAGGGTTTTCCAAATAATAAAATTATAGAGAAAACCGCCTTGTGCATAAATGACTCAAAAGGGAGATTTGCACAAAAGTCGCTCGAAGGCGAGTCGTGTCATTTTCCCTATATTATATCTGCATGGGGACTAGTAAGTCGTAAGACTGGCCGAACGTTATTAAACTCATGTATTAGTCGAACTCCGTTCTGTTGAGCAAAATATTTTTGTATTATTTTCAGTCAGCCATAATTACCATAATTACTAAAACTCATACATTTTAAAATGCTTGTATTAAATTCTGGGGAAGTTGCACGAATCTTGAAATAAACAAATCGATATTTCTTGAAATTTGGATCAAATCAATTGTTAGCGCACGCTCTCATTTTTATGGTAAAATTTATCTTGCCTTAGTTGGGGAGGCGTGATTCTTTCACATTATATAATTTATTGGATATAGTACACGGAAATTGGGCAAAATGTGGAGTAGAAGAAAAAAATTATAATAAGCTGAAATGTCTATAATAGTTAGCTTATGTGTATAAGAATAATACATATCAAAAAAGTTCCCACCCCCAAGGGGTAAGCTTCATCCTTATCTCACCCCCTTTAGGGACACCGCAATGGTTCTTTTACAATACCTTTTAAACGTTTTATCTTAGGGAAAAAACCTAAGTATAGGAAAAGGTTTGTCACAAAATTTTCTACAAAAAAGGCTCTATGTTATAAGATCGTAAACTGTAGGGTTAAACACAAATGAAAGTCTGATTACATTGAATACGGTACTTAATCGAACATAACGCAGCCTGATAATATTTCAAATGATCCAACACAATCCTAACCGCCTTATTCATAAACACGCTAAAGAGAGAGAGAGAGAGAGAGAGAGAGAGAGAGAGAGAGAGAGAGAGAGAGAGAGGTTGTTTTGACCTGCCTATGACCTATGAGTGAGTGCCTGCTGTCAACCACCCAAGTTTCAACGAAATTCGAAAACGGATTAGGGGGGGTGAGCGTGACAGACCCACAAACCGACTGTCCAACCGACGGAATTTTCTAAATTCGCTCTCGAGTCGATAGATACGACTTTCATTTCGATCAGACGTTGTTTTGACCTGCCTATGACCTATGAGTGGGTGCGGTTAAAAAAAAAAACTACATTTTGATATGCTTTTATCCCCTGGTGGGATGATTCAGTACCTTTTCAGCAGAGGGTCGTAGGATGACTCAGTACATTTTGACATGTTTTATTTTTCTTTTTGCATTGACTAAAGTAATGGCTAACTACATTTTGAAATACAGGGCATCGGTTATATTGTGGTCATGCATCTTTGTAAATAACTCGTTTATTTTTAATTTTTCGAAAAAACTCTGTTTCAGATTTTTTGTCCAAAAATATACGTGCCTTATACTGGTTATAGAGATTGATCGACGGAATACTTAATTTTCGATTTTTATTAGGAAACTTTTCGATATTTGTAGAATTTATCGAAAAAATCAAGTTTTCCAGGATTTGTAGATTTGCTTTTGGTTTGTCAAATTTCTCACAAACGTCTCCTAATAGACTTAATCGGGCCCTACAATCGCCATTTTTGAAAATCAAAATCGGACCTTCGGTTCGGGAGTCATAAATTTCTTTGGAAAATCATACTCGGCCTTGGAAAAAATACTTGCAGTCAACGGATTCGGGCCGTCAGCAAGAAACTTCATTTGTGGCCGTGTACCTTTGATCCCATCAAGTCTCATCGAAATCGATCAATATCCTGGACAGTTATCGTGCTTCTTGGCCCGATTTCGGGAAAACCAGTTTTTTGCAAAAAAATTCAATTTCCATTTGTTTTTCGACATAGTCTCCGGTATACTTATCTGTAGATCGTTGCCAGCGGCACTATCTCTTTTTTGAAATATCTCGATCCGACTACCCATTACCGAGTTATTCAATTTTTCCCGAAAAACTTGAAACGTCTATATCGGGTACTTCCGGTTTCCGAACGGAGCCGAGCTTCCAGCGTTAAGGTTTTCTAAAGGCCTGCTGTCAACCACCCAAGTTTTATCGAAATCCGAAAACGGATTAGGGGGGGCTGAGCGTGACAGACCGACAAACCGACTGACCGACTGACCGACGGACGGAATTTTCTAAATTCGCTCTCGAGTCGATAGATACGACTTTCATTTCGATCAGACGTTTTTTTCGGGTTTCGATGGTCCACTGGAAAAATACAAAACCTATACTACATTTTTTTGTTACCTACCCCCGAGTTTGCCGTCGATTAACGTAAACACCTTTAGTAATCTGCAAAAGACCTGTAAGACATGTTTTATAGAAAATTTAATTCTCAATATTTTTCAATACCTCTAGTTTTGTCGTAGAACATCACATTTCCAAAATATTATTGAAAAACCAGCACGGTGTCATTATAAGGGTGAAAAAAGGATGAAGCTCACCAGTTAGGGATGGGAACTTTTTAATCCGTTATTCCTATCCCTATCAATTCAGAAAATATCAGCTTATTATAATTTTCTTCTTCTATTTTTGCTAATTTCCTATGCTAATAGGATATTGCAGAATATCACTGTACTTATTTTAAATCTGTTAAATAAATGGTATTCTTTGAACTAATTGCATTTTATTGATATTATGACTTGTTGCTAGTTTTAATAACTTGAGTTTCCGTTTGGAAGACCGGAAAAACTAAGTTAACCGGAGTCTCGAGAGATGACTTCGCAAGTCTGAAACTCAGTCTTCTGGTCACCTTACGGGAGCTCGAAAGGAAAGGGATTTTCTTATGTGATTTTTCAGGAATCGTTAACTGTAGAATCCGGTATTAGCAGGTAAACAAATAGAAAACATGTCAAAATTTAATCCCGTCAGAGAGAAATCTCGACAGGGATTTTTTTACGCAATTTATGCAAAAGCTACAAAAATCCTTAGGCGTTAAACTCATTAATAAATAAAAATCACGTCAAAATTTAATCCCGTCAGAGAGAAATTTCGATAGGAATTTTTGTATGCAAAAATTACAAAACTTCTTAGGCGTTAAACCCATTACTATTAAATAAATAAAATCTCAACAGAGAGAGCGTTGTTAATGATCTGAGGCAGTGCAGCCTTGGCTTATTACTTGTTTATCGAGTTATGTCTTATCTCTAACCCGCTTGGGAGTGGAAGACCGGGGTAGAACGCGACTGGCGCCCCGCAATAAATAAATTGGTGTTGCGTCAAATTGATGCCCGGTAGTGAGTTCTTCTACAATCACACACATTTTTTTTTACTGGATTGGGTGAGGATTTTTTATTTTTTAATAGTTGGTGTTACAGTCAACTAACATGCTTTTACTTAAGTAATTTCCGAACCAAATTGACTAAATTTTTAATATGTTGTAGATTTCTGATCGAAAGCACTCACGGGTCCAACTCAATCCTATGACAATATTATAGAAGGCTATTAGAAAGTATCACAGTATAAAATGTACGAAAGAAAGTCATGAACACAATTTTTTAAATTGACCTCTTGTACATTTCTTCAGCTGTATATCGGAAAACAGATATAGAATCGAGTTGGGCCCGTGAAAGCTTTTGATCAGAAAGTCGAAATCTTATTAAAAATTCAGCCATAATCTCTGTACGGGGTCCTTTGAACAATATTTGTTCAACATTGAAATTCTCTGTGGATTTGTTATCAAACCAAAAACTGTAAACGAAATATGAAATAATATGAAAAAAACAACATTTTTGTAAAAAACAGTTCTATTTGTATTTGGAGCCGAGATGTGTCTGTTTTAACGTTTAGGTCACTTATAAATAAACAAATAGATATTTCTTGAAATTTGGACCAGCTGTTATCCAAGGCATATATTTTTGTCTCTTTGAAAATAATAATATATAATAAATATTTTGCTGTAAAATCTGGCAGGAAGGTTTAGTTCAATAGAGGTCATAGTTTCATCAACTTTGGTTACAATTGATGCTTTATTACATTAACAAAATGTAATAATGCATAGGTCATAGTTTCATCAACTTTGGTTAGAATTGATGCATTATTACATTATGTTAATGAACTAAACCTTCCTGCCAGATTTTACATCAAAATTTAAAATTAAACAAAAGGGACATTTTTATTGGTTTTTATTTTTAACAAATAAACAAATTATCAAAAAGTGTTTTCATAGGTCAGTTTTCTTTAAAATTTTATTGCGAACAATTTGGTATTTTTATTTTTGCGCTGCAATTACTGAGACCAGAGATAATAAGGAAAATAGCAGAAAATTTCAAAGTTGAAACATAACACAGCCCCACAAAAAAAAAGTTCAAAGCAGCGAATCAGACCCACGTATTCCTATGTATTTTCGGTCGCTGAATTCGTATCCGAGGTCAAAATCATCAGCTAGAGCCAAAAAACACCCCTGAAATGGGGTAAAAAGAATATTAAGCTACGAGAATAGTTGTTACATCCTAATCTATCGAATTATACAAATTAAGGTTAAACAGAAGCGTACATACAATGGATATGAAACACACCCCCAGAGAGGAGTGAAAACTAGCCCTCATATATAAAAAAATCGATCCAAAACAGCAATTACTGCTGAAAAAGCTTAAAATGTCTAAGTTTTGTCAACGTGATAAGAAACTGCATCAGGTCTGACGTAATCTTCATAAACTGCCCCTATAGAGTTGAGAACAACCACCTCCAAGTTTAAAGGGAACGAGAAAAACAAGAAAAAACGTAAAATGCAACAGGATTTCTATTTTCATGGATGCTATGATTGGATGAAATTGCGTAGTACTCTAAAATAGAACTAGGAACTTACGTACCATCAACATTCTACAGTGTCAACCCTCAGAGGGTGTGAAAACTACCCCCTATGTAAGGTTTGACTATAAAAAGTTACAGTGACTTCTATAAAAATTCACCTGCGTTGTGTGGAAGAGAGAAGAAACTAGACTATGTTCGACGCTGTGCTTGAAAACCACCCCCCCCCGGGATTGAGAGACGCCACCTATGAAAAAAAAAACTATGGAAATGAAACGAATAAGCAACAGTATAGCTTTTTCGTCACATCTTGAACTACGGTAGTTTACATCCTTTCTGGGGGTGTTACTTACATTTATAGGACATGAGTTTCAAACTCTAAGTGTGCAACACGATTTTTGCCAATCATAGCATCCATAAAAATGTAAAACTAATTTCTCTCTGTTTTTCCAGCATCGTACAGATGTAGGGGTAGTATCTCGCAACCCCGACGTGGTGGTTTTCAAGCACATCGTCGAACATAGTCTAGTTTCTTCTCTCTTCCACACAACGCAGGTTTTTCGAATTTTTATAGAAGTCACTGTAACTTTTTATAGTTAAATCTTACATAGGGGGTAGTTTTCACACCCTCTGAAGGTTGACAGCGTAGGATGTTGATGGTATGTAAGTTTCTGGTTCTATTTTAGAGTACTACGCAATTTCAGCCATCAGCCAATCATAGCATCCATGAAAATAGAAATCCTGTTGGATTTTTTCTTGTTTTTCTCGTGTCCTCTGAACTTAAGAGTGGTTGTTCTCAACCCTGTAGGGGCAGTTTATGAAGATTACGTCGGACCTGTTGTAGTTTCTTAACACTTTAACAAAACTTAGACATTTCGAGCTTTTTCAGCAGTCATTGCTGTTTTGGATCGATTTTTTTATATATGGGGGCTAGTTTTCACTCCTCCCTTAGGGTGTGTTTCATATCTATTGTATGTACGCTACTGTTTAACCTTAATTTGTATAATTCGATT
The DNA here is from genome assembly GCA_936432065.2 of Rutpela maculata. Taxonomy (NCBI): domain Eukaryota; kingdom Metazoa; phylum Arthropoda; class Insecta; order Coleoptera; family Cerambycidae; genus Rutpela; species Rutpela maculata. The sequence continues at coordinate 206,382,964 of OW386286.2, read as the reverse complement.
AATTAAGAAGTATCAACTATTTTCGTAGCTTAATCTTCTTTTTATCCCATTTCAGGGGTGTTTTTTGGCTCTAGCTAATTATTTTGACCCCGGATTCGGATTCAGCGACCCAAAAAATACATGGGGATACATGGGTCTGGTTCGCTGCTCTGAACTTTTTTTTTGTGGGGCTGTGTAATTGTTTAAATTTAATAAATAAGGCAATGTGCAGATTTCATCCAAAACTTCTCATTACACTAAAACAAATTAAATTTATAAAATTGCTGCTGCAAAGCAATTCCATTCGAAATTTATTTTGGCTCCACTATTAATCTAAAATATATATGTGAAATTTTTTTGGCCTGATGAAAAAGCCTGACAGACCTTCATGAGCTTACTCGACGATTTTGAAAGAATATTATACATTTTTTAATATTCTTTCGGATATGTTTGAGTAAAAACGTTGCCAGCTCTTAGATAAGACTATAAGCCAATTAATTATTTTTTATTTACTTGCTTTTATCATGGTTAGAGAATATTATTTAGGTATTATGCAAATCCCAACTTGCACACTTTTTTATTTATTATGAAAATACCTACTTTCTGTATATTGTTACCTTAATCTGGGCACGCTAATATACTAGTTAGGTAAATACTTTAAAACACTCATTATTGGAGAATCAGTCAAAACTACTACTTTTCTAGCAAATACTGACGAAATATTGAATTACATGATAGGATTCTTGGCATTTTAAGGCAAAAAAAATATATTGAAAATACCTAAATTATTTATTGAAATTCAGTCATTCGCAAAAATTATTGAACCGTACATTCTATTTCAACTTTAGAAAAGTTGTACAAGTTTTTTCGAACTCGTTAGTTCTCATCAGTAGAGTAAAGAAACATTCATTCATGATTTAGAAGCCTATTCTTGATTTATTTTTACAATTAATTATTTTTTATTTGCTGGCAAATAATAAATGAATGTTTCTATACTCTACTGATAAGAACTAACGAGTTCGATAAAACTTGTACAACTTTTCTAGAGTTGAAATAGAATGTACGGAATTGTTGTGAATGACTGAATTTCAATAAATAATTTAAGTATTCTCATTATATATTTTTTGCCTTAAAATGCCAGAAATCCTATCATGTAATTCAATACTTCGTCAGTATTAGCTAGAAGATTAGTTGTTTTGATTGGTTTTCCAATAATGAGTGTTTGAAAGTATTTTCCGAAGTAGTATATTAGCGTGACCCGATTAAGTTACCAATATACAGAAAGTAGATAATTTCATATTAAATAAAACAGTGTGAATGACTAAATTTGAATAAATGATTTAAGTATTTTCAATATAATTTTTGCTTTAAAATGCTAAGAATCCTATCATGTAATTCAGTACTTCGTCGGTATTAGCTAGAAGAGCAATTGTTTTGATTGATTCTCCAATAATGAGTGTTTTAAAGTATTTTCCTAGCTAATATATTAGCGTGCCCAAATTAGGGCAACAATATACAGCAAGTAGGTATTTTCATAATAAATAAAAACGTGTGTAAGTTGTCATTTGCATAATACTTAAACAATATTCTCTAACTGTAAGAGCCAATTCAACAAATTCATATTATGTGTTAGAAGCTCATGTTCAGTCTTTTTTGAGATATTCGCACTTTTTATATGTGTGACAAATACTTTTAATAGCGGCAACAAATCATTTCAACTTCAAACAAGTTAATAAATAATGAAAGTAGAGCATCAGCCAATTCATTGCGGTAGAAAACTTAGAATTCTTGTTATAAGTTTCTTCTTTTTTATATTTTGACAGTAATTTCCATAAAATATATAAACGGATTCTTATATTTACGAGTAACATTTGTATCATGATGAAAGATCTCTACTCATCAAGTGTACGTTTGGGACTAATTTTTCATTTAAAATATTTTAAATCTCTTAATAAATTGAATATAAACAGGAAGCTGAAGATGTAAAATTAATTAACAATTTTATTTAGATAATTTTATTTCACCAACAATCTTAATTAGGAACGGATGATGCCTCGCTACTAACACGTGTTCCAATTCTTCCCACTTGTGAAACATTTAAATTAGAATCTAGACTAAGACTAAGACAAATTTACACTTACAGCGTGTCCCAACGAAAAATACTGTTTATAGGTAAAAATCAGAGTGACACCAACAGAGTAATATTTTAACAATCCACTAGGGTTTAATTTAAAAAAAAAAACTTTTTAAATTCTATCATGATATTATGAACTGGAAAATGAAAGTCCCTTGGTTAATGTGTCTCATAGTCATTTGCTTGTTAAAATTCCCAGTTTCATAGAAAAGGGTTCAATCCCGCCTCTCCGAACAGGTAGAATAAAGAATCAGAGCATACGGTAAATATTTCATTAACTTCTCTCGAGGAGTACCTTGTTGTAGCGACTCGCGACTCGACTTGCCTCAAGAAAATATAAAATTTGATATTTTATATTAACATATCAATATACATTTTATATATTAAATAAATTATTCATTATAGTTTTGACACTATAAATTGGGGACCCCGACGTTCCCATAAATTGGTCATGAAAATTTCCCCTTCATATAATTCCGTACGTTAGAATTGGAAGTTGAAATTTACCAAATAGGAGAAAGATTTAGAAGAATATGCTTATTCAAATTAATTGGAGCTCAACATATTCCGAAGAAACTAAAATCATGCTATTAGAAGTTTAAATAAAATTTAGCATTTTAATAATTCCATGAGCAATCTGAGAAATCACCCTGTACCAGTGAAAGTATTAAAATTTGTTACCCAAGATTAATCATACGTCTCTACATTATTTCACATCCTAATCCAGAACTCCCAGAACTTCTAGTTAAAATTTTTCTTTATGTGATACGTAAGTTGAATTTCGTACCCCTTGTTAGTCAAAGGAACAATCAATTTTAGTAATGGCCCAACCAACAGATATTTTGATCGATCCCATAGTTCTTCCGCAAAATCATTACGTCACATCTGTCAAACTACCTCATTTTGGATTTCAAAACCCGAAATTTGGTTCGCACAAATCGAATCACAATTTGCAGTTGCTAGAATTGTCAATGATAAGAAGAAGTACGATCAAGTTATTGCTTGCTTACCTTTAGAGATTATAAATATCGTATGCGATATAATATCTAATCCCCCTGAAAATGATTTATATACCAATTTAAAGAATATTTTGATTTCGAGACTTACTTGTAGTGAGGAGAAGCATCTCGAAGGTTTGCTTTCTGGCTCACAAATGGGAGACCTTAAACCATCAGATTTTTATAGGTCAATGTTAAGTGTTGTTGGAGGCTTCCATATGGTAAGCTAGGAATTACTCATAAAATTATGGAAGAGACGCTTACTTAAAACTATCTATATTGCTATTACAGCCTCAGGTAATATCGCCATAAAAGATATCATAGACATTGCTGACCGAATTTGGGAATCGTGTCAAAGTTCAATGGTAGCATCTGTACATTTACAAAATTCAAATCAAGCTTCATCAACATCTCCATTTGACGGTGAACCGGTACCTTCTATACCTGATTTAATAACGATATTCAAAAATTTTTCAACTAATTTTCAAGGTACTTTAAATCTAGTTTTACGTCAAGAAGTTTTCAGCTCTCAACTTCATTCACTTCAATCTCAGATTACTCCAAGAACTCCTGATCCTCCAACTTCTACTTCTTTTTGCAACAATTGCAGAAGTAGAGACAATTTGAAAACTCGTTCTTCTAATCGTGGTAATATCCGCAATAAGTATGATCCTACTAATAATACAATTTGTTACTGGCATCAACTTTATAAAGATAAGGCTTTCCGATGTGGAGGCATCTGGTGCATTTATAGCAAAGATTTTAAAAAGAATTCAGTTAATAATCCAAAAGTTAATGATATTTTGACATCTGATGTTAACATTTCTGACAGTAAACGTCGTCTTTTTATTTATGATCGGTCCAATAATTTGCGTTTCCTTATAGATACCGAAGCCGATTTGTCAGTTATACCACGTAATTTTCTTACAGATTTAGATAAAAACCTTGATACAATTTTAACTGCAGCTAATGGTTTCACTATTAATACGTACGGAAAGAAGTTGTTAAAAGTTAATTTAAATTTACGCATATTTTTCCTTTTGTTTTTAATCTAGCTGATATTGACATTTCAATCATTGGAGTTGATTTTTTTGTCTCATTTTGGGTTAGTAGTCGATCTTAAAAGAGTATCCTTAATAGATAATATGACTAATTTATCAATAAATTGTTTTGTTAAAAATAGTACTTTAGGCTTCTTTAAATTATTTCTTTTAATGAATGAGTACAACGTATACGTATTGTTGTGATATATTTGTTGTTCATTATGAATTTTTAACTGTTCGAGTAAGTTTTCAAATATTGATTTTATATAAATAAGTATTGAATATGCCTATTTTCTGAAACGTTCGTAATTATTAGTCTTGTAATTATATATAAAGCATTATATAGAGCTTTCGCTATATTTTTATGAAAGAGGAACATGTAGGCTAATCAATGCAAAAAGTCCTGTATATTTTTTCACGATTTTAGAATAAACTCCCCTGCATTTCCCGACGTACTATTTTCGACATTTGGATCGAAAATAGCAAATTATCAAGATTTTGTAGCATTCGTGTAGATGTTTTACATCAGTTTGGAGATATTTTGTTTCCTAACGATGCGATGTAGTAAACTGGATCAAAGCAACATTGAGAAGTGTCTGCCAATAAATTGAATGGGCAAAAATGGGTAAAAAGTGTCAAACATCTGAACAAGTTTTTGAGAAGTAAATGTACGTGGCTTCAGAAAATTACAATGTTTCCTAGGAGTGTAATGAAAAGGCATAAAAGGTAAAATGAACAACTTGCTGCAAACGACAGGTGAGGAGCAGATATTCACGGCGATGAAAGTGAAACTCCATAATTCAGGAAAGAAAGATTCAGCAGCCATTGTCTGCGAGCTTTTCCTAGCTTCTCCTAAGAGAGCAATAAAAATAATAAAAGCCAGAAAATCTTTTCTATCTGGTGACGAAGTGTTGGCCGCTATAGTTTTCTCCAGTCTGTTGGTCAATCAATATAACTTTTTCAGGCTGAAGTCCAAAGTACTTCCCCGTATTACATTGTAAAAAAAGGCAACAAAAGCTTGTTACCGTAGCGAAATCACCGTCAGACATACTTTGGCAGAAACAAATATACAATCTTTAATTGATTAAACTGTGCAATGATTATGTGCTGTTGAAGATTGATATTCTTGTTTATTTGATTTAACTAAAGGATCTCTTCACACAGTTATAATAGTAAGGTTCTGATGTCGAAGACAGATTTTGCAAAAATCCTCCTCCAGATATTGACGAAACAACTAAGGAAATAAAGCATGTTTGAAAAGAGGTTGATCTGTCTTCACAAAGGCAACCGTACATGAAATGAAATTGTTGATCCCACGTCAATATTTTCACGATTGATGGAAAAGTATGTAGTGTAGGTTTAGTACATAGGCTCCTTATAAAGTCAGAATCACTCATAGCAAGTTCTTGCAGCCCCACAAACACAACGATGTGGAAAAGCTTGCTTGAAGGAATAGGTCCAGATGAATAACGGCATCGGGCATACATTCTTTAGAACAAAACATTAGAAACCGAAACAAAAAAGGAATATGAAAGAGAGTAAAGTTGTGAAGATTTAGCTGTTAGATGTTAATTCACAGAGTGAAATGGATTTGATTAGAAGAAGCCTCCAGCAGATGAGCAAAGCTTAACTTGGCCACATGTGTTTTTATGATGTGAAGATTTAGCTGTTAGGTGTTAATTCGTAGGGTGAAAGGGATTTGACTAAAGAGGCTTCCAAGAGGTGGGCAAAGCCTAGTGTGGTCAAGCATGGTTTTATCTTGCTTGTTAACGAACTATCATCTAGATTAAATGCATAAAATTTTTGAGATACCTCTAACGTGTATCTTGAATAATTTGTAATGAGGCGAATGGATTTATATTCCAAAATTTCATTTCTTTAAAGTCATCACCGTGTTGCTACGCCGGGCCGGTAAAACCTGATATGTGATGCTCAGTCTTATAACAATAGTATACAGAATATCCCAGCTCTATTTATACAGCGATTATATCAAAAACTATTAAAGATAGTAAATTTTCGTAAAATGCATATTAAGTGGGGCTATAAAGAATTGTCACTAAAATTATTGACTCACAAACTGTTCCTACTATTGCATACTTGGTATAAATCATTCTAAAATTAGTAAAAAACACTTCAAGGAGCCATCTGTGACAGTGTTCTGAAAACCTCTTAAAAATACTGATAAATTGAATAAGTGATAAAATATCCTCAATTTACCTAAACTTGGTATTAATAAAAAATGTTTTAAGGGAACCTCCACAAGCCTTATGGAAATTGGCTCTCAGTCGAATTTTCTGAAATTTGAGTATGTTTTAGCTTTTGCTTTTCTCAGCAAAAGTTCTCACGGGCACAAGCCTTGGCTATGATTATTTTTCAATTTATGAGGGCTTGAACTTCACAATAAGCATTAAGCATGCAACAAGCTATTTGAATATAATGGGCACCTCTTTGCGCGTGTGTGCTTGTGTATGTATTAGCGTGTATTCGAATGAATAAGTGTAATTTTGTAGGGTTGTTTATCTATATCCATTGGTAGCGCTCTATCATAAGCGTCTCTTATCAGTTCCAACAAGACTGTTGGAAGTTATTTGATGTTATGCTGATGCCTTGCAAAGCCTAAAAAGCATAGAATGCTAGCAATATGGCCACATGTTCAGAGAGATCTAGCTCCTAATGCGCAAGTACATTAATATCCGAGCACTGGATTTTCCTGTTCTCCTTCTCCGTCAGCTCTTGTTCCACGATCAAGAATAAAAATGAGAAGCAAAATTTTTTTGCTTATTGTGACGTTCAAGCCCCTCATAACTTGAAAAGCAGTCATAGCCGAGACTTGTATCGATGGGAACTTTTGCTCAGAAAGGCAAAAGCTACAACATATCCAAATTTCAAAAAATTCGACTGACAGCCAATTTCCAAAGGTTTGTTTTAAACTTGGTTCATTTTTTTTTCAATCATATTAATGTAATTTATCCACAGATCAAACTCCTGCCACTTCGTTAGCGGGCCAACGCTTGGCAGCAGCATTTTGATTATTTTAAAAAAGTGACACTGTTATACGTGTTTAAAATTACTATTTTTTTACGTCCTTTATTGACATTACAGTATAATGGAAAATGATTTCCTACTACCTATATTGTAGACCGGCGTGCTCCTATCATTAACATAAATATGTAATTAAAATAAAGTCAATTGACAGAAATGTTTAAAGTTGAAATTTTGTTGCCAGTAGTTTATTGCTTGAAATTGTTTAAAAAAAACTTGTGCTGCCGACCATTCGACGGAACATGGCTTTGGTAGGAGCAAGTCCTGTCAGGCGTTGGCCCGCTGGTGCGCCTGCAAGAGTCGATTTTGTGGAAACAGTCTAAATATAGCACAAAAAAACAAGAAATTAATTTTAAGCAAATTTTACGAAAAATAGTGTCGCTGGCTCCCGTACTATTACTGGGTAGAAGCTAAATAAGGGTGAAACTAAAAAATTGATCTACCAAAATAATTGCTTCCGTGCATCAAATAAAAAGAAGAAAAATTAAGTGGTGGGCAATGTCTTTTAATAATTTATAAAATTTTGACAACAGACATATTTTGATAAAATAATAGGTTTCAGTGTTCCCTTCTTGAATTACTGGTTAAAATAATTCCTGTAGGGTTGACTAAAGGTTTTCGTATTCCATTATTGAGATAAAAGATTGTAACAGAAGCAATGAGACACATGACAGCTGTTTAAGCATAAATATTTGTCTAAATTATATGCCCCAAAGCTATGTAAAACACAAGTTCATGTCCGCAAATTCAAGAGCAATCTTATCTGTTTCTATGCGCCCTATCGCAATAATTTCCAATTATCAAAGATTATACTTATTTCGGGGAGACACAGTTATGAGTGGGGTCTACGATATAGTATGGATTTTTAATCTGCATTTCTAGCCCGAAGGTCGTGTAGCGTTCGATTCACAAAATCAAAAGGGTCGTGGCGGAACCCATCCTCTTAGATAATTGTAATTGCGGTGGGGTCTCATGCTACCTCGAGGCTACGATATCTTATTATTACACAAAATAAAGTACCGCGTGCGCGCCAATTTTCTGTCTGTCTAAGCCTAGCGAAATTGGTTTATTATTTCGGATAGTTGGGTGAGATTAAATTGGATTTACTGTCGAATTACCAACCTATTACGTTGTTTAGGGATTCTGTTACATGTACTTTAAAAACAAAAGTAACAGTAAAAATAAACCTGTTCTCTATTGAGCTTGAGCTTGTATGCTTTACCATATATAATCTGGACGTATAATACATGAGTTTGTTTAGAAGAAGGATAATATTGGCCTGCATTATTTATAAGGAAACAACAATATTCCTTTTTTAAATGAAGATCTCAATCAACTTTAATACCTTGTTCAACGTTGTATTGTGTGTTGTAAAAGGGCGTTCTTCTTTCAATTTTCAGATTATACGCTATATTTTCCAAGTACGTATCGATCATACGGGAGATTACTGCTGCACTTATAAATACATTTATTCATAAATGAAATGGTACAAATTCGACAACACTGCCCTCTTCCATTTGTCCAGTACTACTAACTAACCTAAATTAAAACTAAAACTAAAATATCTCTTTTCATTACAATGGCGTACCAAAAGCTAACGAGGGACTGTGCGAGGTCCCCGCACAAAAGTCTCTGATAAATATCCTACATAACCTATAAACAACTGAAAATACAAGGAGCACCACAGAACTATTGACGTTGGATTAGCGACAATTGAGTTTTAATATACTTTGAAAATTTTTTATATATTTCAACTTTTATATCATCCATAAATGACTTTTGAAAAATAGCCATCCTGTAGGGACTATTACAAAGTTGGTTACATTTCTGGTGTCATGACCGTGATTATGTGTAATTAATTTAGAACTTAAATAAGTTGGCTCATTTCTTTTAATGATCTTCCATATGAAACAATACATGTGATGTAGTCTTCTGTTTTCCATATTTAAAATTGTATGCTCATTTAGATACGGGGTGATGTGATTGCGGAAGGGAATATTATAAATGTGCCTCATACAAGAATTTTGAACTTTTTGTATGGTATGTTTCATCAAAAAAGACAGCGTATTACCATAAACCACCATAATCCTCCATAATCAAGTAGAGATAATATTAACGAATTACAAAATATTTGTTTACATTTTTGAAGGAGATTATGTTTTAAATGATGTAACTCTTTAGACAAAAATATGCCAGTTTTATTTTATTTTTAATATGGCTTTCAAACTGCAGGAATGAATCAAGAATTATGGCCACTGGAATTATTTCATTATTTATTTTAAAAGTTAAATTTATTGATTGAAATTCTTTATTCATTAGCACTGTTCCTATTAAAATGACTTATGATTTGGATGCATTTAATTTTAGGTTATGGTCATATGCATATTTATATATATTATCTTGATTGATCTTAACTTGTATATACTTATTATCTGCTAGATCAAATGAACAATAAATTTGCGAATCATCAGCATATTGATGGAGATTGGTATTTTTAATAACTTTAGATATATCTGAAACATATAGTGAAAACATTAGTAGCCCTAGGATTGATTCTTGTGGCACTCCCGTTTTTAAAGTTTTAAATTGAGACATTTGATTTATAACAACGCATTGACTACGTTCTTTAAGATATGTTGACATTAACTGCAGTGAAATGTCCGAAAATCCAAAAAAAATGTAACTCTGATAGCAGCAGCGAATGGTCAGGGGTGTCAAAGGCTTTTGAGAAATCTAGCAGTACCAGACAAGTGCACTTTCCATTGTCTATTGCTCTGATAACATCATCAACTATGAATTTGGTTTATATATGTGTGTTAATGCCGTAGTTGTACTATGATTTTTTTAAACCCTGACTGACAAGTCGGCAATAATTTATTTTTTTTGTAGATATTCATAGATTTAGTTATGCATATGCCTCTCAATTATTTTTGATATCGCACAGAGTATACTAATTGGCCTTAGATCTTTGAAATTTACAGGATTAGTTTTTTTAGCCATAGAGTTTAGTGCGGCTTCTTCCGTGTAAAAGTGAAACATTTATTGTATGTGTTATTGCAGGAAGACAAAATGGCATGAAAAGTTTAAATCAAAAATTGTCATAAAGTTATCAATTACGTCAAATTGTAAGATTCGATAACATGATTAAAGTCCACTATTTCCCTTGAATTTTCTAATATATTTATATTAATATCCCCTAGTAATATTTGATTTTTATATTGTACAGGATGTCCCAATTAAAACTCCCGGCGCCATTTTCTCGATAACCAAAAGCGATATTTGAATTCTGTAAAAGGTATCTACTAGAATATATAAATGACTTCAGTTTTGAGTAAAAATCGTTATTTTACACATTGAGGTATAGATGGCGTTGCGATGCAAAGAAATTTTTCGATCGCAGGAACGATGAAATGAGTTGCATGAGATGGTCAATCATATTCTAAGCAACTTTTTTAATATAAACAATTTTCGAAAAATCACTGGTTTTCGAGATATTTGCAATTCAATGTAATTTTTCAAGTAACAAAAATTCCATTTTTTTTTTCATATGTCTACAATTTATAGTGTAAAATTTAGTAGAACATACAACATAAACATGACGCAAAAATTAGACAATTCACAATAAACAAAATGTCAAAATCTTTAATTTCCAAATAGCAGTTACAGCCCCAGTGCTTTACTTGAAAAAAAAATTATTTTGTGTTTTGAAATAAATGTTTCATTACCATCTAAATGAGCCTGATTCACTATGAAAAATGTCCCAAACGACTTATTGTCCAAAATGTATTTTAAAAAAGTTATGACGATTTTTATATTCTAAAAAATTATATTGAAGTTCAAATATCTAGAAAACCAGTGATTTTTCGAAAATTGTTCGTATTATAAAAGTTGCTCAGAATATAATTCTCCATCTCATGCAACTCATTTCATCGTTCCTACATCGCAACGCCACCTATCAATGTGTAAAATAACGATTTTTACTCAAAACTGAAGTCATTTATATATTCTAGTAGACACCTTTTACATAATTCAAATATCGCTTTTGGTTATTGAGAAAATGGCGTCGGGAGTTTTAAGTGGGACACCCTATATAGGGCAAATTACTGATAAAAGTTCACTTAATTCGGTTAAAACTATATTTCCGCTATTTGATGGCGAGCGATATATCACACAGAGAGTGGTCTATGTTTTTTTATACAAATTTCGATACACATTGCCTCAGTACTGCTGAATCTCTCAAAATGAATCTCTGAATATTTTATGCACTTATACTAAAGACTCTATAGTTATAATATAAATAAGACACGACACTCCGGGCTATCCCATTCATAAATCTTTCTACAGAAATATGACCTCGGACATTTAATCTGGAATATCCGTTTGGCAACTATGCAATGTAGACCAGCGTTGGTTCTAAGTTGTGTAATCGCACACAAATTTTCATGCATGATTTGACCCAATATTTTATCTTGCAGTTATTTTATCGAATTCCATAACATACAAAGTTAATTGATATGGTATAAGTATTATAACACACTTCTCAAACTGAGCTGGATATATTGGTACGCTCATCCACACAGTATGCATACATTATTAACTACCAGTCAAGAGTAAAAGTATATTAGCAACATTATTTTAAATGTTTTGAAGTCAAACTTTGTCGCCTCATTAAAAATTTAATGTGAAAAACACTGTTCAATGCCGGCAGACGTAATCATCTCCTAAAGAAAATATGTACAGGGAGACAGTCAGTCTTGTGCAGAAAAGTCTACTTCCTTTCGTTTAAAAGATCAACTGTACCTGACATCTGATCTGACAGAAATCCAGGATTGTTTTTAGAATATTGTAGATTCTTCTTTGCTGTCTAGGCAATGTTTCCTAATAACTGAAAAGTGTGTTGCCGAAAATCAAATATAAGAACATTCATTACATCAATTAAACTTAAATTTTAATTTTTTCGGTAAGAGGAGTTCGTGTAAAATGTCTGTCTATGGATTTCAAATTTTCTTGGACAGTTAAATCCACATAAATCTCCATGGAGACTGTGCAATATTAAGTGCAGGACCCAGAGTGAGGTTTTACCATAATAATATATAAATAGATAAATTTATTTTCAAAAATATGTATAGTTTAAGGTTATGTGTAAAAAAATATGCACTTAAATTTCCCATGTCGACAATTACAAAATGTTTAAAATAAAAAATTGTAGTCAATACTTACTATTGTGAAATGAAAGTAATGAAACACCAAGACTATCAAAACTGCATCGCAAAACGGAAAATTTTACTAGGTGTTTGCTTTCTACACTGAGGACTGTTTCTATTGAAAGAGGACGTTATATCTTTGACATTTTATATATTAAATAGCCATCAAAGTTTTAAATACAACAATCACAGAATAATACACGAAAAGACAACTGTGACAATTAATTATGCATCATGTGACTAAAGAATGAATATACAATATACGTGCTAGCCTTGTCTAGTCAAATTGGTAAAAATTTGAGTTTATCTTGTTAAAACGAAGGATGTATTTCTATCTCATTTTACGGTTAATCCCATGTTGAGAAAATCACTGTCAGCTCTTACTTAAATACTCTGTATAAGTTCTTCTTTCTTCATGGTGAAGATTTGGCTAACCTTACACAGGGGGTGAGATGTTTTTCCGATTTACTTCATGTTTTAAATATATGTAAAAAATATGTAAAAACTTGCCTCTTTGTTGAAAACTTGTGGTTTTATTTAAGAGATCGAAAAATATGTAAAAATTGTAAATTATGTGCGAGTCTGGATGCTATAAATGCATTTGAATATAACGGCTATAGTACTAATAATTTGATGTCGTCAAAATGTCTACAATACTACGAAGCTGCCTGTAACCAAGTTGCCCATTGCATTAAAATGATATGCTTCATTGAAAGATTTTCCGGTAGCTTTTCGTATAAGAAACTGTGCCGGTAACAAATAAAATAATTTATTCCTTGTTAATAATATACAAATAACGCAAAAAAAGCAATTACGTATATTTATTTCTCTTCTTCGTTAAAGTCATCATTGTTTAAATTAATATTTACCACCTATACATTTTGACAATGACAATCCTTGTCTCGCACTCGCACTCTGTACATTTTAGCCGATTCATTGTAAATTTACAATGTTTTATATTACATTCAGATTTTCTACGGTCGTTTAACTAAATCTATTATTTCTACTAGAGCGCTGGCTGGTGAGAAACAAATCGGTAGTAGATTGTAGATTGTTAAGGGGTCGCTTGGCCCTGGGTTGGCCTTTCTTCAGCTCGACCTAAAAGGTCTTTTGTGAATTACCCTGCAACTAGTTGTTGCTCAGGAAGACGTTTTGCAAAGCTTGCGATTTTCCTGGGAGCTAATTTTCCTATCTCTTCAGGCGTTAATTCCGCCTGTTCTAGGAACTTAAGCCTAATGCGGATTAGTACCTTGCATTCACAAAGTATATGTTCCGCAGTTTCAGTTGCAGCTTCACAGTATCAGCATTTGTCATCTTCCGCTATGCCCATGTTCTTGAGATGATATTTCAAGGGGCAATGACCAGTTAGAAGGCCTGTGATCAGCCTTAGGTCGGATTTTTCAAGTTCGAGAAGCCTTGTGGCATTCTTTGTTGAATAGGTTTTAAACCTTTTTGCTTGTCTTTGGCCTGGAGGCCTTCTAGTAGGACTTTTTTGTTTCTTTTCCCATTTTTGGACCTCCTTCATTATGTGTTCCTTAGATAAGCCACAGTCGAGTCCGAAAAATGGGTCTCAACCCCTTTTCTTGCGGGGCTGTCAGCCAATTCGTTGCCGTCTATTCCCTCATGCTCTGGCACCCACATCAAGATAATCTTGTTGTTTTTTTGCCAATTTCTTCAGAGATTACCTGCATTCACAGACAATTTTAGACTCGAAGAGAGAGGACCTGAGAAACTTTAGTGCTGGCTGGCTATCTGAGAGTATATAGATATTTGCCCTTCGGTGCCTCTATTTAGAACACTGATCTATAACATAGATTTCTGCCTGGAAGATGGTTGGGGTGTTACCAAGGGCTTTAGATAGCCTGAATTTAGGCCCACACCAACTCCTTCGTCCATTTTGGATCCATCAGTGTACCAGATGTGTGACTCTTTCTCCAACTACCAGACTTCGACCAGGCTCGCCTGATGGCTTTCAATCAGCACATGAAACTGACAGTCAAAGTCATGCTTGATTGGCATTGAGTCAGTGGGTTTGGTCATGGATTCAAATTGAATTAGCTCCAGAATCCTTAAGTGACCAACCAGGTCACCTGGTATGAATTTAAGTGCCTGATGCAGCCTTAAGGCACTAAGTGCTGCCTCCTTTCTTACATGCAAATGCAAAGGAAGTAAGTCCAGTATTGCCTCCATAGCTGCTGTGAGACACGAGCGCATTGCTCCTGTAGTCCCTAAACAGGCAAGGCGTTGCAGTTTCTGCAACTTTCCTTGTGTTATTTTTTCTTCTGTTTTTGACCACCATACACATGATACGTAGGTCACCATGGGTCTGACAATCGAAAGGTAGGACCGATGTATCATTTTTGGCTTCAGACCCCAAGTCTTACCAAACAGCCTACGGCACGTCCAAATAGCCATGGTTGCTTTGGTAAATGTCCTTTCTAAGTGCGAGTTCAGGTAAGTTTTTGGTCTAAGATTACTCCTAGATACTTGCCTTTACTGGAAAAGTACTGTTCCATTTAACATAGGAGCTCTCCTTTTGGTGAATGAAACAATAACTGTTTTGCTCGGATTGACACTAAGACCCTCTGACGAGCACCATTTAGATATTATGTTTAAGGCAATTGGCATGTTGTTTGAGATCATAACCTCATGCCTACCTCTGAACGTTGAAGCCATAATTACTCAGCTTATGGAGGAGATGGTCGACCACCATTGTCCACAACAAGGGCGATGAGACTCCACCTTTTGGACAGCCCCTAACTGTAGTCACAGTGGGCGATTCGTTCCCCATATTTGTGGTGGTAATTATTCTGCTTCTTAGCATGGATTGTATCCAGTTGATTGTTCGGGACTGTATTCCCCTTTTTTCCGCGGCTCTTTGTGTGGATTCTTAGGAGGAGTTGTCAAAAGCACCCTCTACGTCTATGAAAGCACACAGAGCCAATTCCTTCGCTGTAAATGTCTTTTCGATGCCTTTAACCAGGCCATGTAGAGCATTTATTGTTAATTTGCCAGGTTGATAGGCAAATTGTTTCGAGTGAAGCGGTTTCTCTGTAATGATTTCGCTTTTAATCTGTTTGTCTAGTATTTTCTCCATTGTTTTAAGGAGAAAAGATGGGGCGATAAAGGCTCGTCTGGTGGACGCCTGCCTATTTTTGGGATAAACGCCACCTTAACTTCCTTCCAAACTTGGGGAATATACCCAAGAGTGTAGCTTGCTATGGATATGCTTTTCAGGCTTGGGATAAGTTCCTCAATTCCATATTGAAGCAGGGCAGGGAAAATACTATCCCTGCCTGGTGATACCGCCCATTTAATTCTGCTAGTAGTGAATATTTTTTCAGTTAGCCTCTTTCCTTTCCTGGTATTAACCATCGAACTTTTCCATTTGAGTGATCTTTTGCAAGGACTTTTTGTAGACAGACTGCTGGGGCTAATTCATCTATCTCCTCACAGAACCGTCTCCATGATCTCCTTTTAAACCTCCTCAATTCTTTGTTTTACTTCATGAGGGCTTTTTTATCGTCCTCCCAGTTTCAGATTTTTTGGCTCTATTGAAAGTTTTCCTTTCAAATCGGTAGTAGGTGGCCATTTAAATTTTTTTGCCATTCGAAATCAATGGTATTCAACATGGGGGTTTAATTAACATGCTAGTTTTTTCAGCAAAGGTTTGTAATGTTGTTCGATGGAGAGTAGGCTCTCCTTGGTAGGTAGTAATCATCGCCCCACTGATTGTTGCAGCTTGGTAAAAGGCCATCATCTTAAATCAACTAACGAATTAATATTTGACGTATGAATACGTAATTTAAAAATACTTTTTAAAAATCATTAATAACCAAATTGAAGTCAGTTTCCCTGTCATCTAGAGAAATTAATGAATTAAGAGTAACTTTAATGACTTGCTTAAGAAATCTTCAAAATGTTACTTTACCTACAAAGGGAAATACCTGTAAATACCTAACATTTAAGGTACCTTTAAATACACCGTTAAATTACCTTTTCTAGGAAACCTACACAATCAAATAACGTGAAACACCGGAAGTGGTTATTTTAAAGTTTAGTTAAATTTTTCGACAAAATATCAATGTCATATTTTCTTTTACGAATACCAATAATAAAATAGTGCCTAAATGATTGTATTGTCGTATTTTATTAGTAGTAAGGCTTTTGAATATTTTCATTTTCTTCTATTCTTGTAGGGCAACACATTAAAATCACGTATTTTCCTGTACAACTCGTCGACATCGTACATACTAGTACAGAAAATATTTTTTAAATTGCTCAAAAATTTTATTCCTGACAGCAGTTTCTTTATTTTGGTAATTATTTTCTAGTATGTTTTCAACTTTTCTAAGAATGTTAGCAGCATTTGCCGTCCAACATTGCTTGTGATATTTTATACTCATGGTCATCTCTTTCGGAAATAAATCCTGAAAATTTTACTTTCGATTCTTGATAGTTTCCAAAATGGACTGAATCAGCAATTTTCTTCTATTGCAACTATATCAGTTGCAATATTATATAAAAGTAATTTTTTGATAATATTATTATTCTGTTTGTCTACAAGTCAATAAACACGTCGTCACAGGTCGTTCATAAGCCCACGGAAAGAAAATATTGTCCGTACGTGCCATTAATTGCATATGCACGTTTAGATTCAATTAGAAGTTTTGCCGCTTCAGTCATTTATTATCTGATATCATGTGTCCTTATGTTTTAATTGTTTACCTCGCTTTGGAATATCGTAAGTTTAGATATGATCACACCTAACTAGGGTTGCCATAAATGTCCGGAAACTATATCGTATTTCCCTAATAAAAAGGCATATATCTTAAAGAAAAATATATCATTGTCTTTTTAACAAAATTAAAACTGCTCCTTATTTTAAGAAATTTCATTGTTTTTATCGTGACGTCAAGGTCAATAACGGTGACTGTCCCGACGACCGTCCCGATATATCGGGACGGTTGGCAACCCTACACCTAACTGAGGTTAAAAATGTGGGTAAAAATTACACTTCATTTAGAATATTGGGATAACTATGCAGTTTTTTAAAGTACGAATATTTTTATCTGCAAATGAAACAGCTGGTTCAAAGGTTTACCAAGTTACACTGGTTGGAATATTTCATCCTTCAAAGGGATGCAGGGGGTGAACGGCGCGTATTAGACTTTCTATCAGCTTCCTTTATTTTATTCATTTATTTATTCATTCATTTGGCAAGGATCATTATAAAAATGACATTAGTTCGTCTCATAAAACTTACACACTGAAGAAAAAGGCAGAGTCAAAGACAAAACAGATTTTAAAAAATTACAAGTTCAGTGATGTGGTTGTAACCACATGATGTATCATATGAAACGTATAAAACTTAACATTAAAAGAAGATATATTAAACAACAAAAACACAAATTAGAATTACAATGGCGCCGCATTCCTCCACATTGTACCGGTACGGCAGGAACCAGGGCACAGTTATAATTAAGATTAATTGAAAAAGTTGCGAGAAAAGAATTCATCCAGGCTATAAAATCTGTATCTTAATAGTAAGAACTTAACTTTTATCTTAAAAACAGTACTGATATGAATAAGTTTAAGGTTTTCGGGTAGATGATTAAAGATTTTGATAGGCAATAAATAACAGCTATTTGCGGTTTGCTAAAGCCTGTGTTGAGGTAGTCTTAAATTGCTGCTGAATCACAAGGTGTAATTACTTACGACAGAACCAGTTGATGTTAATTTGTTATAGGTTATAACCCGAGAGCTCTGAATTTTATTGGATAAACTGCGGGTACCTCTTTGCTTAGAAAATGTTCGAGACGTTACCTTACTTTTTTGTGTAAATTATTAAGTCGAGAACATTTGCTTAAAAGCAAAATTTTGCAAAAAATGTAGCTACCCGTAGTTTGTGCGATAAGATTTAGACTTCGAAGAGTATATGTCAAGATTGTTTCCCAAATGAACAAATTCCTTACGTACTTTTATACTCAGGTTTTTATTTATACATACATACACTTTCTTTTTTATATAAGTTAAATAACAATCATTATTTTATTATATTAATTGACTGCGACGCGTTCTATAAACTACTTTTGTCTCATAGCCATGGAAACGGACATGGTAGATGCCTATCTAACTTTTGTTATGCGATCGTGATTGTCAATCTGACAGTTTGTGTCAGTTTGGTATTAAAAACACATTCGTAAAATTGCATAAATGCACGGTTGGCAAATAGTAATTATAAATAAAATAATAATTCTTGAATTTGTAATATGTTTTATTTTGTTTTTAGTCCAACTGAGAGTAAATTAAATCAATTATGTATATTTAAAAGCTAGATGTAATTTATTCGCTGGTAAATTTAAAAAAGCTAGCTTGCGTTTATTCAGTGTAAAACTGTTGTCATTGGTTGAAATTTAAAAATTCGCGAAATGTCTATGTCTAATGTCTATAAATAATCAAGGTTATTCCTTATGTAAGTTACCCATTGAAGGATTATAAGGAGGTAACTGTGAGAATTTTTGGCTTTGGTTAAATATACCATACCGCAGAGCAAAGTTAACATATGCATTATAATATGATAAAAAAATACTAGTGCTCACGCAAGATCTCAGTCTCCAGATTACAAAGCAGTTTAGAAATTTTTTTTAAATAGCATCAATTTAAGTTTTTAGCTGGAATTTGTTTATTACGAAGTGAGAAGAGAAATCTTCGTAACAAACAAATTTTAGCTAAAAACTTTCTTCAATAGAAGTGTAGTATTCATTTACTTACAAGAATATATTTTTTTCAGTTTAATAACGCCAGCCGTTTGGCTAAAAACTACTATTTCCCAGTCAAGACTTTTAGTATAGTGCTTTTTAATAGATGGTGCCACCTACCAACATAACCTTACATTTTAAGTTTTTCAAGTTTATTCTCATTTTTAATATTTGTATACGCATTTTTAGCTTGGAGTCGTATTGGCTCCAAGCAAATATTTAAAAATTCATGTAAATAATTTTTCAATATTGTTGATTAATAAAAATACACTGCTAATTACAGGTTAGATTTCCAACCTACAAAAAGAGTCATATCTTATTAGGACAAAGTATTTAGAACTTCATAAGCATTACACTGAATTAAATTTCAGTTGAAAATACCGGAACCAGGCAGAAATTTTAATAATAGCTGCATAATACTCTTAAATCTTAAGAAACACATATTTTTGAGGTTAGCTGTGACGTCACATGCAGATGCCCCATAATAGCCACACTGCCTATCCTTCGGCCCACTTCAGCTTTATCTTTACTGATGAAAGTTTTTTATTGGCGTTGTCTCCTCTTAAAGGTCCCAGATCGTGATTTTATCATTCACGGCACGGAGTTCGACTAATACATGAGTTTACTAACTTTCGGCCAGTCTTACGACGTACTTGTCCCCATGCATGTTCGAATGACAACGACTCGCCTCCGAACGACTTTTAGGCAAAATGGACATTTGAGTCCTTTGTGCACGAGGCGGTTTTCTCTATAAGTTTATTATTTGGAAAGCCCTGCTATTGGCTTTCCTACCATCGCTTTGTATTGACCACCCAACGCACTCGACCAAATTACGAGTTGCTAGGTGAATCCAAACTTGGTTTATGCGAGAAACCGGCCTCGTGCACTTTCATTGATTTTTTGCTAATTTTTGCTTATAGGCGCTATGCCGCTTTTGCCAAATTCGTCGGTTTCGCCTTTTTGATACATTGCCTTGCTAAAATTTTATAGTCAGTCTTTAGAACAGGGTATATAATGACTGTTCCTCCATGGTCAATGTCTTCGGCGGAGGAATTAAAGTTGAAAATATTTTGAATATACTTTTTTGGCGTACTTTTTAAAAAGTATGTTATTCAATTTTCCATCACCACCATATACTTTCACTCTCATATCCTGAACCAAAATATATTTTCCTAAGTAAAAATTCGGTGTTTCCTCGAATTTTACCCGGTTGTGCCTAATGTCTCAATGAACTCATAACGGTCCTTTTGGACTAATCTGTGGCTCTGAAGTCTCTCAGACTCTTGAAAATGTCCTTAAATGAATTTTGTGCCTAAGTCGAATTTTTTATTTTGGCTTCGACTTAGGTCAATTTCTAACATTATCAGTGCTAGTAGTGCTAAAAACTATTAATTCAGTTTTTGAACTGTTTAAAAGAATTTTATTAGTGACGCTATAGTTGTGGGCACTTATGGCACTATTGCTGGCTGCTTCACCTAATTTATCTAAATTTTCTGCTGCGCTAATTGCAGACATATCCTCTGCAAATAATGATAATAGACTACCAGTAAAGGTCTGAAAGGGATTCATTATGTTATTAATACAGATTAAAAAGAGAAGGGGCCCACGATACTTCCTTAGGTACCCCCACCGTGACTGGTTGCATGGTAGAAGAGTGTTCCTCGCCATCATCAGTACACCGTTTGTGAGTACCCTGATAAACAAGATGAAAGCCAACTAAAGGTAGCTTGCTTTCATCATATGGTGAAGAAAAAGTAAATAATAACGGTCAACGACTTATAGACCTGTGTCAAAATTTATCCCTCAATGTAATGAATAGGTTTTTTACACACAAAGACGTACACAAATTCACGTGGATACAATTCACAAGAGATTTACGATCGACAATTGACTACCTGATAAAGCGAAAAAATCCAAGAATAAAAACCAATAACGTAAGGGCATACCGTGGTGCAGAATGTGGGTCAGATCATTACTTGGTGATATAAAAAGTAATTGTTAATTACAGAAAATCAGATGGTATAAACAGAGAAGGAAACAACAACAGGGAATATAAAGAACTAGGAACTAAAAAATACAATTTAGAAAGCCTCAAACAAGAATCTATACAGTTTCTATATAAACTAAGGTTGGCCACGAAGCTTCAAGGAAAAATAAATGAAGAAGTAGACACAGAAAATAAATATCAACTAGTTAAAGAATGCATACATCAAGCAGCCAAAGAAGATTTAGGATATCAAGAGACGGGCCAAAAACAAAACCCGGAGTGGTGGTCAGGAGAATTGAAAAATCTAATAGAAAGTAAAAAGAAAGCTTACCAAATTTGGTTGCGAACTAAGGACCCAGAAGACAGAATATGCACGATACAACAGAGAAGTAAAAAAGGTGGTGGTGAAGAGGAAGAACGAAGAACAAAATGTGGGAAAAAAAGTGTGAAGAGATCGAACTAGAATAACACAGGCTTGGAAAGCCATAAAAAATTTAAGTAAAGACAGAGAAGAGATAGGAAATATAAACCTGATACAAGAAGAAGAATGGCAAGAATATTATAGGACATTATTGACGGAAAATAGAGAATAATTCAAAGGAAAAATGGACGAGATCGAAGCAGATGAAAACACGGAGGCAGAAGAAATAAATATAACTGAAATTAGAAAAACATTAAAAGGCATGAAAAATGGCAAAGCAACTAATAAAACATGGACCTGTTGGAAATTCTATCAGAACTTTTTAACGCCTATTTAATTAGAGGAGAAGTCATCCCAGCGGACTGGAATTTAGCATATATCAGTTCAATTTATAAGAAAGGAAATAAAAAAGTTTGTGGAAATTATAGAGGGATAAGTGTCACTAGTTCAATGGGAAGGTTATATGGCAGGATTGTTAAGAAAAGAATTGAATCGGAATATTAAGATTTAAAGAAGCAAAGTGGTTTCCGTGCAGGAAGGTCATGTTTGGTTAATATATTCACCCTTCAGCAAATAATAGAAAAACGGAAAGCTCGAAATCAACCTACGCATCTCGTATTTATAGATCTTGAAAAAGCCTACGATACAGTGCCCTTGTCAAAGCTTTTCGAGGTATTGACGAAGATTGGCCTCAGCAAAACATACATTCGTGCAAATTTGAACATATATAAGAACCCAGAAAGCGTCGTGAAGGTTAGAAATAGATTTTCTAAACCATTTAAGGTTACGAAGGGCCTTAAACAGAGATGCTGTCTGCCACCCACCTTGTTTAAGATATATATCCAAGAAGCTTTAGAAAACTGGAGAAAGAAATGTTCAGAAATGGGAATTGATATTGGGAGTAACTGCTTAACAACTCTCTTCTTTGCTGATATCAAGTAATCATTGCAAACTGCGAAGAAGACATTGATTACATGCTAAGAAAACTTATGGAAGAGTATGAAAAGTGGGGTATGAATATGAACAGGAGAAAAACAGAATACCTACACATAGGGGAGGAGCAGGAGACCCTGATCTACAATTAAGGGAATTTAAAAAATGTGAAGAGTATAAATAATTAGGGAGCATGATATCAAACGAAGGAACTTCCAATGGTGATATGAGGTATAGGGTTCAACAAGGTCAGAAATGTGTACGAATTTTCAACTCGTTGCTTTGGTATAGGGTTCAACAAGGTCAGAAATGTGTACGAATTTTCAACTCGTTGCTTTGGTCGAATCACATTAAAATAAACACCAAAATGACAATCTCAGTAGAACCCATATTGACATATGGATCAGAGTACTGGCAATTAGTGAGGTGAGGTACGGTACCGGTTTCAGTGACGGGTCGATCGACGAAGTGAAGCACGCCGGAGCGAGTCCGTCACTTGGATGGGTGACCGTATCTCATCTCGCCGTCCTGGTTAAGTGGTAGAGTAACATTAGCTAAACTTCGCCAGGACGTTAATATAAATAAGGCATTAAAAAAAATTAATGGACAGAAATGGATTATATAAGGAGACCAACTAGAAAGTCCACGACGGAACGTATACCAAATCAAGAAATTAGAAGGCGCGTAAAAAGAACATACATGACTATAGAAAGGATAGAAACAAGACAACTCCTGTGGCATGGACATGTAATGAGGATCGAAGAAAATAGATGGCCTAAAAAGCTATGAAGTATGTCCAAACAAATAGAAGAAAGAGAAGAAGACCAGCGTTGACATGGATGAATGGAATAAGAAAGATATGGACGAGGAAGAATGGAGAAATAGAGAAAGATGGCGATCGAAATGCGGGATGCGGCAGAGGCTGTAGGACCCCCGGTTATACATATATATACTTTCATCATTTCAA
The DNA here is from genome assembly GCA_936432065.2 of Rutpela maculata. Classification (NCBI taxonomy): domain Eukaryota; kingdom Metazoa; phylum Arthropoda; class Insecta; order Coleoptera; family Cerambycidae; genus Rutpela; species Rutpela maculata. Next base: position 206,359,495 of record OW386286.2, on the reverse strand, counting down.
GCCCACGATATTATATAAGCCTGCCCACTATTCAGACTGTGGAAGATTTTAGTTTGGCTAAAAAGTTAAGCTTTAGTTATATCAGACAATAATGAATCCATTAATGAAATTACAATATCAGCAACATTAAAATTGTGCCGTTATAAGCAATACCCTGTATGTTCTTTGCGATTCTGTATGAATATCTAATATTAATATTTTGTTACTAAAGAGTTGCAAAACTACAGTTTTAAGAAAGAATTCTGAGACGGTCTTTGAAATAAATATTATCAAACATTGTGTCAAGAAAACGATTTTAGTGAAAACACCAAAAGAAATAATGCTTACGTCATATCAAACACTTCCGTATGCTCGCATGTGTGTTGGATATTATGTACATGGTATACTATAAAACGCTCATTTTTTTCCACCCACCCCTCCAGACTTGATTTGACAAATACGTTTTAGAGTAAGGTAAAAAATGCCGAGAAATGACAGTGACAAATGAGTTTATTTCACAAAATGCGGTAGGAGAGTTCGCGATTTTAAAAGTGTTAAATTATTCAAATAAAATGACATTGCACAATCTGAATATCAACAGCAAAATCGCTGCAGCAATTCTCTATGTCATAAAAAATCGTGATTGTGTCACAAACATTTTAAATTTGCCAGCTTTTCGGTTTAACTAGTTTTAACGAATTTGAGATAAAACCCATGTATGTGCTAAATGGCTGAATTATCGGTGAAGGTAAAAACTTCAATAAAAAATGCCATCCAATTTTAACAAAAAATATATAATCTGATTTAAATTACATGTATATGAAAAATTTCGAGTGACTGTGTTCTGAATCTTAGTCTATATCGTTTTTTAAAAAGCTAAGTAGCTTGGTGAATCATTCGATAAAATTTGTGTACAAGTCTTTTATATTTTAAAATTAGGTAATGACGAAGTCTTCACTGAAATGTCAATGTTTCCTTTACGATGAGGTTCATGGACGTGATTTACGTTGCTTGGATAAAAAAATTGTCATTATTGAGTTATTGAAATAACGTTTAATCTAATATTTTATTATTGAACCTATTCCTTTTAACTGTTTAATCATGAAAGTTTATCTTTTATAAAGTATGATATTAAATTTAATATAACATTTGGGGCTGGTTCTTTAGCAATCGTGATGGGCAGAAACATGTTGTATTGCCAACCCCAATCTCGATGATTGTTTTATTGCCAAACCACATCTGGATTTGGTAATAAATCTCAGTGAATGAAGTGCACTTTCATCAAATGTCGGCGATAATGTAGAAGAAGAACTTACTGTTCTGCGTCTGATTGACGCGACACCAATTTATTTATCAAGGGCGCCAGTCACGTTCTCCCCTTGTTCTTCCACTTCCAGGCGGGTTCGAAATAAGACACAACTTGATAGAAAAAGTAAACCAAGGCTACACTACCTTAGATTATTAATGACGCTCTCTCTTTCGATAATAATTGATTTTTCTCTCTGACGTGATTTTATTCCGACGGGATTTTACTTATTTACCTACTAATAATGGATTTTACGCCTAAAGATTTCTGATTTGTTTTCATAAAAAAATCTCTAACGAGCTTCTTTAAAGTAACCAGAATATTTAGCTTCAAATTTGTGGAGTCATGAAACATTCAATTAACTCAATATTCGGTCTTCCGAACGAAAACCCTCAAGGGATTACACTTACAAGTCATATTATCAATAAAATGCAAAAGTTCAAAGAACACCATTTATTTACTAGGTTTAAAATAAGTACAATCAAATTGTGCAATATCCTATCCAATAAATTATATAATTTGAAAGATTCGCCTCTCCAATTAAGGCAAGGTAAATTTTACCATACAAATGAGAGCGTGCGCTAACAATCGATTTGGTAGAAAAGATTTAACCAACTTCCCCAAAATTTAATGCAAGCATTTAAGTTTATAATTGTGGCTTACTGAAAATAACAAAAATATTTTACCTAAAAAATTTTGGTTCGTTTATGATTAGCTTTAAGATTTTCGTTTGTGATTATATCATTAATAAGAACGGAGTTCAAAAGTGCATTCGACTAATACAGGAATTGAATAACTTTCGGTCAGTCTCACGACTTACTATTCCCCATGCAGGTTCAATACTTCGTATTCGAGCGACTTCTTGACGAAACTGTTTTTTGTATTATTTTTATACTAGGCGGTTTTCTTTATAACTTTGTTATTTGTAAAGCTCTGTATTTGACTTTCCTACTATTATATAGCTTTCTACCAATTATCCAACGCACTCGTCCAAATTACGTCGCTGGATGAATCGAAATTTGTTTTATGTGAAAAATCGACTTTGTGCATTTTTACTATTTTTTGCTAATAATTGCCTATAGACGCTACGCGCCTTTGTCGGATTTGTCGGTTTCACCCTTTTTGTACGTTGCATAGTAAAAACTTTATACTCATTATTTTAAATGATACCCACAATGACTCTATCTTCGCTTTCATGGTCTTTTGCGAAGAGATTAAAAAGTTGAAAAATATCCATAAATATTTTCAAAGTGTTTCGTGAAAGTATATTGTTTCTTTTTCCTTGACCAAAAATTATACTTTTATTTTTAATACATTTTTCCATGACCACAATTTACTTTCACTCCCATGGCCTGGATCAAAACATATTCGGTGTTTTTTCGAATTTTCACCTGATTATGCCTTACATCTTATCGAACGTATATAAGTCTTTTTGTGCTAGTTCTCGACTCTGATTAGTGATCTACGTGCATTTGGGGTCGCGATACGTCAGTTTTTGAGTGTAGATCAATTATAAACAAACAAATCGATATTTTTTTCTTGAAATTTGGACAGGCTGCTTAATAAAAACGGTACTAAACAATGAGTCGGCTTATACAAATTCGTGTAATTATTAAATTGATTGATTGATTGACTTACCAGCGTGCGGTAGGCATTGCTGCCACTCCCAAGTATACAGCTAGGCCTACGTCCATGCTGCACTGTGGGGAAATTCCGGATTTTATTGTTAAAAAATCTCTAGAGACCTTAATATTCATCGGATCGGGATAATTCCTTTTTTAAATTAAAGGTAATTTAAATTCCCTACACATCTGTCGAGGCAAATTTTTAAGAAGAGATAACTTGCATGTTATACATATAATATTTTTTGTGTTAATTTTGTCTTTTTGGCAGCTGTCGGCTGTCAAATTATGTATTTGACAGTTTGATTTTATTACTATATAGTTTATGTACTATGTGTAGACAAAAAAAATAATTTTCATATGAATATAGCGATATTGGTTCATTATTTAAATTTTTAATATTTTTTTTTACAGTTTTTTGACAGCTTATTATGTCATTAATAAAAGTTGACATTTAAAAATTTGCCTCGATAGATGTGTAGGGAATTTAATTACCTTTAATTTAAAAAAAAATGTATCCCGATCCGATGGATATTAAGGTCTCTGGAGATTTTTGAACAGTAAAATCCGGAATTTCCCCACAGTGCGCTGGATTGGATTCGGGTTATGCTTATTGCCAGCAGCGAAAGCCAGATGGCGCATGGTAGAGAAGTGTGGTGCGAGGTGGTACTTGTGAGATACGTTACAGCATTGTGTCGTGAGAGAGCGTTTAAACTCCCTTTTCTGTGTTCTTGGTTCTGAACTTGTGGTTTTGCTTCTTCGAGTCTTCTTTTTCTGATTCTTCCGATTCCTCGGTTTCCGATGCTGGGTTGGATTTATGTCATGCTTGTTGTCAGTAGCGAGAGCCACTTGACGCATGGTACAGGAGTGGGAGATGGGCAGTGTAGGTGTTCGTGAAATGCATTGCCACATTGTGTTCGTGATATTTAATGTTTATGCTCCTCTTTTTTGTGCTTCGGCTTCTACAGATGTTCTTCTTCTGAATCTTCTTCGTTTCTAGTTCTGGTGAAGTATGTATCTGTAGGTATTTGTGAAATGCGTGGCCGCATTATGTCATGATGTGGAGTGTTTGTGCTCCTCTTTTCCTATTTCTGCTTCTACAAATCTTCTTCTTCTAAGTCTTCTGATTCCTCGGTTTCTAGTTCTGGTAGAGTATATATCGCTGCGATTTCTTTGTGGAATTCTTTTTTCCCCTCGCTTTTCTTTCCCAATATGTTTGATTCTTTCACAGTTTGTTGATGATCCTCTCGATTGTTGTTTTCCACGTGCAACTTGGTCTCTCTATTTTTAGTGTAGAATTTAATGTAGAATTTCTCACTTAACAACGAGCACAATTTTGACCTGAAAAACTTCATTTGATAATTTACCTAAAAAAATATTATAACCATACTTTAAGAGTAATGCATTTGATTATTACGGGTGTTATGCTAATATGTACCACTCTATGTAGAATTTTTTCACTTACCAATGGTTTTTGTTACTCTTTTTTCACTTCTTTGCACTGAGAGATTTAATCATCCATATTGATTAAATATTAGCTACATTTCTTAATTGTTGTTATGCTAGTATGTACCACTCTATGTAGAATGTTTCACTTAACAACGAGCATAATTTTGACCTCAAAAACCTCACTTGATAATTTACCTAAGAAAATATTATGACCATGCTTTAAGAGTAATGAATTTGATTATTACGGGTTCAATTTATATTAAATTCGCCTGAGTATTTTTAATAATTATGAAAAAAGGTTATTTGAAGGTTAACATAAGAAATTTACATGACCATACCTTACGAATAGTAGGCAGCAGCACTATGCCTTTTGGTGGTGGCCCTCCGAATTGCCATGGCCAGGTAAAAAGATGAACATAGCGCACTTCGTCAACTAATGAATTCGACATTTTTAATGTAGCGCTTCAAAGGACGGATGTTATTAAAGATTCCCAATTTAAATCAATCCATTCCATAATATAAATGTTGAAAATAGTGTTTATCTCAACTCGATGACCTACCGGCAGCATTGGTTTAGATAGTCTTGTTTACTTTATTTTAATTCGAATTTCCTATTTGGTAGTCGAGTAGTTTTTTATTTTAATTATTTATTTTCTTATCACTTTTGCCTATGTAAATCAAAACGATAAACTTGTTGCACTGGAGATCCAGAGTAAACTATCAACGAGAGAACTAATTAAAACACTGCTTTACGTGTCTGTCGGCTTCATTTTACAAAATATACGGAGACTAAGATATAATTAATGGGAAGCACGTCAACTAACTGCCTAGTTACGTTTCGTGTTTGGCAACGTGGCAAAAGAATTAAACCTTTACATCTCCTATTACAAATCATAATTATTTTAGTCCAACATTTATTAGCTATAGTCTAATTAGTGGCACTGTGTGTTTCTTTGAGTTCAACGTTAATGACTGTCGCTACAAATTGTTTCTGCTTGTTATTTTTTATTCAAAAATGTTTTTTCGTGATATAAAACGAAAAGGTTATTACTCTTTGCCCTTATGGTTACCCATTACTTTTGCATGCAAATATTTTTTATCAAGGGAAATCTTTACTTTATTATGCAGTTTTAATTTATTTTTAATGAATACCTTTCTTTATAATTTAATGAGAAGGTGGCTAGGAATGAGGTGCTAAGTTTATAAAATCAGTAGTTACGTAATTCGATATATGAAACCGGGTAATCTATGTAGTTATCGCGATTAAGTTTTCATTAACGTTATTATTTTCCAATAGACTTTTAAATAATACTTAATTGAATGATACCAGATTATTGAAATCAACAAATTTTTGATTTTTGCAAGAGAAAAAAAAATTTCTTGTTTAGTTTTCAATAGTCTTGTACGAGGCCTAGTACCATTCTATATAGTTGTCTCTAAAAGCTCACCAAAAAAATTTTTTTAATCGGTTCAGAGGTGTAGGAGAAATTGTCGAATTACGTTCACCGCACGCACCGCTCACCTTAATCTTATCTTTTGTAAGGGTATATTTCCAGAGTGTTTAAAAGTGGGGAATATTCTACCTGTTTGGAAAAAAATGACCTACAAATTATCGAAATTTAGAGGCCCGTTTCTGTAGATATAGAATTTTATAAATTAATTGAATATAATTTTTGGATAGGTTAGAAATATATCAAGTATATCACTAAAACTATCAACGCAGGTGAGTGTCCTGTTGGAATTTTCTGTGATCCCAGTAGGACATTCGATTGCGTTGATCACGACAAATTACTTCTCAAACTCTCAAAGTACGGATCGTTTGGAGCTGGATAAACACCTTACTAACAGGACGCGGCCAATGCGTAAGTATTAACAGTATTACAAACAACAATGAAACAAGATATGAATATGTATTCACCTCTTGTTGTGGTACACCCACATTCACTTTTATGTAAAACTGAATGTGGGTGTACCACAGGGTTCAATATTGGGTCCTACATATTTTTTGCTTTATATAATTGAACTGGATATTTTAATATTTGATGCATATTCTACAATATATGCTGATAATACGTCAGTAATTGTTTACAAACATCAGATGAAATGTTACAGGTAATCATGTAAGGTAAGGTGGGGTAAATGCAGCCCAAAAATTTAAAACTTCAAATTTGGAACATTGATAAAATCACAATTTTAAGATAATAGTAATAACATTGGTACAGAATGATGTTTCACATGTTTTGATTATGTAGTGTAGTACAGTAATGTTTGTACTCTCAGTTTCACAAGTTTTGGAATTTTTCAAATTATATTGTCCTAGTGGCGCACTTACCCCGAAACTTGGGGCAAGTGCGTATGTCGAAATTATTTATTGATATTCAAGTAAGACTGAACTGTGGGGGAAGTGCAGGCTTCTCCGGACTTTGTGCTTTAAGTAAACAATTAAAATTTAGTTTCAATTTGAAGGGTTTCACAGTTACATACATTTTACATAGTCAACGGCAAATGTGACATAATAGATCTAAGTAAAAAATAATGTATGCTTCAGTAATATCTACATAATAACTGAGTTTTACTAACTTCTGAGAACCAATAAGCTAATATTTATATATTTATATTGTTTTTTGAATGGACACTTGTATTTGGAAAACAATACAATCTGAGAATAACTGTACAAATTGTTGTAAAAATATATTTATTCAAGTGGAATACTTAGAAAAATATAAAAATGAGTTAGATAAAATAATAAAACATACTATTGTAAGTTATGTTTTGAAAACGAAGTTTTAAAAGTAAAATGTCCTCTCCGCCCAACTATCGGTGAAGTCAGTATCTTGATAATGTTTTCCCCTTCTATTTCACTGCAGTTCTCAATGCATGGATATGAAAATATATTTTACGAAGAAATTGTGGATATTTTTCGAACAAATTTTACAATTGGCTCTTTAATATCATGGAACTTTATTATTTGCCCCACAAAATGTTTGACACATTTCTTTCCGGAAAATTTTACAAGGACCCAATCTCCAATCTCCAATCTCAAAGGTTCCTTTTTCTTGATTTAAATCGTCTTTTTCTCTAGCTTCTTCTTCTTCTTCCTCTTGCTCCAAATATTCCATATCCTCTGAATCCTCATCATCAGTAGATACAATACTAAAAGTAGAGTCATATTTCTCGTCCGAGGAGACATCGATTTTACTTCTTTTACTTTTTGGTTTCACAACTTTGCCCTTATTTTTAGATTTCTTTTTTTTGTTTTCTCGATCTTTTAATCTTTTAATAATCTCGTCATGAGTAATAATTTCAGCTCCTTCTGCTACTCTTGTCTTTTTTGTTTTTACACCCACCTGACTCCTCTTTATTGTTGTTAATAACAGCTCTTCAAAGGACGTATTGGTTGATTTCAATGGCAAGTTTTCAGTAAATGATGTTGATGGTTCAGGAGCTTCAGTATCACGTTGAATGGAAATTCTGGGAGTTGTTGTTTTCTCCAAGTTCAAGTGACAAATTTTTATTTGATTGATTTTTAGATGATGTTGGTTCAGGATCTTCAGTGTCATGTTGAATGGAAATTTTTGCCGGTAAATTGTTGCCATCAATAAGAATCGTCGACTGCTTCTCTGTAGGTTCTTCGTTGATATTAACCGTTGAGTTTTCAGTGGCACTATCTTTTAACTTCATATACGCATCCCATCTTTTCATTGCTAATGGGTCAAATCATTCTCTAGGTATTACGTTGCTATTATAAGGATAAACTCATTCTTTTTTGAAGCCACTTTTTATAATTTCGGGGCTAAGGTTCTTCCACAGATCTCCTATTATTCTAGAGAATTGTTTTTTTGGCAGCTTTGAACTATATGTAATCGTTGCCATTTTACAAGAGCAGCATCCCATGATGTTTTCAATGACTTGAAAACACTTAAGTCTAACGGTGGCAGCAAGTTGCTTGAATGCGGTGGCAATTTTAATATTATAACATTCTCTTTTTGGGCCATTTCAATGAGATTCAAACTTACGTGTGTTGTGTGACCATCGTATAGAAGAAGCACTGGTCTTTCTGGTCCCATAGCTTTCAAAAGACTTCGTTGGAAATAATTTTAAAAAACGTCTGTTTGCATCCAACCATTACTTGTCGCGGCATATGTCGTTCCATGACAGGCGGAGTCATCAGCCACCCACTCATACCATATATTTTTACCCTTAAAAATGATTAATGGTGGAGCCTTTAACCCGTTTGCACTGCAAGCTAAAACTGCAGTAGTATTACCTCTGCCAGGAGAACTGATGGTTCGTGTTGAGGGAAGTTCTTTTTGACCAACTACTTTTTGATGGGTCACCACAGAAACTGGTTTCATCAAGATTCCAAATGAGATGAGGTTTCGCTTCCAATTTTAACTCTCGGATGGTGTCTTTTAATAACTGGAAATATTTATAAATAATGAATGGGTCACAACTTTTTTTCCTCGCATATTCCACGCCTTGTGGCTTTTTTATCGATAAATTATGACGCCTCTTAAAGTAGAGGAACCAATCCTCTCCCGGTACATCTTCTTTGAATGGTGTTTTGATTTCATTATTATTTACATATTCGCCTACTAAATTTATAACCTCCAGCCTTGATAATCCAAATCCATACTTTTCCATGTTCTTGATCCTTGCAGCCAATTTCTGTTCCTCTTCAAAGGGTAAAGCTGTATCTCTCCCAAAAGTTTTGGATTTCACACCTCGCCTTCCACTAACATGGTCTCTTATAGTGTTTTTCGGTATACCATAAATGATAGCCCTTAACTTTCCAGTTCTTACATCCTCTACAGCCTTTAATAATGCTTCCTTGGTGTAAGACTTCCCTTTTGTGGTTTTTCGAATGTAGGTTCGGACCATTTTAATAAATAAAATTGCCAGTCTAAAATAAGAACAAGAAAAGATTACATAAACTCGAAAGGAAGTAGAAAAAACAGAAAGAGTGAGGTGAAGTATAAAAAACTATAAATTGGGGAAGTGCGTACCAAAAGCATACTTGCCCCAACACATATGTATGCACTTGCCCTGGCATGGCAATTTATGGAAGAAACTATTGTACTTAATGCAAATATAACTATTAAAAATTGTACTTACCAAAAATCAGAATTAAAAATCTATTCACAATGTTGATGGATAAAGTCTACTTAACAAATTTGCACCCTAACCACAAACTGTGATTCACTCTAAATAGACAAACAAATACCAACTGAACGATATAGTCGTATTATATTCAAAACTTTCCAATTCAATCTGTGGATAATACAGAACAATTCCACTAGATGGCTACACTTGTATACTTATATTAAAAATTGTATTGTCTTGGAATGCACTTGCCCCGATAACGCACTTACCCCACCTTACCTTATTAGAAAACCTTAACGTCAGATTTAACGATAACACAGGTCTACAAAAAAAATTATCATCTATTTTCAGCAACAAATCTGCAAAACTACCAGTAAGTCTTAGTGCACATTTTAAATGAAACCACAAGTTTTACCAGTGACAGTTTTTTAATCTTAAAATGACTTCAAACATATAAGAACATCATCAGCTTGAGTCCCTCTTGGGATAACAGGCAGTATTTCACTGAAGTCTTCATCAAATAAACTGTAAATTTTTTATTCAGTTAGTCATTAATAAGAATGTCTTGAAGATTCAGTGTGAAGAGCCTCAATTACTTTTCCTTTTGTCACATGGTATATTCCTCCCAAACAACAGTTTTACTTGCGAGTAACTTAAATGCGGAACGATCAGTTTCATCGCCTACCATGAATGTTCTCGCAATTTAGCATGAAGCTACAGTGATAGCTATTGTGCTAAAACTTCTTGTGATAATAGCAAAGTACCCCGCACCATTCTCAGTGAAGTTGTCTAAATTCTATATGCGTTTTAACCTCCTGAAGAAAAGCCTTAATAGGCACGATCTCAAATAATGAGCATTGTTTGAGATGCGGCTTAACAAAACTAGACAACTTTCATCACTTTAGACATTCAGGAATTCTTTACTTTTGAACTATTAAGTCAGTTAGTCAGTCAATCTTTAGAAAAGTTACCTCTAACTATCGCATGGTTTTTCTTCTGTATTAACAGATTTATTGATGATCTATTTATTCGAAAGATATTTCTTGTCTGCTGTCTGCCACATTTGAATTGAATAAAATTGTTTTTACAATTAATTATTTTTTATTTATTTGCTTTTATCATGATTAGAGAATATTATTTAGGTATTATGCAAATCACAACTTACACACTTTTTATTTATTATAAAAATACCTACTTTCTGTATATTGTTGCCCTAATCTGGGCACGCTAATATACTAGTCAGGTAAATATTTTAAAACACTCATTATTGGAGAATCAATCAAAACAACTACTCTTCTAGCTAATACCGACGAAGTATTGAATTACATGATAGGATTCTTAGCATTTTAAAGAACAAAAATATATTGAAAATACTTAAATCATTTATTCAAATTTAATCATTCACACTTTTTTATTTAATATGAAATTATCTACTTTCTGTATATTGGTGCCTTAGTCGGGTCACGCTAATATACTACTTAGGAAAACACTTTAAAACACTCATTATTGGAAGACCAATCAAAACAACTACTCTTCTAGCTAATACTGACGAAGTATTGAATTACATGATAGGATTCCTGGCATTTTAACGCAAAAAAAAATATATTGAAAATAGTTAAATTATTTATTGAAATTCAGTCATTCACAACAATTCTTGAACCATACATTCTATTTCAACTCTAGAAAAGTTGTACAAGTTTTTTCGAACTCGTTAGTTCTCATCAGTAGAGTATAGAAACATTCATTCATTATTTACAAGCCTATTCTTGATTTATTTTTACAATTAATTATTTTTTATTTATTTGCTTTTATCATGATTAGAGAATATTATTTAGGTATTATGCAAATCACAACTTACACACTTTTTATTTATTATAAAAATACCTACTTTCTGTATATTGTTGCCCTAATCTGGGCACGCTAATATACTAGTCAGGTAAATATTTTAAAACACTCATTATTGGAGAATCAATCAAAACAACTACTCTTCTAGCTAATACTGACGAAGTATTGAATTACATGATAGGATTCTTAGCATTTTAAAGAACAAAAATTTATTGAAAATACTTAAATCATTTATTCAAATTTAATCATTCACACTTTTTTATTTAATATGAAATTATCTACTTTCTGTATATTGGTGCCTTAGTCGGGTCACGCTAATATACTACTTAGGAAAACACTTTAAAACACTCATTATTGGAAGACCAATCAAAACAACTACTCTTCTAGCTAATACTGACGAAGTATTGAATTATATGATAGGATTCCTGGCATTTTAAGGCAAAAAAAAAATATTGAAAATAGTTAAATTATTTATTGAAATTCAGTCATTCACAACAATTCTTGAACCATACATTCTATTTCAACTCTAGAAAAGTTGTACAAGTTTTTTCGAACTCGTTAGTTCTCATCAGTAGAGTATAGAAACATTCATTCATTATTTACAAGCCTATTCTTGATTTATTTTTACAATTAATTATTTTTTATTTATTTGCTTTTATCATGATTAGAGAATATTATTTAGGTATTATGCAAATCACAACTTACACACTTTTTATTTATTATAAATATACCTACTTTCTGTATATTGTTGCCCTAATCTGGGCACGCTAATATACTAGTCAGGTAAATATTTTAAAACACTCATTATTGGAGAATCAATCAAAACAACTACTCTTCTAGCTAATACTGACGAAGTATTGAATTACATGATAGGATTCTTAGCATTTTAAAGAACAAAAATATCTTGAAAATACTTAAATCATTTATTCAAATTTAATCATTCACACTTTTTTATTTAATATGAAATTATCTACTTTCTGTATATTGGTGCCTTAGTCGGGTCACGCTAATATACTACTTAGGAAAACACTTTAAAACACTCATTATTGGAAGACCAATCAAAACAACTACTCTTCTAGCTAATACTGACGAAGTATTGAATTACATGATAGGATTCCTGGCATTTTAAGGCAAAAAAAAATATATTGAAAATAATTAAATTATTTATTGAAATTCAGTCATTCACAACAATTTTTGAACCATTCATTCTATTTCAACTCTAGAAAAGTTGTACAAGTTTTTTCGAACTCGTTAGTTCTCATCAGTAGAGTATAGAAACATTCATTCATTATTTACAAGCCTATTCTTGATTTATTTTTACAATTAATTATTTTTTTATTTATTTGCTTTTATCATGATTAGAGAATATTATTTAGGTATTATGCAAATCACAACTTACACACTTTTTATTTATTATAAAAATACCTACTTTCTGTATATTGTTGCCCTAATCTGCTAGTCAGGTAAATATTTTAAAACACTCATTATTGGAGAATCAATCAAAACAACTACTCTTCTAGCTAATACTGACGAAGTATTGAATTACATGATAGGATTCTTAGCATTTTAAAGAACAAAAATATATTGAAAATACTTAAATCATTTATTCAAATTTAATCATTCGCACTTTTTTATTTAATATGAAATTATCTACTTTCTGTATATTGGTGCCTTAGTCGGGTCACGCTAATATACTACTTAGGAAAACACTTTAAAACACTCATTATTGGAAGACCAATCAAAACAACTACTCTTCTAGCTAATACTGACGAAGTATTGAATTACATGATAGGATTCCTGGCATTTTAAGGCAAAAAAAAATATATTGAAAATAGTTAAATTATTTATTGAAATTCAGTCATTCACAACAATTTTTGAACCATACATTCTATTTCAACTCTAGAAAAGTTGTACAAGTTTTTTCGAACTCGTTAGTTCTCATCAGTAGAGTATAGAAACATTCATTCATTATTTACAAGCCTATTCTTGATTTATTTTTACAATTAATTATTTTTTTATTTATTTGCTTTTATCATGATTAGAGAATATTATTTAGGTATTATGCAAATCACAACTTACACACTTTTTATTTATTATAAAAATACCTACTTTCTGTATATTGTTGCCCTAATCTGCTAGTCAGGTAAATATTTTAAAACACTCATTATTGGAGAATCAATCAAAACAACTACTCTTCTAGCTAATACTGACGAAGTATTGAATTACATGATAGGATTCTTAGCATTTTAAAGAACAAAAATATATTGAAAATACTTAAATCATTTATTCAAATTTAATCATTCACACTTTTTTATTTAATATGAAATTATCTACTTTCTGTATACTGGTGCCTTAGTCGGGTCACGCTAATATACTACTTAGGAAAACACTTTAAAACACTCATTATTGGAAGACCAATCAAAACAACTACTCTTCTAGCTAATACTGACGAAGTATTGAATTACATGATAGGATTCCTGGCATTTTAAGGCAAAAAAAAAAATATATTGAAAATAGTTAAATTATTTATTGAAATTCAGTCATTCACAACAATTCTTGAACCATACATTCTATTTCAACTCTAGAAAAGTTGTACAAGTTTTTTCGAACTCGTTAGTTCTCATCAGTAGAGTATAGAAACATTCATTCATTATTTACAAGCCTATTCTTGATTTATTTTTACAATTAATTATTTTTTATTTATTTGCTTTTATCATGATTAGAGAATATTATTTAGGTATTATGCAAATCACAACTTACACACTTTTTATTTATTATAAAAATACCTACTTTCTGTATATTGTTGCCCTAATCTGGGCACGCTAATATACTAGTCAGGTAAATATTTTAAAACACTCATTATTTTAGAATCAATCAAAACAACTACTCTTCTAGCTAATACTGACGAAGTATTGAATTACATGTTAGGATTCTTAGCATTTTAAAGAACAAAAATATATTGAAAATACTTAAATCATTTATTCAAATTTAATCATTCACACTTTGTTATTTAATATGAAATTATCTACTTTCTGTATATTGGTGCCTTAGTTGGGTCACGCTGATATACTACTTAGGAAAACACTTTAAAACACTCATTATTGTAAGACCAATCAAAACAACTACTCTTCTAGCTAATACTGACGAAGTATTGAATTACATGATAGGATTCCTGGCATTTTAAGGCAAAAAAAAATATATTGAAAATAGTTAAATTATTTATTGAAATTCAGTCATTCACAACAATTCTTGAACCATACATTCTATTTCAACTCTAGAAAAGTTGTACAAGTTTTTTCGAACTCGTTAGTTCTCATCAGTAGAGTATAGAAACATTCATTCATTATTTACAAGCCTATTCTTGATTTATTTTTACAATTAATTATTTTTTATTTATTTGCTTTTATCATGATTAGAGAATATTATTTAGGTATTATGCAAATCACAACTTACACACTTTTTATTTATTATAAAAATACCTACTTTCTGTATATTGTTGCCCTAATCTGGGCACGCTAATATACTAGTCAGGTAAATATTTTAAAACACTCATTATTGGAGAATCAATCAAAACAACTACTCTTCTAGCTAATACTGACGATCAGTAGAGTATAGAAACATTCATTCATTATTTACAAGCCTATTCTTGATTTATTTTTACAATTAATTATTTTTTATTTATTTGCTTTTATCATGATTAGAGAATATTATTTAGGTATTATGCAAATCACAACTTACACACTTTTTATTTATTATAAAAATACCTACTTTCTGTATATTGTTGCCCTAATCTGGGCACGCTAATATACTAGTCAGGTAAATATTTTAAAACACTCATTATTGGAGAATCAATCAAAACAACTACTCTTCTAGCTAATACTGACGAAGTATTGAATTACATGATAGGATTCTTAGCATTTTAAAGAACAAAAATATATTGAAAATACTTAAATCATTTATTCAAATTTAATCATTCACACTTTTTTATTTAATATGAAATTATCTACTTTCTGTATATTGGTGCCTTAGTCGGGTCACGCTAATATACTACTTAGGAAAACACTTTAAAACACTCATTATTGGAAGACCAATCAGAACAACTACTCTTCTAGCTAATACTGACGAAGTATTGAATTACATGATAGGATTCCTGGCATTTTAAGGCAAAAAAAAATATATTGTAAATAGTTAAATTATTTATTGAAATTCAGTCATTCACAACAATTCTTGAACCATACATTCTATTTCAACTCTAGAAAAGTTGTACAAGTTTTTTCGAACTCATTAGTTCTCATCAGTAGAGTATAGAAACATTCATTCATTATTTACAAGCCTATTCTTGATTTATTTTTACAATTAATTATTTTTTATTTATTTGCTTTTATCATGATTAGAGAATATTATTTAGGTATTATGCAAATCACAACTTACACACTTTTTATTTATTATAAAAATACCTACTTTCTGTATATTGTTGCCCTAATCTGGGCACGCTAATATACTAGTCAGGTAAATATTTTAAAACACTCATTATTTTAGAATCAATCAAAACAACTACTCTTCTAGCTAATACTGACGAAGTATTGAATTACATGTTAGGATTCTTAGCATTTTAAAGAACAAAAATATATTGAAAATACTTAAATCATTTATTCAAATTTAATCATTCACACTTTTTTATTTAATATGAAATTATCGACTTTCTGTATATTGGTGCCTTAGTTGGGTCACGCTGATATACTACTTAGGAAAACACTTTAAAACACTCATTATTGGAAGATCAATCAAAACAACTACTCTTCTAGCTAATACTGACGACGTATTGAATTACATGATAGGATTCCTGGCATTTTAAGGCAAAAAAAAAATATATTGAAAATAGTTAAATTATTTATTGAAATTCAGTCATTCACAACAATTCTTGAATCATACATTCTATTTCAACTCTAGAAAAGTTGTACAAGTTTTTTCGAACTCGTTAGTTCTCATCAGTAGAGTATAGAAACATTCATTCATTATTTACAAGCCTATTCTTGATTTATTTTTACAATTAATTATTTTTTATTTATTTGCTTTTATCATGATTAGAGAATATTATTTAGGTATTATGCAAATCACAACTTACACACTTTTTATTTATTATAAAAATACCTACTTTCTGTATATTGTTGCCCTAATCTGGGCACGCTAATATACTAGTCAGGTAAATATTTTAAAACACTCATTATTGGAGAATCAATCAAAACAACTACTCTTCTAGCTAATACTGACGATCAGTAGAGTATAGAAACATTCATTCATTATTTACAAGCCTATTCTTGATTTATTTTTACAATTAATTATTTTTTATTTATTTGCTTTTATCATGATTAGAGAATATTATTTAGGTATTATGCAAATCACAACTTACACACTTTTTATTTATTATAAAAATACCTACTTTCTGTATATTGTTGCCCTAATCTGGGCACGCTAATATACTAGTCAGGTAAATATTTTAAAACACTCATTATTGGAGAATCAATCAAAACAACTACTCTTCTAGCTAATACTGACGAAGTATTGAATTACATGATAGGATTCTTAGCATTTTAAAGAACAAAAATATATTGAAAATACTTAAATCATTTATTCAAATTTAATCATTCACACTTTTTTATTTAATATGAAATTATCTACTTTCTGTATATTGGTGCCTTAGTCGGGTCACGCTAATATACTACTTAGGAAAACACTTTAAAACACTCATTATTGGAAGACCAATCAAAACAACTACTCTTCTAGCTAATACTGACGAAGTATTGAATTACATGATAGGATTCCTGGCATTTTAAGGCAAAAAAAAATATATTGAAAATAGTTAAATTATTTATTGAAATTCAGTCATTCACAACAATTCTTGAACCATACATTCTATTTCAACTCTAGAAAAGTTGTACAAGTTTTTTCGAACTCGTTAGTTCTCATCAGTAGAGTATAGAAACATTCATTCATTATTTACAAGCCTATTCTTGATTTATTTTTACAATTAATTATTTTTTATTTATTTGCTTTTATCATGATTAGAGAATATTATTTAGGTATTATGCAAATCACAACTTACACACTTTTTATTTATTATGGGGACGGTAGCTCAGTGGTTTAGCGCGTCTAGCTTGCATACTGGCGTACCTAGCGAAGCAGGTTCAATCCCTGCTCATCGCGAAATAATTTTAATTATAAAATTATCCCCAAGAAGTAGTTCGGACTCCACTATAAGCTGTAGGGCCTCGTTTCTCTTTACCTAACACAAATTCATTCTGGATTTTCAAGGAGTTACTTCGGTGACTTGAGAAGCGGTTAAGAAAACAAAACAAAACAAACATTATAAAAATACCTATCTTCTGTATATTGTTGCCCTAATCTGGGCACGCTAATATACTAGTCAGGTAAATATTTTAAAACACTCATTATTGGAGAATCAATCAAAACAACTACTCTTCTAGCTAATACTGACGAAGTATTGAATTACATTATAGGATTTTTAGCATTTTAAAGAACAAAAATATATTGAAAATACTTAAATCATTTATTCAAATTTAATCATTCACACTTTTTTATTTAATATGAAATTATCTACTTTCTGTATATTGGTGCCTTAGTCGGGTCACGCTAATATACTACTTAGGAAAACACTTTAAAACACTCATTATTGGAAGACCAATCAAAACAACTACTCTTCTAGCTAATACTGACGAAGTATTGAATTACATGATAGGATTCCTGGCATTTTAAGGCAAAAAAAAATATATTGAAAATAGTTAAATTATTTATTGAAATTCAGTCATTCACAACAATTCTTGAACCATACATTCTATTTCAACTCTGGAAAAGTTGTACAAGTTTTTTCGAACTCGTTAGTTCTCATCCTATCATGTAATTCAATACTTCGTCAGTATTAGCTAGAAGAGTAGTTGTTTTGATTGATTCTCCAATAATGAGTGTTTTAAAATATTTACCTGACTAGTATATTAGCGTGCCCAGATTAGGGCAACAATATACAGAAAGTAGGTATTTTCATAATAAATAAAAAGTGTGTAAGTTGTGATTTGCATAATACCTAAATAATATTCTCTAATCATGATAAAAGCAAATAAATAAAAAATAATTAATTGTAAAAAAAACTATTAAGAAAATAATTATAAGAATTACATTTATAATGTTGTTATTATTATACTTACAATGTTGTTGTTTACTGTTCACAATGGCCTTTGCAATGACAAAGAGCTATGCAGGCAATTGCAGCTTTGTTACATACGCAATTCTTAGAGCACATCCGCACTTGATTAATTCCCTATAGCTTTTGCTTGCTTCCGGTATAGATATCCAAATTGGTTGCCATGTCTCTTCGTTTCTTTTTCATCCAAAGTTAGCCGGAGTAGGTGCATTTTGGAGTGATTTCAAACTGGTTAACAAGATGCATGTGAATCGTTCTATAAGTTCAAATGCCTTTGTTTTAGTATTACTGGCTGAAATGAATGTTTTGCAGAGCATATTAAATCCTTCAGTCCCTGGAGGGTATGCTTTCCATGTCTTCTATGCTGACTTTTTCCTCTTACCAAAAAAAAATGTGATGTAGTGTCTGAATCCGTGAAAGTATGGAAAAAGGGGAATGCTTGCCTCATATTTTCTCCGAGCTCTTGGCAGATGGCGTTGATATGATAATATCGGAAGTGCTTACCCTTACCAAATGCAATCCAAAGTTGAATATTAGGTTTATAAGTTTGTAGCTCGAAAAATAGCGCCTACTAGTACCACAATAACATCTGTGTCAACTGTACTTATGATAATGTTGGTCGCACCCTTTTGTAATGCATCCAATATATGAAGACACATTCTGGAATCAGCTTCTTCGTGCTCAGTTTCGGATATCGGTGCACCGCTATTCTTTTAAATAACAGATTTACCATAGGTGATGTATATTTCTTTATCTTCTTGTACGTCATAAGCTGCGACTGCATCACTTAGTAGGGTAAACAGTTCTGTCTTGTTCTCTGAATTCTCCAGGAATATAACAAAGTTTTTGGGGAGTGTGGTTTCCCTTGTGACTTTTCTCCTTTCTTCCTTCCCTCTCTTCACACGTGCAGCTTTCTTCAAACTGTCTGTCTTGTATATGTCCCATACAATATCGATCCTTAGGCAATCCTGAAGTTGTCTCTTGGTAAGAAGACCATATCACCAAATTCTCCAAATGTACATGCATCATATTTGGGAAGTGCTTGTACAATGGCAGGTCCATCAAATATTTTGGCATCAAAGTTTGGTTCATCGTGATTTTTAGTTAATGGTAGGCAGGACAGTAAATCTGATTTATTGTCAGTCAAACAAACAAACAAAAACTAATGAAAAAAAAATACCACTGCCAGAAACACTGGAAAAAAAATATGATGGCGTTATATTTAGAAAGTCTGAATGTTTGTATCTCGCAAAATATTGAAGTTACAAAATCAGATCTAGTCTATAACTGTAGTAAATTTAGTCTAGATTAAAACTGATTCGAATAGTGTTGCTGTAATAACCTGAGAAAAGTTCAAAACTTTGGAAGCTTGTATTTCGCAAAATATCAAAGTTACAAAAGCTCGAGCAAAAGCGACTCTGGTCTCAAATTGTAGCAAATTTAGTTTATATTAAATCCTTTTTGCTACAAACCCAAAAGTTGGGGAGATATTGGTAGAAACCAAATAAAAGTCGAAAATTTACAGTTACAATCCGAAGAAAACAACGATAGCGTCGTATTTCAAGATGGCGCACACTGAAATCGGGCACCCCCCCCTGAATTGATAACACTGAGGGTATATAAGAATTCTGCAAAATTTGGCGCTTTAATCCAGCAGGTCACGATTCTATCTAGTATTTGCTCTAAGCCACCACACTACTATGAGTCAGTCAGACTTGAAATGGAATGCTGGAACTTTCTTCTTTAAATTGTTTTGTTTCTGATATTTACAACATTTTAATAGACAAAGAAGATGTAGAACAAAAGAAATACGCTTATATTTCATGCGTTAACTATATGTAGACATTTTTCTCTCACTTCATTAGCTGGTTAATGTGAGCAACAGAACATGTTAATTTTGATATTAAACAAACAAACAACTAGCAGTATATAAAAGCATTCTTCACATTGAAAATGCTCATAATTGTTTTAGCAGGCCCCCAAAAGGGATAACGTACACATGCTTTTATTTGTCCCTTGTGGACAAGCTTGCTACTCTTTAGAAGATGTATATCTTTCGTTGTACTGTTTTTTAAATAAATCATGTGTATGAACACTCGAATTAAGTGTATATGCTTGTTAAGAGATTACTAAAATAGCCTCTTCAGCTAAGTATATATAATTTATAGTAACAGTAGTAGTTCTCTCCGCCAACGTATAAACCCATTTTGAAACTATCAAAACTTCTCGCAACTAAACAACAATTCATACTAAAAAATGTCCACTGTGTAACACGAGTTGCTGGTTTGTGGTAAGTTAAAAACGAATAAATGAAAAAACACAACATATTTTCCTATTATAGCGCTATGTTGATGTACAGCGTAGAATTCGTGATGTGAAATTAAAAACTACCTTTCATCAACAATTTTAAATTCATTGTTATCTGTTAATTTGTATTTGGCTTATAATCATTATTTAATTACTTGTGTTATGTATGTAGAAATATTTAATCGTATGTAGATCGAGAAAAGATAGGTATGTAAATAAAATTAAGAAGCACTAGTAGTATTTGGGGAGAATATTTCAAGATATAAATTATATAAATTAAATAAATAATAATCAATATTACGTTTTGCCATTAATTGCCTCCAGACGTTTTCTTGTAATCTTTTATAGTTTCATCATTTACGTCACATGAAAATATATTTTCTAAGCGACTTGTCTAGTTAGGAACAACGTAGGTGTAGATATTTAACAAACGCAGCTGCAGAAACTTAAAGTCCATGAAATTCGCCATATTTCAAATGTAATATCATAAGAAACAAAATACGCCAAACCATAGTATAGGTATTATAATATATAAAGTGGCCCAAAACAGCTAAGAAGTCTTCACTGTAAACAGTTCGACCAATCACATGACGGATAAAGACAGAAAGAGCACTACTGCATTTACCAATGTTCCAAGGTGACGGAAAATAAATAAATACGACTTTAGTACCATCATCTAGTAACGCTACATAGAACCACACGACAGATAGTGAAATGTACAAAAAACCGCTGCCCAAGGAATCACTATGTCAACATCCAGATTTTGTATTCAAATCTCTCACAACGAAAAAAATTCGTAAAAATAAATCCTTTAAGTGTTCTCAGTTTATAAGACCGAGTGAATGTCAAATATTAATAACTATTTAATAACTATTTATCCATATTTTAATGTTGTTTTCTCCTCCACCTCGTCCGACCTTGTCATCTCCTATCTCACCTTATCCCACCGTGTTCCACTCTGTCCCACTTTGCTCCATCTTGCCCCACCTTCCGTTAATTACCCTGAATTACCTCTGATTACCCCTAATCAACTTTCCCAGCTAATTACCCCTCACTAATTACCACCCAAGCCACGCTCTCCGTGACGTCACAAAAAGGGTGGAGGAAGAAAGCTTAAGTTCTACTATAATACCCTACTCCGGTAAACTTCAAAAAAAAAAATGTCTCGTACTTTCGAGAAATTTGGTGTAGCTTTGAGACAATCCAAGTCTCTCACAACGAAAAAAAATGTTGATACTATATTTGCACTCCAATATGTGGAAATAATTGTTTATAGAACTTTAATAATATAATATTTGAAATCACCCACCAATAACCCATAAAACGATATGTCACATCGGTAGAGGTAGTGGAAGGGGGTGGTAGTGGAGATGGAAGAAGTAAAAAATATGTTTGAGGCCTTTGGTCCTTGTACAGACACCAAATCACAATTTTATTTTTTTCACCCCCTTTAATATTGGGGTAAGGAGTGGTAATGGGGGTGAATAATGCCAAAAATTTTTTGGAGACCTTAGCGGATCTACCATGCGGAAAATTTATCAGTAGGTTGCCCCCACCAAAAGGAGTTAAAAAAATGAAAAATTATCAAAAACTTACCTTATTTTTTTATAGAAATGCACCGCCAATGACTTTAACCAATCTGACGTAACGCGGTACAACCATATCACTTTATCAGACTTGGGATTGACACTATTGACAGCAAAGCTGGAGAGGGTAGAAGTGACTTTTTGGTTTTAATCAAATCACACTACAAAAATAGCGAAATAAATCACAAAGACATTGCTAGTGAACTCTACAATAACAAGTAGATATAAGAGATATTTACTTAAACCCGTCAATAACACAAAACACCAACTTCGGCGGTACTTTGTACCTGACGGTGTTCGACCGAAAGAAACAAACGAGGCACTTTGACCGCACCCGCCGGTTTCACTTTTTATGCTAATTAAGGAAATGTAAACATCTCCGATATGTTCTTTCACAAGTAAGTTCGTCGCCCTATGACTGACCTAGCCAATAACAGTAGTGTATCTTCGTAAGTTTTAACCATTTTTAATATACTAAATTACCTCAGAGCTCTCTAAAATTTTGCAGGGACTTTCCCACATTGAAGACTAGTACACCATTTTATTTTCCGCATATCATGGCAAATCACGTTGTATACTAAATACCAATTTTATTGACTCTTACTTGCTTGATTTACCTATTTACCCTCATTTACATCAATAAACCCCCCAACCTTTCAACGGAATAAGATCAAAATATAATCTAGCTCCAAATCTCGTTAAAATGCGTACGTGTACCAAATTTCAAGTCAATATCTTAAATGGTTCAAGAGTAATCGTGCGCACAAAAAAAAGTTACAGACAGACCGACAGACAGAAACTTTTTTTTTGCTCAAACTTAAAATCTCGACGTTTCATGACATTCTGAGTCTATTTGAATAATTTTTTTTGCGGTACTATACTTCCACTGGATGTGGAAGTAATTATTTTAAAGCGTTTATTGATGTATATATATTTTACCTATTTAATTCTTATATTGAATTTAAGAATTTTAAAAGTTAAGTTGCGGTTGTTTAGTTAAGAAGAGGGTATTTATGCTCTGAGAGTTGGAATACGTGCTATAAAATTACACAGCCCCACAAAAAAAAAAAGTTCAAAGCAGCGTATTTTCGGTCGCTGAATCCGAATCCGTGGTCAAAAAAAATCATTAGCTAGAGCCAAAAAACACCCCTGAAATGAGGTAAAAAGAAAATTAAGCTACGAGAATAGTTGTTACATCTTAGTCAATCGAATTATACAAATTAAGGTTAAATAGCCAGCGTACATACAATAGATATGAAACACAACCCCAGGGCGAAAACCAGCCCCCATATATAAAAAAATCGATCCAAAGCAGCAATGACTGCTGAAAAAGCTCGAAATGTCTAAGTTTTGTTAAAGTGATAAGAAACTGCATCAGGTCCGACGTAATCTTCATAAACTGCCCCTATAGAGTTGACAACAACCATCTCTAAGTTTAAAAGACACGAGAAAAACAAGGAAAAATGTAAAATGCAACAGGATTTCTATTTTCATGGATGCTATGATTGGCTGAAATTGCATAGTACTCTAAAATAGAACTAGAAACTTACGTACCATCAACATCCTACAGAGTCAACCCTCAGAGGGTGTGAAAACTACCCCCTATATAAGATTTGACTATAAAAA
Source organism: Rutpela maculata (assembly GCA_936432065.2). NCBI lineage: Eukaryota > Metazoa > Arthropoda > Insecta > Coleoptera > Cerambycidae > Rutpela > Rutpela maculata. The sequence continues at coordinate 206,335,456 of OW386286.2, read as the reverse complement.
TTTACAATGACTTCTATAAAAATTCGAAACACCTGCGTCATGTGAAAGAGAGAAGAAACTAGACTATGTTCGACGCTGTGCTTAAAAACCACCTCCACGGTGTTGCGAGACGCCACCCATATAAAAAAATGAAAAAAAAAACTATGGAAATGAAACGAATAAGCAACAGTATAGCTTTTTCAGTAGTCACTGCAACATTTTTTTCGTGGCATCTTGAATTACGGTAGTTTACATCCTTTCTGGGGGTGTTACTTAATAACATTGATAGGACATGAGTTTCAAACTCTAAGTGTGCAACACGATTTTTGTCAATCATAGCATCCATAAAAATGTAAATCCGGCTAGTTTCTCTCTGTTTTTCCAGCATCCTATGGATATGGGGGTGGCATCTCGCAACCCCGTGAGGGTGGCTTTTAAGCACAGCGTCGAACATAGTCTAGTTTCTTCTCTCTTCCACACAATGCAGTGTATCGAATTTTTATAGAAGTCACTGTAACTTTTTATAGTAAATTAAGTAAATCTTACATAGGAGGTAGTTCTCACACCCTCTTAAGGTTGACACTGTAGGATGTTGATGGTACGTAAGTTTATAGTTCTATTTTAGAGTATTACGCAATTTCAGCCAATCATAGCATCCATGAAAATAGAAATCTTGTTGGATTTTACGTTTTCTCTTGTTTTTCTCGTGTCCTTTGAACTTAGGGGCGGTTGTTGTCAAGGGGCAGTTTATGATCACTTTAACAAAATTTCGAGCTTTTTCAGCAGTCATTGCTGTTTTGGATCGATTTTTTTTATATGGGGGATAGTTTTCGCCCCTCCCTGAGAATGTGTCATATCTATTGTATGTACGCTGTATTAATTTGTATAATTCAATTGATTAAGATGTAACAACTACTCTTGTAGCTTAATCTCCTTTTTACCCCATTTCAGGGGTGTTTTTTGGCTCTAGCTAATGATTTTTTTTTGACCCCGGATTCGGATTCAGCGACAGAAAATACATAGAGGTAACATGGGTCTGGTTCGCTGCTTAAAATTTTTTTTTTTGTGGGGCTGTGTTAACGTAATGCACAGTTTTGATTTTCCGAATCATTAACGTGTTAATATTTTGTAATGAATTACTGCCGTGAGTACATTTCTGCCTTCCCAGATTGAGTGTGTAGCTTTGTCATTTGCGCCAATACATGTAATAATAATGGGGAATTTCGGCATTTTTTTTTTAATTTAAAAATGAGTTCTTTAGATTAAGAGAAGAGTATTTTTTTTAAAGCAATATAAACGTGAAAAAAAATTGTTAAAGATTAGTTATATATTTTCCCCTAAAAATGTATGACGTATGTAAACGTAGTTAGAAAATTTTAGGCTTACTATAAAAAGGATACCTACCCTGGCAAAGGAGTTTAGAAGAAGAAGCTAACCTAAAATTCTTAATTGTCATCTGAATTTTAATTGCTGTCAGTCTTGTCTCGGTCAGTGTCGTTTCTATTATCTTATGCTTGTTGTGTTTATTTGTTGTTCTGCGTTGTAATTATCTTGACTTATTTTATTGCTTGTTGTTGTATTGTTACTTTGTTTATATACTGTTTGAACATTTCACGTATTCATATTATTGCTTATTGGTTTTGATGTTTTTCAAGTTAACATAAAAGGATTGACATCCGGTAAATTTTCGGAACATGCTTCCACAAAACCACTTTCCATTCTTCTTTGCATAATAATTAAAACCCATCAAGGATTGGTGTTGACATATGGCAACACAGATTGTACCATTTTTATCTGCTCAGAATTAATTGGTTTGACTATTCTCCAATAGATACACACTACAGCTAAGTTTGTATTGGTATTTAGCAACATAAACAGAGTTTATAGTAAATTTGTTAGCAATAAAAACGTGTTTTTATTAGTGAATGCAATAAGATTTGCGAAAAATGGATTTCAATCTGATGTAAGTATAAACAAGAAAAATTTTTTTATTCCAGTCGAATTAGACATCATAAAAAATTTTGCGCACTGCGGACTTTTTTTTGTAGAAGTTATTTAAGAGGGCATAATAAGCAAGCACAGAAAACTACACCCTGCTACACCATGTGCGTCCCCTATTTTTAGCGGTTGAAACTCTGAAATTTTACTTATGTGTCCATATCTGTTTCCCTATTGCCCTGCCCGTAGGGCTCTTTACCGAGTTACATTTTTTGAAGATTCATCCCTCCTCTACATAATATGTATATTACATATTTGCCGTATGACAAACGGTTTTGGCTGTACGAGGCCGGAAAGGTCGCGCTGTCCGTATTTGGGGGTCTTCCGTACAGGACACACGGCTATTATTTCCAATCTACAATACTACACATACTAATTCCCTCAAGGAGGGATGATGATTTGTGAAAAAATTTTCATCGAATACCGCTCGGTTTTCATGATACGGGATGTTGAAGTTTTGAAAACCGTTTTTTAAAAAAAAATTGAACCTACTTTCATGCATGTACGACCCTAATATAAGAAAATTTACGTTGGTTTCATTTTAATTCAATCGTTGCTTTAGGAGCTAGACAGCAAAATATGCCAAAAAATGGCTATTTTGGTATTGTTGTATTAAAAAAACCAAAACCAGTATAATTCTGGTAAATGTTTTTGTTTATCCTAAAAGTCCAATTCATTGCGCATAGCAAATGTGTTTTTGTATTTAAGTAGGATCAACACTTATTGTGTAATAACAATGTATATCATATGTTCTCCAGTCTCCTTTTTCACATTTTTTTTTGCGACCTTATGGTTCATAGTAGGGCAGAAAGCATTATACACGTAGACAGGGCACGTAATAGCGTGTTAAAATGGGTCACTTGTTAAAATGCGATAGGACGTACCATTTTCGAGTAAAACGCACTTGTTTGGTTATGTTTGCTTTGAGTTTTCATTGTGTTCTGAATTGTGATCTGATAAATAAATTCTACATTTTGGTGTTTTCTTTCTTAGGAGTTTGTTTTTTTAAAACATTTTCCGATGAAATGGACATATAATAGCTGTTTCTCGAGGAAGGTAAAATTACTGTGGATTTTGTTATAGACACAAAATAAATTGCAATGATGATTCGAGACAAGCGTGAACCTTCAAATAGGGGAGTGAGAACCCCCCATTCTGTCCGAGTCCCTTCATTGTTTCATTAGCAATGTCCCTCATAAACATAAAAAGCAAGAAGCAACACATAGTTTTATTTTTTCGTAGTCAGCGGTGAGTATTTACTAGTCAGTCGATGAAAAGTGTGATCTGAAATAATTTTTTGCAAACAAGTGCGTTTTACTCGAAAACGGTACGTCCTATCGAATTTTAACAAGAGATCCATTTTAACACCCTAATATGTGCCCTGTTCAGGTATATATTGCTTTCTGCCCTACTATGAACCATAAGCCCGCAAAAAAAATGTGAGAAAGGAGACTGGAGAACACATGACTTAAATCGTTATTACACAATAAGTGTTGATCCTATTTAAATACAAAAACACATTTTCTATGCGCAATGAATTGGACTTTTAGGATAAATAAAAACACTTACCAGAATTATACTGGTTTTGGTTTTTTTAATGAAACAATACCAAAATAGCCATTTTTGGCATATTTTGCTATCTAGCTCTTAAACCAACGAATGTATTAAAATGAAACCAACGTAAATTTTCCTATATTAGGGTCGTACATACATGAAAAAAAAATGAGCAAAAAAAAGTAGGTTCACTTTTTTTTTTAAAAAAGGGGTTTTCAAAATTTCAACATCCCGTATCATGGAAACCGCGAAGTATTCGATGAAAGTTTTTTCACAAATCATCATCACTCCTTAAGGGCATTAGTATGTGTAGTATTGTAGATTGGAAATAATAGCCGTTTGTCCTTTACAGAAGACCCCCAAATTCGGACAGCGCGACTTTTCCGGCCTCGTACAGCCAAAACCGTTTTTCCTACGGCAAATATGTAACATACATATTATGTAGAGGAGGGATGAATCTTCAAAAAGTGTAACTTGGTAAAGAGCCCTACGGGCAATAGGGAAAAAGATATGGGCACATATGTAAAATTTCAAAGTTTCAACCCCATCGTGTAGCAGGGTGTAGTTTTCCGTGCTTGCTTATTATGCCCTCTTAAACAACTTCCACAAAAAAAAGTCCTCAGTACGCAAAATTTTTTATTATGTCTAATTCGACTGGAGTATTGTAGCATAAGAACGTTGAATTTAAAATAATAGTTTGATTAATGTATGATCTAATTAATGATGTTGCAATAATGAGATTTAATTAAAAAATCACAAAAGTATAAAAGATGAATATTGAGTGTTGCCGTATGGCAACACGAGTCCTATCGGATACTTGTTTTTTGATATAACTATTTAACTAAATTTAACTATTTTCTTTTGCCAGTGGTGGTCTGACTCTCGAAGACGCACTCCAAATGGCATATGCAGATGATTTGGATGTTGACCAAATTTATATCGAGCCTCCGGATATGGGGTACTGTAACAGACGAAGATTCTGGCGAGGAAGATGAAGGTTGACTTGTTGATAATTTATCTCGAAATCAACTGAATGCAAATGTTCAACTTTCTGTCAGAAATTCGCATAGTGATGATGTTGGAAACGTAGCTCTAAGTATCGACGATGTGGGAAAAGTAGATTATTCCAATATTGAATGGATCAAAGGTGATGTGGAAGAAGGTCCACGAAATATTTTTGATTCAGATTATGAAACGTTTAAAACATTATCGCCGGTAGAAATGTTCGAATTATTCATAGACAATGATGTACTAGCCTTACTGATAGAAGAATCAAACAAGTGCGTGCAATTTAGAAATATGCCAAATCCTCACATGTTTGGCATATTTTTAAATTTTCATCGCAATTCTGATTTTGTCGGGATATTGTCAGCTACCTGGAAAGAAAGCCTATTCTAATGGAATACTGATGGAGATCTTGGTAACCAACTGGTAATAGAAGCAATGAGGAGGGACAGGTTTTTAACAATTTGGCGCTACCTTCATTGTGCTGATAATAATTCATTAGATCTAACTGATAAATATTATAAATTGCAAGCACTGAGTGATCTATTATGCCAGAAGTTTTTAAAATGGTTTGTTTCTGAGGAAGACTTAAATTATGACAAGTCTATGGTAAAATATTTTGGGAAGCAAACTTTACAAAACATGACAGTGTGAAGGACTCGCGTTGCCATATGGCAACACATCTATTTAAGAAAAAAAGCAATATATTTAATAATTTGCTTCGATAAACTTATTAATATTGGGGTTTGGGCTAAGAATATAATAAGACAGTAGTAAAATTTTTGAAAAATTTTATTCCGTCCTTGATGGGTTAATAAGTTCTAAGACAATAAGAATTTACAATTAATTCGTCACAAAACGTTTAGGGACTTTTTGAGACCAAAATTTATGGGTTTTAAAAAGTGCAACGAACTGAAAATAATTGTTTAAAATATTACTGGTAAGTTCTGAATATATTACATGTTCATATTAATACTTGTTTTTAAATATTTAGACAGAACTGAAATTCCCCACTGTTTTACCTCCTTGGTAGGCATGGCAATTCTATTTACATTTATTTTCCGCAGTGATAATTACTTTGCAACTATGTTTTTGCCATTGAATTCTGTATTTAATTTAGGTCTGTATGAGCTATATATATTACAACCTTTATATGTAATATTTGCTTAAAGGATCTTCTGTCTAATTAAATTCTAAGAGTTGCCTAAATGTTGGTTGTGACATATTCTTAATTTTTCTGTTTCTTATTGTTTCTATTTAGTTTTTTTTACTAACGTAATATTTTGACAATGACAAGCCTGGTCGCATTAAATGCAATAACTATGTATTGCCACCAAACGCTAAAGCTTCGGTTGCAACAAACACCAGCTGAAAGACTTATTCCTACTCAAAGAAGCTCTCGTGGTCGTATGTTGTCGTACGTTTTCTTGAAAACGAGTTGGTCAATTTAATTTTTCCATTTTTCCATACATCAAAGGAGAGTATTTATCAAGAGTCGCAATTTTAGCTATCAAAAAGTAGACACTGACTGAAGATTTCAAAGTTTGGGTAGCTAATTGTAAAAAGGTGAGTTATTACAAAATCATTTCTATATACTATTTTATGTCCCACATTACATCTAGAAATTTATGGTTAGGTTCAACCGTTACAATTTTTTATTTAGAAAATATCGGAGATGGGAAGACGCCAAATTGCACGTTATACAGATATACAGTGTGACCCATTTCGAACTTGAATTCATTGATAACAGTTGTATTTATTGCTCGATTTCGATCGATTTAAAAAAAAAAGTTCAACAACAAGAACTGCATTCTAAGACGAAACATCAAAGCAATCAAGACTTGCAGCGATTTTTAGTGGTACTAAAACTAGAGAAATTGTATTAACGATAAGAAAATGTGAGCATACCTTCAGCACCCTCTTACATGGGTTTGTACAAAATTTCATCCAGAAACACAAAATGTTAAAAAGTTTATAGGTAAATTAAGAATAACAATGTTATTATTAATTTACTGTTACAAGAATTCTTAGAAAAAACAATTGGCAAAATTAATTTTATTAAAATCACTATTCAATGAAAATATAATAGGGTCGATAACATTGGCCTACAGTAATCTGCATTATGTTCAATTTGTGTGAATGTTGTCGTTTTATTACTCTATCAGGATTTTCATAAAATCTCTATCGTGAACTTTGGGATGAAACTAGTTGGTTGATGACAAATGACTTAAATGAATTTCATTCCTCTTTCTTAATTTTTTGTAAGTTTGACAGAAAAATATTTGTTGAAATAATCAAACACAGTTGTTGACTGTCAGTTAATGCCAGAATAAGATTTTAGTGCTAATAATTTCTAAAAATTATTTGATAATATTCATTAGCAATTATGGAGCCGCTTAGTTTCAGGAAAAATATTGAGATAGTTCGTTTTGTTGGTGACAATACTCGTTCGATAAGGGAAGTAACTATTGAATTTAGTACTAGACATGGATCTACAGGAGTCAACAGTAACTAACGTGTACAATATAAATAAAGTTTTTCAATGAAACGTGTACTGAGTCAAGACGCATTATCAAATACAGAAATAAAGGATATCGTGCAGCTAGGATATAATGACTAAATTGTGGAATATGTAATAATCCAAAATCCAGCGAGTCTAGATTTAAATGTTCTGAGAGAAAATACTGTAAGATGAAGCACAAGAAAACAATATGAAACCATTTAACCCTAAATTATTAAACACGAGACAGAAAATGAAGAAATAAGAATAATTTTGTTTATGGATCCAGGGAAAGTACCTCAACGATACCAAATTTCTACGCAAAATTCTTTTCACCGACGAAGCCACTTTTACCGGAGAAGCTTCATGCTAAAATGCTACTAACGGAGCAGCTTCATGCCAAAATTCTCACTACTGGCCACTCCACAACCCTGAATGGGTCATCAGCCGTAGAACACAATATTCTCACAAAATAAACGTAAGGTGTCAATAACAAGATTTTTGGTACGTTTTCTTTGAAAGCAATTTAAATAAATTTTATTTTTCAATTTCTTAAGAAATACATTTTCGGAAGCAACATATAGTTTACCTACTAATGACTGTCTTAATTTGAAATTCCAATTTCGATAGGTGTTCTGTGCCTAACGCAGTAGTAGTTAAATTTTATTCTTGAAAACTTGTGGATATGTCTCAGTAGTCTCTCAGTTAGATGGCAACCTAGATCACCGAATTTAATACCCGTTCACTTTTTCCTTTGGGGTATAATTAAAGAAAAAATTTATAAATCAAGATTTAAATATACGATGAATAGTTTAGGTGATATTTTGAAAAAACTATTTTTTTATAATTTTTGACGGACTGTAGCCCCTAAACTATTAGTCCTACAAAATGACGTCTGTCACATAAATTGTAGAGAATTTAGTGCTCTGCAAAATTGCCATTTGACATTTTAATGAACGATCAACTGTTTACGTAATTATCAGCAAAAAACTTTTTCATAACTTCGACGCGCTCTAACTCGTAAAAGTGTACTTTTATGAAAATGAGGTGCTGAACGGATTTATAGAATTATAATGCTGAACAAAATTCGCGAGATATTTGCATTTGAACTTTGAAGATGGCGGCTAACGCCAATCACCGCCGACCCCGCAAAATGCTCAGGAGACAATCTCGAACACTTTAAAAAAGAAAAATTGACTTACGTTCTTTTTGCATTACGAACCCACTTTTTCTACCTACCTTTACCTTTTACCTACCTAATTGGACTACTAACTCAAAAGATATCCTGTATGTGAAAACTCAATTGTCCTGGTACATTTATTTCTGGGTATACGCATTTTTTTAACTTGTTTGTACCAGGGTTTGTGTACATCAAGCATTATTAACAAAATGAATTTCACTCGGTAATCCATGACATTGACCACACGAGATGTGCATGTCTAATACTTAGATTCGTAATGTCAATAAAAGCAATGGACAAATTATTTACACGCACACAATGCAAATGAACGCTTCTCGAATTAATAGCATCGTGTACGACACACTGTTTATACAAAATGATTGCGGGATTGTCCTAATTTCTATATGCGGAATTCGAAATAATTAAATATAGATCCATTTCCAACAAGCTCGTAAAATAATTACAAGGGAAGCTTGAACAATCATTCACCTAGTACTACATCACGTACAATAAGGTTAACCTGATTCTCAATTTGATTATTTGGATGAGTTATACTGAAGTAGGTAAATGTAGGATCAACTATATTGTTAACATTGTCCACTACTTGAGGAAGCTTACGTATAACAAATGAATATGCAATTGCAGTCAAAAATCTTTTAAATATAGGAGTCAAATAAAACTTAACTTGATTGAAACATATCTAAAATTGTAGACATATTTTGAAAGCCGCAAGAGATATTCATTCTACATCCATTAAAATTTTCATATACCCACTGTTGCTCGTGCGATAAAACGAACCATCACTTCAGTTCTCAAAATTGGTCCACCAGTTTAGGCTCTACACGATAACAGGTAAATACAGTTACATAGAGATATGCAATATACATGCACATATAAAAACAAAGTAGGTGCTCATATAGTTCAAGAGCTAGGTGGCTTTTTCAGCATATTATGAGAATTACCATTTGAAAATCAGTGGAATTACGTCATTGTTACAGGGTTCAGCGCCTTCGGTCTATCACGCTAGGTGGTACCGGATTCTAACCGAGATAAAATTCCTTCGGAATAGTGGCCCCCTCTCTGCCTTCAGTGATTCCTCATATCCTGGAACCGCTCTCGCTTACCGTCAGAATATCAGATCAATCTTAGTGTTAAGTGTTAAAAATGATCTGCCTTCGCAGATCCTCCCCTTACTTCCCTACTTCGTTGAAACGATGAGAGGTTTAAGTTTCTTTCGTCCACTTCCTTGATTTTCATGACTGATGTTATCGTGTCCTCCAAGAGTTGCCAATTTTCCTCCGATTCTAGCATCCTCGACATCATGTTATGGGCCGCCTAGTCTATCGACTCGTAGCATTTCTTCTCTCCACCTACTACACTGGAACACGGCAATCTTCCCGATGTCGTAGACGTACTCTGCAAAGCATCCGTGACCTGTTAGGACCTAGGTAAAGTAGTACCCAACCTCCCCGTGCCTTCTCTCCACCCATATTTTAATATCTGGAATAAGTTTCCTCATCTTCCCTTACTCAAGAAATTTCATCTCTCCTGCCACCGCTGATAGAGTCTATGATTGGCCTCCTTCCTGCCAATTTCCTCGTATATCTCTCACCTTTCTTTTGCTAGAAGGATGACGGGGGATCCCTGCCACTATTAGCACTGCCTCGTAGGAGACCGTCCTGTAGGCACTGCAGACTCCCAGTGCCGCACATATCGCTGTACCTTGGCCAGTCTTCTTCGCGTTCTTTCCACTACCATCGCACTTACCGATATCGGGGCCGCGTACAGAAGAATGGATTGCACCATGCTGCACAGCACTCTCTTCTTGCTGGCCGCCTTCGGCTGGTGTTATGGATCAGTGTGCCTATGGCCGTTGCCACTCGCTCAGATTTTTCCTCCATTTTCGACACATTCACCCCGTATGTCAACTTCGAATCAAGTCGTATGCCCAGGTACTTTATCGACTAGTTTGGGCCGAATGTCCAGCTCCTCTACTCTTGTTTTCACGACAGGGAGATTCCTTTTTCGGTTTTCCAGGGGCAAGCTCCAGCTTCTTGCCCCTTATCCATCTCCATATTTTTGTAATGGCCCTATTAGCCACCTCCTCGATTTTCCACGCTGTTCTGGCCGTGACCGCCATTGTCAGATCGTCGGCATATCCGACCACCTTAACGTTCTTCAGTTGGGGTAGGTGCAATGCATCATCGAACATTATATTCCATTATCTTTCCTGTGGAAGACCACAAGTTATATTCCTTCACCGGGTAGCGCCCTCTACCCAGTCCTGTCCACCTGTTCTCGAGGTAGCTCTTTGCTATCCTGAGCAAGTATGGTGCTATTCTCAACTTTAATAACTTCTTACCTAGGTCGCCCTAATCCGCATTATTTAAATCGTTCCGAACATCCAGCGTTACTACCGCACAGATCTTCTTGGCCCTCATAGCCTCCCCAGCTGTCTCGGTTAGGCGTCTTATCATTCCTATATCGTGGATCTACCTTTCTTAAAACCAATCTCTGTGTCCGATAACCCTCCCTTCTCTTCAATGCCTACCTCCAGTCTCCCCAGAAGCAAATATTCCATGAAGTTTCCCATTGTATCGAGCAGGAAACTCGGCCTATATGAGGAAGGTTCATCTGGTGGTTTGTCCCCTTTCTTCATCAGCACCAGTCTTGCCTTCTTCCATTTCACAATTTTTATGCCTAAAATGAATGAAATAAGATATCCAAAAACTGTTGTCAGGAAGGCTGTCGGAGAGATTAAAAAGTTATAAAAAATGCGTGACACGTGATATAATGGAGTCACGTTAGACGTAAAACAGCTAAAACGACGGAGAATGGTTAGCCAAGACCACGTTCGAATCATCCTTATTAAAAATATTAATTGCTTTACAACACAATTTATTATTTACCTAGCTTTCTTAATCCGTAAGAGGGCGCACACGTATTTTTTCCAAAAATTTGGGGGAGCTCATCACCCGCATCACAAAATCTGAACTTTCCGATGTTCTTTTTTGGGGGGAAGTTCAAGGTCATTGATACATCGATCAGTATTCTTCTAAATCCCAAACTAGTATATGCTAAAAATCGAGACAGAAGCGCATCCAGTCGATATCCGGACAATACATTAAAAATCGGGATTATCCAGGCGAAATTGGGACGGGTGGCAACCCTGCTTAATAATAGAATACAATATATTGGGTCAGTTATATTGTTTTTATTAATAAAATATACATATTTACGAAGCATCTTACCTGCTGTTGAAAATTAGACGATATTAAAATATTTATCAATAAATCATTATTAATGCTTTATAATTTGCCGACGGTCATTACATTATGCAAATCAATATATATTTTTGTCTACAATACATTTTAAGCACAATCTATTATTTTTAAAATAATGTTTACACATTAGCGCTATGTTTATGTGATGTAAAAAGCGATATAAAAGTATTAATATTTGAACTTACTTCGGTTAGAAAGCTAAATGAAAAATGTGTTTTTAATGTTTATAATTTGTGTTTGGAAATAATGGAATAATATCATAATACTCTGGAATTCTTACAATGAAATGAACAATAATGTTCTATTTTTAATATATATTTGTTTACTTATTTATTTAATCGTACATCAATATACAGTGGTACAAAACTATTTATTGGATGAAAAGGTCACATAACCTTACCTAAATGACAAAGTGTATATAGACTAGTTAAACAAAAAAGACATTTAGACTGTAACAGTATAAAGCCTACTGTTAGGCAAATATTTTATTATGCATAATTTTAACTAAAAAAAGTACCTATATAAAAGAATATATTTTTCAGCAAGACTAGTAATTCCAAATTATTCAAGTAATCGGCTGATTGATTACTAATTAGTGGATATACAGGGTGTTTGGTAAGGCGATGCCGACCCTGAGCAAGGAGGTAGAGGGGGCCATTTGGCATCTATATGACCAAACATACCAATATCAAAAATGTTACGGCTTTTTTTTATATTTCCGATTTTGTACTTTTTAAGAAAATTTCCGTATTTAATCATTTATTTAAGTATTACGTACTAAATTTAACTTCTGATATTCTGAAATATCTTTATCCGAAATACATAAACTTCCAAAAATAATAAATAAAAATAAAAAATCTGTCGCCTTTAAAAAAATGACATTTATTAGAAGAAAATTGTAATGGTAATTAAAACTGTCGATTTTCGAAGTCTTACAAAATTTAAAAAAAGTCATCTAGATATTACAATTACTTTCAAAACTTCTCTATTGCATCCTCTTTAAGTGGCAATATCATACATACCATCAAGTTTTACCAATCACTAAAAATAGACAAAAGACTATCAATCGGTAACAATTTTTCATTTAATCAAAAATTAAATATGCGCGTTCTTTCAACAAAAAGCTATCGTTTCAAAAACACTCAAAACCAGTCATTCGTTTGTTAGTAATATCACTGACAGCTGTCAACGCGGACACTTTCGTATTTATAGTGTCTTTAACAAAGTTTATAGCTATTCTCAGTATTGTGTCGTTTTGTACTGATAATTTGTTTTAAATTTCTGAAATACTGAGTAAAATTAATTTCAGTGGCTACTTTTAGTAGGGTAAAACTTGATGGTATGTATGATATTGCCACTAAAAGAGGATACAATAGAGAAGTTTTAAAAGTAATTGTAATATCTGGATGACATTTTTAAAAAAATTTGTAAGACTTCAAAAATCGACACTTTTAATTACCATTGCAATTTTCTTCTAATAAATGTTATTTTTTTTATAGGCGACAGATTTTTATTATTTTTATTTATTTTTTGTTGTTTATGTATTTCGGATAAAGAAAAAACATATTTCAGAATATCAAAAGTTGAATTTAGTACGTAATACTTAAATAAATGATGAAATATGGAGATTGTCTTAAAAAGTACAAAATCGACAATATAAAAAAAACCGAAACATTTTTTTAAAAAACCGTAACATACGTCCCTGTTCAGGGTCGCCAGGTCGGCATCGCCTTACCAAACACCCTGTATACATTCAGTTTCCAAGTATATGTTGCCGGGTAATATAAAGAGTGTAAAAGCTGTGGTAGCAAAATGAAATGCACGTCTTTAAAGATGGCAAAATTATAGAGAAAACCGCCTTATGCATAGGTAAGATAAAAAGTTCATTTTCATAAAAGTCACTCGAAAGCGAGGTCATGTCACATAAACACACCACAGATAGTAGACAACCCCCAAATCCAAAGCCAAGGCTGTCCGGAAGGGGGTTACACATTCGGAAAAACGCATACATACATCCACACCCACCGGTGTTGTCAATACCGGGGCTGGGGGTCGAACCCAGAGCGCGGTAGCGAGTCGATCAGCGTATTCGCCACTCAATACGCCTTAACCGATTGAGCTACCGTGCCATACCCTATATTAAACCTTCGTACGGCCGCCGGCCGGTACGTCGCCGTAAAGAAGGCAGGAAAGCAAAACTCATATATTGTTGAACTTCTTGTGAATCATATAATCAATAAAAGGAACCTTAAAGCTAACTAACCACTAGTGTCCCAAAATTTTAGTTCCTTCATAAACTTCTGAGGAAGTTGTGTGAATCTTTTTACCTAATCGATTGCTATTGCACTCTCTCCACTGTTTGGTGGCAATAAACGCTCTCTACAAAAATCGGTCGTCCTTGCCCTACTTGGGGAGGCGATTCAATTAAAATTTTCATATTTTCTTCACATAAGATATTGCATAAATGTTATTATTTGAACTGTTACATTTTACTGATGAATGATTAACTTTAAGTCTTCTCCTTCCAGGCTTTTGTATGTTAGATCGGAGTTGAATATCGGATGTCTCCTAAAAGTCTATAATTAAATACACCAATCGGATTGCGAAAGCTCGAGAGGGATTTTCTATGAAAGTTATTAAGAGATCTCTAAACACAAGATCCATTACCAAATTGGTAGAGAAGGCAGTCAGTAATATACGGTAAGTACAGCTTTTACTTTCCTCGTCTATCAAATAGCTCTTAAATAATAGAATTCAACCGGGAGTAGAAGTATCCACACACAATCAAGGGAGAACGCAACTGACTAACTAAATTGGTGCCGCGTTCACCAGACACTGCCTGTAAGGTTCTTCTACAAGAACTAACCCCAAATTTAGATATTACAATATACGCTTTCCTCCGGCCCAATTTGTAAGGCCCACTGGAAAAATTTTTTAGAATGCAAATCTGCAATAAAAAATTGATATTTCCATTAAAAAAAAAAAGTTGAGGGGCCAGGACCGTATCAAGGGCCCGGACCGGGTACTAAACCATAGCATTAGATGACCCCCATCGAATCCTACAACCTTTATTTTAGTCTCTTTTCAATTGATAGCTTAACCGGCGAGATAATTGTGATTTCAATTGTTGGTATTGGGCCCGAGTAAGGCCCACTGGAAGAAATTTTTAAAAATCATATTTGAACGTATTTCTTTCCGAAGAATTAGATTCTGCGATAAAAAATAGGGATTCCCATCTAAAAAAAAAGTTGGATATCACAGGGCCTCACCAAAATCACGGACCCGGTGCCCACAGAATCAGATGGCATCCTTAGAACCCAACAACTTTTGTAGAAGTCATTTCTTAATTGGTGGCTTACACGACGAGATATTTGCAATAATAGATTAAAATGGTGGGAGTGACAGCAATGCCCATCGTACGCTGATAAATCAACCAATCAATCAGATATTTGCAAAAAAAGAAATGTTTTAAGTTTTTATATTGTTTCTAAAGCGAGCGCTGTAAACGGACGAAAAGGTTTGAATGTCATATAAGTCTACGGAAATAGTATATGAGTAAATATTTTTTAATTGCTGATTACTTACATTAACAAAATGGCGATGATTTTTATGACGCAAAAGTGATCTCCACGAGGGGAGTTTTATATTTACCTTAATTAGGCCTCTTTAGTCTCCAAGAATTAATTTGTATTTTTGCCTGTCGGCTGCTCAGTGCTTTCGGTGGGTAGTGGGTAAGTCGTGATGTAAAATTAAATTGATAAATATTGCACAAATGATTTGTTATTAACAAAATGGAATTTATCAATTATATCATTAACTCAGTTGATTAGCTGTCTAGCAAGATGACTGTAGGTAAAAGATACTTTAAGCAATAAAACAATTTATTTATAGATAACCACAATTAATGCGAGCGCCAGCTGGTAATAAGTATATGAAGGACTCATTAACCGAAATTAACAAAGGCCCTTAATACCTCATTAACAACACATTTATATGCATCAATTGATAAGATAAATATACGCAGAAAATTATAATTTTTAGAAACCTTGGCTTTTTGGCTTTGGAAATGTCTGAGCTGAGAAATAAAAACCACAAATTCCAAACAAGAATATATTACAAAAAATGTAGACAATATTTAATTAAACAAAATTACCTAATATCACAGATTTTTAAAACAATAGAATTAAAGTTCCTGAAGGGCGGAAGAATTATGCTAAGTAAAATCTAGTAATATGATTAAAAAAATTGAGGTTAGGTAAGCCAGAATGGCAATAAAAAAATGTAACAAAATTCACTTAAGGTGATTTTCACGAGTACAGATATTTATTATCTTCTCGAAAATAACCAGTAAATAAAACCTAACATTTACATAAAACTGCAAAAGAAAACTGGTATTCGGTGACGTAGTACGATAAGACCTGGTGAGTAGCTGGTTGAAATTAAGAAAATCAGACCTGGTACAATTACCTCAGTTCCTTAAAGCGTCTGTAAATACCATCCTGGACTATCTAGATGAAGGCTAAGATTTCTGCCTCTGGACAATAATCAGTAAATTTTCGTGGTCCTTGATATCCTTCGGGTTAGGTTACAATAGACTGGAACTTATGACACAGATTCGTTGTCCGTTACGTAACGTTCTCTGGTTAACTCAGCAAGGACTCTCTTCTTGGTCTCGTTCATAAAAGAAATATACCAGTGTTTTAGAAAATACAATAATGAAAATTATTATGTAAGGCTTAGCTTACTAGCCGGGAAAACAATAAATTTAACAATGAGAGTTCGATGAAAGAAAAACACTCTACTAAGAGAAAATAATCCGAGCAAAAAATATACTCTAGAAATTATTATAATTACTGTTTAAAAAACAATTATCAAATACAAGTTAACATATGTAAGTCAATAAGGAATTATTACTTAAAATGCAATGATTGAGTGTCATAAATCTTATAAACAAAAAGGAAAATCCCAAAAGATTTATTTAATATATTTTTTTAATTAATTATTACGGAAAGTAATATAGGTAATGACATTCAGTTTTAATGAGATAATACGCAGAAGGCAAAAGTTATGTTTCAATTAAGCAATCTTTGACATGGTTCGAGTTTATTAAGAAAACTATGAACAAATTATTACGGTAAATTTATGATTTACGTTAAATCGAGAATAAAAATAATAAAGAAAATAAGGACTTGTATGCCTAGTTTATATGCTGAATTTTAAATTAAGCAACAGTAATTCTGCCAGAGATATATAAAGATAAAAAAGGAAAATCATTTCTTATTACTATGATTAATAAATTTCCCCAAACAAAATTAATTAATTAAGTATTTCAATTTTGAAAGAACAATCTTTCACCCACAGAAAGAAAAAATTATTATCCCCTGATATATTTACTTCACTGAAAACTTCCCGAGTCAATTAAAAATTAGGTAATAAGGTTTTCTTATATTTTTTTATTTAGGCAGGACAAGATATAGATAGATAAATGATTAGATATGCTCTCGTGCCGTAACCACACTATGGCCAAAATATGAGAATTTCTCGTTTGACAATTTGCTTTGTCAAATAGGCATAGGTAATATATCAAGCAAAGAATTGAGACCCTAATCTGTTATCGAGCACGTGGCGTGCATAACAGGAGTCAATTCCGATTTTCGGTACACTAGAGGTTGTAAGATAAAAGATAAAGTACGATAAGTGCGATTAATCTCAAAGGTAAAACTTGTAAAGCAAAAGGCACCGTGTGAAATGAAAAATTAATACCAGTAAACGACAGACACCGCTCGGGAATTTTAAAGCTACAGGCTGCACCATATGGCTCCTTGCCGGCAGGTCTATGCCTTAAAATCTATCGAAATAATCGCGTAACAAAAATCAATAAGACTTGTTAAATAATTATCGGGCAATTCTATCGATACTAGTAATATTAACTCACACCACAAATGCTGAAAATGTCTCAACTAACAAGAAAGTTTAAATATCACTCTTACCTCTAGTGCACTCTGAACCCCGGACACCATAGATTAAAGAATATTAAATATGATATAAGTAGGCAACTCTCAGGGATTTTTTAAACAGCAAAACTTACGACGCGGGTGGCGCTGTATTCCCGCCTATTTGATACAGGCGGGATTGACATAGGCGGGAATTTTAAATGATTTTCAAATAAATCGCTTAGGCCATCATTAGACTACAAAAGTTCTTTGACAAAGATTTTTTATAAAAGATATTTTATGAGATGAAATATCTATCAAATTACTCATAAAATATCTTTTATAAAAGATCTTTGTCAGAGAACTTTTATAGTCTAACAGTGGCCTTAAAATTAAATAAGTCATTTCAAAACTAGAAATTGATCATTTATTAATTTAACGGAAAATCATTACAATAAATACAATAATATTTAAAAATACATTTAAAAAGTAACTAACGTAAGTAAAATTATTACAAAAGTATCAAGATCTTGAAACTGCGTTGAAATAAGTAAAATGTTAAAGTAACTAATGTACCAAAATACCTATAATACAATTAAATAATAGAGTCTTCGTTAGAATCGCGTCAAGGACGGTCGAGTTCCCGAAGAAGTGATTAATTATTGTGTTACCTCGTATAATCAGTGCTCCGATTACTTTATTTACATTAATAGTGTTATTACTTTTGTTCTCCCATCCTTTATTTTATTTAAAAAATGTCTAGTGGAATGTACGGGGAGGGTGGCGACCCTCCAGATAACAATATCATGGATCTGGGTGAGTCCATTCCATTTATTAACAACAAAACCACTGAATTAAATAATTTATACGTATCAAGTGATGCAGAACAGCTTAATAAAAATGCTCAAAATATTTCTAACAATTTAATAAATCAATCCACACCAAAACATTACGATCTAAACACGCGTTATCGTCCCATTGATAAAGGACCCTTTTTTGTTCATGTGGAATCTAAAGATAAAAATATAGGTAAACTGCACGCCATACGAGTTGGTCATTATCTTAAACAAGATCCATTAATCAGAGCAGCTATAACAAATATTAAACCTTTAGGCCGTAATAAAATAAAAATCGAATTTAGAAATTACGAAGCCGCCAATAAAATAATCAACCACAAATGTATCACAGATAATAATTTTATTGCTTACATTCCTAAGTTTTTTGTTGAGCGTAAATGTATAGTCAAAGGCGTAGACACATTTTTCGACGAGGAATATCTTTTAAATGAGATCAAAAATGTAAACCCAAATGTAACATCAGTTAAACGTTTTATGCGAAAACAAATTGATGAAAATGGTCAACAGAAGTTAATTCCTAGACAGCTAATCTCCATTTCCTTTTTGGGATCGACTTTGCCTAATTATATTTACATTAATCAAGTCAGATTTGAAACCGAACCTTTTGTATACCCTGTTATACAATGTTTAAATTGCCTACGATACGGACACGTGCAGCAAAATTGTAAAGGAAAGGTACGATGCAAAACTTGCGGGGAAACCCACGATAATAATACGATAGATTGCCAGATCAAATGCGTTTACTGCAAATCCTCTGACCATAACTCATTGTCCAAGAACTGTCCTGAATTTACTCAACAGAAAAAAATTAAAGAGTCTATGGCAAAACTTAACGTATCCTTCATTGAGGCTAAAGAGCTTCAACTTAACAATAGTGGATATAAATTAGCGACACAAAATCGATTTCAAGCCCTTGAAAACTACCAAGAATACCCGCCTCTTCCGAGAACCTCTCAAATGTCTATATCCAAACCTAGATATACAACTCAACGGCTCTCTACTAGCCAGCCATCTTCTTCCATGTATGAACAGTCTAAAAAAAGAAAAGTAGGTAACATAACTGATGATTTCCCCCTTCCCAGAAGAGAATCCACATCTAGTAACCAATCAATTTTACCTAATCCCCATAGAGACGATTTTATGAATTATAGAGAAAAGTTGGTTGAACAAGTTTCCGTTTATACAAAAGAAATTATTCGACAGTTTCTAAATAAAGATATTATTAATATGAACGATTTAGATAACGATGTTAATCTTTCAATTTCTAAATTTATTAATAATTTACTGGATCGCTCCTGATGGCGCAGTTAAAGAAAAAACATATTAAAATAATTCAGTGGAACGCTAGGTCTATTGTTTCCAATAAACATAGTTTTTCACAGTTCCTATTATCAGAAAAAATTGATATTGCTTTGATATCTGAAACGTGGCTAAAGCCCAGTTTAAAACTAAACCTCCCAGGCTATAATATAATAAGAAAAGACCGACCTAACGGCAAGGGAGGAGTAGCAATAATAATTGCATCTTCCTTTACCTTCCAGGAATTAATCATTAAAAATTCCGTTAAACCCGAATGTTGTGGAGTAAAAATTTTAATCAACAATAAATGGTTTCATTTCCTATCAATTTATAGAGCCCCCACTAATAATATCTCTTGTACTGAATGGGCTAACATTTTTTCACTTTATTCTAATTTAATTATCGGGGGCGATTTTAACGCTCACCATGGACTATGGGGGTCCAATATTTCAAATAAGCAGGGTGTCAACCTTGCAAACGCCATTGACAACTCAAATTTAATTGTTTTAAATAACGGCTTACCCACTAGAGTAGCTTACCCCAATACTGTTAAATCTTGTGTCGATGTAAGCCTATCCTCGTCAAACATATCACCACTAATAGACTGGAAACTCTCAGATGATACTCTAGGCTCTGATCACCTTCCGATTATCATGCAGTTACATATTAACAGTCCTGAAGAAGATCCACAAATAATTTATCCATCACAAAAATGGCGTTTGGACACTGCCGATTGGGAGTTATTCAGTCGTCACTTGGAAAATCATTTTATCGACGAACAAATTTTCACCAATATTGACGATAAAATCTTATTTTTTATAAATAGTCTAAATAGTGCAGCCTCCATTTCCATTAAACAAAACAAACCATTTATTCCTAAAAAACGTGATAAACCCGTATGGTGGGATGACGAATGCGATTCAATGATCATCGCTAGAAAAGAAGCACTTAGGAGATATAAATCTCTAGCCAATGAGAGTAATTTTATAGAATGTAACAAAGCTATTGCGCAAGCCAAAAGATTATTTAAAAACAAAGCCAAAAAACACTGGGAGGGCTTTTGTAACAACCTAAATAAAAACACTCCAATTGGCCAAATATGGAAAAAGGTAAAGCGTTTAAAAAAGAGAAACACTATCAAAACTCTTATATCTGATGATGTGGCGACGGAAGTATTAAATAAACTTACACCACCAAGCGTGGAATATAACTATAACTTTGACTTTTCCGATAATCACCACAATAACACATTTCTTTCAAGAAAATTCTCCCTGCAGGAACTAGAAAAAGTAATAAAAAATCGCGCTAATACCTCTCCTGGCCCAGATGATATTTCCTATCCTATGCTAAAAAATATGGGAATACTTGCCAATACTTTTTTGCTAGACATTTTTAACGATATGTGGCTCAATTCTTATATACCAAACTGCCTAAAGCAGACCAATGTCATTCTTTTCCAGAAATTTGGTAAGGACCCTTCTATAGGCGAATCTTTTAGGCCCATTAGCCTCATGTCTTGTCTTACTAAGACCTTTGAGAGACTTATTAAATTTAGACTCGAATACTGGATTTTAAACAATAACATGTTACCTCAAAATCAATACGGTTTTAAGCCCGGCTATGGTTCAACAGATGCTATGGTACATTTGGTATCTGACATTCAGTTAGCCCTTACAGATAATAAATGTACGGGTGCGCTTTTCGTTGATATTAAGAATGCTTACGAAAATGTAAACCTATTTATCCTTTTCCAAAAAATGCTATACTTAAAAATTCCTCTTCACATAGCCAAAACAATAATAAACCTCTTTGTGCTACGAGAAGTCTCTATTAAATATAATAACAAAATATTAGGCCCCAGGGTTACATCTCAAGGATTACCACAGGGCTCAGTTTTGAGTCCGTTGTTGTTTAATGTATATACTCGTGATATACATGATATATGGTCAAATAATATCACATGCATTCAATATGCCGACGATATCGCATTATATACCACTGGGAAAAATCATCAAGTCTGTACTAATGAATTATCTCACATTACCTATTGCTTAAAAGAGTGGTGCTTTATAAACGGATTTACCATATCTACAAACAAAACAACTGTTATGTTCTTCACCCGAAGACG
Organism: Rutpela maculata; assembly: GCA_936432065.2. Taxonomy (NCBI): domain Eukaryota; kingdom Metazoa; phylum Arthropoda; class Insecta; order Coleoptera; family Cerambycidae; genus Rutpela; species Rutpela maculata. The sequence goes on along the minus strand of OW386286.2, from coordinate 206,313,739 downwards.
TATTAGTTTTCAAGACACCATTACATTAAATAAAACTACATTTCCTGTATCTAAATCTTTTAAATACTTAGGAATTATACTTGATACTAAACTGCTGTGGAAAAATCAAATAGAAAATGTTGTGAATAGATGTGAAAAAGGAATCAACATCTTGAAACAAATTTGTAGTTTTTCCTGGGGAGCAGACCAGGATATAGCCTTACTTTTTTACAGATCCTTTATAAGATCTATAATCGACTATGGCAGTATATTATATGGCACGTCCTGTAACTCACATCTCAAAAAAATCGACAGAATTCAGTTTAAAGCTATTAAAACATGCTTGGGAGTCATGAGCTCATCCCCTAATCAAGCGGCTTTAGTGGAAGCATTGGAGCAGCCCCTAATGTACCGGAGAGAATATTTAGCGTCAAAATATATTTTAAAAAATAAATGCAATGTGCTTATTATGGGAAAAATTCATAACATTTTTGTTAAAAATCTTACCGACCCCTACTGGGCGAAAAAAAACTCCCCACCACTTTGCAATGCATATGGGCTTTGTCATGATCTCGATCTTCTGGCTGTAAACTCTACCAAAGAAAAAAATGTCTTCGAAATGAATTATGACACCCTCTTCTTTAAGCCAAATGTTCTTATACCAACCTACCCTAAAGACGATGATATATCTGTTTATAAAACTTTCTGTGAGATTCTGTCAAACTTCCCAACTAACTCAATCAAAATTTATACTGACGGCTCGAAAACTGCAGATACGTTAAGTGGAGCTTTCTATGTTCCTTCCACTCAGTTCGAATATTCCTTCACTCTAAATCCCGTACTCAGTATTTTTTCGGCAGAGGCAGCAGCTATTTCTCGAGCTGTAGAATGGGCAATCTCTAAACAATATAACCAAGTCGTCATTTGCACTGATTCTCAATCAGTTTTAAAAAAGTTAAATAATTTTCCTGGAGCTAACTGCATTTACCCGAACCATTTTATTATAAATATCATGGAAAAATTGGCTATGGCATCGACTCAAAATATCAAATTTCATTTTTTGTGGGTAAAATCCCATTCAAATATAACAGGAAATAACAAAGCTGATAATATAGCAAGGCACACCAACGCTGCTATGGCTGAAAAGGAAACTTCTATAGTTTCCTCTGATTTCTATCCTGTCGTCAAGAAAAAACTCTTAGAAAAATGGAACTTCCAATGGCAAGAATATGGAAAACTGTCCAACACGTATTATTTTAAAATCCATCCTAGTATCCCGTCTTCACAATGGTTTAAAAATTGTCACCTTAGTAGAAAAACTATTTCGACTATTAGCAGAATTAAACTTAACCATGGCAGATTCCCCGCCCATTTGCATAAAATCGGAATACGAGAAGACCCACTCTGCCTCTGCGGCCAATTTGGAGATATTAATCACTTAATTTTCAATTGCCCTTTAACGGATATAAACTCTAAAATCCTTATCAGATATCTGAATGAAAATGGGTTTCCTTCACCTATATGGTTACCACATCTCTTAAGCCTCTCTAAACTTAACTGTATGAAAAATCTTTCCTCCTTTTTTATTAATTGTAATATAGATATCTAGCTAATCCCCTATAAAACCTTTGTTTTTCTCCTACTGTTTATTAACCAATCTTAACCGTGGTCCACCTTGTACGTTTATAAAAATGCCCTGAAAGACCCCTGGGCGAGAAGCGTGTCCTCCTCGTCTAATTCCCTATTACCAATCCTGAGTGAGTGAGTATGAATGATGTTTCAGTTGTGTGTAGGAATAGTGAAATTTTTTTTTTGTTGTTTCATATATTATAATAATCGGTCATAATAATTTTATCTATATCTATTATTTGTTAATTACTTTTTACTTAAAAAACTATACATTTTTTAATATGTTCGTGGCCAAAACACTGTGTATGTAAGGCCATATTTAGAAGGAAAAAAAAAAAAAATTAAATAATAGCGGGTTTATACGTACATGGATTTAGTAGCGCCAGTAGATATTGGCACGCCAGTAAAAAAATATTGCACGTATAAACAGTTACCGGCGAGCATGCATCAATGCATGCAAGGTCAAAGCTTGCTCGCTAGTAACTGTTTATATTTGTAATATTTTTTTACTGGCGTCACTACATCCATGCACGTATAAATCCGTTATAATATATATTTTCACGTCCTTCACTAATATTAAGTGGTGTGAATCAGTCTTTTTGGAATTTAGATTTTTCATTATCATATAGGTTATAAAAAACTGACATTGATTGTGAAACGTCATAAGTAATGTATTTGAATAATGTTAATCCAGAAGAAAAACATATGTATTTTTGTTTTTTTTACTTTTTTCCACCATTCGATGGGAATGATTTCGATTTATAACAAATGTAAAAATTGACGTGAAAAATTCACAAATACGATGCAACTGCACATACCTGCGATTGTATTTATTATGTAAATAATGTAACCTAATATTTTGTACGTGTCCGTCATTACAAGACTGAAAAACTTTTTCATCGGTAAACACAACATTGGTCCAAAACTCCAACGGGCGATAGACACAATTTAAACAAAACATAATGCGGGCTTGCTTCTGTTCTTCTGTTAATATGGTCTTCTTGGCACTTGTATAGTTTTTTATTTTCAATTTTCCTATCCTTCGGCTAGCTGCGGACCTCGACACTAGAAAATGTGTCATGAACACAGCGTCTCCTGCTGTTTGAAATGGATTTTTACTCAAATAGCCAAGGAGTGCTTCATCTTGAACGAGATTTGAACTTCTCGATAGGCCTGAACCGTCTTTTCTCTTTACGCTACCTTCCTCTTCCCACTTTTCTTCACACTCATAACAGTACTTTTATTCAATTAATAATGGTTAGCAACTACTCTGATAGACCATCTCTCTTCAATTTTAGAGAGTATTAAAATTTTTTCATGTTCAGTTAATTTTGGAATTGCCAAGATATGACACTGATAAATAAATAAAGAATGATTTAATAAGGCGAAAAATAGGTGTACCGGATTTCACTGCACAGAAAAGTACAACCCACCAATCTTTCGTTTTTAGCCAATTTCTTGGTAGTCACGTTCTTTGCAAATCAATAATACCTATACATGTTGGAATTTTTCGAAGTCGCAACACGACGTGAACAACACTTAAAATCCATTACAGTTTTTAATATTCAACAGAACAGCGCCGCTTCTAGTCAATTTCATTGGAATCTCACATTATTTACAAATAAGCAAATGGACTGCTGCCCTATGGATTTAATAATTATTAGCTTAATGTCCAGAACACAAAGCACAGATATAAACAATAATGGCGTGACAATTGACAGTAGTGACAGTCGGGCAAGATACATATTTGCGCAACCGTCGTGTGATTCAAGTACAAGTAGCGACAGAGCGAGGTAAGTTCCAACTAAACACGATGATTTTGAAATATAATAGGAGTGCGCAGAGCCTGCCGGATACCGACTGACTCTCCACGAGGAGCGAACGTCGATCGACACTTTTATCAATGGATCCGCGCATACTTCCCAAAATACGATAGTTCCGTTTTGACTCTGACGTGGCAATAACTGTGAAAATTATTGTTACATTTTATTTAAAAAATGTCATAACTCTTGTTTTTATGCTACAGAAAGAGTAAACATATAATTTGAAAACCTAATTAATAATGTCATTTGGGTCGTTAACATTTTTGCCGTAAGTTCCACAGTTTCTGGCATACTTAGCACTTAAATTTTTAAATAATTCGTCTTATAAACGTTCAGACGCCACCTTTATACTTCTAGATGTTCCAAACCATTAAATCTACAGAAATAAGAAATAAATGAAAGTCATCCTCAATTTAGCAGCTTTCTTATTTGTCTCTAGCATGTTTCTTTTTCAAAATTTATTATCCCACTTTTCAAGTCTTTATAACTCAAAGACTATCAATTTATATCAATAGTTGCATACAGATTTTTCTTCTTGAAATTAGATTCTTTTTCAGCTCTAATGTTTTTGTTTTTCTTTAAGTGCCACTGCCTATAAATTAGCAAGTCTCCGCATAATATGGAAACTTTTCTTTGGTGTATTTATATGACAAATTAAAACCTTCAGTTACTGTACTATACGTTGTACCATCAAAATATTATTCATCACAGAGCCTATTTGATTTTCCAAAACCGTGACACAGAAAAGTAAAGAAAATCTATAGTAAATTGGCCCGATTACATTTACTGACGAGCAATATACCACGCGGGAGATAATAACTAATTATGTGGATATGATACACGTTTCACTTGATATTGGCCGCTAACACTATTAGCCATCGATTGTGTGATTTGCGACGACTGAATTACAATTTGTTGGATAGTAGATTAGCGATCGTTCAAGCGATGAACAACAAATTAGGGGTTTCAAACGTGGTTTTCGATCTGCAACAAACGATTACTGATATTATGGCGAGATGTCACTGAAATATTGCTAATTTACTGCTTATTATGCATTGTCGTTTTAGTAAACAAAGTCAGTGGAGCGTGAGTCTTTCGGGTGTTCCGTTCGGTTGAATTTATTGGATGCTGGGGGAAGGTATGTAGAAATTTACATTTAATTAGGTATTTAGAGAATCATGAAAAGGGATTTCATGATTTATGAAACCAAGAAATATTATTACACAATAGAATATTAACAACTTAATGTTATAGAAGATTCAGATAAATAGAAGAGGGATGAACAAAACGGTTTCGCTGCTTTGCCCAATTTGGTGTAATATTCAGATATATATCTTGTATGTATAATTAATTTCTTAATCACCTATTGAAAAAAATTACTGAAGTAAAGTAATTAATAATATTTGTAACTTTTTTACTCGAATTAAAACATGCCTATGCGCTGGATTTTATATTGCCATGTTTATTTAACAAAATCGTTGATTTCATATCCACTTCATGAAACGCATCTGGTTAGGTATGATTAATTGACTGATTTACCAGCGTGCGATAGGCATCGCTGCTACTCCCAGGATATATCGCCGTGTCGACTACGTCCACGCTCGGTTGGATTAGGGTCATGCTTGTTGCCAGCAGCAAGAGCCACATGACCATGCAACGGAATGTAGGATGGGAAATGCGTTGCCGCCTTGCATTGCGAAGGAGCGTTTAAGTCTCCTTTTTGTGTTTTTGCTTCTAGACATCTACTTTTTCTGAATCTTCTATTTCTTCCGTTTCTAATTCCGAAAGAGCATATATACACTTCGATTTCTTTGTAGTATACCTTTCTTCTTGGGTTCTTTCCCAGTATGCTTGTTCCTTTCCTAGATTGTTCATGATCCTCTCAATCATTGTTATCCACGTGTAGCATGGTCTCCTTATTTTTAGTTTGTGACTGTTAATATTAGCGCTTCCATCAGTAGATGTATCGGACCCATTCTCTGGACATGTGTGTGTTTCTACCCACTTCGTAATTGTCGTCCTTCCTACTATGTTGACGTTTTATGTTGCTTCTTTAGTCCTAATGGTTTTGCAAGCAGGGGGATGATGTCTATTTAAGATTTTCTCAGATTTCTTCTGTTGGCTTCTGTCGTTGCTATGTTTTTGACCCCGTATGTCATCATTAGCAGCATGAAGGGTATGTATATCATCTTGATTTTTTTCTTCTTTTCTTGTTGAATTCATAGATGACTTCTTTTTTTCTAGCGTTTTTCTTGCTGCGACTTATTTTTGAACTTGTTGTACAGTCTAGTTCTTCTCCTGTTAGTTGCGTTTATATTTCCTCGCAGTATTTCTTCTCAATGTCTTCATGTACGTGGATGTTCCAGGTATTGTGTATTTTGTTATTTCCTTTACGTATTTTCCCTTTTCGTATTTCCTGTTTTCTATATAGTATTTAGTGGTCTTTAGTGGTCTTCAACAGATCTGATCTGTTGTCCATTTTGTTTTAATATTTTTGACCCGCTCTCTTATCCCCCTGTCTACCAGGATATGATCTATTTGTGAAGTTGAGTTTCCGTTGCTACAGGATTGACTTTTGCTCCACATGTTCCTTTGTTGTGTGTGTGTTTTTTAGAAAATGCCATTTTCCTGAAAGAAACGTACAGCACGCATACTCCGTTGAGGTGCTATGAGAATTTAGTTTTGACGTGATATACTAACAATGCCTCATTAATTATTTCGGGTTTAATTTAAATTAAATTCGTTTGAATATTTTTAATAATTATGAAAAACCTCATTTGATAATTTACCTAAGCTTATATTATGGAAATACTTTAAGAGTAATGTGTTATTGATTCTTATGATTATTATGGGTTTCATATATAACAAATTCGTTTGAATATTTTTAGTGACTATGAAAAAGGAATTACTTGAAGATTTACGTAAGAAATTTATATGACCATATTTTAAAAATAATTATTGAATATTACGGATTCAATTTAAATTAATTCGTTTCAGTACTTTTAATAATTAAGAAAAGTAATTTACTTGGATGTTTACATGGGAATATTTTGGCCAAACTTCAATAATTTATTGCCCTGCCATAAATTTGTCGACACCTGTTGGTTTTTCAAGGGTTTGATCGACCTAAACACTACTCGGTTTATGTTTCTAAGAAAGTCATCTATCTGAACTGGAGTTTTTAAAAATTTATACCACTTATAATGCAAAAGGACGTGCAATATCGCAGAAGGTTTTCTTATTGTTAATACAAAATACAAATAATAATTTAAAAATTAACAACAACGTTATCTGTGATACGTTATTACTTCTCTTCTTTTCCTTTCCCTTTTTAGTTTATTACATTACACTAAAATCACTATGGAGTTCTGGATTCTGTGCGTAATTAATAACTAACTAATATTTCTCATAGTACCGCTAATCGCACGTACCGAGATATGTATTACTTTTCAAACACCTGCCACACACTTGGCAGTTGCCAAAATTATATCTTTTACACTTTGTGTTTAGCTTGAGTTATGACGGGCCTGCTTAGAAAGGTCTTGTCTCGGTAACGTCTGACTTGAGACTCCAACCGCATCCGGTTGGGTATGATAGCACAAAATCGTTGCTAGAAACAAAAGTGCACATACTGCGAACTGATTTACCCAATAGGCCATGCCCCCGATTTTCACAAGAAATTACTTGAATTTTAGTTCGTTAATCGGTCAAAACAAAAATAAATTAATGCTTGGTATAGGTATATTTCGAAAGATAAAAAAGCTTCCCGCTTGCTATATTTACCACAAAAAATTTTAACATTTTATCTGCATAGCCTTAGAACTATTTATACATTTACTAAAATATAATCTATTTTATTAACAAAGACATAGTGGTGGTAACACGGTAAAAATTTGAGACCAATTAATCATTCTGTTCTTGAGTTAAATGAAAAAATTATGACTAATATACGCCGAGCACGAGAGAAATGGTTCGCAAAAACTCGTGACGGTATTAAATAATTCTTTATAGCAATTACTCATCGGATCATTATGACATCCAATCGGGTTCTATTCTGATAACAGACAAAGCGGTTAAAAAAAATCAAGTGGATCCGTTAAGAATTGTGACTTGTACAGTGTTTCTATATATACGTACGACGTACGTTCGTACAGATAAACTGACGGAGACGTATCTGAATTTTCAATAGCAATTTTAGAATTTAATAAAGTTCAAATCAATCTAGTATGGTAACACTTTTTAGGGTAGAATATTCCCTTTTCAAATCGATTCCTTACAGATTAACCCACTAAAAATGAGTTTTAGCAGCGAAACTGATTATACTTGCCTTCAGGTCTACTAAGCACTCAAGAAATGTCAGCGCCTTTGACCATCAAACACGCCACGTCGCACCGCCAAAGACGTTGACCTTTTTTTACATGCTTAACGAGGGTGTAGTCAACTCTACTGTCATGTAATCTTCAAAAACCCTAACGAGAAATCAAAACCGGAACCTTTTAGTTTCAAGCCTTTAACCTAGGTTTAAAGGTTAAACAGTTCATTCAATAAAATTGTAGAACTTAGGACTAGGTCGTATATCATGTTTCAGTAGATGTCCTATAGGGTTAATGTCTAGATTTTTCTCTGGCCTCTGCAAATGCGCGATGCAAACTTCAGCCACATAATTAGTAACTATTCTCGCTGCGTGTGGTCTGGCATTATTAAACATAAATAAATTTTATAAATTTTAAAAAATATTAACTTTCGTACCCATAACTACGCCACTGGTAGTAATAAAAGAATACAGTTAATTTTGAAATTTGCTACACGTCAAATTTTTTCTAACTTGCGTATGTATTCAAAACCATACTTAAATTATTTGAAAAAAACCGCTGCCCAAGGAATCACTACTTCCACATCCAGATTCTCTATCCAAGTCACTCACAACGAAAAAACTTTGTATGTGAAAATAATTGTTTATGGAACTTTAATAACATAATATTTGAAATCCTCTACCCCAAAAACCCATAAAACGATACCCCATATCGGTAGTGGGGGTGGTGATAGGGGGGTGGTAGTAGGGGGTGGATAAAGTAAAAAAATATTTTGAGGTTTCTGGTTCCTGTACATACACTAAATCACATTTTTTTTTCATCCCCTTTAATAAGGAGGTGGGGGGTGGTAATGGGGGTGGCTAATGCCAAAAATTTTTTTGAGACCTTAGCTTCTCTTGTATATACTAAATACCAATTTCATGGACTCTTACCTGTTTGATTTACCCATTTACCCCAAATTTGCCCCAATTTACCCCCCAACTCTTCGAACAAAATGAAAATATAATCTAGTTCTAGATCTCGTTAAAGTACATATGTGTACCAAATTTCAAGTCAATATCTTAAACGGTTCCAGAGTAAACGTGCGCACAAAAAAAAGTTACAGACAGACAGACCGACAGGTAGACAGAATTTTTTTCGCTCAAACTTAAAATCTCGACGTTTCATGACATTTTAAGCCTATTTGGACAATAAAAATTTTTAAAATTTTTTTTGTCGTTACTATACTTAATATAATTAATTAATTTTTCTCCCTCGTAAAAATGTATTTTTCTACAAATGCCTTCAAAAACGACAAATAACGCACAGTAACCATGACTCGAAACTGTCTTTTTTCAAACGATGTGTGTAAAAATAAAAAAAACACAGTACTATCATGTTTTTCGCACATTTCTGTCTAAAACAGAACTGACACCTTTTATTTGTATTTTTTGAAGTACTAGCCTATTCAGGTTCATAGCAACCGATTTATTTAACAACTAAACATCAGTTTTGAAGTCTTCAAACCACATCAATTTTAAAGAAGTTTATTAAAAATGGTTGATCTGTTTACTTATGGAATTATTTGTTTTCCTTGCAGCCGTAGCAAAAATATTGTAAACAACACGTTTCAAAACATCTTTTTACACTCATTCGACCAAATTGTCTCACTCGTGTGAAAAGATTCGTTTTCGACACTTGTTGTTTGAAATACTATTAAATACCGAGTAGTGTAGGATATCGTGATTTTTCAATCACACCATGAATCGCTACTGTGATTTTTTAATATCAGTGACTTTAAAGCGTGACATCAAATCAATTCAAAGTAAAAATGTTTTGATGGAAGCAACGAAAACTGTTGCAAACTTTTCTGCATTTTTACAGTTTCCTTATACTCCAGTCAACAAAGGAGGTGTAGAATGCGTGAGGGACCTAAGCGATTCCTTTAGAAAGTTATTCAGGGTGCTTAGGGAGTGAACATACTGAAATTCCAGACGTCTAGGAGGTGACCCGGAGGGGGGGGCATAAAGAAAGTCCCACTTCTGTTTTTTTCGCTTATATCTCGAAAACGGTGCGTCGCAGGGAAAAATTTTCTTATACCAAATGAAAGCTCATGAAATTCTCTACAACTTTCATTTTATATATTTTTTCGAATTCGCAACCGTTTTCGAGTTACACGCTCTGGAAAAGTGAAAATTTTCGAAAAACAGATTTTTACCTGAAAAATAGAAAATTGTATTTTAAAGATGATAAAAAAAGTAGGACCTCCGGTGCTTGTAATTGGCACCAGTGTGTCTCCTACATGTTTTCACCCCCACTCTTAAGGAGGCAGCTGACCTCATGAACAACTGAAAGCGGTACTGGTTGAGGGAGGTCTGTCTTGCTGGTGCCCCATACCATTTGAGGAAACAAATCTTCCCAGCCTCTTCACCTCGCCTTAAGTGGAGGAGGGGTTGTAAAAGATCACTGCCGCTTCCTTGATGATTTTTGACTTAAGAACAATTTTGAGAAGCCCACCCTGCTTTTCCTTAAAGTTGAAGAGGTAAAAATCTGTTTTTCGAGAATTTTCACTTTTCCGGAGCGTGTAGCTCGAAAACGTTTGCGAATTCGAAAAAAGTATATAAAATGAAAGTTTTAGAGAATTTCATGAGCTTTCATTTTATATTAGAGAATTTTTCAATGCGATGCACCCTTTTAGAGATATAAGCGAAAAAACAAAAGTGGGACTTTTTCGTGCACCCCCCCCCCCCCTCCGGATCACCTCCTAGACGTCAGGACTTTCAGTATGTTCACTCCCTAAACACGCTGAACAACTTTCTAAAGTAATCGCTTAGGTCCCTGCTCACGCACTCTACACCATCCTTTAGATCATTCGTTGACTGGACTATTATTATATATTAGACAATAATGATGTCCTTTACTTTTCGCTTTCTTTGTTGTTATTATTTGAGCACAACTAATAATCGAAATGTCTCACTACATGTTAAATAGATCCTAATCCAAAAAATATAAGTCTTTATTACACTCTATAGCCCTCAGGTAATCAGTGATTATGCCTTAGAGATTTCAATATAAACAGCATCTCCCTGACTTCCGGTCCCAAAGGCGTTCGATAGATCAGTCTCATATACGATAATATTGTAATTGATTAATCATTTCATTCACCGATAACTATACACTGTATTTAACTATAAAAAATAATTTAATAACTGTTTGAGAAACATATGTTTCTATAAATTACACAGGCACACAAAAAAAGGTCATGTACTTTTTTACCGACTATCATATCTATATGTATCTTGGGGCGCTGAAACCGAATCCGAGGTCAGAATTGTCACGTCATCAATTTTTTCATGTAAGCTCAAAAAACATCTTAGAATAAGCCTGAAACCGGGTAAAAAGTAAATTGACGATTAAACGAGTTGACCCATGTTTTTATACATATTTTGGGATGCTGAAACCTAATCCGAGGTCAGAATTTTCTTATCAGGATTTTGACATAACCTCAGAAAAATCTTAAGAAACACCTCAAAAATGGTCAAAAATGCATTTAAAAGTAGATTTAAAAACTGGAAACTTTACTTATTTGAATTTTGGGAAGCTGAAACTGAATCTCAGGTCAGAATTCTCCCATCGTGTCAGAATTTTGACATAACCTCAAAAAATCATCGTAAAACACCTCAAAAATGATTAAAAATGTACCTATGTTTCTATACAAAAAGAAAAAAAATGAATGAATTTAAAATTGCATTTCCTAGATTCTCATGTCGTTTACTTCCCAGAAAATCTCGGAGATTATAGCGAGGAGCAAGGTGACCGATTCCACCAAGATATAAGGGAGATGGAGCGTCGCTATCAAGGAAAATGGGGCGTAAATATGATGGCCGATTACTGCTGAATGCTTAAAAGAGACGTGCCAGACAGTGGCGAGAAAAGGAAGAAAGACCCACTTTTTGAGTCAAAACGAGTACGATATCACAGGAAGAAATAAAGAGCGATTTTTTAAGAATTCTCAAGGGCCGAAATTTTTTCGACCTTTATTTATCTTATAAACGTAATTTGGGCTAGTCTTCAAATTTTTTTTGAGCCTGCATCAAAATTTAAACGTTTTAACGTGTGAATTCCATTCTGCACATATTCGATTTTAATGACCAAAAATATGTGCTGGTATGATGGCTTGATCATTTAAATTTTTTTATTTTACCTGTAGGTACATGCATTTTTGACCAGTTTTGAGGTATTTCTTGAGATTTTTCTGAGGTTATGTCAAAATCCTGACATGATAAGAAAATTCTGACCTCGTATTTGGTTTCAGCTCCCCAAAATCCGTATAAAAATATGGGTCAACTCGTTTAATCCCCCAATTTACTCTTTTTACCCGGTTTCAGACTTATTCTAAGCTGTTTTGTGAGCTTACATGAAAATATTGAAGACATGTGACAATTCTGACCTCGAATTCGGTTTCAGAGCCCCAAAATACATATAGATATGATAGTCGGTAAAAAAGTACATTTTGTGTGCCTGTGTTATTAAAATTGTATTCTCAGGCTTAAGAATTGGCAATACTTTTTTCATAGACCAAAAATAAACACGTATTGTAGTGAATTGAGCGGAATTTACGTAAAGTGGCAGATTCTGGCTTTACTTGGAGTGGTTGCCGATATAATTCTCATAATTTAGAAACTGTCACAAAGCCGGGTGCTGCTAGCAAACAGATATTTTAGAAAAAAATATAATTTAATTCCGATACTGTTCTCTTTAATCCTATATACAGGGTGTCCCGAATTGCATAGGCCAAACTTCACAAAGAAACACAACTTTTCAAAATAAGAAAAAAGTTCCTATAAACATTGGTCGGGAAGTGCTTAGTTTCCGAGATACAAGGTGTTCAAATAATTCTACTGAAAATGTTTTTTTATGAATATTTTCGAAAAGTCTAAAGATAAACAAATGATAATTTACACAGGAATTTAACTTTTTATGCTTTTTAAGACAAAATGACAACTATGTACGAAAATCATTCAGGAGCCGGTGAAACTGGAGGGGAGGGGGCTAGGTATAATTTAGCCCCAACTTTATTTTTGTGACACTTACATTAATTTATGAGCAGAACTTAAAAATTTGAAGTTTTCTACACAAAAAAGTCTATTGTGTTTTTTCTTTAAAATTATCAGTTTTTGACTAAATTTTATCTGAACTTTATTCGGGAATAGTTTTTTATGAATATTTTAGCAGAACAGAAAAAACAAGGACAGTACAGTTTGATTATATTATTTTTTATTAGACAACAATGAATTAGATTAAAGTAAGGTAAATTACAAATTACTAGGGTTGTTCAAAGTGCATTCCGCCAGCATCAACACATTTCTGACATCTGCGCCGTACAAAGTGTGTAGCTTTACGAATGAAATCAGGATTAGCCCGCAAATTTTCACATTCTTCGAGAATTCTTTCTATTAACTCTTCTCTTGTGTTTACAGGGTTTGCGTAGACTTTGTCCTTTAAATAGCCCCAGACAAAAAAATCAACTGCAGTTAAATCTGGTGAACAGGGTGGCCAGGCTCTTGCACCTAATCGATCGATCCACCATTCAGGATAATTATTGTTTACCCACAAACGGTTCTCAACAGCAAAATGTGCAGGAGCACATATCCTCAAAAAATTGAAAAAAATGGTTATTTAAAAAATCATTAAATAATGGTCCATTTAAACGGGGAGGAAGGATGTGGGGCCCACAAAAAGTCACGTTTATAACACTACACCATACATTAACGCTAAGCTCTTGAAATATCCTAGGGTGAATTATATGAGGATTCCGATGAGCCCAGATTCTTAAATTATTAAAATTAGCCGATCCATTACGGTTAAAGGTAGCTTCATCAGTCCAAATAATTTTACTTCCGAAATCGGAATCTTGTTCCATGGCATTTATAAACCAATTACAAAAATTGATACGCCTTTTGGGATCACCTGGTTGAAGACTTTAGACTGGCTGCATTCGAAAAGCTTTTCTGTGGTCTTTTTTCAGAATCCGAAAAACTTTGTTTTTGGAAACATGCAAAGCTTGCGCACGCAGCTGTTGGACCGCTCTTCTGATACTTAATTTATTATTCTTGTTAAATTTGGCCAAAATTATGTTTTTAAACCGCCCATTTCGCTGTTCTTCATTTCTTGGACCTCTTTTAAGTCCAACATTCCTAAATTCTAGGTGGGTTCGAATAAAAACATATTTAGATGGTTTCCTTCTATTAGGAAATCTTCTGCGATATTCGCGTACCGCGGCATTCGCGTTTCCATTACAATATCTATAAATAAGATGAATATCCGCGTACTCCACATTACTAAACATGACCATTTTTTACTTTTCAATAGAACACTTTTTCCAAAAGGAAATAATAAAACTACAGAACAATGAACTACAGAAAACACAAAAAACAACGATGTCATTATTGTCATTCTGGCATTGCATGCTACATTATTTTTCATTTATTACAATCATTACAATCATGGCACACTCCTACATACCATACCATTATTAATTAGTAACCATTATTACCAGCAGGAATGCTGGTAATAATGGTTACTAATTAATAAAGTTCAGATAAAATTTACTCAAAAACTCATAATTTTAGAGAAAAAACACAAGAGACTTTTTTTATGTAGAAAACTTCAAGTTTTTAAGTTCTGCTCATAAATTATTGTAAAAGTGCCACACAATAAAGTTGAGGCTAAATTATACCTAGGCCCCCCCCAGTTTCACCCGCTCCTGAAAGATTTTCGTACATAGTTGTCACTTTGTCTCAAAAAGCATAAAAAGTTAATTTCCTGTGTAAATTATCATTTGTTTATCTTTAGACGTTTCGAAAATATTCATAAAAAAACATTTTCAGGAGAATTACTTGAACACCCTATATCTCGGAAAGTAAGCACTCCCCGACCCATGTTTATAGGAACTTTTCTTCTTATTTTGAAAAGTTTTATTGCTTAGTGAAGTTTGGCCTATGCCATTCGGGACACCCTGCATATTCACTTGTTAAAATATGATCATCACATTTCTAACATTCTGTAGAGATATTACATTTACCTCACATTTTTAAGTATAATGTAATTAATATTAGTCAACCAGTTGTAAAAGAATATAAAGTGTGTCCCACTTTTCACGGTAACACCTTCGTAGCTTAGTTATTAGTGATCCAATTTTAACCAAGTTTGGATGGTATCAAAGATCTTTAATATTTCTTTTTTGAGTAAAACAAAACTTACTTCAGTCAGTGGCGCGCATTTTTATTAAGAAAGAAATGGTTGATTTTTCGAAAAATCATATTAGGCATTTTTTTGTTGAAAAACTAATGCAATATTATTGATCACCATGCTGTAGAACCGATATCTCCAGAATTTAAGAACATTTTGATTTTTGGTTTTCGAATTACGGTCCCCTTAAAATTTAAACATTAAATAATCAATAAATCGGTAACGAAATGTTTTCGAAAAAAAGTCATTGTTCATTTTCTGTTTAAATTCACTTTTTCTACTATCCCATATCATCGAACCTTTCAAATTTCGAAAGCAAAGAATTTTCATTGAAAAATTTTGAGTCATCAGACCTGTAAATTATTCGGGCATTAGGGATTACCGAATTTGAAAGTATCGATGATATAGGGTGGTAGCAAAAATGAATTTAAGGAGAAAATAAACAATGACTTTCTTTCGAAAAAAGATTCGTTACCGATTTATTGATTATTTAATGTTTAAAATAGGCAATTTTAAGTGGGCCGTAATTCAAAAACCAAAAATTAAAATATTGTCAAATTCTGGATATCTGGATTCTACAGCATGCTGATCAATAATGTTGCATTAGTTTTTCAACAAAAAAATGCCTAATATGATTTCTCGAAAAATCGACCATTTTTTTCTTAATAAAAATGCACGCCAATAACTGAAATAAATTTTGTTTTACTGAAAAAAGATATAATAAAGTTCATTGGTACCAATCTAAACTTGGTTGAAATTGGATGACTAATAACTGAGCTACGAAGGTGTTACCGTGAAAAGTGGAACACACTGTATATTGATCACCAAAATTTCTTTGAAGTGAAACTGTTTCCGATTTATTAACCTTTTTTAGCAACCCTCCGAGGCGTATCCCAAATGTGTTCGTGTGAAGGGTTATATAGTAGACAAATAAATAAAAAAAACCGCTGCCCAAGGAATCACTACTTCCACATCCAGATTTTTTATCTAAGTCACTCACAACGAAAAAATTTTGTATGTGGAAATGATTATTTATGGAATATTAATAATATAATATTTGAAATCCTCTACCCCAAAAATCCATAAAATGATACCCCACATCGGTAGCGGGGTGGGGGTGGTGATAAGGGGTGGCAGTGAGGGTGGATGAAGTAAAAAACATTTCGAGGTTTCTGGTTCTTGTACACACCCTAAATCACAATTTTTGTTCATCCCCTTTAATAATGGGGTGGGGGGGCTAATGCCAAAATTTTTTTTGAGACCTCAGCTTCTCTTCGCTTTGAAATTCTAATGACATGTATTGTTAAAGAGGAAATGGTTTTTTCGTTCGATAAAGACATTATTTCTGGGGAGGCATTATCTCTAGATTACTGAAAATTGAAAAAAACTTATCTTCGGCCTCTAGTCCTTTGATAATATTTTTTTATAATAGCAATATTAAAAATAAAAATTAAACTCTTTCCAGATATACATAGATCAAATATTTGCAAACTGATCAACGTTAGAGTATATACCGTGTGGCTCATCCGACAGGGATACTGTAATGAAGCATTCTTTAAATTCCTGCTCCCGACAATAAACCGTTACATAATTTAGCGCCCGAGCAGATTTCAAGAAACCGTTACGATACTCTAGTAACTTTTTGATGGGCGAATGGATTTTTTTCAAATTTAGTGTAGTGATATGGGATGAAATTTCCGATTATATGATGTAAAGAACCAAAACGGCTGACTTCCGGTTTCGATGCAATTTATATGAAAATCAAATTTTTAAATGGGACAACCTGTATATTTTTGAACATTTGAATCCCGCTGGCCAAAACACATATGATCTGACTTTCAAATATTACTTTGATTTTCAAATAATATTAAAAAAAAATACTGTTACTATTATCTATTTAATTATAAATTTAGTACAAAGAGAAGGTAGACATATGCATATCATTTTTTTCATAATTTAAATATCTAATTAAATAATATGTTGCCCCACAGAAGTTCCATTTAAAAAAAATAGTTTTCGTTGAAAAACCAATATCGTTGAACTTAATGAAGAATAAATCATGTTCAATGTTAGTATCTGAACAGATAATATTTTAAAAAGTACTCATTTTTATCATTCTATGATTAAAACTAAAATAAAAAAATCTGCATTTTTTGGAAATCAAAATAATATTTGAGGGTTAAATCATATTTCTTCCAGCAGCATCCAAATATGCAGAAATATACAGGTTGTCCCATTTAAAAATTTGATTTTCATGTCAATTGCATCGAAACCGGAAGTCGGCCATTTTGGTTCTTCACATCATATAACTGGAAACTTCATCCCATATCACTACACCAAATTTGCAAAAAAAAACCATTCGCCCGTTCAAGAGTTACAAGACTGTCCCTATCGGCTAAGCCACTCGGTATATGGTAGTTATTCAGGAAATAGTTTAGAAAAACTTTCAGACTCTTCAAAGCGTATAATTGAGAATTTTAATCTAAAATATGTTAGGCAAACAAAACGCTTCATTGTGACGAGATCTAAGAATCATATGTATTATTGTTGTTCAGCATGTCTGATAATAATCTTAGAATACAAACATTTAAGTTTAATTAAGAAGGCAAATCTTAAAAATAATATGAAGAGTGACAAAAGGCTCGGCTTGCATCTCTATCATGGACAAAGTGCGCCATGAGGTCAATGTCATCAAATCCCCCTCAGGATAGAATTGAAATGTAAGAAATAAAAATTGTCACCTTAACACTTAAAGTATCAAATGAATTGAATGTTTTCAATTCTAAAAGTATTGGAGAATAAGTGAAAACAATTCAAAATTATCCACGTGGATAATTTATATGCTGCGTCTGACCGGAAATAGTGCATGATGCGTGCTTATTTCGGGTTCGTTTTTGCAAATGTGATTAGTTGGCCCGTTAAAGCCTGCGGCTTCTGGAGATATATTATTATATCTTCAAAGAGCGAGCTTGGCGTTATCAAATTATACCCAGATGAATGATGGGATGGGTATATGCTAGCTACTTGCTGCTGGCCAACAATGACTATATTGCTGAAGGCGAGCACACGCTGGATACAATATCAGTTTATTTTTACTTTTACCTTTTGAGTTACGCCGGTTTTTACTTCGTTATCAGATGGTCAATTACTCCATTTTATAGACTAGTTCAGAAGATAATTATAAGTGGTATTTCTATCATGGGCGTCGATTATTTTGTGTTAGAAGGTTTAACGAACTCATTTATTTTAAATTGTTGCTGTAAGCGAAACGCAAGACCCAAGGCCACGCAAATTTATTACATACAAAACTTGATGAAGAATGGTGTAGAATTATCACGAACCAAATTAAAAATGGAAATCTCAGAACCTATATTTTGGTTTTATTAAAGTAAATAGAAGTAAGCAACATTTTTATTCTGTTATGCTAATTTATTATTTTTCTTAGGATATATATTTTTTTTTTGTCATTTCCATCTCCTATCATCCAGCTAACTAGAGAGCGAGAGAGAGGCTTTTTGACTAAAGAAATAATTCACATTGACAAAGTTTATTAAATATAATAGTACAGTAGCTAGAGGTTTTAGCTTCGCAATAATGTATTTTTTTAGAGGGTCCTGACACTTGCTTTTACCCCCAGGGACCAAAACTACCCCTAAATTTAGATATTTACCTATCTCTCTCAGTACGCTTTGTTTTCAGATAATGCGACTTTATATAATAATATCACTAATATTACTAATCTTTTGTAACATTCTTAACAGAAAACTATGATGTTTTTACATTTAACAACAGACGCCACTGCTAAATCCTACAAAGAGACCGTTTCTATCTTAAAATTAAGGTTCTTCGTGTATAATAATGTTTAAGTAGCATCAAACATGAAAACACGCAAAACCCATTTTAACGAAAAGTGCCCAATTAATGAAAAAAGGTTTAATGTCAGTTTAGTCTCTAGATAATAGCTGAATTAATTATTGGATGCTGTAAAGTTTGGGCTTCGTTTCAAGTATGGTTACGTAGAACGCAAAATCATGCTAGAATAAACATTTCTTAGTAAATCTTAAATAGCTGAAAACTTTAGACAAGCAAGGTTAATGGTCAATTGTGACCAGTAAAAACTTTACACTAGTCTAAGTTATTTTCCTACTATTTGCCTCTATCTAAAGTATTTAAAAATGGTACTCTAAATGAAATAGAAATAGTATTTATGTTAGCATTTATGACAGATTACTTTTTAATTCGGTCATGGTATGTATCATTTTATTTTCTTTTAGGTCAGATTGTTTTAATAGATCACTATGAGCTCAGAAATAGTGAAGGTGATTATTCGGTTTGATCATAAAAGGCTGTAAAATTTTTTCTTTAGGTAATTCTCCATAGGATTTACCAAATATAATTTGCTAAGTAAATTCTGCGCACACAAGTAATATTTTATGTAAAGAAAAAAATAAAAATTGCATGCGTACTCTGATAAAAATGTCAGTAAAATTACCGAGTAATTGAGCACTTAAATGTAAATTTCCCATGACATGACTGTAAAAATACATTTTTTTCTGGGTAATATCGGTGTAAGTGATGTTCAGGTGTAAACTTAACATGTCGTTGTACATTTACAATAAAACTGTAATTTTACTTTGAAATTTTAATGCATTATGTACTTTTCCCTGAGCAAACTTATTTAATACCAGAAAATTACAACGACAATGAAAACTCAATCACCAGTACTGTAAAATAGCAGCACACGTATCTGATGCCCCACTTCCTCAGAGAGCTCATGCCGTTATTTTGCTTCACCCGATCACTAATGATGTGTGTGCGTCCCACGTAAGGATATAGTATATAACATACCGAGATGGAAAATGTTTCATTTTTGTTGAGAGATGAGATAGTTGACCGAGGCGCGAAGCGGCGAGGTCAACTAATTCTCGAGACAGCAATGAAACTTTCCACCAAGGTTTGTATACTATTTTATTTACAATCATCTTCGTTAAAGAACAAAAAGCCAAAAAAATCGTTTACTAAATTTTTAAACAGCATTTTATGTTCTTTTTTCAAGTTGGCAAATGCTTACGCTCCAACCCGGCTACTTTCCCACCTGAAATGTCACTTATGTCCCTTTCCAACCTGAAATGTCACAATTCAGTTCAATTGTAGAAAGAAGAGAAAGTAGAAATGTCATACTTTCCAACTTTTGACATGTAGAGCAATTTGATTATTTCTGTATGATTGTGAATAAAGTTATTTGTTCTATTGTTCTCACTTACATAATAGACTGGCGGTACATGACCAGTCAGGTGCAACATTTTTAAAATGCATGCCAATCATATATATGAAATTACCATGAATATGCCAGAAATGCAAATTTTAGGCAGTCGTCGCGTGCACAAGGGGGTGCAAATCGGTTTTTTTTGTTTCTCTTTTTTTGGGTTTTATTATTATTATTTTTTTTAATGGATGCCAATAGTGTCAAACGAAAAGCCTTTATTTTTCATTATTATCGATGCAATGGCCATCAGAAAAAGGGGGCTATAGGCCGCAACAAGAGATTGAACTTGGTTTAGTTCGAGAGCCGTTACTGACCTAGACAATATTATAGGTAATATACCGAAGATCTCAACCAAATTTATTATTTTCATAACTATGTGCTTTAAACCACATGTTATATATGGTTTTTGTTTGTCTAGTCGCTCCCCACTACCAGTTTTTTAATGACATGAAACTAATTACACCTCCGATTAAAGAACCTATATCTAGATACATAATTGTACAGATTTGTATGTTGCTGAGATAGTTACAATCTAAGGCACTTCTTCCCATAAGTTCTTAATTGGCTAGTCGATCTATTTGCGGCCGATTCGGGCACGATCGGTAAGTTCGATTATCATAATCTCAGTTTGACACTTTTGACAGTGTCCGCCATTAATGTTAATAAGTGTTTTTCGTGTTTTTCGATCAAAATGATATTCTCTATTCATATTTACACAGTTTATTGACAATATATTTAGTGCAAAATGATTAAGTGCTGTGCCGTTTGCAGAAAGTAGTTTAAAAAAGAAGAAAATCGATCGTTCCATAGTCGTAACATGATGAAGTTCAGTTTACAGCTATAAAGTGAATATCAATTCAATTTTAATATCCTTGCAATACATATTTATCTTACTGTATTATCTTACTGTAATATCGTATGCCTACATCACGTTGTATAAAGAGCCGGCAATTCAGAAATTGCAATAATTCATTTTAATGAAAATATTTACCATTCTACACATTTTCTACACACACAACGCCACTGTTGCCTATGGGATCTGATGTTCATCCATTCTTTTTAATGGACATATAATGTGACTATGTAGGAGCAAACAAGGTATATATTGAAAAGATAGCCTGTTATGTATCTAGATATAAGTTCTTTAATCGAAGAATTAACTAAGTCGTCACATTTACAAAAAAAAAGTCGATAGACAGAGACAAAAACATATACAGGATGCTTCTAAATTGCTTTCAAGAAATTCTCCAGCTAATTTCAAATAAGGAGAAAATAGAAGGAAGAAAAACTATTATATGTTTATTATCTCCCGTAACTCCCTTAGGAACAGGCCCCCCACATCAAATCATGGGCCCCGGTACTAAATTCACTGGCGGGCCCCCGCGCTTAATAATTGATAAGCAGGGGGGAGAAATTTGAAAAAAAAAATAGTTTTTTGTCAAGATCTCTGGTGGTCCCCCACGATGGGCAGCTCGAAAGCCAACGGGCCCCCGCGCTTAATAATTGATGAGCGGAGGGGGAGAAATGTTCCTACTGACCCCCCCCCTTCTGGGGGGCCCTGCTTAGGAAACATTCGTTTGTATGATTTTTATTCTTAATTATTCGTGTCAAACTAGCTCTTGAATCCCCCGTCGGTAATTGCCAACAATGTATATGAGTGAGTATGTGTAAAACCGTGTAAAATATATGCGTCCTGCATGCCGAGGTATTATATTCTTATGTATATAAATTTTCATTTCCATTTTCTTATTTGCAAAATTTTTAGTTTATGTTGTGTAAATCTGTAACTTATTTATTTATTATTAGTCTGTTTTTATCACTGTTATTTCAATAATTGTTATTAGTTTTATACGTGTATCTTTTTAAGAGAAACATGTTTCTTATGTTTTAAGGGTATAAGTGGTGGATTAGCTGTTAAGCTGAACTTCGCCAGTTAGGTTAAAGAAATCATATTTCTTTTTCTTAATAAAAAGGATTAATTATTATTAATATTATTGTCGTTTAGAAGCACCCTGAAAAGATTTATCTTTGTATTGGATTTCGGCAGTAGATCTTTCTTTCTTTCTTTTCTCAGAGTTAGAGTATAAACCTCTTCCATAACAAATTATGCAAAAGCTAACACTTTAAAGCTGAGTTGACTTAATGAAATAAAATTATCTACCAAGAAATACGGCGAGGAAAAAATATGAAAATTTAAATACGAGATAATGGATATTCAAAGTTTCAGTCAGGTTTACTTCCTTTGCATATTTTATAAAAAATAAAATTAACAGGAACAATTACCTCGTAAATTTTACATTATGTTCTTCAGTAATTTTAAAAACAAAGTTTATTTACGTATAAAAAAAGCTACAACTAAAGAAAAATTTATTGAGTCCATGAATTTAGATCAGTAAAATAAGTACTAGGCTTATAGATGATTGCTCAAGGTCTATGCTAACTAAGGTTTCTATATATCGATTTGATAGAAAACTCTGTTCATCCCCTATTACATACTGAAAATCTCATTTAAATCCATCTAAGCGTAACTCTCCATCTTGCAAAAATTGCTAAAATCGAGTATTTAGATAACGACCCGACCTGTATCTCACGACAAGTGGGTCGTGAGATATAGGCTGAGATATGAGGGTTCTCGTCCGCCCACACATGATTATTATGGAAATTTTGATAGCATTCCTAGAAAAATTTGCTTCATATAATTATTCATAATTTGTGGCTCAAAATGCGGATTTAGTGTAACATTCTGAAGGTCTAGCCGCACACCCCGCACCGCGGGGGGGGGGGCACATTGACGGATGGCCGACCCCCATTTACTTATAATAACTTAATAACTACCTATATGTTATGTCTATCAGTCTACCTAAGATTATGCAACAAATTCGAATTGTTTGCTGTTTTATTATGTACTTAATACCTAGTGTGAATTTAACCCTGATTAAATTATCACACGATTAACTAAATCAAAAATTCATAAACCTGAACCTAACAGTAATGAAGATAAGAATTATCATTTTCCACTCGTTATAGTGAGGGGGCCCTGAAAAGTTTGCGGGGGGGGGCACTCAATTTCTGTTACGCCACTGCTGAAGGTACCACTGTAATCACCGGGTAATCACCCAAAATTCACCAAACAAATTGATGACAAATATTCAGAGCTGTAGCGATCTTCCCCGTACTCGTCTCTGGATGTTCGTCGATTTCCTACGTCACAGCTTCCTCAATTTCAGGTGTTTTGACAGTTCGAGGTCTACCTTCCGAAGTACCTTTTTGGAAACTACTGGTTTCACAAAGACGGCGCCGGCGGTGAATACTCGAAAAGAATCGGCTATCTGGCAAGGCACGATTAGGATATCTTTCCTGATATATACTTCTGGCTTTTGTTGTTTTACCATCTACGAGACCATATAAGTAATGCATTGTCGCCATTTTCCCATTTATATAATTCATCATATTTACTGGGATATTCGAATAAAAACAGCGAAAAAATAAAATAAATTCAATGGAACACCAAAAATTGAAGAAATATGAGATGATTTTGAACACCAACACCTTATTTTATGCCAACATATATTGTTTTGAAAACGATGTTTCTAAAAACGTCATTTATTCCAGTTTAACTAGATTTATATGTTCAAAAATTATTATTAGTCAATACTGCTAAATGAAGCAATTTGAATTTAATTGCTTTAATCAAGAATTGTGTATCTGACGAGAAAAACGCAAGAGACCGTTTTCATGTAGAATTGACTAGATTAATCAGAAAAAATATCCACATGGAAAAATATCAGTGGCGTAACACTTTTTTCGTAAAAATATCAAAGGACATGTTTGCAGGGACACCACTGGTGGAGATATAAAATAACTTTTCTAACTAAAATATGTAGTTTTGTATCCTGTTGACAAATACCAAAATTTAAAATAATATCTAAAATACTTTCTGAGATATTGAAAAACCGCTGCCCAAGGAATCATTACTTCCACATCCAAATTTTCTATCTAAGTCACTCACAACGAAAAAATTTTGTATGTGGAAATAATTGTTTATGGAACTTTAATAATATAATATTTGAAATCGTCTATCCCAAAAATCCATAAAACGATACCCCACATCGGTAGTGGGGTGGGGGTGGTAATAGGGGGTGGTAGTGGGGGTGGCTGAAGTAGAAAAATATGTACACACACTAAATCACATTTTTTTCCATCCCCTTTAATAATGGGGTGGGGGTGGTAATGGGTAATGGGGGTGGCTAATGCTAAAATTTTTTTTGAGAACTTAGCTTCTCTTGTATATACTAAATACCAATTTTATGGACTATTACCTGCTTGATTTACCTATTTACCTCAAATTTACCCCAATTTACCCTCCAACCTTTCGACGGAACAAGATGAAAATATAATGTAGTTCTAGATCTCGTTAAAGTACCTATGTGTACCAAATTTCAAGTCAATATCTCAAACGGTTCCAGAGTAAACGTGCGCACAAAAAAAGTTACAGACCGACAGACCGATAGACAGAATTTTTTTTCTCTCAAACTTAAAATCTCGACGTTTTATGACATTCTAAGCCTATTTGAACAATAAAAATTAAAAAAAAAAAATTTGTCGCTACTATACTTCCACTGAATGTGGTAGTAAAATAACCATTTAAAAAACCTGTAATGTAATGATTAAATAACTTTCGAATTAACAAATACCAAAATTGAAAACAATATCTAAAATACTATATATAGTATACTATATATAGATATTAAAAAATAACGATTTGAAAAAAATAAGATTCAACATCCTGTAACAAACAAATTTAAGCCGTCGCGGACATATGTTCATATGAACTTTTCTTCATAAAATGACCTAAGGAACCACACCTGTCGTTAAGGAACACCCTGTATAATACCCATTAATAATAAAAGTAGAATTAAAAATGCGACGCTGGCGAATATTTTAAAATTTTCAAGGTCACACGTTCTAAAATGATAAGTTAGAATTTCGTATTTGCCATAAAAATGGATTTCACAATTTTTAAATAATTTTTCACCTACCATATGTGAAAATGAATCATATTAACCCTAAAAATATGACCGAAAGTAATGTTTATCGTCCCTTGGGCCGCTAAACTCATAACAACACGATTTTGTAGTTTTTCACAATCTAGACACCTTTGATTGTCATTTGCATGCTTTGACGTTTCAGATAATTTCAATTTAAACCAAAATTTGGAATCAATACAAACAACAAATAAATAAATTCGCAAATTGTTACTACTTAAGTTTATTATTAAATTCTGTTTGTATTTATAAAATTAAAGATATTTGTTATATTGCTCCTTTTTTCTAGTTGTATTTAATGCTAGGCGAAAAACAGTTGTGTGTCACACATGCAGAAAACACATTAGCAGCCCTTAGCTATCAGCTGCCCTCATTCGGGCAACTAATATCCGCGGGCTACTAATGCTCATTTTCTGCCCTTGTGACACAATACACTATTTCGTCTTTGTGTTGATATCTCACGGACAAAATACCGAACGGACATAATACCGAAGCCATCAAAGTAGGGAACTGTTTTTATTATAGAGAAAGAAAAAGAAACTACACTAGTTTAGAAATGCAATTGGTAACATAAATTTATTCTCGAGAAAATTCTACATAGAGTGGTACATATTAACACGACAGCCGTAATATTCAAATGCATTACTTTTAAAGTATGGTCCTAATATTTTCTTTGGTAAATTATCAAGTGAGGTTTTTCAGGTCAAATTGCGCTCGTTGTTAAGTGAAAAATTAGGGAGACCAGGTTACACGTGGAAAACAACAACCGAGAGGATTATGAACAAACTGGGAAAAGACCAAACATAACGGGAAAGAAAAGCGAGGGGAAGAACGAATTCCACAAAGAAATCGTAGCGATATATACTCTACCAGAACCAGAAACGGAGGAATCAGAGGACTTAGAAGAAGAAGATTTGTAGAAGCAGAAATACAAAAAGAGGAGCACAAACACTCCCCATCATGATACAATGCGACCACGTATTTCACAAATACTTACAGATCTATACTCTACTAGAACCAGAAACTGAGTAATCATAATACTCAAAAGGAGAAGAAGAAAATTTGTAGAATCAGAAACACAAAAAAGAGGAGCATAAACACTGAATATCACGAACACAATGCGGCAACGCATTTCACAAACATCTACACTGCCCATCCCCCATTCATGTACCATGCGTCATGTCAAATCCAACCTAGCATCGGAAACCGAGGAATCAGACGACTCAAAAAAAGAAGACTCGAAGAAGTAGAAACACACGACACAATTCGGGTTGTCACAAGAAGACTCAGAAGAGGCAGAAGTCTAGAACCAAAAACATAAAAAAAGGGAGCTTAAACGCTCCTTTACGACACAGTACGGTAACGCATCTTACAAATACCTACACCTCCCATCCCACATTCCTTTATCATGTGCCATCCAACCCAGCGTGGACGTAGCAGGCCCAGCCGTATACCTGGGAGTATATACCGTACGCTGGTAAATCATCAATCAATCAACAAACGCGTCTAGTCAGGCTGTACTCTTCAGAGATAATAAAAAAAAAGGAAGCTTAAACACTTTCTCACGACACAATGCGGTAACGCATTTCACAAGTACCTACACCTCCCATCCTTTACCATGTGCCATGTGGCTTTCGCTGCTGGCAACAAGCATGACCCTAATCCAACCTAGCGTGGACGTAGCAGGCCCAGCTGTATACCTGGGAAGTTATACCGCAGCTGGTAAATTGTCAATCAATCAACAAACGCATCTGGTCCTCATACTGTACTCTTCAGAGATAATAAATGAGGAATGTTTTTAATTTTCAGCATTTGTACCGCAGGCACAACCGAGTGGCACTGGCGTCACAAATATTTCGTATTTTTTCGAGCAAGATCCAATAAAGATTTATCGTTTTTAAAGTTCTCGGAAAACTGAGCGCCGGTTATAATCATATTTACAGTTTTTTGTATCTCCGACTTGATCAATAATCTACAGAACATCGCTTCCTTACGTTCTTCTACTTCATGGACATATTCCATAACACTCGTCAGTCGTTCTACGTTAGAATTAGAAGGTCATCTTTCTCCTGCAAACAAATAGTGATGACAAATGACAAGGACATAAGTTGTTTCTTAATCAGTAGGTATGCTTTTAGAGGGCAGAATATTTACTAGTGAAATATTTTGTCGAACTCCTCTATACGTTTCCTTAAATATATAAGGAATAAAAACCAGACTGCAACCAACAGCTATTCTCCGGACTAATGCCCCGCCGAGCGCTGAATTACGAATTACAAGCCTGGCCGCGTTAAGTGCAATAACTGTGTATTGCCACAAAACGCTAAAGGCACGAGAGCTCCTTTAAGTAGGAATAAGTCTTTCGGCTGCTGTCTATTAAAATCGAAACTTTAGCGTTTTGTGGCAATACACAGTTATTGCACTTAACGCGGCCAGGCTTGTAATTCGTAATTCAGCGCTCGGCGGGGCATTAGTCCGGAGAATAGCTGTTGGTTGCAGTCTGGTTTTTATTCCTTATATATTTAAGGAAACGTATAGAGGAGTTCGACAAAATATTTCACTAGTAAATATTCTGCCCTCTAAAAGCATACCTACTAACTATGCCCATGTCAGGGCTACTGCTGTTTCGATTGTAATGGACATTAGCCGCTAGATGGAGCCTGCCATTTTTGCTGCATGTCGTGGTTTTATAAATCTCGTCATGTACCAAGAGTGAACAAATGCCTCGTTCCAGCCATCTCAGACCTACCTTGCACTGACGAGAGCCAATAGCTCGAAACTGCAGTCTGCAAGTGGTATGGGGTGGCTGGCACGAGAGCTCCTTTAAGTAGGAATAAGTCTTTCGGCTGCTGTCTATTAAAATCGAAACTTTAGCGTTTTGTAGCAATACACAGTTATTGCACTTAACGCGGCCAGGCTTGTAATTCGTAATTCAGCGCTCGGCGGGGCATTAGTCCGGAGAATAGCTGTTGGTTGCAGTCTGGTTTTTATTCCTTATATATTTAAGGAAACGTATAGAGGAGTTCGACAAAATATTTCACTAGTAAATATTCTGCCCTCTAAAAGCATACCTACTAACTATGCCCATGTCAGGGCTACTGCTGTTTCGATTGTAATGGACATTAGCCGCTAGATGGAGCCTGCCATTTTTGCTGCATGTCGTGGTTTTATAAATCTCGTCATGTACCAAGAGTGAACAAATGCCTCGTTCCAGCCATCTCAGACCTACCTTGCACTGACGAGAGCCAATAGCTCGAAACTGCAGTCTGCAAGTGGTATGGGGTGGCTGGCACGAGAGCTCCTTTAAGTAGGAATAAGTCTTTCGGCTGCTGTCTATTAAAATCGAAACTTTAGCGTTTTGTGGCAATACACAGTTATTGCACTTAACGCGGCCAGGCTTGTAATTCGTAATTCAGCGCTCGGCGGGGCATTAGTCCGGAGAATAGCTGTTGGTTGCAGTCTGGTTTTTATTCCTTATATATTTAAGGAAACGTATAGAGGAGTTCGACAAAATATTTCACTAGTAAATATTCTGCCCTCTAAAAGCATACCTACTAACTATGCCCATGTCAGGGCTACTGCTGTTTCGATTGTAATGGACATTAGCCGCTAGATGGAGCCTGCCATTTTTGCTACATGTCGTGGTTTTATAAATCTCGTCATGTACCAAGAGTGAACAAATGCCTCGTTCCAGCCATCTCAGACCTACCTTGCACTGACGAGAGCCAATAGCTCGAAACTGCAGTCTGCAAGTGGTATGGGGTGGCTGGCACGAGAGCTCCTTTAAGTAGGAATAAGTCTTTCGGCTGCTGTCTATTAAAATCGAAACTTTAGCGTTTTGTGGCAATACACAGTTATTGCACTTAACGCGGCCAGGCTTGTAATTCGTAATTCAGCGCTCGGCGGGGCATTAGTCCGGAGAATAGCTGTTGGTTGCAGTCTGGTTTTTATTCCTTATATATTTAAGGAAACGTATAGAGGAGTTCGACAAAATATTTCACTAGTAAATGTTTCTTAATCCTCCGAACCTCGATTCACAGAATAATGTCTGTGATAATATGTGCGAAAAATCGGTAAAGACGGCTGACAACCTTGTGTCCAAAATTCGACATTTTTTAAGATGACCAGTTACACTTACACGGAATTAAGTACTAACTTGAAGGTAAGATAAACGATGAATGGAGCTTTTCATCTATGTATAGTTAGTTAACACAAACTTTTTTCTCATTTGCCTGGTGCATTTATATTTTCGCAATTATAGATCACACTAATATATTAGTAATTACTTCCACATCCAGTGGAAGTATAGTAACGACAAAAAAATTTTTTTAAATTTTTATTGTTCAAATGGGCTTAGTCTGTCGGTCTGTAACTTCTTTTGTGCGCACGTTTGCTCTGGAACCGTTTGAGATATTGACTTGAAAGGGTCTCGCCGGTTTAGTATATGGAATTGGGCCCAGCGGCTTATTGGGCCATTCATTCACATGAAGGTTACCTATGACCAGGAATGCTCAATAAAATATATAATAAACCTCTATCCCCTAGATTAGCAGAGTTATGGGGGTAACAACCTAAACTTTAAAATTAATTTTTTTCAAAACTATTGAAGATAATTAATTGAAATTAATAGAAGACATTGACATAAAATAACTTTATATTTTACATTTTTTTTACATTCCTATTACCTCATTTAGTATATAAAAAAAAATAATTAAATTTTTGAGGGTGCTGTTTTTATATCAACCCCTCGAGTGACACCTACCAAAAAATATATATATTATTTAACACTAACGTAATTATTGTGTGTGAAAATTACTTCAAGGTCAAATTGGGACAAGATGCTTAAAAATATAAATATAGGTAATGAACACAGGCACACAAAAAAAAATTAAGTGCGAAGCCACTTAATTCCTACTTATTTGGAAGCCAATAATCAAAAAAATATACTACTACTTTTAGCTTGGCTCTCAATTATTTTTTTTTGCTTCAGAAGTATTGATTTTATTAGACAATATGGTTAGGCCATTTTAATTAATCCATAGAGATATCTCCTCAGGAAAGGTGATTAGCGAAAAATGTTTCAGACAAAAGTTGTTCCATTCAGAGATGGGCATCTTTTGGGTAGAAAAATTTTCCACCCCCCACCCATGATAAGCGGGGGGTGGGGGTAACTTTTGAATTTTTAATGGCACTCTCAATTTTTGATCGCGTATTCTGATTCTACGAAAAAAATTGCATAACGTTTGTACCAAACATCCCCCCCCCCACTCTGATCAGCAGCGATGACGGTGTAACTTTCGATTTTTCAAAATCCTGTAGGCGAACATCTCTGAACTAGGGCATTTTTAGGAAAAATGTTTCAAACAAAAGATGCCCCTCTCTGAACTAAACAACTTTTGTTTGAAACATTTTACCTAAAAATGCCCTAGTTCAGTGATGTTCTTCTGCAGATTTTTGAAAATTCGAAAGTTACACCTCCGTCCCCGCTCATCAGGATGGAAGGAAGAGAAAAATGTTTGGTACAAAAGTTATGTAATTTTTTTCGTAGAATCAGAATCCGCGATCAAAAGTGGAGAGTGTCATTAAAAATTCAACCCAAGCTCATCAGGGGTGCGAGGTGGAAAATTATTCTACCCAGAAGATGCCCCCCTCTGAACGGAACAACTTTTGTCTGAAACATTTTTCGCTAGTGTCCCTTCCTGAAGAGATATTACTGTGGATTAATTAAAATGGCCTAACCATATTGTCTAATAAAATCAATACTTCTGACGCAAAAAAAAATAATTGAAAGCCAAGCTAAAAGTAGTAGCATATTTTTTTGATTATTAGCTTCCAACTGAGTAGGAATTAAGTGGTCTAGGCTTTCGCACTTAATTTTTTTTGTGTGCCTGTGTTCATTATCTGGATTTATATTTTTAAGCATCTTCTCTCAATTTAACCTTGTAGTAATTTTTACACATGATAATTATGTTAGTGTTAAATAATATAGATTTTTTTGGTAGGTGTCACTCAAGGGATTGATATAAAAACAGCACCCTCAAAAATTAAATTATTTCTTTTTATATACTAAACGACGTAATAGGAATGTAAAGAAAATGTAAAATATAAAGCTATTTTATATCAACGCCTCCTATTAATTTCAATTACTTATCTTCAATAGTTTTGAAAAAAATTAATTTTAAAGTTGAGGGTTGTTACCCCCATAATTCTGCTAATATAGGGGATAGAGGTTTATTATATATTTTATTGAGCATTCCCAGTCATAAGCAACATTCATGTGAATGAATAGCCCAATAAGCCGCTGGGCCCAATTCCATATACTTATCCGGCGAGACCCTTTGGTACACATATGTACTTTAACGAGATCTAGAACTAGATTATATTTTCATCTTGTTCCGTCGAAGAGTAGGGGTTGGGGGGGTAAATTGGGATAAATTTGGGGTGAATAGATAAATCAAGCAGGTATGAGTTCATAAAATTGGTATTTAGTATATACAAGAGAAGCTAAGGTCTCAAAAAAAATTTTACCGCCCCCACTCCGTTATTAAAGGGGATGAAAAAAAAATGTGATTTAGTGTGTGTGCAAGAACCAGAAACCTCAAAATATTTTTTTACTTTATCCACCCCCACTACCACCCCCTATCACCACCCCCACCCCACTACCGATGTGGGATATCGTTTTATGGATTTTTAAGGTAGAGGATTTCAAATATTATATTATTAAAGTTCCATAAACAATTATTTCCACATACAAATTTTTTTAGTTGTGAATGACTTGGATAGAAAATCTGGATGTGGAAGTAGTGGTTCCTTGGGTAGCGGTTTTTTATTTTATTCCGTTGGTACAATATGACACAGAATGGCAGAGACTATTTTTAGTGAACATTGATTTCTCATTTTAAGATGTTTGTAATGTAATGATTAAATAACTTTAGAACGTCGCGAGCTGAATCGCCTGCCGGTTTTTCTTCTAAATGTCGTAATCTCGATATGTTATCCCCTCTGAAACTCTAAAAGTTTATTTTCTAGGGATATATAAAGTATTAAGGGCTAATCGTTCACACTTCGGGTAATCCAAAAGTTGTTAAAAAGAACTAAAAACTTTCTAACTAGCACAAACAAAATAATAATCGATAAGTCCTAGGTTATATGAAGTAGTTTTATGGTGTACAATAACAATTTATGATGGTTCGGTTATAGTTCACTGTAATCGTTCTATTGGATCCAGTACAACTTTTGTAATGATCATGTTCTGCATATTTGACTGGAGAGAAACAATTATTATTAAATATTATTTTAATGGTTCATAACCTAGGCAAAATTTTAATGTATATTTACATAAAAATATTGCATTTTTATCTATTCAACAGTTTTTCTTTTACTTATTTACTGTTCATGCTTAGAAAAATGTTATTAAGGTTAGGATTTTGCAGGGTGAGAGGGAAATATTTATTTTCGGTTTATTATAAATATATAAAAAATCATAGATGATAAAATCTTTAACATTTTCTCGGATACTTCCTATTGCTCCAAGGAATACAGCCATATACAGTTTTTGTCATGAATATTGTATATAGTTAAATGCCATGCTTTAATAATGAAATTAGGAACTATTTTCATTGACAATATTCAAGTACAACAGAAATTTACAATAAAAAAATCGGCAGCTACTGGAAGCGGCTGGAACCTCCCCACACGGTGGATCCTTATCAGCTGTATTTGGATATTACATCGGAAATCAGAGCACTAAGCAAACAGATAAATTACACGTGACTTTGGAGCCATTTATTTCATCAACAAATATCGAACGAACTGAAGCGGACTACAAGCAATCTGTTAAAACATAACCTCTCATGTTTGTTTATGTTGCATGTTAATCAATTGCCGGATATTATAAGGGTATTAACAGATAACGTTTCGAAGATTTTGTAAAATATTGGATAATGAAAAAAAAATAATAACACAGAATTTAGCCCAAATGACACTCTAACTTCAACAAGTCAATAACATTATGGACTGTTCAAACAGACTACGCATGCATCAAATTAAAATCTTCCTGCTCGATCAAAAAGGTTGAGCAAGTCGAGCTTCGTCCGAGGCCTTTATTTTGTAATATTCGAACGTTTAAGATTTAGCTCAGTTAGCTCGATTTGCAATGAACGATTGTGACGTGTCGCATCAATCAGACGTAATATCCGAACACGGCTATAAACAATTATTACCTTAAAAAAAAAAACAACTAAAATAAGTTTTGACATTGTCAAAAATATTTGGGTTGGTAACCTTTACGAATGTTGATTTTTAGGTTATGAAATATATTTAGGGACATAACATGTTTAAGTTTTTCAAGTTTATTCTCATTTTTAATGTTTGACTACGCATTTTTAGCTTGGAGCCACAGTGACTCCGAGCAGATAGTTAAAAAACTCATGCAAATAATTTTTCTATATAGACCATCTTAGGATGACGTCACGATAAGTCGACCATATTGCCTGAGGGATAACCAAACTTTCTATTCCAATGTAAACAAAGAAGTAATCTCAGTTTTAAATGTGAAATAAAAATAAAACACCATCTTTTTTTGCGACAAGGTGCGATTGTGAGATAAGGTTTATTTTGAATGTAAAAAACCTTAGAAGAAAGGTAAAGAAATCACTTTCTGGCAGAGTCTATTGAATACTACATACGGATAATATATCACTGAAATCTAGCACTTAGTTATTTAAATGTAAACTTGCCTTGCCCATAACAATGAATACATTTGAGTTTATCTTTCTTGCACAAACTTCTTGCACAAATCCAGCCTCATAATATTTATATGCTTGTAAAGATTTGTATGCCTTTAAGTGCTGATCTGCGAAGAAGCTGTGAGTCGACACTAAGTAATTTATCATATTAATTACGGACACACAAGGTAAAATAGACAAATCTGCAGAAAGGTCTCCAGTCTCCACTCCAAGGGTGTATGGGTCAATATTGTCTATTATTTTGATTTTCTCATCGTAGCGACACTTTACATCACCCATAAGGGTTGGATAATATTCACTATATGACATTATTACGAAAACACACACAGTTTCTCAAGAAAATCAGAAAAAAATATATAAAACCACGCAAACTGCGTGTTGTTGTCCCTCAAGCAAAATGTCAAAATTGTCAAAACCATGTGACCTAAAAATGATTGATTAATAAAAAAATAGATTGCTAATTACAGGTTAGATTTCTAACCCACAAAAAGAGTCCTATTTTATTAGGACAAAGTATTTAGGACTTCATAAACATTACACTGTACTAGATTTTAGTTGAAAGTACGGGAACCAGGCAGAAATTTTAATAACAGCTACGTAATATTCTTAAATCTTAAGAAATATATATTTTTGAGGTTAGCTGTGACGTCACGTACCATAAGCTATAAATCAACATTCACAAAGGTTACCAACCCAAATATTTTTGACAGATGGCAAAATACGTTTTCCCCTAACAATAATACCAATAATATTTTTTGGATGCTGTCATATGTGCGCATATAACGAATTATTTTTAATTTTTTTAACGGAAACCAAATCGAAACGGTGCAAGTGTGATATATCGTTGAAATTGGAATTTATACTGCTTTTTAATGGTTCAATTACAAATTCTAAGTAATCATAAAATAAACAACTTGTGCCAAAATGGCACTAAACGTAATCCGATCTCAACCAAAACCTTTTCAGATCTTCTGGAGCACTAAAGAAACCCTCATGTAAAAGTTTCATCCAAATCCGTTTAGTAGCTTCGTAGCTATCGTGCTAACACACAGGCATTAGTTACAAACCACTTTTTTGGGTTTCCGGGACCTCGAAATCGTAAAGATTTGATGTTATCTCAATTTTCGATTTTGAATTAATTGTAGTAACCTCCCACAATTATTGTGGGGAGGTTAATAAACACAACACTATAAAAACTAAGTTCGTAGGCAAGAGCACTTAATAATTTTGATTATTGATACGGGAAGCAACTAAACGAAAACATCCGTTCGTTGGTAATGGGTGGTAGGGATGGCCATCTTTTGGAAAAACCATATAACTCTTGGTGGACAGCTTCCCTGCCAGATGTGGCCGGAGTAGTGTTCATGGTGGATCGTTTAAGTTTGAGTTGATATATTTTGTTTTATCTTCTGGCCTCGGCCGATTTTTCACTAAATCGGTCGGGGAAGTAAGCTGTCAAATTTTTGGTTTCAATGTTTTTCTGGGGGAATTTGGTTTTTGACAGTTTTCGAAAAAATATTTTAGGTTGGTACCAATGTCTTAAATTATTTTTAAGTTATGTAGCACTATTTTTAGGTTATGTTGCCGGAAGAATTTCCGGCGGGATGGCGGAAGTAGCGGAAATAGTTTTTAAAATATAATGTCACTTTTGAAGTTTTATTGGAAAAAACTCACCGAAAACGTTCCAAAATTCAAAATTCAAAACAAATTTATTAACAATTATTGTTTACAACAGTGCGCCTCGGTCGAGGTCCTATTTAGAGCAGACCGCACCACCACGGCGCGCAACGCCGTGGTAGATGGGTGGTCGGGTGAAAGAGCTCGGCTTTGGCTATAACGCTATAACTAACACGGGTTGGTTAAGCCTCCTGTTTAATGGGTGGAAAACTTAAGCCTAACAATTTGAATAAAAATAACTAAAGATAGTTTAAAAACACTTACAACTACTTAAAGCTAGGTTTAAAAACGTTGGTTTAGAGCGCGCGCACTACACACGCGCACAGGTTTAGAGCTTTTGGTTGGTATATACGGGAAAAGCTGAATGAAAAAACCCGTTCGAACAAGTCACAGTCTTCATCCGGTGGTCTGCCCGCCTTCGGAAAGGTAGGGTGAAGAGGAATTTGTGATTTTAAAGGGTTGGGATTTATAAGGGATTATCGGTCAAAAGGGGATTTGGAAGAGAAACAAAGAGGGACAAAAGAACAAAAATTGACAAAAACGACAAAAATGAGGCGAATAAAGGGAATAGAAAGGGGTTTGAAGTAAAAGGTGGTTAAGGTAAAGGGTGGTGAAAGGGAAATTGTGGTATAGGAAAGGTGTGGCTAGGGAGGTTGCCGAAAGATAGGCAACGCCTGGTATGGTAAGGGGTGTTTCAGGTTGAAAAGTATTGCATTATGCTGTCTGATTCGTGTGATGTCTCGGGTTAGCGGACTGTCGCCCAATTTGAATTGGTAAAATTTTTGGGATGTTTCCCGGACGAAGTCCGCTAGTGGGGTTATGTCGTGACAACGTGCATAAAGGTCTCTGAGGGAGGTGTACCTATCAGAGTTCGAAATGAGGCGCATAAATTTGTGTTCTAAGACTTGGAATTTTTTCATTGTCGTGGCCGGAATGCTGCACCATACCGGCGCCGCGTATGTGATGGCCGGCCTGATCACCATCGTATACAACAGTTTTTTATTTGTCCTGTTTAGTCCACTGCCATGTGCCAGGAGCGGGTACAGACTCCTGGACATGGAGTAGACCTTGCGTACCGTCTCGTTGATGTGTGTATTGAATGTCAGCCGTCTGTCTAAGTTGACCCCCAAATATTTCACGCACCGCTTTATTGGAATTTGGCGGCCCCCTATCGAAAGTGGTGTGAGAATTCGGTTCTCGGTAAAGCGGCGCGTGAAAAGAATCGACTCCGATTTCTCGGCGTTGATCCGGATCTTCCACTTGTCGTAATACGCCGTGGCACGAGCCATGTGCGCCTTCAGCAGCATGTTCGCTGCTTGTGCGTTGTGTGAATGCGCGTACATGGCCGTGTCGTCGGCGTACTTGGCAAGGTTCGTATTCGGGAACTCCGGGAAGTCGGAGACGTATAAGTTGTATAACTTTGGTGAGAGGCACGATCCCTGGGGGGCGCCCGCGCGAATGTCCCGCCGAGTTGATAGTTTGTTATTCACTCTGACCTGCAGTGATCTGCCTGTCAGGAAAGAGTGAATTAGTTTGGTGATATGCGTCGGAAAGTTGAGCGTGTTTAGTTTGTAGAGTAAGCCCGGGATCCATACTGTATCGAAGGCTTTCTCAATATCGAGGAGCACCATCACTGTGCTCTTTCCGCGGTTGCATTGCACTTTGACGTCATTCACGATCCTGACGACCTGGCGCACAGTGCCCCTGCCTTTCTTGAAACCAAACTGACATTCGTCGTCGATGTGGAGTTCATCCTGGGCAGAGTCTAGTCTGACCAGGATGACCTTCTCCACCAACTTAGAAATCGCCGACAGCAGCGAGATCGGTCGATAGCTGCCGGCGAGTTTGACGTCTTTGTTAGGTTTCAAAATCGGCACGACCACGGCGCACTTCCACTGGCTTGGCCAGTGTTGTAGTCGCAGGATCGCGTTGACAATGTACGTCAATTGCACAATGCCTTTCCGCGGAAGATATTTGAGCAGCCTGTATTCGATACAGTCTGCTCCCGGTGCCTTGTCGTTAGGTAATGTCCGGACAATCCCTGCAACCTCCGAGGGCTTGGCCATGACTTTTAGAAATTCGCGTCTGGTCAATTGGATGTCATGGCCAATCAGTTCGTTAATGTCATTTTCGATGCGGTCGTGTTCCAGATTGTTTGGTATCTGTGGGTTGTGGATGTCTGCAAAATGATTGGCTAAGTCTTCCACTTTTTGGGCGTCTGTCATTGCAGTCCGTCCGTTTGCGTTAGTCAGCGCAGGTATGGCCACCCGCGTATTTCCGAAAACGTTCCGGTGAGATTGCTTATACTTGTAGGGCTTGTGAGC
The DNA here is from genome assembly GCA_936432065.2 of Rutpela maculata. NCBI lineage: Eukaryota > Metazoa > Arthropoda > Insecta > Coleoptera > Cerambycidae > Rutpela > Rutpela maculata. The sequence continues at coordinate 206,275,706 of OW386286.2, read as the reverse complement.
GGTTCACGAAGGCTTTTCACACCTTCCGTGGGCTTTATGAACGTCGAAAAAACTTGTAATGTCTCGACACTCAAATTTACTCAGCATACAGTCTGCACGCTTTAACACACTAGTCTATTGAACGTTAGGTTAGACCACTGAGTACAGTAACAATACTGAGAGGCGAAGGCTAGCCTTCCCGCTAAAACCAAATTTGTATACTCATCGCCATTTCTTAATTGTTTAACAATCAACCTCACTTTTATCTTGACACTGTTGATGTTTATCGTGTTAAGTTTGGATTTGTGAATTTTTTTTTCCACTCATTTTGGGATATTGAAAACATTAACCGAGAATTAAAATTCTCATAAATAAAACCTAGTGTACAACTCAATTGAAAATAGGCGCCGATTATAAGCAATTCAAATCGTAATCTTTTTCAATCCAACTCGAAATACACTGTCTTTTCAGTGTATCCTTAAATGGGGATCTGCACATGACGTCATAGCTAACCTCAAAAATATATATTTCTTAAAATTTAGTACTACGTAGCTATTATTAAAATTTCTGCCTGGTTCCCATACTTTCGACCAAAATCTAGTTCAATGTAATGTTTATAAAGTTCTAACTAGTTTGTAATAGATCGCAGGACCAATAAGTTCTCTCATTACTTACGCATAGATAGAAAATTTTACAGGTTCTGTGCATACGTACATACAGTGTTGCATACATTCCCGGCTTCTTGTTTTTGACAAGAGTCCAGTGACATCTGACATTAAGTAGCTAAGTTAAAACATTGAAAGAATATATGTAACACTACATGCAGTATTGCACGTGTCGTCACAGCTAACCTCAAAAATATATATTTCTTAATATTTACAGGTATTACGTAGCTATTATTAAAATTTCTGCCTGGTTCCTGTACTTTCAACCAAAGTCAAGTTCAACGTAATATGTATGAAGTTTTAAATAGTTTGTCACAATAAAATAAGACACTTTTGCAGGTTAGGAATCTAACCTATAATTAGCAGTCTATTTTTATTAATCAACAATATTGAAAAATTATTTGCGTGAAATTTTAAATATTTGCTTGGAGCCAGTATGGCTCCGAGCTAAAAATACCTATACAAACATTAAATATGAGAATAAACGAAAACACCTTAAAATTTGAGGTTATGTTAGTTATACGATGCACATGCCCAGGTAATTGTAGGACCTTATTGCTCGCGCCATCTATTAAAGTAAATAGAAATCATGCACTGGTACGCAAGGTCACAGAAAACGAGCCATCAAAACTGAAAGGAACCGCCAAAGACTTCGCCTCTGTGCAGTTACTGTATTCTGTGGTTCCACTATAAAATATATTTTACACAAGAAGCGTGTTATTTGGTTTTTAATTTTTTTCACGGAAACCAAAGCTAAAGAGTGCAAGTGTGATATATCGTTGAAATCGGAATTTTTACTGCTTTTCAATGGTTCGATTACAAATTGTAAGTAATCATAAAATAAACAACTTGTTGTGCCAAAACAGCAACAAACGTAATCCGATCTCAACCAAAACCTTTTCAGATCTTCTGGAGCACTAAAGAAACCCTCGTGCAAAGTTTCATCCAAATCCGTTTAGTGGCTTCGCCGCTATCGTGCTAACAGACATACACACACACACACACACACACACACACATACAGGTCTGACCGTATTTGTGACAAACCATCCTCAAATGTATTTGTGGAAGCTTTGCTAATATGGTTGCCTGCCGATCAGGTAAAAATTCTCCTTTTCGTAGATATGTCTCATTTTTCGATACACTCCGTAGTTAAGAAGTTATAAGGTGCATATATTTCTGACGACGTTTGCCACTAATACTATGTACGTGTGTAAAATGTATTCCATAAATCTACTGTGTATCATGTACGCCACATATATATTTAATGAATGTGTGTATGAAATATCAGTAAAAATACGAATTTCCAATATTACAATTATATTTAATAAAGATATAAGTGTATCTGTTTGTCATTCACAACATTCTAGCTAACATTTAGATACATTATTTAATTAATAATCACAGATTACGTTATATATTCCTATATAAAATTTGTTACGTATTTAATAATTTGTCATTAGGTCAATCCTTTAGAAAACTTTTGTGTACGGTAAGTAGATAGGCACACTTTGTATGTCTGTTAGTTTGTATGTTGTTACTTTGTATGTTGGTATGTTTAGTTCAAATCTTGCAAGTCAATTATGAACGACTTAACGACGGTCAATTGAATTTTGCATACACATGTAGTTCTGGTAACCATACCATAATATGGTACTAAAAAGAGTATTTTTACTTCCACATCTAGTGGATGTATAGTAAAGACAAAAAAATGTTTAAAAATTTTTATTGTTCAGATGGGCTTAGAATGTCATGAAACGTCGAGATTTTAAATTTGAGCGAAAAAAAAATTCTGTCTGTCTGTCGGTCTCTGTCGGTCTGTAACTTTTTTTTGTGCCTACGTTTACTCTGGAACCGTTTGAGATACTGAGTTGAAATTTGGTACACATATGTACTTTAACGAGATCTAGAACTAAATTATATTTTCATTTTGTTCCGTCGAAGGATTGGGGGTAAATTGGTAAATTTGGGGTAAATATGTAAATCAAGCAGGTAAGAGTTCATAAAATTGGTATTTAGCATATACAAGAGAAGCTAAGGTCTCAAAAAAATTTTGGCATTAGCTACACCTATTACCACCCCCACCCCACTATTAAAGGGGATGAAAAAAAATTGTGATTTAGTGAAACCTCAAAATATTTTTTTTACTTCCACCACCACTACCACCCTCTATCACCACCCCCACACCACTACCGATGTGGAGTATCGTTTTATGGGTTTTTGGGGTAAAAGATTTCAAATATTATATTATATTTTATTAAAGTTCCATAAACAATTATTTCCACACACAAAATTTTTTCGTTGTGAGTGACTTGGATAGGAAATGTGGAAGTAGCGATTACTTGGGCAGCGGTTTTTTTCTTTTAAAGTGTAGGTTTTTGCATGTACGTACTTTACGGTGGTGTTTGGAAAGAAACAAAATTTAAACTTAAACCAATTTTTTGGATTTTAATTGTAATTATGGATATTGCACGTATAAACAATTTTAAATAACTACGTCATTTTTTTGTGAAACCAAAAAACGATAAGTGAATTATGAAAGTATGTGAAATAATCAACGTTTAAAAAAAGAATGATGTTCTACTTGCATCTGAATCCGTGATACGTTAGTTTTTGTTCCAAAATGATTATATTTCTCTCTCAGCTAGTTGAAAATTATCCACAACTAAATTCTTTTAAATTACATCGCATAAAGCACCATTGAGGACATAACGCACGTTCGAAAAAAAAAATTATCTCCCCACCTCTTAAATATTGTAACTAGGCAACTAACTTAATTAATGGTATACATCACTCCATTTTCAATATTCGAGCTTTTTTTTAACATTTTTAGTCTTTTCACTTCCACGTCGAGTCTAAGTATAGTAACGACAAAAAAATTTTTTAAAACTTTTATTGTTCAAATAAGCTTAGAATGTCGTGGAACGTCGAGATTTTAAGTTTGAGTGAAAAAAAATTCTGTCTGTCTGTCGGTCTGTCTGTAACTTTTTTGTGCGCACGTTTACTCTGGAACCGTTTAAGATATTGACTTGCAATTTGGTACACATATGTATTTTAACGAGATCTGGAACGAGATTATATTATCATCTTGTTCCGTCGAAGGGTTGGGGGGTAAATTGGGGTAAATAGGTAAATGAAGCAGGTTAGAGCGACGCAATGAATATGAAATATATAAATATTAAAACGTAATACTAAGATGTAACTAAAAATTTTGAAATAAAATTAAGTGTAATTAAACGTAAAAAAAAAATTGTTATTTAAATAAACGAAAGAAACCGCTGCCCTAGGAATCACTCACAACGAAAAAATTTTGTATGTGGAAATAATTGTTTATGGCACTTTAATAATATAATATTTGAAATCCTCTACCCCAAAAACTCATAAAACGATACCTCACATCGGTAGTGGGGTGGGGGTTGTGATAGGGGGTGGTAGTGGGGGTGGATAAAGTAAACAAATATTTTGAGGTTTCTGACTCTTGCACACACACTAAATCACATTTTTTTTCATCCCCTTTAATAATGGGGGTGGCTAATGCCAATTTTTTTTGAGACGTTAGCTTCTCATGTATATACTAAATACTTTATGAACTATTACCTGCTTGATTTACCTATTTACCCCAAATTTACCCCAATTTACCCCCCAACCACTCAACAGAACAAGATGAAAATAAAATCTAGTTCTAGTTCTCGTTAAAGTACATATATGTACCAAATTTAAAGTCAATATCTCAAACGGTTCCAGAGTAAACGTGCGCACAAAAAAAAGTTACAGACCGACAGACAGACAGATAGACCGACAAACCGACAGAATTTTTTTTTCACTCAAACTTAAAATCTCGACGTTTCATGACATTCTAAGCCTATCTGAACAATAAAAATTTTAAAAAATTTTTTTGTCGTTACTATACTTCCACTGGATGTGGAAGTAAAATGAGTTATGTTGAATTAATTGTCTTAAAAGCTTGTTATGTGAATAGAAAAAAAATACTTACCATCTCTGTCAAACTAAATTAATGCCTTTATGAACTTTTCGAGCGCAACATGCTTTTAAAACAATGTATTGACCAATTATTATCTTTGTTTATAATTGTAAAAGCTGTATTTAAAGCAATTAATTCAACTTACCTTATTTTTTTTTCACTTTTACGCCTTAATAATAATAATAAAAGCTTGTTTTTAAAAAGGTTTTTTTACATTTAATTTTTACTTCCACATCCACGTAGTGGAATGAAAGTGTAGTAACGCAAAAAAAAACTTTTTTATTAAAATAGGCTTGGAATGCCATGAAACGAGATTTTAAATTTGAACAAAAAGAAATTTCTGTCTGTCGGTCTGTCTGTACCTTTTTTGTGCGCACGTTTATTCTGGAACCGTTTATAATATTGACTTGAAATTTGGTACACGTATGTACTTTAACGGGATCTGGAACTAGATTATATTCTGATATAATTCATTTGAAGGGGGTAAATGGGGGTAAATAAGGGTAAATAGGTAAAGCAGGCAAGTAGGAGTCCATAAAATTGGGACTTACGGCATGTACGAGAAGCTAAGGTCTCAAAAATTTTTTTTAGCATCAACCACCACCACTATCACCCCCCACACTATTATTAAAGCGGATAAAAAAACTATGATTTAGTGTGCATACAAGAAATATAGGCCTCATTTTTTTTTTATATTAGTCCACCTCCATCCTATTATTAAAAGGGGTAAAAAATAAAATTGGGATTTAGTGTGTATACAAAAATCAAGAGCCTTAAAATGATTTTGACATTAGCCATTCTCTCTACAACCCCCGTTACCACTCCTACTCCGTTATTAAATGGGGTAAAAAAATAAAATTGTGATTTAGTGTGTGTACAAGAGTCAAAGGCCTCAAAGATTTTTTTTGGTATTGGTCACACCCTCTACCAATACCATCGCCACTCTGGCGCTATTATTATAGAGGGTAGAAAATAAAATTGTGTATACAAAAATTTTTTGGAGTTAGCCCCTCGTTTTTTATTATTTTATTATTATTATTTTTTTAATGCCTTATATATTATTAAAGTTCTTTCCTTGTAAGAGACTTGGATAGGAAATCTGGATGATCTGGAAGTAGTGATTCCTTCGGCAGCGGTTTTTAATTTTTATTACTATTAATATTAGTTTTTATTCATATTCTAGTCACGTATCTTTTTAAATTAAAATAGGTATTTCGCGCCCTTTGTGCTATCTCATATACAGTATATATGGTCCTATTTTATAGTCCTGTTAAAAGTATTTTGTAAAAATAGAATAATAATTTTTTGATACACTTCGTAGTCAAAAAGTGATAAGGTACATATATTTATGACGACGTTTGCCATTAATACTGAAATTTGTAGGTGTGTAAAATGTATTCCATAAATTTACTGTTTATGATGTACGCCACATATATATTTAATGCATGTGTGTGTGATATATCAGTAGAAATACGAATTTCCCTTAACCCTTTGGAAAAGTTGGAAAAAAATTTCGTGGTGAAGGTATTGTCTACCAGTTCTACTAATATCGTTATCAAATTTCTTTTCAATGGACAGTTCGCGATTTAAATATCTCTTACTAGTGGATCTTCAATACTGCGTACCTCTATACACGTGGGACCTTGAGACATCGTTGTTCTACTGAATACACAAAATCAAACAACTCTTGGCAAACGATTCTCAACATTATTTCAGATAATGAAAAAGAAGATAAATATTTTTGGTCACAAAATTCACATAATTTAATTAATTAATTATTTGTCAAAGTTCATTTTTGCGTACATAAGGTGGTTCCACAGGATGACCACTAAGCCTGAAAGGGTTAATATAATTATATTTAATAAAAAAATAAGTGTATCTGCTTGTAGTTCATAACATTTTAGCTAAAATTTAGATATAATTTTAAATTAATAATCACAGATTACGTTATACGTATCTGTAGCAAATTTGTTACATATTTGATAATTTGAAATTATGTCAATCTTTTAGAAAACTTTTATGTACGGTAAGTATTACGCCCATTTATTGCAAGCTTTTATTTAACTTGCTTTGTATGTATGTTAGTTAGTACGTTTAGTTCAAATCCTGCGATTCAATTTTGAACCATAGGCCTCAATTTTTTTTTTATATTAGCCATCCCCTCTACCCACCCCCATCCTATTATTAATGGGAGTAGAAAATAAAATTGGGATTTAGTGTGTATATAAGAACCAAAAGCCTTAAAATGTTTTTGGCATTAGCCACTTCCTCTACCACCTCCGTTACCACTCATACATTCATACTCCATTATTAAACGAGGTAAAAAAATAAAATTGTGATTTAGTGTGTGTACAAGAGCCAAAGGCCTCAAAGAATTTTTTTGGTATTAGCCACACCCTCTACTACCCCCATCACCACCTTCACCCTAATATTAAACAGGGTAGAAAATAAAATTTTGTATACAAGAACCAAGGCCCTCAAAAATTTTTGGCATTAACCACCCCCTCTAATACCCCAACCACCGTGTGACATCGTTTTATTAATATTTTATTAATATTACTATTATTTTTAATGCCTTATATTATATTATTAAATTTCTTTCGTTGTAAGAGACTTCGATAGGAAATCTGGATGTGGAAGTAGTGATTCCTTCGGCAGTAGTTTTTAATTTTTATTACAATTAATATTAGTTTCTATTCATATTCTAGTCACGTTTCTTTTTAAATTAAAATAAGTATTTCAAAGATGTTTCTGTCATAATTTCTTTGCCTTTTATTCTATAAAAAATATTTGAAAAAAATTATTTGAAAGGCTAATTTATTAATAGTCTAAGGAGAAAAAAATTTTTCTCTATGACTTGATGGTATTCCAAAACAATTACGACTCAATTTTCAAATTTGTTATTGTATTTTAGGCGTTGTTATAAGCATTTCTACTTGAAATTTGATATGACGTTAATTAGTTCCACTAGAAGCACATTTTTTTAAGTTATCTGGTATCGTAACAGAAAACCAGATTGTTGGTTATGAAATTGCGAAGAAAATTGGAACTGTGCCATCTTTTTCGTAAATAACAAAACAATTAAGATCGATCTTTTTTAAACAATTGACGATAACTTATGTGATAATATATATGATTTAATGAAACTTTCGAAAAATATGATTCTAGGGAAACAGAATACTTAATTTTCAGTCAAAATGTAAATATTTTTAAACATTTCTGTTAATACTAGCCCAGTACAAAAAATCCATATTCTAAAAGCAATGATGTTGTTCGGCGACTTAATGTACTTAAACAATTGCGATTTTTAGGCACTATTATAAATTTTTTTTATATTAAATTAGACATTTATTATTATTATTATTGTTATTTTCGTGAATTGCTTAAGGATGATTGATCGTAATTATTTTCATTTTCCGCAACTTAACAATTTGAGCAAGAATATTTTAGTTTTGTTCGCAATTTCATAACGAACAATCTGTTTTCAATATATTGCGATTTTTTGTTTAAAACCAGAGATATTTTAGAAGAACTGCGAAAAACACAGTATGAAAAAATACTGTATTGTACAATCGGCAAATAAAAATTGCCCAAAGTAGTTCATGTTTCTACAGTTAAAGAAATTAAAGAAATAAAAAGACATGTATTTCTCGAAAAAGGCAGATAGAAAATTGCATTTATTGCAATGTATACAAAGTTTCATTGACTTTTATTACAGACTTTTTTCGGTTGGTCTTTGAATATGAATGCGGAGGAAGCAATTATGTTGCCTAATTATTTCTAGCACGACTAATAAAAATATGAAGGGGATCCAATATTTGACATCTTAAGCCAAAAATGTATAAATATTTAAAAACAGCGCCGCTACTCGACTGTGCTATCATTATTAAAATATTAAAATTATGTGTTTTAAATATGGCAGAAAATTTTAAAAGTTGTTAATCTCAACTCAACATGTGGCAGGTCATAAAGTCATTATTAGCTCTGCAAGTGGTTTGGGCTTGAAAATGAAATGCAGGTCATTTTATCCCTCGACAACCTTTAATGAGTCTAAATGCAAAGCAATCGGATTCACAACAAAAAAGATCCTATTATAAGTGAATATGAAATGCAGGTCATTTTATCCCTCGACAACCTTTAATGAGTCTAAATGCAAAGCAATCGGATTCACAACAAAAAAGATCCTATTATAAGTGAATATGATACTATAAATATAATAAATCGTACCTCTGAAATAAAAGAAGTAGGTGTCATCTTGAAAAATAATTTTAGCTACCGAGGAGGAGGTGTTGGTCAAGTATTCGTAATATAAATATCACCACCCCCCATTGGTTGTTTATTTTATTATTCACTGAAACGTAAATTGTTGACACAAAAAATCGTACTAGTAAATTCAAAACATTAACTTTTACTACAAGCTGCCATATATTACTTATGTTGCTACAAAATTACCTATGAAAACGAAGAAGTTTTAGGTGAATATATAGGGTGTCTCACTTAAAATTCCTGATGCCATTTTATTGATAACTAAAAGAGATATTTGAATTCTGTTGGAAGTATTCATCAAAATATATAAATGACTTCAGTTTTTAGTAAAAACGATCTCTCTACAAATTAAGATATAGATAACGTTGTGATGCAAAGAAATTTTTAAGGACTTAATGGATTTCCCATGATAATACATTCAACCGTGCAAAAAAAAAACCATAGTTTATATTTATTTGACATAATCTTAAACTTATCGAAAAGATATTTATTGTTTATTGTATTTCCATAATATCGACGTTACTTTTATAAGTTTGGTTTAATAGTTTATTACATCTTTTGGGTGAAATATTTGAAAATAAATAATTTTTGTAGATCAAAGGAAATAAGTTTAACAATAATGGGTAACCTGAGATGTTTTTAATGATACCAAAAACTAATCTTTCATGGAAAGCGTAGAGGAAATGGATCATGCTGTAGTTTGAGAATTCCTATCCCGGATAAGGAAGCGTCGACTAAACGGTATACAAAATCAAAAACTAGATTCTTATGCAGAATTTTCTATCGGATTCAAATTTCGACGGTTTATATGGAATTGCAAAAATAGAACAAAAAGTATTTGTCTGCAAAAACCGCAAAAAAAAACCGCTGCCCAAGGAATCACTACATCCACATCCGGATTTTCTATCCAAGTCACACAACGAAAAAATTTTGTATCTGGAAATAATTGTTTATGGAACTTTAATAATATAATATTTCAAATCCTCTACCCAAAAACCCATAAAACGATACCCCACATCAGTAGTGGGGTGGGGGTGGTGACAGAGGGTGGGAGTGGGAGGTGGATAAAGTAAAAAAATATTTTGAGGTTTCTAGTTCTTGTACACACACTAAATCACATTTTTTTTCACCCCTTTAATAATGGGGTGGGGGTGGTAATGGGGGTAGCTAATGTCAAATTTTTTTTGAGACCTTAGCTTCTCTTGTCTATACTAAACATCAATTTTATGAACTCTTACCTGCTTGATTCACCTATTTACTCCAAATTTACCCCAATTTACCCCCCAACCCTTCGACGGAACAAGATGAAAATATAATCTAGTTCTAGATCTCGTTAAAGTACATATGTGTACCAAATTTCAAGTCCATATCTCAAACGGCTCCAGAGTAAACGTGCGCACAAAAAAAGTTACGGACCGACAGACAGAAATTTTTTTTTTCGCTCAAACTTGAAATCTCGACCTTTCATGATATTCTAAGCCTATTTGAACAATAACAATTTTTTAAAATTTTTTTGTCGTTACTATACTTCCACTGGATGTGGAAGTAATATGAAAATATGTATGCAATTATCTTTTTAGTTCTTATTCAATATTGCCATTAAAAATATCAAACGTATATTTCAATAAAACATCATTCAAACTGTTTTTTAGCTGTAGCCAGACTAAAAGTGAACCTTACATGAAGTTTTATAGTAAATAGTTAGAGTTGACTTTTCTATTTAATGATTGATTTTAATTGCCTTCAAGTAAATATATCCCGTGTACTAAGATTCTTTTACATTGTACGTGTCATTAGTTAGTGCGTTTTACTAGGCTTCTTAAATTATTGTTTCAGACAGCTTCATAGAAAACATAGTTCCAATAATGATGAAAAAAGAACCAAAGCCTGAAAGTTTCAATTTACATTCATTTTGTAAGACTTACAAACTGCTGTAGTTATTATCGTTGCAGTGCAGCAAAACCGCAATGCAAACGAATTTATGTAAACAATTATGAATAATGGCACGTATTTTTGTGTGCTTCTTCAAAAACTTAATAAAATTTTGTTCTGAAATTATAATATGCAGTTAATATAAAACGCCTCTAGCGATCACTCTGTATGATGGATATGGTCCAATTTCAATCAAGTATTCTGCGATTACATCAAATAAGGATCATAATGCATTTGTAGTTTTTCTATAATTTTTTTTTCATAAAAATTTAATAATATAGTTAAATTTATTTTGACAAAAATCATAAAACAATTTCTTATTATTTAGTCTCATATAATGTTATTTTTCAATTTGTTCACGACATATAAAATCTTATGTCATTAGCAAACATTTTTGACTTGACTTGAAAATTTCACTTTCCTTGAAACCAAAGGGCTACTTAAAATTTCTTTAAGAAAAATACGTACTTATATATCTGCTTTCTATTTAAAAATAAGTCAGTCTTCAGTTAGTCAAATCTTTCTCGTTATTATTAGACACTTTACGAGTACCTAGGTAAAATTTTATTACGGTCGCTCAGTTAAATTCTGTAAAAATAGCGCGAAAATGGTAATATCTACAGTTTATTCTCAATGATTCATCTTTAGGTAGTTAGTTTCAAAATTTAGAACACGTAATGAAAATAGATTATATGCACTTTATATATTATTTTGTGTTTGTACATTTTAGCATGTTTTATCAAGTATGCTTTCTTTTCATGTTTGATTTAATAAATACGCACTTAGTTATTGTTAATTTTTTAAATTCTCTTAATATTATACAGTATGTCTACCGATTAAATTCGGAAGAAAGGAAACTTTTTATCTGCAAGTTTTTTTCACGAAAAGCAAGAAATTTATACTAATTATAAGAAAATGGCTCAATTAAAAACTTTTTATTTTCATGCTCATACTAGGCTTTCAGAAACAAAAAGATCATAATCCGTAAAAGTAATTATAATCTACACCAGTAGTACAACCACACCAAATTTATCCAATATCCAATTCTATCTAATATATGCTTTACTAAAAGATAAATATGAAAGATTTTGAGAAATTACTTAAAAGAAAAAGTGAAAACATAAAACCTATTAAAAATATCACTGGAAGATTATTATACTCTTCGCAACTAGGAAAACGTTGGTGACTGAATTCTGAACGACTTTCAAAATATCCATCCGTCCATCCATCCGTCCGCCTGTCTGTCGGTATGTCCGTCCGTCACGTTTCTTTTAAGCACGGTAACATAAGTGTGAAAAATCCGGTTGTATTTAATATTATTTTTCTATATATATATTTTTTGCTGTGCAAATTATGTAAGTATGGAAAACTATTATTAAGACCATAAGCAATATTCGTGATTGTTTTTCGGGCTGAGGCAATGCGATTTGGAGTACTTCAAAATTTAATTTAGCAATTATAGAAAGTTAAAGAGCCAGAAAATTTTTTTGAATTTATCAAAGTAAAAATTATATGATTTGACAACAATCCCCAGATTATCGTAATTTTTTCTAAAATTGAATGTTTAAAGACTTAAAAAAAACATACTAAATCTCATTGCCTCGGTCAAAAGAAATGACGAATATTGCTTGTGGTATCAATAATAGTTTCCCATACATAGTTGCCCAGAAAAGTAGGATAACATACAAAAAAAAATGTATTGTTAATTTTTTTGTTAAAATAAAACTTAAAAATATTTAAAAAAACGATATGATTGTTTCAACGTATATTTTCACATTTCGGCGAAGCGTTCGTTTTTTTTTTTCAACTCTAATATACCGGATACCCACGAGATCAGTTACACCACCACATCTTTTATTTTTAAGGAATCACTACTTCCACATCCAAATTTCCCATCCAAGTCTCTTTAAACGAAAACATCTTGATACTATATTTGCACTCTAGTAAGCGAAACTAATCGCTCAGAGAATTTTAATATAATATTTGAAATCGTCGATAATATGTGAAGTCGTCAATTAAATTAAACCGTTCGATTGAAAATGTGCGCACAAATAAAGTTACAGACAGAAGAACAGATTCAATTTTTTTTTTCTGTCAAATTTAAGTCTCGACGATTCATTACATTCTAAACTTATTTCAACCAAAAAAAAAAGTGTTTTTTTACGATCACTATAATAGTAATACTTTTCGATTGACTAGTGCGGGCACTTTCATTTTTAAATACGACTTTCATTTTTCCTGTGCAACCGTTGAACCGTTCGCATTATGTCTTTCTCAAAAAGAATATCCCAGCCAAAACTTTTGAACTTCATTGCTCCTTAGCTTGTGAAAAGTACAATGGTGTAGATTGTACTAATTGTAAACCTGCGGAAGATTTAATAGATACTAACGGAACAAATGAAACTTTGGAAGTTGACGAAACAAATTCATTTGATGAGTCTTTACTATAAATAAAATTATGGTTACAATATTTATACTTTAAATAAAATAAGTGTTATACTTGTAACTATATAAACTTATTTCAATCCTTTGAATCAGTTCTCCCACTTTTATCATTACCAAATAAGAATTGTGAAAAACAAAAATTTTCCGGAAAACTTTTTCACATTCTTAATCTAAAAATCAAATTGAACCTTTAAAAATGGTATAACTATATAGGTTCCATATGTTTTTATAATAATATATATAGCTCACGCTAATTTTTTGAATTAAAAATACATGAATTTTGTGATGTGCAAAAAATGTAGTACATTATTTATCGTGAAAAACTGCCTGCAACTCGGAACATTAGCAAGTTACAAAAACATTCAAAGAGACAAAAAATATTTAGAAGTCCTCAATGCATACGTCTAAATTTTTTCAAATTTTTAAGTTACTTATTTTAGCGCTACAATTTCAAAAAAAAGTGTACAGGAAATCTGCAAATAAAAAAAGACTTGTATTTCGATGATATATTCACCTGAATTTTTTCAGATTTTTTTTTCATATGTCCACTCCAAAATCCCACTTTGAGGGATTTTGGAGTGGACATATCTCGAAAAATATGCATTTTTAGAAAAAATTCATAAGAGTAAAAACATATTATTTTGGGTCAAAAAGGTAAACATATTGTTTTATTACATTTTTGACCTAATTCTACAAGTTACGGAACCCATTCCTACCCCTTCCGATCATCTGCTACTCTAATCTTTTTTCAACATTTTTATTAACGTCATTACAAACACAACAAGGTTTCATCAAAATCCATTCATTAGCACTCAAATTAGATGTTATGGAATCCAGATATATTTTATACTTTGATATGAAAAATTACATATATAGAGTGTTTTTAATTTTAATTTATTACTTATATTCCTTAAATTAACGGACGGAGCTATAGTTTCCTAATATCATTTGTTAAATCCGTTGAATAGTTCAATTGAAACAATTTGTATAAAATTGCATGAAAATAAAAATATTAAAATTCAACATTTAATAGTTTAAAAACTATATATTTTGTGCATGAGTAATATGAAAAATTTATTTATTTGATTTAATCAAATATCAATTTAGTCAAAAAATCCTTATAATCACACATAATGCTAGAAATCCCGAAATTACATAGAGAAATAAAATGAATAAATTTTTTTAAGTGGGACCATATTGGTAACAAGGTATTATAATGCAGTACTACCATTAAGAAGGAAGATATAGATAAGCTAACTTTGCATATCTGACAGGTACAACTGAAATTACCGTCCATATATATTTTTTAATTGAAGGGTAAGATGTAACTAAGGTGGTTTTGAAAACAGTGAAATATTTAGCTCATCAAACTGTTAGGTCGGCTTATCGATATTTTCATTGTATTACTTCCTGCACGTAATGGAGGTTTTTGACGAGTGTTGAGACTTAAAGAAAATGACATTTTTGATGATGGTCATAAAAAAGTATTATTTAAATTTTTTGCAGAGATTAATGTAGAGATATTTACTAGAAATCGGGCAAAAACGCACTACCGGCTCTACGTTTTCCACCTCCTACGTCCCTCAGGCCGGTAATTTACTTATAACATGTTAACCTCCATCTGTCATTTTTTTTTTTTTGTTAAATGCTTATCACTGAGATAATAGACATTTTAGACACATAGTACTTTATATGACGATGATGAAAATTTGAAGTAGAATCTAAAACTAAAATAATATACAGGGTGTTCCATTTAAAAAATACCACTTTATCTTGTCGCTTCGTATAAAAGCATGAACAAAATTTTACGTTAGTAAAAAATAATAGTTAATTTCATTTGGAACAACTTTTACTTGAACATTTGTTACTTTAACATTTTTTTTATTGTTTCCGAAAAATGTATAAATTAATAATGAACATTTAAATATATGGCTAACAATAAGTGTCTGTTGAGCACATTATTAGTAATATATTTATTTTTAGTAAGTATCACTTTTAATTTGATCCACTCAAAAATACCCATTTGTGGCTAACTTGAATCTGTCGGAAGCAGAAACCCCTAAAAGTGCTTGCTGTAAAAAATATAACGTAGAGGGCGCTCTAGCACAGTACAATAATACACAATCCGTGCATGCCACAAATATTGTAGAAAGTACCACACGTAAAACTATGCATTTCTGGCAACTTTTCACACATATTGCCTTTTGAGAAAATAGTCGATTAACTTATTCTCTATGATAACGATTGTTGTGCACCGTGACGGATAAATGGTCCCCCGAAGGATTTATAATAGATAGTTCGCTAAAATATGATGAATCACAGAGTTCTGGTGGATAAAGACTCTGGCATACGCGTGTATGTATGCCACAGTTTTGGAGTATCCCAGAAATGAGTTTGATGCACACACAGGTCTCCATAAATATGACGGCACATACACACACATACACACACAGACATTTTTCAAAAACAACTTTTTTGGGTTCCTGGGACCTCAAAACGTAAAGATTTGATGTTATCTCAATTTTCGATTTTGGACTAATTGTAGTAACCTCCCACAATTTTATTGTGGGGAGGTTAAAATATTTATGCGATTCTACAAAGTTTGATTTTTTTAATATTTACAATAAATCGAAAATAAACGCATATTTCCCTCTCACTCTGCAAAATCCTATCCTTAAGCGTTAATTAAATGAATACCTTTCATGTTCTTAGTCTAGTTTTACATGTTTCTTTAGCCTAGTCGTCACGTGGACCCGTCATTATAGAAAATGCAGGAAAATAACGGATTTTCTTGATTAAATCCTTCTTTTGAGAGTCGAAAAGATGAAAAATTGGAATTGAACATTTTTCACCTATATTTTAATCTCCTTTTTCTCTCTAATAAATGAATTTTAAAAATATGTATTTGTAAAAGGTCGTCTTGAACACACAAATCTCTAAATTTGACGATTCTAGCTTCTTTAAAGTCAAAAAAATCGTTTTTTAGTAGGTTACTGGATGACTTCGCCACACCGTCACACCGTATCAAGCTTCAACGTTGTAGCTGGAAAGATCTGAAAGAAACAATTAACCTCCTAATACACCCACATCCGGATAGTTTTAATACATGTAACCTTCAAAATTTCAAAGCTTTAGCAGTTCGGACTAACACTTTTTGACTTGTTCCAACCAACATACCATCTTGAAGATACCATAAAAAATCGTTATTATCTAATAAGGGAAATCAACCGTGATATCAATGCTCTTTTGCATCAATTAAAGTGAATCTTTACTTGCATGTGACCAGAAAAGGACTACTTCATCAACATCTTCGCAAGATGATATAATTAGTCATTTCGAGTTTAAATTACCTTTCAATTTGGATTTTGTTAGATGCTGTGTATCTCTTCTGAGTTCGATTCTGAGCTGTGGCAGATGACGATGTCACAGAGAATGGATCTCCTTCTGTGTACCCTGATTGAGTGGTGGGATAATTGTGAATGAACTTCACCATGGTGTTAAGGTAAAGAAGGTAAATCTTCTTTACTTTTAAATCTAAAAGAAATATCTAAATGCATGAGTTGGGAGACTTAATTTTGTATCAAGATTACTAACTTGACGGTGAATAATGCCAAGGATTAAAAATGCACAAATATTTAATTTTGGTTAAAAAGTTTTACTTTATTGACTGAAGTACGGTTAAAGTTGCAGTTGCTTTTTGACGAAATTTTGACCATTTTGAGGCAAGTATCAATATGCCACCTGTCGCTTCCCCAATGGTCCATATCTCAGAGGCGTACAGAAAGATGGAGAAAACTAGGGTGTTACAAAATTTACGTCACGACAAATTTTGTTCAACTGGTAAGACACATTCTCGTAGATATCTTAACTTAAATTCTATACTCCATGCCTCTATACAAGCCTTTTCATTGAACTGAACGCTCATTGAAACTAATTTGATCACGGCCTTTCTAAGGTCCTACTTGCCACGCGGGATTATATCTGAAAATCCAACAACAAATCCAACCTTTCAATACAAGTAATTTTAACAGTTTTTCATTATTTTATTAATATATAATTTTCAAATAACTTTTCAAACAAAATTACGAAATTTCCAGGTTTTCAAAATGATCCGTATATTATTATTCTCCCATATTTAGAATCATGAAATTATTTCTCCTCAAAGTGGGCAAGTATCAATTTTTATGGTCTATTTTGCTATATTTTTGTTATTTATTTATTTCCACACCGGATGGATACCTCGCATTTTTTATTATTAAATAGTGATTCCAGATACAATAACTTTCCATGGTGGCTTCATCCGTTCACTAATAACCTTTCTATTTGAATTTATTTGCTTATCTTACAACTTATATAGCAGTTTCAGGTTTTCAAAAATAACATTTTTTTCAAGTGCATCCAATGCAAAAATGAGTTCCTGTAAAATAAAGGAGGATACAATTCGACATAAAACTGTTAATAAAAAAATATGTAATAATTTACAAGTAGGCAATTTCAAAAGACTTTCTTATATGTTTAGACCGAAAGTCACTCTTTTTAAATTTCTTGGAATATCATCGCGTGGCCTACGTAAATGATTCCATCTCATTTACGTAGGCCACGATCGTCGTCCCTGACGATCTCGTCCAAAAATTAGTATTCTTTGAAAGGGCGCATTTTGGAAAAGTTTCCAAAAAATAAATATGTTTCATTGCTTTTATTGAAATAAACAGAAATTGCTTCAGAAAATAAACCAAAACCATTAGACCAGGATTAAAAATATATTTCAAGCAAATAAATAGAAGTCGCTAGCACTTCTACTGAGCTAATACTTCTTTGTGGACAACTTCTTTGTGGACGCCAGGGCTAACAAGTGTTTCATCTTCAAAGCAGAATCAGCGTCTTGATCATACCGTTGCTTGAAACCGCTGCGTTGAATCTGCCGGTATATGCACTGCACCAAATGGAAGAAACAACCGCGTATTACGCTGCTGGGAAATTGATCACTTATCGCATTCGCCATTGCTACTTCGTAATAAATCACAATTGATTCAAGGGACATTGAAGTATGGAGCAATTTAAGTCGATTCAGAAGACGGTTGTAAGTAATTTCAGTCTTATTAGGCAGCAAAATATACAGCAATAGAATAGCTATATTTTGCTTCAAGCCATCAACGGTGTATATCTGATGAAACAATGAAGGAACCGTTTTGAATGTTCCATCCATATACCAGTCCTTGGTGGACAAGAGTTTCAAATTGTTGCTCGTGCCAAATATCAAAATTTTATCGCCTTCGTCGTCAAATAAAAATTTTCACCCTTTGACGTTGTTGTATATTTTGTAGGGAAATCCAGATCACATCTGCATTGCGGTTGGGCTGGAGCACTGCATGCTGCTTCTCTGGTTCGTCTAATTGTTCGTTTAACCGTTCACAATTTCGGAAACGAACCGCACGCCGCTTGACTGAGGTTGTTAGCCATTTTAGAGAGTATCACGTGAGGTTCTTGCTCAGTTTTTAAGGCAGCGTCTTTAAATTTGTTTATCGCTGTCAGTACCGCAACCCTTGCTGCGTTTGCATTATAATTATGATCGCTGGTTTCCTTGATTACTGTATTATCTTCGGTGATGATTCGAATGCGACACTTGATTTTATGGTAATGTTCACACTTCCAATATATTCGGCTGCCCGCTACTTTATCCTTTACAAGCAAGTACCCGTTGCAATTCAATTTGAATTGCCCTTTCTCATTCTTAATATACTGCAGCTCAATGTCAACCTCAAGGAATATGAACTGAAACTAAAAATTCAAAGTGAAATGTCATATTTATATATAATGTCAAGGATCCGTTCGAGAATCTAGATGCACCGATTATGCATTTTCGTGGAATTGCTCATTCGGTAAATTGTTCTTCGGTTAATTGTCCATGCGATGAATCTTCCGTCCGGTGAATTGTCCTTTCGGTGAACTGTTTTCGGTGAATTGTTTTCATTAAATTGACCAGATACGATCATCTTCCGAAGATGATATAATTAGTCATTTCGAGTTTAAATTACCTTTCAATTTGGATTTTGCGTAAATCCATGTACAATATTTGAGTAGCATTGTCCAAGTACCTTTGTCAGATATAACGAGATTGTAGTGTACTTTGGAACGAGTGCACCAGGTCGTACAAAAAAAGAATTGAGGCTCTTGACCGAACTTTGAAACACATCAGTAGTACTGATTCTCTGTTGGAAAAAGTTACATCTTATTTACCGAAACCTTCAAAAAGACAGTATCTCTTATCCCAAGAGGAACAAGAGCAGATGAGATTCATACGTGCTTGAGGTGATCCTACTTATGGCCGAAAACCCGAAACGCATCACTTTCGAAAAATAAGCAGGTTCACTTAAAAGGTGGTACTGAAATTGGTAACTTTTAAGCTGAAAATAGGATTACGGTTGTATGAGAGAAGGCTAACGTTATAGAATTCGCATTAGGTTAAAGAACCTAGAACAGGCGGAATTAACGCCTGAAGACATAGGGAAATTAGCTCCCAGGAAAATCGCAAGCTTTGGAAAAAGTCTTGGAACCCTGGGCAACAACTAGTTGCCAGGTAATTCACAAAAGACCCAAAAGGTCGAGGTAAAGAAAGGCCAACCCAGGGCCAAGCGACTCCTTAAGCAATCTACAATCTACAACGTCATAGAAGCAGCCAATTTTACTAGATGATAGATGAGTTATTGGGGGGGGGGAGTGGGGGGGTCATACCGCGATTACCTGTGTTATTCCATCCGACACATTTGAATTTAAAGACTTGCAATTTACTATGAAAGTATGTTTTGCTACAATAATTCATAAAACTCGGGGGTAGAGTTTAAAAGAGCTGGTATTTGAGAGAAAATGGTTTTTCTCCTGAACAGATTTATATGACATGCTGAAGAGCTTGTATATCAGCTTCATTGATTATTCTGCCTCCAGATGATCGTATCTGGTCAATTTAATAAAAACAATTCACTGAAAACAATTCACCGAAAACAGTTCACCGAAAGGACAATTCACCAGACGGAAGATTCATCGTATGGACAATTAACCGAAGAATAATTTACCGAATGAGCAATTCCCCGAAAATGCATAATCGGTGCATCTAGATTCTCGAACGGATCCTTGACATTATAAATAAATATGACATTTCACTTTGAATTTTTAGTATCAGTTCATATTCCTTGAGGTTGACATGGAGCTGCAGTATATTAAGAATGAGAAAGGGCAATCCAAATTGAATTGCAACGGGTACTTGCTTGTAAAGGATAAAGTAGCGGGCAGCCGAATATATTGGAAGTGTGAACATTACCATAAAATCAAGTGTCGCATTCGAATCATCACCGAAGATAATACAGTAATCAAGGAAACCAGCGATCATAATCATAATGCAAACGCAGCAAGGGTTGCGGTACTGACAGCGATAAACAAATTTAAAGACGCTGCCTTAAAAACTGAGCAAGAACCTCACGTGATACTCTCTAAAATGGCTAACAACCTCAGTCAAGCGGCGTGCGGTTCGTTTCCGAAATTGTCAACGGTTAAACGAACAATTAGACGAACCAGAGAAGCAGCATGCAGTGCTCCAGCCCAACCGCAATGCAGATGTGATCTGGATTTCCCTACAAAATATACAACAACGTCTAAGGGTGAAAATTTTTATTTGACGACGAAGGCGATAGAATTTTGATATTTGGCACGAGCAACAATTTGAAACTCTTGTCCACCAAGGACTGGTATATGGATGGAACATTCAAAACGGTTCCTTCATTGTTTCATCAGATGTACACCGTTGATGGCTTGAAGTAAAATATAGCTATGCTATTGCTGTATATTTTGCTGCCTAATAAGACTGAAATTACTTACAACCGTCTTCTGAATCGACTTAAATTGCTCCATACTTCAATGTCCCTTGAATCAATTTTGATTTATTACGAAGTAGCAATGGCGAATGCGATAAGTGATCAATTTCCCAGCAGCGTAATACGCGGTTGTTTCTTCCATTTGGTGCAGTGCATATACCGGCAGATTCAACGCAGCGGTTTCAAGCAACGGTATGATCAAGACGCTGATTTTGCTTTGAAGATGAAACACTTGTTAGCCCTGGCGTCCACAAAGAAGTTGTCCACAAAGAAGTATTAGCTCAGTAGAAGTGCTAGCGACTTCTATTTATTTGCTTGAAATATATTTTTAATCCTGGTCTAATGGTTTTGGTTTATTTTCTGAAGCAATTTCTGTTTATTTCAATAAAAGCAATGAAATATATTTATTTTTTGGAAACTTTTCCAAAATGCGCCCTTTCAAAGAACACTAATTTTTGGACGAGATCGTCAGGGACGACGATCGTGGCCTACGTAAATGAGATGGAATCATTTACGTAGGCCACGCGACGATATTCCAAGAAATTTAAAAAGAGTGACTTTCGGTCTAAACATATAAGAAAGTCTTTCGAAATTGCCTACTTGTAAATTATTACATATTTTTTATTAACAGTTTTATGTCGAATTGTATCCTCCTTTATTTTACAGGAACTCATTTTTGCATTGAAAACTTGAAAAAAATGTTATTTTCGAAAATCTGAAACTGCAATATAAGTTGGAAGATAAGCAAATAAATTCAAATAGAAAGGTTATTCGTGAACGGATGAAGCCACCATCTAAAGTTATTGTATCTGGAATCACTAATTAATAATAAAAAATGCGAGGTATTTATCTGGTGTGGAAATAAATAAATAACAAAAATGTAGCAAAATAGACCATAAAAATTGATACGTGCTCACTTTGAGGAGAAATAATTTCATGATTCTAGATATGGGAGAATAATAATATACGGATCATTTTGAAAACCTGTAAATTTCGTAATTTTGTTTGAAAAGTTATTTGAAAATTATATATTAATAAAATAATGAAAAACTGTTAAAATTACTTGTATTGAAAGGTTGGATTTGTTGTTGGATTTTCGGGTATAATCCCGCGTGGCAGGTAGGACCTTAGAAAGGCCGTGATCAAATTAGTTTCAATGAGCGTTCAGTTCAATGAAAAGGCTTGTGTAGAGGCATGGAGTATGAAATTTAAGTTAAGATATCTACGTGAATGTGTCTTACCAGTTGAGCAAAATTTGTCGTGACGTAAATTTGGTAACACCCTAGTTTTTTCTATCTTTCTGTACGCCTCTGAGATATGGACCATTGGGAAAGCGACAGGTAGCATATTGATACTTGCCTCAAAATGGTCAAAATTTCGTTAAAAAGCAACTGCGACTTTAACCGTACTTCAGTCAATAAAGTAAAACTTTTTAAGCAAAATAAAATATTTGTGCATTTTTAATCCTTGGCATTATTCACCGTCAAGTTAGTAATCTTGATACAAAATTAAGTCTCCCAACTTATGCATTTAGATATTTCTTTTAGATTTAAAAGTAAAGAAGATTTACCTTCTTCACTCTAACACCATGGTGAAGTTCATTCACAATTATCCCACCACTCAATCAGGATACACAAAAGGAGATCCATTCTCTGTGACATCGTCATCTGCCACAGCTCAGAATCGAACTCAGAAGAGATATACAGCATCTAACTGTGTTGTCTCACTCAATGGCTATCTGGTAAAAATGCCAGATAGCCATTGATAGCCAATTAAAAAATTATCATCTAACATCTAGCGGTTTACGTCCTGTAAAGTTGACCATTATATATTTGATTGACTTGGCCCCAGTTATCTAATATTATTTGATGTTTATAGTATCGGTTACTTCGAGCAAAATGTGTGACGGTATTTCGTCGAACTCGAGAAGATATTCTCATTTCTGTTGTTTAATAATCCTTTTACATCCTATCCTTAGTTTGTTCCAAATATATCGAATTTCGAACTTCTTGCATTAGTATTGTAGTTATAAGTTAGATATTACGCAAGTTCATCAGACTGATCCTTATTATAACTGAGGGACTTGAGACCGCATTGTACACAAAAACTTTTGTGGTAACATATAAGCTGTTGTGTAAACAAATTAGTTGTAAGTGGACTATACTTTCTGCATCCCCACATTAATTTCAGGATACTGACTAAAAGTTTCCTAAATGTCACACATTAGTTGTTGGAGGGGGGCTCAACTGCTATATTCCATGTAGAAATAGATACATATGCGTATCATAAGCGGGTTTATAGGATTACAGGTTCAAACTTTATATACAATATGTTTGCGAAATGAGTATCTAAAACTTAAGGATTCTATAGAGCAAGTCAAATGATGACGAAAACCTCAATAAAGTTCCTCTCTAAGAGTTTTTTTTAATATCTTAGAAACCGTGTAGGATAGAATAATAAGAAATTTTGTACAGTCACCAAGTTTTTTATTCTTAAGAAGTCGGGTCACAATCAGTTGAAAATTTTATTCGATTCTTTGTTAAACTGGGTAATTATGATCTCAACTTTATTTGTATATCAGTTTTTTAGTTTTTGACGTGAAATAAAAAAAATCAGTGTTTTACAAAAAAGAAAGTATTTGTTTTGAATTTCGATAGGACGCACATCTTTTAGTAAAATTGGTTTGAATGTTTTATTACTTGATCTAAAAAGCATTTCTTTACTTAACATTATTATCTATTCTCATAATTTTAATAAAGATTATACAAGGTATTAGAAGTATAATGACCATAAACTCGGCCATAAGTGATGCTGATATATTGATCCAAATGAAACCAAAAGTTCTATATATCTATCGAAAATGAAACGGTTTTGTCAAAAAATAATAATTTAACTTTTGGACCTAAAAGAGATAGACTCAGAAAATAATAGAACATACGTTCCAAAATTTTAAGGCAAGTATTATAATTTATTTATCTGCCTAAAAATGTTAGTGAAAAATGTTGTGTGTATTCTATCACATGGAAACGTCACATCAACTTGTATTATGGAAGGCAACATATAGTGCGATAACTACATGACATATTTATGAAGAAATCCATGGGAATTCGAATGCTTCCAGACATCATTATGGACAAAGTCTTCGGAATAGAAAGCTGTCTAGTGCAGAATTTTCTCCGAATTTCTCGGAGTATCGCACTATCTAATAAACAAGATAATAAAGGCATGCCTTCATGAAACCACTGTCATCCAATGGTTTGGAAAAATGACGGAAACCAAACAAAAGAACAGAGGAGTCGAACAAGAATGTTCCTTATTGCCCCGACTAATCACCACGGTCCTAGACCAAGTAATACAAAACACAATAAGGGAAAAACCAAATTTCAACGAAGACACGGGAACACTGATCGTACTAGCAGCCCTCTGGGCTGAAAATAAACTTCAGAAAAAGTCTAATAATGGAACGTCACATCAACGTCAACAAAAGAGAGAGTCGGATCAGTGGAGGAGAATACAAAATAGGTGACTACTCCCTAAGAATAACGAACAAACTAAAATACCTAGGAATGAACCAACTGAAAAAGAGAGAAACAGTAAAGGGGAGAATGAAAACGGCATACAGAGTTACAAGGGCAATTATACCGTTCAAAGGGAAAAACAAACTATCATGGGGCCTGACCAAACGCCTGTACATAGCCATCATACGGCCAACGATGACATATGGAGCTAAAAACGCGGCAACAACAAGAACCAACAGAAGAAGTTTGAGAAGAGCTGAAAGAGATATCATCCAACTACTCACAAAAACAACAGGACGAAAACAGCGACATAAAACTTTAACACTACTAGAAGAGAAGACAATCACAAAAAGGAGAGAAATGTACACAATGAAGTACTGGGGACACGTCCAAAGAAGGGAACCAACACATCTACTGAAGAAAGCACTAACACCGAACAGCAGCAAACTAAAAATAGGGAGACCGTTTTACACGTGGAAAACAACAATCGAAAGGATCATGAACAAACTGGGAAAGAGCCAAACATACTAGGAAAGAAAAGCGAGGGGCAAAAATGAATTCCACAAAGAAATCGCAGCGATATATACTCTACAAGAATCAGAAATGAAGGAATCAGAAGACTCAAAAGAAGAAGGAGAGTATTTTTAGAAGCATAAATACAAAAAGAGGAGCACATATCTCACAAGCAAACCCAGAAGAGACAGAAGTTCGGAACCAAAAATTCAAAAAAGGGAACTTAAATGCTCCCTCACGACACAATGCGGTAACGCATCTCACAAATACCTACACCTCCCATCCCACATTTCCTTACCATGCGCCATGTGGCCCGCGCTGCTGGCAACAAGCATGACCCTAATCCAATCTAGCGTGGACGTAGCGGGCCCAGCTGTATAACCCTGGGAATGCCAGCAATGCCTACCGCACGCTGGTAAATCAATCAATCAATCAATGTGTTAGATATTGAAAAAGACATTTTGGTCATGCTTGTATGAGACCCAAGTCAAGGCACAAGGATTAGTGTATGGGAAGACAAAGTTTGAGCTATTTGAATTGATAGAACCAGATAAATAATATAATTGTTAGTTATATTGAAAACCTACAAGTTTCTTCCTTGCAAAATTCTCACTAAACAATGAACATACTTTCAATACTCCTGCGCGCGCTATTCATGTACCAATTGGTTGACAGAAGGTAAAGGTGGTACTCATATCAAATTAAGGGCATGGATATTTACGTCCAGGCCAAATTATTCTGGTCCATTAGTCTAACATAACCTCTGAAACTTTGGTGAAGTAGCGTCGATAGAAATATCAGAGATAATACTATGAACGCAAAACCCCTCTATCAAGTCCATCAAATATTCTGTTTGCAAAACACTTATGGTGAACATCAAAATTTTGAAAATTATGAAAATTAGACAATTTAAAATGGTCATCTAAAGTTCTCTGTCAGATAGTATAGCAGGGATGGTAAATTAAAAATGACTAGAATTTTGAAAAATTCATTGAATATTTTCAATTTGCTTAATATGGACATCAAAATATCACGATTGTGTATTCAAGTATAGATTTCACAAGAGTGCTATAAAGAATTTTTTTTGTAACACCATATCCTAAAATGGCATTTATTTGACAGTTTCAGTGAATCAAAACA
Organism: Rutpela maculata; assembly: GCA_936432065.2. Classification (NCBI taxonomy): domain Eukaryota; kingdom Metazoa; phylum Arthropoda; class Insecta; order Coleoptera; family Cerambycidae; genus Rutpela; species Rutpela maculata. The sequence continues at coordinate 206,249,402 of OW386286.2, read as the reverse complement.
ATGCCATTATTGACAAGTGTAAAATAAAGAAAAAAGAGTGAAATAAAACTTATTTGTATAGAAACAGCAATAGAATTTAGTATATTTTTATTTACAAAATTATATTGTTTTCTAATTTCGAATGGCGATACAAAAAAATTTGCTTATAACTCGAGACTAAAATGTGTTTTTTTTTACTCGCCTTCGGCTCGTACTACAAACGCCCCACTTGTAAAAAAAACACCATTTTAGCCATTTGTTACATAAAATAATATTGTGGTATTTGTATCTTGAATGTTATAAGAGGTGCGCACGATAAAACTACGCAGTGACTATCAGTACTTTACAAAGGAAAGTTGGGAACCAAATTTTACACCTAAATTCTTAAAGCTGTCATAACTGGTTAACTCAATTTCTTCTTTAACAGTATGCTCAAATTGCATCGTACTTAATTTATTTGTAAATGAGACCACACTACACTTGTTTAGAGATAATCTGAACTTATTTCACTAATTATGTTAATTGTCTTTAAGTCTGTTTGCAAGTTATTGCAATCCGACAATTTGTCCAACTTACAATACATTTTAATACTGTCGGTATATAAGAGAGATGGGCAGTATAGATCTATGACATCATTTATGAACATTATAAAAATAAAAGCTGTGGAACTTCTGATTAAGATATAAATTCGTTAGATCTATATTCCTAGCGTTATACAAACTGACATGTATAGAATTCAAAGAAGCATATTAACTTAAGGTTAAAGTCCACAAAAGTTAATTTAGCAACATGTCATGATCAAGCCTATCGAAAACTTTAGAACAATAAGTGACATCGGCTTGTCCATCATCGACCGTAACCTCAGCTATGAATTTTGTTGTGCAAAGTAGATTATTATTTTTCAATGTTGAGATTCAAAGCTGCATATGCGACTTGAGGATAAACTGGTGGCATGCATGGCAATTTCGAATAACTTAAAAAAAACTATTTATAACTGTAATAGGGTCATAGTTTTGAATACCAGATTTGCTTTGATTTATTTTATGAAATATTATGTCCATCATATTTCAATATCCTGTATACTTGTACAGGGTGAACCAAATTAGATGAGATTTGGGTTTTCTCTAAAACTATGGCAGATAGACAAAAACTAATATGGGTGTCCTGAGCTCGATTTTCGAGAAACAAACCGCGATCGTCTATCTTTTTGAATTACCAAGCTACAGAGCGTTCTTGGAAAATTGGCATTATCTGTCAAACCAAAAATTGAGTAACACATACTTAAGGAACTTTTTTTAGTAGAATCCGTTGTTGATAAGAAGAAAATTATACATGCCTCAGTTTTCGAGATATAGATATAACTTGTGTTTTTTTTTATGGAACACCCTGTAAATTATTTCATTATTCGATCACAACTTAAATGAGTGGTTCATTTTCGAAAAACTTAATGTATTTGTGAGGGGGCCATGGAAAAGTATTAACAACAACAACGCCTCTTATAATATAAAATAATTTTGCAAAAATAGGAAAAAACCGCTGCCCAAGGAATCACTACTTCCACATCCAAATTTTTTATCCAAGTCACTCACAACGAAAAAAATTTGTATGTGGAAATAATTGTTTATGGAACTTTAATAATATAATATTTGAAATCCTCTACCCCAAAAACCCATAAAACGATACCCCCCATCAGTAGCGGGGTGGGGGTGGTGATGGGAGGGTAGTGGGGGTGGATGAAGTAAAAAAATATTTTGAGGTTTCTGGTTCTTGTACACACACTAAATCACAATTTTTTTTCATCCCCTTTAATAATGGGGGGGGGTGGTAATGGGGGTGGCTAATGCCAAAACTTTTTTACCCCACAACCCTTCGACGGAACAAGATGAAAATATAATCTAGTTCTAGATCTCGTTAAAATACATATGTGTACCAAATTTCAAGTCAATATCTCAAACGGTCCCAGAGTAAACGTGCGCACAAAAAAAAGTTACAGACAGACAGACCGACAGACAGAAATTTTTTTTCGTTCAAACTTAAAATCTCGACGTTTCGTGACATTCTAAGCCTATTTGAACAATAAAAATTTTTAAAAATTTTTTTGTCGTTACTACTTATACTTCCACTGGATGTGGAAGTAATTAGACGTTTTCACTTTTGTAAAAAGAGACAGAAAGAGGGGAGGTAGAGGGGGTGGAGTGGGGATATATTTGAGAAAATCTATACCTTTCAATCGGCTACAAAACAATGAAACAATTGAGGATGTTTGGGTAGGTATTGAATTAAATAAGTTAAATATATGTGTTGGATGTACTTACCCAAACTTCAACTCAAATTTTTTTATTGACGAATTTGAAAACATCTTAGTTAATACATTACCAAAATTCGATACTTTCATGTGCTTGGGTGATTTTAACATAGATTTGTTAAATATAAATAATACTGTCGTAAAAAAATTTTTGAATGTCTTAGATAGCACCGGACTAAAACAAGTCATTGACAGCCCCACCCGAATATCACTAAATTGCTCGTCTTTGTTGGATTACATCATTTTGTCTGAGGAATGCAGTTTTACTGAAACTGGTACCATTTCTTTGCCCAACATTTCTGATCATGAAATGGTTTTCGCTCAAATAAGGCACGGAATGATCGGGTGACACCTCGTATGTACAGAAATTTTAAAAATGTTGATAAAGAATTACTTTATGATCATCTACAATCTATACCATGGCGTAACATTTATCACATTAATGACATAGACGGAAAGGTACAATTTTTTAATCAAAATATTACCACTTTAATGAATATGCATGCTCCTTTAAAAATATTTATAAATAAAAAGCCACACAACTCTTGGTTTACTAATAATATCAGCGAACTTATAAAATTAAGAGACAAAGCTTTAAATAAATTTAAAAGAACCAAAGCTCCGCAATATTGGTAGGAGTATAAAGAGTTAAAAAACTATACTACTGGTGCAATTCGATGCGAGAAGAAAGCGTATCTAAACCAACAAGTGCAAAAAAGAAATAGCAAAAAAGCATGGGATGCCATCAAAAAACTGCACATTCGCAATGAGCCAAGTAAAAAAGTTATACAGCCTAATTTATCTGATGTCAATTCTATATATAAATATTTTTTAAACTGTATACCACAAATTTCACCAGATGTTAATAAAATTGCTAATTATTACAGTAATACTAAAGAAACTGTAACCTCAAATCTTAGATTTAAAACTGTTACAGAAATAGACATTTCCAAACACTATCAATTAAATCTAAGGCTATAGGCGCTGATGGTGTGCACGTAAATTTTATCATATTATGTTGTCCTTTTATTCTAGAATATATTTGTCATATTGTTAATTTTTGCATCAATATTTCAGTTTTTTCTAAAGCCTGGAAAGTAGCACATGCTGTTCCTCTACCTAAAACTGAAAATCCACTGGATTTCAAAGCTTTAAGGCTGATCAGTTTACTGTCAGTCTGGTCAAAAATATTAGAATATGAGGTTAAAAGTCAAATCATGGAACACATTGAAAAAAATAAAGTTTTGCCAGAAACACAATCTGGTTTTAGGAGAGGACATAGCTATGCAACTGCCCTTTTAAATGTTACGGACCATATTTTTAGATCCATCGATTCTGGAATGTGTACTATGCTGGTGTTGCTGGATTATTCTAAAGCCTTCGGTACTATAAACCACGACATTATGTTATTAATCTTAAAATATATAGGCTTTGATACAACTGCAGTAACTTTTATTGCGAACTACCTACAGGAAAGAAAGCAAAGGGTCATCTTAAATGGAGAGGTTTCAGACAGTGAACAACTTTTATGCTGGGTACCACAGGGATCTATACTGGGACCAATTTCATTTACAATATACACATCTTTTCTACCAGCGTTGACCGAAAAATGCAGCATACAGATGTACACAGACGACACACAATTGTTTTATTCCTTTGAACCCAGCAGTTTTCAAAGTAGTTGTAAAATTGTTAGTCGCGAACTTAAAAAAATTTCTGAAACATCGCTAGAACACTGCCTTCATTTAAATCCGAGTAAGTGTGCTGTAATGCTTTTCGGCCGTTCGGCTGATAGGATTAACCTAACCCCAAATATTGACCTAAAAATTAATACCGTAACAATACCTATAAAAAAACAGTATAAAAAATTTAGGACTAATACTTGATACCGACCTCAAATTTCAAGAACATGTTTCGAACTGTATTAAAAAAGCCATATGCAGATTAAAATTACTCTATAATTCCAGACATATTCTTAATCAACAGCTGAAACTAATTTTATGTGATTCTCTGGTTCTTCTGTTTTTAACTATTGTGATACTGTTTATGGGCCCTGTCTCATAGCAATTTCTTCTCAACGCATACAGAAAATTCAGAATTTTGAGTTTGAGATTCGTATGGCATCAGAAAATTTGAGCCAGTCAGTCACAAATTACCAGGGGCTAAGTGGTTAAACATGAAAAATAGGCGTAAGCTACATTGCGCTACATTATACCATAAAATAATACTGTCTCATAGTCCTAGCTACTTATTCAGAAAAATTGTATTTCGGACTGATATACACAACATAAATATTAGACACGAGGGTACTCTAACACCGCCGGTTCATAAAACCGCGGTATTTGAAAGGTCGTTTTCTCAAAATATTTCCACCATATATAATTCCATCCCCTCTGCACTTAAGTCTCTCTCTGTTTCTTCTTTTCCTAAAAATTTCAAACGCATTTGCCTATCATATAGTATTGCCAACTTGGGAAAGGAAAAAGAAAAGAAAATTGCGTGTGCATTTTTGTTATTTAGTTAAGTGTGTATAAATATATATTTTATATATACATAAATTATTGTATTATATTGCTATGTATATTTCTATTTTTAAAATTTTGTTGCCTCTTTTTTGGGTTAAGTGGAAGAACAGCTTCTACAGCGTCTGTGCTGTACTAAGCTGAACTTTCGCCCTTTCATGTTCATTACTGAATAAAGAGTATTATCATTATTATTATTATTATTATTATTATTATTATTATTAATAAATATTCGTACTGTCTTCTATTGACATCTGTACAACTTTATTGCATTTCTAATATTTATTGAGAAGGCCATGGTAAAATAAAATCGAAATTATCGTAAACGTTAGAAACTAATTTCTGAGATAATTGTGAGTGAGCATTGTTAAAAATGGTTCAATTCAGTAATGGTGAAAAATATGATATGCTTAAGTGCTTTATATAATGCGGGGAAGATTCAAATTTTGCTTCTGAGCTATATTTCAATAGGTAAGTTATAGACAGCAAAACATTGTGGAAAAAGTGCCGCCTAGTCAATATTTTTAGATATCCAGAAAAGAGACAGACAGATATAAAATATTCAGAAGGCTACTACAACAAAATTTAAAGTTCAGTTTGGATCATTTGTAAAACCTCGAACAAGAATATATAATAAAGCAGGTACAGAAACTGTAGAATATATTGTTTTAGAATTGTAAGAGAAAATCCTAATATTTCGTCTCGCGAAATACAGGAAAATTTAGGAATCCGAAAAACAACTGCTTTACGTTGCTTAAAAAAAGTAAATTCAAACCCTACAAAATTAGGATTAGTCACCATCTATAATACCCAAATGACTTTCAAAGACGTCTCGATTTTTGCCAGTGGTTTTTGCATCAATGCAATGAAGTGCCGGGATTTGAAGGAATAATTATATGGACAGACGAGGTCCATATAAGCAGTGCCGGAATTTTTAATCAGCATAATAACCACCTTTCGGCTCATGAAAATCCGCACGTAACCGCTACAGTTAATCGTCAAGGACGATTTGGATTTGGTGTATGTGGGTTTTATTGGAAAACAAGAAATAGGTCCTCATTTTTTTCACGTAATTTGAATACCGAAAATTTTATTAATATTCTTGTAGACAATATGCCTGTAAGACAATTTCAAAGAATAATTTACCAACACGATTGCGACCCAGGTCATACGTCAAATGAAACACGAAATGATTTAATTGCTCAATTTGGGGAGGATTGGATATATATGAATAATATATGAATCTACAGTGTGCCCCAGGATAGATGTAACAAGAGGTGTAATTGACCAAAAATTTTGGAATTTTGGAATTCTGGAATGGTATTTGGGGATTGAGTCCTGCTTGTTATAAAACTAAAGTATACCAAAAATGACTTGATTTAGTGTTCTACAGGGTGTTTTATAAGCAAAGTTCTAAAAATCATCACTAATAAAGTACCTTTATTTTTCAAAATATGAAAAAATTCCACTAAGAAAAGTTATTTAGAATGCAATTTTATACTTCTATACCAAATTTCAGGAATATAAAATTATTTTTTTGAAACTTCCCATTTTTTGCGAATTAAGAGTTGAATTCATATTTAAAGTCGTGTAGGAGCAAATGTTAATCATCTCAAAAAGTAGGCTATTGGTAAATAAAAAATTGAATATACGAGATGTAAGAAGGCATAATGTTAATCGAACTAATTGTAAAACAAGAAACAATTACTAACAGAAGATTAATGAGGTTTAAAAATTATAACAAGTAATAAATGTCAAACACATAACAGATTCACAAACAAATTATAGTAGGGCCAAAAAGTGTAGTCAGTAGAGGAATGCGAGTACGGGCTCCTAAAAGTGGAGCGGCACGTGTTTAGAATACGTATAATACGGCAGTGTGCGCCGGCTGAGAGCGGGCCGCTCCACTTTTAGGAGCCCGTACTCGCATTCCTCTACTGACTACACTTTTTGGCCCTACTATAATTATTGACCAATACAAAACAATGTTTACAATTTTTTATTATTCGACGTAGCTACCACCCACATCCACACACATTTCGATCCTTCGCCTGAAGTCCTTAAAACTGTTTCGAATATGATCTAACGGTATGGAGTTTACAGCATTTGTAATTCTCTGCTTCAATACTGCTACATCGTTAGGAAGTGGTTCAGCGTAAACCAACTGCTTGAGGCAACCCCATAAAAATAAATCCAATATTGATGGTCTGGGGATCTCGCCGGCCACTTGATCGGTCCATTCCTGGCAATCCAATTTTCTCCAAAATTTAAATTCAACCACCGATTACCCACTTCTGTGGAGTGGCCAGGGCAACCATCATGTTGAAAATGAACTAAAGGCATATCTCTTAAAATATTTAAATGTTCTTCATAAAATCATTCAAGAAGCTGTAAATAAGTGTGCTGGTTTAACCTTCCCTCAATGAAATAAGGTCCAATAACTCCAACGTGATAAGAAACGGCACACCACACATTCACTTTTTTATAATATTGTCTTCTACAATGAATTCTAAAATTTGGATTTTCAGAAGCCCAAAACCGACAATTCTGAGATGAAACAACACCATTGGTTGTGAATGTGGATTCATCTGAGAAAATTATGAAATGATGAAAAAATCTCTCTTCCATGATTTTCTCTCCAATGGTCAAACAAAAATCCAACCTACGGCCGTCATCTCCCTCTTCAAGCGTATGTTTATAATTTGCTTTATATGCCCTAATTTTCTTTGCCTTGTAAATTCTTTGAAGTTCAGACTTGCTAATATTAATAAGAGCTGATCTATCTCTTAGTGGCATCCTAGGATTTTCTATAACAGAGGCATGAGCTATAATAGCCACAACATTGTCTTCATCATATGCTTTTATTTTTCTTTTCATGTTAAAAACACTACCAGTAGCCAGAAACTTTTGAATTATTCTCATAGCCTGAGTACGTGACAAAGCAGTGTTTGGAAATTTCAAATTAAATTGGCTTACCACTTCTCTTAGCGAGTTTTCACCGCCAATTCCGTAGCATTGCACAATATAAATTTTTTCACGCACTGTGAGTACCATTTTCACTTAATTGTTTATGCTTGGTTCGTTAATTTGAAACAGAAATTAAGGATAATATTGACTACGTTTGACAGATATGTCAATAATAAATGATAAATGTGTATCCACTGCTTTTCTCATTGCCTTAGCTCAGCTTCTACATAACTTTAAATATTAATTCACAAAAAATAATTTCTATGCAGTTTTAATTGAATGGTTCAAAACAAAATACTAATTTATTGAAAAAACGGAAAGTTTCAAAAAAATAATTTTATATTCCTGAAGGACATGGCACAATTTTAAAGTATTTTGGCCCTCAGTAGAAAATTTTGAAATTTTAACATATTATAGTCTATATTAAAGGAAGTAATTTTATCGCTGAAAGAAAGTCCTAAATGTACAAGGTGTATCTGAAAAGTTAAGTTAAAAATAGTGATTTTAAGATATCGCATATTTATTACTGGCGTCAGAAGCAAAAACTAATAACTATTTCAATTATTTATTTTCATTATACAACGTGTAGTATAGAATAAAACATGTATAGTTGATATACCATACAGAGTGTTCCAAAAATATTATCGTCATAGGTTTTTAGTATTCTTATAACAGAGAAAAATGAGATACATTTTAATTACTATTTAATTAGTGGTATTTAGTTGGATTTGGATCTTATCTATTTATGTGGTGTGTCTTATGTTATATTTAGACAAAAATTATACAAGAAATGAAATACTAACTTCTATTACATCATACAGTGTTCTAAAAATATAACGATTAATAAGCACGTTTAGAAAAATATATTTTTATCCGAGCAACATTCTGGTGATGAAAAACAAAGCAAAATAGTCCAAAAAAGTAATTATTATTAAGTATTTATTAATGGCAGTTTGGCTGAAAAAATAAAAAAACGCAATCTTGAAAGTTGCAATAAAACTCTTATTATTGTCATTAATGGTGGCGGTAACTTGCTTTGTAATACAGAGTGCTTTACTTTCCTTCAGTCCATGTTCTCCACGATTTCAACATTATTGTGCCTATTGGCCGCATCTTGAACACATCTTAACAGAACATCTGTTGGATATCTCACTTGATTTTCGTGTCTTCCATATACGAGATACCATAACACGCATGCAACGTGCGCACATACACCTAATGTACGGGCACCAGATTTACACGTACAATATGTACCTGTAATCGGATCTTCAATATTTTCATTATATTCTATGAATAACGTATGTTTTGTTGCTTGGGTAGATCTGGAATAAATTCGAGCCCTTATTAGGTTATTTTCGAGTAATTTTGTTTGGAAAATAAATTCGTTGTTTACTTCCTTCGCACTGGTATCTTGGATATATGCGGCACTAATTTTAACTTGATAAGTACCAAAAGTTTTAGAAGCTATATAATCTAGTGGTAAGTAAGGGAAATAGTTATTATTTTCATTTAAATTAACCCAAACGCCTACACCACCTCTTCGATGTAATCTTTCTTGTTCAACCCTGATTTGTAATTGGTTAATTGTTTGATTTTGAATGATATTTAGCATTGCCCTAGTTAAATCATCGTCACAATTTTGCATATGAATAGGTTCGTGAAAACGGTTAATAAGAGCACAGGCTATTTTAATAAAATCGTCCAAATGCAAACAATGCTGCATGGGTATAAGATCTCTAAAGAACTTAAAGATACTCTTCAGATGACCATTACGGGCTTCGACAATCCAACGAGTCTTAGTTACTTTTCTTGATTGGTTAGCTTCCTCCGTTGAGAACTGTCTCTGTCCTCTTGCCAGGAATGTAGGTATTTCACAATTTAAATGAAGTTCTTCCAAAAACTCCACCGCATCTCGATATCCCTATCCAAGACAAAAATGTCATTATCCCGGACCCAATTCCGCACTAGTTCTCTATCTTGATTGAATTCATTAATTAGTATTTGAGCATCGTTATTTCTAACATCTGAAAAATAAGGACCGTGAACACTCACTACAAAACCGTCGGGAGCTACAACAAAACCTGCTTTCAGTAAAGTGTATTTCTTATGACTGGAGTATGATTGTCTCTGAACCCTGAATTGTGAACTTTTTGGAATCTTAAAATAAGTACAGTCTGGGTACAGAATAGCTTTAGGGACAGCGGGGTCTGGATTATATAGCCGATTCACAAATTCAGTCATGTGTTGTTTTAAAAATCGTTCTCTATCTTGCACGGGAGGTGAATTAAATCCAAGATTCTCGTTGACAAAGCGCGCCATTAAACTTTGTCAGAAATGCCATTAAATATTTTTTCTTAAGGTATCTCGTGCACCCATTTACTTCAACCGGGCCGCACATATCAAATAATTCACTAAACTGTTCTCGATTCAATGATGTTAAACTTTTCAGCTCAGCGTCGCTAAAATTATTTTCATCCTCATACTTTTTTCCAGACTGATGTTGAGTAATTTCTCGCAATATTGCAAACCAATTTGAGATATCTTTTCCACTTAAAATAATTTTACTGGGAATGCTGATTATATTTTCCATAAATTCTAATTTTACGTACCCACATTCTGTTAAATGGTTAGCACAACAGCGAACCTGACCAGGAATGAAAATATTAGTTTTTATGTAAAAATCTGCTCGTGCATCAAGAGTGAGCCGATCATTTGTTAATTCATTGGAAATGAAACATTTCTCTGTTTGTTTGCTTACTAATAGTTCCATTGGTATAGCCATCTCATTGTCTTCCAATGTTATAACTTTAGTAATCCTCATATCGCAATTAACACATACCTTGCTGTCTTCTTCAATATCTTGGTTGATTAACCTAAATCTACTACGATGGAGGACTGCTAATTCTCTTCTTTTGCGGGTAATTTCCTCTTTTTGGTCGGGTTTATTTAAAAGTCTAGACATTCTATTTCCAGCTCTTAATATTATGTTACAAATAAAACAGTTTACCATTTTTCTTTTTTTTTCTTTTTTTTTTCTTTTTGAGAATAAGTAACAATACTTAATTGCTTCTGACAACGTTATAACTGTCAAATAACAATAATTGTTTTCCATACTTGGATCACAGCCTGCTCTTAAAATGCGTAAAAACAAGGCATCATAATAGTTCGACAATTTCTCCCGTATCCCTGATCCGATTTAAAAACTATTTCGACAGTTTTATAGAAAAAACTTCATAGAATGGTACCTGCCTAGCCTATTAAAAAATCGAACAAAAAATAAAAAATTAAAAATAATGTTTAGTTTTTGTAAAGTTTTTAATAGGCACGTACCATTCTATGAAGTTTTTTCTTTAAAAGTGTCGAAACATTTTTTAAATCGGATCAGATAAGGGAGAAATTGTCGAACTATGATGCCTTGTTTTTACGCTATTTTTGTGCTCGGGACCGCCACCGTCAATGACAAGAGTTTTATTGCAACTTTCAAGATTGTTTTTCAAATTTTTTCAGCCAAACAGCCATTAATAAATACTTAATAATAATTACTTTTTTGGGCTATTTTGCATTGTTTTTCATCACCAGAATGTTGCTCGGATAAAAATATATTTTTCTAAACGTGCTTCTTAATCGTTATGTTTTTAGAACACTGTATGATGTAATAGAAGTTAGTATTTTATTTCTTGTATAATTTTTGTCTAAACATAACATAAAACACACATAAATAGATAAGACCCAAATCCAACTAAATACCACTAATTAAATAGTAATTAAAATTTATTTCATTTTTCTCTCTTATAAGAATACTAAAAACCTATGACGATAATATTTTTGGAACACTCTGTATGGTATATCAACTATACATGTTTTAATCGGTACTACACGTTGTATAGTGAAAATAAATGATTGAAATAGATAGTTTTTATTTCTGATGCCAGTAATAAATATCCGATATCTTAAAATCACTATTTTTAACTTAACTTTTCAGATACACCCTGTACAATTAGGACTTTCTTTCAATGATAAAATTACTTCCTTTAATATAGACTATAATATATTAAAATTTCAAAATTTTCTACTGAGGGCCAAAATACCTTAAAATTGTGCCATGCCCTTTGGTACAGAGGTATACAATTGCATTCTAAATAACTTTTCTTGAGGCAATTTTTTCATATTTTGAAAAATAAAGGTACTTTATTAGTGGTAATTTTTACAACTTTGCTTATAAAACATCCTGTAGAACACCAAATCAATTCATTTTTGGTATACTTTAGTTTTACAACAAGCAGGACTCAATCCCCAAATACCATTCCAAAATTCCAAAATTTTTGGTCCATTACACCTCTTGTTACACCTATCTTGGGACACACTGTATATATCATTCAGGATTAGTTTATCAATGCCTAGTTAGCTAAGTTAACTAAATTGATAACTAGTAATCAATTTAGCTAACTGAACATTAATAAACAACAAAGTAGTTTAGATATTGTTTAATTTTTAGGAAATAATGGCTATTTTGTGGCCAGGTAGGTCTCCCGATATAACCCATGCCGATTTTTGGCTTTGGAGTTATTTAAAAAATATTACGTATAGAGAACGTTCTAATAACATAGAAGAATTGTATTTGTTGTTTGAACCTTTCACAAATGGCATATTTATCACCGGATGAATAATATACGAATTGACACCCGATAATAATTCGGATATTCAGACAGAACGTTCTAATAATATAGAAGAATTGGAAAACAAAACATTAGCTGCGTTTCGGATAATAACTCCTGTCATGATTGGAAATGCAACGTAGTTTTTGTCTATCTGCCATTGTTTTAGAGAAAACCTCAAATCCCATCTAATTTGGTCCACTCTGCACTGATTTTATTTTTATTTATTCGTTGTTTTGCCCCTTTCACAAATGGCATATTTATTTATCACCGGATGAATAATATACGAATTGACACCCGATAATAATTCGGATATTCAGACAAAAATTATAATTAAAACACGTCAAAAGTAATTAACAGAATATAAAATAAAATATTTCATTGAGCGGCTGCAATATTCAGCATACGAGATTACTATCCTTTTATGTGTACATCCACAAATGACACACTTGACTCAGGTCAAGTATATGACAAAATAAATTAAATACTGGGGCATGTAATGCGTTGGCGTGGAGTGGCGCCTGACCAAAAAAAGAAATTCTCTTGTCTACCTGGAACGAAGATAATTAAAACATACGTGGATATGCGATTAGTTCCTGATAAAGGAAGACAATTTGGGTCCGTTGCATGTCTTAGTCCTTTTTTATTTATTCTGAGTACATGTGTTATCTTAAATTTAATTAGGATATGCGTGCTATGTGGAAACGAAGACCGATGTCCTTTTATCAGGTTGATTAGGTAGTTTTTAGAACAGCAAATATACTGAGAGTTGCAAGAAAAATATTTCACCCAGTTATAATAAATTGTATACCTAAATGATAGTTAAAAATAAATAATGAGCATAATCGAGAATTTGTAATAAATAAATTTGTTTTGTAATATGTGTGACTATAGTAAAATAACACAGGTCCACAGAAAAATAGTGGTCTGTGCTGGGATACTGACAATACCTATTCCTTGTATTTTATGCCACGAACATGAATCTGAACTTAGTTTTTCCTCAGCACGCCAGGTTTTTTAACACTAAAAAAGTGCTGGATCGTAATATCGCTTACTCAACTCATTTAAATCAGACTACAAAAGTCATTCAAATTTAAAACTTGAACCTAATAACATTGTGGTACTTCAGTATTGATCCCATAACCCCATAACTCCTCAACCGCATAACCTCTCAACTCCATAACATTTGGAATCCGATGAAAAGAGTGAGGAATCTTGATTAGGGAGTTAATGAGATTGTGACCTCGGATCCGTGTGCTTGAGTATCATATATGCCCAACCTCATGATCCCATAACCCCGTAACCAGCTCCGAAGATCCATGGAAAAAAAGGGACATTCTAAGCAGGGTGATTCGTGCCAATGTGATATTAGAATCTTGGAAACAAGTACCCTATGGCGCCATACCTCTTCAAAAGCAAACCCCCTATTGTATATTGTAGATTGTTCAAGAGGTCGTCGCTCGGCCGTTTCAGCATTACTTCACCTCGACTTGAAAAGATCTTTTGTGATTTACCCTAGAATTAGTTTTTGCCCAGGACTCCCAAGCTTTTTATAAAGTTTGTGATTTTTCTGGGAGCTAATTTTCCTATGTCTTCAGGCGTTAGAGATAATACTATGTTTACCACCTTTACCACCTTTACCTTTACTTTAGCCTAGTGTGGACTAGCATCTTGCATTCGCAAAGAATATGTTTCGCAGTTTCTATTGCAGAATCGCAGTATCTACACATATCGTTTTCTGCCTTGCCCATGTTCTTAAGATGGTATCTTAAGGGGCAATGGCCTGTTAAAAGGCCTGTCATCAGCTTTAAGTCGGACTTTTCGAGTTCGAGAAGCCTTGTGGCATTCTTTGACGAATAAGTGATGAATTTTTCCGCATGTCTCTGGCCCGGAGTATTCCTCCAGTAAGATTCTTTCTGTTCCTTTTCTTATTTTAGGACCTCCTCCGTTATGTGTCCCTTAGATAAGCCACAAAACGGTTCGGGCCCAAAGACTGGAGCTTCAGCACCTTTTTTGCAAGGGCGTCAGCTAATTAATTTCCTTCTATGTGCGCTGGCACCCACATCAAGGTAACTCTGTTGTTTTCTGCCAGTTGCTTCAGGGATTGTCTGCACTCCCAGGCAACTTTAGACTCAAAGATGAAGGACCTGAGAACTTTTGGAGCTATCTGGCTGTCTGAGAGTATATAGATCTTTGCTTCGAATGCCTTTATGTATGCATTCCTGGGCACATAGGTCTATAGCATAAATCTCTGCTTGGAACATGGTTGGGGTCTTGCCTAGGGCTCTGGATAGCCTGCAGTTAGGCCCCGCTACGCCCGCGCCAACCCCTTCGGCCAATTTTCTATCCATCTGTGTACCAGATGAGCGACCCCTTCTCCAACTGCAGGACTTTGACTTTGCTCGTCTGGCGGCTCTCGACTAGCACACCAAACGGGCAGTCAAAGTCCCACTTCCTTAGGTGACCAACCAGGTCACCTGGTTTGAAAGAGTGTACCTGCTGCAGCCTTGGGCCACTAAGTGCTGCCTCCTTCCTTATATACAGATGTAGAGGAAGCAGGTCTAGCATTGTCCCCATGGGACAGTAGCACATTGCTCCTGTAATTCCTAAGCAGGCAAGGCGTTGCAACTTCTGCAACTTTCCTTGTGTTAGTTTTTCTTCAGTTTTTGGCCACCACGCACATGATGCATACGTGACCACGAAAGATAGGTAGAACCCGTAGATCATCTTCGGTTTCAGACCCTAAGTCTTACCAAACAGCCTGCGGCACGTCCACATAGCCGCAGTGGCTTTGGTAAGTGCTCTTTCTAGGTGTGAGTTCTAGGTATGTCTTTGATCCAGGATTATTCCTAAATAGATAACTTCAGTGGAAAAAATCAGTACTGTTCCATTTAGCATAGGAGCTCTTAAACTTAGTTTTCTCCTTTTGGTAAACGGAACAATAACTGTTTTGCTCGGATTGACGCTCAGGCCCTTCAGCGAGCACGATTTGGATATTATATTTAAGGCGATTTGCATGAGATTTGAAATCATCACCTTGTGTCTGCCTCTTGCAGTAATAACAAGGTCATCGGCATAGCCTTGAACGTTGAAGCCAGAATTACTCAGCTTATGGAGGAGGTCATCCACCACCATTAACCACAGCAGGGGCGATAGAACTCCACCTTGTGGACAGCCCTTGGTCACAATCACCGTGGCGGACGCCCCCCCCCCCCCCCATATTCGTAGTAATTATTCGACTTCTTAACATGGATTGTATCCATTTGATAGTTGGGGATTGTATATCCCTTTTCTTTGCGGCTCTTTGTATGGACTCATATGAGGTGTTATCAAATGCACCCTCTACATCTATTAGCACACACACACACACATAGCCACTTCCTTTGCAGCAAATATCTTTTCAATACCTTTGACCAGCCCATGTAGAGCATTTACTGTCGATTTGCCAGATTGGTAGGCAAATTGTTTTGGATGAAGCGAGACCCATGTGAGGATTTCGCTTCTGACATGTTCGTCTAGCATTTTCTCCATTGTTTTCAGGAGAAAAGAGGTTAGATTTTGGTTCCTCTGATGGGGGTCTGCCTATCTTTGGAATAAATGTCATCTTAACTTCCCTCCACGCTTGCGGAATATACGCAAGAGAATAGCTTGCTTTAAATATGCTTCTCAGGCAGGGGGGGAAGTTCCTCAATGCTGTGTTGAAGCAGTGCAGGAAAGATGCCGTTCCTGCCAGGTGATTTGAAGGGCTTAAAGCTCGACACCAATTCTGTTGGAGGTGAAGATTTTATTCCCTAGCCTTTTCCCTTCTCCTACCTTCCAGGTAGGTTTGTGCTAGTTCACTTTCAATAACGCGGGAGTCAGGAAAGTGAGTACAAAAGTACTCTTGTAGTCCTGCCGACTTTCTGCGTAATTAACATCAGGCTTTTTCCTATTCCATTTGAGCGGTCTTTTGCAAGGATTTTTTGTAGACGGACTGCTGGGACTAATTCATCTATCTCTTCGCAGAACCGTCTCCATGATCTTCTTTTAGACCTTCTCAATTCTTTGTTGTACTCTGTAAGGGCTTTTTCGTAGCTCTCCCAATCTCCAGAGCTCTTAGCCCTATTAAAGGTTTTCCTAGTCTCAGCTCTGAGATGGCTGAGTTCCCTATTCTGCCAAGGCACGTCTCTTTGGATTACCCTTTGTTTTATAGGGCAACTTTCCTCATAACAGGAGATCATGAGATGTTGTAATTGGTAAGAGGCAATGTCTAATTCCTCAATTGTGTCGATGGAGTGATTGATACTTTCGACTTCTGATCGCAAGTGCTCTTTATAAGCACTCCAGTCCATCAGTCTAGGCACTCTGCATTCCTCGAGGTTTGTTAAGGTTGCCTCCAAGTCAAATCGAATAGGTCTATGATGAGACATTTGAAACGTTTTATTAAATCGCTTGAAGCTGCTTTTGCGTGGTGGAGATTTACCTGGAGAAATTTCATGTTTTGGGTCATTTTGGCGGCTTGGGGCCTTTTTTGTGGCCCTTTTTGCCCATACCCTTGCTGTTGATTGGTCTCCATAAAGTCCCACGAGTAGCGGAGGAAAAGCAGATTACCTGAGGCAGTGCCCCGCGTACCCCAGGTAGGCTTAATTGAAACCAAGGTGCGCCAGGTGCCCTGGAGTCGGCATAATAGCGACTAAGCTTCCCCTTAGTCATGCAGTCCTCAGCTTATGTTGTTCCACTTTTACTTGGGGGGAGTTTTATTGTGGCTCTCACCCACTTGGTCGGCCGATTAAGGTAGACCAACACGTAAAGCAAGCCTGTCACCAACTTGCTCTACACGGTTTATACTGAACAGGTTTCCAAGGGTGAGACAAAGTCCCCCATGCGCATGACTCACCGGGTCCAAACCCGATGCCCCAAGCACCCGAGCGACTGAGCTCTATCCTCCACGCTGTTGATCCTGATACAGCTTCAGGACGTTGGATTCGCTACCTCCCATCCTGTAGGTTGTACAGGCCTGAACGAAGCTAGTTGCATCATATGATACTCTTTCACAAAAGTAAACCAACATCACATGACGTCAGTACCGGTGCGTGAACCCCTAGCTTGTGCCGTCGTGTACCTTCATCAACACTTATGAGGTGAGAAGAAGATAAGTACGTTATGGTACCAATCCCTGCCCCTTATCCTCATAACCCCATAACCTTGAGGATTAAAGTACTCGTTATTAAGTTTTCAAAAAACGTAAGAGAGCCGATTTTTTAATTATGCTAACCAAAATTATTGAGCTTAATCAAAATCGCCATTTTTTATGTAAATCTTAATAAAACTTACAAAGAAACTTTTTTTCTTACCCAATTTACATAAATTTTGTTACTCGAGGGTTTTTGAGGTCGCTGATTACGAATCTGATATCCAGATTGTCATAAACCAACTTGTAAGATGGCGGAATCAATGGCGGCTATAAAATGCTAAAAAGTGATGAAAAATAAATGAATGAATATTTTTGTTAAAGTTTATGCCGAGAAGTTTTGAATATTTCTGATAAATACTTTTAAGTTAAAATACACTAAATTTTAAGTTCCAGGAGGAAATTCAAGATGGCGGATCCAATATTGCGGCAATAAGATGACAAAACTAACTTAAAAATAAATTAAATGCATTAAACTAAATAGGCTATTCCTAAGAATTATTATTAAAAAATTTAAAATGGTACATATTTTCTGAAGTTTTCAAATATATCCAATATGGCTGCCATACATTAATATTTATCAATCATAAATATGCAATTCCGTCCTCCATTAATTTTGAATATAACCTTAAGTAGGTCATATTAATGTTTCTTCTTTATCTGCTAATAATATTATTTAAATGTATTTAGGATAATCAACAATTAAAAAAATTATTAACTCAATTGGAGTGTTAATATTATTTAAACAACACAAATTAAACAGAAAAATGTAAGATTTAAATAATAACGACAAATTTTTGCACTAAGTTAGGTTTAAAGTTCATGGTGTAAAACTCTTGCCTTAGGTTATGTTAGGTATAGAGTTCTTGGTTTTAGGTTTTATTAGGCTCAGGTCATGTTAGGTTTAATATTCTTGTTTTAAAGTTCTTGGTGTTGGGTATTTATTACATTATTAGCAGATAAAAAAAAGAAATATTAATATGACATTCTTAAGGTTATGTTCAAAATTAATGGAGGACGGAATCGCATATTTATGATTAATATTACACAGGCACACAAAAAAAATGTCAAGAATTTGACCATAAAAAAAATTTAACTAACCATTTCCCCGTTACCACCCCCTTCTGGGAGTTGAAATGTCAATTCTCATACAAAGTCGAGTAGGGTGTGTATTCTTATGTTTTCTGCTCCACTAAGAACGAAGAAGACTACCAAAAATGAATTAGACCCCCTCGTTACCCCCTAGCGTGACTTTACCACCCCCATACATCCCTTTATGGGGGTTGAAGTGTCAATTTTCATACAAAGTCGAGTGGGGTGTGTATGCCTACGTTTTCTAGGCTGCTGAAAACAAAGAAGATTACCGAAAATGAATCCAACCACATCGTCAACCCTCAGCACACTTTGCCACCCACATACACGCCCTTATGATTGTTGGAATGGCAATTTTCATACAGAGTCAAGTGGGGATACACACCCTACTCGACTTTGTATGAGAATTGACATTTCAACTCCCAGAAGGGGGTGTATGGGGGTGGTAAAGTGACGCTAGGGGGTAACGAGGAGATCTAATTCATTTTTGGTAGTCTTCTTCGTTCTTAGTGGCCCAGAAAACATAGGAATACACACCCTACTCGACTTTGTATGAGAATTGACATTTCCACTCCCAGAAGGGGGTGGTAACGGGGAGATGGATAGTTAAAATTTTTTTGGTGGTAATATTCGGTTTCAGCAACCCCAAAAACGGAGAGGTAGGGGGGTCTACCCTCTGGGTCTTGGCATTTTTTTTATGTGCCTGTGTAATTAATGTATGGCAGCTATATTGGATATATTTGAAAATGTCAGAAAATTTGTTCTTATTAAATTTTTTAATAATTCTTAGGAATAGCCTATTTAGTTTAATGTATTTAATTTATTTTTAAGTTAGTTTTATTATCTTATTGCCACTATATTGGATCCGCCATCTTGAACTTCTTCCTAGAACTTAAAAGTTGGTCTATTTTAACTTAAAAGTACTCATCAGAAATATTCAAAACTTTTCGGCATAAACTTTAACAAAAATATTTAATTTTTCATTATTTTTTAGCATTTTATTGCAGCCATTGATTCCGCCATCTTGCAGGTTGGTTTATGACAATTTGGATATCAGATTCGTAATCAGCGATCTTAAAAACCTCCGAGTAACAAGATTTATGTAAATGGGATAAGGAAATAGTTTTAAAATATTATTTTGTGTATTCAGCAGATAACTTTCTAAGAAATCATTCGTTCCTTTCATATATTATTGATCTAAATCTGACCAAGCTAGAATATCGACAGAGTCCCCTTACGAACAAACTTGTCAATTTCTTTACACATTTACCATATCCAACATTCAATATGAAAAAACAAGAAAATAACCAGTCTTTCTATATATTGAAGATCTAAGTCTGATTATGCCAATATATTATCAGAAATCCACCCTTACGAGGAAATCTTTTAAGCATCTAGGTTGCCTAGCCATATCTTGACCCGATGCCATTTAATTTGAAAATTGTTGTCAGGCGAAATCGAAATTTTGTCTTTAAACGTATATAGCAGCGAAACCATTAATCCTACTGGAATTTTTCAAGGAAGCAAATTCATCACAATTTTATAATCTTTCTAATAGATCCCTACCAGTTTTTTCCTAGAACCAATGTTTATCTATATATTCGCAAGAGATGAGAAAAAAACACGTTTCCTTGAAAAATGTATATTTCCAGTTGTATCGCTCCTAGCGTCCTTATTTTTTGTCGTAGGGCAAAAAAATAAAAGATAGCTCGACTGTTGTAACGGGTTTTTGAAGTAAAATTCTAAACGTCTGTACCTTTTACTCTTTGCGAATTTGCATTAACAAAGGCTTTTTTAAACATATCTGACGGTATCGGGACAGGTGCAGGTCGATTTAGAATTAAATTAGTCTGTTGGGTTATCTTTCGTTGCTGTATTATTTATGGTTGATTAGTTATTAACAGGGGAAGGTCGACTATCTCTTTTTTTGCGATGGAAGGAGATAGGCGAAAAACACTCTTCTAACACAAAATCGCGATCGTGAAACGTCAAACGAAAAATGCCAAAAATGTCCATTTTCATTCGTTCGTGTCGGGCCGAATTTTCGAATTTCGGCGTGCGATTTACGATGCGGATCAACTATAAGTCTTCCTCTTTCCGTATCTATATGATACGATACCGCGAGGAATGGAAACTTGGATGACATCAATCACTGGATCTTTCAGTGCCATCATAATTCACGTGCAACCACCTTATTAATGCAAGAACTAATCAAAAACAATATTCCGTTGCCACAATGTAGCACATCACTGTGCTTCCTTATAGTCAGGAATGATCATTTAAGAATAATGTTTTATAATTTTCTAAAACATACTGAACGTAAAATTTGGTCAGGTATTTTAGTTTAGCTATTGTCTCCTTATGTGGGTTAACCCATTTACCGTTGCCTACCTTGTTTTGTTTTGAAAAAAGAATCGCCATGAACGCCACCCCGGCGTGAAGTGTGTGTCCCTGTCTATTATCCTTTGTTATTGTTTTTTAAGGTCTTGTGTTAGATAGGATACAATAATAAATTTTCGTGGCTGAATGGGCGCAGCTCAAAGCCAACTAATCGAAGAAAAGAAAAAAATTATCAAAGTATAGTAGAAGGTGAGTGAGTAATGAGAATAATAAGAAAGGCAGGCGACACAAGACTTTCAGCGCACATGAATTGGAATGTATTGCGGAAACTATAAAAGATGCAAAAATACATGTTGTTAAGACGGCCTATAATAATATGAAGATCGCTTGTTATCTATATTTAGATTCCTGAAACTAAGATATGATTGTCTTCAACTGACTCCTTTGTGTTTAATGATATTTTATAATATTGTTCATTAGTTTCAGTAAAAAGTTCTTTAGATTCGGGATATTTTCTACTTACATCACGAGACAATTTAAAGTGCATTTCGTTCTATTCATTTTTTATAAAAATGGCGTGGCGAGTAATTCTAAATCCTCAAACACCAATTAACGTGAAAAAATTGGTCTCACGGCCTATAAGTTCGAAATACGTCCCCAAAAATGAATTTTTCAGACTTACGCACGACTTACGACACGCCCTATATATTTACATATGGCTACTATGCAAATGAAACTTCTAGTTCTATTATCTAAATCTGCACTACAAATTCCAGACACGAATATGGCTTTATTTCGTAATAAAACCACGAAGAATTTTTTAACATTAACCAGCATACAAATATCGCGAGCCTCTGAACTTATGAAAAAACTTTTAGAAGTTTTACACAGGTATCACACGCATATGCCATATATCTGTTTATATAATATGCAAACTATATAGTATATTTGTAAATAAAAACTGCACAGGTCACGCACGTGAAAATAATAAACGTATATAAAATTTTTTAATTTTAATAAATGCTTTTTTGCTTACTGCCCATAAAAGAGCACTAATATTTTTATGGCACATGTGACGTCTATAAAATAAAAATATGATGGGTGATACTATCGAACTAGATATTGAAAACTAGGGACATATTTTGCGAATGTAGAAAAGTGTAATTCTCCACTGAAAGGTTCTTAATAATAATAATAATATCATTATTCCATCCTATTAACCTTTTTGGTGAAGAATTGATACAACACAATATATTATAATACTTAGTTAATTTTAATAAATGAAGTTTTTATAAACAAGTGCCAACAAATTCTTCGTTTTGGAGAAGGGGTAGTGAAATTTCTTTGAAAATATCAATATTTTCCTGTTATTTAGTGCAGTTATTTAAACCAAACGCAATACACGAGTCGTATTATCTTTCATTATTTCAACAGTTGTTCAAAGTGTGATACAGCGATACATGTTTCTGTCTTCCTCATTATAGAATCTCGCACACTTTGGAAAATTCTAGTAGTGTTTCTTATCGTTTGGCAAAAGGTCACTATGCGATCCCTTATCGCTTATTCATTTTCACTGAGACTGGTGTATACTAATGAGGTGCCCCCCCAAATAAATTTAAAAAGCTTGGGTCATGTGGCCAGTTAGTCCAGTCAAGAATTAGACTAAAAATGAAAAAAAAAACAACAATATTTTTACCTTTTTTGGCCCAATATAAGATGTTTTTACTCTTGTGAATTTTTTCGAAAAATGCATATTTTTTGATATATGGCCACTCGAAAATTCTAAAAGTTGAAAAAAAAATCTGAAAAAATTCAAGTGAATATATCATCGAAATACAAGACTTTCTTTTATTTGTAACTTTTCTGTAAAGTGCGTTTTTACTGAGTTCTTCCAGAAAAACGTGAAATTGAAATTGTAGCTCTCTAAAAATATGTAATTTAAAAATTTGAAAAAATTCAGACATATGCATTGAGGCCTTCTAAACATTTTTTTTTGTCTCTTGACATGTTTTTGTAACTTGCTAATTTTCCGAATTGCAGACAGTTTTTCATGATAAGTAATGTACTATATTTTTTGCACATTAAAAAATACATGAAAATTCGAAAAATGAGCGTGATATATATATATTATTTTAAAAAAAATATAAAGCCTATATAGTTTTACCATTTTTAAAGATTCAATATAACTTTTAAATTGAAAATATGAAAAAGTTTGATGGTTTCGACATTTACTTGATGAAAATCCATATTAACGTAGAACGAAATAAAATTCATATAGTTTCATGATCTTCACAAATTTATTTATATATTTTTTACAAATATATAATTACATGACAATTGTTTCGACAACACAGTGGCTTCTTCAGATGTGAGTGCTAGACTAAAATTACGATACCTAACAGGGTGTATAACTGGGAAACAGAGGGTAATAAAATTTTAATTATTTTAATTATACCTAAATGAAAGATTACTCAGATATACATGTTACTAGGAAAGATTTATAATAATAAATATCTGCATTGGTGTACATTATTGTTTGAAAAAAAAAATTAATTTAGGGTTAAGCAACGGCGAATTATTAGTTTCTTTCTGATCGTTTAAAATTATGTCTGACTTTTTCAGTATACCTGAGTAATCTTTCATTTAGGTATAATTAAAATAATTAAAATTTTATTACCCTCTGTTCCCCATTTATACACCATGTTAGGTATCGTAATTTTAGTCTAGTACTCACATCTGAAGAAGCCACTGTGTTGGCGAAACAATTGTCCTGTAATTATATATTTGTAAAAAATATATAAATAAATTTGTGAAAATCATAAAACTATATAAGTTTTATTTCGTTCTATGAAAAATCGTTCGGAAAAATTTTGTTTTTACAATTTTTATTTTTCAATGATAAAAGTGGTCTAATGTGTAGAGAAAATGAGTCTTTGCTATAATATAAAATTATGAACAATTTTTTTATAACTTTTACTTTAAATAAAATAAGTATTATATTATTATACAGAATTTTTTTGTATCAATTTAAATCATTTTTGTATATAAATAGAAAAAAATAATAATACTTGTAACTATATAAACTTATTTCAACTCTTTGAATCAGTTATCCCACTTTTGTCATTAATAAATGAAAATTGTGAAAAAAACATTTCCGGAAAACTTTTTCACATCAAATTATATTGAACCTTTAAAAATGGTGTAACTATATATGTTTCATATCTTTTATATAATATATATATATAAATCATGCTCATTTTCCGAATTTTCATAGATTTTTTAATGCGTCAAAAATGTAGTACATTATTTATCGTGAAAAACTGCCTGTAACTCGGAAAATAACCAAGTTACAAAAAAATTCCAAGAGACAAAAAATGTTTAGAAGGCCCCAATGCATACGTCTGGATTTTTTCAAATTTTTAAATTACATATTTTTAAAGCGCTACAATTTCAAGGAAAGGGGTAGTTTTTTATGTTTTTTCGGAAAAATTCGGTAAAAACGCACTTTCCAGAAAAGTTGCAAATAAAAGAAAGTCTTGTATTTCGATGATATATTCACCTGATTTTTTTCAGATTTTTTTTTCAACTTTTACATTTCCCCTCCCTCACTTTTAGGAATTTTCGAGCGGCCATATCTCGAAAAAAATGCATTTTTCGAAAAAATTCACAAGAGTAAAAACATCTTATTTTGGGCTAAAAAGAAAAAAGGTAAGCGTATTAATTATTTTTTCATTTTTGACCTAATTCTACAAGTTACGGAACCCCTAGAGGTGCAAAAGAGGTGCAAAGGTGCGGAGGTGCAGAGGTGCAGAGGAGCAAAGAGGTACAAAACGTACCTCTTTCAATCATTTCCTGCTCTAATCTTTTTTCAACTTTTTAGTAACTTCATTACAAACACATTGCAGAAGGTTTCATCAAAATCCATTTATTAGCATCCAAATTAGAGATTTTGGTCATTTTAGCGCTCCGTTGACTGGACTAAGTGTTGTGGTCCTGTTTTACCTATTCGCCCGTGAGAATATGTTGTATTCAATAAATTTCTAGCTAAAACACTAATCTAAGGTGGGGCACCGTAGTGCATGAACCATAAATGGTACAGGAGATTAATTGGCACGTTATGTTGACCCTATTGAATAGTCCACAATGATCCCTACCCACACGTTACAGAAAAATTGGTCTTGAAAATGCTGGTGCATGCAGATTATCCTCGTAATAAAAAGTAATAAATAATTTCGTGACAAAATGTCGGGAGAGGAGAGCCTTGTCAAGATAGGAATTTATATAAAAATTCATAAATATTGACAATTTTTTAAATAAATCTCGAATCTCAGGGAATATCTGTACCAAAAATTAACTCCCTATTATTCTTTTCCGGGTCCAATGCCTATATTGACTGGGGTATATGTTGTTAGTAAGGAAATAGATGTTCTCAGCAATGTCATGCATAGAAAAAATTGTCAAGGTAAGGTTATGCTGAAGTTCCGCGAAATTAATATTTTTCAGGACCTTAAAAGTAAAAAATTTCATATGATATGATTTATTTCTGATTTCAGAAAGAGATGAACACATTTTAGTTTTTTTGAGTCAGGAATATTTAAATGACGACATAATACGGGGAGGGCCATTCGAAATTCGAATCACCAGTATCACGACCGAACACGAACTTCCCTCCAGTAAACTAAATCAACGTGTTTTTTTCTCTTGTTTACCTCAAACTCCGAGTTATTCTAGGATGCTACTTCTGAAATGAACACTCTATATTATTAGTTCATTGCCATGAGAATGAGAATTTATTTTAGATTACGTTGCTTTCTACATTGCTCTATATTTTCTTTCGTTGTCTCTTTTCGCTATGAAGTCATATGCTTTAAATAAACTTAAATCCTAATCCTGGATACGTAACAGCAATCTTGTTTATTAAAGTTTGCGCAGCTATATTTAAATTATTCCAAAATTAGAACAAACACAAACTAAATAATATAAACCCTAGCTTTAATAAGAAAACTACTCGTAACTTTATATGTAAGCATTAAATAATCTCACTAGTAACCATTTACACTGTAATATCATTTGTGAACAGGGAAAATGTATACTTCAGAACTTTTAAGTGCATCACGTACAATCGTTTTGTTTTGTTTGCAGTGGCGGAAGGAATATTTACGAATATAATTACTTCTAAAACAATGAACTTAATTCACGTTAAATGAAAAGTGACAATGTCTCGTCCATCTCTATATTCATAAAGCAAAATTAACATATATATATGACTGTCCAAAAGATTTGCGACGCCAAATATTTTTAGGAACAATTATAAAAAAAAAACTTTACGCAATTAATATTTAGTAAACACACACTACCCATATTAAACAACCCCCAGACCCAAATCCAAGGCTGCCCTGAAGGGCTTACATCTTTGAGAGAACACAGACGCACATCCATTACCCACCTACACCGCCAGTGTGAGAGTGCAGAATCGAACCCAGGGCAGGATAGACAACGTAACCTAGAGTGCATACTACATAAATCAACTTAATTCAAAACTAGTTTATCTAAGATTAAAATGTTACGCTAGACTCGCCACCGCCGTCTGAAGGACGTGACGCTTTTTATTATATTAAGGACGCCTGCCGCGCTCCCTCCTTGACTTTGGGTGGTTAATTTCTACTCTCAATGAGATTCGGTCAAGTTTCGAGAGAATGCCTGGAACCGGGGTGCTATAATAGATAAGAAAGATGTAAGTTCGTGCTTACCGTGGATTGCTAACTTCTCTCTCCAAGATTTCCGCCTTCTTACGATGCACTGGCCTTGTATTTAATACTGTATTCATTGCTTCTGGATATCCTAATTACTCCTTTATTTTAGATTTCCTCTCTTCAGCTTCTGTGATTTAATCGATGCCCTGAATATCAGACGTGTGGATCCTTTAAGGACTGCATTCATTCAGTGTCAACCTAACCCGCAAAAGCTCCCGCGAGAAGTTAGACTTAAAGTTAGTAACTCAATGCAAAAGCTCAAATAATACCATTTATTTCTTTAATCCGAGATGTACAGTAAATGTGCAAGAACCTATCTAATATTTGTAAGAATCTGCCTACCAAACATGGCAAGGGCATGGCATTATTGGATGTGCATCTCAACCACCAAACAATAGAGAGTGTGTAGTAGCAATCGATTTGGCACAAGAAGATTCACAACATCCAAGAACTGCATGAAAGCTCTTTGACTTGGGACTGACTGGGGTTTTAAAATAAAAATATTGTGCTCACATTTTTATGGGCTTGTGGCTAGCTTTATAGTTCCACTAGTGATTATATGATTCAAGAACTTGTCAATTGAAAATACGCTTTACGGCAGGATATGAGTTACATGAGGTGTTCCTGCTCCCTTGCGAAAACGTACTGACGGCATGTTACCTAACAAAGATGTTGGTTGTACCATAATCTCGTTTTCGAGCGACTCCTATGGAGATGTCAGCATGTACTCATTTATTGGCCAATCGGCTTTTTCCCTGATCTTCGCTAAAACTAAACATCTGCCTTTAGACATGCAACCATCTTTTTCGGGAGAGTCGTCGGTTGTTCTGACTCATTGTCAAGCCGCCGGATGGATTTAAATTCTTTCTATTTTAAAAAGCGGCCATGGTGCTTTTCGTCTGCTTTATTCATTTATAGGGCTTGCCACTTTTTCCACTTTGCCACTGAATACTTTGCCAACGCCAATTTTTTTTATTTTATCCACATTTATAGTACTTTCTAATTCCACCATATGTCGTGAAGCGATCAAAAAGTTAAAATTCGACTCACTTTTGAATTTTTCACTGTTGGTACCCTACATCTCTGAGAACGTGTAAACGTCTTTTTATGATAATTTCGGCTTTGATGTCAGAAATATAAACAGTTGTGATCTAAAATGTCTTTTTCGACAAAAGTGTTTGCTATGTTTCGACTTAGATCGATTCTCTGAGGTTCTACAACATTACCTTCCCCAGTCACTAACACCAGAGGCAGTCAGACAAGTACTTAAGGCTAAAAAGAAACTAAATTAAAACCAAACTAAACTGAAAAACAATTTCTGGTCGCACAATGTAACATAAATATCAATTAAAATTAAACATTACTAATATAATCATTCTAAAATTGTGGCAGTGAATAAAGTTTTAAAAGGATAAAACAACGATTTAGAATATAAATTTCGTATAACTATAAGTAACTAATTTAAATCTAGTAGTCACTAAATTCCGACAACGTCCATTGCGTCACGGTCGCCAGCATCTTCAATTACCCTTAAGCATCGAAATTAATAACAAACTGGAACCCGCACTCAATGCTTTAGATATACGAAATAACTGAAGCAGAAAGAGATACTCGCGTGCACTATTCTGTCCTTTCCTGACAAAATCTGATTCGT
Source organism: Rutpela maculata (assembly GCA_936432065.2). NCBI lineage: Eukaryota > Metazoa > Arthropoda > Insecta > Coleoptera > Cerambycidae > Rutpela > Rutpela maculata. The sequence continues at coordinate 206,220,965 of OW386286.2, read as the reverse complement.
TGAATGAAACCAGTGGAAAGAAACGTTAACCGTCTGTACGCAGGCGAAAAAAGGATGGTATTGTGCACGCAAGTTTCTCTTTCTGCTTCACTTTCTCTAGTCGAGTGCGCGTTCCAGTATGTTATTAATTTCGATGCCCTTAATATATGCATAGATGGGTATTTTACGTGTGCTTCGTATCGTGCATATCCTAAATATATCCCACGTACACGTAAAATATTGAATGCGCAATTACACAAAGGAATTTAAATGGTGGGGGCTCGATCAAGATCGATATCGTATGCTAAAACTCGGTCCGCTGTACGAATATGCCTGTCGCTATCTGTATATGCATTCTGACTGCTTTTCTAAGTTTCAAAGTAAGTCATTCTTATTATAAAACGTAATATTCCGCACGTAGGATTTATTTTCTGCATGAATAAGGTTTAGTTGAAGGTTTAGTTAACTTGAAATACAGTTTTTTTGGTTTGATTTCTATTAATGAATGATTAAAATAAGTAAATATTTAGAAAAATAAATATAATCAGCTATGCAATTTTTGCTAAAAATAATAAAGTTTAATGTATTATAAATAAACAGAAACTGCCTATTCTACCTAACGAGTCGTCCTCGGTGGCCGGCGCCGTACGGCACGGCCGGAAGAATCGACAGATACGGCGCATCCGGCACGGCCGGCAGATGCGGCACTAGTGTCCTACGTGAGTCAGTTGCAATGCGAACACCGACCAGTTCAATGTGAGGTCAAGGAATGTTCTTATATAGGAAAATGCTTATTTAAAAATTGTACGATTGCGAAGAAGACAGAAAAGAAGTCATTCAACAAGTGTTTTATATTTGGAAAGGGAGATAGACGGCGAATTTCATACTTTAAACGAAAAACTTAGAAACTGTGGATGCAAGGATGTGAGACGTTTCTACTTGACTTATTAAATACCCATTAAACTTATCCGTCATCTTGCTGTCCAATTTTTGATTTACAAGAAGTCAACACAAATGTCCTCACACAAAGCCTGAGCACCACTGTTGTGCGAGACGGATCGGGCGCCGTTCGGCAGCTGCGGCTCAAAATCAAATTATTTGATCGGACCTGCCGCACAACTACGGGCCGTGCCGGACGGCATGTGCGGCACATAGGACACATTCATTGATTTCCACACATTTGATATTGCCGGAACTGCCGGTTCTACCAGCCGTGCCGTACGGCGCCGGTCACCGAGGACGACGCGTAAAGGTCTCACAGATAATTAGTCTTTCAACTTGTTTTGTGTCAAGATTATGATGTACCCGGTATCAAGCTAGCATCAATGTTCTATCAATCAATGCACGTACTTACTTATTTACTAAGAAAGTGAGTTTTAATGAAGCTACTTATGTTTATAATGTATTAAATTGTGACACAAAACAAATTACTCAATTTATGTGCCCTTTTCTTGTAATATAACTTCAATAAATAAATAAAATATAAATGAAACATGACAAATGAAAGGAGAGACGCAAAAGTCAGGAGGATAGAAAATTGGCAGATACATACACAGGTAGAAGAAACAAGAAGAATAATAAAAATAAGAATAAAGGAACACAAGACACATCTCTAGAGTAATATATTTAAATAGGTATCTTGCAGCAGTGTACTTCTATATAAAACAAACAATAAAATATTTATTGTGGAAAATATTAATAGTGCATCAGTTCAAAGGAAAATCAAGAGTAGTAAATAGAAATAACACATCCATCCATTATTAATAAGAAATATAGAGAAACTACTCGTTCTAAGCACCAGTAATCGTCAAGAAAACAAAGCTTTGAGTGAACAAAATGTACAAAATATCTCAAATCGAAATACGACTATATATTGTAGAAGTTTCTTGTTAGTCAACATTTGATAAGGATTGGAGAAACGTGATGTAATCAAACTTTAAAGTCTGACTAATTAGTAAATTAACTATTCAAATGCATATAAGGGCTGAAAGTTAGAACCTATTTGCGGAAATCTTGAGAACATGAATACTTGGAGTGTAGATACGAGTAAACTGCTCATAAAATTCAATCTATAATTTCAGACCCCATTACAGCTAGAAAGGTTCAAAGCACTCAGAGACTTATAAAAACTATAAATATCAATATATTAGACTAGCAACATCTAAAACTGCTTAATTCTAGAGGAAGAAGAAAAAGGTAAACATTTAGAAATTAAGAAATCTAACTTTTTCAAATTTGAAATTTTTTATTTCCATTTGGAAAATACCAAGAAAGTAAATATAGAAGGAGTACATAGATTACGAAAAGTAAAGCCATTTAATCAGTCTGTCTGTTTGTCTGTTGGCGCTATATCTACAAAACAACTTGACAGACAAGGATAATATTTGGTAGGTAGTTGACGCTACTACCAACGAAGAACTGGGATACAGTTCCTTTGAAAAATATAACGAAGGGAAGAAAATGACGGAACACAGTAATATTTGACATGCAGTTAACACAACTGTCAAGGGGAAACAATATGAAAAAAAAAAGATACAGGGTGGTCACTCAAAAATAAATTAAAAAACGTGACGGAGGGCGATAATATTTGGCATGTAGTTAACACAACTGTCGAAGAAGAAAATATGAAAAGTAATAGATACAGTGTGGTCATCCAAAGAGGAATTTAAAAAATGCGACGGAGGACGACAATATTTCACATGCAGTCAATACAGAAAAACATGAAAAAACCGCTGCCCAAGAAATCACTACTTCCACATCCAGATTTTCTATCCAAGTCATTCACAACGAAAAAAATTTGTATGTGGAAATAATTGTTTATGGAACTTAAATAATATAATATTTGAAATCCTCTACCCCAAAAACCCATAAAACAATACCAACAATAAAGTAAAAAAATATTTTGAGGTTTCTGGTTCTTGTACACACACTAAATCACATTTTTTCTTCATCCCCTTTAATAATGGGGTGGGGGTGGTAATGGGGGTGGCTAATGCCAATTTTTTTTTGAGACCTCAGCTTCTCTTGTCTATACAAAATATCAATTTTATGAACTCTTACCTGCTTGATTTACTTATTTACTCCAAATTTACCCCCCAACCCTTCGACGGAACAAGATGAAAATATAATCTAGTTCTAGATCTCGTTAAAGTACATATGTGTACCAAATTTCAAGTCAATATCTCAAACGGTTCCAGAGTAAACGTGCGCACAAAAAAAGTTACAGACCGACAGACAGACAAAAATTTTTTTTTTCGCTCAAACTTGAAATCTCTACATTTCATGACATTCTAAACCTATTTGAACAATAAAAATTTTTAAAAATTTTTTTGTCGTTACTATACTTCCACTGGATGTGGAAGTAATTAAAAAAAAATGTGACGGATGGCAATAATATTTCACATGCAGTTAATACAACTGTCTAGGAAGAAAAATACGAAAAATACACAATACTAAAATATAGATTTTCAAGTGGCCTCCTAGCTGAAAAGTAAGTTACCTTTTAGCATGAACCACAGAAACCACAGAAAGTGGTACATTCCAATCAAAAAGTGCAGTTTTCTTTGGTGTACCTGACGTAGTAAGTGGGCATTTGCTCTCCTCTACCAAATTGCAACAAATATTTTTTTTTTTTTAAGACATAAACCCCCCACCTATCTATGCCTAAAGTACGGCCCCATATAGTTTTTGTACTGAGGGCGCTTGCTATTTTTTTTAATTTGAGGTTGTTTTCGATTTCTTTTTACTTCCACGTCCAGTGGAAGCGAGGGGCCAACCGCGCCCAAAATTTTGTACACCAGATTTCCTCTTTGACGAAGATTACACAGATTTCCTCGGACTTCCTCCAGACTTCCTGGGATTTCCTCGGATTTCCTGGGACTTCCTCGGACTTCCTTCAGATTTCCTAAGATTTCCTGAGACTTCCTGGGACTTCCCCGGACTTCCCCGGACTTCCCGGACTTCCTGGGACTTCCTGGGACTTCCTCGGACTTCCTGGGACTTCCTCGGATTTCCTCCAGATTTCCTCGGATTTCCTGGAATTTCCTTGGATTTCCTTGATATTCCCAGATTTCTTCCGAAGTTCCCTTTTTCGATTTACTTCCACGTCCAGTGGAAGTTAGTAACGACAAAAAAATTTTTAAAATTTTTTATTGTTCAAATAGGCTTAGAATGTCATAAAACGTCGAGATTTTAAGTTTGAGTGAAAAAAAAATTCTGTCGGTCTGTCTGTCGGTCTTCTGTAACATTTTTTGTGTGCACGTTTACTCTGGAACCGTTTAAGATATTGACTTGAAATTTGCTACACATATGTATTTTAACGAGATCTGGAACTAGATTATATTTTCATCTTGTTCCGTCGAAGGGTTGGGGGGTAAATTGGGGTAAATGAGGATAAATAGGTAAATGAAGTAGGTAAGAGTCCATAAAATTGGTATTTAGTATATACAAAAGAAGCCAAGGTCTCAAAAAATTTTTGGCATTAGCCACCCCCATTACCACCCCCACCACATTATTAAAGGGGATGAGAAAATATTGTGATTTAGTGTGTGTACTGTGTACAAGAATCTAAAACCTCAAAATATTTTTTTACGTCATCCACCCCCCACTACCCCCTATCACCACCCCCACCCCACTACCGATGTGGGGTATCGTTTTATGGGTTTTTCGGGTGGAGGATTTAAAATATTATATTATTAGAGTTCCATAAACAATTATTTCCATATACAAAATTTTTTCGTTGTGAGAGACTTGGATAGAAAATCTGGATGTGGAATTAGTGATTCCGTCAGCGGTTTTTTATAATCAGTTTTCTTCATGACATAATTAATTTTTTTAGGTTTAAAAATTTCATAAATATGTATTATAATTGAATATTTATAAAATTTACCTTTAAATTAATTAAAACTAATTTATAAAATATAAAAAAATATGTTATTAACATAATTAAATTTTTAACCTCATTTTTAACTTAATGATTATAAATTCAATAAATTTGATTATTATCTCGATTATTATTATTACCACTAATCGAACCGATCTCGGAACCGATTTTCTCTGGTTTATTTATTACTATCGAGATGGTTTGTCAGGAAATGTTGCTCGAAACGTTGTTATAGTGAATATGGAACGTGTAAGACAGAATAGGTCGTTATAAGCCAATATAGATGTTTTTATGTTCTTGGCCGTTGATATCAAATTAACTTTATACGATCCTTAAATTTTCGAACTTTTTAAATGCAAATTACAAAATTACTGTGTCCTAATGTTTTGGATTATTCACCGTTGTCAGAGAAATTGATTAATATTATTAATTTTGTTTCCATTATTAATATTTTAGGTGTGTTTTGGTTGAGTGTTTTAATGCAACTAAAAAACTAATAGACACCCGAAATGTAAACTAGTAGAAGCATTATACTCTTTGCCGATATATTGAGCTTTTTATATCATTGTTACACATTCTATAGGATACTCTCCGCAGTTTTCTTGTAGGTAAATAATGTCAGTTTTTCCTAAACTTTGTTGTGGACTCGGTTGTGAAAGAAAATATATATAAAAAAAAACTAAAGAAAAAACATCCAACCTGTCTGGGATTCGAACACACGATCTTTATTGTAAGGCAAAACTTTAGACACTGTATCATCACACATTACTTCAAAAATGGGATGTCTGTAATATGTACCTTTCGAGAATCATATTTCAACGCATTATACCGGGTGCCACAGGCGAGTGGCTCCCCCCCCCCCTCTATATTTTCTTTATTTTTTACCTACCTGTAAAAATGGATTTTTGGACACAAAAAACGGTATGAGACCATTTCAGGTTTACCCGGAAATTACCGTAACTTTCGATTTTTAAATGGAACAACCTGTATATATTTACTAGTGATGCAACGATTCTTACTTTTATGATTACGATTTCGATTACGATAATCATTAGTGATAATCGCCGATTACGAATACGATTACGATTATCTAGAAAACTTTGTTAAATTTTATAGTATAACAATAAAAAGCAATTGTTTTTATTAAAACTATTTTATTATTAATTACTAAAAGCAACCACTTGTTATATAAAGTCAGTTTACTATTAATGTTCTCAAATTAAGGGATTAAATTAAATAATGTAAATGAAGATGCCCCACTTAAAAATCTTGGTAGATAAAATAAAACTGAATTGGAAATTATTACCACTCAAGCCAAGATTGTGCAAAAACCCACCTTCTTTAGAAAAAGACGACCCACTGGGTACTTAAGTGGGTTTTTCTGGGTAATTGTGGTTTATACTGGGTTTTTATGAAAACAAATTTCCCGTCTAATTTCCCACCTTTCATTCGGCGTTGCTTTGACAATATAGCGTGTGACAACATCTGGACTGTGTTGGATATATTCTCACATTCTCAGTTATGAAAACGTAGTAAATATGTGGGTTTTTTTTTTAAATTGCATAGTTGCATAGTTGTCCCACTTCTAGTGCCGCAGTAGAAATAATTTTTCCTACATTCGGCCATATTTGGAGCAAACTAAGGAATAAGCTTGGAGCTGAAAAGGCGTCAAAACTATTTAAGTTTATTATTTACTTGTTTTATTGTTTACTAATATACTGACACGTTACATTTTTGTTATTGTTTTGTGAGTAAGTATTTGTGAGGCAAAAATATAATTTTTTATATAATTGCTTCTTTTTTCCTGCAAAAAAAAACGAAAATCAAACAAAAACCCAGATGGGTTTTTCTAAAATCAAAAACCCACAAAAACCACCCATTTTTATGCCAACCCTGGGCAAGCATGTAACCATATAAAACAAAAATCAATACTTAATTCTAGGATTGTTCGACCCAACCTATTTCTCCTAGCAGTGGCGGTGTGGCCAGGTCGGCTAGTCGGCAAATGCCGACTGGGCCCTAGGGTCGCGTCTAATGAGGGGCCATGCTTATCAAAAAAAATTTGGTACGGGAAAAATTTTTTTTAGATTTCTCTTTCTCTGCACGTTAAAAAATTTTTTTCCGGATTTCTCTCCCCCGGCCATCAAAAATTTTTGTCGGATTTCTTCCTCCTGCTCATTAGAAAAATTTTGGGACGAACAAAATTTTTTTCGGATTTTTTTCCCCCGCTCATCAAAAAAATTTTGGGACGGCGACGTCTAGATACATGCGAAGCAAAAATATTCAAATCGCTGACGAACTGAGTTTGAATGTTTATTGTAAAATGCTGACTAATCCCTAGACACCCAATTTTCGCAAATACTTTTTCAAAATTTTTTAGAGGTCGTTAGGGGAGTGCTTCTCTAGATGTTAGTTCCCATATTTCATATGGGTCCCATGCGCCACAGACGAGAAAAAAATTATTGAAATTTTACCAGCCGCCACTGTCCACCACTGATAATATTTAAAGCCAAAAATATCTGAAATGAGTGGCTTCCTAAAACAGAAATATTTCCAAGAAAGTCTATGCTCCAATGACTGAATGAAGTCAGACATATTCCGTAACTACTTTGAAAAAAGTTTGATTTCTTCTCTTGGTGACAGTCGTCCAGTTATAATAATCTATGATGGCCATAGCACTCATGTGACTACCAATATCATAGAACTTGCAATCAGGGAACAAATTACCATCTTAAAACTGACCCCGCATACAAGCCATTTGTTACAGCCACTTAACTTGGCAGTATTTAAGCCTCTAAAGGATATGTGGGATGCTAAATTGGTATCCTGACAACGTAAGAATGCGAGGTATAAAGTTCCAAAGATGCAGTTTTCTACTATGGTGGCAGAAACTTGCATAGATTTGAAGATTGATGATATTAGTGGCTTTAAGAAAGCAGGTATGGTACCTTTCAATGATGAAGTAATTCCAGAAGATAAATTCGAACCTTCTGCGTTATTACGTTGGAAACAGCAGAAGGCAGTCATCAACCCGCAACCACCTTTTTACGATCTTGGACAACCAAATGCAGAAGGTGAGCAGCCGTTAGTCAATTTAAATGAACAGCCAGTTGCCCCCGAACATATGCAGCCAAATGCAGACGGTGAACAACTATTAGTTGTTTTAAATGAACAACAACCTCCTCTCGATTATAGGTAGCCAAATGCACAAGCTGGACAACTGCTAGAAGATTTAAATGAACAACCACCTAATCCTGTTCCATCAACTTCTTACTCTCTGCAAGTATCCTTTGAAGATCTTCTGCAGACAATTAGGCAAACAAAACAACCCCTAGCTAAAAAAAAAACAAGAATTGCTCCTGGTGCTGAAGTCATTACGTCACCGGAAGCTGTGGCCAGAATGTAAGCAATAGAGAAAGAGAAAGCTGCAAAGAAGAAGGAAAAAGCTTTGAATAAGATGAAGAGAGATTCAAAGAAGAAGAGAACTTAAAAAAACCAAGACAGACTAAGAAACCCATGACGCCACCGGCTAGTTCATCAAATGATGAAGAAGAACTTTCTTACGTTGACACTGATGATGACATGGACGCTGAAAGCGATCTTAATGAAGTTGAAGATGAAAATCAAGAACAATCAAGCACAGGAACATACATAGACAAATGGATAATTGTCAAATATAGCACCAAGAAAACAACACGACATCATGTAGGACAGGCTTCATTTAACTATTTAAGTATCAATGTCTTACTGACTTTTATCATTTTCAGGTTACCAACAAAATTAATAACGATGAATGGACCGTAAAATTCACAAAACGTAATCACGGCAAACTTTTTTGGCCAGAATTGGAATATGTAGATAATATAACTAACATAGATATTATTAAGGTTTTGCCTGATCCAAAATTAGATCGTCCTGGAGATGCTTGGACTTTCGACTTTGACTTCCATAAATTTAACATTAACTCTTTGTGGGCAGCATTTAGAAATAGTCGTTTCTCATGTATGATTTTAAGTACTCTAATAGAAAATGAATAAAGAAGTAATGCGTATTTTTTTCAAAATTTTTATTTCACCAGTTTTTTCAAAAAATGGTGGTATATTAGATATACCACTAAGCTACAGAACAAGCAACATTAATTTTTTTTATGAGCATTCTGAAAACAATTTTTTTTGTCGGACATGCATAATGCTGCGCCACAAGTATCACAAGCCCATTTAGATCTTTTTTGATGATCTCGGTTACTACATAGAGCACATCGTCGATAGTTTCCTCTATATACTCCTCCATATCTATGGGAGCAGCAGCATTTTCCTCATCCTCTTCGTCATCAAATTCATCAACAGATTCTCCAACAGAAGGGATTTCTGCAAATAATGCATCCATCTCGCCTTCATTTAAGTTTTGTAAGTTGTTAAAATTCCAAACGTTTCTTTCTATAGAATAAAACTAGATATAAACATTATACTATTTGCCAGTTTATTGATTTTATATGATCTTTGAACATTCTATTTGATACTCTTCGCAATTTTCGAAAATACATGTTTTTTGTATGATTGCTATATGTTTGTCATCACCCGATGATGCCAGCTTGGCTAGCGAGTCGTTTACCAGGATATCATGCAGCATTTTTGTTTTGTAGAATATTATCAAAGATTGTAGCACTCTTCAGGTACATAAAATATGTCATAACTTTTATATTTATTGATCAATTTTTTTCAAGAACAACAGAGTTCTTCCTTCAACCAACACTAACTTATCATCCAAATTTCAAAACGATTGCACTTTCTTTGTTTACTTAACGTGTTTATAAAAAAACCGTGTCGGACGTACGGACAGACGTCCGAACAAATATTTTGAAAATTACTCACAATTCGACCACTGGCACAATGATATGAAAATGTATTTTCGATATTTACGGTTTTAGAAATGTGCCAATCAAATAAATGCCATGTCATTTTCATATTGGCAGAGTAAAAAATTTGATGTACAAAGTTCATGATGTAGGTGCTTTGTGGTATGTCTGAAATACCACAAATAAATAACGATCAAAAACAACATTTTTGTGTATACTTTTATAATTATGGAATATTCGCATGCTAATACATTACTATAATTATATTCAGTTACTTACTTTTCATTATTTTCGTTTTTCTTAGCTTCAAATTGGACACTAAAATTTACGAACGTTAGTTGGCCAGAAGACGTTAGAAACTAATTTACTGTACACTGCGATCGCTAGCCACCCGAACTTTTTCTGCTGTACAGTAGAGGTTACATGTCAAAGTAAGCATCAGATCGGTGGTACGTACAATATACCGGAAAGCAACATCAAGAATGAATTTTAAATTTGTGGTATGCGAGGTATACCACTAAGCTGCAAAGGGTTAACCTTACTTAGTCACATGAGAATATATTATGGACTTTATGTTTCTGTTATTTGAAATGTAAATATAATATTTTCAGTTTATTGAGAATGTTTAATGAAATATTTTTTTAATGTTTTGAACTTTTCTCTCGATTCCTCGTACAATATAGTTTGTAACTTTTGAACAAACCAATTAATTTCAAATCTGCAAAGTGCAAAAAATAGTAAAAATTGTAATTAAAACGATCTTGCCTCCTAACAATTTCAGTAGATTTCATGATTCTTTAACAGTCAAATACGCACTTGCCCCTAAATTCGGGGTAAGTGCGCCCTCCTGTCACTTTTTTTTAAAGTGTGGTTGTAGTGCGTTAGCCCTTGATTAGGGTTTATTTATTTATAGATTTGTTCGCCCAATGTACCAACAAAGAAATACTCAAAATTTGAAAACTATATGATAAAACAAAAATCCCACAATTGTCAACAAATAATGTCAACTGTCCAAAAACCGGTGTGCACTTGCTCCACTTTACCTACCACTTATTTAATCCCTTCAAATTAGTCAAAAAATCGTTGTTTTATGGAAAATATTTCCACAGTTATGAGACTTGTAAACAGTGAAGTATTTGGGTTGTCTGAACATGATTTTCACCCCCCGCCCTTCTAAAAAAGAAGTATATACATATATATAAATTTTAGCGTTTTTTTCGCCTTTTTATCTATTTTGAGGAAAAATTGTGCATTTTGGTCGAGATTTGGGTGAAAAATATCAAGAGAGTAAAGTTGTAGATCATAAAATTTTCTGTAAATTTTGTCTCTACTTTTATGAGCCAAAATTATGTATTTTTATGAAAAATTACATAAAAAAATTATTATATTATTATTATTCTATACAGGAATAGAATGTATTTTTTTGCCAAAATTTAATTACGCATCTATAATAATAATTATTATCATAATAATTATGCTGATCAATAATATTGCATTAGTTTTTCAACAAAACAAAAAATGCCTAATATGATTTCTCGAAAAATCGACCCTTTTCTTCTTAATAAAAATACACGCCACTGACTGAAATAAGTTTTGTTTTACTGAAAAAGAAATATTAAAGATCTTTGATATCGATCCAAATTTGGTTGAAATTGGCCAATAACTGAGTTACGAAGGTGTTTCCACTTGAAATGGGCCACACTGTATATAAATATTAAAAATTTAAAGAAACTTAACATAAATACTAAAAGCAACTGGGGAACAACTAGACAAACAAAGAAACCTTATATAACATGTCTAAAGCCCATAGTTTTGGAGAGAACAAAAAATTACTGAAAGCAAGATTTCCTGAGATTTCCTCGGACTTCCTCGGATTTCCTTCAGATTTCCTAAGATTTCTTGGGATTTCCTCGGACTTCCCCGGACTTCCTCGGACTTCCTCGGACTTCCTCGGACTTCCCGGGATTTCCTCGGACTTCCCCGGACTTCCTTGGGACTTCCTCGGACTTCCTTCTAGGTGTACACCAGATTTCCTTCGCGGTTGACCCCTCGAGTGGAAGCATAGTAACGACAAAAAAAATTTTAAAAATTTTTATTGTCCAAATAGCCTTAAAATGTCATGAAACGTCGAGATTTTAAGTTTGAGCGATACAAAATTTCTGTCTGTCTGTCTGTCGGTCTGTCTGTCTGTAACTTTTTTTTGTACGCACGTTTACTCTGGAACCGTTTAAGATATTCACTTGAAATTTGGTACACATATGTACTTTAACGAGATCTAGAACTAGATTATATTTTCATCTTGTTCCGTCGAAGAGTTGGGGTGTAAATTGGGGTAAATTTGGGGTAAATGGGTAAATCAAGCAGGTAAGAGTCCACGAAATTGGTATTTAGTATATACAAGAGAAGCTAAGGTCTCAAAAAAAAATTTGGCATTAGTCATTACCACCCCCACCCAAAGGGATGAAAAAAAATTGTGATTTAGTGTATGTACAGGAACCAGAAACCTCAAAATATTTTTTTACTTCATCCACCCCCCACTACCACCCCCTATCACAACCTCCACCCCACTACCGATGTGGGGTATCGTTTTATGGGTTTTTGGGGTAGAAGATTTCAAATATTATATTATTAAAGTTCCATAAACAATTATTTTCACATACAAAGTTTTTTCGTTGTGAGTGACTTGGATAGAGAATCTGGATGTGGAAGTAATGATTCCTTGGGCAGCGGTTTTTGTTAATGTGATTAAAAGAACGTTATCTTAGCTCCCCACTTTCAAACGTTAATAACTCGAAAACGAATAAGGCGCAAGCTAATTATTTTGGGGCGCAAGGGGGCGCAATATTTCTGAGAAAAAAAAAAGTAAAAAAGACAAGTGGGGGGGGGGACAACATTACCCAGCCATGCCGCGAGTATGTTTGCAAGAAAATGGGAAATAAAGTGTTGATGAATTTTAGGATGTTGTCTCGCGTAGTTGAGGGGCCAAAGTTACTTAAACGACGTTTCAGTAGAATCACCTCTCCCATCTTCATATCCTCACCGATAGCAGGTAATGCTACTTTTCATTGCACGAACTAAACTGAGTCAGTCGGTTCAGTTCAAGCAATGTGATAGAGAGCAGTGACGCCTGCCTGTGGCTTTTACGTCACAGGAGCAGAGCTTATTTTCCAGTAATATACTACCTATACTAAACTACTACCAGAGCTACCTAGTAATACTTCGTAAACATTCAAGCAACGTTAAAAAAATAGACATTAAAATTACTCTGATTGTAAATTAACCTTGAATAACATTTAATGCAAAATATTTACATCTTAGAGTGACTGACCTCTCATTCATTACTTCAGGTAATTTAAAGGCAACATATCTAATTTCAAAACATTGTTCCACTGCAACAATTTGCAATGAAAGTTGATGTCTATAATAATAATTAGTAATAGGTACCGTGTATACCGCTGAAACATTTAAATAACCACACTGGACAGTGGACAATATACGTAGGTATTACTCGTCGCTGTAGTTATCAGTAACGACAATGATAGTTCTTTTGAATTAGACACTAGCTCTTTCATCAGCATTCTGAATAGGTTTTCAGTATAATTCTATGTCATAAAGTATGTATCAAATGTGTTGTAGCTTCGACATCTGGATATTGAACAAACCGACATAAAAACGGCTAATCCATTTTAAACAAGAGAACAATCCACATTGTTCGTGACTTGCTTCATATTGCATCGCTCATTGTATCATTCAATATTGGAAATACTGGCTTTATGATTTATAATTACAGTTTACCTAGTAGGTACTAGAAATTTAACAATAAAAAAATTGCGGATATTTTTTATTTGCTACTCATTTAAACCCAACGTCAAGTTAATTTTCACGTGATCTGATCTCTAGGTTCATTTTTGCTATCATACAGTATGTTTCACTTGAAATGGTAATACCCCAATAACTTTTTTATTTTTTTCCGATTTGAATCAAATTCTACTTATGTATGGAACACATTAGGGATCTACTTATGAGCAAAAAACATTCTCCTCCTACAAATGCAAAGCCACCTGAGTGAGGTACCAAAATATGCGGAGAAAATCAAAAAATCATATTTGGCATTTTTTTTATCGGAAAATTTTGTTAATGAAACTTGTTCAGAGTTGACCAAAAACCTTAAGTCCAAAATTTAGTCAAATTAAGAAAATATTGAAGTTTTGATTAAAATAATGTCCAAGTCCGAAAACATCATTTTAATGAGTTTTTTTGTTTAGAAAACTGTACTATGACAATTTTGTTTGAAATTAAACCCAAGCTGCCAGGTATTTGTCAAGCAATTTACAGATTTTTTTAAAATAATTATTTTTAAAATTTTAAAAACCCTAATTTTTTTATTTTGATTAAATTTTGGGCATAAGGTTTTTGGACAATTCTGAACAAGTTTCATTAAAAAAAAAATTCCGATAAAAAATGCCTAATATGATTTTTTGATTTTTCCGCATATTTTGGTTCCGCAGGTGGCTTTGCATTTGTAGGAGGCGAATGTTTTTCTGGTCATAATTAGATCCTAATTTGTTCTATACTTGAGTAAAATTTGACTCAAATTGGAAAATAAATAAAAAAGTTATTCGGGTGTTACTATTTCATGTGGAACACGGTGTATATGCCTATAGAGAAAAAGTATACATATCAATTAAAATTTCTCATTTATTATTACACTGGCTATTATTATTTTACTATTGGTTGGTGTTAATTTAAAATAATGACATTTAAAAAAAAATCGAACTTACTTTGGTGTGAGCACATGCGTGGATAGTAGGGTGGTCCGCTACAAAAAAGTTTTTTACTTGCTCTTCACCCACTTGTTTTTGTTCCTTTATCAAATAAAAGTGTGTATACCAAAAACTAGAATAAAATAAAATAAAATAAAATAAAATAAAATAAAATAAAAAAGGATTAAACTTGGGTGCATACTCATCAATTGAAAAGGCACTTGATAAAAGGCTTGTTTGGATTTCTTGCTAACACTATATTCCAGTATCTTTAGAGAAATGTCTAGACGAAGTTGAAAATCAAATATAAATTTCTTTGAACGTTTTCAGAAACCATGGCCAGAGACAGATTAACAAAATTTTACAGTATAACAACTTGTTTCGTACTGAGAACCTCGTTAAGCTCCGCAAAAAATACAATAATACTGCACCGTTGCTATTAAAAATCAACAGCCTAGAGACGACTACCTTGAACTGCAAAGCCTGGATTATATCTTTTTCGGGAGGCCGAAACTAATATTAAGTTTCGTGAGCAAGGGGTCTTATATCAAGCTCGTTGAATGGCGAAAGCAATCTAAAAATTTATGTTCTAGGATCAGTTTGTTCTTAGTACGGCATCTAAAAAGAGTGTCACGAAAGTAAGCCCGTTTACAAGTCTCGTATAAGGTCATTACTGGAGCGAAGCCCCCATAGTCGAAAAACCTCCTCTAAACGACGCCAATTTCCTTGAACACATTATAGATTACCCTAATCGCAAAATAGGTACTGCTGCATCAGAGGCATTTTGTCGTCAACTTTGGTATTTTTTGAACATTTAGTTGGACTTTCTTTGTTCGAATTGCAAGTCGGTGCTGAGTAAAAGGAAAAAGGACAAAAATACTCAGCGACCATCATACACTGGACAGCAGGAGAAGGTTTACCAAATAAAGGGTGTTTACGTCTGCGAAGAACGTGGGACTGCTATGTTTAAAAAATTGAACTGCGGTATTCTAAAGAATGAAAAGCAAAAGCAATATCTTTTCCGCGTGTATGATATACATATAAAATAATTTCCTGCTGCTTCGAAATCCAACATGATGAAAATGAGTGTAAAAGTTTAAAGTCTACTGAATATTGAATTTTATAAATTTTGACAAATTTTAGTTTATTGAATAAACGAATAGAATAAGGTTTTTCTTAATTTTAACCTTACTCCCATAAATAAAAAAAACCGCTGCCCAAGGAATCCCTACTTCCACATCAAGATTTTTTATTTAAGTCACTCACAACGAAAAAATTTTGTATGTGGAAATAATTGTTTATGGAACTTTAATAATATAATATTTAAAATTCTCTACCCCAAAAACCCATAAAACGATACCCCACATCGGTAGCGGGGTGGGGGTGGTGATGGGGGTTGGTAGTGGGTGTGGATGAAGTAAAAAAACATTTTGAGGGTTTCTAGTTCTTGTACACACCCTAAATCACAATTTTTTTGCATCCCCTTTAATAATGGGGTGGGAGTGGTAATGGGGGTGGCTAATGCCAAAATTTTTCGTCACAGCTAACCTCAAAAATATGTGTTTCTTAAGATTTAAGAGCATTACCCAGCTATTATTAAAATTTCTGCTTGGTTCCCATATTTTCAACTAAAGTCTAGTTCAGTGTAATGTTTATGAAGTTCTAAATACCTTGTCCTAATAAAATAGGACTCTTTTTGAAGGTTGGAAGTCTAACCTGTCATTAGCAGTATATTTTTATTAATCAACAATATTGAAAAATTATTTACGTGAATTTTTAAATATTTGCTTGGAGTCAGTACGGTTTCAAGCTAAAAATCCATATACAAACATTAAAAGTGAGAATAGACTTGAAAAACTTAAAATTTAAGGTTATGATGCAAATGCCGTATGTATACGAACATTAAACTGTTCAACATGTTAGATAAACAAACAAGAGATGCCCCAAATATTCAGAAATTCAAAGGAAAACTAAAAAAATGGATTAAATCACAAGGTATAAATCTATATTCTACATTATTTAAATAAGTATGGGCGTACTTCTGGTGCATAATATGTATGCAGGAGTATTATGTGGCTATTTCTATTATTTTTTTAACATATAACATATTGGGTATCAGGGGGTTTAGAAATTTTATTTAACACATTTTATCGTATATGTGTTAGTTAATTTAAATTTTAAATTTTATTGTTTATACTTCAATTACCTCAATCAGAGAAAAAAAACACTTATTAACATTATAAAATGTACTTCGAAATGCATGGCTATGACTAACAGCGATTCGCAATCAAGTTTTTACTAAAAACTTACGCGAATTTCCTTATTTATATCCACAATTTTCGCAGGTTAATACCAAACTATTGTACATAAGATATTTAAATATGAATAAATTACTGTAATACTATATTGTATGTTGTTGGTATAAATAAATATTATTATTATTATTATTATTATTAACCGAACCTCTTGATGTTTCTGAATTTTACATCTCGTCTGGAAACCTGCCGATGAGACTATTTCCATGTTGCCTAATGTATATGAATGTTTAATGTTAGAGGAAATGCTTTAATTATTTCACTAAAGAATGTCTACTTTTTATCTCCGTTTTTGAAAATAATGAATTTCCATTGAATAATACCACTTCTTCAATAAAAATGATAATAATTAACAGAAGAAACACACTTTCGACATGTCAGCACCCAACAAATAACTGACACTTGGCCCCAATGATGAAAATAAAATAAATAGATAGGTTATGTTCTCTTATTTACGATTTACGTTGTGATCGTACGGATCTAGTATTTTGATTTCATAACTGTGTTTCTTATTAATTATTTAAAAGTGTGTGTGTGTACTGTGTAGACATTAAAAAAATGGAGACAGATTTTGAGAAGGCAGCAAGTGATAATCTCCCTATTATTGACAGTGAAATGGTGAATGACAATTCTTGTTTACTTAAATAAAATAACTGTTACTGATAAATCTTTAGATTTAATAATGATTTTAAAAATCATTCAATAAATGTAAAAGGAAATAAAACATTTAAACCTAGTTGTTTATATTTATTAACTGTAATTTGTATACTACAAAAGTAAAATGAATCATATTTTAACGTTTTTATTCAGTTTTTGTACATACCCATTTAGTTTTATAAATTCAGAAGGTATGAAATACCTGTGACTATAAATGTATTATTATACCGTGCGTGTAATTTCCCATTAGGCATGTACATTCACGTAGCGCGAGAAATCTGACAACACAGCTGCCGTAAATTCCTCCGTCGGGCGGAGCATCCCAGCTCTGTTAGTTCATTTCAGCCAGCTGGCACGCGCGATGTTGTAATTTTACTCCCTATGCCTAGCGCTCCGCTATACGCACGGTATATTAGTACAGTAACTAGAGGTTTTAACTTTGGAATAATGTCATATGATTTAGATTTCATTCATTTTTGACAACTCAATAGTAAATGCATCAAAGAAG
Source organism: Rutpela maculata (assembly GCA_936432065.2). NCBI lineage: Eukaryota > Metazoa > Arthropoda > Insecta > Coleoptera > Cerambycidae > Rutpela > Rutpela maculata. The sequence continues at coordinate 206,203,006 of OW386286.2, read as the reverse complement.
TTTCTGTAGTTTCACACGTCACTAGACTAGAACTAACAAAGCTTGATGACATGTCTGTCAATTCGGTGTAAAGATAGAAAGAGACAAACACTTATATGTACAATCTGCTCATATGTATCCTCTACCAAGAGTGCTAGAGTATACTGATTGGTCATTCCGTCCATTTCGTCATCAGTGCAGAAATATTGCCGCCAATTTTAAATTCATATAACATAATAATTTTTTCTGTAGAAAAGAAGCAAATTTCGCAAAAAAGAAAAAATACGGGTCAGTTTTTTTAACAAGAACTTTTCAAATATTCAATAAAAAAAAACGTGGGAAAGGCCCATTATAAATTTGTACCTACGATCACTACTGTAAATAGTAAAAATACACTACCTGTCATCTATCTACCTGCCATCTTGAATTTTACATATTGTAAACAAAACGCACTGTAAACAAATCGCACGGTAAACAAAATGCACGGGACACGCAATTATAGGTGGCTTATATCGCTGACGCGGGGTTTAAAAAAACAAATGCGCCTACTTAATTTTCAAACGCTGTCAAAACTGACATAATATATGTTGAATAATATTGTTGACTAGTAAACTAAATCCAGATTTTACTAAATAACTAAATAAATATGATCGTAGGTAAAGAATAGAACATAATTCGAGTTGTAAGGCAATTACGCACTCTTGGAAATACGCACTCGCCGCTACGCGGCATCGTGCGTAACTTTTCCATTCGTACGTAATATGCTTCTTACATCACTCATTACGTAATATACTATTATAAAACAGTCTCTGGCAACAGTCAGTCTGTTTAATTCGAAACTCCTTCTATGCTTTGTGGTGTTTAATCGGCCATCGTACACTGCAGATTTAGTCGGAAGATAAAGACAGAATATTTATATTCTCTTTCATAATATGGGTTTTAGTGCCCACTTGTAGGTTTAATAAAGAAGGCACGATATATTCAATAGATATATGGATTACAATACTTCCTTTCGGTAAGCCAGGGATCTAATAAAATCAGTGCCGCTTCTAGGTCATGGGACGCCTTCGTGCGAGAGCATTTTTGCGCCCTTTTTTGGGGGGGAACCGCTCAGTCGAAATACTATAAAATTGGCTTTTTGGCGCCCCATGGCCTAGTGCGCCTTCGTGCGTGTTACAAAATGCCCCCCCGTTAGACGCGGCCCTGAATAAAATAGTAATAATAATATTAGTTGTTTTTGTCCATAAAACATTCGTTTTCAAGAAAATAGTCCGTCAGTGTCAAAGAATATCATATTCAACATATATTTATTGAACTCAAAATTCATTCATATTATTAATCGAAGGATAGAGTTTCTTCTTTTCAACATCTAATTAAATAAATTAATGGTTTAAAAGAGTAATATTCTTTTTTTTCAAAGCTGCCCGAAATATTTGAGGTCGCAATTTTCACACGGGCACTGTATTTTAATCTGCATGATAAATTGTCGCTTCTGTTGAATTAAATAGGTCGTAATAATTTACAATAAATCATTATAAATTATAACAATTTAAACTGGAAACTATTGATTATCTTCTTAATGTGAAATAAAAAAAATACTGGAGAAAGTAGCGTGAGATAAAAACATTAGTATCGCACAGGAAATATTTAATGATCAGATTAGTAGCGTTATTACACATTAAATAGGGAGAACAAAGTTTAATCAGTGTAATTTTTAACCAAATATATAAACATACTATTTTACCTAGAAAATGCTCCACTTAGTAAATGTTAAATATTTTTATCCATGACTATCGTATAATCCTTGCATTGCATAATATATGTAACAACTGACGAATAATGGTTGTCACTCCGATTAAAGAATTTATATCTAGATACATAATGGCATTGATTTATTTGTCGCTGAAAGACTCACAATCTAAGACACTTCTTCCCATAATATGCTGATTGGCCCATCGGCGTATTCGCGGCCGCTCGTGCACGATCGGCTTCAGTTCGATTATCATAATCACAGTTGACAGTTCGGCCATTAATGTCAATAAATGTTTTTCGTGTTCTCCGACCAAAAACTGGTGAAAAAGTAATTTTATTTTAAGTTGTGATTTGCTTAATACCTAAATAATATTCTCTATTCATATTTACACAGTTTAGTGACAATATATTTTGTGCAAATAAATAGTGTAGTGCTGTGCCGTTTGCAGAAAGCAGTTTAGAAAAGAAGAAAATCGATCGTTCCATAGTCGTAACATGATGAAGTTCAGTTTACAGTTATAAAGTAAATAGCAATTAAATTTTAATATCCTTTCAATACATATTTATCTTACTGTTTTATCTTACTGTAATATCCTATGCCTACATCACGTTATATAAAGAGCCGGTAATGTAGGAATTGCAATAATTCATTTTAATGAAAATATTTACCATTCTACACATTTTCTACACACACAACGCCACTGTTGCCTATGGGATGTGATGTTCATCTATCCATTTTAATGGACATATAATGTTACTATGTTAGGAGCAAACAAGGTATATAGTGAAAAGATAGCCTGTTATGTATCTAGATATAAGTTCTTTAATCGGAGGGTTGTCATAATTCCAACCTGACGTATTATGAACATAATCTCATTATAACTCAGGGACGGCGCCAAGGAGGGGGCCTACAGGGGCACGTGCCCCCCAAAACGAACTGTACCCCCCACCAAGTGCCCCTCTGGATTCCTAAATTTTTTAATAATTTAAATTAACGAAAATATTATATTTGTGCTTTATTAGAATTATAATTCCTATTTCCTGTCCTACTATACAATATATATATTTCTGTGCCTCTACAAACCTAAAAAAAAATTGTGCCCCCCCCCCCCGGCCAGTCTGGCGCCGTCCCTGTTATAACGCACCTTTGGCCAATCAGGAACTAGCAATCAATGGGCGAGTCCATTCTTTCCAAGGGAGAGTCCATGTTTTAGTATGACGTTTAAAAAATCAAAGTTTTACTGTGAACTGACTATTTTTTCACTTTTAAATGATTTACGGCCGTATGCATCGTTTTTACGTTTAAACGAGTTTAACTAATCGCGATTAGAGAGTTGAGCTTTGTTTCTTATGCATCGTTGATACAGATTTGTGGATTACTTAATCCGGTCAGTAGTTTGACTACGTCGAAATATCTAGGGATATTTGTAGTTTCAACTAACAAAACGTAATTGTCAAATGACTAATTTTTACTTTTTAGTACAGCATTAATTCTCCCGTTATTAGTGAGTAGTTACCGAGTTTTTACACTTTTTACGTGAAATGGACAATTTTCAAATTGTAAAAAGATAAGGCTGGCGATGGGGGACCTAAAAGAATCCCAAATTTTACACCGCAAGAAAGAAATCATTTAATAAGTTTGATTTCCCATAAATATAAAAATATTATTGAAGACAAAAAGATTAATAGAAGAAAAAAACAAAGCGTGGAAACAGATTGAAAAAGATATAGTATAAAAATAATCACTTCTTTCATACAGCCTCCTGGGAAATCCAAAATTTATAATATCTAAGATATCACCATCATCTTCTATGAATAGTTCGACTTCAATTCCATGTTTATATAGGTAGTTGATGTCTAGTAATGAACCAACACTTATAATTATACGCGTGAAAACTTTTAAATCAAAATCTTCTCATTGACGTTTTAAGGTTGGAAATACGGCTGAAAATTTTAATCTTAGCTTAAACCAAGAATAATCTCGCTTAACGCGCCCTCTGGTGACGATGCATACAAAAATGAGGAAATAATCTCGATCAGTTCTTAATCGGGACAATGGTGCATACGGCCGTAAAAAAGTTAAAATAGTCGTGGATAATAGTATATTATGCAACGACAATTTAAAGATGAGTTTTAAAACACGAGCATCAGAATTATGATATGAGCCATAGGCGAATGTCATAATGAATGCGAGTGTCTTAATAGCCATTAGACGTGAATGGCATACACTATTTTTTCTACGACCAGTCATAAAAAAATAGAAAATTAACATTTTATTTCTGAAATTTTTTAATCATAGATTACAATTTAGGAACTATTATGAGAACAAAACTTAGGAAATATTATGGATTATTATTTCAATTTCACTTTCACTATCACACATGTTCACGGATTTTAATTGCAAGCACAAGGTTTGAAAATTTGCTAGGTAAGCAGTAAGTATGACTTGTCAAAATCGATAAATATTAAGTCTGTCAGATGTTCAAGGCAATAGGTGATATTAACAGAATATTGCTGTGTGTCGCGTTTCTATTTATAAACTTGAATCTTAGTGGAAAATTTGGATCTTAATGAATCTTATTAAAGTATAGGTAGGAAATAAATAATAAACGAATTAAAATATGGGAGTAGATAATAGTATATTATTCAACGAGCATGTAATGATAGTTATTACTCAAGAGGATGACGTTTACAGCACGAGCCGAAGGCGAGTGTCGTAATTCATCCAAGTGAGTAATAGCTATTACACTCAAGTAGAATACTATAGTTTTTCTAAGACTACTTAACAGGAAGTTGCACTTCAAGATATTTAACTTTTAAAGTGGTATTTTGACTTAAAAACGTTTGACGCCATTTTTAAACCTCCATATCACAGAAAAAAACAAGGAGATGTGAGAGACGTTACGGTGAATAGACGCCTATTAGATAACGTTCCTTTTAAATCGGAAGAAAAACCGGTAATAAGCTGGCCCAAATAGGTCAAAAGTACATTCGTTGTGAAGTGAAAAATTGTGCACGCGGTGGTAGTGTCCGAATAGCAACAATTAAGTGATAAGTGCTAATATTTAATTAATACGAGTGATTAAATCTTTCAGTGCAGCATAAAAAAGTGCAAACAGTCGACAAATATCGAGTAGGTACCCGACCCGAAGGAAGGAAAGACTATAAATCAATCAAGATAAGTCCACTTTACCCTTAAAATATTTATGTCTTAAGTACTCGTAGACAACTTAAAGAATTTCATAAACAGACCCGAAATGCAATAAATTAGAAATAAGTTAATAAACAATTCTCTTCCAGCAAATACTACCAGGGGCGTACCATTAGAGTTACAGTACACCGCGCCAAATTAAATCAATTCAAAAATAATAAAAACTTGGATAAAATTGTTGCCTATTATTAGCTTGGTTTCAGTGCCATTAAAATTTAAAAAATCTCATGCATGCTATAAGAACATACTGACTGTCTACACTTCACATCTGATACGGCTCTGGTAAGGTTAAGGAATTTTATTAAAAACGTTTAGGTCTGTAAGAATACGCAAAAAGTAAGCAAGAAATAATAACTCTGCAGAGAACACAAAAATAATGTATCCACTACAAAACGTAACAAGAAGACACATCAGCTACTGGTACAAAAATCGAGCACTAAGCCATCAGTTAGAAAGAGAATACATAACAACCCCGGCACACGCCAACACTATGAAAAGACCAGTAGAGGAGTTGCATAGGTAACCAAACGAGAGAGCTCCATCGAAATAAGGACGGAAAATATAAACGAAAACATAGCCACGGTAATCATACAAAATGATCAAGATCATTGATCATTGACCAATCAGACAAGACAGCAGGGAGGGTATTCATGCAACTGACTCAAGAAACCAGAAGAAAAAAGAAAAAATGGGGAAACCGGGTTACACGTGGAAAACAACAACTAAGAGGATCATGAACAAACTGAGAAGCGACTAAACATATTGGAAAAGAAAGCGAGTGGAAAAAATTAACTCCACAAAGAAATCGCAGCGATATACCCTACCAGAACCAAAAACCGAGGCATCAGAAATCTCAGAAGGAGAAGAAGAAAATTTGTAGAAACAGAAACACAAAAAGAGGAGCATAAACATTATATAACGAACACAATGCGACAACACATTGGACTTGTCATCTTGCTGTCGAGGCGACCAGACCTGCTTTATAATGCTCTGTCACCAATGGATACCCATAAAAATGTATAAAAGTTAAATAGTGACAACGTGTAAAAAATATAGTTAAAAAAAGTATAAGTGGATGTGTTTGTAAAATAATACATATCTCGGAACATTTTCAGTAATTGATAAGAAATATTAGTTAGTGTTTAATTAGGTATACAAACCAAAACTTTACACAGTGCTTCCCCTCTAACGCAGTAAATAATGGTATATATAGTGCAGAGAAATCGTGCCAGGCGGCAAAGAGGAGAAAGAAATCAGTAATAACCGAAGAGAGGACTGTCTATATGGAGCACTAAGCCATTAATTAGAAAAAGAAAACCGGCACACACTAACGCTATGAAAAATCAAGAAAAATATCCATTATACTATTAGGAGACTTCAATGCACATATACTTTACACATCGTCTAACGAAAATGGAAACGCGCACCTAGCACACCTAGCACACATGACTTAACAATAAGAAATACATGGAGCAAAAGTCAAACCTGCATTGACACCTGGAGTAATGGAAGCTCAATCACAGAAATAGACCATACCCTGGTAAGCAGAGAGATAAGGGCAAGGATCAAGACGGTTAAAGCAAAAAGGACAATAGAAGAAAGCGCTAACACTAAACAGCAGCAAACTAAAAATAGGGAGACCATGTTACACGTGGAAAACAACAATTGAGAGAATAAAAAAAACTAGGAAAGAAAAGCGAGGAAAAAACAGGCGTCATGTGGCTCTCGCTGCTGACAACAAGCATGACCCAAATCCAACGCAGCATCGGAAACCGCGGAATCAGAAGACTGAGCAAAAGAAGATTCGAAGAAGCAGAAACACAAAAAGAGGAGCATAAACACTCCATATCAAGACACAGCACATATTTCACACGAAGATTCAGAAGAGGCAGATGCCCAGAACCAAAAACACAAAAAAGGGAGCTTAAACGCTCCCTCACGATACAATGCGGTAACGCATCTCATAAATACCTACACCTCCCATCCCATGTTCCCTTGCCATGCGCCATGTGGCTCTCGCTGCTGGCAACAAGCATGACCTTAGTCCAACCCAGCGTGGACGTAGCAGGCCCAGCTGTATAACCCTGGGAGTGGCAGCAATGCCTACCTCACGCTGGTAAATCAATCAATCAATCCATATCACAGAAAAAAACAAAAAGTTACCCAAATTTCAAAAACAGTAAATTGTTCCTCGGTTTATGATCTTTAACTTGGAGATATTTATTTTTTTTGCTAGGAGTGATACTTTTCGATTTATTCGACAGCAACCGTGTTGAGGCGTCCGTTTTCGCAATCTGCAAAGAAGTCGAAACATGAAATATTTGAAAGTTCAGATCTTTTTTATTAATCAGTTGAAGGGCCATACATGTCATTAAGGAAAGAGGAAGAATTGCATGTGCACATGCAATTGCACATCGTGAATCGCACCGGCGAAATCGATAATTCGAGTCTACAGGAGCGTATGAAAAGTTACATTTTTTGACTTTCGGCGAATTCGGCTCCCATAGCACAAAAAGGTATCCCATCGAACACTTCAAATTTAAAAGGCGAAAATGGTTGAAAAACATGTAATAAATATGTTATGCCCACCAGACTAATAAAAATGTGTTAATTGCTATTTTTAATTAAATTCTGAAATTAGCTAAAAAAAATGAATTTACTTTTCAAAACAACTGCTTGAAATTTACATAATTTATGTTAAATAATGTATCATTTTTTGAAAAAAATTGTCTGTCTGACAATTTTTGTTAATTAACATGTGGCAGACCTTTTGTCATAATTTTTTTTTTTTGATGAAAGTTCGCTTCATAACACCTCCTTGGTTTTTGTTTAAAAATGAAGTTTGAGATTTGCCCTATCTATTAAAACCTGTTTGTCTGGAAATTTTTTTTAATTACCTTGTCGACTTGACTTTGAATGCGCAGCATACATGCATGAGATAGATGCCACGTTGAACTGCTAGCATCTCATAACACCTCCTCTATTTCTATTTTTAAATGAAGTTTGAGATCTCCTCTATCCATAAAAATCGATCTGTCATCGAAAAAATGTTCTTTACTGTGTCAGATTTAATTTGTAAGCGCGGTGCCAACGTTTTCTTTTTTTAAAATAAACTTCTACGTGTAACGGAATTTCTGTCGAAATAACGTTGCAGCTCCCTTTGACATTGTGTTTTATTAATATTTAGTATTTTTTCGCTGTTTTGCGATCAGTTTAAAATATTTTGTGAAGTTTTGAGTTATAAAGTGGTATGCTACAGTGTGCGCGAACCTTTAACTTAATATCTGGTAGGAAATTGTAATTAAGACATCCAGCGCCGTTGTGGGGAATTTTGATAATTGACGGTAGAATCGGGATCGAAAATTGATCATCTTTGATCCAACGCTGGTAACAAGCGGTTGTGTTGGAGATCCTGCTGGCGTCGTATCAATGATGAGATGACTTGTGCCTTATTCACTTTTATCTTTGTAAGTTTTGAACCACTTTTGTGCTTGCACACAATTGTATTCTCTAGTGCATCCACACTGGTATGTAGTTTACCTAGAAAAACGCATGAAACAGCAGAAAAAATATCTAGGAACCACGAAAGAAAATACAGGTGACCACCACGGGTCAATCTATAATTGTCTAACATTTTCGTTAACCAATTATAGATAAATAATTATTTAAACACCGTTAAATAATCGAGATACATAAAGATAGACTGCCAAATGGGCCGATAATAATAATTAGTTAACCTCTACGTTAAATAATTATAAATACAAAAATAGGTAAACATGTGTTTAACCTTTTAAGATAAAACACACGGTTTATGAAAATTATTCTGCAAAAATATGTCCATTCCCAAGCTTAAAATATAGATATAATTAAAACCTACATAAAATAATTTGAAAACTAAAAGGATTACAGAAATAAAAGTAGATAAATGCACAAATCATCTCACCAAAGCCAGAAAGCCAACAGGATCTCCAACACAACCGCTTGTTACCAGCGTTGGATGAAAGATGATCAATTTTCGCGCCCGATTCTACCGTCATTATCAAAATTCCCCACAGCGGCGCTGGATGTCTTAGTTTCAATTTCCTACCAGATATTAAGTTAAAGGTTCGCGCACATTGTACCATACCACTTTATAACTCAAAACTTTCGCAAAACAGCTAAAAAATACTAAATATTAATAAAATACAATGTTAAAGGGAGCTGTAACGTTATTTCTACAGAAATTCCGTTACACATACGACGGCCGCGTCAAAACAACATCTTCATTTTTTACAGAAATTAAGTTTGAGATCTCTTTTATGCATAGAAATTGGTCTGTCAACGAAAAAATGTTTTTTGCTATTACAGACTTAATTTTTTAAGCGCCGCACCGCGTTTTTTAATTTAGAAATGTGGCATGACCGTTGCCAACTAAAAAATATTACATTTTTTCTAATTCTAAATTAATGTCTAAGATTCATTTTATGTATTAAAATAGGTTTTTTTATCAAAAAAAGTTGTTTATGATAAAAAACCTATTTTAATACAAAAAATTGTTTTTTATAATAAAAAAACTTATTTTAGAACATAAAATGGATCTTAGACACTAATTTAGAATTAGAAAAAATCTAATGTTTTTTAGTTGGCAACGGTCATACCACATTTCTTAATTACAAAACGTGATGCGGCGCTTAAAAAATTAATTCTGTCACAGTGAAAACCGTTTTTTCGCTGACAGATCAATTTCTATGCATAAAAAAAGATCTCAAACTTAATGTCAGTAAAAAATGAAGATGGTGTTTTAACGCGGCCGTCGCACAGTGGCGAGAAATGCCAGTGTTCCACCCAAATTACTCTAGAGGTGGTAAATTTTAAGTTATTGAGACATTCTTTTTTTTTAAATGTTCGTCTTGAATTTACCTATCCATCCCTCTAGCCGGATTTTGAAATTTCATTTTTCATTTTTTTTAATTTTTAATAAAATATCATATTTTTACAAAAAATACTGCTTTTTTCTATTAAATTTATTCTAACGGGCCGTAAATTTGAGTTTTCGTAACAAATTTTTTTTTTAAAGCTTCCTCTTTTAATCAGCTATTGATCTGTCTAGATGAATTTTTGATTTAGTAGTTGACAACTGTCAAAATTACTGTCAAATATAAAAAAAATACGATTTTTAGATAAATAATTCATACAATAACAGGTTGGTGTTCAGAAAAATATATACAGTGTTTTCAATGTACCTGGTTCCGAAGTTGACAGGAAAATATGTATTTCTAAATTTGGCAGCTGCCATAATTATTGTCAAATTTCCAAAGATAGATGGAAGAGCTTATTAATTTTAAAAATACCCTGTAAATGTATAGAAAAACAGATATATATTGTTTTTGATCTGTTTGATTTAGTAATTGGCAGGAAAATATTAGTTTTAAATTTGGCAGCTGTCATAATCGCTGTCAATTTTCAAAATATAGAGGTAACATCTTATTAATTTTAAAAAATGCACTATAAATGTATATAAAAATAGATATATATTGTTTTTAAACTGCCAGATTTAGTAGTTGACAGGGAAATATGGTTTTTAAAGGACCCCGGAACAAAACCCATGAAAATGTTGATTCGGTGGAATCGGCTGAAATTTTGGTATTTTGTAGTTCAGGTCATGCTGATCAAAAGTTCTTATGGCATCAAGCCAATCCTATGGACAGTTTTTGAGATATAGCTTGTCAAAGTTAGGTAATTTGCGCCATTTTAGACATTCAAGAACTTTTTACTCCTAAACTATTAACTTTAGCAAAAAATTGCAAGGGTCGAAATATTTTTGTTCTAGTCCAATAAAGCTCAAGAATTTTTTACAGAATTTTTTTATCAATTTTTAGGTTAGGTGAAATATATATATGACATATTTCGGCATGCTTCGGTTGGATTGGCTGAAACTTTGCTATTTTGTAGTTAAAGTCATCCTGATCAAAAATTCCTATTGCACTGAATCCATCCTATGAGTGGTTTTCGCTCCAGGAGTGCCTGAAAGTCTAACAACGAGGTAACGGGTAATCTATATGTACGTGTTTATGAATGGCTTCCAGCGTGTTTGTGTACGTGCGTGCATGTGTGTGTGGTTATTTTTATCAAAGAACCTGCTCTTAACGGAACTATGTTTCTTATGCGCAATAAGAACGCTCTCATAAGAGGTTTCACTTTCTATCTGTTTATTTTTACTTTTTGTTGTTTTTTAATATTCTCTTTTTAGTTTTTAAATATTGAGAACATCCATAGGATTTTCAGGAACGAGTGCTCTGTTTCCAGCATCATGTATCGTTCGAAGAAGAATCATTGATGGATATTTTATGTGATTTTCATGCCGTGCATACCCCAAATACCATAATACGCTTATGTTTTCAGCGGTTCCGCATCAAACTCATTAGAACGATTTTTCTCACACTAGTCCTACGACTGAAATGAGAGGACATTTTTTGTGTATTTTTAATTAGTGAATGAAATTTTTGTACCAAAGTGAAAAAAAAATAGAAGGCAAGAAATTAATGCAAAATATCGACAGCCCCCCTCAATATCACCCACTTACGGTAAAAAATATTTTTTTAAAATACTATAAAAATAAGCTTGTATTATTGTTCAATATGCGTATAAAGTCGCGTCCCTGTAAATCAAAAAGTTTCTGGAATATAATAATAATAATAAATATCATAATCAATTTTTGGGTGCCATTTTCAAAGGGCCGTAGCTCAAGGTATTTGCGAACATATTTTTGCATGTAGAATCTGCACCAGAAGTTTGTCATCGATATTTCTGGAGAACTCTGTATATACTGGCACATACATACACACAAACGCATACACACAGTACATAAACACGCTGGAAGCCATTCATAAACACGTACATATAGATTACCCGTTACCTCGTTGTTAAGACCTTCAGGCACTCCTGAAGCGAAAACCACTCATAGGATAGACTCAGTGCAATGGGAATTTTTGATCAGAATGACTTTAACTACAAAATAGCAAAGCTTCAGCCAATCCCACCGAAGCATGACATATATATATATATATATATATATATATATATATATATATATATATATATATATATATATATATATATATATATATTTTACCTAACCTAAAAATTGATTAAAAAATTCTGAAAAAAATTCTTGAGCTCAATTGGAGTTGAACAAAAATATTTCGACCCTTGCAACTTTTTGCTAAAGTTAATAGTTTAAGAGTAAAAAGTTCTTGAATGTATGAAATGACGCAAATTACCTAACTTTGACAAGCTGTATCTTAAGAACTGTCCATAGGATTGGCTCGATCTGATAAGAACTCTTGATCAGCATAACATGAACTACAAAATATCAAAATTTCAGCCGATTCCACCGAATCAACATTTTCATGGGTTTTGTTCCGGGGTCCTTTGTCAGCTGCCATAATTGCTGTCAAATTTCAAAAAACAGAAGTTAGAGCTTGTTAACCTTAAAAATATCTTGTGAATATATAGCACGACGGATACAGATTGTTTTTAATGTACCTGGTTCCGAAGTTGACAGGAAAATATGATTTCTAAATTTGGCAGCTGCCATATTTAAAAATAATATTTTCTTGTTAATTCATAAATTAGGAAGATAAAAAATAATATATATCTATTTATCTATACATTCAGAGGGTATTTTTGAAATTAATAACTTCTAATCTGCACACCTTAAAACATGACAGCAATTATGGCAGCTGCCAAATTTAAAAACTATATCTTTCTATTACTTACGAAATCAGATAGATCAAAAATAATGTACATCAATTTTTCTATACATTTATAAGGTATTTTTAAAATTAATAAGCTCTTACCTCCATGTTTTGAAAACTGACAGCAATTATGTCAGCTGCCAAATTTAAAAACGATATTTTCCTATCAGTTACGAAATCAGACAGATCAAAAATAATATATATATATATCTATTTTTCTATACATTTATAGGGTGTTTTTAAAATGTATAAGCTCTTATTTTGAAATGAGACAGCAATTATGACAACTGCCAAATTTAGAAATCATATTTTCCTGTCAACTTCGGAACCAGGTACATTAAAAACAATTTGTATCCGTTTTGCTATATATTCACAGGGTATTTTTAAAGTTAATAAGCTCTAACTTCTATTTTTTGAAATTTGACAGCAATTATGGCAGCTGACAAATTTAAAAACCATATTTCCCTGTCAATTACTAAATCTGGCAGTTTAAAAACAATATATATCCATTTTTATATACATTTATAGTGCATGTTTTTTAAATTAATAAGGTGTTACCTCTATATTGAAAATTGACAGCAATTATGTCAGCTGCCAAATTTAAAACTCACATTTTCCTGCCAATTACTAAATCAAACAGATCAAAAACAATATATATCTATTTTTCTATACGTTTACAGGGTATTTTTAAAATTAATAAGCTCATCTTTGGAAATTTGACAACAATTATGGCAGCTGCCAAATTTAGAAATACATATGTTCCTGTCAACTTCGGAACCAGGTACATTGAAAACACTATATATATTTTTCTGAACACCAACCTGTTATTGTATGAATTAGTTATCTAAAAATCGTATTTTTTTATATTTGACAGTAATTTTGACAGTTGTCAACAACTAAATCAAAAATTCATCTAGACAAATCAATAGCTGATTAAAAGACGAAGATTTAAAAAAAAAATTTGTTGCGAAAACTCAAATTTACGGTCCGTTAGAATAAATTTAATAGAAAAAAGCAGTATTTTTTGTAAAAATATGATTTTCTATTAAAAATTAAAAAAAAATTAAAAATGAAATTTCAAAATCCGGCTAGAGGGATCGATAGGTAAATTCAAGATGAACATTTAAAAAAAAAGAATGTCTCAATAACTTAAAATTTACGACCTCTAGAGTAATTTGGGTGGAACACTGGCACATCTCGCCGCTGTGCGTCGTAGAAGCTTATTTTAAAAAAAGAAAACCTTGGCACGGCACTTACAAATTAAATCTGACATAGTGAAGAACGTTTTCTTGATGACAGATCGATTTTTATGGACAGAGGAGTTCTTAAACTTCATTTAAAAACAGAAATAGAGGAGGTGTTATGAGATGCTAGCAGTTCAACGTGACATCTATCTCTTGCATGGATGCTGCGCATTCAAACTCAAGTCTGGCAAGTAATTAACAAAAATTTCCAGACAGGCAGGTTTTAATAGATAGGGCAAATCTCAAACTTAATTTTTAAACAAAAATCAAGGAGGTGTTATGAAGTGTACTTTCATAAAAAAAAATAATTTATGGCAAAAGGTCTGTCAGATATTAATTAACAAAAATTGTCAGACAGACAAGTTTTTTCAAAAATGATACGTTATATACCATAAATTGTGTAAATTTCAAGCAGGTGTTTTGCAAGGTAAATTCATTTTTTTTAACTAATTTCAGAAATTTATTAAAAATAGCAATTAACACATTTTTACTGTCTGGCGGGCGTAACATGTTTACTACATGTTTTCCAATCATCTCCACCTTTTAAATTTGAGGTGTTCGATGGGGTACCTTTTTGTGCTATGGGAGCTTAGACTAGTATTGAATTGAATTATGGCACACGCCATGTTACTGAACACCTCTTGCGATTGCTCGAAAACTGTTGAATAGTGAATATGTTGATCCTGGCCTATTGAGTAATGAATTATTATCCGCGATCGTTAGTAATTAGACCTATTACATGTCCAAAAACGTATCTATAATAAATAAATTATTCAATAGTCGTAGAAAAAGTATAGTATTCTGCTCGCGTATAATGGCTATTACACGCTCGGATGATTTACGACACTCGCCTTCGACTTGTGACGTAAACATCACCCTAGCGATTAATAGCCATTATTATGCGCTCACTGAATAATATACTATTATGATTATTTAGGAAGTAAATCGGCACAGAAATATCAAATATTGAATTTTCAGAAGCACCGAATTCCTCGAACACTACACTGGAATACTATCACTCGACGAGATTGAGGTTTTAATCATTTCCAAATGGTGTCAACATGGTTGGTAAAAGGCGAGTCATCTAATAATATTCTAGTGTAAAGTTTTTTTTGTGCTTGTGGAAATATTTAATATTTCTAAGCCGATCATGAAGTAACTAATAACTTCTTTACATTGTCTTTATAGAGATTACACTGCAGTGAAATACATCAACGACACTTTGTTCCTCATTGAATGCCGAGCACATTCGATACGTTGGTGAAAACTGTTTTATATTAGTTCTAGAAGTGCTTGAATGAAAAGTTGAATGTTCACGTGCGGCCGTCATGGCACGTGGAAATTAAACATTTCTAAAATTCCAGAACAATTCACAACGTTCAAAAATTATTCAAAATCATGTTTGTATTGTTACTGTTTTAAGAAAATAATCTTCTTATTCACCTTTCCCAACACTTAAGATTGTATTTCAAATAGCACGATATCAAGAGCAGTAAGAAAATTGATAATAAACAATTTTTATTCATATGAATTGCAATTAAATAATTAAATAAACAATGAAACCCGCGGTTTAAACAAAAAATTCATAAGAATTTTTTGTTCAGCGCAAAATTTCCTATAGGAATTGTCATTCAAATAAAATCCCCCCAAAACAAAGTAAAAAGTGCCCTTTTTGGATACACCGTAACAGTACTATACGTTGGTATCAGAAAAACCAATGAAAGGTTAGTTGTGTAAACTGAAGTAATTATTTGTAAAACAAAGAACCACGGATTCGTCATCAGCGACCAAAAATCCATTGTCGAGAGTTTTGCAGAATAAATCTTAAAAATCAGAAAGGGGATAAGAAAGAGGGGTGGGGGGGGGGGGGGGGTATTTTTGAAGGTCATGTATTAAAAGAATAAATTACAAATTCGTAATTAGAGTCCCAAAAATACATTGACGACTTTTTTTCTAATGAACCTTGAAAAATTGAAAGGGAGGTTGTTTGGGGTAGAAGGGGGAGAGGTCATCAGCCCCCTGTCGGAAAATTGACGACAAAATGTTCACCAGAGAACGAAAATAACCCATAATAACAAATTTCGTCAAAACTTGTTTGACTAAATTTTGAAAAATATTTTGAGGGTAGTTCAAATGCAAGGGGTGGGTTTGAAGGGTTGATATATGTGACCAATTTGTTAAATATGTCTTAAAATACTTGAACTTGTGTTTCTCATACATATTAGCCGCCAAATACGCAATAATTGCGCATATATAAGGCATTTTACCTCTTTATTTAGGGGTGGTTATTACATTATTGATAATTAATGTTATTTCGGGATATTATGAACCACTAGAGACCTCAAAACTGAATTTGATTGAAATATTACGTAGGGGGAATTTAAGAGGTAAAGGGGGTAAATCCACTAGTTCCAAATGTCCCTAAGCTCTCGTACGTGTATTTTCAAAACAATCAAACAATTCTAGAGTAAAAACCTGAAAATACCATTTTGAAGAAAAGCGTAATTTTTGACGAACGTATTTTTGCATTTTTAAACTTTTAGCCGCTATAAAAATGTCAGTAACTATTATTTCGTATGTATATAGGATACGTTGAAGTATTTGCACCTGGTTAGAATAAAAACGACCTTAGGTACGTCATAGCGACGGCAAAAGCCATTTTTTCAAAATTTCCGGAAATGACCGGAGGTGAAAAACGCCGCGACAAAAATGTCAGTAAAAAGTATTTTTGCAATCTTTAGTTCATGAAAAAATATATTATAGCACTTTCTGACAAAAAGACCTTGGGCGGGACCACATGAAATTTCAAACTACGTTTGCCGGAAAACGCCGTGACCCCGACTACTCATGTATTCTAAACACTTGTTGGTCCCCCTCTCCTGCAGTGTTTTAACAGGGTTACTGATACAACGAGAGAGTCTTCATTTCTTGACGCCGTGGTACGGTCTAATAGCACATCTGGCGGCATTACGGCATATGTCACTCTGAACTGATGGGCAAAGTCCCATCAGCTCCTTGATGATATCAGCCGAGTATTTTGGAGAGCGTCCGCTCTCTCCGAATTTTGCCATCTGGTTTTCCCTGAACCATCAACCGATCTGTATTGTTCTGTCTGTGGATGATGTGGCTAATAAATGATAATTTAGGAGTAAGAAGTAGGAAAGCATCAATACGTCGCCTGTTTATTTCCTTAACGGTTCATGACGCAAAAGTGTAAAGAAAGATGAAGAAAATTGGGGCGATAACGAGTCTTAGATTATTTTCTAAGGTCTGTACAGCAAATGTATGAGCTCATTCTCACTTGCTGCAATTAAGGTGCTTAAGTAACAACTTTAGTACTCTGTATACTTTTTTTGACTAAAAGTATCCAGGCCTTGTTCCTGGCAATAGTAACAACTACATTCCAAATATATTATTTTCCTCTGAAGCATCTGAAGCATGCCGTTTCCTTTGAGAATGGCCACTCTGTATACATTTCACTAAACGTATGTCAGATTTTATTCTCGGTAATTGTGTCAACTACAGTCCAAGTATTATATTTACTATTATTTACCATAATTATTTTTCATTATGACCACCTCGTATAGGGTGTTCCACCGAGAATTGCAATTTTCAATTTTAAAATTAAATTTTAAATCGCAAATAATTCAAAAAATCGTAAGTTAAACCTCTACAATATCTACAAGGGAAAAGGGGTAATTTAGTTTTACATAATTTAATGCAAAAAATTACAGGTTGTTCCATTTGACTTGAACAAGTTTTCGCGATTTGATGTTGACAAAATGTAAGGTAAAGAACTGAACATTTGGTATATTATTATTGAATCTCTTTATACTGTAGGTTTAGGTTGTTTTAGGTTTAAAACATGTAATCACTCTTACCGGAAAGAAATATATATTTTCAATTATAGCGCGGGAGCTAGGTGGCTTTTTCGGCAGCTCATTTTGAACTTTGAGATATTTTTATGGTTTAATGGATGATAACGATTCATAAAATCGACTTCTGGCGGGGCACCTCCTGTCAGGAGCGTCACGAACACTGTTTAAAAATCAGTGAAATCATGTCATCGTTACAAGGCTCATATTTTGTGTGTGTACACATTTTATGTTTAGAATGAATAAAATAAGATCGCCAGAAAGTATGGGCCCTCAGGAGGCGCAGCCAGGAAGGTAATAATGATACAATACATCTGAGGCACGGTACGGAGACAAGTTAGCCGAAAGTGTTAAATTGCTGTATATTTAAGAGCCTATGGTACTTTTGTTGACACGAAGAACTTTACGGGGAGGCTATTCTATCGTTGAAGGAGCTTATATTTACGTTTTAAAAAGGAGCCAGAACTTGTAACGATGAGTTTAGAGTTCTGAGATGAAATATGCGAAAAAAAATAAAATTTTCATAAAAAATCCTAAACATTTTCTTTCTGGCTAGCCTTACTGACGGGAGTTTCTTTCTGGGAATTTTTTTCTGTGTTCAAAACATTTAAATAAACATGCTCAACCTTAAAACAGTTTGTAATGATCATGTTATATAACTCCGTTTTTTTACCCCTTTGACCTTTCTGGTTGCGCCCCTGATGGCCCACACTTTCTGGCGATCTTATTTTATTCATTCTAAACATAAAATGTGTACACACAAAAAAAATTGGCTTTGTAACGATGATATAATTTCAGTGATTTTTATATCTTGAACCATGGCCAACTCGACGGGCTAACATATGCCAGAAGTCTAGTTTGTCGTTTTTAAGTTCGATAGAATTAATCAGCGCATAGAAAATGCTTGTAACGATTAGTGTCCGAAAAAGTCACTTAGATCCCGCACCATTATTATTATTTAGAGGTAATTAAATATTTATTATTTATTTATTATAGAAAGTATAACTTTTAATAATAATGATTTATAATCTTTATTCTAGAAATATTCTCTTTTTCTTAATAGCTTACAAGATTTTCTTTTGTGGGTTGTGTTTACCGTTTTTCTGCGAAGTTAAATCATATGTATATCAATGTTATTACCCATATGTTATAATTTCAAATTTTAATAAATTTTGTATAAAACTTTTGACATTTTTGATGATTTTTTTAATTTGTAAATACTACTTACCTCATGTTCTACCCTATTTCGTTTTTTATTGAAGGTAAATAAACATTATTATTATTATTATTATAGTTTGGAAAGTTGGTTTTCCTTTTATAAGTTGTAATGTAAATAATTTGTTATAAAGTTTAACATTAAAAAAATCTAAATGTAAACTTAAGGTAAATTTCAGTTCAGTTTGTATAGAAAATACAAATAAAAGTAGTTATTTAAGCCACGGCACGGTTTAAACACGCCGTGCTACCTAATGGATTGGATTTTAAACATTTATAATGCAAGTAGGTGCACTTATTTAAAAAGAAACTTAACTCTTCCGGAGATGTATAATCCTATTAAAACTTACAAATTACTTTTATTTAAATTTACGTGTATGGCTGTAATTTTATTTTAAAGTTAAGCACAGTTGCTTTATGTATTTAAGAAAATTAAGTTGTCAATGTGGAGTAAAATTATAGGTTGAAAATAACGCTGGTGGTTAATATGTATAATAAAGAGTTAATTTAAATTTTAGTATTACACTTTGCCATTGCCACTGCCACAAAAAAGAAGTATTAAACTATTCAGTAAACAATTCCATTTTGTTTAGTAAACAATTATGAGTGAGCAGCATTTGAAAAAATTGGACAAAGTAAATAGACATAAATTATTAGTAAAATAATACATGTTGCACGGTTGACAAGTGAAAATGACGAGGAACTCATGCATATTTTATTAAATTAAATTCTGTATGGTATAAAGTGCGCAGTGAAAGAATATCAGATGTACAGTATATTATTCTAATTTGCGCAGTAAAAATAACAAACGTTGAGAAAAAATGACTTTATATTTGTTACTTTACGATTTAAATGAACTTTTGTAGAGCATCTAACTTTTTTTTTCCAATGTGTCGTCTATTTTTAAAAGCTTTTATGGCAATGTTTGTATATTAGTTAGTTAGTTATTTA
Organism: Rutpela maculata; assembly: GCA_936432065.2. NCBI lineage: Eukaryota > Metazoa > Arthropoda > Insecta > Coleoptera > Cerambycidae > Rutpela > Rutpela maculata. The sequence continues at coordinate 206,183,043 of OW386286.2, read as the reverse complement.
GTTAGTTAGTTAGGTGGGAAAGGGGAGGGAAATGGGTGGAAGAGGTGGGAAAGGAGTGGAGAGGGGTGGGAATGGGGTGGAAAGAGGTGGGAAAGGGGAGGGGAAGGGGTGGGGAAGGGGTGGGAAGAGGTGGGGAAGGGGTGGGAAGTAGTGTTAGAGGGGTGAGAAGACGGGAGAGGGAAGGGGTGGATGGCGGTAGAAAATGAAAGGGTTTTATCTGTCTGTAAAATAAGTAGACTAAAATGTAAAAAATTAAATTATATAAAAAAAATATTTTTCTGAAATCGATCGGGAATGTCTACATTTTCGGCGCGATTTTAGAGCGAAAAATGCACAATTCCAGTATTTTAGTCTGTTGCTAGGAAACTATCAGAAAACAGACCGGAAAAGATCCGTTGCCAAGTAACGATCAACAAAGCCGTACGGGAATGTTACTTCCCGGCCTAGGCCGGGAAGTAACATTCCCGTACGGTTTTTTATATATATTTTAATATGTTAATATTTTTGATTTTTATACGTTTAAAATAGTATTGATTGTGATTTCAGAATTTTTTTTTTTTAAATGTTTATATTTTTTATTTTTGTACGTTTAAAATAGTATTTATTGTGATTTCAGAAAAAATAGTATGTGTACTTCGGTGTGAAAGCACATTCCCAGACTTCGATGCTTGTTGGCCTCGGCTAGCGCCTCGGCCAACAATTGCATCGTCGTCCGGGAATGTATCGCTTTCACACCTAGATACACAATATACTATTTTAAGAGAAAGCTTTTATTTGAAAAAAATAATTTTTTTTAAAATTCATACACCTGTAAACTAAAAGCTTTGGGGGCGATCAATTGAGCAAAGTAACTATGCAATAGCGCTATTTGACCGTCCCCAAAGCTTTCAGTTTCTAGGTGTATGAATTAAAAAAAAATTATTTTTACTTTTTAGTAGTTTTTTCAAATAAAAGCTTTTTCTTAAAAATAATTTTTTTACATAATTTAATTATATAATATAAATTCTATACGACTCAGGTTATCTGCAATGCTATATGATATGTAACAGAGTTGGACATCATAGTCCTGCCAATGAATGGTTTCTAGAGGGAAATGCCGAGATCACAATTTTTGACTTGAGAGCTGTGTTTGGACTATTTAGGAGGTAAACATACCAAAAGTCCCCGAACATAGGAGGTGCGGGGGGTACAGGGTGGCACTAAGAAGGTCCCGGTTTTTGGTTTTTCGCTCATATCTCTCAAATGGCTGGCTATATGCAAAATTAAAGCTGACTAAATTTTCTACAATAATGTTTCTATTATTTTGCTTCGTATCTGTTATGGTTCAGTAATGAATTGTGTATCTTTTGACTGTATTCTAACTTCATTATAAATTTATTCTAAATTAAAAAAATTGTTTAATAATCATTGTGGAAAAACATTTGTTGTACATATATCCGTTTCATAGCAGACTGAACTCAAATATCGATTAAAAAATGTCTTTACGTAATACTTAATTACAATTTGGAACATATGTCAAATAGCATAGTGAAATAATCTCTATTGAAATTGGGCCATATCTTTAATACATGGTCATAACCAGAGGCCTACAAACCCTCACTCTTACGTAAAATAGGTTTTATTTTAATTTCAGAGCAAAATAAGTTTTTTTGATTAAGCACACAAAAATATGAAGATGTAGAAGATTTATAAACCGCGACTTTATTTAAATTCGATGATATATCAATGTTATCCTAAAATTTGGAACATGGTATTTTTTAAGATTATTATGTTGTGAGAGTTTGTAGCCCTCTGATTATCACCATGTGTTACAGATATGGCCCAATTTCAATAGGGATTATTGGGCTATGCTGTTTTACATAGGTTCCAAATTGTAATTAAATATTTTAAGTCTAACAGAAGTTATTGTGTTTACAAGAAAAGGTATACACGCGCACACACACACTTACAAACGCAAAGACATTTTTTTATTCAATATTTGAATTCAGTCTGCTATGAAACGGATATCTGTACAAAAATTTTTTTCCATAATAATTATTAAACATTTTTTCAATTTATAATAAAGTTAGAATACAGTCAAACGATATACAATTCATTGCATAACAGATATGAAACAAAAATAATAGAAACATTATTGTAAAAAATTTAGTCAGCTTTAATTTTGCATCTAGCCACTTTTTGATTATGGCCTAACCGTTTTCGAGATATGAACGAAGAACCAAAATCCTTCTTCGTGCCCTCTGCACCCCCCGCATCTTTTACGTTCGGAGACTTTTGGTATTTTACCTCCTAAACAGCCCTCAAGTCAAAAATTGGGATCTTGGCATTTCCCTCTAGACCACCTTATTGAACGTTCATTGACAGGGCTATCAGTTGAATAAATTTCTAGTCATGATTGAAATTGACCGACTAAATTAGTCATGACTAATTTAGTCAAAAATCATCAATCATAAATTAGTGTCCGAAGTGGTATAGTCGAATACATCTTCGGTCATGACTAATAACACAGCCACACAAAAAAAAGTGGTCTGGTCTGCAGACCAGACCAGACTAGTGTATCCTTATGTATTTGGACCCTCTGAAAAGAATTGTCAGATGACTTCTTTTTTCAACCCTAACCCCAAAAAAAAACACCTTCCAAAAAAGTGGTTTGGCCTGCATACCATACCAGTGTATCTTTATGTATTTTGACCCTCTGAAATCGAATTCGAAGTCAAAATTGTCAGATTCGCTTGTTTTTCACCCTTAACCCCAAAAAACACCCCCAAAATAAAAAAAGTAGTCTGGCCTGCCGACCATATCAGTGTATCCTTATGTATTTGGACCTTCTGAAACCGAATCCGATGTCAGAATTGTCAGATTCGCTCGCTTTTCACCCCTATACCGAAAAAATACCCCCATAACAAAAAAAAGTTGCCTGGCCTATGGACCAGATCAGTGTATCCTTATGTATTGTGATCCGCTGAAACCGAATCCGAAGTCAGAATTGTCAGATTCGGTCGTTTTTCACCCCCAACCTCAAAAAACACCCCGAAACAAACAAACAAAAAGAGTGGACCAGACCAGTGTATCCTTACCAAATACATACTGGTATGGTCCTCCGGACAGACCATTTTTGGGATGGGTATTTTTTGGGGTGAAAAACGAACCAATCTGACAATTCTGACTTTGGATTCGGTTTCAGCGGGTCAAAATACATAAGGATACACTGATCTGGAAATTTGTAAACCTAGACTCGTCCGAAAATAAAATCATTCCCAAAAAAATCATTGTTTGGCTGCACGTTATTCTACAAAATCCAATTGCAATATTCCATTCTACGTTCGTAATCATTTTCGTATAAGTGCTTGTCCAATCGGTATTTAAAAGATTTATAGTAGTATTTGTGCAAAATTCGTGACTGATTTCCAATTCAAACCCAATTTGCCTTAAAGAAACAGCTTTATCAACTTCTATTCGAGTCAAAACATTAATCCTTCCTTAATTCCTTCGTCAAGAATGAAATTTTCTTCGGGAACATTGTTGGGCTCTCTTCGGAATTGATTTTCAAGACGTTTAAAATAATTTCTCCTGGACATTGTCTATCAGGATATCGTTCGGCATAAAGGTGTCTAGCCGCTGCGGCATTTTTTCTACATTCCCCATAAATAATAATTAACATGTCCACTTTTTCATCTCTTGTATAAATTTGCGGTATGTTGAACATAATTAAGTAACAAGAATTTTAAACAATTTTTAAAAAGACACCGGTAAACAACAAATGTTTGACAAGCTAAATATTTCATTGCTTTCAAAGCCACCTTAGTTACTTCTTAACATTTAATTAGAACAAAATTGTATTTTCTTATTTTCTTTTAGCTGTAATTTTGTTTGTATTTATCACACATTTTAATACGACATATGAATAAATTCCTTATTAATAGTACTAATAAATGGTACCACGGTACCAATATGGTTCCATTTGAAAAAATTGAGTTTCGCCTCAAAAACCATTTTGATGAACTTTATTTGCTCATAAATCACGTAATTTAGTATTTTTGACGGGATTTAGATTTTTCTAGCATTAAACGGTTCATTTAGAATAAATGGCACACTCAAATGGAGAACTAAAAATTATATTATAAAAAATTTTCACGTTTGAAATGTCCTTTATTTGATATCGTTGGATTCAGAAAATTATGCAGAATTCGAAAATGCAATAATATATAGGATGTTCCATTTAAAAATCGAAAGTTGGTGTCACTTCCGGCGGAAGTGAAAAGAAAATCATTTTATGTCAAAAAGTGTCGCTTATTATGTATATAGGATATCCAATTTCAATCAATTATCTTCAAAACTAAAGGAAAAAATGGGGGTGAACCATGATCCTGTTACACCCAGTATAGGTAATAAATTCAATGCACCGGAATCCGCTTTCCAAACATGGCAAGGACAGACGCTACCCTCAGAGGGCGTTATCGCAACTATATGCAATGGAGAAATACAATATCAATCGACTAGCACAAAAAGATTCACAATTTCTTTGAATTATTTTATGGCTGGTGGCATAAAATCCAATAAGGTTAAAGTACCTCGAGCTATCTCTATCTAATATTCATGTAAGAGTTTTTTATGTGCTAGGCGACTTTTTCAAGTAATTTTTCCAAATATTGAACCTTATATTCTATTTCAATTCTAGAAAAGTTGTATAAGTTTTTTTGAACTCGTTACTTCTCATTATTAGAGTATAGAAACATTCATTCATTATTTACAAAAGTTAAACTTAGTGCATAATAATTATAAAAACGATGAAAAAATACAAAAATGACTCCCTTTACCTTTCTGTTCAGGGCTGGTATCGCTTTGCCAAACACCCTGTATATTACTAAATATATTTTCTTTTCAAATAATTAAATATTATTAATAAATCCAATTAGAAAAATTGCAAACAGAATGTATACAAATTAACAGCTGGAACGAATGTATTATTTATATTTATTTATGTGACAAATTATTACATCGAACCCGGAACAGGGTTATAAAAATATAATTAAAAACCGAATTGCAATAGATACGTCCGGCGTCCCTTAGGACTCGTTTCCGGACCTATGTTATTAAAACTTTTCGTGTTATTTTAGGTCCAAAATAAACTCACAATTTTGTGGAGCGAATATTAAATTATTCAGTATGGTTGTGTTACATGCTTCTTGTAGAGAAAATGAATTGATATCAATTGATTTTAAAAATTGGCTGTTTAAAAAATATTTCGTTAAAATTAATTGGAGCCTGCTAATATTGAATAATGATATTGTCTAAACATTGGTTGTGCCATTTCCGTAATTTTTCTGTGTTTCTTGGGATGCTCTTCCACATGTATTTTCTTCTAAACAATGTCCGTGAAATCCACAAAATAATACTATCTAGTATTTTAGTGGAAAATAACCTCTACGACTATGATTTCTCCGTCAAAGGAGCAGTTAGAGGGAGTTTTTTCACAAATAATGAATAAGAGCAAAAATATAAAAATAACGCATTTTGCTAACGTTTCGGAAACCGAATATTTTTCTTTCTCAAAGCCTATTATAAAAGTGTTTGTGTGTTGTGTATATTAAATACATAGGTTTAAGAACATATTTGTTGTATTCAGTATCCATGGATACTTACTGTTTACACGGAACTGTTGATATATCTAGTTGATTTTGTTTTAAACAATGTTCAGTTTGTTAAGTTCTATTTTAACACTGTGCAAACATCTATCTGTTTTTATTCATTATTTGTCAAAAAACTACTTCTTTGGTGTAAAAGTCACAAACGTAGAGGTTATTTTTCAGTAAAATAGTGGATAATTGTATCGTTTTGTAAATTTAAAGGACATTGTTTAGAAGAAAATACACGTGGTAGAGCATCCCAACAAAAAACACAGAAAAATTTAATAATGATATGTAAAAACAAGTTCCTACTAGAAAATGCAGGCATGGAGGCTGTAGTAGCAGGAGTTAAAAATTAATAAAAGTGAACATAATAATATGTAAACGTTATAGTCTTCGTCGTTTTATTTCAGATAAGTTAATTTTTTTGGTATAATTGCTATATTTGTAATTTTAGTAACTTCTTGTTGATGCCAGCTTGATTGGCGTAACGCTGGTCAGTGTATGCTACAGTATTTATGTAGAATATTATTAAAGATTGCAACACACTATTTTTTTTCCTAAACTGTTTCAGATTGTTTATATATTTACTGATCGATTTTTTTTTTTCAAAAACAGTAGGGTCCTTCTTATAATGAACACTAACTAATTTTGATAAAATAGAACTTGTCCTTCTTAATTTATAGTGCTTAAAGAAACGTGACAGATGGGCAGACAGATGGAAATATTGAAAGACTGCTGTATTTTTTTAATTCCCGGTATTACCTCGGAATCCCTACTTTAATCACAGAAACCTGACTTAGATCTCGAATTCCTACATTAATCTCAGAATTCCTAGATTAAAGTCGGAATCGGACAAAATCCGCAAACCTGTACTCAAACACGAAACAGAAACGATATTCAGAACAGACAGAAAGAATCAGCACAGTTCTCCGGAATGAAAAATTGCTCTAGAATTTCAAGGAGCATACATTTTTTTTTATTCACCTTATTTATATTACCGTCTTGGCGGAGTGTAGCCATGGGTATTGCACCACTCAGCCATGACACGCATACACAGACAACACTACAGCAACCATTCTCTGCGACATCGTTATCTGCCGCAGCTGAGACTCGAACTCAGGAGAGATCACAGCTACTACCCATGTTATCTAACTCAACAGCGGACCACTACCATCACCTTGGTAACACAAAGAACTATAATAAACAATATTGGCTTCAACAACACTAGAACAGTAGCGTTATACGTCAAGATTCACCAGAGATCATATAAATTGCGTTTCTCAAATAATAAATACAATCCATAATTTTGAAAGGAGGGTGGTCCATAAGACCGGTTTTCGGCCTAATTTATTTTTGTACAAAAAAACAGATTTTTTTATTATTTACTATCAATATTAAATCAATTGCACCCCAAATTAAACTTTCCACCACTCACCTCCCCTTTTTATGCCCCCTAGACTATTAAACAACCAGCATTCAGTAACAGACCTACTAAGATGTTTTTCTACGACTATGCCTTCGAAAACGACAAATAACGCACAGTAGCCATGACCCTTTTCACACGATGTGTGCAAAAATCCAAAAAACACAGCCTTGGGCGCGAATTTTTGAGAACATTCGTTTTCAAGCGTGTACGTCTAAAAACGTTCAATTGAAAACGATCGCACTTGTATATACGAATTTTTGACGGTGCCCGTTTTTGTTTCCCGAGTGCTGCGTTTTAAAACGAAAGGGGCATTTGGCAACGTTGTATACTAGCAATTGATAGTGACATTTGACATTTCTATAATAATTGGTTATATGGTTTTTCACGCGTTTGCTTTTGGGTTTTGGTGCTTTCAGAACAATGGCCCCAAAAAAAATTCTGAGGAAAAAGGTACAAACATACAGGTACAACGAAAAACAAAAAAAAATTTTTAGTGGAATTCATGAAAAAACATAATAATTTAGTAAGTGGGAAGCAACGAAATAATTTTACCAAAGTTGACGCCCAAAATCTGTGGAAACAAATTACTGAACTTTTAAATAGCATTCCGGGAGCAAATAAAGATTGGAAGAGCTGGAGGAAGGCGAGATATTCATAAATAATTTTTCTCAGAATACAATTAAAATTGTAATTTTTTTAGGCCTGGCAAGATCTAAAGAATAGAACTAAAGGAAAGGAGAGTAAAAATAAGAAAAGCTATACGGGGACTAGAGGAGGACCTTTCTCTGGAGAATCAATGACTAGAACTGAAAACGAGCTGCTTAGTCTATTGACAAAAGTTGGAGTTGAAGGCCATGCAGTTGATGAATCTGTGGCTGAATTCAATGAAAATCTTGGGAGCATAAATGATACACTAAATCATGTAACAATATTTCAGATACCAGATGGTGCTGTAGATCTGCAAGTTAATGAATATGGTGAGCAAGAGAATGAGATTTCTGTCGCATCATATGATAAAATAAAGGATAAATGAAAATTCCCCCACAGAAAACGAAATTTGATTAAGCGACAATGATGTCTTGAAAGCCATCGCGGAAACCCCAACCGTTTTAAAATCAATGGAAAACGTGGAGTCGTCGGGGGGAAAAGTGCCAATAAAAAATTTACCTAAAAAGGTTCTCAACTTAATTAGGGCAGCAACAGCTGCCACAACTTTTCAAGATAATTTAACTCAGAAATTATTAATCAAAGAGAGCTACTACAAAAGAAAACTAGAAATTTTAGAAGAAAATATTCAGCTCGAACGAGATAAAGTTGCAGCACTACAACAGATTGGTGCAGCCCTAGAAAAATTTACTAATTAATTCCATAATGTAATGAGTCTATTAATAATTTCCTCCAATTTAAGTTTGGATACTATAATTTCTGGTAGTTAAAACCACGTCTTAAGCGCCTTATTTTAGTTTGTATGTGTTTGTTAACAATATTTTGCCAAAAACTGTCGGTGCTTGAAGTCCGCTCGTTGAAAAACGTTTCAAAATAAGCGTCAATAAGCGAGTTCGTTTAAAAGCGAACGGTCGAAAATTGCATTTTAGTATTTTTCGCTAACTTACGATTCGCTTTCAAAAAACGAACGTTCAAAAATTGACCTCCTGTCATGTTTTTCGCACAGTCCTGTCAAAAACAGAACTGATATTTTATTTGTATTTCTTGAAGTAGCTAAGCCTATTCAGGTTCATAGCAACCGACTTATTTAACGAGAAAACATCAGTTTTGAAGTCTTCAAATCACATCACTTTTAAAGAAGTTTATTAAAAATGGTTGATTCTGCAGTCGTAGAAATAGTGCTGTAAACAACACGTTTGAAAACATCCTTTCACACTCATTCGACTTGTAGAATTCGCCTTTGGCTCGTTCCACCAAACTGTCTCACTAGTGTGAAGAGATCCGTTTTCGAAACTTATTGTTTAAAATAGTATTTTGCACTTAAGAAATGTAAAGAAATCTAAGGCAACCATATTTCATTTCAAAAAAAATACACCTTGCCTCCTACCTCCATCAATCTATAAACTGCTGTCAGGTATAAAATGGTGTAAGGAGAACTCTTTATATTCATTACAAACAAGATATTTTTTACCCCCTGTCACCCACTCTCCCTCTTCTCACCTCTTCCGAAACAACGAAAATACACGTACAAAATAAAAAATATCTTTATTCAACAACAGTCATGCTAAAATGTTTCATCGAACATTCCCCTCCACTAAAAACCTCACCCTATAAACACAGTCTCTAACAATTTTCAAGGTGCATTTTTTTGAACGGATATATAGCCTTAGAAAGATAATTGAAAAAAATCTGCAGCGAAGTACAAATAAAATTTTTTACCATATTGATTATACCTTTTTCATTTTTTACCATATTGATTATACCTAATTTTGCGGTAAAACTAACAGGAAGGGAGATAATTGAGAAAAACATATTTTAACCGTTATTTTTTCAATATGGCGCCCATTGCGGTAACGACATTTTTGTGGAAAACATTAATTAATAATAGTGGCAGCCCGTTCTATATTTTACTAACAAAAAATTTCCTGTAGAAATTATTCACGGAAAATGACAGATTAACTGTACTAATAAGCAGAGCTCGGGAAATTTACCTCTGTGACGTCAAAATCAGGGTTGGCTCTAGGTCAGCGCGGAAAGATATTTATGCAAGTATGACATAATATATCTTTCCTTGTACTTTTTTTAGGGAATTAAATAATCTCCAAAGGTAATATGGTCAGTTTATTATAAACACTCACTGTCACTATCAGTAGAACCATTAGCACTGTTATGCGTTCCGTCAAATTATAGTTCTGGAAAATCTCGAATCCACATGCCGTCTGAGAAGCACGAGACATTTTTGTATAATTCCACTCTAGGTTTATGAATATATAACTAAATATGACTAGATTTGTAATGCGGATTGTAAAACTGCGATCTCGGATGGTCTACACCTTCCCTTTATTAAATGTTGACGTAAATGCGCAGAATTACCACAGTGTAGATATAGTAAAAGGGATTTTGTCAAAGCAGTGTCTCATAATTTCGACGGCGTCGCCTAATTAAAGGAGATAGTAAAACCGCATTAGTAAAAAACATAAAAGTACCACTGTACACTGGAATGTTGACACTCGGACAGGATTGAATGCCTCCAATACTGCAATTATGAAAGAATCAACTACGTCTTTAGGTAATTGTCGGTACGTTTCACAAATGTAGTGGATTTCCGATAAAAGTAGGTTGGATATTAATATTTTAAAATGAAATAAATTTCACAATATCCAGTTGTGTACATTTGTGGCAGTTTTATGCCATCAATCCTTAACTTTGTTTATTATGTATGATTTAATATTATATAAAAATGGGTTATTTTATTGGGAAAAATTGGGAATATTATATGTTGCCAGCAGCTCATTGGGTTTTTATATTTAATTATTATGAAAATAAACATAAAAAACAGGCCACGCATATTAAACAGAACAGGAAAGTATGTGTTTGATTCAAAATGCTTTTTTTATTTGCTAGACATGTTTTTGTAAGAACCATTACCGTTTTTAGGTTAAATTTATTCGTGAAAATGCATTTCGCCGTTTTTTGAATGTTTAAGTATGTTTGCAATATGATATTATGTATATATGAGAGCCGTCTCTGGCATCGAGATAAAATTCCCGAGCCCTGCTAATAAGTTATTAGATATAATTTTCTTGACATATTTATATTCCTTTTGATTGGAAAATTGATTTCTTAAAAGAGAATATCACATTTATTATAGGCATGGGTTTTTGAATACATTTCTATGTGCGATATCCTCATTATTTTATTAATAATACTTTTATTGATTGCTTAAGCTCTAACCATTACATGAATGCATTTTCAAATAAATTTATAATTCCAACCTTAATCTCGGAATTCTGAGATTGAAGTAGCAATTCCGCGATCAAAGTCGAAATTCTAAGATTAAAGTTGGATTTCTAAGATATTTTATACTGTGAAAATATTGATCTTGAATTCTTATATTCATATAGAATAAATGTAAATAATTTCAATAAATAAATATTGATAAATTAATTTTAATAATAATAATGGCTTGGTTAAAGTTTTATTATCAATTTTATGTAATAGTACGTTTAGACTCCAGCAAAACATAGTTTGACCCAATGGAAGTAAAAATCCATAGTGTTTAGACACACCTAGTTTGTGTAGAGGAAAGATAATTTTGTCCCTTAGGAACTGAAAATAATAATCATTTATTTAGCAATTATATGTCTGCACTTTCAGCAAATTACAAATTGATGTGGTATGTACATTAGTGAATAAAATATTCATAAGTATGTTTTCATTGCTTATAAAGGCTGTTGAATTCATAAAATAAAAAAGTGTTATTTTCATGTCACAATTAAGTAAACATTATTTTAATGTAGCAGTCAAGTGTTACACAAAAAGATAGTAAGCTTGTTCTTACGAATTTGTGATATGAAATATTAATCATAAAAATTGCATCTACGTGACTAGAGCTGAATGTCTACTATTAATTCTGTATAAGTACTTGATATGATATTCATTATTCATCATCTCATTCTTCAATCGTTATCATAACTTTATTTGAAAAGTAGGTCAAGCTAAAAATGCAACTTTTGTTTGATGCAAAATTTATACCACCCATACGCATACCTGTGTCTGATTAGTTCAAGTATTTACGTGGTAGATAAATACAACGTGACTTTAAACAATAATACATGAGTTGTCAAATCATGTTTTCTTCCGGGAATTGTGCTAAAGGTGGTCTCAATACGCTATACCTAAGTGATTAGTAAAAAACATACTTTTATTTTGAGAGGTATTCATGTAATTCATAAACGGACCAAGCGAATTTTTAGTTTGAATTTAAATCCACATTTTTTGAGAATGAGAATAGATGTGAAAGAAATGTGTGTTTTTTTACCAAACTTTACAGCTTTCGAGATTCCACATTTTTTTAGTCACTGATTTATGGGGAAAAATTTTCTTATTCTCTTTCTCTCTCTTATTTTATAGGATTTTTTTTCTAAAAACCTGTCATTTTTACCATTTCTTTGTCGTTAGGCCTTATTGCGTTTCATAAGAGCTGATCGTTGTAAGTTATTATAATACCTTATACTACGAGAGCTCACCCTGAGTATCCGTGCATTCCCCCGATCCTTGGGGACAATGTTTTTCATAAAGATTAAAGCCTAAGGAACAATTTTAGACATGTCCCCAAAAAAAAATTGGCTGCACTTTCAAAATGGCGTCTGTTTAACATTTAACATGAAAACTAAAAAAGATGGAGAGAAACTTTCGGCACAAAAAACAAAGTGCACAAAATTTTCTACAATTTTGTTCCTATACAATATTTGGATAGGAGTTACCATTTTCCAGATAAATGATTCAGCTCTTAAAATAAGATATAAAATTCAACATAAAACGTAATACTACTGGAGCCCACCCTAACTGTCCGTGCATCCCCGATCCTTGAGGACAATGTTTTTCATAAAGACTAAAGTCTAAGGAACAATTTGAGACATGTCCCCAAAAAAAACTGGCTGTACTTTCAAAATGGCGTTAGTTTAAAAAAAATTGCAAATATTGTTTTTGTCACAAAAGAAAAAACTAAAAAAGATGGAGGAAAACTTTCTGCACAAAAAACAAAGAGCATAAAATTTTCTACAATTTTGTTCCTATACAATATTTGGTTAGGAGTTACCATTTTCCAGATATCATTGTTACCGTTTTCGAGGTAAATGTCTGCAAATTATAATATTATTATTCTTATTAATTTTTTCAGTTTATTTTTGTTTCTATTTTTTTTCTCTCCTCTTGGCTTTGGATGAAACCATCAGCCAGTAGCTCTTGATTTATAACACAGTCGTGACACATGCAAACAAAACTCTTCCTATATATATATATATATATATATATATATATATATTATATATATATATATATATATATATATATATATATATATATATATATGAAAGTGTAAAGTATGCATGCAATACACGTACGTGTATGCGCACACACACACAAACACAAGTACATACACCTATCTATCATGGGGATATATAACGGGGACACTCATTTCACGTCAAGGGGTCCATCTTGACTACTTCATGGAAACATAGACAGGGTAGGGGGACCACGGTATGATAGGTTAGAACTACACAGGAGCAATTAACACCAAGGTGACAAGTTTAACCTAAAAAATTATTTGACTTATTATAGACTTATATTTGTTGATATAAAAAATATATGCAATGCTGTGAAGGCTTCGAAATTTTCGGATACAAGAATATTATTAACATTTAGAGGCAGGTAGAATCCGAGTTCTACCAGTTTATCCATTAAAACATCCGTTTGACCTTGATTAAGTGCACAACTAAAAGTTATATGGTTTATGTCTCCAATTTGCCCACATCTACCCACATCTACAAAGATTATCTGTACGTATTCTTATTTTAAAAAGGTGTGACGCGAATCGTCCATGGTTAAATTTAAGCCTTGCAATCGTGGTATAAAATTGTCTGGATATGTGTGAATTATTGTACCAATGTTTATTGGGGAGTGTAGGATGTATAAGAAAATAATTTGTTGATTTATCAATATAGGCATTTTTATATATTTGTTCCCAGTTTTTTCTTGCCTTAACTTTGTAGATCGGGATTAGATCACTATAAGGAATTTCATTAATTACTCTCGTACTATTCACAATGGATTCTTTAGCCAGATAACCAACTCGTTCGTTATACTCCAAACCACAATGCGCCTTTATCCACATGATTTTTATATATATATATATTGTCGTTCCGTGCCCGCTCATATATTTTGAAAATTTCCACGATGAGAGGTGTTTTGATGTTTTCAACATTTTACAAAGATTCTACAACGGATTTTGAAACTGTAAGTGCTTTTTGGACCTTGTTGTTTAACACGTACTTCATGGCTTCTATTATAGCATAAGCTCCGGCGGAAAAAATGGAGGCATGTTCAGGAAGTTTTATTTTTCCGTCATAATTTACTATTGGAACAAAGAATGCGCAGCCCACACCCTGCTGACTTTTGGATCCGTCTGTATATATTTTGAGATAATCCTCGAAATTTTGCAAATTTTCCAAGAAAATACTTTTATTGATGACCCTATTTTCACCGAAGGGTGGTATAACTGTTGGAATTTGCTGAAGAAAACATTGTAGGTCTAATTGTTTTTGTGACGATGACTGGTCAATTATTATATATCTGTATTTTGAGGTATACACAAATGCTTTTACCAATGGAGGGGATGGCTTAAGTCTCCAATATTTGTTAGTCAGGTCTTGAATGGACAAAGCGTAAATTGAGTGATAAAGCGAATTTTGATTTTCTGCAAATAACTTTAGATCAAATTTTTCCGCCAGCAACTGTCTTCTTAAATTTAGAGGAGGTTCTAAGGCTTCGGCCCTAAGAGCATCTATCGGAGTCGAATTCATACACACAGCCTCAGACATTTATTCTGTAGTAAGTTTAAACGGTTTAATAAAGAATTACTAGCAGTTCCATAGAAGAAACACCCATAGTCAATAGTTGATAGTATTGTGGCTTTATAAATTAATATGGCTGCTTTTATATCAGCTCCCCAGGATTATTTTTTGTTAAGTTAATAATATAAAGTTATATTTTACACCTTACAATAATTGTCACAATTATTTCCTCTAAGTGATTTACCGATATATGAATTTCCATGTTTTCTTAATTTTGGACTCATTTATCAAAATATTGTATAGGAACAAAATTGTAGAAAATTTTATGCACATTGTTTTTTATGAAAAATGTTTTTGTCCATCTTTTTTAGTTTTTGTTTTAAATGACAAAAACAACATTGGCAACAGTTTTTTTTAACATATGGCCGCCATTTTGAAAGTACAGCCAGTTTTTTTTTTTTAGGACGTGTCTTAAATTGTTCCTTAGGCTTTAATATTTATGAAAAACATTGTCCACAAGGATCGGGGGGTGACATTTTATAAACAATAGTGCTTATAAAAATAGATAAGTCAATATTTTTTCTTATTGTTTATTTAGATTTCATTTGGTTCCATTAAGAAGATATACATATCATTTTTCGTATATTTTTATATTTTTTCTGTGAAAAATACTCCAACAAAAATTGAAAAAAATATTTTTTGCATTTGCAGTAAAACTATTTAGTTCGTTTACACGAGTGACAAATTTCAACTTGAAATCTTTAACCGTTCCGGAGATAGGTGGGGTTCCGTTTTTGATATTTTAATGCAGAAAACCCTAAACAGGTTCTTCAATCCGTGAACGTATACAGATTTTGGGTACTCCCCTGATTACCATGCAAAAAGTAAAGAGTCGGGATTTTCCCGAAAAAAAAGCAAAATCGAGATTGCTGGATACGAATAACGGGGTGAAAAAAGTTTTTAGTCATGCGCACCTCCTGAAACTGCCAAAAACCACACCCTTTTGCTTATTTCTCATATAACAGCTTAGCATCGACTATTTTGCAGGGATTCTTTGTTTTTTCATGAAGATATAACAGATGGTGAAATGTAATGTCAGGTAATAGACCGCAACCGACCTTGGGGGTGATTTCTACCCTGTCAGGGGGTGCAAATTTGTTTCTTTTTTTTCTTGTTAAAGACGTTTATCTCCCCCCATTTTCGAGGATGCTGATCATCAAAAAAATGGTTTTATGCTGGTTCCACCCTTCCTTCACCCTTAAACTATCGGAAACCACCCCTTTCATAGCAATAGTAATAATAATGATAGGTAGCGACTTGGTAGGGAGAGGTAGGGACTCGTACTATCATTTTATTTGTTTTTACCACCTTTACTGTTTTCTGGGTTAACCTTGTGTCCTCGTAATCTATCAATTTCTCTGGAGGTACACCGTGGGCACAGGGTTAGCGCGCTGATAACCCCGGAGTCTATTCATTTCTCTGGGAGCCATCAGTGCATATGCTGCTGATATTAGGGGCTCGTACTATCATTTTATTTATATTCGCCACCTTTACTGTTTTCTGGGTGAATCTTGTGTCCTCGAGGTGAATGAATATATCAAATATCGGTTGCTTAGAACCAAAATTGTCAGAAGATAAATTGATTCCTGACTTCTTTTTTAGAGACTATATTTGTAATTGTAAGAAAATGTACGAAACGATGCGGATGTATAAAATTAGGTTTACGATGTAGCGTTTTTTGTAAGACTTAAATTTTGTGAGAATTGTGCGCGAGGGGATGAAGATGATGAACCAAGCACATAAACAAACGAATCCAATGATAATAGTCATGATAATGCTATAACCTTCCTAAAGTTTAGCCGGATAAGCATGACGAGTCGGCCCCCAAATGGCAACCTATATCGAAACTTATGTTTTAATATCGACTTGATGTATGAACGCGATTTATATGTGTTTTGCCGCCGTACTCCGCTTTGACCTTGAGATATGGAAACAAATGAGCGCATGCATGACTATCGTTCAAAGAGACATATCTTGAAAACTAATTGAGCTAGAGAGGTAAAACCAACGGGAGGTTTCAGGTAACCTTAAGAGTAGGTATATTTTATATTTTTTTTGAATTTTTAGAATAATTACGCACATCATTAAAAAATAAATAAAAAAATATAATAATTAATATTTCCGTATTCTCTGTGACTTACAATCACTGAAATAATATATGTTGTAATACTTTATATGCACTATTACTCATAAAAGTTGCGTTAGAAAAAAGTTGGTGCAACACTTCGAAAAAAAATAAAATTCGAGGCGCATTACATCATATAAGGATACAAACTTGACATGGGACACCTATATAAATATTTTATGAATTGGAATTATTGCTAGAAATTGAATGAAAATATAAATAATTGTCACGTAAATATCAATTTCATACGGCACACAGTGGCACGAATCGTAATTTTTTCGTTCAAAATTATTTAGAGCACTTCGCAACCGATTGGGATAATTTTTCTTTAAACACTCGTTATTTAATTTCAAAAAAGCGTAAGAGAGTCGATTTTTTAATTATACTAACCAAAATCATTGAGCTTCGCCAAAATGACCATTTTTTATTTAAATCTTAATAAAACTAACAAAAAAAAAATTTGTTCTTATCCAATTTACATAAATCTTGTTACTCGGGGGGTTTTTGAGGTCGCTGATTACGAATCTGATATCCAAATTGTCATAAACCAACCTGCAAAATGGCGGCTATAAAATTATGAAAAATTAAATATTTTTGTTAAAGTTTATGCCGAGAAGTTTTGAATATTTCTGATAACTACTTTTAAGTTAAAATAGACTAAATTTTAAGTTCCAGGAAGAAATTTAAGATGGCGGATCCAATATGACGGCAATAAGATAATAAAACTAACTTAAAAATAAATTAAATGTATTAAACTAGATAGGCTATTCCTAAGAATTATTAAAAAATTTAAGAAGGATAAAATTTTCTGAAATTTCAAATATATCCAATATGGCTGCCATATATTAATTATCAATCATAAATATGCGATTCAGTCCTCTATTTATATAAGTAATATATTTAATTTTTAAATGATATTTAATATACTATATGTTTAATATAATATAAAAAGATAAATGACTTTATTATTTGAATGTATTTAGGATAATCAATAATTTAAAAAAATATCAACTCAATTGGAGTATTAATATTATTTAAAAAACACAGATTAAACAGAGAAATTTAAAATTTAAATATTGACGAAACATTTTTGCACTAAGTTAGGTTTAAAGTTCATGGTGTAAAACTCTTGCCTTAGGTTTTGTTAGGTATAGAGTTCTTGGTTTAAGGTTCTATTAGGCTTAGGTTATGTTAGGTTTAATATTCTTGTTTTAAAGTTCTTGGTGTTAGGTGTTTATTATATTATTAACAGATAAAAAAAAATAAATATTAATACGACCTACTTAGAGTTATGTTCAAAATTAATGGAGGACTGAATCGCATATTTATGATTGATAATGAATGTATGGCAGCCATATTGGATATATTTGAAAATTTCAGAAAATTTGTTCCTTCTTAAATTTTTTAGTAATTTTTAGGAATAGCCTTTTTAGTTTAATGCGTTTAATTTAATTTTAAGTTAGTTTTATCATCTTATTGCCGCCATATTGGATCCGCCATCTTAAATTTCTTCCTGGAACTTGTACTTATCAGAAATATTCAAAACTTCTCGGCATAAACTTCAAAATATTTCATTTTTCATAATTTTTTAGCATTTTACAGCCGCCATTGATTCCGCCATCTTGTAGGTTGGTCTATGACAATTTGGATATCAGATTCGTAATCAGCGACCTCAAAAACCCCCCGAGTAACAAGAGTTATGTAAATTGGATTAAAAAAAATTTTTCTATTAAGATTTAAATAAAAAATATACATTTTGGTTAAGCTCAATAATTTTGGTTAGCATAATTCAAAAATCGGCTCTCTTACGTTTTTTTTAAATTAAATAATAAGTATATAAAAAAATATCCCAATCGGTTGCGAAGTGCTTCAGATAATTTTGAAGGAAAAAATTACAATTCGTGCCACTGTGCGCCGTATGAAATAGATATTTACGTGACAATTATTTATATTTTCATTCAATTTCTCTTCTAACAATAATTCCAATTCATAAAATGTTTATATGTGTGTCCCATGTCAAGTTTGTGTCTTTATATGATGTAGTGCGCGTCGAATTTTATTTTTTTTCGAAGTGTTGCACCAACTTTTTTCTAACGCAACTTTTATGAGAAATAGTGCATATCAAGTATTATAACATATATTATTTCAGTGATTGTAAGTCACAGAGAACACGGAAATATTAATTGTTATATTTTTTATTTATTTTTTAATGATGTGCGTAATTATTCTAAAAATTCAAAAAAAAATATAAAATATACTCTTTAAGGTTACCTGAAACCTCCCGTTGGATTTACCTCTCTAGCTCAATTAATTTTCGAGATATGTTTCTTTGAACGATAGTCATGCATGCGCTCATTTTTTTTTCCATATCTCAAGGTCAAAGCGGATTACGGCGGCAAAACACATATAAATCGCGTTCATACATCAAGTCGATATTAAAACATAAGTTTCGATATAGATTGCCATTTGGGGGCCGACTCGTCATGCTTATCCGGCTAAACCCTTTTATACCCGGAGTGTATATTTCCGATTATGAATTGGAAACGGACGATGCGCGCGATGATGAAGGAGGCAATAGTCTTGAATGTGATGTTCTGTCATGTACTTAAAAACAGACATTTTTACGAATAGTATTCTCTTCCTTATATCCTGTTTTAAGGAACATGAATTTCGAATCCTTGCGAGGATAGGTTAATTTTTGATAAGGATATAAAATGGGCAAATTATGACTATGAAACCACTCCCACTCAATATACAAATTAGAAAATAAAAGTAATCAATTTTTCACCCTCTGAGGTTGTTAAAATTCACTCTTACCATTGTCCTTGATGAGCATCCTCCAAAACGAAAGATAAAAGTATTTAACAAGACAAATAAAAGAAACAATTTTACACCCCCTGACAGGGTAGATTCTACCCCCGAGGGCGGTTGCGGTCTATCACCTTTCACCATTCTGTTAGATCCCCATAAAAAAACAAAAAATTCTTGCAAAAATAGTCGATGCCAAGCTGTCATATGAGAAATAAGCAAAAAGGGGTGGTTTTTGGCTGTTGTTTGGCGCATGACCAAACACTTTTTTCACCCTGTTGTTCGTATTCAGCAACTTCGAAAACGGGGGGGAAATAGGTTTCATAACTTTAGC
This sequence comes from Rutpela maculata, assembly GCA_936432065.2. Classification (NCBI taxonomy): domain Eukaryota; kingdom Metazoa; phylum Arthropoda; class Insecta; order Coleoptera; family Cerambycidae; genus Rutpela; species Rutpela maculata. Next base: position 206,163,140 of record OW386286.2, on the reverse strand, counting down.
ACGATTTTGCATAATTTCCGACTCCTTACTTCTACTATTAAGTACTTATTTTTATAATTTTAAAGAAGCTACTATAAGGTATTATAATAACAACGACCGGCTCTTACAAACCACGATAAGGCCCAGCGACAAAACAAAAGAGATATAAAAAATTTGAGAAATTGTTTTTTTTTTCCATAAACCAGTGACTAAAAAAATGCGCATCAAAAAAATATTCATATTGCATTTCCATTTAAAAGGTTTCAAGCAATCTTAAGCAAAATACTTACTAATTTCCCTCCGCAGATGGCTGATACATGCTTTTAAAATTACTAACTACATCGTCATCATTCTCAAACTCAATTTCATCAGGTTCATCGTCAAACTTGACAACACTTTGACCTGGTTTATATTTTCGGTTCAATGTGGTTTCAACATTCAATTCTTGAACCAAATTAGTTTCATTTTCAGTTGTTTTGGTGATTGTATACCACTGAAAATAAAGGAGCAGAATTTTTGTTCACTTAATTATGTAAGTTTTCTATTCAACTTTTTTTTTACCTTCCTTTAACATTTTGAAACTTTAGGAAATCGTATGGAATATTCGCGTCTTCGAACACGACATCAATGGTAATTAATTAGATCTTCAATAACAATCAGATAGTTTATCATAAGTTTGTTTCTATATCATTAGTAGTGTTTATACTTCGTCACAGCTTGGAATGAAGACACTCAAATGTAACTGAACTAAATAGATAAAACAAAATAAAAAGTTTACCACTTTAAAATATTTCCTACGGTTTAATTATTTTTTGGTTGGGTACACCGGAACTCGGAATGGCCCATATCCCCATGGTGGGTTTACTACTTATTTTGGTGCAGTGCACAATCAGCTCGTAGAAGCTGATTTTCTACTGAATAGGTTTTCCTACAGGTTGAGTTTGCAAATGCTTGACAACGTAACCATCGCATGGTCTTCTTCGAAGTTAATTCTGCTTGAATGAGTTTTTCATTTATATACGACGCGCCGCAAGGTGCGAAATTCCTAGAAATCGAAACCAAAACCTAAAACGTGAAAGTTGGAACTTATTGGAATAAATTCAAGTAAGAAATGCGTAAATCACCTGCTTTTGACCCTCGAGAGTTAATAAGAAGAGAATTCAGAGAGAATTCAAGAACCTTTAAATAATTGGTTTTGTGTTGTGTTCCTGAAAACTTTTTGTTTTTTTTTATTTATTTATTTAACGTTGGCCTATTTCCGCTACCAAGGCCTATCACCGACGCTAGGAGACGAACTATCCCCAATCTGGAAATTTTGCCGAACCACTTCGATGTCGTAGAGCAGGGATCTTTTACTTTCCTAACATTTAATAGACAAAGGAACGACTTCTTTACATCCCCTACGAAGGATGGTATATCTACTACGTAATCCTCGTCTCAAATTACATAGCTGACATTCAAGCCACTAGAAGGTAGGACGAGACAGCCATATTTCCCTAGATGGATTGCTCATCCAAGTACTAACTGCGATGAACGTTGCTTCAATGTAAATATCAAAATACATGCACAGTCAAGACTACGCTCACCTCAACTTTTTAGTTTAGTAAATTAGTATGTTTAGTAAATTAGTATGGAACCGATACCTTGAGAAGTGCAATATATTTTGGTCATACAATTATTTAGGTTTTATCGTTCTAATGGATGTTTATACGAGTTATTTAAAACTCTCTACTTAGGGTAATATTTTCCAATTTCTTCTTAGCATTTCGTTATCTGCCAAAACAGATCTAGTTGCACATTTTTAAAGACATCTGCTCTAATCAAAACTTCTTTCTGATACCCGCGTTTTCTATTTTAGTTGCATTTTATAATAAGACTTCATTTAGTTCTTCAGTTAATTTTCAATTTTAAAATATAAAAGACATTTTAACTGAATAAAAAGGAAAATTGACTATTATTGTTTCAATTTCTAATGAACTAATTATAAAAAAAAGTATGAGCATTTATGAAAAAGGTAAAAAGAGCAACTGAAAGTATGGAATTTGTCAAAATAAATTAACAAACATGTTAAATTAATCAAAATGGAATGAAGTATAGAGTAAAAAAATTAAATGAAATTAAAGTCTGAAACATAATTTATTGGGTCACCGGGTACAACGAATAGCTAACGTATACTGCAATATATTACAAACGATAAAGTAAACCATGAATGCCACGGATGCGTGGCTCTCGTCTTCAGCTTCCCTGAATATGCGGACTCAACGATTAGGCGGTTCCGGTCCCTGCATGCCCCGCAGAGAGACCGTCTCCAAGAAGTGATGCTAACATTCGGCCTTTCCTGACCCAAGAGTGCACCAACTTTTCAAGTCTAGGGAACTGAAACTCAAATTGTTTTCATTAGAAATTCTAGATGTCGTCTCAGTAACACAATTATTACAAAAAAACACAAACAAAGCAAAGAAATAATGAGAAGACATATGAAACTTAAAGTTCTGTAACTTTGTAGTCTAGAGCAGTCTCCCACAGTCTATCCTAGTCTGTAATTAAACAACAAGTAGTAATTATAATTAAAATAAAATAAATAAAATAAAGTTTAACTGATGAACTGTCTGAAACTGTAAACTTTTACTGCTTCAGTGATAACTTAGTATAATAGTCATCTAGTACCCTGCTAGCAATGTGACATTAGTGATCACAGGAAATATGTCTGCCCGGTAGCGCTACTATCACCTCAAGTAAGAGAACTTTTCAGTAGGTAGCATCTTCTCTTGTAACCTCCCTGTCCGATGACTTTACCAGCATCATTTTCTGTTCTCTTTCTATACCATCATTCACTTACCACGTTATCTACGCTAACTATATTCACATAGCCCTTTAGAATTAGTTTATGCGCAAATGCAGCTTCGTGCAGAAGGTAAAATCAGACGCCGCCTGTATTATAGACTGGCGGTACATGACCAGTCAGGTGCAACGTTTTTAAAATGCATGCCAATCATATATATGAATGAAATTACCATGAATATGCCAGAAATGCAAATTTTAGGCAGTCGTCGCATGCACAAGGGGGTGCAAATCGGTTTTTTTTGTGTCTTTTTTTTGGGTTTTATTTTTTATTTTTTTTAATGGATGCCAATAGTGCCAAACGAAAAGCCTTCAAAAAAAATCCAAAATCAAAATCATCCAAAATCAAGAGCACCAAAAAATTTTACGATTTAATGTGCACATTAACAGTTGTTTTGAGCGCGGAAACTGCATGCCAATGAATTTCTGCTGGATTTTTTTTCACGGCTTTTCGTTTGGCACTATTGGCATCCATTAAAAAAAATAAAAAAATAAAACCCAAAAAAAAGACACAAAAAAAACCGATTTGCACCCCCTTGTGCACGCGACGACTGCCTAAAATTTGCATTTCTGGCATATTCATGGTAATTTCATTAATATATATGATTGGCATGCATTTTAAAAACGTTGCACCTGACTGGTCATGTACCGCCAGTCTATTATAAAAGACGTAGTGTTTTCTACTCTGTAAAATAGAAATAGGCCTACGGTGAAAATTGTTATCTTATTTCTGCATATTCTGCTTGTTGTAAATTAGAATAAACTAAGTAACTTGAGGTTTTGACAGTTAGAAAAATATATATAGAATTAAGCAGCTTGTTAACAATAGATATTTTTGTAATAATTTTAATAAAATGTGGTTGTTCCAAAGTAGAGAATACACTGTTTGTTATGTCTATATAAACTATTATGTTCATCTCTAACCATGTAAGATCTAGGACATTCTAACTTGTTCTCTACTCGTACTGGAACCCATACAAGAAAAATAATGTTCCATTTCAATGGTTATTAGTTCAGTTTTGGATAAAATTAAGAGTATACTAATTAGTGAACCGGTGTTGGGGAATTTTGATTCAAGGAAAGAAATAACTATACAAGCAGATGCGTCCCAAAATGGGTAGGATGCGCTTTGCTGTCCTGCCTCGAGAAGTTTAACAAATGCTGAGAAAAATTACTCCCAGATAGAAAAGAGCTCCTTGGTCTGGTATATAGTAGTTCCTAAAGTTTTAATACGTGACATGCTTAAATTATTACATGAGAATCACATGGGTATCACAAAAACAACAAGAGCCAAAGTAAATTTGTATTGTCCTAATATGCATCACGATATTGAAAAAATGATTAGAGTATATACAATTGGTGAGAAATTTAGAAATAATAATTGTAAATTGATTCCGCATAGTGTCCCGGGCAGACCTTTTGAAAAAATTGCTAGCGACGTATTCGATTTTGGTGGTAAGTCATACATGGTGGTTGCAGACTATTATTCAAGATGGTTAGAGGTTTTGTCATTACTAAATAAAACAGCTGGTAATGTAATTGAAAACTTAAAAAAATATATTTTCATCACATGGCATACCAAACCAATTTGTCTTAGATAATATGCCACATAATTCTTATGCTTTTAAACAGTTTGCACAAGAATGGGGATTTACACTGACAACTAGTAGTCCTCATTATAAAAAAATCTAATTGTCTTGCTGAAAAAATGATAGGTATAGCAAAAACTTCTTGAAAGAATCAGACGATATTCAGTTAAGCTTAGTACGCCAGATTCTGGGTTGAATTTAACACCCATTCAAATGTTGATGGATAGAATGCTGAAATCTAATCTCCCTATGAGTGGCAACAGAATGGTTCGTAAAAGTTACAGTAACCTTTATTGAAACAAGAAATTGAAAATAAAAGGAAGTTTAATAAAATATTTCATGAAAACGCCGCGAAAACTGGATTAGATTTTCAAGAGTGGGATAATGTGATGTTACGAAAGAAAGATGTATGGGTTCCAGCAAGAGTAGAGAGCAAGTCCTAAATCTTACATGGTTAGAGATGAACATAATAGTTTATATAGACGTAACAGTGTATTCTTGAGAAAATCGTAAAAAAGTATTTGTAAATTTAAAAGAGAGGAGATGTTGTAAATTAGTATAAACTAAGTAGCTTCGGATTTTGACAGTTAGAAATATATATAAATATATATATATATATATATATATATATATATATATATATATATATATATATATATATATATATATATATATATATAATTAAGGAGCTTGCTGACTAAAGTACGAATCGTTATCGTACTGCCTGAAAGTATTACCCGTAGTGGCAGAAGCCAAATGAGCAAAATTTCAATACAATATTAGAAACAGTGCAAAAGAGAACAAATACAGAATCGGAAAGTGTTTGTTTTGATATAACAACGATTTAACCGACCGCCCACAATTAAGACATCTACCAGTACTAAAGCAGAGGCAAACAATGACACGCTCATCAATAGAATCATGTACATGAATTGCTTGCTTCGCTCTCGCTTGCCGCTCTCACTTGCTCTTATTGCTATACCAAAAGCAAAACTTTCCGATTCTGTATAGTGTGTCCTAATTGCGCGGTTATTATTGAGGCCAATAAAAGGTGTTGCCCGAATAACATCACCATTACCGAAACAAAAGCAGCGTGTACTAAATCATACTATTGGGCGTGTATTTGAACCACAACAGGACGTCTTTTCTGCTATAACGCAAGAGGAATTGACAAATCTGTATTCAAGTATAAAATAGTGCTTCGATGGAAGTTCAAGAATGAATAAATACAAACAAACATCTGAAGATAATTCGAGTTCTCATACCAATATCTTTTTAATATACCTTATATAGTTGTTTATAGATTTACTAAGCACTTAAAAATGTCGGCGCCTTTGACCATAAAACACGCCGCACCGCACCGCCAAAGACGCCGACATTTTTTACACGCTTAACAAGTGTGTAGTCAACTTTACCTATTCAGTTAATATCTAGAAAACTCGATTAAAAAAAAAAAAAGAAAACTGTTTTATGGTAAAAGTCTCGCTCCTTATCTTCAAGATTTTGTAGACCGATCAGAATACAATGTGTACATGAAACAATAGTCACCTTGAGAGAAACTGAACATGTGGAAAACAAACTCGTATCTTAATTCAAAGTATAATAACTTTAATACAACATTAACCATTGCTACCTATGATTAATGGAAAGGTGCAATGCAGTATTTGAAAATACATCAACACAACTCAAGCAGCATTCAAAGTGATGGGAACTGGCATCTGAGGCATCGGAACTTTAATATAGTAGGAATGACATAACTGTTACTAAATTTGTGACTTTAAGGTAATATTCACTTTGTGATATGCATTTGTAATGACAATTATGTAGATTCTACTGAATTCAGGCATTGTGTAGTTATAACACTTTCAAGTAACTGCTGCAGAATCTGCAACGTCGCGGATACTACTCTGCATTACTTTAAAGCATACTCAACTGCAAAGTGAAAATTGGTACTAATGCCGACCGCACAGCATTACCAAAGGACCACTTCAAAGTAACGATAACTTCAAGTGTGCAATTTTAAGTCCCTGGTACGTTGTTGAGAAATTTTCTGGAACTTCAAAGTTGTCTAACTTATTAGTGACATCTTGAGTAAAAGTGAAGTTATTTCTACGAACATGAGGGCTCTGAAGTTATTTTTACTGCTCCCCACTAATTGAAAATGACTATAAAGTTACATATACCTTGAAAACCTATTATAAAGTAATATTAACTTTTAAGACAATTTATATAATTATTGACATTGAATAAAATGGCGGCATCTGAAATGCTCTGTAAAAGCGTTTATTGGCACTCATCCACGTTTCATAGAAAACTGAAGAAACACTTAAACAGTATAGTGGAAAGAGTGATTCTTCAGAATATAATGCACACATGAAAGATTATTTCGCCACAGCAAAACCATCATTTTTGGCAACAAGAAGTGCAAAAGTGTTCCCATCAACACAAGAAGAGTAATCGAAAACTATAACAGTTTGTAGTGATATTAATGATACTGTGTACTGCACGAACGTTACAACTTGTCTTTAAAACACAGATTGACCAATAGTTCAGTTAGTGATTCACTGAGCATATTAAATGAATTTGCCGATTAAAAACTCCAAATTTGATAAATATTGTGTCGATGGGAACGGACAATATCGGTATAACGGCATAAGACATTGTTTGTGTACACTGCGCGGCTTATAATATATGGTACAGCACTTGTGAACTGAAAACCGTTAACTAAATTTATTGGTAGATTGTGATGTTCTCTCAAGCCTCTGAATATTACTCAACTGTGACCAGTCTAGTCTTCTTTGCATTGATAAAATCGAAGTGTACTATTACGAGCAGTGTACAATAAACTGAACTGAATGAAATTAAATATAAACTGATCACTAAAATATGAAAACTTATGTATTTCTTCCATTATTATTATTACACACCTTACGTTAATAAATACATTTGCAAGACATACATTGTACAACATCGTTTTCAGTAAAAAAACAAATATTTTATTTGCACAAGTTTATTAACAACTTCATAATATTAGATAATAAAAGGTACTTTATTGTAAAAGTATAATAATTATTTTTAATCCACATCACACACAGTGACACTTTAACAGTTATTACCGTGTTGCCAGTTCAAAAAAAAAATTACCTATCTCGTATCTGCCAATTGTACCAACATGAAAATAGTTGGTAGCAATAGTTACCAAGATCTTATAGCGTCATTGTTCCCATTTCCTACATCTAGGTAAATATAACTACACAGTGAAATTGTTGTAGTTCCCGTCACCACTTTTAAAGTAGCAACAACGTTGGTGGCATCTGCTACTTTGTGGAAAATGTCACTTGTAGGGAAATAATTTTGATTTTTGCCACCTCTAATATGTGACAAATACTTTGCTGACATATATACCACTACAAAGTGACTGCAATTAAAATCCCTATGTTTCTGTTGTTGAATGAAGACGCCATATTGACACAGATAAAAATATAATTCAATATATATTTTTTTATTATTATAGTCATTTGCATATTTTTGTTATAAACAGATTATTACTTTATAATATATAAAATTAAAAAAAAAACGTTTTCCATAAAAAAATTTTGCAGTTTTGCTTGTACACATAATTTTTGCAAAAATTTTTTTTTTCCGAAAAGCGGGCGTCTTTTTTATCGAAGCATCATGATAACATTTTACAGAAAACAAGTGGCGGTTTTAATATCCACACCCAGGGTAAATGCAAAACATCATGATTTATAATGCTATGCATGTTGTATATAATCACCTTAACTTGGACCTTGGACATATTATGTGCTCAAACTCAATAAGTCATTAATTTGCTATTCGAATAACAGAGAGCCAAATATATAGTTTGCGCTCTCATTCCGGTCAGCTGAGCTGTTCCAAAAGTTAGTCATTTCTACTACTTGGTTGCATCCCGTTTACGTAATAACCTAGTCCTCAACACGGTAACGGTAGAAGTACCGCTACGTAATTATTATTCCCCATTTTGGTGAATGCTTAGTAGAAGAATGATTCCCATTACGTAACAATCCTTAGTTGCGGCAACCTTTAAGTTCCACTAATGGTAACTACTACGTAGAAACTACTGAAATTGCTGCTTGGGAACTTACTTGTGTGGTACGACTTCAAGAGCTTTTAATAAAATCGATGCGATTCTGAAAATTGACAAATCTACATTACGATTTGGACTCTTTTCTCTTCATGCATGGATGAGATTTTTTTAATATACTCTTCATTTATCCATTAAATTGTTATAGGCCATCTTGAGGAGATAAAATGAAGCAGTTGAAAAGAGGAAAAAAATCTAAGCAGAATTTACATTGAAATAAAATTTCTTGGTCAACAAACCGAAACCAATTACTTATGGTATTATAAATGATGGCAATACGACTTGGTGATTTTTCGAAAATGCATACATCTTCGGAAATTACTGTAGTGGATAAGGAATAAAAACACATTTTCTCATTACACTTTTAACAATAACAAGGATTTACACCAGAATATTTCTCTATTCAATTTATATTTTATCTAGACACAACAGAGAAGTTCGTTGAACATGTCCGTGGTATGAAATATCAGCGCATGCAATACTATCAACTCTACAACTTGGCGGCAAAGCACAAAAACAATTAATTAAGAATATCAAGAGATGTCAACGTCATTCCCGAAAATTTTCAAGGACGATGAATATGAAAGAAAAAATTACTATCATGATATTCTGCAGCTTTTAAATACATGAGATATAACTGAGAGTGATTCTGAGTAAGTACTATTTTCTAACCAGTGCTAACTGTTTTTCTTTTATTTTCTCCTTCATATTTTCATTTATTTTGTCGATACAGTTAAGCAACAAAGTTAGATATTCGATAACAGGTATGTTACTGCAACATTACTGAAACACCGAAAATGGAACTGAGTGATATTCATTTGGTTTAATTTATTATAATTTATGATTTTATAAACATATTGTGATTATTAATATCAATAATTTATTAAAAGTCTAAAAATAAATGTCTTGGTCATGTTTTTCTAATTTTTCACCTGTGTGGCATTGTCAAAAGATGTGGATTGATGTTTTGGCATTTTACCTGTTATTTTAACCTCCTCACAAAATTGCGGGAGGTTACTAAAATTGATCCAAAATCGAAAATTGAGATAGTATCAAATCTTTACGTTTTGAGGTTCAAAAAAGTGGTTTTTGAAAAATGTCTGCGTGTGTGTATGTGTGTATGTTAACATGATAGCGGTGAAACTACTGAACGGATTTGGATGAAACTTTGCATGAGAGTTTCTTCAGTGCTCCAGAAGAGAAGATTTTGGTTGAGATTGGATTGCGTTTAGTGCCGTTTTGGCATATCAAGTTTATTTCATGATTACTTACGATCTGTAACCGAACCATTGAAAAGCAGTAAATATTCCGATTTCAACGATATATCACACTTACACCATTTCGATTTGGTTTCTGTGAAAAAAAAATAAAAAACAGTCACGTTTTTTGCGTAAGATATATTCTCTAGTCTAACCTAACGTTCGGTAGACTAGTGTGTTAAAGCATGCAGACGTGATGATATGCAAGGTCTACTCCATGTCCAGGAGTCTGTATCTGCTCCTGGTGCGTGGTAACTGACTCAACAGGATCAATAAAAAGTTGTTGTATAAGATGGTAATCAGGCCAGCTGTTGTGGTGCAGCATCCCGGCCACGACAATGCGAAAACTAAAAGTCCTAGAACACAAAAGTATGCGCCTCATTTCAGACTGAGGTAGGTGCACCTCCCTCAGAGACCTCTATGCACGTTGCCACGACATAACGCCATAAGCAGACTACGTCCACGAAATGTCTCAAAAATTCTACCACTTCAAACTGGTCGGTAGCCCGCTTACCCGCAGTATTACCCGAATCAGAGAAAATAATACCATACTTTTTTATATAAAACACCCCCTACCCTAAAAGGCGTTGCCCATCTTCCGGCAGCTCCCCTAGCCACACTTCCTTCTATGACAACTTACCTCTACCCCTTATTCTCGTCTTTTCACAATTTTAAATCTTTCCAATCCAATCTAAATTGTATCATTGATCGAATATTCTTTAATTCTTTAGGCATACTTCAATTATTTTACCTTATCAGTTTGTAAATTAAATTATATAAACTATGGCAGTTGAAATAAATATACTTCTCTATTTATCTATTATGTCGTATCGGACTATGATGGTCTTTATAAAAAAAACTATGCTTTATTTTTATCTACCATCGGCCCCTGAAGTATTGACCTGTAATTATGAACCGCCCTGTGTAATTACGACCATTTTCTTAGCTAATTATATAGTATGTATTCTACGTATTAATTATGCTCATTACTCGATAGTTATTACTATAAAAGGCCTTTATTCCAACAAATATCACTGTGAAAATAAACAGTGCGCAAATATCAACTGCTCTCATATTCTGTTGTAGTTGCTCTCCTAATTTTTGAGGAATAAAGTTCAGGATGCTGAAACTTCTGTATTTTAGTTCGTGAAGGGAACATAGTTCACATATGCCAACATATGCAATGCATATTTAATGAACTTTGGTACAGCTAACTGTGCACCAGTAACTGCTTACTCCAATGTCACTCTTTAATGGGCAACTTGTTGTGATAATCAGCGTAATCCAACAGAATATTGGACATAGAACGTAATTTTAAATGAATTATTATTATTAATTATCACCAAACTACACTACTAAAAACAATATTCATATTTCTAAAAATCTTGACTTTTGGTATACGTTTATTGTAAACCATGGAGATACACGGTGGCCTACAACCAAATTTAAATCAAAGTTTTTTCCACTCGGAATTTTTTTTTCTAACACATTCTTGGATGTATATAAAACCAATTTCCACGATATTTAAAATCATTCATCGCAGAAATTTTTTTTTTATAAGTATTTTACTTTTTTTGTTTAATGACACAGCCACACAAAAAAAAGTGGTCTAGCCTGCGGACCAGGCTAGTGTGTCCTTGTGTATTTGTACCCGTTGAAACCGAATCCGAAGTCAGAATTGTCAGATTGGCTCGTTTTTTACCCCTAACCCCAAAGAAATACCTCCCAAAAAAATGATCTGTCCGGCGGATCATACTAGTGTATCCTTATGTATTTGGACCCTCTGTAACAGAATCCGAAGTCAGAATTGTTAGATTGGCTCGTTTTTCAGTATTTAAGACCAATGTATCCTTACCAAATACATAAAGGATACACTGGTATGGTCCGCCGGACGGTGTTGGATAGTGTTTTTTTGAGGTTAAGGGTGAAAAATGAGCCAATCTGACAATTCTGACTTCGTACTCGGTTTTAGCGGGTCGAAATACATAAGGATATACTGGTGTGGTTCGCAGGTCAGACCAATTTTTTTGTTTTGGGTGTGTTTTTTGGGGTCAGAGGTGGAAGCCGAGCAAATCTGACAATGGGCTAGTAGACAATAACGAAAACGACAATATTAATAATATAGTATTATACTATGACTCTCCAAAATGTTATAAATATAATTTCAAAGTAATTTTACCGACTAGTATTGGTTTTATTGAAAAATGACTGCTTAAAATCAGAGTGGATTCAAAATAAGGTAGTTTTCCGGATATCTCGTGACGTAATAGCGTAATAACCTCTAAAACAGAGACATTTTACATTTGACACTAACTAGCTACATTGCCACATTTCTAAAAAAGAATGGGCACTACTGCTCACAGTGTGCTTGAAGGTGGAAGAATCATGATGAAAATGAGTCCAAAATCGGTTTGCCCAGGCTGATTCTACATTTAAAGTAGACTCAAAATTTATGAAATTTAAAATCGTAGCTGATCCCTTTCGCGTTTTATCCACATTTTTGGATTTTAACCCTTTGTAATACAGTAACTCGTATACATCAACTTTTTCTTCAAGCACTTAGCACTTTTAGAAATAAAACTATCGGAAATAAGTTTATTATATCTTGTAAATACAGTTCTTTAATTAAAAAAACTTAGTGAAAAATTGATTAAAAAATTTATATTTGAGGACTTTGATCTAAAAAATGAAAAGTATCCTTTAAGTATATGTACAACTTGTTCTCTCACACTACTTGATGCTAACAAGGGTAAATTTCAAAGACCATTTCAGAAAATGCGTAATTATACAGATGTCATATTACTAAAGGATACTCGTACATCACAAAATACTGTTATATATGTTTGACTGGTCGTTTCAAAGGCCACGTTAAAATTGATAAAGGTAAAGGACATAAAAGAGATTTAGAAAACAAAATTGATGTTTCTACGGGACTTTATGGGCGTTCAGCAATAGATAGCATGCCGATTTCGTCTATAGATGAGAGTAAAGATACTAGAAATTTGTTGTGTGGTGATTGTTTTTAAGAGATTGGAAGGGGTAAAAGTCACATTTGTAAAAATAGCAAATAAAATGTATTAAAAATTGTAGAAAAGATCACTGAAAAAAATCAAAATCAAATTCTAAGTACTATTATTAAAAAAAGGTTCAATCTGCTAGTCTTACAACTAAGAAAAATGAAAATTTTAGTTTTAATGTTGGTGGTCGGGAGACAAAAGTTGTTTTAAATCCGAGTATTAAAAAAAGTGTTTCATTTGATGAAGAGAGCTTAGATAACTTTAGGATAAATTTATGAGTTTCAGGTAATCATATGAGAAAAATAACTAATTTTGTAAGATGTAACGTAGGTAGAAAGTCTATTCCATCGAACTATACAAAGCATTTATCAGATAAATCTAAAGTTTTAGATAATGTATACAAACACGGTATATACGATTTTGATTGTGAAAACGACTCGAGTAAATAAAAACATCCTCGACCTGTCGTTTATGCAGACGCTGAAGAACTCCTCGATGCAGTTATTGAACATCGAAAATTGCAAGGAAATGTTATTTTTAGTACCTAATGGAATATTGTCGAGTAAGTTTTTTTAATTAAAGAACTATATTTACAAGATATAATAAACTTATTTACGATACTTTTATTTCTAAAAGTGCTAAGTGCTCGAAGAAAAAGTTGATGTATACGAGTTACTGTATTGCAAAGGGTTAAAATCCAAAAATGTGGATAAAACACGAAAGGGATCAGCTACGATTTTAAATTTCATACATTTTGAATCTACTTTTAATGTAGAATCAGACTGCGCAAACCGATTTTGGACTCATTTTTATCATAATTTTTCCACCTTCAAGCACACTGTGAAATAAATTTTAATATTAATTTTTAACACTGCTTCAAATACCCAGCAAGTAAATATTATATATATTTTTAAGGCTTATTGATAACTTGCTAATACAGAATTGTAATATTACAGAGGATTCCGTATAGCAGTACAGAATATCTTACATTATTTATCGAAATATGGCAACGTAGCACTCGTTCCTCTGTTCAAGCACAAATTAGAATCTGGTGATTACGCTATTACATCATAGCCAATAGAATAGCCCGAAAATTTGCGGCAATATCTAACTTCATGATTCTTTTTACTATAAGGCATTATTTTAAAAATAAAATAAAAAATACTGTTTTTATGTGTAGATGTTAATAAAATTATTAAAAAAAAATGTATACTTGCCCATTCTGTCTTCAGATTCTGTTTCAGAGGGTGGAAATACATAAGAATACACTGATATGGTCCGCCTTTGGGGGAGGGGTGTTTTTTGGGGTTAGGAGTGAAGAATGAGATAATCTGATAATTCTGACTTCGGATTCGGTTTCAGCGGGTCCAAATACATAAGGTCACACTGGTCTGGTCCGCAGGCTAGACCACTTTTTTGTGTGGCTGTGTCATTAAACAAAAAAAGTAAAATACTTGTAAAAAAAAATTCTGTGATAAATTATTTTTTCTACAACATGTTTGCGCATTAATGTCAGTGTCTAAAATGAGACATTTTTTCAATGACATTATTTTTTTTTATGTTACCATGACACCGTGCGCAAAATATTTTGTGCATTAGGGTGCAAAATATTTTGCACATCACGAAAAAACTTTCGTTCTCGATCACCAAAGTAGTATTTTGCACCCTAGATACAAAAATAACTATTAAATATCGTGGAAATTGGTTTTATATACATCCAAAAATGTGTAAAAAAAATCCGAGTGGCCAACTTTGATTTAAATTTGGTTGTAGGCTACCGTGGGTGATATTTGTGTTATTTGAAACATTAAAAAATGTTCAGTATAAACAAAACCAGAAAAATAAAGGTCAATATTTCTAATTTATTTATTTAGTCGAACAAGAATTAGTCAATAAAATTATTCATTGTTAATTTGCCCATTGTTATTATTTTGTATTACCTCTATCTCTATTAGCGCCTCGACGATGTCTTCCTATATTTAAAATTAAGTTCAGGATCAACGGTGTACACAACGTGCCCTAAAATATTAGGAAAAAGGTCCCAGGAGGGCCCTATATAATAGGGCATTTAGTCAAATCAAATTTTCAATAAATATGTTAATATTATAACAGATCTAATCAATTTAAAGTTACGCTGAAAGAAATATATCGATTGAGTGAATAATAACAGAAATATTAAAGTCTAAAGTTCGTCCTGGCCCTGGATATGCAGAGCGGTCTAAGTGACGTCATATCAGTCGAATCTATGGCGGTTATAAATAAGAAAGCAAGCCAATGGTTTTTTTTTAGATCTTAATTTTATTAAATATGATTTTTTTTAAATTTGCCATATGTAGACGTATTAATGGTCATGAAATGTTTCGATAAAAATAAAGATTATATCAGTGCGGGGTTACGAGGCGTATAATGAAAAATGTAAGTTAGGTATTATATGCCTCAAAATTTAGGCACAGTCATATAATTTTTATTGTTTGCCGTGCTAAAAATTTGTTTTTGAAAACAATACATTAATAGAAAAAATAATTTTCGTTTTCAAATTATTTTATCTCATTTTATCTTTCACAAATATTGTGATATGAAAACTAAGATTGATGTTTTTTCAATTTTTTTAAAATTATACTACAAAACGAGCTTGAAATAAATTATATTTATGTATAGAATGGTCAAGTATTCTTCTCTATCAAATAGTTTTTTAGATATAGCGCCAACAAACGGACGAACAAACAGACACACTGAAGAAGTGATTTTTTTTCATAAATCTTCCCTTCGGTATGCGAGGGAACTAAAAATATTTTCCCGAATTTTTGTGATTGGTTATACCATCGTTCTTTATTTCAGAGTATGTCCAACTTAACTTTGAAACTATGCAATATCCTACTTACAACGTTATTTATTATCGCTTAATTTGCGAAGCCAAACACGACACGTATACAACGTCATTTTCAAGCTAGTATAGTAAACACTTGCTTAATTAATAGCATACTTACGTTAAAATAACCTTCCCAACAATAGTGCTTTCCTTTAGCAGATGCGAAGGTAGCCCTTCGCATAGCTCATTGCCATAACTTTCGGGCTTCACTTAGTAGTGCATCTGGTGTAGTTACTGCAGCATTTTTGCATTTCGGAACAATGCAATATTTATACTGTCCTTTTTCCTCATTCACTCATTTTTCACAAGCTCTCATAAAACTACCATTCGCAAATAGAACCAATAGGCAACTTTACTACAGCACATTATCGACGTTGTTGCCAGTCGCTGAACTGTGAATCGACTGGTATGACGTCAGGTTTGACAATGTCGATGTTTTGTGATGCGCTACATTTAATACATTATTTGAGTGAGAAGCCATTGAACATAAATTTTCAAAATATGGAATAAAATAGAAATCTTAAATGAGCCACTTATAAAATTTTTAAGGAATAATATGAGCGGAGACTACGTACGCTCCCTTGTGATAATAGGCATTGTATCTGAAAGAGCAGAATTAATTTATAATTTTGCTAAAAATTGTTATATTAAAATAATTATATTATGTAGTTATTATATATATCATTGTTGTATAATATCTTTGATTATCGACCATTGCATGTCTATGGAAGTCTTCAATAAGTCTAGCAAGGATATTAAAAAATCGATTAGATTTTTATGTAAGTCTGCGAAGCCACACACATTTTCCTAATGCTTACAGTCATTATACACATGACCAAATTATTTTCTCTTGGTAAATAAATTACCTACAATACTATGTACTTGACCTATCCATCATATCATATCAAATATCGTCAGGTAAACTTAATCTATATTTAAACCCCATGCAAACACAACTGGATGATTATGCAAACAAAAATAATAACGATAGTATACATTCAGTTTAAAGTTTGTATATTATGTATTTAATGCGTTTGCATTATTTAAAATCAATATTACATAAATATCTCGCACCTCTTCCGCCTCCGTAATATATAAACAGTATTTATCTGATGATAACATAAGATAGAGGTAATAAGAATCATGTTGTCGTCTCATCGACAACCGATCTGAACTAGTGTGAAGCTCGCTAGGAAAATCATTAATTATGAGAAAAATACTAGTGCCAAAAATAAAAATGAGGAATGTTCTATTACACAAATTTATTGACTAGATTTTTTCTACAATTACAGACAATATAATTAATCATTTGCCAGCCATAAATGAGGATGCATTAAATTTTTTAAATAATATATGTTCCATCTACAATTCTCGTTCTCTCTTGACAGACCGACAGACAGAAATTTTTTTTGCTCAAACTTGACATTTTAAGTCTATTTGAACAATAAAAATCTTCAATTACTTCCACGTCCAGTGGAAGTATAGTAACGACAAAAAAATTTTTAAAAATTTTTATTGTTCAAATAGGCTTAGAATGTCACGAAACGTCGAGATTTTAAGTTTGAGCAAAAAAAAATTTCTGTCTATCGGTCTGTCTGTCTGTCGGTCTGTCTGTCGGTCTGTCTGTCGGTCTGTCTGTCGGTCTGTCTGTCGGTCTGTCTATAACTTTTTTTGTGCGCACGTTTACTCTGGAACCGTTTGAGATATTGACTTGAAATTTAGTACACATGTGTACTTTAACGAGATCTAGTACTAGATTATATTTTCATCTTGTTCTGTCGAAGGGTTGGGGGGTAAATTGGGGTAAATTTGGGGAAAACAGGTAAATCAAGCAGGAGAGAGTCCATAAAATTGGTATTTAGTATATACAAGAGAAGCTGAGGTCTCAAAAAAAATTTTGGCATTATCCACCCCCATTACCACCCCCACCCCATTATTAACGGGGATGAAAAAAATTGTGATTTAGAGTGTGTACAAGAGCCGGAAACCTCAAAATGTTTTTACTTCATCCACCCCCACTACCACCCCCATCACCACCACCACCCCGTTACCGATGTGGGGTATCGTTTTATGGGTTTTTGGGGTAGAGGATTTCAAATATATTATTAAAATTCCATAAACAATCATTTCCACATACAAAATGTTTTCGTTGTGAGTGACTTAGATAAAAAATCTGGATGTGGAAGTAGTGATTCCTTGGGCAGCGGTTTTTTTTTGCGTTACTACATTTCCACTGGATGTGGAAGTAAAACTAACAAGAAATAAAATAAAATAAAATGAAAGATCGGTAATACTTTAAATATATGGATAAAGTATTGATATACTGCTACACATTCGCGCAAGTGGTAAAACAATATGAACTGATATTGATACATATATGCCCAATTTTTTTACCTGTACCTCTCTGGCTTGAGTATCCTTATTATAAAAATAAAAATAAGGTCATCAAATAATCACGTTTTGTAGTTTTTAAACGCACACATTTGAATAATGAATATTATTTCAAACATCTGTAACATTAAAGCAAACTGATTTCAAAGCAGGTTAACCAATATTGGATAAATATATATTTTCCAATATTTCAAAACCATTATTCGTCAATATGAATCAATACAAATATTAGTTGCAATATAACAAAAGTTTCTAAAATAACATAGCATAAATATAAATTTTTCGGTATTGTACGGCCATTGTTGGTTTATGTAGATAAATGGTAATATCTAAAACATGTTCTAAAATTGATTTCAGTACAGAATGAATACAATATTTTTAATACTTTAAAAGCAGTTTATGTTATTATTTATCGAAAAAAAAAACAATTCTGACTTCGGATTCGTTTCAGCGGATCCAAATACATAAGGATACACTGATATGGTCCACAGGCCAGTCTACTTTTGTTTTGTTTTTGTGGTGTTTTTTGGGTAGGGGCGAAAAACAAGCGAATCTGACAATTCTGACTTTGGATTCGGTTTCAGAGGGTCAAAATATATAAGGATACACTGGTATGGTCCGCAGGCTAGGCCACTTGGAATGAAACGTACAGCACGCTAACCAGTTTGCATTCAGCCTTGTTGCCCGTCATGAACATTACAATATGCAATAAATTTGTCCCAAATGCTCTGAGCATCAATTTACTCTAAGAGATTATCATGGCTTTTAGTTTAAATATCCTAATGTTTGTACACTCTTCATAGATCAATGTATTCAGAGATATGAATCAGTTGAGGAATACATCTTTATTACCATGAAGCTTCTTACAGCAGAGAGACTACCTTCATAATTATTAAGGAGCCAAAACCAGGAGAGATTACCAACTAAATTGGGTGAGGTGACGTACGGTACCGGTTTCAGTGACGAGAGCTCGATCGGCGGAGTTAAGCACGCCGGGCGAGTCCGTCACTTGAATGGGTGACCGTATATTTTCATCTCGCCGTTCTGGTTAAGTGGTACAGTAGCATTCTAAACTTCGCCAGGGCATTAATATAAATAAGGCATTAAAAAAATGGCCTTAATATCTGTACAATAACTTATATACAGCATAGGCAATTTCTGGATTAGGTATTGCATAGTTTCAACGAGTAACCGACCGCCCACAATAAAGGCGTCTACCAGTACCCTAGCAGAGCAAACTGTGACACGCCTCTTAATTTATACCATTGCTTGCTTCGCTCTCGTTTGCTCTTATTGCCATACCTAATCAAATGCTTACCTATACTGTATAAACAAAGTGAGCAAAAATAATGAGACATCTTAAGTAATTATTTTTTTTTAAGGTTTTCACTGTGACTGTAGGAAGGTCTATCACAGGAGGGAGTCACTATATCATCATAGAAATAATTACTGTGGCAAGGAGAAAAGATTTACCTGTACTATATCGGGCTGTACATATCGGACAAATTTCAAATCTAATTTAAAACGTCATATACTAATTCACACGAAAAAAGCCCAAGCTCAAATTTGACCTTTACAACAGTTCGTGTGAACTGTGTTAATTTATAAAAACCTCTATAAACTATACTATTTTTATAATCCGTGCATATTGTTAACGACTATATAATG
This sequence comes from Rutpela maculata, assembly GCA_936432065.2. Lineage (NCBI taxonomy): Eukaryota > Metazoa > Arthropoda > Insecta > Coleoptera > Cerambycidae > Rutpela > Rutpela maculata. The sequence goes on along the minus strand of OW386286.2, from coordinate 206,143,401 downwards.
AATTTTGTGTTACTGTTACAGTTCTTCCCCACCTTAGTATTTCACCTATTCTGCGTAAACAAGAAAAAAATAGCGATACTTCGATGATACATTTCAGGATGAAAATGAAAAGATGCTTTATTACAAAAAATAGTATGTTTCAGTATAAGTACTAACGATCATTTTGCGACCCAAAACATTAAAAAAAGTTCAGTAGAGCCGAGATATGAATTTTTGAAGTTGTCGACTTTTGGCCATTTTCGGATCTTAAATCGCCTATAACTCAAAAACAGTGCATTTTTCGAAAACATTACTAGAGAAAAAAAGTGTTTATTTTTGTCCAATTAATTTAGAAAATGTATCTTCAAATTGATTTTTTACATTTTTTTTTACCTTGCAATTTCATTGTTAATAACAAATTACCTGCCATTCTGACAAAAAAATGTTATTTATCAATCTTTTTCGAAAGAGATTAATTTTTTTTTAATTTCACCCGTTTCAGTGGCATTTTATATAGCTCTTACGCAGTAAAATATCCGTCGTTGTGACTTTTTAAGCTTAACATTAGGCTCGTTGTCCGAGAATCTGAAATCACTATGTGTTAGATTATCTGTAAATCTGCAAAAATCATGCAATTACCGTAGCCATATTGGATTCACAATTTTGAATTCTTAACTTTGGACATCAGGTTCATTATCAGCTGCTTCTAAGATACCTAACTGCCATGCAATTTCGACGAAATGCGAATTTTTTATCAAAAATGAAATTGCTAGGTTTCACTGGAGGTCTTTTCCGTACTCTTAAATTTACCGTAAACTTTCTGAAAGTATTTTTGTGACACTAAACAAAAATATATTCAAATACAATAAAATCCAGTGTAGCTACCCCCCACCCCATTGACAAATTAACTAAATCGTTACTTATGAAAGGAAACGGAAAAAAATGGTAATATGATATTTGTAAATGCTTACAAATAGGCCTTTTACATACATATTAAATGCAAAATAAAAGTTTTACGCCAACAGGAATATCGTGCTTGTCGACAATAAAAGCTTTAGTGTATTTAATTTGAAATTGTAATTGTACTTTACGAGTTGCAGGTAATTAAATGACACTTAATTATTATTTATAGACTTCTGATAACCGACTATCTTTCTGTTAACACTATACTTCTCTCACTTCAGCAGGCCTTTATCATTGTTTAACTATTAGAACTTAATGACTCAAAAAAATGAAGCAGTCGTTCAATAATACTTTAGTGCCACGTGTGCAATCGTCACGTGTAAGTAGTTTATGGTGGGTACCTCTTATGGTTTATTAACAGAAACGTAGAAATAATACTCTGTTTGGAGATTTAATATACAGGGTCCGCGACTTAGAATTCCTCAAAAAGGTACATTTTTTACTTAAAGAGATTTCGAGACGTGCTTGATATGTGTTAGTTAAGAGACTTACTGAAAATTTAAAATAATTGATATTCAAAAAGTTGTTAGTTCTTCAAACTTAATTCTTTGACTTTTTTTTATAAGAACTTCATTGGCATATTTGAATATAGCTTTCAATTACTTTTTCATTGATATAAAATACAAAAAAATTCCAAGTGTCTACAGTACATATGTATTGCAATGCCTCATTTGCATTAAAGAGAATGAAACAATGTGCACATCATGGAATTACATTCATTCATATTCAACCCACAGAAATGATAAGCTAAATTTGGACTTTTTATTGATCTCAAAAACACGCTATGAGACAGGTTATCACGCAGTGAGGTTTTTTAACACATTACCTAGTACCATCACGAAACTAGATCATGAATGCTTCAAATTTGTTAAAAAATATTACTTTGGGTATTCAGCAGATGATTTTCAAAGAAACCATTCGTTCTTTTAGTATACCATTGATCTAAGTCTGACCATGATAATGCATCAATAAGAAACAGGTCAACATTTAGTTTGAAAAAATACACCGGATTCTACCTAGATACCCAAGGGTTCTTGGGGTTGCTGATTCCGATGCTGAGGTCGGTTAAGCTCTATCACGTCAATTTCACGGTCATTTGAAAGTCAAACTAAGAAAAGGTGGTTGAAAAAATCTGAAAAAATGCACACATAAGTTTCTGGGATCGTTGAGTCCGAATCCGTTGTTCGCTTGCCCTTAAAAGGCATCAAGGTTAATATGAGAAAAACAGAGGGGAAGCTGTCAAAAAATCTGAAAAAATTTATATATAGTGTTTTTGGATCGCTGAGTCTGCATCCGATGCCGGTTGACCTCTACCTCTGTCAGTTTAAAGGTCATTTGAAGATCAAAATAAGAAAAGGTGGTAAAAAAATCTGGAAAAATTCACACAGGTCGCTGAGTCCGTATCCGGTGTTCGCTTACCCTCAAAAGGTATCCAGAGGTCATTTCAAGGTCATTCTGAGGTCATTTCAAGCCGGCATTCGTTCGCCAGCTTTAGCTGCACATGAAGATTCTTCAGCTATCTCAGTGCAAATGTATTTAACACAATGAATCACCTACAAATTTTTTTCTGTGAAAGTTGATTCACTACATAAATCCCGTGGAACGCAAAGACTGGCCTTTAGGTATAGTTGCAGAAGCAGAGCGAACATGATAGAGAGTACCTTGAGTATTCGATAGATGGCGCATGCCCACCGCAAGTGAATTGGGACAGAAGAGGGATAGTTCGGCGCGAATCACGGGCGTTGGCTTCACTCACTTGAAGCTCAATCATGTCGGGATCAAAATAATCTAATGGCTCTTTGCGTCAGGGTTTTTAAATATACTTTTAGCATAAAGTTTTGGAAATTTCAACACATGTCAACAGCAAATTACCGTGTGGTTGCACCCAGGGCACCTCCACGTGGTCACGGTGAGCAACAGAGTTGCCCCACTATCCGGCTAAGTCCCTGGGTTAGCCGACTATTGCTGGAATCTAAAGTGAGACACAAATAAAGCACATAAAAGAAAAGCGATTCGAAGATCATTCCAGTATCAACATAAGCATTCTTGCCCGAATTTCGATTAATACACTTATGCTGAGAGGAGCGAATTGATTTGTTGAAGGCTTTCAAAAGTTTTTTTTTTAATCTAGTTTTTGTATAATCACGCAAAACGGAGAGAGAATGGTAGGCAGAAAGGTAAGAAGACAAACTGATAAGGAGGCAGAGAGACTGTCAGTGGACATTTAGACGGAGGGTGGCAGAAAGATAGACAGATAGAAACATTTAGTCTTTTAGTCAGACAGGAAGATAGACAGAATTACCGACAGAAAGGCAGGTAGAAAGGCAGGATGTCAGATAGACAGACAGAGAGAAAATGCAGACGGACGATAAATACAGACTAACAAGCAGACAATCAGGTGTGCAGGTATAGACGCAGACAGTTAAACAGACAAAAAGTAGGCAGGTGAGCATTCGTATACTTTTTTTCCAATTTTTTTCACCTCCTATTCTTAGTTTAACTTTCAAACGACCTTGAACATGAGGTGATAGAAGTCAACCGACATCGGATTCGGAATTTTTTCAGATTATTTCAACCACCTTTTCTTAGTTTGACCTTGAAATTGACATGATAGAGCTTAATCGACCTCGGCATCGGAATCAGTGACCCCAAAAACTCCTGGGTACCTAGGTAGAGTCCGGTGTATTTTTTTAAATTAAATGTTGACCTGTGTTATCTAACATTCAGTATAAAAAACTAGAACCATTCTCTCTGTATACTATTCATGATCTAAGCCTGATCATGCTAGTATGGTATAAGAACCCACCCTTACGATGCATTTTTTCTAGTATCTTTAGCCCTACCTAGAGGATACTCCATTGTAATCAAACATTTGCTACATTTCAAAGAACTACTAAAAAACACAAAGATAATAGGTACAAAATTTCACTCACTGCATGCATGTCATAAGAAATAAAATATGTCCTTCTACTTTCGACTGATAAATCCCTCTAAAAATTGTACAACTTTTTTCATTCTCTTTAGAATTCATCAGGAGAGATAAATATATATTTTCTTGTTTTTCATACTGAATGGTACTGAAGTAAGCGTACGAAAGAAGTAGGGGTAACTTCTTGTTGATATATTTGCATGGTCAGACTTAGACCAATGTTATATGAAACGAACGAATGAATGGTTTCTTTGAAAGTTATCTGCTGAATATCCAAAATAATATTCTGTTATCCATATTTATATCTCCTATTATAAAATTAAAACCACTTCCAGTGTTGGTCATATATAAATAATTTTCCAATGCGGTATTAAATGTATGTGGGCAGGTTGAAGGTTTATACATAGTGGTATAATGGTTATATAGTGGATTGTGTGAGACGGAAAAGACTCGAAAAAGCCGACTATTGTCTGATGCAACCAAAGTAGTTCTTCTCCTCGTTTTCGAAGATGCTGAAAACCGTGATAGTGGCAGATTTCTCGTTGACCCACCCCCGCAAACGGCCAAAAATCACCTCCAAACTGGGTCAAACGCATATTAATCATGTTTCACGGAATTCAACTTACTGATCCCTCGTTTTCGAGCATGCCAATTATGGGAAGGACCTTGGGATGCGTGCCTGACACCCGCCCACCCCCTTTGTTACGGTGGATTTTCACATTTAATAATGGCCAGAAATTTATGTACTAATTTTCGTTATTTTCCCAAATTTGATTGTGCATTTGAGCCGCATTGATACCGTCTCTCGCCAATAGATATTAATAGAGTATAACTGGTTGCATAATAGCAACGATGGTTCACGTCGGTCATTGACTATACTTTGATACAGGTAGTATCGGTGAGTGCGTTCAGACATTCATTGAGAGAGTGCATTGCAAAACGCCCTTTTAAAGCTTCTACAATGGCTAGTATTGTTGATTAAACCTTCTTTTGGTGGGTAGATTTATGAGGGGACGGCTTTCAGAGTATATTATGATAAAATTTGTGGATATAAACGAAGTTAGGAAAATCTATTCTAGTTGTGGGGTACGCCGTGAAGGGGAAATTCTGAACGTACTGAGACGAAAGACAAGAACTTGACATTTTGATAGATGACATTTTCTTGGTCATTTTTCCTTTTGCTGCTTGAAGATTGAGTCGTCTGAATACGAGTTTTAGCAATATTGTAAGTTTTGCTCCATTTATGGGATTTAGTATTCATCACGACAAGATTAGTTGTATTTTCATTTGGTTTTGAGTATCGTTTTGGGGAAATGCAGCTACGGATTTCCGGATAAAGTCAATTTTCAAAGCACGTGGCGTCGTCTGAATGCAAGATTTTGGAGTGCCATTTTGACGGCAAAGGACCTCTTTCAGCTCACATCACATCTCAGGTACGTCTCTGAAAACCCACTTAAAGTTGAAATAGATTTGTAATTTAGGTTATTTATTTTATTGCAGGGCTGTTTGTTTGTTTGTTTGTTTGTTTGTTTGTTTGTTTGTTTATTCGTTTGTTCGTTAGTTGCTTTCTTGTTGAGTATGTTACAAGTATTGGGATCTATTTGTTAGTTTATGGCTATTTGGATTGATACCTTATGATTTTACTTCGATCTGTTACTCGTATTCTACTTGAGCTTTTATGTCACATTCTACACTTTACGAGGGACTTTCAGCCTGACTCTGGTTTCAACTTCTAGTCCAGATTTTGGTGTCTAGGTGGTGGATTATTGACTGACATCTTGTGTATGTATGGTACTGGGGATCTCGGCACGTTACCTTAGACTCCACGTAGATGGTCTACCACCTGCGGCTGTTATCACCTGAATTACGCTACCCTGGTAGGACGGGAAAAGGTATTCAGACACTACCAAAGGTAAGCGGAATCATATCCTCTTAAAGAGGGATCCGGTACATCAACTCAACGTCCACGGGAGAGTAAAATAAATTTTCAAGGAATATTGGTAATATTTTGCTCGTAACGTAAATCTCAGTAATATTTTAGATTCAGTAATATTTGGTATATTTTGTATATCGTTACTTCACTAACTGAATAGTTTTGCTTTATTTTACAAATAGATGATGTCAATAATTTTAATTAATTTCATGTTTTACCGTATTTTGGGTCACATTAGGTTAAGCGTGTGGACCCCACTTACTAGTGCACTTTTTAGGGTATATTGAGATATATTGTACTGCGGTGATACCTAATTGTGAAATATTTTGTACTACGTACCCTTATATTTTATTAAATGTTTAATTAGAACGACGTTGTCTTTTATATATGACCACCTACACCACCCCAATTATCCAGCCACCCCAATTATCCAGCCACCCCCAAGGACTTGACTAGTCGGCCGTGTAAGACTCCCTCCTCACTAGTGTATTGCAGAGGGACGTAAAATATTAAAATTTTGTTCAGGGTACAGGGTGACTACCCTACCCCGCATTCGAGGTTTTGCAGCCTTTGGGTCACCCCTTTTATAAGTGGGCCTAGGCCCTGTAACACCTTAATGGCCAATAGGGGTGAGAGAGCACTCTCATCGTACCACTGGACAAAAAGGTTCCCCTCCCATTTTTGAGCATGCCGAACACGGAGAGGACCACGAATCGAGTACCTGACACCCGTTCACCCCCTCAATGGCAAAAAAATACCCCTTCGCATTTTCATAATGAGTGTAACTGCACGGGTTCAAAGAACGTAAAAAATAAATTTATATCAAAAAAATAAATAAGAAATAATTTTTTTTATATAGTCATAGCATTTTATAATGTAAGAAAAGCCAGCGTAACAATATATGCAGTAATTGTTTGTGTCAATAAAAATATTTTATGTATTATTATTAAATAAATCAGATCAGTTTCAATTATTATATAAGCCTATTTTTCCCGAAAAATATGTACAAAAAATATACATTTATCTTTTTTCAGCTCCACAGTGAATAAAGATGACTAGTTTGTTGACGAGATCGAGGTGACATCTTAATGTTTTTTCCTGTGTAGCATCCTCAAAAACGGGATGAGGGGCGGGAGCTTTGCGCGGTGATATGCTAAGAACGCAGTCTCACCCCATTGGCCATTTACGGGGATGGAATTCCACTATCACCACGGTGTTCAGCCTCTCGAAAACGGGGGATCACCAAGTAAGAGTCCCTCAAACAATTATGATAGGCATTAAAGCATTTGGGGATGGTTTTGGGCAGTTTGCAGAGGTGGCCATCACAACGAAAAATTCTGCCACCACCACGGTGTCTAGCATTCTCGAAAACGAGGGATCACCAGGTGAGAGTCCCTCAAACTATTATAATACGCGTTAACCTCCGTTTGGGAATGGTTTATGGCCGTTTGCGGGGGTGGGTCACCCCAACGAGAAATTCTGCCACCACCACGATGTTCAGCATCCTCGAAACTAATCTGGTTGCATCAGACAATAGTCGGGTTTTCGTCCGACTGACACAATCCACTAATATGTTTGCTACAGAAGTTGAATAAATCTGCTTTAATCGCATTAATTTCACCTATTTGTATTATATTCACTTGACTATTTATCTTTTTAACAAGCTTTTATTAGGCTCACCAGTATCTATGTATCTATGTAAGTAAAAAAATCTAAGGAACTGAATTTCACCCACTTCTAATTGTTGTATCATCATGAAATTTGGCAACCGTGTATAGCTCTGATGACAATACAATATAGCATACTCAATATTATAATATGTTCAAAATGGCTGCCGCCCCAAGATGGCTGATTGTCATTTTTTTTACAACCCCCTTGATATGGATATCGAAAGAAAGGGCTTGATAAGTAGAAAACAAATATGTGATCAAAACTTAAAAATTCAAAATGGCGACGTCAACATGGCGGATAGGTTTTATCAATTATCGTCGGATTCGACTGAAAATTGGTATCTATGAGTTATCGAGGTTGCAAATTACAATTATCCAGTTTAAATTTAACAAATTGTCCGTTTTTTCGAAAGTACCAAAATTCTCTCCTTAAGTATGAGACTAAAAAGTAAAAAATAAACTAATACTTTAAAAAACTAAAAAACAAGCTTTTATAAATACTGCACTAAAAAGCAAAAAATAATCATCGAATCTGTTCTCTCTGTCTACTCCGCAAGGGCCCTGTTTGACAACGTATAGAAGTTATATTTAAGTTTGTAAAAGCGAAAGTGTTTGTAAAATAATTTATACCTCGGAATATTTTCAGCTTGATTAGAAATATTAGTTAGTGTTTAATTAGGTACACAAACCAAAACTTTCCACAGTGCTTCCCTCTAACGCAGTAAATCATAGTTTATATATGTATATATATATATATATATATATATATATATATATATATATATATATATATATATATATATATATATATATATATATATATATATATATATATATATATATATATATATATATATAGTGCAGTGAAATCGTATACCTGGAGACCACAATGCACATATACTCCACATATGGCCTAACGAAAATGGAAACGCGCTGAAAAACCTAGCACACATATTTGACTTAACAATAATAAATACATCTAGCAAAAGTCAAACACGCATTGACACCTGGCGTAATAGAAGCTCAATCACACAAATAGACCATATCCTGGTAAGCAAAGAGATAAGAGAAAGGATCAAGAAGGTTAAAGCAAAAAGGGCAGCAGAAAATCTACTGAAGAAAACGTTAACACTGAACAGCAACAAACTAAAAATAGGGAGACCATGTCACAGGTGGAAAACAACAATCGAGAGGTTCATAAACAAACTGGGAAAGAAAAGCGAATCGAAAAATGAAAAAAAAAACATGCGTCATATGGCTCTCGCTGCTGGCAACAAGCATGACCCAAACCCAACCTAGCATCGGAAATCGAGGAATCAGAAAACTCAGAAAAAGAAGATTCGAAGAAGCAGAAACGCAAAAAGAGGAGCATAAATAGTAATAAACACTCCATATCAAGACACAACACATATTTCACTCGAAGATTCAGAAGAATCAGATATCCAGAACCAAAAGCACAAAAAAAGGGAGCTTAAACGCTCCCTCATGACACAATGCGGTAACGCATCTCACAAATACCTACACCTCCCATCCCATATTCCTTTACCATGCGCCATCTGGCACTCGCTGCTGGCAACAAGCATGACCCTAGTCCAACCCAGCGTGGACGTAGCAGGCCCAGTTGTGTAACTCTGGGAGTGGCAGCAATGCCTACCGCACGCTGGTAAATCAATCAATCAATTAATCAATCAATCAATATTTGAGGATAAAAGCGTGGGGCGCTTTTCATTTAATCTAATTATGTCTTCACCGTTTTAATTATCGAACCTGAAAAACGCCAACGCTTTTATACTCAAATATTATACTTAATTACAAACAAGGCTTACACTAAGGCCGTTAAGAGAGAACAGGTTCGATGATTATTTTTTGCTCTTTAGTTCAGTATTTACAAAAGCTTGTTTTTTAGTTTTTTAAACTATTAATTTAATTGCTTAAATACATTACAGCTCCATCATTTTTGTTAATATTGCACATTTTGTAGAACATATTGTATTGTAAGAATGTTAAAATATTGTAGGTCTTTGTCAAACGTTTCAGGTAAAATGAAGCATTTAATTTGAAAACTATTTTAGCAAATGCTCAAGAATGTAAAAAGTTACATCTCACAATCTGCTTAACATTATAAACTAATTAAACACAGAACCTGTTTAAAATATATTATAAATTTATCTAAAATATTACAACTAACAAAGTAACATGTGGAAGTGATTTGCTGAACACTGTTTCCAGACCTCTGCTCTGATGCTTTTCATAACACAACAAAAATATTTAATAAACTACCACAGGACTTTATAAAGCTAGCTATTGTCATCAGAGCTTGCTTGCTCTGATTACAAATTGGTTATTGCGAATGAGAAGGTGCGCTAAAAATATTAGTGTATGTTGTGTACATATTGGACTGGAGCAAACAATAAAAGTGTATGTCATTGTCATCATCGCCGTTTTTTAAAAGTACAGTTTGTTCTGCTAATCGATAGAGTAAAATTGTGACGATAAGAACGTTCAGTATTGAATAAAAATATAAAATTTGCATTTAAGAATAATAATTGCTTTATTGAATTTTGAAGAATTCTATTTCGACTCTAATTATTTTATGACATAGGAAAGAGTTTGTTTAAAATTAGAAGTATTTTTCCTGAGTCGTATTCATCTATGATTTCTACTTCCACATCCAGTGGAAGTAGTGACGCAAAAAAATTTCTGAATATTTTTCCTGTTCAAATAAGCTTAGAATGCCATGAAACGTCGAGATTTTAAATTTGAGAAAAAAAATTCTGTCTGTCGTTCTGTCTGCCGATCTGTCTGTAACTTTTTTTGTGCGCATGACTACTATGGAATCGTTTAAGATATTGACTTGAAATTCGGTACACGTATGTATTTTCACGAGATCTGGAACTAGATTTGATTTGATCTTACTCCGTTGAAAATTTAGGGGGTAAATTGGTAAATTGGTAAATGGGGGTAAATAGGTAGATCAAGCAATTAAGAGTCCATAAAACTGGTATTTAGTACATACAAGAGAGGCCAAGGTTTCAAGAAAATGTTTGGCACTAGTCACCTTCATTACTACCCCACCCCTTTATTAAAGGGGGGTGAAAAAGGTAAAATTGTGATTTAGTGTGTATACAAGAACCAAAGGCCTCAATTTCTGTTTACTTAATCCATGCCCACTACCGATGTGGCATATCGTTTTCTAGATTGTTAGGGTAGGCGATTTCAAATATTATGTTATTAAAGTTTCATAGTTCAGAGTACTTTGGAGGAAATTATCAGGTGCTACGATGTGAGCGGAAATTTGAGGCCATTGGTTTGTCACGTGGGGGAGGTGTACTCATAGCCTATAAAAGTGACTTGAATGTTGAAAGGTTAGACTTATCTTACGTAGAGAATAATTCCCCATCAATCGATTTAGTTGGATGTAAACTTTATCTGAACTCATGTTCAATTTTTATTTATACTTTGTACATACCGCCTAGTGTATCAGCTGCAGATTTTGAAAACTTTCTTGAGATGTTTGAAAATATTGTGTTAACTTAAGTTGTGAAGTATATCGAGACTCAGTTCCGCTTATCAATGAAGATCTGCATCACCCTTCGCTACGGATCAACGCCTCAATTACTGATATCACATTAACTTCTCCAATAATAATGATAGTATTAAAAAATTTAATTTCCGTAAAGCAAATTATCCTAACTTATATACAGAACTTCTAACAACTGATTGGAATTTCCTTAATTCATGTACCGACGTTAATCTAGCATGAGAAATGTTCTATAGCAAATTAACAATTATATTTGAAGAACACGTGCCAACTTTTGTTAACTTTAAGCGTAAATATCCATCTTGGTATACCCCCGATATAATCAAAAATTTCAAACTAAAAAGCTATTATCACAAAAAATACAAACAAACCAAATTAGCTAAGTATTTAGATCAATTTAAAAGATTAAGGTCATCAGTTAAATCAGGAATCAAAATAGCTTATAAATTATACCTTGAAAACGTTGAAAATAACATAAGAAACGATTCCAAATACTTTTGGACCTACATTCACTCAAAAAAACAACAAACTAGAATACCAGGTAAAGTTGTTAAGAACGATGTAGTTTTTGAAGCTCCTGAATCCATTGTTGACGGATTTAGTGATTATTTTAGCAGTGTCTACTCATCTTCAACTAGCCTAGATACTGATACCGAACTCAATTGTTTTAACTATTTAGCTACACTTAATATCAGTGAATTTACTGAAAGGGACTTACTGAACTCTGCCAATAAGCTAAAAAACAAAATGACATCAGGTCATGACCAAATCCCTAGTTTCTTAGTAAAAGATTGTAGATATGCTTTTGTAACTCCTCTATTAATTATTTTCAATCTCATTCTTAAAACTTCTGTCTTTCCTAACACGTGGAAAATTGCGAGAAAATTGTGTCCGGTACTTAAATCCGGTGATCCTTCTCAAATGATTAATTATAGGCCCATTTCTATTCTTTGTAATTTTGCAAAACTTTTGGAGATATCACTCTATAGCTATATTTATCCTGCGGTAAAAAACCTCATCTCACCGCACCAGCATGGATTTATGGAGAGCCGCTCTACCGTAACAAATTTAGCAGTTTTCTCCCAATACGTGGCTTCCAAACTTGATAATCGTGGACAGGTTGACGTTATATATACCGACTTCGCCAAAGCTTTCGATCGCATAGACCACGGAATAATTTTGACTAAGTTAAATAACTTTGGATTTGATGAATTTCTTATAGCACTCATTAAGTCCTACTTAACCAACAGAATTCGGTATGTATCTTACAACGGGTTTGATTCTAAAAAATTCATTGCTACCTCTGGTGTACCTCAAGGATCAAATCTTGGCCCTCTACTATTCCTGCTTTTAATTAATGATTTGGCACAGATTATTGATTGTGAAAAAGTGCTATTTGCTGATGATCTCAAAATTTACCATGCTGTAAAGAATATTGAAGATTGTATATTTATTCAAAGCCAGTTGATAAAGATTGAAGATTGGTGTGAAGAAAATAATCTTCAATTAAACATTCAAAAATGCAAAAGCCTAACTTTCACACTAAAGAAACACTACACAGAATTCACTTATCAATTTAAGTCCACAGACCTAAGCCGGTGTGAATCCATAAAAGATCTTGGTATAGTATTTGATCCAAAAATGTCATTTAATGAACATATCACTCTATGTACAACCTCTGCACTAAAAATGTTAGGCTTTATAATTCGAAACTGTCGTAATTTTCACGACCACACTGCATTAAATACACTTTATTTTTCTTATGTGAGATCTAAATTAGAATATGGTTCGTTGATATGGTATCCATTTTATAATGCACAAGAATTGGCAGTAGAAAATGTTCAGAGGAAATTTCTTAAATTCTTACAATACAAAGTAGGAGTAATCCTGTAAGAGGGTATGATCAACATCTGTAGTTAAATTCCTTGAATTTTCAATCGCTACATCTGAGAAGTTTCATCTACAAGCTCCTACATAATAAAATTGATTGCATTACTCTTGTCAATCAAATTTCATTTCGAGTTCCACCATTTCATACAAGAGTTTCGACTACTTTTCACTTACCTGTAGCCAGAACCAATATATTGTTACGGTCACCTATATACACAATGTGCAATAGTGTGAATGACGTTTCTATGATCTGCGATATACATCACAACAAATTAAAAGAGCTCTTCGAAATGGTTGCAAATCATGGAAATTTCATTTAACTACTGTATCTTATTTAACTAACTTGCTTATATAACTCAATTATTTAATCCATTTTGTAATTCTATTTTATAATTTTTTAACATAGGTTACTTTAGCTTAGTTTAATATTAATTATTAATTTTGTCCTGTAATTGGATTCATTGTGATCTGTTGGGCAATAAAGGTGTTTATTTATTTATTTATATAAGCAATTATTTCCACATAGTGGAGTATGGTATCAACATTTTTTTCGTTGTGAGAGACTTGAATAAAATCTGGATGTGGAAGCAGTGATTCCTTGGGCAGCGGTTTTTGATAATAGTTAAGTTCATATCGCATAAGCTTTTCGAAACTGACCATTCCGATGAGGAAACTAACTGACAGGAGGACTACTAATGCGAACTGGTTAAAAACTAGCAAAGCACTTGAGGTCGGCAATATCAAGGCCGAGACGTTTAAGTTAACTGGTGAAGATGGCGTGAGAATACGTCATAAAATATGCTAAAAAGTATGAAAGACAATAATCTGTCTCGATGACTGGAGAATCTCAATTTTCATTCCACTATATGAGAAGGGGAGGACAGATGCCTGCGATAACTACGATTGTATGACACACCTGTAAAAAAAAATGCTCTATATTTTTCAATCCAATCGTCAACATTATCTCTATTGGCAAATATATCCTGAGTAAGGCTTAAAGGGCGCGGTAGAGAACAAATGTTGAATTTGCGACAGCTTATAGAGAAGGCATGAAGATATTATGTGCTCATGTACCTTTGCTTCATAAAATACCGAGGGGTTAACCGCTGGCCAGAATTTGTACATTAAAGTGCCTTGCAATGCACATAATTCACCGCAATGCATTGCTGAAGTATTTAAATACACCATGTATTAGTAAACATTTCAATTTATCGCTGAGACACGGCAATGCACAAAAATGCATCTGCGAAGCATTGAAATTCACTAGAATGATTCGAAATGCAGCCACTGTGCGTTGCAATGCACTAAAATGCACCCTTTACATTTCAAAATGCGTCGATGTGCATTGCCATAAGCCAGATATTTCAGTTATTTTCCCTCCATATTAATCCAAATATTTTACTTAAAGTGACCGTTTCCTAGTTCATGTGTAATTTGTGTGAGTCTTAAGTTGAATAATATCGTTAAACAATTTCATATATAATAACCCGAAAATATCTATTAAATAAACGCCGAAATAATTTTGTAAGGTGTACGCTAAATTGTAGATGTATGCGATGTAATTAAATATTTTTACATCGATGGAACGGAGCTGGCATATGAGTTTAGAGTTTGATCTTGATTGTCTGTTATTTCATCATTTAAAACCATTGCATTCATTTTGATGCAGTATTCTGTAAATGTTAGACACATTTAAACTGGGATCGTAGATACTAACTTTTATACTGAAACATTCTCGGAAACACCAAAGACGTATCGATGTCAGTAGTTTTTAATCGAGTTTTTAATATTCCAAATGATTCACGTTAGACACGAGGTTAGATATTGTATACGTAGATTAGATTAAACTAGATTTATTTGATTACATTTTTGTAGCAAGCCAGAGTATCGGGTAAATAGTGATTCTGCAATAACATACAGAATATTCAAATTTCTTATTAATGCTATAATTTATATTGCTGTAAAGATATGTTTTTTATCTTCTTTTACTTTTTTAAAATTATGTAAAGGTATGTCCAAGATATTCTAAGAGCCCTTTTTTGGCTTCACTCCTAGTTCTTTAATGTCTTTTTGAGCGTCGTCTACTCCTGAACAATTTTTTCTATGTCGATAGAATGAATTTCCTTTGCTACAAAATAAATAATTTAGTGGGAAATACATAGACACCATCTTTTTTCATTTAAATTAAATTCTTTTTTATTAGTAATTTTCGAGGTAGTTTTGAATCTCATGTCAAATTATAAAGTAATACTTTCGCGTAATTTTTATATTCTATGTCCTCCAAATTGTTATTAAAAATTAAAAAGAAAAGTGTCGGCAATTTTCTTTAATTAAACGCAAATTTATAATCAGTCTAACTTTAATTATTCAGAATATTAGCTAATAGGAATTAGTCTTGGTTGAATGTAAATAATAAACTTATTTCTTACAAGTAACCATATAATATTCAATATAATCTACATACCTGCTTACATTTTTATTTTATTTAACAACTTCTCAATTGTAAACAAAGTTTTTGCACCACCCACACTGTCACTATCAGGCTGTAACCCGACCAATACACTTGTTGCTTGCTGATTCACGCGTATGCACCGTCTTCCTAAATCGTAATAACATGCAGCACAATTCCCCCACAACGCACAAAAATGCACGTAAATGCATCTAAATGCACTGATAAACATTGCAGTGCATCGCAATGCTCCACAATTCACTAACAATGCATTTAAATTCACCATCGGAATTTAAATGCACCAACTTTGCATGTCAATTCATTGCAATGCATAGGTATTGTACACCAAAATGCATCAGCGGTTTACCCCTCGTAAAATACCGTAAGTTTCTCGACAATGTAGATCGAGACAAACAGACAGCTGAGTTATTGGGAATGGGAACATCCAGATATCTGGTCTTTATTATTCGGTGACTGTATGCCTGTATGTGAAAGTTGACAACAGATATTCCGACAAATGTGAACTTGGCAAAAGTGTCAGACAAGGCTTTAACATCTCTAGTGAACATGTGATACGACGTGTGCTGATGACAGGGTGGGGTAGCGATATGAATAAGTAAGATTTCTGTCTTGTAATTTGTGAATAGTACCACTTTAGCTGCAACAAGCGAAGGTGAAGAAACAAAAATTATGGCTATAGACAGAGAAAATGCAAACCATCCAGATTATTAGGATTGGTGATTGTGAGATAGAAAACAAAATGGTATACCTTAGAGCTATTATGAACGATACCAGCAACTGTGAATATAAGGTTCGACTATGAATACAAATGGCAAGATCCGCAACTTGCCAGTTGGGTAAAATGCTCGTTATGTCATTACTTCGATTTTTGAAGAAATACACTTTACAAAACAATTTTCCTGCCCCATATTGTCCTGAGTTCAATAATTTTTAAGTTACATCAACCGAAAGGAAGGCATTATAGAAAGTTTATTGGTTCAGGAAAAACCAGATGGCAAGCGGCTAAATGAGTGACCTCTAAATTTTTAGGCTGGTGGTTCAGTAAAGTTAACAACCATGACAAATGGATAGATGACATGATGCTGTCATACCTACCAGACAGCAGAATGAGGCCAAATATAATAATGAGTAGGTCACAAAACGCCTGTGAAGATTTTTTTTTCTCGAAATTTCTTGTCATAGAAAATTGTCCTTTAGCCACATATATTGTAATACATAATATACTTACATACACACACACACATATTTTATTTATTTTTTTCCCTATTATAGTCCTGTCAATGAATATGCTAAAAAGTATGAAATAGTCCAAACACGTCAAAAAATAGGATCTCTGCATTTACCTCTTTACCTTATTGAACGTTCACTGACATTTTCCTAACCACAACGAAACTGGAACCTGATACCAGAGAAACTACCGGGATTTACGACAAGGTAGACATTCTTCTTGCCTTCAGGGCGTTTTTAGACAAACACAGGTACGCCTGTGAAGACATTTCGACGATTTTTAAAGTTTTAGGTGATAAGATAGGTATTTAAACATCCTTAATCAATTTTTTAAAGTAAATTTCTATTATTATATAGTACGTAAATTTAATCCTACTGAAATATAGATGCCCTTAAAACTTCACTGAATGAAATTTGGCGTTCGTTTTGTACTCGTATATCCATAACTCTTTGTTTCAATAATACTTCAACTAATAAAATCGTAAAATAGCTCTCAACAACAGATTTTCACCATACTACACCATCATACTGCATATTTGGCATATCATTTATAATTTAAATTACCAATACATCAATATTCCAGAAACGATTTTTTTTTTCATATGGATATTTCAATCAGTGTAGACCGAGAATATTATTTCACAAATTGGTCAAACACTTCTAATGAAAATTCACCGAATATTGTTATATGTAGTTGGCAACAAAATAAAAAGCTGTGGCGTATCGTGAGTATCAACAATGAAAATTCTAATGTATTTAAATTTAAATTATAATTGTAGTTTACGTTGCATACTAATGGTTCAATTAAATAACTGTTAATTATTATTTATAGTCCCATGCAAATTGCAAAGTAATTAAGGCAAATTTGTCCTATTTTTGTTTGTACAATAGAATGTATTTGTATAAAAAATACATTACTCTTTCTCATAAAAATCTAATTATCTAGAATTTATCAGTATGATAATTGAAATTCGTTTCTTACTCCCTTTTTTTCTTTACATGAGACAATGAAATGATTAATAGTCGAAGAAAATAAGTGATGAGGATTAACTTACTTATTACAAAACTTTCTAGCTTCGGCATTTCAAATCAATTCATAATTTTTTTTAAATCATGTTTATCTGATCATCGGCAATACGTCGCGTATAATGTTCAAGTCCTCTGATTATGTCTAATCATCAGGTGTTCCTCGGGGATCTGTGCTTGGACCGCTGCTTTTTAATATATTTATAAATGGCTTAGATAATACCCTAGGAGTTCATTTTTTGTATGAGGACGATATAAAACTTTTACATAGAATCACCGATCTGAATGACTGCATAACATTGCAAAATGACGTTCCTAATTTTTAGTTCTTGTATGCTAAAAACAAACTTTATTTAAATTTGCAAAAGTGTAATATTATGTCATTTCAAATAGAGACTTTACGATTACCTATGATTATGCGCTAAACAACGAACAATTAATGCGACCGTCTACGTTTAGAGACCTTGATGTGACTTTTAATAAAAAACTTGACCACATTGATGGGTTAATATGTAACATAAATAACTTATTTTAACATACGTAATGGCCATGATTAGGGATTGCAATACCGTTTAACCGGTTGTCAGGACAAAAAACACATGACGATAATTACCGGTTATTTTAATTTTTTTACCGGTTATTTCGGTAAATTCTGAACTTACGATATGTCACGTATTCAACGTTTCTATTTATGTCAGTGACTAGTATTCACTAAATACAGAGTGACTGTCCCAATACTGAGCACTTTTAACAATAAGTAAATAATATTATAAAAAGTAAAATCCAGACACCAAGCCCTAAGAAAGTAAGACAGACATTGACAATATCGTGCGATAGGAAATTGAATATTTCACTGCCGCAAATATCCGTGGAATACATTTAGAAGTATGTTATTACCAATTCTTATTAACTTATCGACCTACCAATATCGATTGAGGAAGGACATCTTCAGCTGGTGGTATTCTATGCACAAATATCAGACGACTAACAGATATAGTTTTGAAAAACTAATCCTTTTAATAGGCTATTTTTAAAAAATATTGTATTTTTAGATTAGGTATTCAGTAAATGCCCTATTTGAGTTTATGTTTATAATTTTTGTTATTTAAGTTGATTTTTTTGTTATTTACAGAATAATTATTTATTTAAATTTATTTAATTTATATTTTTTCCTTTTGTTAAAAAACCTTTGGTTTGTTCATTATATTAAATATACGTATATAATAGTATATTATTCAACGAACATATAATGGTTATTATTCACGAGGGTGAAGTTTAAGACACTAGCCGTAGGCGAATGTCGTAAATCACCAGAGTAGCCATTATATGCGAGTAGAATACTATACTTTATCCACGACTATTAGATATTTTTGTTAAATTGTTTACTGAAGACATTAATTAATGAATTATTTATATTATTCTTTTTGAGTAATATGTAAAATTATTGTAAATAACGTTGACGTTTAAATTTATTTTGACAAGCCGTTCCTTGATACATAACGGCCTACTCAATCAAATTTAAAAACGAAATTGAAACACTAAATAGTTATCTATTCATAAATTTGATAATAACAGTAAAATTGTTCACACAATTGTATCTATGACAGTTAACGAATAATTATATTTAAGGTTTCAGAAACTAGCCATAAATTCTACTAAAAAGTTGCGAGATTGCAGTCGAATTGAAAAAATACCTGCCCGTGACTTCTTATAAACAACTGACTGTCCTTATTATTCACTAGTGAATATTGAAATCATTATTCACTGCGGGGAATAATGGATAGCATTATCCTTGAGGAAATACATACATAATGAGTACATTATTTAATAGTCGTGGACAAAAATTTTTTTGTCAAATTTAGATAATTTTGTACATGAAAAAAGATAATTGCCATTTTCGCCACCCTAATCATTCATTCTAAAAATTACCGGTAAATACCGGTTAACCGGTTATTTACATTTTTATTTACCGATTTACCGGTTATTAAAACTTCCGGTAAATTGCAATCCCTAGCCATGATCAACAGAGCAGAGCAAAGCAACAAACCTTCTCAACCGCAGCTGGAAATTAGTCGTCACCGATCCCTCGCCCGAGTTTGGGTTTCGGCTCTGTTGGAGCCCATTCCAGTTTTTTGGTCCTTTGGGCAACGTTGATGATGTCTGCTTCAACAGCTCAGAATCTAGGTCTCAACAAGGAGTCACAGAGACCCTCATTTCAGTAATTTCCTTTAGATATGCGCTGTTCCCAAGAGTACGATACTTCTACACTTTTTGTGCGCACGGTTGATCTGGCAGCTGTTGTAGACTCCAGTCATGGTCCTTTGACAGTTTCAAAGGCTCCTACAATTACTGGCACGACTGTGCTCTTTGCTTTCCACATTTTGCTAACTTCTATTTGGAAGGCTTTTACTTGCCCATCTTATCTGTTTCCTTGAACATCACGTTGATGAATACATCAATTAGCAAACGGGTCTCCTTCTTATTAAGTACGACGATATCTGGTCGATTTGTGAGAATTTCGATGTCTGTTATAATCGGCACGTCCCACATAAGTAGTGTAATGAAGCATTCTTTAAATTCCTGCTCCATTACTAAGATTCCGGATTTACACACGACACCAATGTGCACACGGGCCGCAAATCTACCAGCTCCCGTCTAGAGGCGCGGATTTGCACACGACACTAAACAGTACTACGTCACCAGTAAGCGAGGATTCTCGGATATAAAAGCCCGGCCGCAAATCAACATAATTCAGAGTGGATAATTCTGCCAATCTGTCTACAGCGTGCTGAGCTGGACATATTGCAGTTTTGTACATCTCCCGACGCAAACACGACGGAGCGAATGCAATCTGACCCCGGGTATCCTACAGCGTGTTGAACTGGGACCCCTCGAGTCGTTAGTCATTCCCCGGCGCCGTTTCGCCGCCAAAGCCAGAGACGTCGCATCGCAACCGTTACACACTCTCTCTCTCTCTCTCTCAGATAATAGAAAAATGTTGTCCTAAGAACCGTAAAAGATACGGACATATAACCTGTACCTGTATGTTATGTAACACTGCCTGTTTCAAGAAGTAAATAAATTGTTTATATCTTTATTGGGCTATCTTATTAAGTAATCTGGACCCTGGTTAATCTCCGAACCAGCTACCCGACAAGAAACCGTTACATAATTTGGCGCCCGAGCGGATTTTGAGACTTTAGTTTATTCCAGATAGCCCAAAAAGAGACGCTCACGAATGAGAGAGAGATATAAAGATATTTCAAGTCAAGAGAGAAAACGAAAATGAAAATTATTTTGTGGTGGCAATCCAGACTACTACAATTTTAACCCCAGAAGAGACATGATTCCGAATAGTACCGAAAGTACGTTAAACGAACCAAATTCCAGACACAAATCCAAATTACTGCATTAGAGATGATAGATGTACCGTCACATATGGAGCAGTAATATATTTAAATTTATGTCCAGAGTCCCGAAAATACGTTAATCGAACCGATGTCCAGAAAAAACTCCAGATTACTGCATTATAGACGGAATCCTGTACCGCCATATATGGAGCAGTAATAATTTTATAGATCCCGAATTTTCCAACCCATGGAAACCCTGTATCCCGCAACCGTAACGAAAACAAGTCCAGTAAAACCAGAGTCATCCAAAATAAGTGATGAAGTCGGAAGTCCAAGTGCCAGACCTGCTGTCACCTCTGCCTCCGACACCCGAAGACAAAAGGCCGCCCCCAGTCCGAGACGCAACGGCCAACCCTGATGCCGTCCCCAGTCCGAGACGTACCGTCCCCGATGCCATCCGAAGTCCGAGATGTACCGCCCCCGATGCCGTCCCCAGTCCGAGAAGTACCGTATCCGATGCCGTCCCCAGTTCGAGAAGTATCATCCCAGATGCCGTCCCTGATGCCAACCCCGATGCCGCCCCCAGTCCGAGACGTACCGTCCCAGATGCCGCCCCCAGTCCGAGACGCACCATCCCCGATGCCGTCCCCAGTCCGAGACGTACCGTCCCCGATGCCGTCCCCAGTTCGGAGACAGCCTCAGCCCCCCGAAACCACCGACCCCAGGTAGGCCAATTGCCTGCCTCCAGGTGTTTTTCCAGGACAACGACGCAGCCCTCCCGGTCCCAGCTCCGCAAGGGAAGCGACAGTTTGGGCGCCACAACCAAGATGGCCCCGCTTCTAGGATCCCTGGCACCGTCCCCCTCTGTCCGCCATCGCCCCTGCAGTAAACGTCCGGAAGAACCACATTTGTATTTGTATACCTGTTTCTTGCAATTTTTTTGTGCTCATTTATTTTAACTATTTTACTTGTACCATGGCTCTAAGATGTTTTACATACTGTTTATGTTATTTAAAAATTTGTTTTTCTCTACATATGCACATACATATATACCAGGCGTATATGAAAGAATTGGCCATTCTTTCTTTATTTTGTTTGAAGATGTTTAGTAACTTGTTTTCCCATTGCTGTATTTTGATGTTAAGTTAGCAAAAATTTTCTCTTTGATAGAATTTTGAAATTTTTTTTTTGTAAAGAAAGAGGGGAGTGTAATGAAGCATTCTTTAAATTCCTGCTCCATTACTAAGATTCCGGATTTACACACGACACCAATGTGCACACGGGCCGCAAATCTACCAGCTCCCGTCTAGAGGCGCGGATTTGCACACGACACTAAACAGTACTACGTCACCAGTAAGCGAGGATTCTCGGATATAAAAGCCCGGCCGCAAATCAACATAATTCAGAGTGGATAATTCTGCCAATCTGTCTACAGCGTGCTGAGCTGGACATATTGCAGTTTTGTGCATCTCCCGACGCAAACACGACGGAGCGAATGCAATCTGACCCCGGGTATCCTACAGCGTGTTGAACTGGGACCCCTCGAGTCGTTAGTCATTCCCCGGCGCCGTTTCGCCGCCAAAGCCAGAGACGTCGCATCGCAACCGTTACACTCTCTCTCTCTCTCTCTCTCAGATAATAGAAAAATGTTGTCCTAAGAACCGTAAAAGATACGGACATATAACCTGTACCTGTATGTTATGTAACACTGCCTGTTTCAAGAAGTAAATAAATTGTTTATATCTTTATTGGGCTATCTTATTAACTAATCTGGACCCTGGTTAATCTCCGAACCAGCTACCCGACAAGAAACCGTTACAGTAGGAAGTCGTTGGTATTGACAATGTTCATAATATTCGTTCGGTACCGGTACTTGCACATGACCCAGTGAGATATCTTGGTACTCTATTGTTTGATGAGTGTACCAACATCTTACCAACCGTGATTGGCTGCACATTCTACACTTGCAATCAATAGGCTACTTCAAGATCATTGGTGGTGTTTAGTATGTAGCGCTCGATCCTGCGATGCTGTTATTAAACTTTTCATTTTCCCCTTCAAACCCGAGCCGTTCAACCACGTTGATGCCTTTTTGTCTACTGTTGGTTAATCGAGGTCGCAGAATAATCGTCCAATGCTTGATGCATTGGACAAATTGAGAAAAATTTAGTTTTGCTGAAAGGCAAAACAACATTTCCACGTTGCGTACAATGATTAGTTATAATTTCCCTTTGTTATATACTTCATTCTGTATAACACCTGAAAAGCTGTGTGTGCATGTGATTTCTTACTCTGTATCTCATATTTTGCCACACCCAGTTCAGGAAATTCATACCAACCGCGTACGGACTTAATAAACTAACGTAATAAAATTCATAATTAAAAAAGACATAAAAGCGGAAACTAATTTAGCAGCCCATGTTTTGCTTTCGTCACACATATATAGTAAATGTAGTGACAATTTTACTATGAAATAGTTCTCGTCGTAGAGCAATATTTTATTTTTGATACCGCTGTATGAGCATAAAATTACATACATATTGTATGGTAAATATAATAAATTTATTGCAACTGTAGTAAAATGTATCTCGTCGAAATTTCCATATGGAAGTGAGCGTATATATCTCCTATAATTTGCATATGTAATGATTGTATACATGAAATATATGAGGAATAGTAGATTTAGAATGTTTATTTAATGTAATAACACTAATAATAATGTGCTTAAATTTGCGTTAGAGTTATGATAATGATGTTAAATTTGTGCTTTACCATAATATTTTGTAACTAATGTTTGAAATTTCATCAGAAATTAAAAAAAGTTTAGTTCAGCTCCTATTCTAAACAATTTATTATATTTTTGTAAACCGCTTCGATGATAATATTGACTGAAAATAAAGTAATTCCTCATTATTTCAGGTTGCTTTTGAAAACTAAATACTGACGTATATAGAAATATCTATATAATCAAAACATAAGGCGTTTTCTTCTCGTAGTTAGCCATCATTTCACCGATATTAATGATAATTTTTTTTTTTACCTAAAACTAGATTTGCATTTTCATGAGTTAACACAGAACCAAAAAAACAAGGAACTTTACCGGAATTAACTGTAGAGCGCCAGCCCACAGCATAAATTCATTATGACGTGTGCAACGTGTGTGTTCAATGCTCCTGTTATTTTAAATCAATCTTATGTTTCAATGAAAATTAAACTTTCTAGAGAGCAGGTAGAAAGGCGTCTTAGATTGGTGATATTGTTAAATGGAATACCCTGTAGATTTTAAAATTTTATTTTAGACTTTTCTTTCTTTGATTTCAAATATATAGGTTGATATGTCTAGCTGTAACATTTTTTGACATATCGTACATTAAATATTTATTTATTTATTTAAAGGTATACCTGCCGAGACAGATAAGTTATCAATTAAAGGGCAGGAAACATACAAATAAATGTTTATAATATACACGATATAAACTTAATAATAAAAACAAAAAGGAAAAAAATTATATATAAAATATAAACATATCAACATTAAAATTAGAGATAAGCGAATAGGCAATTACAGGATGAAAGCAAAGTGAAAATTAAGGACTTAATAATTAACAGCATATTATGTACTAAAAAGTATCAAGGCTGGCTCAAAATACATTGTTTTGTATTATTAACAAAACAAGTAAAAATATCAAGGTTTGACTGCCCAGACAGCACTCGATAGCCTCAGGACAACCACTGGCCATACTTGAAGGATAAGCGGGACGTCCTGGGGACGTCCTAAACTGGGTTAATCCCGATTTCGGACCTCCTGTGGATATCCTTTTGGTGCAAATCGGGTTTGCCCATGGATGTCTTCAATGAGATAGCCCATGGTCGTCCATAGGAAGAAAAAGGGACCAATTTGGGTTAAAATCGGGATAACGTACAGATGTCCACAATAGGATAGCCCGTGGTTGTCCATAGGAAGAAAAAGGGACCAATTTAGGTTAAAATCTGGACAACCACAGACATCCACACATAGTTGCATCTGGTTACCCATAGTATTTACATAGAATCAAAATTGATCCAGTGTAAAATCGTGATTACTGTAGAAAATTAAAAATTTGGGGGAAACTCACCCTCCTTGCATAATCAATAAATCTCATATTGCAAAAAAATTAACTCTCATAAAAGAGGCATTTGCAAGATATGTGCATTTCCTGCGTAGTGGATAGATTACACAACCAGTAGTCTCAGGCTTACTAGGTGAGTATCGCAACAGAAGTAATTTGCACCTTGCAAGGAGAGCCATCTAACATAAATTATTGAAACTAGCGCTAAGAATGAGCTAGCCAATATCCCCATTTTGGCTGTTATTAGGACCATATTTTATAATGTCTTCCGTCAATAAAATTCATTCATCACAATGAAAGTATAATGCAAATAAACTAAATAAAAAAATTATCATTTGTACTTTGGGTGAATTTATCAATTTTCATGAATTTGGGACCTACATTAGCCCAACAAGTTGACCTATGGATGGCTCTAGGGATAGCCTTTGGTTATCTCTTTATAGGTTTTAAATAGGACATCAATAACCCTAAAGGCTATCCTATAGATAGTCATGTAGATTATCCAATCGACATCCCTATTTTGGCTGTTATTAGGACCAAAGGATAACCAGTGGACTTCCTATCGACATTCCAAATGAATAATCCATTTATCGGATATACGGGATCATTTTAGGATATCCCGTGGCCATGTGTGGGTGATAATCTAAATAGTTCAAACACATATTATAAATAGGTGAAAATTTTAATAAACTCGTTCTTGGAGTAGCTAAATAAAATAAGCGAGTTTAAGAAGAAAATGTATAAAGCTGAGAATATCCGGGCAGTCCGTCTGATTTATCAGAAATTTATGTAAAAACAGTATAGAAAAGTAGACTCGCCGAGATGCTAAGTCTTTTAAGTCAAATCTAGCTAACAAATCAGATTATGGAGTTCCCCTAGGTGGATGAATACCATCAGTTTTAAATTCCTCTCTGAATTCGCTTCAAACAAAAGATATGAATATCATATTGTGGATTCCAAACATTACTAGTTTATTATAATTTTGGCCTGACAAAAGCATCAAATAGAAGAGAAAGTGTGGAAATGTCCCTAAAATGCCTAGAATTTCTCATAATAAAGCCTAGATTTTTGTAAGCATTAGCAGTATTGTTATTTATGTGTGCAACAAAGGTTAATTTTGAATCGAGATCTTTAAATTGACCGTATCTCTTAAACGGTTCGTCGTCAATTTTATACGAAAAATGTATCGTATTATTTTTCTTGGTATTACGTTTTGATATATTTAAAGATAATTTATTAGATTCATACACCATAAATTAATTTTTGAAAGATCTTGTTGTAATCGACGACAATCTTCATCAGAGTTAATAGATGCAAACAATTTAAGATCGTCAGCATATAAACAAACATTGCTTTGAATATCTCTGCAGATATAGTTGATAAATAGAATAAATAACAGTGGCCCAAGAACAGAACCCTGTGGAACTTCTGATGTTGCTAAGACATCAATAGATGAAAAGCCTTGATACCGCACATGTAATTTTCTGTTACCAATATAGGACTCAAAAAAGCTTAGGAAATCTAAAGTAAATCCAAAATTTGATAATTATTGCTATAGAAGTCCATAATTGAGTCTGTTAAATGCTTTTGATAAGTCTGTATACATTACATCTACTTGACCACCACGTTCCAGCGTATTCGCAAGAAAATGAGTAACACTTACCAAATTACTTTTTGTAGATCTACCCGCTATAAGCCCGTGTTGATAATAGGAAGTTTGAGAATTAATTTGAAAGAAGATTATATCGTATACGACAATTTCAAAATAAATATTGATCTGTAGTTTTCAATAAGAATTTTTTCAACTTTTTTGAAAATAGGACAAATTTTTTATTGTGTCCAAATTTGATGAAATTCAGTGGTTTGAAGAGCTAAATTAAAAATATTGGAAATTGGTAAGACAAAGGTACAGGCACAATCCTTTTCAAACGTCTTCTTCAGTGATGGGTGAAATATTAAGTTGAGGAACATTACATGTAGCCTGTTCCTCGCTTGATTCATATGTAGATGATATTATAAAAGACGATTGAAAGTATTGGGCAAATGCATTGACGGTAATCCTTGAGAGTGAGATTGTCGTAACTCATTAAATTTTGCATACTGGTTGTATTTTCCATATTGTTAAGAAAAGATCAAGAACGGCCAGGGCCATTTTTGTATTTGCAATTCACCTATTGTGTGCAATCTCAGTATCTCTTCACTCAGAGAAATTTGGCGTTTTAAAAAGCACAAGAAATCACTTGAATATATTGATGTATTGAATTCAAGTCGTCAAAACTCAACATATCAAGTTTGTATATTTTTACTTTTATATTGATTATTGAACAAATTATTGCTAGATACCCTTCAAAATATAGGGAATTTCCTTTCCTTTAATATTTAAAATGACTGTTTTACTTGCCTGACAATAATAATAATAATAATAATAATAAATGCCTTTATTTAGCCTGGCGGGATGTCAGCGTAAAGCTGTTATTAACTCCAACCAGGGAACAAAATAATCAAATACAAACTACGATAATGATAGTACCTAATCTATATAACATATATATTTAACAAAAATATTTTTAATTTAAACCTCGAAATAAACCATGTGTGCAATTTTTTTTTTTTTTTTTTTTTTTTTTTTTTTTTTTTTTTTTTTTTTTCTCATTAACATTTTCAATTTAAAGAGTCTCTTAGAAGCAGTCTTTTAATTTTTTCCTTGAAAGTGCTATATGATAATACTTGAACATTCTCTTGAATTTTATTGTAATAATACGTCGCGCCATAACAGAAGGCTGACTTAAATAACGTAGTTCTATGCCTAGGGATATGCAATACATTATTTAATTGTCTAAGGTTATTTTCATGCATATCTGATCTAAATTTGAGTTTCTGTCTAAGGTAGGTGGGGACATTATTTGTTAGAAGCGAATGAACTAAGCAACATAGGTGAAGTATCCATCTTTTTTTAATGTTTAGTATTCTCTTTTCATTCAATATTGGCGTTATGTGGTCACGCCTACCCGCTAAAGTGGCAAAACGAATACATGAATTTTGGAGTTTTTGCAGTTTGAACAGGACATTATTAGTTAGACACGGTCCGTAAACTAGATCGCCATACGCGGGAACAGATAAAATAAGCGATTCAACTAGCTTGAGTTTTACTTTAGTAGATAATATGTATTTAAACTGGTACATGTATCTTAACTTAGCATAACAAGTCTGTACTATATAGTTGACATGGTCGTTGAAAGTAAGCTGAGAATCGATTCTTAAGCCGAGGTTTTTTACACAAGTTGACGAATCTATTTTAGTGCCATTTAAGAACATGTTTACATTATTTAGATTCAATTTGTTTAGTAACTTTTTAGTTACAATATTAACGGACGCAGTCTTTTCCGCATTTAATATGAGGCCATGAGCATCTGAATACCGGGAAATTCGTTCTAGGTCGTCATTAATCAAAGTGCAGGCATTTACCACATTCGATGGTACATAAGACATGTATATCTGTTGATCGTCAGCGTACGAGTGAAATTTGCAGTGCTTAATTTCCTTGTGCAAGTCAGACATATACAAAACAAATAGAATAGGGCCCAAAAGTGAACCTTGTGGAACCCCTCTTTTTGTTATAAGTGGTTTGGAAAGAAGGATATCACCACTAGTCAGGATCTTTACTTGCTGATTTCGGTTATTCAGATAAAATTTGAACCAATGAATTGTGTTTTCTGATATTCCCAGGTAGGATAATTTTGCAAGTAGCAAGGTATGATTTAAGCAGTCAAATGCTTTACTATAGTCTAATAGCACCGTCGTAGTGATTTGGGAGTGGTCTATGGCTGTGAGGTAGTCATCAACAATGTCAGTCAATACTGTTACTGTACTATGTTTAGCGCGAAAACCTGACTGACGGGGAGGTAAGAGACTATTTGATGTTAAGTGTTCTGTAAATTGCAGATAGATAATGCGTTCCATAACCTTTGATAAAACAGGTAATAGGCTTATTGGCCTAAAGTCTTTAAATAATTCCGGTGAATTATTTTTTGCAATAGGTGTTACAATCGCTCGTTTCCATTGAGCTGGAAATATATTACTTTCGATAGAAGTGTTAATAATGAACGTAATGGCCTCTAAACAGTAGGGTACACAAAGTTTTAACATTTTTAGTGAAATATTATCAGCACCTGCCGCATTAGATTTTATATAGTGAATAGCTTTTTCGACATCCTCAGTGCAGACCTTTTTAAACTTAAAAAGGTTCGATGCGTCTATATTCTCATGATAATTGCTTACGTAATAGTTTATTGTATTATTTTGTACTTCCGTGAAGGGTATGGATTCGATAAAATGTTTGTTAAACTCATCTGGGTTACATAGGTTCCGCGGAATATCCATACTACGCTTTTTGTTGTGTATACTTAGGTTTTCAATAGTTTTCCACCATTCTCGAGAGTTAGAGATTTGATTATTTAAACGCCATTCTAAGTAAGCTTTTTTTTCTCTGCGAATAGATGAAGTTACTAGATTCCTTAGCTGTTTGTAGTAGGTCCATTTTGAATTTATTTGCTCTATTGTATATTTGTTATTTTTTTGTGCTTGTTTATATTTAGAATATGCAACATTTCTGAGTTTGATCATGTACTTGATATTATCGGTCAACCATGGTGCTGGAGGTTTACTTATTTTAATTGTTTTTATCGGTGCAAATTTATTAAAGAGTGATAGGATGTTGTCATTGACAAAGTCAATTTGATTGTTAATATCCTCGAAATTTTTTACAGCCACCCAATTGATGGCGCTGGCACTTTGTGAAAATGAGTTGTGATCAAAGTTCTTAAAACATCGTATTTTAACTAGATTTGTGGGACTCTTAATAATCGGGCAGTCTATACAGCAGTATGTTAAGAGATGATCAATCACGTTTGGCATATGAACGGTACCTGTTTTATAAATGTTTTCTGCTTTAGTTGAGACAATAATGTCTATAAGAGTGGCAGATCTATTACTAATTCTAGTGGGATCAGATATTACTTGTTTTAGGTTATAAGTTTGTAAGATATTGTTAAGGAATATGTAAGCTGGCAAGTTTGGTTTAAGCATGTTAACGTTTAGGTCGCCTAGTATAACAATTTCTTCAGAGATTGGCATAAGAGATGCAAGCTGGTCGTCAAGTAAGGAGAGTTGGCTATAATGAACATTTGGAGGTCGGTACAATACCCCCAAAATTATATTACGTTTATTTACTTTAACTTCAATCCAAAGTTGTTCAACTTGTGCGTCATTTTCTGAAGTGATAGACAATTTTGAGAATATTAAATTGGATTTTATGTAGAAGGCAACGCCTCCACCTCTACGATTATGCCTATCAGCACGACACAAGCAATATCCAGATATTTCGATAGCCTTTGATATAATTTCAGGTTTAAGCCAGGTTTCTGTTACGCCCACAACATCAAAGTTTTGCATTAGAATATAATCTTTTAGTTCAACAAAGGAGTTTATGAGTGACCTACAATTGATATGAGCTACAAATAGGTTCTGTTCGTCACTGTGATTAGGTTGCAATGACATGGTTTATTTTTATACAAAATTAAGTGGCAAAGTATAAGTTAGTTTAATATAAAAAGTATAATACAATATCAAATACAACACATACAATATAAATTATTAAAAAGTACGGATTATAATTAGAAAAAAAGAAGATATATTGAGATAAAAAATCACGTGTCTATTCATTGATTTCAATACAATACAAAAAATCTATTAGCAGAATATACACAGTGGACATATTTAAGAAGACTTAAATATAATATCCTGTCCCATAAATAAGCAGTAAGTTTTTATAAGTATGATAAATGAAAACAAACACTGGATTAAGTATATAATTTAATCAACGAGTATTATTTAGTGTCATGTTTGGTTTTTACTAGGAATAATTTGTTTGTTTCAACTGATTTATTACTTTTACTGGTTTCAAGTTTAGCCTGTGCATTTAACGTGGCAATTCGCTCAGAGGTTTTCCGTTTCTTAGATAGCTGCTCTCCAGTGGGCGACACTGAACTATTAGATTGTTCACCTTGATTTTCAAATACATCTGAAATGTTGGTTTTATTGATAGAAGGAGTAGATGGAGCACTCTTTGACGAAGTTCCTATTATTTGTTTCTTTGAGTAATCTGGATCGTTTTCCTCTTGATTGGTCAACTTGAATTCTCGTAACTGTTCAACAGTATACACATCCTCGCCAACAACTAACTTGTTTCCCTTGATTTTTGCAAGAAGATTTTGTGCCCTTGCAGCCTTTAGGTTATCCGTTAGAATTTTTTTGTCTTTCCGGTCTTCTGGACAAAGATCATGGGCAATAAAAATATTAGTGCCTTTTAATTTAGAAATGTTCTTAAAAACAGCATTCTTTTTGAGATACGAAATAAATTCCAGCTTTATTGGTGGCACTGTGCTTTTGTTAATCTGGTAGAGGTTGTTAATATCAGCTGCACAAATATTGATTTCAAGTAGCTCATTTAGTTTGGTGACTACAAATTGAATAAGGTCCACATTTTGAGGAACAACCAGACCAAAAATAATACAATGATTTTTTCTATAATTCCTTTCTATATTCAGACACCTTAATTCTAGTTGGTTGTATTTATTTTGTAGTGTCTCTATTTTATTTGACTGCTCATCTAGTCTATCCAACAGTTTTTTATTTTCAATTTTAATTTCAGCTATAATTTCTTCTTTGGTCGATTTACCTTCCGTTTTGATTGCCTCTAATAGTTTTACGAATAAATCTTCATTTGTTATTTGATTCATAATAGGTTAAAAAAAAGAAAGAAAAACTTTTATTATTGTGATTGGGCTTCACACAGGGTTTGAAGCAGCTTGTGCGAACAAATAATTTAAAGCACTGTGTATATTTCCACGAGACTGGGAAGAATAATAAATATGGCAACACTGTCGAATATTTTCTGAATTTAACCTGATTTTAATGAGGTTATATTAGGTGATATTTATACTGTTCCTCGTTTTTTTTTTCTTGGAGCGTATTAGAGAAAAGTTTACTGACCTTGGTATGCACAATAATATTAAACTTGAATATAATTACTCGTAATTACAGTCAATAAACAACAGATATACAGAACACCTTATACACACAGTTGCCACATAATCAATAAGTCATCCATATAAACAAAAGTTGAACATTTACATTTTAAAGAAACTCATTGGTTTTGTATATACGATAGTTAACATTTTTAAAGAACAGCACAGTTGAAATAAAGTTATATTATTTTTTCTGATAAATTAATTGAACATTATGCAGTTATTTTAAAAGGGTCAAATATTTAAATCTTCATTAGGCACTTTTGTTTTGAAAACGTTTCACAAAACCATATGTTGTCTCTTTGAATTAACTATAAACATTAATGAGGAAAAAATATATTTGATTTATTTTCAATCATTAGTGATTTTTTTAATTTAACAATTTTTTTTTCTCTGAGTGTTCTTATTCTCCAAATATGCATATAGCTATTTCATGGTTACCGATGGCAGCGCAGTAATTACTGACTATGCAGTAGGCTACATTACTGATGGTACTATGACAACATTGTTGTTGTTTGACATTTTATATTAACATTTCATCAAATTGGGTTATGCAGAAGCACACTGTGATCAAACAGATACAATTTTGTAGGTGTTTTTAAAGGACAGAATTAATAGTAATTTTAATCGGAGTGTTCAAATGATTGAAACTAAAATTAAGGAAACAATTTACAACTTAAACCAGTACTGTAATAGCGCTGTTTCAAACTGTCTAAACAGTTTGAGAAAAAGATGATTAAAATTATTATTAACATGGTCCTTTAAAGGCGCCCACAAAAATGTATCTAGAGGTGTTGGTCTGTTTGAGGGAAATGTGCTTCTGTATAACCCATTTTGATGAAATAATAATACAAAATGCTAAACAACAACAACATTGTCATAGTACCATTCGAGCCACAGCATGCTGAGTAGAATGTAATTACTGTGCTTCCATCGGTAAGTTTCAAATACCTATAGGCATATTTGGAGCATATTGTCCGATATGTCAAAAAATATTACATCTAAACCTGTCAACCTTTATATATTTGAAATCAGGGAAAAAGATCTAAAAAATATACAGAAATTTACAGAATGTTCCATTTAAAAACATCACCTTTATTTCTATATTACGTGACCTATGCAAGTTATTGGTTTTTTAGTTGTATTTCTAAAAAACATTCAACTTTTGTATTTAACTTTTTTTTAGAACTTAAAAAACAAAGGAGTTAAGAAAGCTCTAAAATATAATAAGTAACCCCACACATGGAGCGTTGAGTGCACACAATATATCCAACAAAGTTATGGCAATTTATCTTTAAATGCTTAATTGTCTACATCAAATGTGAAATAATCATTTTAATAGAATCTCCATTAAATTTACTTACCAAGAAGTATTCACCCTGTATGGTCTAATGCGCATGAAAATTGTTTTAAAATGTAAATTTGTACCGAATTTAGACCTCTGATTAATTGCAATCTGTGCTTCGTTACATAAAATAGACATTTACTAATATGTTTTCGATGCTTCCGATATGAAACGAACAAATCCAGGAGATGTTATCGAAAATATATTCTATAAATATTTGACGTTATAATCGATACGTTACATTATCCACGCATTGTCAATGAATTCAAACACTGGAAATAGCTTCCTGATATGATAAATTTGCATCACAATGGTGAAGGCTTTATAGACACAATTCATTATCTGTTAATAAATATGTCATTTATGCTCCATAATATTTAATATTCGCGAAAATGGCATCAAAGGGGCTATAAAATATAATAATCACTGGGTGCTGTGACTTACAACAGTAATTATTTGTTAAATATTCATAGCATCGTAACTTAGTTAAGATTTATCTATACAGTTTGTAATAAAAGTAAATTAAACCCTTTATACGATACATGGGTGTAGTCAATGGATGCTCTAAGGGGTATTGTTCTGGAGTCGGCATTTCTTGGGCTGAGAATCAGAGGATTCCAGCGACATTATTTTCAAAATAGCCTTTATTGCATAAATGAAATTTACGGAGCATTCTATACCATCTGCTCTACAACGTTATTTGCAAAAAACGTCACAAATCGAAGTATAAAATAGTGTTAAATGAAAATCACCGTAAAATATAAGAACTATAAGTGCTATTTGCTTGTGAAACAGTTTGGTTGTGATTGTGATTTCATGCTTTTTATTGGATATATCTCTGTAAAGAGTAATAGTCGGGCAGCCCTCCCTAGCTGTACGTGCATCCCCCCGTCCCCCGTCCGATCCTTGGGGACAATGTTTTTCATAAAGATTAAAGCCTAAGGAACAATTCAAGATACGTCCTAAAAAAAAACTAGCTATACTTTCAAAATGGCGGCCATATGTTAAAAAAACTGTTGCCAATGTTGTTTTTGTCATTTAACACAAAAACTAAAAAAGATGGACAAAACTTTTTTCACAAAAAACAACGTGCATAAAATTTTCTACAATTTTGTTGCTATACAATATTTTGATAGGAGTTACCATTTTCCAGATGAATGAGTCCAAAATTAAGAAAACATGGAAATGCATATATCGGAAAATCACTTAGAGGAAATAACTGACAATTATTGTAAGGCGTATAATATAACTTTATGTTATTAACATAACAAAAAATAAAATAAACTGAAAAAAATTAATAATAATATTAATATTGTAATTTGCAGACATTTATCTGGAAAACGGTAACAGTGATATCTGGAAAATGGTAATAGACTGGCGGTACATGACCAGTCAGGTGCAACGTTTTTAAAATGCATGCCAATCATATATATGAATGAAATTACCGTGAATATGCCAGAAATGCAAAGGGTATAGCCGGAAAAGTTAGGGAAATGTGCCCCCGCACTTACTTAGATAAAATGACTTCCAGATGATGCAGTTTATAGAGTATATTACACGGTAATTTTAACCCTCTACTACCCCTACGATGGTGGAAAAAAAATAATATGTCTTTAATTATTATATTTTTTTTTTCGGTTTCCATGCAACCGATCGATTTGAAATTTGGCACGAGTATTGCTTGCGTGGAGATAACTCACTCCAAAAAATAAGGTCATTTTATGACCATTTTAACCATCGGAAAAAAATATACATTTTTTTTAGAGGACAAAAGGGTGGCTACCCTTCGTGGTACAATCACCATTCTATGATATATTATGTCTTGACACTTCGTGATTATCATACTAAATTGTCAGATTTTTTGCTGTGGTGGAACAATATGGAAAAAAATAAAATTGGGTAAAATAAAATATTTACACATGCCTCTTAGTTCTAACAGTTAATACTTATAGCCTTACAAGATATTGTTGCATATCTACAACCGACCGCGGGTGCCAGTGCGATCTGCCAAGTCTACTTTTTCCCCAGACGTACGGAAATTCGGCACAATCTCTCAGTACCACTTCTGGAGGTCCCAGGGTCGAAGTATTAACTCTCTAGGACCATGAGGAAAAGTTTAGCAACGAATGATGTTCATTGTAATTACTGTCGCATTACGACATCTAAAAAACGACGTACTGAACCAGATGAAGAAAGTGAGGGAACGATCGAAGAAGCTTTTTGTGCCTTCGACATCTTCTAGCACTATGACTAGTGACTCTGACGAAATAATGGAACTACCATTGCAAAGACTCGTTGCTACATATAAATACTGTTGCATATGTGGTGATTATAAAGAGCTGACCGTAATATCCACTAATGTGAGACTACAGTGCTATTGAAACAAACAAATGTATATCCCCGAGGCAGTCGTTGCTGTAAAATACATACATCGCTTTTATGAAGACGATATTACTCATCTGGAACCATATCCCAATTGTAGCTCGATTCCTAGATCGGATTTTTGCATTCTATTGAATTCCTTAACCCCAATAACAAATCTAAAAGGCTCTGCAGACCACTGCGGTTTATCAGCGAAGCAATTATTAACGTTTACAGGCTTAACGGTAGATGCCATTTACGAATTAAACTCACTGTTGGAAAATTCAAGTACAAGAACTTCTTCCGTCCTTGTTTTTCTATTAGAACTGAAAACAGGTAGTAATAATGATAACAGAATGACCTCCTACATTACTAAATTGTTCGATATGGTGCCAGCGTGCAGCGAACTTGCTAGGAAGCTGACCATCTTCAGAATGGTATCAGTGGTATATTATTAAAGTTGTAATTAATAACCATAACTAATAAGATAGTCTGATAAACTGCGGTGTTCTGTAGAGCCTTTTAGAGTTGTTATGTTATTGGGGTTAAGGAATTTAATAGAATGCATAAATCCGATCTAGGAATCGAGCTACAATTGGCATATGTTTCCAGATTAGCAACGTCTTCATAAAAGAGATGCTTAATCAAATATAGACACATTTCGCGCCCAGAGATCCATCAGGACGACTTAAGTTTACTGAGATAAAAAATTATCCATCTGCGTAGCTGGCTGATGGAACCCATCCAAGGCCAAAAATGAGGGGAAAAAAAACAAATGTATTTTACAGCAATCTTTGCCTCGGGGATGTATATTTGTTTGTTTCGATAGCACTGTAGTCTCACAGTAGTGGGTATTACGGACAGTGCTTTACCATCACCACATATGAAACAGTATTTATGTGTAGCAACGAGTCTTTGCAATGGTAGTTCCATTATTTCATCAGAGTCACTAATTGTAGTGCTAGAAGATGTCGAAGGCACAAAAGGCTGGTCTTCTTCGATCGTTCCCTCACTTTCTTCATCTGGTTCAGTATGCCGTTTTTCAGATGTCGTAATGCGACAGTAATTACAAAGAACATCATTCATTGCTAAACATTTCCCCAAGCTCCCAGAGAGTTAATACTTCGCCCCTGGGGGTGAACCCTGGAATCTTCAGAAGTGGTAATGCCAGATTGTGCCGAATTTCCGTACCTCTGGGGAAAAAGTAGACTTGGCAACATCGCACTGGCACCCGCGGTCAGTTGTAGATATGCAACAATACCTACTAAGGCTATAAGTATTAACTGTTACAACTAAGAGGCATGTGTAAGTATTTTATTTTGCCCAATTTTATTTTTTTCCATATTGTTCCACCACAGCAAAAAATCTGACAATTTAGTATGATAATCACAAAGTGTCAAGACATAATATATCATAGAATGGTGATTGTACCACGAAGGGTAGCCACCCTTTTGTCCTCTAAAAAAATTTATATATTTTTTTTCCAGTGGTTAAAATGGTCATAAAATGACCTTATTTTTTGGAGTAAGTTATCTCCACGCAAGCAATACTCGTGCCAAATTTCAAATCGATCGGTTGCATAAAAACCGAAAAAAAAAATATATAATAATTAAAGACATATTATTTTTTTTCCACCTTCGTAGGGGTAGTAGCGGGTTAAAATTTTTACCGTGTAATATACTCTATAAACTGCATCACCTGGAAGCCATTTTAACTCAGTAAGTGCGGGGGCACATTTCCCTAACTTTTCCGGCTATACCCTTTTAGGCAGTCGTCGCGTGCAGAAGGCTGTGCAAATCGATTTTTTTTGTTTCTTTTTCTTGTTTTTTTTTTTTTTTTTTAAATGGATGCCAATAGTGCCAAGCGATAAGCCTTGAAAAAGAATCCAGCGGAAATTCATTGGCATGCAGTTTACGCGCGCAAAACAACTGTTGATGAGCACATTAAATCGTAAAATTTTTTGGTGTTCTTGATTTTGGATGATTTTGATTTCGGATTTTTTTTTTAAGGCTTTGCGTTTGGCACTATTGGCATCCATTTTAAAATTAAAAAAAAACACAAAAAAAAGGAACAAAAAAAATCGATTTGCACAGCCTTCTGCACGCGACGACTGACTAAAATTTCAATTTCTGGCATATTCATGGTAATTTCATTCATACATATGATTGGCATGCATTTTAAAAACGTTGCACCTGAC
Organism: Rutpela maculata; assembly: GCA_936432065.2. Taxonomy (NCBI): domain Eukaryota; kingdom Metazoa; phylum Arthropoda; class Insecta; order Coleoptera; family Cerambycidae; genus Rutpela; species Rutpela maculata. The sequence continues at coordinate 206,105,326 of OW386286.2, read as the reverse complement.
TGGTCATGTACCGCCAGTCTACAACTCCTATCCAAATATTGTATAGGAACAAAATTATAGAAAATTTTATGCACTGTTTTTTGTGCAGAAAGTTTTTCTCCATCTTTTTTAGTTTTTGTGTTAAATGACAAAAACAATATTTGCATTTTTTTAAACGGACGCCATTTTGAAAATACAGCTAGTTTTTTTTAAGACATGTCTTAAATTGTTCCTTTAATCTTTATGAAAAACATTGCCCCCAAAGATCAGGGGGGTGCACGGACAGTTAGGGTGGGCTTCCGTAGTATTACGCTTTATATTGAATTTTATATTTTACTTTAAGAGCTGAATCATTTATCTGGAAAATGGTAACTCCTATCCAAATATTGTATAGGAACAAATTTGTAGAAAATTTTATACATTTTTGTGCAGAAAGTTTTTCTCCATCTTTTTTTGTTTTTGTGCTAAATGACAAAAACCATATTTGCATTTTTTTTTTAATTTTGAAAATGCAGCAAATTTTTGTTTTAGGACATGTCTTTCTTTCGCCATCGGAGCGCTTCGCATGCGAGTTAAGTGTCAAAACAGTCATGTAAGAAAGATGTTAAACAACACACTGACTGGAAGAATAAGTTATGAAAGATGAAAGCCCAGCGGAAGCACAACAAAAACCAATTTGGTTTTAGAAAAAACATCGGAACTTTCAAAGTCATAAAGACTGATATAAAAGTTTAAAAACAATAGAAACAGGAAAAGGCACACGTTAGTAGCAACATTACGCTTAAAAAACACCTTCAACACGTGGACGAAAATCATGGAAAGACAAAAAGCAGGAGGAATGCGCGTGAACACATGGAAGACTACAAAACGTTTTCTCACTAATATAATGACAGAGAGATAGAGGCAAAAGTCGACAGGAGATGCCCACAAGGATCAGGCTTAGAGCCGGCACTTTGAATATTGGCCATGAAAAGATGGAACGTACAAGCCTTTGCTGATGATAAAATTATAGTGCTAGCGGAGAATACTTAAATAAAGTAGAGAGAAATGAGATAAATAATTTGGAATGTATGTGAAGGCTGGGAAATGCGAAACACAAGATGATGACACACAAGAGGGCCAAGAATATGTAATAATGTATTGTGCAAATGAAAGGAGAGTATTAGGCTAGGGTATCCTCTAGTGTTTACGATAGAGCAGTGGACAGATGAAATGAAGGAACTGAAAAACTGGGGAAATGAACTGATCTCTTAAGACGATGGAATATGAAAAAACTACGGTTAAATAGTAGGTCAATTTTTGAGTTGAAAGTCAAGTTATCCTGGCGCGGATATCCAATACCGGAACTGGGGAAACCGTCCTCTTGGAGAAAAAAGATCATATTCCTTGGAAACAAGCAATCCTTATTTCATCGACTCTTCATAAAAAAGATGATTTCGACATCGAAAGGTTCTGGAATTGTTGATATTGATGATTTTTCCAGATGGTATCGCAAAATCCGTTTTTTTTTCCTGCCATCCACGTAAATAGGCAAGCACAATTGGCATAATAGCAAATGCTACTTCAGAATCAAACCTACATAAAAATCCTAATTTTAGAGTTAAAAAGAAAACATACACTTCTCCGTTTTGTATTTGTTCTCGCAGGACACATCTGGACTGAAAACAAACTTCAAGAAAAGCCTAATAATAGAGTGAGAGCCGTCAACAAAAGAGAGTTGGACCAGCGGAGTGTAACATAAAATACGGAGTCAAAATTGAATTCTTAGATTCTCAAAGCACTTCAATGGAGGTATGCGTGGTGCAGGCTTCTTTCAGAAAAATTGTATTTTCTAAGAAAACATACACATACGCCGATGATCTTCTAATCGCCGCAGGACCAGGTGCGTACGCAGGGGGGCAAGGGGGCGACTATCGCCCAGGCGCGGCGCGTGGTTTAAGAAGTTTGGGATAGTGACAATTATTTCATATCTGTTTTTGCATACCAAATATTAGTTTAACTTCGTTTTTAAACATATGCCAAAAAAAGTGAGGTTTTAAGTTCCACTGCTGTGTTATGTGTTTATTTGATTACCCCTGGTTGCCTTCCCCGCATATGTGTTTTTACATACCAAATATTAGTTTAAATTCGTTTTTACGCATATGCCAAAAAGAAAAGTGAGGTTTTAAGTTCCACTGTGCTGTGTTATGTGTTTATTTGATTCCCCCTGGTTGCCCCTCCCCCCCCCCCCCCCTCAGAACACATTCCTGCGTACGCGCTTGCGCAGGAGACATCTGGACTGAAAACAAACTTCAAGAAAACCTAATAATGGAGTGAGAGCCGTCAACAAAAGAGAGTTGGACCAGCGCAGCGGAGTGGAACACAAAATAGATGAATACTCTATAAGAACAATGAACAAACTGAAGTACCAGAATCAGAAACGGAGGAATCAGAAGATCCCGAAGAAGAAGGAGATTTATAGGAGCTGAAAAATAAAAATAGGAGCACAAACAGCAGCGACACAATGCGGCAATATATATCACAAGAAGACCCAGAAGAGGCAGAAGTCCAGAACCAAAAATACAAAAAAAAGGGAGCTTAAACGCTCCCTCACGTCACAGTGCGGTAACGAATGTCACAAATACCTACACCTCCCATCCCACATTCCTTTACCATGCGCCATGTGGCACTCGCTGCTGGCAACAAGCATGACCTTAGTCCAACCCAGCGTGGACGTAGCAGGCCCAGCTGTATAATCCTTGGGAGTGGCAGAAATGCCTACCGCATGCTGGTAAATCAATCAATCAATCAATATAATTTAACCAATGAGTGCATTTCCACAGTCTTATATTTAAAATAATATAAATTTGTCACTTGGAACCTTCTTGTTTTTCGGCACGTCGAGCTTAAAGCAGGGTTCGAAGTTATATATCAGATGATGTATATCATGATATATATCTTGATATAGATCATGATGTTTAAAACTTAATATATATATCCTGATAATTTGATATTTAATATTTATATATTAATAATTTCAGGAATAACATGCCAAATGCGCCGTAAGTTACCCTTCTATTTCATAAGGGACATCTGTTGAAAATATTAGGTGAGTACTATGAAACTGTGAAGTACAACAATAGTGGAACCATCTAAATAAAAATTATCTATATATCTCCGATAAATATATCTGATGTATATTAATATTTTGATATTTATAATAAATATCATGATATTTTGGAACTCTGACTTAAAGCAATCCCGAAGTGCTGAAACAAGAGGATCCACACATTTTATTTATTTTATTAAGAAATTCATGACAACAATTAATATTCACGAATTAGATGCCAAATGAGTGTATTACAACAAGAAAATTTCAAATTAACATAATTGCCTCACGTAATCGATTTGTAGTGCCTAGGATACTTTAAAATTGTTCTCTTGAAGATGCCAACAATTTATAATACTATTCATCTCTTCTGTCTGGTAATTATCCATATATTATATGATTTATCACATAGATTGTTTAACAATTATATTTCCTATAATGGTAATTAATTGAAGATAATGCGATTAAGTCTGTCTTTTACCGAAGTAAAATAAAGTATTATTCAAAATTAAAATTTGCAATAATAGTGGAGTGAAATTAGGATATTAATATGAATTATCATACTCCAGTCAATAAATGAGGTGTAGAGTGCGTGAGCAGGGACCTAAGCAATTTCTTTAGAAAGTTGTTCAGGGTGTTTAGAGAGTGAACATACTGAAATTCCTGACGTCTAGGAGGTGAGCCGGGGGGGGGGGGGGGGAATCACAAAGAAAGTCCCACTTTTGGTTTTTTCTCTTATATCTCTAAAATAGTGCGTCGTAGGAAAAAATGTTGATGAAAGCTCATGAAATTCTGTACAACTTTCATTTTATATACTTTTTTCGAATTCGCAACCGTTGCTTTTAATTGGCACCAGGGTGTCTCCGACATGTTTCCACTCCCACTCTTGAGGGGGCAGCTCATTCCCTAGCCAATGCTGCACTTAGTGGTAGGTGCGCCGGGAATGCTGTTTAGCTGCGCTCTCAGTTGGTGGGAGGGAGCTGATGTCAGGCTTAATATTGCCACTGACCTCATGAACAACTGGAAGTGGTACTGGTTTAGGGAGGTCTGTCTTGCTAGTGCCCCATACCATTTAAGGAAGCAAATCTTCCCAGCCTCTTCAACCTCGCCTTGAGTGGAGGAAGGGTTGTAAAAGATCACTGCCGCTTCCTTGATGTTTTCTGACTTAAGTACAATTTTGAGAAGCCCACCTTGCTTTGCCTTAAAGCTGAAGAGGTAAAAAATCTGTATTTCGAAAATTTTCAGTTTTCCGGAGCGTGTAGCTCGAAAACGGTTGCGAATTCGAAAAAAGTATGAAAGTTGTAGAGAATTTCATGAGCTTTTATTTTGTATTTTTCCCTACGACGCACCATTTTAGAGATACAAGCGAAAAAACCAAAAGTGGGACTTTCTATGTGCTCTCAAGCTCACCTCCTAGACGTCAGGACTTTCAGTATGTTCACTCCTTAAACACCCTAAACAACTTTCTAAAGTAATCGCTTAGGTTCCTGCTCACGCACTCTACACCACCCTTTAGGCCATTCGTTGACTGGACTATCAGGGCAGTTTTTCTGTTTTAACGTATTCAGGGGCCCAACTTAAGTTCACAGCTCAGTTTGACAGTTTTTGCGAGGTCGGCGTACTGTTTACTTAAACAATTTATTTTTTTAAACCGTGTTTTTCATCGTTTTTCCTTGAATATCTCGAAATCCGCTGGAAAATAATAATAATAAAATGGAAAATAATAATAATAAAAAATATTCGGTTTGAGCTGTACAATAAAAGTACATAAACTATAATTTATTCCAATTGGTATTATTATTTAAAAAAAAATTGAACAATGCAAAATTATGAGTTTTCATACAAATCACTGTGCTTTCAAAAATAATGGGTAATCAATGAAATTTTAAAAAATATAGCTCTTATAAAGTACCATAACCACTTAAGATTTCAAATTAAAATGATTACTAAAATGGCTCAAATGTACGATCGTTGCTAGAAACTTGCACCCTTGTGAAATCCTGCCATGTACGATGGCTCAAATTGTAGCATTCTATAAGTAGTTTCAAATCACGAAGAAAAACATTTTTTTTTTCAAAATTAAACCCGTTTTATTGCAGTTGTTTATAGTTTTAGAAATTGTACTTATAAACAAATTCAAGTAACTCTCTGGTTTTTTTATGAAATCAAAAACGGTGAATGAGTAATGAAAGTAGATTAAAAAAGCCAACTTTTGAAAAAAAAATAATGCTCTACTTGCTGAGATACATTAGTTTTTACGTTTGAGTAAAAAAAAATCGATATTTCTTCTTGAAATTTGGGCTGGTTATCATTCAATGCTTATTATTTTGTTTTTGCTATTTGAAGATAATCAATTGAGACCATAATGCACATTTTCAATTTTTTTATAACTTTTTTACTTTTTGTCTGTATTTGTAGTCCATTTGCGGATAACGCTTAGGTATGTCATTCATTTACCAGAGATTCACCCATTTGGGTATAGTTGGTAATCATGTAGTGATTGAAAAAAATTGGGTGATGCTCTGTGCGAGTGGCCATTTTGGAGAATCGACACCATCTTTGAAGCTTATTGAGAATGCATTGCATAAGCATTGGTGTCATTTTACATGTTTCTAAGGCGCCAATATTCTTGGCTAAAGATGTCGGTCTCGGATGACTGGGGCCGGGCAGGACTATTGCCCTTTACCCCAATACATCGCTGTAGACCGGGGACCAGCCTCGTGCAGGGCGGGCGAGCTTACTTTACGTCGGCCCCACTCACAAATGTGAGCGGTGCAGACGATTTCGGCCCACCTCCCTGGGTCCTGGCTCGTTGGACCTTGCTGGCTAAGGCCTCTTCTGGCGTTCTTCTGTCTTCGTCTTCTTTTCTTCGCCAGCTTGTTTGCCCCCCGGGGGGTAGTCATCGGTCTGTTGGGTGTTTTGGGTTTGTGGCGGGAGTGACTGCCGGTACACAAGATGCCAAGAGGCATCCTGTCATCCGGATCATCGGTAGGGTAAGGATGAGCTGTGTAGCTCGAGGAAGGGCAGACCTAACTGCTTTGGTAGCATTTTTGGTCTGCCCGGAGCTAGGGGGACTACAGGTACTGGACGGTAGTTTGTCCGGTACCCGCAGGGTCTTGGGTGGGTGGTTGGGTGTCGTCATGTCTCTTCCGTGGGGGTGGATCGTCGGTTGGTGGTATGCTTCTCATACTCACCCGTTATCCAGGAGCTGCACCTTCGGCCGCTTGTGCCTCGGAGCATCTGCTGGGTCATAGTCAGTTGCCTCCCTGACTAGTGGGTTCCCATGCTCCTCGGCAAGGGCGTACATCTTTCTGGCTCTCTGCTTGATGATCTCAGTGACCGGGGTGTATTCCAGGTCCCTGTAGATGTCCTCGTTGCGGATGAACCAGGGTGCGTCGACGGCCGATCTGAGGGCGACGTTATCCACTCTCTGGATCTGATGGAGGTAGCTCTTTGCTTGGTAGCCCCAAGCTACCGAAGCGTACGTCAGCTGAGGCCGGATGAGGGACCTGATAAGCGTGAGCTTGTTCCTCAGGTTGAGTCTGCTCTGTCTACCCGTCATCGGGTAGATTAGGGCTCTCGTCCTCCTGGCCTTCTTGACGATGGCCTCCGTGTTCAGTCTCCATGTTAGGCCTTTGTCCATGACCACGCCAAGGTAGTTGGCGGAGTCGTGCCATTGGATGTCCTCACCAAACATGGAAACGTGACCTGTGGGGTTTTGTTTTCTTACCTTCTTGAAAAGTACCGCCTTGCTCTTCTCGGCGTTGACGGCTACCTTCCATCTGTTGCACCAGTCCTCTAGGAGGGTGGCCGCCTCCTGGAGGTTTCTGGTGGCTAGCCTGGCACTCCAGGATCTGGCAGTCAGGGCTGTGTCATCGGCTTAGAGGGCCATGGAGGTCCTCTCCGTCCGGGGTAGATCGGATGTGAAGATGGAGAACAAGTGGGGGGACAGCACTGAGCCTTGGGGGACTCCTGCCTCCATTGTTCTGTACGTGGACACCTTGTCCACGATCTTCACCCTCATCTGTCTCCTGTGGAGGTACGATCTCACTAGCTTGACGAGTGCAATGGGGTAACCCATACTCATCATTTTGGCTAGGAGACCATCGTGCCAGACCCTGTCGAAGGCTTTGGCAACGTCCAGGAACAGCGCTGCCGTGACCTGTCGTTGGTTGAACCCCTTCGTGACCTCCTCGGTGAGGCGGAGCACTTGGAGTTCGGTGGAGTGCCCTGTCCTGAAGGCGAACTGCTCGTCTGGGAGGACTTCCAGCTCTTCTGTCTTCTCGGCTATCCTCTTGAGTATGACTCGTTCGGCTACCTTATTCATCGCTGGGAGTAGACTGATGGGCCTGTAAGAGGAAGGAAACGTTAGGTTCTTACCTGGCTTTGGGATGACTATGACGTCGGCCTTTTTCCACCTGGATGGGAAGTGTCTCAACCTCAACATTGCGTTGATGATGTTGACCATCGCCGCTACTCCTTTCCGGGGCAGCTTCTTGAGGGCGATGTTCCCAATGCCATCACATCCTGGAGCTTTCCTGGGTTTTAGACTCCTTAGGATCTCCTTGACCTCCTCTGGGGTGGTCGGGGGGATGTGGTCTTCATCTGGCAGACGGTTCATCCTACGTACCCTGCGTCTCACGTCGTCCTCCCAGTCCTCGTCCTCATCATCGAGTTGGTTTTCCCTACACTGCAGTTCCAAGCTGTCAGCAAATGCCTCGGCTTTTTCCTGGCGAGTGTAGACAACACCATTCTCTCCGTGGATCGGGGGCATGGGAGGCCGACGGTTCCGCAGGGCCCGTTGGGTGGTCCAGATGCTCCTGTCCTGTGTGTCCAGGGATTCCAGGTGGCGTTGCCACCCTTCTTGTCGGTGTTCCTGAAGGGCGGCCTTGACTCTCCGGCTCAGGGTGTTGTAATGTCTCCTGTCCTCCGGGAGTCGGGTTCTCTGGGCCCGTCTCTTGGCACTTCGTCTGTCCCTTATCAGCTGCCTGGTTTCCTCTGGGAGGTTTGCCAGGGGAGCTGGTGCTCGCCTCGTTTCCGTCTCGGTGGTACTTACCCTTAGTGCCGCCTGGATCTGGTCCTCCAGGGAGGTGATGGCCCTCTCCACGTCTGCCTCGGTCTCGAGTCTGGGAATGTGTGCGATGTTCCTCTGCAGTTCTGCACGGAACACTTCCCAGTCCGTCCTCCTTTTGACGAAAGTTGTCGTGTTCTCACCGTCCTTTTCTCCTAGTTCTAGGAGAATAGGGTTGTGCTCGGTGGAACCTTCCATCATGGCGGTGATTTCGGCTTCGAGGGTCATCTCCTTCAGCATCGCAATGTCCAGCACATCCGGCCTGGTTACACCATTGTTATGGGTCGGTACCTCCGGCCCAAGGACCAGCAGGTTGCCATCCTGTCGTCCCAGAAATCGCAGTAGCTCTCGTCCTCGAGTGTTTGTGATCCTACTGTGCCATTCCGGGGACTTGGCGTTGAAGTCGCCGATAGCAACCGTCTGGGTCCCTGGGGGGAGGACCGAGTCCAGGTCTGCGTCTCGCAGCATGTTGTGGGGTGGCTGGTAGCAGGAGACCACTCTGATGTCGCCATTTCGTGCCGTGGGCACTACTACGGCTGTGGCCTCCAGGTTCTCCATCTCCGGGAGCAGGATCGGATGGTGTGCGATGCTCGTCTTAACTAGCAGGGCTACTCCTCTCATTACCCTTCTGTGGGGCCTCGTCCAGTCCTTCCTGTATACGTGGTAGCCTGGGAAGTTGACAGCCTGGTCTGGTCGCAGCTTCGTTTCCTGCAGTGCCATGATGTCTATGTCGCCCCTGGCTAGGAGCTCCTCCACCTCGAGCTTGCGTCCTAGCAGTCCATTGACATTCCATGAGGCGATCTGCAGGAAGCCTGGTTTCACCTGAAACATCATTAAACGTTAGCGAAGGCTGGCATTTGTGCAAAAAATGTGCTCATTGCTGAACACATTTGTTGCATCTGTGCGAGCACCGCTGCGAAGTTCTGGACTTCGGTGGGTGCCCGCTGTTTCTTGACGGGGGTGGTGGTCTGCCCCGTCGTGCCCTGTGCAGTCCTTGCGTAGCTGACGCCACTGGTGGTTGGCGTCTTGGCTACTGGCCTCTGTGGTGCCCTGGGTGTCTGCTTCTGGGAGGGTCCAGCTGTCTTCTTGGGGTACTTTGGGCACCCCCTGTAACTCGCTGGATGTGCCCCCTGGCAGTTGGCACACTTGGCTGGGACGTCTCTGGGTTTTTTACACTCTCCCGGGTGGTGTGGGTCGCCGCATTTCACACACTTGGCCTGTGCTGTGCACCTGCCTTGTGCGTGACCAAACCTCTGGCAGCGGTGACACTGCGTGATTGCTAGGGCTGCTTTCTGTCTCTCCGTTCGGACAACCAGGGAACAGCACCTGTTCACGTTGAGGATCTTCTCCTCGTTGAGGGGAACCTGGACCAGGACCAGGGGGATCTCCTTTTTCGTCCTCCGGGATGTCATCCGTTGGACAGAGGTGGGGGAGTAGCCTTGTTCCTGGAGGTCCTCCTTCACGTCCTCACAGCTTACGCCGCCGGGGATGCCTCTGATGACCACCCTCAGAAGCCTCTCTTCCGGTAGCGCGTAGGTGTGATATTCGCGCTTTTCTAGCGCGAACATCCTGGTCATTTGACGGTAGTCGTCCGCCGTCTGGGGGGTGATGGCGATCCCTTCGCCGACCACCTTGGCCTTGGTATACTGGATCCTGGCCTCCTTGAGCCTGCGGCTCACCTCGGACCAGGAATCTTGTTTCCTCAGTATTACCGGGGGGATTTTGGGAGGCTTCTCTGTGGCCTCGGCATCCTTCTCTGGGTTGACTTGGCTGGTGGACGGTGCCGCCTGGTTGCTGGGCCCTTCGGAGGCCTGGGTCGGGGGGGTCTGGGACGTCTTTTTCGCCCTAGTTTTGGTTACTAGGGTGAAGTCTCCGTCCTCAATGTCCGTTTCGGCCTTTCTTTTGGGGGCCTCTTTTTGGGCTGGTTGGGCCTGGGTGGGTGGGGGTTGGTCCTGGGAGCTGGGCTGGGGCTATGGGGCCTGCTCTATGGGGGTCTGCCTGGCATGGATGGCTCTTAGGGCATCCATAAGTTCGCCATGTTGTCTCTCCAGCTTGTCGTTGACTCGCTGGAGTTCGGTCTCTAGCCTGTGGATCTGGGCCCGCAGGGTTTTGTTTTCTTCTATTAACTGGCACTCGAGGTCGGTATATGGGCCTGGGGAGGGCTCTCTGGACGACCCCTCGCTCATTGCCATGCCGTTGTCGCTGTCCATACTGTCCTCCACAGTATGTGTTATTGCTCTTGTCTTATCCTCTATCCTGAAAATAAAATCTGAAAAAGAATGATTAATAATTAGTGGGAAAGGAATTGGGAAGGTAAAAACAAAGTGTCCCCAGGCGGGGGACTTTATTTATCTTTTTACACTAGTGTCTTGAGAAAGACAACTAGTGTTTCTCCTCTTCTCTACTCTCCTATTGTAACGCTTGCACACGCTACAATTCGCACTCACTGTGGGGCTGCCACTTCGTTGTTCACTGACTGCACTGGGAAACTGCACTACTCACTAGGTGGTCTGCTCGCTTCGGTGTCCGGGTGTTTCTAAGGGTGCTGAATACGTTAAAAAAACATTTTAACAAAGTAATAATTTAATAAGTTTAATTCTAGAATCTCAGAACTTGTGGTTCAGCAACACATTGTTGGCTTCTTACCCTCAATTCCAAACCCAGTAAGAGATTTTTCAACTGTGTACTCAGTCAGTTTTGTGTAACTTCAAAAATGTGCTCAGTCAACTTCACCTATTGCATGTGATGAGAGTGTGTATAAAATTGCACAGCAGATTATCCTACATCGTCCCGAAGAATTTAAAAATATATTTTTGCTTCTTGGAACATTTCATATGACTAAAATTCTCCTTGCTTGTATAGGGAAATATATCAAAGGCTCTGGTGTTGAGAACATCTTTATTGAAACTTCAGTATTTGGTGTAAATGTCACTGAGGCTGTTCTTAATGGTACAAATTATGTACGATCGTTTAAAGAGATGCTCCTACTTGGTGAAGCAATGTTGAGGCTACAGCTAAACGAGTTTTTTAACGAAAATCCTCTCCACAATTATGATGTTAATGCGGCACTTCATGGTTTGAGAAAATGCTTCCAAGGCAATATTGATGCTACTGAGACCATGAATGGTGTTTTGGATTCGATGCCTACATTGCTTTCTGACTACGAGAAATTCGTAGAGCGCCGTTCGTCTGAATCGGAATTGTTCCGGTACTGGAATAATGTTTTGATGATGATTACTCTATTTAGAGACTTTGTTCGGAATGACCGCGAAGGAAATTGCGTACTCTCCAAAAATTATTACTACTATTCGCAGCTTTCGTCGATCACATTAATTATATTATTTGCGTTGGGGATGAGTATATTTAGAAAATGCAAGAGAGTTAGAAGAAAAATCACCAGAAGTGTAAGAAAAGTTTATGGAAGGAACTTTAATACCTCAAATATCTACAAATAGATTCACGGCAGTCGCTGCCAATATGTGCCTAGAGCAAACAATAAATAGATCCAAGAAGAGTGTTTCTGGTGGTATTGGAATAACTCAAAAAAAAACAACAGTGATAGCATGGGAATTAATATACCACGAAATCCTTGCCATAAGTAATATGTACAGGAATGTTACCAATGTTTATTCAGAGAATTATGAACTAAGAGGACACCATGAGTCATCATCAATTATATCAAATAATATGGAAAGTAAGATTACAACGATGATGAATTTCATTACAGATAACGAAAGCTTATTTTTTCCAGGGGCAAAAGAACCGATAAATATTATTACGGAACAGACAGTTGAAGATGCTGTGAAAAATAAGTTACAGATTTTCACTACAAGAAATAAAGCGTATGAAACATTTACGAAAGACAGATTCATTGATAAGAAAGCTAATATTTCAGATACCATCCATAGGACGAATTTACCACCAATTAATAGTATCCTCACAGAGAAACAGACTGTAAAAACCAAGACACCTAGAAAAAAAAGGTATGGCTCAACGCACTTTCAACTGGCTAGAGAGAGAGAGGTTGCCATATTAATGAACTGTTAAAATATGAGATCGTTGACAATTTTTTCCTTTTGGATGAAAACGAGTTCTTTACAAACGCAAACAAGAGCACACTATCCTCAGAGCTTGAAAAAGTAACAACCGAAACAGATGGCAGTTCAGCAAACTTATCAAATCTTGCAAATTGTTATATTGTGGATTTCATGGCTTGCGCTAGGAAAACTTCTCTGAAAGATTTGAAAACATTTGGTGATTTCTGTGAAGCTGTGTGTTCATATGTGAAAAATATTATAGCAAATACAGCAGCAAGAATTGACTTCATATTTGATTCTTACTTCGATAAGTCGCCAAAGAGTTTCGAACAAATTCGCCGTGACATATGTGGATCAATCAACCTTCACTCCATTAAAAATACAACACCTATTCCTGTACAAAAAGGCAAATTTTGGTCTTCTAGTTCAAACAAAGTCAAACTTCAAGACTGTTTCAAATCGTATCTTTTCCTAACCGAACCACATGCATATCTATACAGCAAGCCTATTTAAGACAATCCCACGAAGAACTACAGTTTGCCATGTTAGAAGAAGCAGATCACTCCGTATTATGCCCCATATTAAACATGCAACAAACAGAGGGTATCAGAGTGATGGTATGGATCGAATGATACAGACGTTCTAATTCTTCAATTATAACATTGGACTACCTTCAAGAATCTTGGATTGAAGGAATTGTGGAATCGTCTAGGTGTTGGAGCTACGACGCGCCAAGTTTCCGTTCATATAATGGCTGAACGAATTGCAATATGCCATGTGCATCCTGTTTTACACTTCATAACTGAGAAATACTGCACCAGCAAAGTAGGTACAAAACATGCTGGAATAGCAAGTACACCCGAAGCATTTCTCACAAACTTCGGAGTTCCTATCATATATTTTTTGCTATATATTAGTCATGTCATATACTTAAACTAGTGATGTCATTGACTTATTCATTTTGTGTTACTTCGTGTTTTATAAAACGATGTTAATCTGTTTAGTATAGATATAAAAGATGTTGATTCGTATCTATCTTACTAAATAATGATTAGTAACTACTTTTTAGTATTTATGCTATCGGAAACGGGTTCAGCACCACCCTAATAAACATAATTTCACCTCACATGCTTGTGCATTTTCAATAAGAATCAAAGATAACGTCGATTCTCCAAAATGGCCACTCGCACAGACCATCACCCAATTTTTTTTTAATCACTGGACAATTACCAACAATATCCAAATGGGTGAATCTCTGGTAAATGATGTACAGAAGTGTGCTTAGCGGTTGTATTATTGGTGATTTTCGGATCTCTAACAAAATCTCTAAAAATTCCACTTTCGAGCCTCTATACAGTGGCTTTTAACGATTGTAGCTTTCGATTATTTCCAAGTAGCAGAGACAAAATAATGAACATTGGAAAATTACCAGTCCAAATTACAAGAAATATCGATTTGTTTATTATGAGTCACCTAAACGTAAAAACTAACGTATCTTAGCTCCAAATGCAAGTAGAGCATTCATTTTTTTTTTAAGTTGGCTTTTTTAACCTACTTTCATTACTCCTTTACGGCTTTTGATTTCATAAAAAAAGCAGATTTTTATGAATTTGTTTATAACTACAATTTCGAAAATTATAAACAACTGCTATAAAAACGGTTTAAATTTTGAAAAAAAAAATTATCTCTCCGTGATCTTAAAGTACTTGTAAAAAGCTATAATTTGAGCCATCGTACACATTTCTTGGTTTTGATGGCAGTATTTCACAAGGATGCAAAGTTTTAGCAACAATTTGAACCATTTTAATAATCATTTTGATTTGAAATTTTAAGTTGTGATTGTACTTTATAAGGGCTATATTTCTCCAATATTTCATTGAATATTACCCACTATTTTTGAAAGAACAGTGTTTTGTTTAGAAACGCATAATTTTGCAAAATTCAATTTTTTTTAAATAATAATAACAATTGGAATGAATTATAGTTTACGTACCTTTATTGAACAGCTCCTAACGAACATTTTCCTTTCTTTTGTTGTTTTCCGTAAGTATTATAGATTTCGAAATATTCAAATAAATCCGATAAAGAACAAGGTTTGAAAAATTAAATTGTTTAAATAAACAATACACCGACCTCGCAGAAACTGCAAAATTGAATTTTGAACTTAAGTTGATCCCCTGAACACGTTAAAACAAAAAAGCTGCCCTGACCAGACAATTCACATTGCGAATTTTTTATTCCTAATTTGACTCCACTATAACCGTTTTTAATTAGTTGGGAATTGGCCTAGATTTACGTTTTGTTTTTAAAAGCTTCTAATATTTCATAGTTAAATCATTTTGGATGTCAATTTTTGAAAATTATTTTTTGAAAATTATTTTTAAAAAATTAGAACAGTCTGAACAGCTGATACTAAAAGATAATTAACACGATTAAAACAGTACTAAAGATTTTAGTAAACATTCAATTATATTTTTTCTTTGTTCAAATGCATACGTTTTAAAAATCAAATTCTCAACTCATTTACCGGAAGCAGTTTATCTACACGCCTATGAAATTCAACTAAAATGTAAAATAGAGTGCCTAATTGCACACCGCGGAACAAACTCAGAATTTATTTAGGAAGTAACAGAAGTAAAACTTTTGCTGTTATCGGGTGATATAATAAAATCCTCAGGTATCACAAAGTTTATTTGAAGCTCCTCGATAAGGACTGTAATAAATGTCTTCTTTTCCAAGGGAACTAAGTATTGTATTGCATTATCCACTACATATAATGACAGTGTTGTATTGCATTGTTTGCTTATGTATACAATTACCTGAAACTCGAGATTACAATATCTCGTTTTCTTAATTTTTGTTACGAATTAATTTCATGTAAATACTACAGTTTTTTTTACATATAACACGTATCTGTGAATTTGTTTTTTCTAAGGGTTGATCTTGATTTTAAGTAATATTTCTTGAGAGATATTTTGATAAAAGTTTATTGCTTCAGAGCACGGCAATATCAATATCGTAATTATAGTGTACGAGTTCATTTATCTAAATAAAAAAATCTGCATTGTTAATTCAATTGATTTTTGTACTTGCCGTCTGCTAATCCTCGAAGACCAAGTAAGTAAATATATTAAAAATATACTGCCTTAGTTCATACGCTGAATTTTCCGTCAGAGCAATCCAGTAAAGCTGAATTTTGATGTGCGCTTTTAATTGATCCTTGACAATAATATGTGAATGATGCCCATGACTTTTTCACTAACATATTTTTCAAAACGTTTAAAGTACAAGTAATGAGTTTTTCAGAATATTTCAGTGTCTATTAGTCCTAGCACCAAAATAGTCATTACTAAAAATGACAATCACTACAATGTTTACAAGAAAGGTAGCATTTTTCGAATGACATATGAGCAATCATTTTTATGAGTGTTAAATCTCTAATGCCTGAATTATCTACTCATTGATTGATTGATTTACCAGCGTGCGGTAGGCATTGGTGCCACTCCTAGAGTTCTACAGCTGGACCTGCTACGTCCACGCTGGGTTGGACTAAGATCATGCTTGTTGCCAGCAGCGAGAGCCACATGGCGCATGGTAAAGGAGATGTAGATATTTGTCAGATGCGTTACCGCATTGTGTCGTGAGGGATCGTTTAAGTTCCCTTTTTTGTGTTTTTGTTTCTGAGTCTTCTTGTGAAATATGTTGCCGCGTTGTGTCGTAATATGGAGTGTTTATGCTCCTCTTTTTGTGTTTATGCTTCTTCGAATCTTCTTTTTGTTTCCGATTGTGGTAGAGTATATATCGTTGCACATTCCAGCTCAACTTTGTGATGTCAACTTGATAAATGATTTCTTTGTTAACGGCACTCCCCCCACAACTGTAGCAAATGATATATTAACATTCTATAGAAACAACACGCTGCATAATCCAACCTTTTCCTTTGAGCCAGTTAACGAGTTTACTGTTTATGACACTGTCAATCAGATCAAAAGCAATGCATCAGGGTGTGATGGCCTCAGTACACATTAATAAAACTATGCTGTCCGCACATTCTTCCATACCTTACACACATTATTAACTTCTGCTTCACAAACAATGTGTTCCCTAGCATATGGAAGAGTGCTGTGGTAACTGTTCTGCCTAAAAAGCCTAATCCAGAGGAGTATAAAGATTTGCGCGGTATCAGTATTTTGCCTGCGTTTTCTAAAATAATTGAAAAAATAATGGAGAAACAACTCAGGGCACATATAGAAGAAAATAACATTATACCATCCGTACAATCGGGTTTCAGGCCTGGCTATAGTTGCTCGACGGCACTCTTACATGTGGTTGACGATATCATGGGGGCAACTGATCAAGGACAGTGCACTGTGTTAATACTACTTGATTTTAGCAGAGCCTTCGACACTTTAAATTTTGAAGTGCTTAAAGCTATTTTACATTATATTGGATTAAAGGACACCACTGTTAAATTATTCAGTAGTTACTTGACAAGCCGTACACAAAAAGTGTCCTTAAATAATACAGAATCTACCTACATTATGCTAAAATCTGGCGCTCCCCAAGGCTCTATTTTGGGTCCCCTCCTATTCACTCTTTACACCAGCCAATTTATTAAATGTTTGAAATACTGTCTCAGTCACTTTTATGCAGATGATAGTCAACTTTATTATTCATTTTCTCCTGAAGTTGTAAATAATGCCTGTGAGAAAATAAACGAAGATTTATCTAATTTCATTGACACAGCTCGAGGCTTTGTCTGGTAATTAATGCGAGTAAATCAAATGTAATAGTCTTCGGTCTAAAAAAACCTTCGTAACATAGTAATAAACTCGGTTAAAATTAGTATAAATGATAATAAATTGAAAGTCGTAGAACAGGCAAAAAGTTTAGGTGTTATAGTGGACAATGACCTTAGATTTGACTCACATATAAATAAATTAATACAAAGATCATGCGCTGCTATTAAATTAATCTATGGAAGCAGGCATTATTTACATCAAATAACAAAAATTGGTTTTGTCACTTTTAAATTACTGTGATGTTCTTTATGGGCCTAATTTAACTGCACTATATAGACAAAAAATACAAAAAATTCAAAACTGTTGTATACGGCTCATATTTGGCATACGTAAACATGAAAGAATCTCTCACAAGCTGAGAGAAACGGGGTGGTTAAACATGGTTAATCGAAGGTCCTTACATGCATCGTGTCAGTATCATAAAATTATAATACTCAAAACTCCACCTTATTTATATCAGAAAATCACATCCAGAACGGATGTTCACTCCTTAAATGTTAGATTTAAGGGTTTGTTAACACCCCCTTTACATCATACAGAATACTTTAAGCGATCTTATAGGTACCAAATTTGCAATGTTTACAATTCCATTCCAGACATATTAAAGAATTTGAAAATCCCTCAATTTAAAAAGAAAATGAAACTCTTATTATTTAATAATCAATAATAATCAATTTACTTGTTTTTTTGTTGTTTGTTGTTTTTTTTTGTTAGCCCCTTGCAATAAGTATATTTTCGTAATTGTATGTTCTTTATTCTAAATATACACGAATTTGTCAATTATTATTTTAAACAACTCTGATGTTAAGTGCTGCACTGTAGGTTCAGGTTAAGTGTAAGAGTAGATCTGCAATTTTGCAGAATCTAAACTTCGCCGTTTGTTTGACCACCATTTATTTCATTATTTGTATTTGTAATTCTATATGTCGAACAATAAAGACGTTTATTATTATTATTATTATTATTTTTTAGCAGCTAAAAACCAGTCACCCTTCTCTGTGGCTCCGGCCCTCACAGAGGGGAGCTGGTAGTACCGGTAGCCACTCCCCACGCTCGTGGGGTAAGTGACTACTGGGTCCGGGAATCGTGTGCCCTGAGCAGGCGTAATGAACCGAGAATGACGGCCTTCTGCATTCTGCCGGCTAAGATCTCTGCCGAATTTCGGCATGCCGGTATGATCTTGAGTTCCGAAAGCAGTGTGTGTCTCGTTCTACCGAGGGCTCCTATAATCAGTACCACTATCTTAACAGTATGGTCTGGATAGAGTCTGCGGAGTTCGAAGAGCAGATCTCGATATTTTGTCCGTTTTTCCTCCTCCTTCAGGACAATGTTGTTCTCCGCGGGAGCCGAGAACTCCACGACGAACATTGTCTTGAGTTGATGGTCGAGGAGTACTACGTCAGGCTTGTTGGCTTGTATTTGCCTGACGGTGGGAAAAGAGTAGTTCCAATAAATTAGACACTTCTCATTTCCCACAACGGACTCAATATCCCCCGGAGCGTAAGGCAGCACTGGTGTTTCGTCTATCCCATACGAGTGCCTTAAATAGTAATAAAGCACTCGTAATGCTCCATCGTGCCTTTGGATATAGGCCGAGACTGCATATGTCGGGCAAGACGACAGCAAGTGCATAAGAGTCTCTGGCGCCCTGCGGCAGGCCCTGCAGCTGACATCAGGGACCTCTATACCCATGACACGACTACGATAGACGAGGGTGTTAAATACACCATCCTGGCAAGCCATTATGAATCCCTCGGTCTCAGACTTCAGCCCGGCTGACCTTAAGAAGGCAAAGGTCAGCCTTTCGGATATGCCAAGGTTTTCTATATTTTTATAGAAAACTCCATGCATTGGCTTATCCGTGTGCAGCTGCAGAAAGTTGTTGTGTTCTGCAGCTTTAATTTCGGCTTTTCGCCGAGCAGGTTCCAACTCGGTGACAGAGTCGCGATTTACCCGCTCGACGTCGAAGGAGAGACCAAGTTCATCGGCTGCTCTCTGTGCTGCCTTAAACAGAAAGGCTCCTACCCCTGCATTTTCATGGTCTCGGACCATGCAGAGGAGGGGATCCGAACTCCTGATAACCTTACAGGCTCCATCCAGAACCATCTTATTATGGAGACTCTCCAAACTCAAGAGTCCACGGCCTCCCCGATGTCGTGGGAGGTATAGCCGTGGAACGGACGATTTAGGATGCAAACTCCTATTGAGATGCATCTTCTTGCGGGTTCCTACGTCGAGTTGACGCAACTCTTCTTGAGTCCATTTCACTACTCCAAAGGAGTAGAGAAGGATCGGAACGGTAAGCATATTGGTAGCAGACACCTTGTTCTTCCCCGACAGCTCTGAAGACCAGATCTGTCGGAGTCGGTGCTGATACATGCCGCGGAGAGCGTTTTTCACTACACTCACTTCTTAGGTGGAGCGTTTGCTCGACACCCAAGTAAGTGTACGACTCTCCGGCATCTAGATGATGTAAGATGCTTCCGTCCACGAGCTGCGCGTCCTCTCCGTAGTTCCCGCATCGTCCTCTCTTGAGATGGACCAGTGCATATTTGTCTAACCCGAACTCCATGCCGACAGCCTGCGTGTACTCCTGTACCACCCTGAGGGACTGGTGTAGGTCCCTCTCTCCGGAGGTATAAAGTTTAAGGTCATCCATATAAAACAGATGGGTGACCTTATGCCTCCTATCGCCAGGGGTACCGCAGTTGTATCCACGGGTTCTCCGGAGCGAAACGGATAATGGCAGTAGTGAGATGCAAAATAGAAGAGGGCTGAGGGAGTCTCCCTGAAATACTCCCCTTCTGAATGTTACCGACTCCGTCTGGACTCTATCATTACCCGATGTAATAGTAAAGTGAGTCCTCTAGAGCGGCATCAATTCTTCGATGCATCTCACTACGGGACCAGGTACCGCAAGACATCGGAGCAAGTGTACAATAAGCTCGTGCGATGTCATGTCAAATGCCTTGCGGTAGTCGATCCAGGCCATGGAGAGGTTACGCTTATACTGCATGGAGTCCAGCGTGACACACCTGTCAATCAGCAGGTTCTCCTTGCAGCCAGGATTATCTCTTTGACCCTCGTTGCTCATATATCCGCTCGTAAACCGGTTCAACTGCGTGGAGCACTCGCATGTACAAGATGCGTGTAAACACCTTGTAACATGCGTTTAAACAGGTTATCGGCCGGTAGTTCTTTGGGTTTGACAAATCTCCGTTCTTCGGGATCAGCACTGTCCGCCCCTCGACAACCCAAGAAGGAATTTGCTGCTCCCCATTTAGCCATGAAGTGAAAATTCTGGCTAAATGGTGGTGGGTATTGGATAATTTTTTCCACCAAAAGTTATTGATCCCGTTGGGACCTGGAGCAGCAAAGTTCTTAGAGCCCTCAAGAGCTCTTCGAACCTCTTCTGGGGTTATCGGTTGGCACACCTGTTGTGCTTGCTGAAACCTTTGACAAAAGGTTTATTATTATTATTATTATTATTATTATTATTATT